>CM066609.1:6673214-8007857 GCA_033884665.1 Argynnis bischoffii washingtonia
TGAATTTAAAAAAAATATACAAAACATGTTTATTTAATTGTATTGAAGAGCATTAAAACCAAGTTTCAAGTAATTCTGATCATAAACTATTTTTTCCTCATACAAACAACACAACCCCCTTGTACCCTTTTAAGGGATGAATTTAAAAAAAAAGATATTTGTATTGTTTTAGTTGTCATTTTAAAGGTAAATACCATTTCCGTGTATCAATTACAGAGTTTCATACAAATTTTAATCCTATATTTGACAGCCTTATAGGATGAATTTCAAAAAATGCTAAAATACGTATTTATTTAATTGTATTGAAGAGCATTAATACCAAGTTTCAAGTAATTCTGATCATAAAACATTGTTTGTCCATACAAACTTTATCACCATTTCGAAAAAAATAATATATTTCTAATTTTTCATCTTAAAGCTAAATATCACTTTCTGTGCATTTCGCGTTAAGAATGACAGAGTTTCATACAATCTTATATCACCTATTTTACCACCTTAGGGGATGAATTTCGAAAAATCCTTTCTTAGCGGATGTCTACATTGTATTAGGAATATGTCCTCCAGATTTCACGTTTCTACGACCAGCGGCTTAGGCTTTGCGTTGATCGATCAGTCAGTCAGTCAGGACAAAGCATTTTATATATATATATATATATATATATATATATATATATATATATATATATCACTTACTTGAGATATGATTCCCCATAGAAACTTTCATCGCCCTTTTCACCCTCTTAAGGGATGATTTTTGAGATAAAAACTATCCTATGTCCTTCCCAGGGTCTCAAACTATCTCCATACCAAATATCATCTAAATCGGTTCAGCGGATTAAGCGTAAAAAAGAGACAGACAGACAGACAGACAGAGTTACTTTCGCATTTATAATATTAAGTATAGTATGGAAGTATGGATTATACTCGAATATTATATTTAAAAAAGTAAACAATAGTTAAGAAGATGCCTCTACAACCGCTCTCAAAGCACCGTGTCATGTTGTTAGAAAATTTCATTTCCATATACATATATATCTATTATACCAGGATGCAGAATTCGCTTATTAATCTAATTAGCGACAAAAATGGCTTGGGTTTTTAATTTTTTTTGACATAAATACCTAATAGCACTATTCAGCCGGGTCGAATGAGTCGAACATTATTCAGCCAAAAAAATAATTTAAAAATTATGTATACATATTTTATATACTTAAGGGTAAATAAAATTGAAGTGACTGTTTGTATATCAGCCTATTTTTATTTTTTTTTGTTTTTTTTTACCTTAAATGCACACGAAAGTATTTTACGGTACTTATACAAAAATCACATTTTTTATACGTCTAAGATTGAGTCACCTAACTCTACATTTGTAAAAATATTCTACTCGTACATACTCTACTTCGACACTATGTAATCTAATAGAAAACGGATATACATATGTTAAAGTGGGTTGCCCCAGACTTTTCCTTTTTAAAAGATATCTTATCTGAGGAAGAAGACTAAGACGTGATGTGAGTACAAAATATGGATAATCAGAAATTGCGGATCCCCTCTATAGTTCCTAGCAGGTTTACACCTCGTTCTATTCATATTTGATACGTGAAAGTCCTCAAATTGTCAGTATCGTAAAATAGTAAATTTATATTTAGAATGCAACGAAAAGAGCAGCTTTTTATACATTCAATTTATAATCAACATACAAAAAGAAGTTTCTCAATTTAGTTATAGGTATTTTTTATTATTTAGTACTTACGTATTTAAAATGACTGACTGTCTATAATAAAACATGTAGGTCACAAGATTTAAAATCTTCAATTAAATTTAATTCTCTTGTTAATTCTTCAAAACTTGCCAGTTGAGATTGAAAATGTTATGCTTTTGTGTCGTTAAACTAACTTTAAAGGGGTTTATTACCATACTATTACGTAAATAAAAAAATTGTAAAACTAAAAAATATTATTTTATAGAAAAAAACATAGCATAGTTGTGCAGTAAATTGTGACTTGTCAATGTACTGTTGCAGTGACTAGCGAAGATTTATGGATGTGCTAAATAGAATATTTATCATTGTTACATTAAATCATCGATATATAGCGACATGAAAGCCGATGCGGACAGCTTTGACAGGAATATTGCTTCATTTTTGATGAATTTCTAGCCCATAAATTATATTATGTAAGTACATATTATTAGATTTTTTGAAACTATGTATTGATTATGTATGGCTTGATTAAATTGGTAGCAAGTTCATGAATATTTTATTTTATACTAGCGACTCACCCTCGCTTCGCTCGGGTTCGTCCCTAGCTTGCTTCCTCATACTAACTTTCATCCCCATTCTCATCCACCTAAGGGATGATTTCCGGGATAAAAACTAATTCTCTCACTCACTTTTCATATCAGAAGATGTAAAAATAATCTTATTTTAGTAAAAAAAATCTTTTAATTTTTTTCTATACAAAACTTGTCCTCACAATAACGAACACAAAAAAAAGAATTATCCAATGTGGTACAGTCGATCGGAAGTTATGCGCATACATACATTTCGGTGATTCATTTTTATTTATATAGATTCTAGAAGCAAAATTATTATATGGACATAAATAATATAATAAAACAAAATTTCTTTACATTACATTTATGTATGACATAATAAGTATATCTATTTTAGTTTAATTATTTAATATAAGTACCTATTTGAATCATAGCTACAACTAATTATATGATGTATAATAAGTATTAACATATAAAAATTAAATATAAAACCTGGTAGCTCACGAAAACAATTAACGGTACCCTGAAATTTGGGGTCATTGACCGACCCTGCGACCACGGGCTTCCACATTACGCGATATTGTATAATAATAATAAGCGTATAAAAGTTTAACAATTGAAGAAATCTTATAACTTTAGTTAATCTGCTATTTTATTATAAAAACTAATTTACTTGATGTTATCCTAGAATAAAATGTATGACATACAGAGAGTATTAATTAAAAAACATGTCTAGTTTTTAAAAGTACTCGCAACAGTTTTCACATATGACAGAAATAATGTATAAACTTCCATCCAGTTAGAGACTGCGAGTATAGTAGGTTGTAATCATAGTTACTTTCATATGTTTATTAATATATTCTTCCCCAAAGAAAACATTTTGTGTTTTTTTCAGTTAATTGTAAATAGTAGCCAATAATTATTGACATAAATTTTGAGTAACAGCCTTGTTTAATACTAGCGACTCACCCTCACTTCGGTCGGGTTCGTCCCTAGGTTGCTTCCCCTCATTTTCACCCCCTTAAGGGATGATTTACGGGATAAAAATGTCTATGCTATGTTCTTTCCAGGGTCTCAAACTATGTTCTTACCAAATTTCATCTAAATCGATTCAATAGTTTCGGAGCTTAAGATTGATATTTCCTATCGTTGCTTAGAAGTCTCTAAATAATGAGAACCTCCTCCTTTTTTGGAAGTTGGTTAAAAATAGAAAAAAAAACTATTTACCTCTTACACAAGGACTCTTACACAATAACTGACATTGAAATTCGTCGAGCCGTTTTCACGTAAAGCCTTTCCAGACAGGCAAACTACGTACATGTTTCTTTAAAAAATTTACCCTATTTTAGAATTGTTATCTATTCTTTATTTTATTAGACTGATCCTAACATAAACTTAAAACTTATGTACAGCTTAAATATGGGTCCTTAATTAAATTAGGTACTCTTTATTTATGGAACAAGCTGTGAGAGATTTTCAAATAAATAGTCAATATTAAATGTATGCCATCGAATTTCTTAAACGTCATTTTTAACATGGCTGCAACACTGTTTTAATTTTTTTGTAATAAAAAACTCTTTTAAAAAAACTCCTTCATTCAACGTGACATTGGCGAAATAATTTGTGCTCAACTGGCACGCATTGAAGCCATTAAATAAAGAATTGAATTGAACCTTTAAAATCATGTTATTGTATAAATTTTCTTACACTGCAAGTTAAAATGTAGACGGTAAATATTATAAAGCGCTCCGTTTCTGTGTAGTAACTCCATGATTTATAACCCCTAATTGCGAATTTTCCTCAACCACGGGCTCATTACTGGTCGATATATCAATGCATTCTAGCTATAAAAATGAAATTATTCCAATTTAATTTTAACCCATGAGCTATTTTCGTAATTAAGGAGCACATATAAAGCGGAAGATATGATGGCCATGTGCAGACAACGCCTCACTCCACCGCTGGCTCCATGCCCATTCAATGAATTATTTATAAATGTCTACTTATGATTAATTTAAGTGAACCGCTTATTGTAAGGGGAGAAATCGTGTGTATACAATGTTAGTCTTCCTGAAAAGAAATTATAAATTGTCAATCACTGTTAAGCGAAAAGGCCTCCTGCCACTACAGTAAATCATACTTTCAGAATTATGCTAAGTTAATGTTAAAACTAAAAACTTTGTAAACTCTTTTTATTTATCGTTCTTGTAAAAATGTTATTTTGGTTTTATTTTCGCGCAGATATAAGAGAAACATTTATGTGGTAAATGCACTGCTCGTTGTTTTCAAAGGAAATTTTCCGCTTATCACCCTTGACACAATTGTGGAGCTCGGGAACAACGGCGTCGCGCATGCTGGATCCTGGATCATTGTCTCATTTATATGTATAAATAAATAACAAGCACATTAATACACTTTGCAACAGTTAAACTTTTAAAAAGAGTAGGTATATATATACCTTCGTATAAAAATCAATTAATCACGTACTAGATATTAAAATGATAGCAAAATGCTATACGTGGAATGGCTAATTTTGGCATATTTGAATTTAGAGTAAATGAGGTCACATGTCTGCTAAAATAAAGGCCCTGAGTTTCATATTACTTAAATAATAAATCATTTTAAAAATAGGTAAATTATATTAATTAATATAACGAGAAAAAAACTTTGCTCTTTTTATTTAAATATAATTAAAAAAAGTAAAAATATGTTTTAAAATTTATTTAAAATACTAGCGATACGTTAGGTTCGTTCGGTGAATCTTTAAATTGACATAACTTTTTTATTCATAAACTGATTGAAATAAAAAAAAAACTAAATGTTAAGTGAAACTTACCGTAATACATTAGTGAAAACAGCAACTAAATGATTATGCACAAACGCACAGATAAAAAGTCAAAAATTCTAAAAATCATTATCTTGGGTTCTATCGAGTTAATAAAGACCTCCAATAATAGTTTTTCTCAAATATCTTCCATGTACAGACAGCGATCAGTTACACTTAATATGTGTAGATGTACTATTTTATTGTTTATTTTCTAATACTTTTTCCTTTTTTATACGTATAAAAATCATAAAACACAATTTACTTGATAAGTTTATTGAGAGAAAATTTTATGTTATAGGTATAAAACATAAATCTCTATATGATAGACGTGAATAAGAAACGTACAAATCATTTAATAGGTATACTTAACATACAGTAGGTACATAAAATCAAAATAGGTCATTTCATATATAAAATAAAATATATCTAATAAAACCTTTACGTTATCCGCATTGGTTGGTATTCATGATAACTTTATTTGGCTACTTGGTGCCCATTGACAGATATTGATGAGTCTGACGTTGCTCTCAGCTTCCCTTGCTATATTTTGAGTAGGTTCATATGGCTGTAGTCGAGGCTTAATGGACGGGGAGGTTTATTTATGTGATAGCATCGTAAAGACGACACTGCGATAATATGATCGGAAATATAGACACTTTGGATAACTTAATGATGTTCTCGATACTAAACCGAAGGGTCATAACAGCATTTGAATGTAGATTTATAATAAACCAGATAGTGTAATATATAAAAAAATATTCTATTAAAAGAATAGGAAGTACAATAAAATTTATGTCGATATTAAAATAATTTTAGGCAATATATTTAAAGATTAACTTTATCGGTTTGTTCTTTTATATTCTGCTATTTCGTAGATTGAGTGTCGACTGTCGACCGGAGCGGGTGTGTTATATGACGAACCCGGACGCGTCAACGATTCTTTAGAAACAGTGTTATAAGCATTTACTAACTACATGTAAATACATTGTAACTTGCTCAAGAGACTTCAGTGGGCGAAAAAGTGAAGGCGGCTGAGTACCTATTGTTTTGGAGAGCGCCTGCAGCGATACCACCAGCGCTCTTGGGAAATATGATGGGCCAATGATTGCTAATTATTATAAGTTGAGACTGTGCGCTGTATTGTGCTGTAAATAATGTTAAACTTTAAAGTTTTCATAATCAGTATTTGTTGACTATAAAAACTGTTCAGAATTAGAGGCCATAAATCAGACGATTTTTTTTAAAGGAACATATTGTACCTACTCGTACTTCAAACCTTCATACAATCCCGTACTGAAAAGAACATTCGCATTTTATGACAGAATCATATTTTTTTGAAATTTAATTGTTGATCTATTTGCAGGATTTCCAATGTAAAAAATAATAAAAACAAAAATTTCATTGTTCCAGATCTCCGTAGTTTCCAGCAACAAATTACAAAGGTTTGTTTTATTATTTTAACAGGCATACTATTGAAAGAAATGTAATAATAAAATTTATCCGCGCAAAGCTTCACGTGCACAACAGAAACTAAATAGCTGACATTTTGCGCATTTTCAATACTCGATTGTAAAATTCCTTTTCGGCAAATCAGCCTTGTTCATTAAGTGGAACTGGGTTATATTGATGTAAAAGTTACTCGTCCCGCTTCTAGTTTCTATTTATTTGCTTTCTCCATCGCGCTAACATTATTGAAAAATTGATCACTCTCTTATATCTCTTTTCTTACTTTTCTTTATTATTAAAGATTAATATTTATTATACATATTTTATGTCAAGTAAAAAGTAGCGTAAGCTATGCCTTATAACATCGGCTATCTGCCAGTGAAAGTCCCATGAAAATCAATCTGCCGTTTCGGAAATTAGCCGGAACAAACAGATAGACAGACAAAAATAAAAAAAATGTGTTTTTTTTTAAAAGGTCCGTAAATATTATTTTTTTACATTATCTTGACATTACAGACAGACACTTCAATTTTAGTTATCTGTATAGATTATAAATTAGTCAAATATATTTCATTTCTTTTATTAAAACGCTCGTATTGTACAAAAATGCAATCTTACAGTAAATCAATCATCATAGAGTATTCAGCCTTATTAATGTCTGACTGCTGGGCACGGGCCTCCCTTCAATGTGAGGGGGATAAGACCATACTCCACAACGCTGGCTAAGTGCGGGTTGGCGGACTTAACATATCTTCTGAACAATTGCTAGGCTCTCTCAGATATGCAGGAGGTTTCCTCACTAAAAAATTATTCATTAGATATATGTAAAATGCGTTAGGAGTTTCTAGATAACTCTATTTATTTACA
This sequence comes from Argynnis bischoffii washingtonia, assembly GCA_033884665.1. Classification (NCBI taxonomy): domain Eukaryota; kingdom Metazoa; phylum Arthropoda; class Insecta; order Lepidoptera; family Nymphalidae; genus Argynnis; species Argynnis bischoffii. Next base: position 6,680,629 of record CM066609.1, read on the forward strand.
ATTTTCATTATTTCCTTATTTACATATGTATATAACAAGTAACATACTGTAAAAGGCAAATTATTTCTCTATTAAGTATTTGTCATGATTAAAATAATTTATTTATATAAGGATTAAAATTTAGTAGATTATCTTAACATAACCTAGTCAAATAACCTAAAGAAATCTGCTAAAATATAAGAGTTACTGTATGATATCGGATATAGATATATGTTATTGACAATTTTTTGTAGGAACATACGTATTAAGGATATTATACGTTTGGTAGATCTCGAGAGTAGCGCTCCCATAGTTACCTACTAACAGACGATATTAAATAATAACTACAGAAATAAAAAAAGTATATTTTTACTAATAATAATAAACAAGGATAACACCTAATGGCAGGGACTCCGATATCCGATTTTTGCCGATTTGTAGCGATTTCCTTCCTTGCGTTTTTCCAGTTTCTCTCATGGGGCAACTGTTTAAATTAGTCTTACAGGTCTCGATCTGGTTAATAAAAGACCGTTGGGAATCGCTAGATTAGACAAAATAGCAGTAAATATAAATCGTTAGAGAATCTTAATATATTATGCAAGTATATTTTTTAGAGATTTTTATTATTCAATGATTGTAGAATGACGTCTTGTCTAAGCCCCCTTCTTAGTTTAGATATTCTACTCATAAGAGAGCCCGCGCACTAGGCAGCCTGGCTGCGGCAGCCAGGCTGCGGCAGTCAAAATATTTGAGCAGCCAATCGACGGCCATTTGTGATCCTTTCATTGAACGACATGGACGTGGAAGAACTTATAATTTTTTATCTATCTCGTCAAAATCGCAAAGCAAAGAAAAGACATTCAATTCATCCTCTTTTTCTAGAACGGCACTCAAAAGGCTTATGCCATACCTATTTTTAGTACATACCCAGACCCAAAGATAGATAGATAGATAGATACTTTATTGTACACCACAAATAAATAAGAAACTACAAAAAAGAAGATATAAACAATAAACGATGCACAGGAAGCGGTCTTATCGCTTTAAGCGATCTCTTCCAGGCAACCTTAGGGCGTAGGAGAAATTATATGAAATGGTAGGCGGTGTACTTACTACACACAAATGCATATGCTAAATACATATACATATATATATATATATATATATATATATATATATATATATATATATATATATATATATATATACATACATACATACATAGAAAAAGTATAAAAAGTTCAATATATAAATACTATAGAGATAAGTAACATAACATGATTTTAACTGTAGCTTAAAATGATCTAAACTTTTGGCATGTCTGATGTCTATTGGAAGGGTATTCCACAAACGTGCAGCCTTTATTGCGAAGGAGTTGGTAAGAAAACAGGAGGTTTTGTGTTCCGATTTTTTTTCACAGTCATTTTTGAAAAAAAAAAACTCAAAATACATTTGGCTGCTACAATAAATGCGCGTAAACTGACGGCAGCCACATACATTCGCCTATGCTTGCTCTGGTGGCTGCCGCAGCCAGGCAGCCGCTGTTGCCTAGTGCGCAGGCTTTCTTAAGGGTAGAATGCCATATTATTAACAGGGACATTAACCGTTTTGACAGGGCATTTGTACATCGTGCAGATAGGTTTGTACAAATGTTATTAATTTAAAACCATTACAAATAAGATGAAAAGATGTAACATGTATGTCGCAATAAACGATGATCATATTCATTTTGTGGTTAGGTTTACTACCGTGTGGTCAGAGGGGAAATGATGCCACAATAGTATAATGTATACATATTCCTATTGTAGAACTGTAACGGAACCGGTTTCTCTTGGTCTATGTTATCTAGGGGTATTTAACCGCTATAATATGCAAACTCCTTTACCTTGCTCGGCAACCAGGAAAGCAGTTAGTACAAAATGTAATTTACGGGACTCGGCGTGTGGCGGTACGAACTAATCCAATCGCTGCACCGGACGGCTTACTTTGTGTACTTAAAGCATATAAATAATATAATATTCATCTTGCATAAATCGTAAAAAAATGATTATGAAACTAAAATTATGTTTAAGACATATTATTGAAATTTTACATTATGGGACCTAATAATTTTAATAATTTGCCATAAATTAGTAAGTACATACGCCGGTACTAAAATAAAATCTATATCTTGTTATTCACATATGTATTATTTACCTACATATCAAAGTTAAGCCATGATGTAATTATTGCCGTAGTAATATAATTACCATTCGGGTGGATAGTTCCCCGAAAGCGTTTGGTATAGCTACTATATTACTAGGTATGTTACGCTGAGATGGTTTCTATCTAGTCTATATAGTAAAAATGAATGGCTAAATATGTTCCTAAGCGCACAACTTGAGAACAGCTAGACCAATTCGGCAATTTTTTTTTTCACATATTCGTTGTAGTCTGAGGAAGGTTCTTATAAATAGAAATATTGGAAAAAATCATTTTCACTTTAATTTCGCGGAAAAACGTAAAAATTAAATTTTTCATTTTTCTTCCTACTACTTCATAATTATAATGCAACTTTAAAATTAATATGATAAGTTGTTGTGGGTTGTATTATAACGTGTTTTCTCGTGGGAATGAGATAATCTCCCGTAGTAAAAAGTAGCTTATGTCACTCTCCTGCCCTCAATCTATCTTTGCACAATAATATCACGCAAATCTGTCAATGTGTTTCGACGTGAAAGAAGGACAAACAAACGAACAAACAAATGAATACACACTTTCTCATTATAATATTACTATGGATATAGCTCATCTATTCCATATTAACCGTTAAAACGTACCTAAGGACGAACCCGAGCCAAGCGAGAGAGCAAGTCGCTACTATATTAATATATCTGAATCTATTTATTGATGTATTAAAAACCCGCTTAAAGAAAAAAAAAATTTTACTCATGTATAAAAAAATCGGTTAGTAAAACAATTACTTGATAATTTAAAATTATATGACAATAATAATAATTATTGAATAAGAAGTGAGCGGAATATAAACATAGGCTAACAGATATTTTGTTGGTTTGTAGATGGGTGATATGCGCTCGAACTAAATTTTGCATTTTCCATGAAACTAAGAGATTTTATCCAACCATGTTTTCCCAGGGGACTGAGATATTTTCCTGTAGTAAAAGGTATTCTAAATGTTGATCCGAATTTGAAAATATTACTAATCTATTAAAGAACAAGAAAAAAAGGTTCGTTCTAGTAGTACAAAAACTGGTAATACAAGAAAATTCTAATAAATCTCTATCTCTAAATAAAATACTTTGCCTTACGGTGAAGGAAACTATCGTGAGGAAACCTGAATAACTAAGGGAATCCAACTACTTTTCGAATAAAGTGAATATCCCTTGTAACTTGTTATCCTCATTTATGTGATTGATGCACATTTGTCTCATTTGTAATAATAATTAATAAAGCCTTTGCCCAAACAGATTACCTGCTTTAGGCGGGTTTTGAAGAGTCTTTATTCTTTAATTTTTATCAATTAATCATTATTTGATAGAAATTGACACTACTATGTTGTTTCCTATCGAATAAAATGAAAGCTGTTATCATAATTAAATAAAAATTGTTATATTGGGCCTTCACCGTTAGCTTAACCGCTCTAGGCCACCTTCCCTTAATGAAATGGTTTCGTACAACTATGTACATTGTACATGTATTATATGGCATACGATTATACTCGTCACACTAGGTTTATAAATTATCTATTAGGAGTATATGAATTAACGAAAATAGTTATTACATTTCGTGAAGTTATTATATTATACTAGCGGCTCACCCTCGCTTCACTCGGGTTCGCCTCTAGAAAAACAAAAACAAATCTATCCCTCGGGAATTGTATAATTTTCCGGGATTATTCCAGTCTATAATATATATCTGTGCCAAATTAAATCCAGATCCATTCAGCTGGTCTGGTGTGAAAGAGTAACAAACATCCATACTCACAAATTTTTACATTTATCATAGTATAGATATAGAACAATCTTTCCCATTATTTAAAAAAATACATTTAAATTATAATTATATTTGGTCAAGTACGATGTTTAGACTATTCTATAATACGCATTATAATTCAAGTCCTATAATGGTAATGTAAAATAATGCGCTCAGGCTTTTAAAGTTTCGAAAGAAACTTCATTTGTGCCCAAGCGTATCCTGAGGCACGCAAAGAGCTGCTTGCTTCATTTAGGATGAAACTTTCTTGTTTTGCATTTCATGGAGGCGTAGGGAAAGTCACCCTAGAGATCTGAATATTTCATAAGTAGAACAGTGTCAGCACGTCCCTTTGCATTACTAAAATAGCTTATATGTTTAACAAGGATAAAAAGTGTCAACTACTTTGTTTCTTACGAAATATTATTTCTGGAATTTTTAACATTTATTTAGTTAAGGTGCGCATTTTAATAATCAACTTTTATTTTTATGTATATGTGTTCAGTAAACAAATCGTACTTTGTTTTCTTTAATATTCGATTATAATTATTCTAAGACATAATACGATGTAATAGAGCCACCATATGAGAAATTAACTGTTTGTTTTTAATCGTCTTCAATAGTACCGTGTGTACACTGTAAAATACTTTTCTATATTTGTAAGCACTTGTATTGTTACTAAGTAAGTACATTAGTGTAGTAAATAAAAAAATACAAAGTGGTCAAGTTACGTCACTTCCAATTATCTCCATGCTATTATTTTTATCAATACGTCGGCAGGTGTAAATATCACTGAAGGTTTCGTGTGTAAAATAGGCTAAGTAAATAACTAGATCGCCCAATAGGCCGATTCAATTTCAGCGGTATAAAATGGAGTTTTCATTTTATCTGATTCAGCTTTTAATTAACGTTGGTCTGACCATTTTGCTTAGCCAGCAAGTACATATTTAATAAACAGGATTAATAATACAACAGAATATTCAAAACCACTCAATATTTTTATTAAGCTGTATTTATAGACTGTTTTGGCGTCGTGGCATCGTAGTACGTCGATGATACAAAATAGCAATTACCTACTAATTTTATACATGAACATTATTTTTCATAATTTAAGTACTTAGATATAGTATCTTTTCGCTCTCTGGATCGAATTCAGCTAAAAACATGTAATAGATACTAATATTATAAAGCTGAAGAAATTGCTTGTTTGTTTTGAATATTGTAATCTCATTAATTACTCGTTAGTTTTATATAAATATTTTTGTATTTCTTAGCCTATTTATCGAGGTTATCTAACATTAAGCTACTGCCCTTAGGGTGGTGGGGCGAAATAAAAATTAGTAAAGTAATTTTGTGAAATTGCACTTAATCTTTATTAAAATTATTATAAATACGAGAGTGGGTTTGGTGGTGTGATCTTTTTTGTTGAAGCAACAGAATAACGAATTCCCGTTATTTTTTGCACAGAGATAGTTTATGGGCCGGAGTGCGATAAGTGACATAAGCTTTTTATTCCAATATCCTGTAGGATATTAAAGTAATAAAAATTTATTACTTACTCTGTAGATAGGACCTGAGCAAAGAAGGACGGGTCACTAGTAAAGAAAGAAATAAAGTATTCTCTTTTATCTGATTCTGTCGTATCAATGACGAAGGTTAACGTCTGGTAAAATTTATTATTGCATAAATTCTATTACAGAGATTCTTTGAATAAAGCCTTGATATTTAATAATATTAACGTCGCTATTATGACTAAAATGAACAACAAATCTATGCTGAATTTAGGCCACAACCTTTGAAAATAATATGTGTACAGGTACAAAATTTATTTAAATTAATTACGTAATCCTTCCAAATAATCACAAACATCGTATCAACTTATTTAATTAAATTATTTTCCACCAGTACTTTCGTCTACTGGGATTTTCATATTAATATCTGACGTGGATTTGTTTTAGCAGTTAACTAATGCTTGTGTACGGCTGTACTCACTACTCATTTTAGAAACGCCTCATCGGTGATCTAATAAATAATAATGTTGACTTAATATTTTTAAAGAGACGTGGCCTGTAAGTACCTACTCATTTCATACCAATAATTGTGGAATTGATTCGTAACCAAAAACAGTTGTTAGTTTTATATCTGTTCGAAGCATAACAAAGAAATACGGCATTTCAATGTTTCGCTATCAGAATTTTCGCGTCGATGGCGCTGTTGTTACTTTTGAAAAATAAATAGGACTGCAACAGGCGAGCTTTGTAGTTTTTCTTTGTAGTATTTATGTTCTTTGGTGATTGCCAATATTGCTCTTTATTTCCCCCATAAAATTTATTTGTATTAGTTAAATCCACGTACTGGTTGAATAATAAATATGCATTACCTATTATTCTTTTTCTTATTATTAAATAGATTTACTATTTAAAAATAATAAAAACCATAATAGGTAATGTATTTTTATTAAATATAATTCATTGTTTACATAGTAATACTATCGTTTCAATTAAATAAAAAAAAAGATTATCATAAGCTATTTAAATGCTTACTGTCATTATCATGTACTTTATGTATAACAATGTAACAAGCTACGCTAATGTCATATTTTTGGATTTCGATGGTTTACATTACATTAACATATTGTTAAAATCCATTAATTAAGCAAACAATTGCAACTATTATTACTCATCTTTTAACAAGTACAATGTATAGGTATGTCACAATTTGTTCCCAGCAGCTTTGTAAATACCTAAACGTAAGGTAGGTAGTAATAATTGTTTACTGACATAACTTGCGCACCAATTTTCTAGCCATTGTCTTATTTTATTTTAAGGTACATTTTAAATCTTATAGCCTCTCAATAATAGGCTGGAGGTGAATCGATCGCACATCTAAAACCTTTAAAGTAATGCACCTCGAGATCTACAATGCCGGCTTCAGCTTCGCAATGCACCATCAAAGGATGCTTTGAAATGGAGAAATCGAATAAGTTTTTATTGCTTACTGGATGCCTGCTAAGTATTCCGTATGACGCTGCTCATATTTAATAGAAAATAAAAGTACTTTGACGATACAGTACGTGCAAGATTTTGTCTAATATTGTAAACGTATACCTAATATAATGAGGAAATTATAGTCTACGAAAGGGTTAAACGAAAGAAAAAATGAAGACTATTGTTACCATTTTTTAGTTTATAATATTAAAAATTATAACATAATTTATAACAAAAATATATCTAAATTAAAGAGCATAGTTAATAAAATAGTTAAATGTGCACTGCAGTCGTAGGTAGTATTTTTGAAGATAACCCTACATACATTCTAAAATTGTGAACAAATACGTGAATAAATTAAGAGAAAAAAAAAAAAACATTTTTATTTAGTTTTCATGCCCATTACATTTCAAATTAATATTGTATAATGACATGAGGGTTCTGCCCTAAAGTCGTGGAGATGCTGATGAATCTGTATCAAATTATTTGCGTGGCGGCGTCGTGGCGGGTCGGTGATAAAGCCACAGCGTAGACTGTTTGTACGGCTGCCAAATTACTTTACACAATATAATAATTCTCTCGACTTTGAAGAAATTTTATTAAACAATGTTTGTGTTTTGTTCTACGTCTTTGTATTTTTAAAATAGATATTATTTCATTTTTTATTTATTTATTCATTTTCTTAGCATATATGTCACTTATTGACGTGCTAGGTTTTTTCTTTGTGATAAATACCTTGTATATATTGTAATATATATACATAGTCTGTGGTAAAAGTTTATAAGCGTACGGCCTGCCGCCGGCCAATAATCTAGTTAGGGCGACCGCACGCGCCGCTGTCGGTACGCCCGCTCCGTACCCCCGACTGATCGAAACGTAATTGGGTGTACTCACCTGCCGTATAACCGATTATAAAATAACAGTTTCAAATAACCTCCTCGAGCAGTAAGCTAGATCTAGTACCTTGTTACTTTCACTGTTTTTCTATTAAACAAAAATATGTTTATAATTATGTTCCCTAAATATATGTAGATATGTATAGACTATAGACCATTAATCTTAATAGTTTTAATCTATACTAATATGATAAATGTGAAAGTTTGTGTATATGTTTGTTACTCTTTCATGCCAGAACGGCTAAACGGATCTAATTAAATTTGACACAGAGATAGATTATAGTCTGGAATAACATATAGGTTGCTTTTTATCCCGGAAAAATGTACGGTTCCCGTGTAATAGGTTTGTTTTCGTTTTCCTAGTATTAAATAAATAATAACAAAAAATGTAGTAATTTCGTCTTTTGTCAACAGACGCTTTTGATTGTACCGATATGAGAACATCCTATGAATTTTATTTCAAAAGGTATAATATTAATTCGCGTTGTATTATAAGTCCAAAGAGTATAATATGCGATATACCTATTATGTACGCATGAAAAATATTTATGAGGAATAGTTTAGTTTAATTCAAATTGATGCAGGCCGAATTAAACAAAAAAAAAAACATGAACAATTGATGTTAATTATTGTAACATAACATAATATACTTGTAAATTAATAATTTCAAGAAGTTTGAATTTAGTAATTGCTGTTGTCACCGACATGCCTGGGATCAAAACTAACCGTGCACCTTGTAACTAAGTCAAGTACAAGTCAAATTGAAATGTCGCTATATCAAACTATACTACAGTGTTTCACGTCGTAACCAAACGTCGGACTGTGGACTTCATTTGTGTGGCAAACTGAATATATAATAGCAACGTCATAATCACGTTTCATTTGAATTAAAATCAACTCGTACCATAAACTGAGAGCAATATTCATTACGAAGATTATGCACTATGATAATTGCAAATATGATAAATGAAGTCGTTCATTTGCAGCAAACGATTAATATAGTATTAGATTTTATATTATATCGATATAGTATAAGATTAATATAGTAAATGTAAAGACCTACGTATGTGCATATGCATACGAAGTGTCGCTCTATAAAGTATCTAATAAAAAGTAATTTCTTTATAATCGTTAATAATAATGCTATTATTATTATTCATGGTATATGTACATTTATTATGTAGCATAATGGTTAATTTTTTATAGTTTGGTATGGAGAACTCACCCCACATAATCACAGTAATGCCCTCAAACCTTGTCGGAATATAATTGTATACAGTATATGAGACACTTCATACCTGTTTACAACGTAACACCTCTAAATATCCTATTAGATTTTTGTCAATAAGAAATGTAATAATAATAAGAAAATTGACAAAATAATATAGTAAAAGTAACCATTTGGTTTCAATTACAACGGAATGGCTTTATACATATGTACAGACATGTTGACCTCTATATTATGCATTTCAAACGGATTTGTAAAGCATCATTGACGATAGTTTATTGATGAGTTTTTTTTTATTTATACAGGTATTACTCTATAAATGATTGTTAATAATTTAATTAGTAAAAAATTTATGCCTTTTAAAAAATCTATTTTTGTATCTTCCCTTATAAATTGATTGAATTTTTCACATTATTTTAGGCATTTGCTATTTTCAAAAAGCAATTTGAATATAGAATATAGAAAGATTTCTTTCATTAAAAGAAAGGAAGATAAAGGATTAAGGTCAAGAAAACACCCATACACTCAAGGTAAAGTGGGAACTTTATTTAAAAGTACCCTCAATAGAACATTAGTAAGCTTTGTTGTGTCAGAATAAAGGGTGAATGAGTAAATAGTGTCAGTCGATTCCGGCGTAACTGGAAAGCTTTGAATAGTCGTGTCGATACTGGCCTTGTCCGACATTCGATAAACAGAAGTCGCAATGAATACTCGGAGCTCGTGTAACCTTTCACCTTTATCCCAGCTACACATTAATAACGCATTTAACAAATGTCTATCCTAACATATATTTAGTAATTTAAAATATATAAATAACATATATATAAAAATAATGAATAATCCAAATTTGTGAAGTTCATTGAAAAGTGAAAATGATTAGGCAAATTCTATATATATATAATATATATATATAATATAATATAATATATAAGGCAGTGGTAGCTCAGTGGCAACGCGCTCGCTTGGGAATCCGAGTGAAGCGGGTTCAAATCCCGAGTCTCGCACCTCTGATATTTTCATGTGCGAATCATTTCTACGTGATTACCACTTGCCTTACGGTGAAGGAAAACATCGTGAGGAAACCTGCATGTCTGAGGGAACCTAGCAAGTTTTCGAAAGACCTGTGAAGTCCGCCAATCCGCACTTGGCCAGCGTGGTGGACTATGGCCTGATCCCCCTCGTATTGAAGGGAGGCCCGTGCCCAGCAGTGGGACGTAAAAAGGGCTGAATAGGAATAGGAATAATATAATATAATATAATATAATATAATATAATATAATATAATATAATATAATATAATATAATATAATATAATATAATATATATATATATATATATATATATATATATATATATATATATATATATATAATTTGGATTATTCATTATTTTTGTAATATAATAATAAACAATTTAAAATTGATAGTTATACGGCATATTTTATTTTCCTAATAATTACTTATTACTTCTTTACGTAATAACATTTTAAACATGATTTTAATTGGTAGTCATAAAATACAGAGGTCGGCGAAAAATATATCAATTCATACCTAGGTAGATACCTACTGCCTAACGTTCCGCCCGTGCATGTAAACATATTGCCGCTTTATATGGGCGGTCTACTCCTCGAAATTAGATTAAACCATGATTTTAATATGAACTTACTTGCCAAATAAAAAGACGCTTTGTGAGAAAATAAGAAAAGAGAAAGAAAAATTCATGCGTTCTCGAATGAAGCGTAACTATACAGATAGACATAGATTGTAAGAGCCATTTTAAGTCAAATTTATTCTTAATTTGATTTACCAAAAGGTCTGAAATATATCTATTAACATCAAATTGTACTTTTTAACGCTTGCTAAACATATTTAATACATTAAACTCAAATTACGAAAGGTTCAAGTAGCCCTAAATATTAGGCAGAAATATTTTTAAATTAAGTAAATGTGTTTAACGCATTTAAAACATATTACATGCATTTATGTATAAAATGTTTTAATAAACTAGTATATTTAGTCATTGTAACATAAGTACCATTTTTTTTATTTAAGCATATTAATTTAAAAATATTATGAATCTTCATCTGAATCTTCTGTTTTGACGTCTGTGCCTTCATTATTAGTGGCCATTTGTGGAACTAAGGACGTTGTTGATTCTAAAGATAATAATTTCATAAAATATTATTGTCAATGTATTAGATCGAAAATAAATATTATAAAAATAACTCACTTAAGTGTTCGACGACGATAATATTATTAAAATACTCAGATAAGCTTTCCACTCTGTTTAATGCATCTGCAAATTAACAGGAATTTAATGCACCTATTAATTTTCTTAATATTTTAAAATTCAAAGTGATCTCTTATCTAAATGGCTTTTATTCAAAAAGAGAATGTGTAATTGTTAAAGACTGACCTTTACTTTTTGGATTTAAATGCAAGTTTCGTGATTCCACTAAAACATGAAATAGTTAAAATGTATTATTATGTTCATTTTCAGTTAATCCAATTACACAATTTTGAATGTTAAATATAGCTTACGTAAAGTTGAAGATATTCTTTGCCACAAGGTTTAGAAAAATTTGTGTAAACTTATTTTTTTTTTGGATAGGTACGTAATAAGTAGGCATAAACTAATAACTTTATGTTTTCTTAGAAATTAAAAAAATAAAGTCAATTCGAATTTCAAATATATTATTTAAGAGTACTTTTATGTGACTTTTACGATAAAGTTGTAGCAGCTTAATATCTACAATTTTATAATTTAACATAATGAAATGCCTTTTTGTGTAACACTAAAACTTTTTATAAGCAATGCAATACATGAGCAAAGTTATAAGATATAACAACTAACATTATTATTATTCCAAAAATATGAAATCTCCACATCTACTTACATATTTTCTCCACTTCTTCATCGATGAGGGATATTCCTACTAAGTTTTTATGTTTTTATTAGTGAGTACATTTTTATTTAACATTTTTATTTATTGTTGTAAAAACTTACACATTTTGCGAAATTGTTTTATTGCTAGTGTGTGTTCGTCGCTTTTATGTTTCACTGCAATGTCTAAAAAAGAAATATAATCTGCATAAATCATTTCCGGGCGAAATTGAATTTACAATATCATTCGATTTTCAACCACTATGTGAATTGTGAAGTAAAAAATTTATGTAGTATATTTAAATGACGAACTAAACTATAAATTAAATAATTTAAATATTGTAACATTTTTAATTTAAAAAATTTCATCATAATAAAATTTAGAATAATTTATGATGATTTCAAGGGTATTTCCACTAAAACGAATGTCCTTTGGTAGAGAGTATAGACTATAGATAGACCAATATAAACTAGGGAAAACTTGAAAAAATATTAGGAATAAAATCACTTTTAACGGTGCGCAATATACTACCATCGATTGGGGTGTTCGAATTTTTCTGACTACAATCCGTTTGAAGCTTGCAGGAATCTAGATCGCCGACGTTCCCGCATACATATTTCCAACGACAATTTTGCGTTTTATTATTGGCTTCAGATATTGCTGTAAAGTCACAAAAAAAAATTAAATTTTGGAGAATACTTTGCTTTATCTATGTTGTTATTTTAATAATTTAAAAAGAGTTATTTTAAAAATGTTGGTATTTTGCATCTGTGTATATAATCTAGAGCGATTGAGAATAGCATTGCAAATGGATTGGTGAGTCGTAAATCGTAATGTTTTATATCTATGGCGCATTATTTTATAACTGAAAGTTTAGCAAAACATTTTTAATAATACAAATATCACCTTTACAAACCATTTAAAAAGATTTTTGATTTATTTCATCTATAAAACAGATGCAAATTTCTTCTCGACTACAGGCTACACAGTGTTGAACTCTTAAAACCGTCTAAAATTGCCAAAAGTGTTATAAATACCGTTTATCGGCCCACCGTTTCTATGTTGTACAGTCGGTCGATCTTTTTTTTTTGAATTTTTGTTTATATTTTCTTGTTTAACATTTCTGTTGTCATTCTTGTTGTTTTCGTTCCTATTTTTCTTATCGCTTCGTCTTTTATTTACTACTAAATTCCTCTTTTTACCCAACTTCTTTGCTTCCTGAATACCTTATAAATATCAAATACTTAAATAAAAATTTACAAAAAATATCTATAATAAAAAAATAGTTAGTAAGTAATACATTAGCGAAAAATAATGTAAATTACCTATATGGACTTCATTATCAGAATTGTATTACATTAAATTTAACTAACGCAATACGAAACAATAGGTACACCACAGTTTGATTCACTTGCGTGTGATCTTTTTTTATTAAATTTTATAATAGCTTACTTTACAGTGAATATTGACCAACATTTGTTTGATTTGACAGAAATTTAATATAAAATAAATGTAATGAAATTTATAGATACCTACTACTGTGCTATAGATGGGCATAAAAAACAGTACATACCTACTTAAATACATTGTACATATGTAGCCCTAATAACAGTTTAAATACAATAACATTATATACATACTGCCTCGGTGGTGTAGTGGCTAGCATGTACGGCTGCACATCCTGAGGTCCTGGGTTCGAGTCCCGGGTCGGGCCAAGTTTAGTTATTGAGTCTTTCTGTATAGTAAGCCTCAGTAACAGCCCGGAGTTGGGAAGTTGGCGGTGTTTCACCCCCGTGCCTCGGAGAGCACGTAAAGCCGTCGGTCCTGCGCCTTAACACTCACCGGTCGTGTCGAGTAGTCGTCCCACTGGAGTATGAGAGTGACAGGAATAGAGAGTGCACTTGTGTCTGCGCGTACACTTGTGCACTATAATATCTCCTGCGCAGTTGGCTAGTCTCAATGAGATTGGCCGCCGTGGCCGGAATCGGTCAGGAGAACATCACATCATATACATACATATACTTTGACTGATTAAATGAAGGCGACTAAAATTTTACCTCGATCATAACGATATGATAAACTAATTAACCGAAATTCGACCGCAAAAGGTACTAGGTGGTAATGTTAATACCTCTTCTTTCTGCTCTATTCAGTGTTCTGGCAAATGTTTTTGTCACAACTGTAGATAATGAAAATAAGTAGTTGAAAAAAAATGTTCTGATTATAACAAACAATACAATCTCATTAAGGTCAACTTACGCTTGTATTGGCTTTTTCTAGGCTTACTTATTTCCACGATTTGTCCTGCCATAAAAATACGTATAGTTTTTTTAATAATTGAAATTATGTTTATTAATGTAAAATTTAATTTGTTTTTATAAACATAGCCTTTAATTACATTACTTTTTTCGTTTTCATGCGCATTTCTCTCTGTTCCTTCCATATTGGTTGATGAATATAAATTAAATTTGAAGAAATCTAAAATATTTGATTTACTGGTATATATAACTAACCTCTTAGAAACCTAGGTTGTCCTGGTTCAGTTGCGGTTTCTAGTACTTGATCATTAGCATCTGTAAGTTGAATACTTTGTGAATACTGAATATAAAAAAAGTATTTGCATAGTCAATATAAAAGTTCGTCTTAAAATAAAAAACTAAAAGTACTTTTTCCTAGGAATTGTGTAGCCATTGAAATAGTTGTTTGATGTTTAATTATGCGCGATGGACAGCGCGCACTTCCTTTATAATTTAAAAAGCATTAAAATTAACTGCGGAAATTAAAAATATTTAATATCGACTGACACTAACGAATAATTTAAAGAAGCTGAAAATTATATTTTAGTTAAGAATGATCTGATAAACTATCACATTAATATTGGCAAATTATGAAAATACCCAATGCCAAATTTAAATAAGTAATGTTGCCTGTAGCCCCATGGCTACCTGAGTTGTGGACACTTAGAAGTCTAATGTACCTAGTATGGAAAAACTATTTTTCAATTCAATTATTTAATGGTTTTGTAAATTTCACTACATATAAAGTGAAAATGAGCGTAAAATAAAAATGCTACGCTACCTTCTCCACTTAAAGCTAACGCTTGTAAAGCATCAATGCCAGGTATGTCTTCATCTAAAATCCAATATAAATCATATTATTGAAAGAAAATAACAAAATATATCAAAGTAAAATTGTAAAATTATAATACCTTTCAATATTACTATTCTCTTATTAGTAAGAACTGAAAATATCACATAATTAAAAAAAAATACAAAATATTTCTCTATTACATTACTTATTATTATGGTAACATGCTACTTACAAAAAGCTTCAAACAATTTGTCGGCAAGTTCTTCAGGGTCTTTTGTAGAGCTAACGAAACCTTTTCCAACTAATTAAATATTGATATTTATTAACATATTTGTGTCATATTTTATACATGATATGTGAGTTTAGGCGACAAATTATTTCGACAATCGTTGAAGAATAGAAATTTTATAAATAGTATTCAAATGACGAATTCTAATATGTTATATTCATATTTTTCTTATTATTTTTTTTAAGATTTCTATTTTTCAACGATTGTAGAAAGTCATTCGTCTTAGCCCCATGATTTTTTAATAATAATTTTATTAATACGCACTTCCTGGTTCAACAACGCCTGAAAAGATGAATTACATATATTATTTGATTTTTTATTATATACCCTGAGATATTACTTGGATATGTTTGAAATCAAAAACCTTTCTCATAATGGCTGTATTTTTAAATTTTTGCTCATTTATAATTAAAATTACCCATTGTTATCTATACAGATAAATAAAATTGAAGTGTCTGTTTGTAAGGTCAAAATAACAGCTTTAAATACTAAATGCATATGGCATTATATACGATACTTATAAGAAAAACACATTTTAAATTTTTTTGTCTATCTGTCTGTCTGTCTGTCTGTTTGCTCCGGCTAATCTCCAATTTTAACGGAAAGACCAATTTTAACGGAACTTTCACTGTTAGATAGCTGATATTATAAGGAGTAACTTAGGCTACTTTTATTTTAGAATAAGAATTAGGATTTCGCTCAAAAATATTAAAACGTACCTAGGGACGCATCCGAGCGAAGCAAGGGTAAGTCGCTAGTTAATTATAAAATAATGACCCAGTAATAGTGGTACAGAAACCAAGCAACTTATGATATTATATCTGTCTAAATGGTATAAAAGTATTTCTAATGTACGAAGGCGAAGAAACTCCTAGAATGTTTCATTAAGTTAATTTATGGTTGCAATTTCTGTTCAATTTAGTGCAGGTTAACCTAGAGACTAGAGAGTAAACACAATAATGTCTTTATTAGTGTTTATGGGCGGATGCTAAAACGTTTCAATACAAGTAAGTATCTAAAACGTCTACAGCTAGGAAATAATCTTAAAAGCTATTAGGTATTTAGAATCGTTGTAATTTGAAACTTGATGAAACGAAAATACGACATTAAAAAGAAACAAACACAAATATATGTATAGGATTAAGCCGGCGAGAGAATGAGATAGAATACATTGCCATGTCGCCATGGTAACCGTTGTTATTTTATGATAAATATGTAGTTATATTATTATATGCTAATATGTATAATATTCTTTCCGTATATGATATTCTATTAATATACAATTGTAATATGCCTAATATGCCTTATTTAATTATTTGAGATAGAATACACAGGAACACAGGAAGTGAAAAATAATAAAATTAATTATTAATATGAAATGTATATTTATGTCGAATAAGATGTAAAATAACTTTTAAACTAAAAATATTATAAAAACAATAAACCATATAATTATCTTACTCCTGATTACCCTATATTCATCTCATTCTCTCGTACGTTACTTTTCTGAAGTTGCACTTTTACTATGTGTGAATTGCACACACACGTACTTTTTTTTATTTATTTTAAACCCAACACCATTACCGTGTTACCGGATGTTATTTTCACAAAGTGTAATGTTAGAATGAACTTTTGCCTAAAATTCTTCTACTATAAAATACGTTATGATTTCAAGGGCAAATAGGCTCTACCTATATGTTATATTTTGCATTGTTTATTGATATGGCATGTAATAAATTATGTTAACTTTAAGAAATGCAAAGAAAAGTTTAGAAAACGTTTACAGATGTTGTTAACTCTTGCTATCGTTGAGTTGAAAATATAAGTATAAATACTAACTAACAATTTTACATTTATAATGTCGTCTCGGCTACAGTGTTTTACTAAAAACGTCACGATCATTGGTCTACTCCACGGTAATTGGTCCATAAAAATATTTTTCTTTTATATTATTGTAACTCATTTTATACTTACCTTTTTTCAACAATTTCGATGCTATAGGTAACATCTCTCGTGGTGTAAAAGTATCACCTGTTTATAAAATTAAGGCCATGTTGCAATTATAAAGCTATTTATAACTTAGTAATTTTTTTTACTATGGTGTTTGTAATAATATTTACTAACCGGTCACTAGAGTTCGGTTTACTGAAATAGAAATATATAGGTAAGAATAACTTAGTCCTCCTCTTTTAAATTATTAATAAAAACTTAAAAAAAAACGACTTCCAGGCACTGAAAATTAAAAAATAACAAAACGGGAGTTTTCATTTAGAATAGATACTTAATCATATTTTTTCGAAGTCGGTGTGCTTTGATTTGTATTGGCTGGCACCGACTTCGAAAAAATCTGATTAAGTATCTATTCTAAATGAAAAACCCTGTTTGTAATTTTTTACTTTTCAGTGCCTGGAAGTCGGTATTTTTTTAAGTTTTTATTTTTCCATTTTTAGTGTAGACGTATCACCAATACAAATTAATTAAGCCCAAACACCAGGTAATTGCTGTAAATCGTCGAGAAGTTCCCTCGACTGTCTTTTGGGTCCACCATCAGATCGACTCCAGACCTTCATTAAATAGTAGTGCTTTAAAATACCTAATGAAAATATTAACAAACGCACTAGTCGTCGCTACAATTTTCGAAAGTTCCCCTCGATTTCTCTGGGATCCCATCATCAGATCCTGGTTTCCTTATCATGGTACCACTCTTGGGATATCTCCTTTCCAACAAAAAAAGAATTATCAAAATCGGTTTATAAACGACGAAAAAATCCACAAACAAACATATATATACGGTCGAATTGAGAACCTCCTCCTTTTTTTGGAAGTCGGTTAAAAATGACTGACCAACCCAGTTCTTGTGTTTGTTTTTCAGATCTTTGACGCTCGTTATAATCTCCATCACTGTCGGTATTGAATTCAGCACTCATTTTTCTTATATGAGATTTTATTGTCTGATCTCCTGTATGAATGAATTAAAAAATTTACATTGATTTAACTGCATTTATTCCACTATTTTCCCTTTGGTATTCGTCTAAATCTATACATATAATAAAATTGTAACTAAGCCGAATCTGTACATTAAATAT
The DNA here is from genome assembly GCA_033884665.1 of Argynnis bischoffii washingtonia. NCBI lineage: Eukaryota > Metazoa > Arthropoda > Insecta > Lepidoptera > Nymphalidae > Argynnis > Argynnis bischoffii. The sequence continues at coordinate 6,699,040 of CM066609.1, forward strand.
TTTTTGGAAAATCTCATAGAAATAGACTTTATTATCGATACAGAAGCCAAATTCATAGTTTATAAAATTTTTGTTTGTCTGTCTGTCTGTTACTGCATCACGGGAAAACCACTGGACAGATATTAAGGAAATTTGGTATGATGATAGTTATCCTGGTCAACATATAGGATACTTTTTACTGCGGGAAAATATCTCATCTCTGAGCTAAATGTTAAAATGTAAAAAGAGATGAACCCGAGCGAAGCGAGGCTCAAAATAAACTGTATAGTTTGTATATAAACTGTATCTATGTGTATTGTGACAAAATTAGTAATTATACTTCGTGCACCCGTGTATAAAGGTTCTCGTTAGATTTTCTTGAATCCAAGAATCGTTAAAAAGCCATAAAGTACTACGTGCAGTGTTGTGCTAAATCGACGTAAGCTTAGCTACACAGTTCTATATGTACACTCCTTCTAATAAGTACTAAAAAACACACACCCTAAACTTTTTTACTTTAAATGTCACTCTCGTCGTGTTATTATTTCCCTACTAATAGGTTTAAAATTTAACTGCCTCGATAGTGTAGTGGCTAGCATGTACAGCTGCACATCCGGAGGTGCTGTGTTCGAGTCCAAGGTTGGGCCAAGTTTAGTTATAGAGTCTTTCTGTTTAGTAAGCCTTAATAACAGCCCGGAGTTGTAGAGTTCGCGGTGTTACACCTCCGTGCCTCGGAGAGCACCTGTAGCCGTGGTCCTGTGCCTTAACTCTCATTGGTCGTGTCGAGTACTCGTCCCACCAGCGTATGAGAGTGACAGGAATAGAGAGTGCACTTGTGTCTGCGCGTAAACTTGTGCACTATAATATCTCCTGCGCAGTTGGCTAATCTCAGTGAGATTGGCCGCCGTGGCCGAAATCGGTCAGGAGAACTTTTTTTTACTAATACGTATAATAACGAAATGCTTTAGCACAACTATCATTCAGAATATACTGCTATATTTATTGTGTATTGTGTGAGTGTATTCTAATGCTATATTTTGGAAATTTCAACTCGATTTTTATGGTGTTTCTGCTTGTTTCAATATAGAACTGCAGCAGGTTATTTATTAATCGTAGTAGGTTATTGGGCATGTCATCGTAAGCTATTATAAACACGCATTTACATACTTATATATAATATTTACTTACTTTTTGAAAAAGAGTTACGAGAATATTTATTTTTCGTAGCTGCAGAAATCTGAAATGAAACCAATTAAAGTGTATTATATATAGAAATTAAATCACATACATTAATAAATAGTAAATACTCTTACATAATTAAACAGAAAAGCTGACAAATAAAATATAACAAGCTGCCGCCTCATTTTGAATAAACAAAAAGGTTGCGCTAAAACACAATAAACTGAAAATCCAATTACGAAAGTTAATAAATTGCAAATAGCATGAAGTTTATTTAAAAGCCTTATGTCAGTATATACATAAAATACTAAAATGGGATTGTTGGTACTTATACGTTGACCGTGCTTTATAAATATAAAAAATGGAAACTGATTTATTCCACTATCCAAAATTAATAACAATTTAATAAGTCATTTAATTTTCATAAATGTGGTGTCTGTTTCACTAATAAAGGTAAATAAAAACCCGATTAGAGTAAAAAAGCGAAATGCTTGTATACAACCTAGTGAAAGGTTGGTGTGCGATGACCCACGGCCGATATGCGCCCGCGCAGCGCCGATACCAAACGCTTGTTCTATTGTAGACTGTCAGTTTCGCCATTTAACACCACTCTCACCGGAGAAAAGGTACAAATTATTAACGAGTTTCGTAAAGAAGGCATTGTGTTTGATCTAGATCTGTTCAAATTCATGTTCTTAGATCATCAGCTTCCATTGTTGAGTGTTAATGTACTGTTTTTGTAAAGTATGGCTTTTGTAACTTAAAAGGGGAAAATTTTATCATGTACATATCATTGTTCTCACTTTAATATTTAATCATGATAATAAATTAAATATGGTTTTGTATTAATATTAGTGTTATATCATACTAAAAGTTTTAAATCTAGCTGCGTCATGTAATGTCTCTTATAATTTAAAAATTAATGAACGAAGAATATGAAATGTTAAAAGATTATTATTAACAATATAAAAAAATGTAGGTACATTTATAAAGAACTAGCGGCCCACCCTCGCTTCCCTTGGGTTCGCCTCTAGAATTACTAATTAATGAAATAGCCTATGTGCTATTTCGGACTATAATTTATCTGTGTGCCAAATTTCATCCAGATCCGTTCTGGCGTGATTGAGTAACAAACATCTAAACATCCAAACATCTAAATTTTCACATTTATAATATTAGTATAGATAAATACATAGAATAAATAATTCAACAAATGTTTTTAATAGCTTTTAGTATAATAACGTAGGTCCTTTTTTATTTAATTCCTAATGAAAATTTATTTTTTGTAGAAATATTTTTTTTTAAATATATCAAGTACTGTTTATTAATAGCTAGCTACTCTTAATAAGCTCTACTTGTTAGTAGTAATGGAGATTTGATTTAATAAAGCTTTTAATAATGTCGCAATGCAGTCTCAACCCTCTCCTAACTCAGTGGCCAATCAAAATGTACTCAGATATATTTCAAACATTTTTTATAATATTTATGAGGACTAAATGTGAATAAAAAGAAATTTTAATGAGTACCTATTTACAATCACGAATTAGAAAGTGGCTTTGAATTTCTTGAAAAATAAAACTATATAGGTATAACTTACTTTTATATATTGTAATGCTTTAATTTAATTATAATTCTTCGCATACTTACATTTTATTATGCTACTAGTTACTCACCCTCGCTTCGCTCGGGTTCGTCCCTAGCTTGATTCTCCATACAAAATTTCATCCCCATTTTCACCCCCTTAAGGAAATTTCCGGGATAAAAAGTATCATATGTCCTTCCCAAGGTCTCAAACTATCTTCTCACCAAATTTCTTTTAAATCGGTTCAGAAGATCCAAGAGATTACCCCCTATAACGTCACAAACTCACGAAGTTTACCTCTTTATAATATTAGCATAGATAAATAATAATTATAATTATTTATCTATGCTAATACAAATACAAAACACACATACATATACAAATACAATTATAATTGTATGTGTGTATAAGAAAATGTACATGCTGTTAATATGAAATCTGAATTTAAAAAAAAAAAAATTTACAACAACTTGAACCACGAATTCCATGGCGCCGAGACCATAGCACAATTCAGTTCTTAAATTTTACAATATAGATATATTTCACCCGCGTTATATAATTTTACCGAGACCGATAGGGATCCGACGCGCCGTCTAGACACGACAGACCCGCTACTCGCTAGACTAGTCTTACGACCATTATAATATACTAAAAGTACACTTTACTTGCTTCCCGATTCGTCTGCCAACAAATCTTATTTAAGTAGGTACTCGTAGGTGCCGCTTCTGAAATAAGGCTCTCGATCGAAGGCGTGTTGGGACGATGGTGACAGCTTCTTACCACACAGTAAGTGCGCTGAGAGTTTGCGGCATCTATACTGACACATTGAGTGCAGTCTCGCGCCTGCTGCCTACTCTGACTTCACATCCTAGATACTTCATTGTCTTTATTACGAGCAACACCGAAGTTTATGCACGTCAAAATTAATTAATCTTTAAAGTCCGTTTAAAAAAATGTTGCTTATAATCACGCAAAAATTAAATCAAACGTAGTTTGAAAAAACTTTATCGATCGCCATCATACAGAATCTGTTGAAAAATACATGTTTTAAAAATTCATTATTAATTTCGTCACAGCAGAGTAAAAATAACGATGATGCTATAGGAAATCGTGTCCTATATGGATGCTATGTTAACTATACGATTTGTCTCTGTGTGGCGTAAACTTGTGAATTCATTAGATCATCCGTGCTCTCAGAACAGAGAATGCAAGCAGAAAGGCATATACAAAGTTTCGTATATAATACGTCCAAATTATGTTTAAAGTTGACAATTTAATCATTGAAACTGAAACAGTTTGAAAATACTAATATTTTTATGCATGATTTTATTATTATAATACGATTAGATATGAAGTAGAAAGTTAAAGTGTAACTGATTTAAGTTCATGCGATTTCTATTTAACTTTTAGATCTGTTAGGTACTTGTCACAACAAAACACGTCACGGCTTTAGTTAGACGTTGCTAATAATGGTAATGTTACCCATTAAAGTTTTTTTTTTGTAACACCTATGTATTACGATGCATTTGTAAATATTTGCTATATAAATTTATATACATAAGTGTCTCTAATGTTAAATGAATAAATAAAGTTTTGATTCACAAAATATAATACAAACACTTAATTTTTTTAATAAGTCTTTAGTTTTTCGCTTTACCTCGTTTCCTTCACTTATGAAGTCAATAATATTTACTCTTCCTCCATCCAATTGCATAAATAAAGGCTAGTAGGTAAACCCCTTGTTTGTCGACGGATAATTAATTAAGGAAAGTTTTAAATCTCTTTCAACTCAATAAGCCTTTGTTCTGGCCTTTATCTGTGTATTTATTTAGGATTGAAGTTTATACCAAATAGGATTTTTATTTAGGTATGTATTTTTAAAAAATGTATGTAGATTACGGTATTATTTCATAACCGCCACCAATACAATTAATTTTATATTAATTATACCACCAATACATTTAATTCTTACCATCCCTATAATTATAACAGTGATGTTAAATGTACTGAAAGCAAAGTTCGTAATAATTGAGGTTCAATGTCAGTTGGAGGAACGTGGAGCGCGGCACTTTCCCAGGCCCTCCCAGCTACGTCCGGGAGGGATAGACGTCACTAGTGTCTAGCAATGCGATTATTATTATGCTCATTCAGCATTTCCTTTATAATGACGTGATACAAATAAGAAAATTTCAAACAAACGCGCAGTAACGATCTGCTATTAATTAATTAGATCCGCTTCACACGGAAATAAATTGAACATTTAATATCACCTAACGAAGTGATTCTTAATATAATAGGCGCGTTTACCAACAAATGGTATTCTTTTTTTTAAAGGAAATCAAGTTATGTTTAATTCCTAGAGGAGAAAAAGCATTTAAAAATCGTCATTCGATGTATACTGTTGTGAAAGAGTTGATGATTTTATAGTCTTATTGATTAGTGCAGGCATTTTTAATTTTATGTATTTGAAATATTATGCTCTTAGTTAGGTTCATATTTCTTTCTCTAAGTTGCTATAATATACTATCTTAGAAAAATGAAGATATTTAATTACAATGTTTTGTGTCATAAAACTTCAGTTAGTTACGCCAATTCATCGCAATATGCGATTTCATTTAAAATCGTATATACGTATATGAGTCCGAAATCACAAACTTTCTCCAGTGAAAGATCCAATCGTAATCGATTTAAATAATGGTTGTTCTTCAATGATTTGCTTGTGTGTTTATCGATATTGAAGCGCTAACGATGACTCGATTATTTGTAATATTTGCACAAGAGTTTTCTAGTTTTAAATCCAATTTCTTCTTAATTTTAATACGTACATATCTTCTTCATAATGCAACTTAAAATTAAGATTTTAAGATCTCAGGTTTTTTAATGCACTTACTAATTTTCAAGAAAAGTATTGAATATGTAAACCACAAACTTAGCATTAAAAATAACTATAAATTTCGTTCGTTATATGATTTTCGTTAAAGGTGAAATAATTTGACATAAGATAGTCATAATTTGTATACATAAAAGCTTCTTTATTCTTTAACATCGTAGTATTAAATGTAATAACTAATACCTATAGGTAAAATACAATTTTAGTAAAAACTTAGGTACGTATTACGCTTTAATATGTCTATAAGAATGATCGGTAAAAAATTAACTAACGTTATTTAACTTGTACCTATCTAAAAAGTTGATGCTTTTTCTCCTTGTCAGCGAATATATTTGTTAGCTAAATAAAATTATTTTGTTTAGCCAATTTATTAAGCAATTTATTTTAACGTTAACTGTTATAAAGTAATTTTTTCAACCGACTTCCAAAAAGGAGGAGGTTCTCAATTTGACCGTATATATGTTTTTTTTTTTAATTTTGTGTGTTCGTCGTTTATGAACCGATTTTGATGATTCTTTCTTTGTTGGAAAGGAGATAACCCAAGGGAGGTACCATGATAAGGAAACCAGGATCTGATAATGACATCCTAGAGAAATCGAGGGGAACCTTCGAAAACCGTAGTGGCGACCTAATTTTTTCATTAACTATTTTAAAGCACTACTATTTAATGAAGGTCTGGAGTCGATCTGATGATGGAGTCGAAGGACAGTCGAGGGAACTTCTCAACGATTTACAGCAATTACCTGGTGTTTGAGCTTGATTTATTTGTATTGATGAGAAATTTACACCTAGATGGGTTGTGACTGTTATTGGGGATCTGAATAAATGGCTTAGTCGAATATGTCTTTAAAAATCTTTCTTCTTAGAAATAACCTGCTTATTACATTTACACTATAAATGGAAAAATAAAAACTAAAAAAAACCGACTTCCAGGCACTGAAAAGTAAATAATAGCTAAACGGGGGTTTTCATTTATAAAAGATACCTAATCAGATATTTTCGAAGTCGGTGCCAGCCAATACAAATCAAAGCACACCGACCGATTAGAGTGCTACAGCCCTCCAACTATCTCCATACTAAAATCACGCCAATCCGTCACTCTGCTTCGACGTAAAAGAGGGACAAACAAACAAACACACATTCATATTTATAATATTAGTATGGATATGGATATCGATCCTACTAACATAATTGTAGTAATAAATATTCTTGGTGTGTTATTCGATTCTATCCTAAAATTTAACTTGGTGAAGTAGTTTGGCTGTATGCCAGTCGGGAGACAATCCTGGCGCCCAGTCAGGACATTTTGATACCACTCGCTTTATCTTGCAGCTATAGGAGCTTCTACTTCAATTAAATCGATTCTCTAGGAATTTCACAAAGCACTACCACTTTTGCACAAAGTGCATTTTAAGTAAAGTTCAATCTTGCTTACCACAAGTGTTGTCTACTTCAAACTTATAATAGACTACACCTATTGAAATATAATACATATTATAAGTTAGTCTACAATCTACATGATATGATACACAACTAATGTGATAAAAATAAAGAACTAATTTTTTTTTGTTTAATGGATCTTACAAAATATTTAATTTATATTAATTATCTACCTTAATGTTCCTTGAATTGACTATGGAGAGCTAGGAAACATAGCCGAGTGAAGTAAATAAGCATGCATTATTTAAGTAAATCGATGTTTTTAGAATGTACGTTACTATTTATACTGTAAAAAGCCTAAATAAAAGAGAAAATATATATTCATTTCATGTGTAGAACACTGAAGCAAAGTGGAATCGCTAAGCGAATCTCCATTAGTTTTTATTGGGCAGACTGTCGCAGCGTTGAGTTGCGCTCTTGAACTCCAAAATAACATTTGAAACCGCCCTTTGATTTATTTAAGGCACACTTTTATTGGTATTTTTATTTGAATTAGGTAAAATGATGCATATTTCCCGAGCTTGTTATTTGTTTTTATTTATTAACGATATTATTGTAGTAGGTACCTACTGTATTACGGAACTCTGACAATTATTATCTTTGCATAGCCTTTTCCATAGCCATTTCTAGATAAAGGCAGATTTTTCTATTTTATTACAAAAATTATATATTAGTCTAAGATAAATTCGTAATTTTAATAAAATTTGATTCATTTATGATGTTAAAAAGTTATACTAATTTCAGTTGAAATTAACAACATGTAACTTATCCTGATAAATGTTCCCGAAAATACTATGCAAGCATACATAATGTCCTACGCAGTGCCTTAATCTCAATTTTATATAGGTATCTACATCTTACTAAAGCCGTTTAATGACAATGTTCGCCGTTCATTAAGTCTACGGGGCGAACGTATTTTGTCACGTGTCTGTGAGATGCTAATTTGTACCCGAGCACTCAATATAGGCTCGTCCTCGTATCCCCGAATACCTCCATAAAGAGTAAATTTTAAACGGCACTGTTTGTTTATGGTAATCACTTTTACATGTTTTCATGAAAATCGTTGAACTGTATAGATCTTCCTGGCGAAAAATATCTATTTTTCGGTAGTTAACTTTTATGCGACTACAATGTTTCAGCTGTTTTTTATTATGATAGTTTGAAAGTTATTTTTTGCCGTTATCTTAATATATAATATTGAAATTAATATAATGGATATAGAAAGAAAAAGTATTTGTGTACTTAAACAGATAGGGGATACAAATAACTTTAAAAGTAAAGTCAGCGTAACCCATGTCAAATTATAGTTGAAGTATAGGCTATAGCCCTAAACACTTGCCCTTGTCAGTTTCTATTATATACTTAGTAGCTATTTTATTGTGTTTTAAATAATGAAAAAGCACATATATGATATACATTATGCACTCTGATAAAGGCGCAGATATTGTATATTTTTATGGTTTCTGGGTTTTAATTACAACTTTAATGATGAGAGGCTATTGGCTTCAAGCTAGATGACAACGAGGTATTAGAAATACGGTACCTAAAAATCGGTCAAACGATATTTACGGAACACCCCACACAATATATTTGTATTCACTGATAAAATAGGACTTCAGTACATATAACTTATCTTATTGAATTCCATAGCACGAGTCTAACGAACATTAACAGATAGAGCCCTTAAAGAACGGACAGATAGAATAGGCTTTCTAGAGCAACGAGGTTTCGTCCGAACTCCCTGGGTACGGAATCTTAAAAAGCCGCATTGAAAAGCCAAAATCCATGATTATGGCATCTTTTACCTAGTACCTACCACTCGCACCTGTTCATCACTTCATTTCTATTTTCCTCACAAAAAATATCAAATTTGTTGACGAAAATTAACTTAGTTTGATTTATGACGTTTAACTCTATTAACGCTTCGATAATAATTTTTAAATACACTGACAGAGTTGCAGCGATTAAAGTCTGCTTAAACAGTCAATTGGGATTTATTATGTCACATGGCTCTGAAACAGTCGTAAAAGCCAATAAACTTTAAGCGGGTGACAAGGCACATATCATAAACTACGGAATGTAGGCTAATGTTAGATGCTACGACGCAGTGTTAAATCTTTTAAAAACGAACAAATAAACCTATTTTTATTAACATTCTGTCGAATCGTTTAAATAACCTATTTGTTATATATAAAAAAATTGAAAGTGCATAATTTTTTAGAATTAAATTAGATTATATCTGTATTTAAAGTAATATTATGTTAATTTTTAAAATACTTTGTACAAAAAATACACGTGATTTTGGATTGGTTGGTTAGCCAAAAACTCACCACGTATCACCAGGAGGGTGGGGAACTAAAAACAACACGTGACTATGGACAACCCCTAATAAGCGATCAAAAGCAGAAATTAATATCTCTAAAGCTCCAATACATTTAGTAAATGCTTTGAAAGTCAAAAAGAAAAAAGGGTAGAATAAATTTATTCTAAAAGTATTAAATATGTATAGTTTACAGTGTTACAAAATAAACAAGAAAGTTACTAAAACGTTTAGATAGAATTCACCGGATTGTTTGATTGTCTACAGACTTATATATGTAGGTACTAGGTAGTAAGATTAGCTTAATATACTAACGGGCTTGGGTGTTAGGTCACACAGGCTATATGTAGGTCATACGGGAGCTGCAGTTTACTATTGTCGAATCAATATGTTAACAATGGACTGCAAATTTGCTTTATATGCTACGTATATCTTGGTGGTTGTTACTCGAAATGCATAAAAAATATATTTTAGCCTTTGTAATGTTCGAATGGTATAGTTCTGACTATTATGTAGTTGCCAATGGCAAGACGTTATATATACAGAATTGAATAAATGATTATATATAAAGTTATTGAAATGATGTAAACTTATTAAAATTATAGGTACCTATGTAGAGTTCTTATCTATTTAAAACGTACGTAAGTCGCTAGTAATCAAATAAATAAATAAATATTATTGTAGCTACAGAAATAAAAGCTAAAAAGTAAAAATAATATTTAACAATTTATTAGATCGTCTCTTTTAAGTTAGATTATTAATTTCTACATGTTATACCCAAATAAGTCAAATTGTTCAGATAATGAAATATGTTGGAAACTGTACATCAAACATATTATAAATAATAAAAAGAAAGATATAGTTTTTTAGGATAATTAAAAAACGTCATGATGCCCTGCCATAAATCCGCACTCGAAAAGATGGATGATTATAATTAGGAGTATTACAAATGTAGAGAATTATATTTCTATGCAGTACCTACATATTATGCCATATCTAACAACCAGTAACAACAAAACAATTTTGATTTTAAATATTTATTTTACACTGAAAGTAAAATGCGTTATAAATGTTAGTTTTACTCAGCAACTCAAGTTTAAGTTATGGCGTATTTCTGAGGCAAACAATCGTAGTATTGTTTGTAAAATACGATTTATTTAGAGGCCGCTCTCACGGAGAAACGTACTTTCGTTTATTTTCTGAAACAACTTGATCTGTATCGGTCAGCTATTGTTTTGTAAACCAAATATTTTTCTCTTGAAATCATGCTAATTATGCATCAAATAATAAAATGCTTTATATTTTTGTAATAAGGTAACGATAAAACAGATTCTATAAAAGTAGATATTAAAAAATATATATTTAAGATGCTGTGTAAAAACTGTTTCTAAACTAGGACGATTATGGAAAAAGTAAAAAAATTCTGTAGCCTTATTAGCGTTAGTTTCGATTTTTATTTTAAGAGTAGTTTTAATTAGTGGGATCATATGCTGCCCGTGTAATAGGATCCATTCTTGTCAGTTCCACTTCCTTAAGTAACAATCCTATCTTGAGACACTTCATTTATTATTCACAATGAACTGCTCGCTCTGTGTTATTCGCCTCGGTGATACTCGCACTTTGTCTTATTTATTCATCTAATTCCGTGACACTATATAAAAATTGCTGTTATTTTTTCATATATGTCAATATAGTGACAATGTGATATTAATTAATAATATCAATAAAGCAGTAACATTGTTTAATTTATTAAAGTAATCTTAAACTGAATTTGCTTTGTACCATAGAATGTAAATTTAACATTTCCAACTTACAATTAGTTCTTCGCTTTCTTTCTGTACTACGGCTCTACATGTTGAATAAGTGACTTAACAAGATCGAGATGAACGATAGCTTGTGCAGGAATCTAACTCTCGATATTTTCTACATGGTATAGGTACTTAACAGAACAAAAATGCCAGTCACACTTATACCCTACTGCGTCACAGTCACTGAAATAATATAAATGAAATTTAAAGAAGATTATTTCTTCCAATTTTTGCCGTTGTTTTTTTATTTATTGTTCTCATCGCCTTCAATGCTTTAGACCATGTATACATATGTTCACGAGACAGTCATATGTACATATATCTTATTTATCATGTCAGGAACAAAAATCAAAATCAAACTCTTAAAAATCCGAAAAAAAATTTTTAACAATATGCCAATATTCTAAAAAACTATTTTGGAATTGGTCTTAATGTGAATATCTAGCGTAATCACAGTCGTTGAAGCCTCTAAAACGTACTCGTACGTCGACAAGATCAAGAGCGCAATTCTCGTCTTTAATAAGCCTTATTGCGAAGTAATAGCACTATTAAGTAGCAATATCATTTAATGCACTGCTAACGTTCCCGGGATGATGTTCTTTAGGACTAGTAATTTATTGAGCCATTTCAGTTCAACCTTGTCTGCATTCGTTTTAATAAGACTCTTTAATGTAATGTCCGTTAAACATACGGGAAAGCGGAACAATTTTACACACAATTTGACACACCCCTGATGCAGAGACATAAAAAACGAAAAAAAAATTATAATATCTTCAATTCTTCATATTATAAGAACTTGTGGCCACGTCTTCGTTTGCCATTATTTAATTTTAGCCAACTCTTCCCCCGTTTATGTGGGATTGACCAAAGCCTTAAAGCTCGAACTGTACTCTATTAAATATGTTTTTAAGGCAGACTGATTACTACTACATATGTATATGTTAAACTAGCACCCTACGTCACGCTCGCCATATTTTTTTTTTCATTTCACACTACGGTAAACTAAGCATTGTATCGTTGTTAAATACCGAACGTACGATGAAATAGTTTTTTCAGTAATTTAGGGAAAACAAAATTATTTTTCATGGCCTGATGGCCTCGTGTCGAAGGGAGGCCCATGCCCAGCAGTGGGCCGTTGAAAAGGGCTAAATACAATACAATAATGATTTTTCATACTAACATAATCGCCCTCTTGAATCCCTCTGAAGGGTTTGAATTACAAAAACTTCTTTCTTAGCAATTATGTATGTTATTACTAGTTTTTGCTAGCTACTCCGCTCGAATGGGACATACGAGTATAGTCACGAGCAATTAATTGTATACGTTGACAAGTGGTCTAATTAATATCAACATCATATATTGCAAAATAAAATGTACGAGCTTTACTACAAAATTAAGTAATCAAGTTATTTATAATTAGATTATATACATTGTTATCAGTTCACTGTAAACAAAATGTAATCGAATATTAGGACACATGTTTCACGTAGGTACATATGTCCGATCCTATGTTCTCTCGTAATTACTAAACAGATAAACCAATTTTAATAATTCATACGTCGTTAGATTCGTCTTTCCCCCAGACGGTGCCGACAAAGTAAGTCTGCTAAAGTGTAAGTATAGCGTTTCCTCTTCGCCGTCTCCTGTGAGATGACGAGCTCATAGAAGGAAACCATCGCTGACCAAGAGGCAAGACCTCGCAACGCGTAGCATAACCCCCGCGTAGCTTTGCAATGAGCGGTCTCCACCCACTTATGCCATCAGACCATGGCGCCGGGGAGTCCATGCGGCACATTCCACGAGAGTGTAGTGCGAGGTGTCCAAAGACACTAGTGACCTATCATAACTTTGCGTCCACGCAACTCACTACAATACACACGATCTTCAGTATTTTAGGTGTACTGGTATAGTAAAACTGCCCTAACTGAAAACCTATTTATGCAAAAATAACATGGATCGTTGCTTCATTGCTGCATTAAAAAAAAGGATAAAAAACTACACTTTTGCTTTTACAATTTTATTAACGATAGCATTTTTAGTCTATTTCATTTACTGTGTAAGCCTTTATTCTTAATCATCATTATTATTAAAAAAATAATTTACACCTATTACAAATAGAGTACAATCATTTCTACGCAAAAATAACTCAATCAAAACAAAAGAATATTAGATTTTACAGTAAATTGGCAACGAGTAAAATTTGAACTACTTGGAGCCTATATTGCTCTAGCTACCCCATAAACCAACACTTGTCTTTGATATAGGCCTTTTGATGTCTGCTTCGTACAATGCTACTTTCATATTCGAACTGTAAATAACTTTCTTTGACTACAAAATTGGACATTTGGGAGACTTTTACCGACAACAGTAAGACATTTTAGACTAAGAGAATAAATGACGCCCAACAAAAACGACCAACGTCAAAAGGAAGTACCAATGAATAATAATTACTTTAATAATAATTACTTTAATAATAATTACTTTTAATGTTTTTTAATTATTATTTCTAACACGATGTTATTTCTTATACGTTCCTAGAGAGGTTTTACAAATTAAATAAAAAATAAATATGCTGATATTATTTTTTTCTTATTAATAGTGAGTGATAGGTACTCTAAATAGCAATTTTTAGTACGATTTAAGTTTTTATTTTATAATATTTTTTATACATTCTTATTGATTCTTTCTAATAACTTTAAGATAAACACACTAACGACTTACCCTCGCTTCGCTCGGGTCCGTCCCTAGGCACGTTTTAATTAATTTTTTTTCTAAAATAAAAGTAGCATAAGACACTTCTTATAACATCAGCTATCTTCCAGTGAAAGTCCCGTCAAAATCAGTTCAGCCGTTTCGGAGATTAATCAAAACAAACTGACCGACAGACGAAAATTTTCAAAATTGTGGTTTTCTTTTAAGCACCGTGTATAATTTCATATGCATTTAGTAAGAAGCTGTTATTTTGACATTACAAACAAACACTTCAATTTTATTTATCTGTACATTATTACAATGCGTTATGCATAAACTGTAAAATTAAACCTAAGTAAATTAATTAAATATAGATCACGTTCATACAAATTTTTCCTCCATATTTTCTTTGCTTCGTTCCTTTTTTATTTATCAACTGTAATATTGTGAAGAGTACCCCACATCCTCTAGTGTCTAATATGTATGCACACAATGAAAAGTGTGATCGAGCCATAAAAACTTTTACTACCTCATTCAACGCGCCGCTCAGATAAACTAGATTTACGACGCAACAGGAAAATGATTAATGTTTATTAAAAGAAACACAATACAATGGACACATGTCTAAAAACTATCTTTGAATTTTATAAGTACTACCTGCGAATATATGTTGATCCGGATAATCAGATATCATAAGAAAATTTAATCAAAATCTGTCCAGTGGTTTTCTCGTGATGCGTTCTCAGACAGACAGACAAACAAAAAAACTTAAAAACTATAGATTCTCTGTATCGATAATAATGAATATTCAATAAGACTTTCAAAAAAATATTTAATGTACAGATTGGATTCAGAATTTTATTATATGTATTGATATTTTTTTTTATTTTCACAACTTGTATTACACTAACAGTAAAAAATTCATTTAGATTTTATTACAATGATTGGTTTCCACATTGTACTAATTAGTTAAAAACTATATATATATATATATATATATATATATATATATATATATATATATGTATAGCTTGTATTTTTATTTATTCTACTTTATTAATTGTATCTTAAAGTAGGAGACATTGATTTTATTTTATTTTTTGTTTGCAGAATAAAATTTCTCATAACTGGCGGGTGAATCTGTGAATTATACAGCTCATTTGTGTTATATAAACGACTTCTATTTACTTTAAACTGTTAGTCCTCTTCTCACACTTCTCACACTCACATCATCTTGTTTATCATGATAATGTTAAAACTTATTCACATTATCATGATAAAAAGATAGCGCAAATGCTGTTTTTAAATTTTCTTTAAAACTTTTATAAAATTAAAAAAGTAATAAAATCTATATTTTATTTTGGCGTTGACGGTAACGAGTCAACAATCTGATTGCGGCGGCGCTGCTGGTGGCGATAAGGAGCTCTGGCTCGGTTGTTTCTAAATATTGCGCTCGAATATTATTTACGCTGCACTGGGAACGATGGAAGCTTCAATTAATTACTGGCTTCATTTAAAATTGCAGATTACGAAGTTACGTGTCTATTGTATCTATTTTTTACATTTCCATCAAATTAAAGTGCTATTAATATTTTTTATCATATCAACCAATCGATAATATATGTATAATCTGTATATATAACCATAGTATATGTCCAATATTTATATTGTATTTATATAAGTATATGTAAGCAGGCTTTTCCTCAACTTTATAATTTGTACGTAATTAAAAAAAAACATTGGAACATTTAGAGGCGTTCATTGTAATCGCTGCCGTTTTTCTTTATTGAAAAAAGGCGTCTGCGTTTACTGGCCTGCAGCGAGGTGCCTACATCGTAGATCTCTGCACATATTGTCCCGATTTCCACTTTTATTTTATTTTCAAGCCTCGAGTACGTTTAACAGACTAAAGGCCTAAACTAGTTAACACACATGGACGGTTTTAATAGCTACTCTTTTGTTGATCGCTAACTGGGGCACCGGGCGTTGGGATATAGGACAGACACTACGTAGGTACTTTTACATTTGATGAACACTGAGCAGCATTCATTTTCAATTTTCATCACTGAGAAAAAGTAATAATATTAAATTTTTTTCAGATATATTTGTTTGATTTTGCTTAATAATGACATGTCTAAATATTCAGCAGTTGAAGTTACAATATATGACCTTCTTTTCAATTGTGTTCATAGGTAGTATTTGAAAAAATAGTACATGGTTTTATACTGTAGTTTGTATTTTGTGTACTTGTGGTTACATAATTAGTCTTAGCTATTATTAATTGCGAAAATATATCTATGAAGGTATTTATTAGTAAATATTTGTGGTGTTAGGCGTTGAGTACCATATTAAATACTTAAAGATAAACCATTAATCTATTGACGTCGGTATATGATAAATATTTTTACATATTATAAATTTCCAATATATTATCAAAATCTCTCTGCTAAATTATTAAGACTATTTATTATATTTGTGTAGCTGTTATATAATACAACTACTTGGTAAATATTAATATTTTACATGTCACGTCACTTTAAATTGCATCACTATGACGGCAGAACTTGCAATGTCATAACGGTGCATTAAGCTTAGACGACTGCACAATATGGCAATAAGCTTTCGCAGAATAATAGTGTAGTATTTATTGAACTATTATTTCTGTTCGGATGCTTCGTTGTAACTATAATAAAGTAGTTCTGTAGGAAGTAGGTCGCTCACCGGGAACACTTTGTTTGTAACTGTTATATTGTATTTATTATCTGAATTCCTTTTCTCCTTTATACGTATCGATTTAACACATTCCTTCATATTACCTATGTACATTACCAGTGTCACAAAAAACGTATTTTGTTAATTTTTTATCCAACTACCTATTTCTTTCCATCTCAGTGAGTAAGTACATTTTGCATGATTTTACTGATATTTTTAACTTAAACGCAGAATATTCTAAGTATAAATACCTCTATAATAAGTAATAACAAAACATAATATTTTATTTAGAATGACACGCTTTTAGAATAGTTTTGTTATAAAATCGACACTGTAGAAGCATAAATGAAACAACATTTCTACAAGATTTATGACACCGAAAATTTGAATCGCTGAAAACTTACGCCTGCAACGTTTTATAGGCTGTAAAATGTTTAAATATAGCCACAGGTGTGAAGGCCTCAAGTCGATCATAAACGTTCAATTTTGCGGCATGGTGCAGAACTTAACTGTTCGTCGATTTAAATTAAAATTAACTACTACAATAACTATAATGTTAGTAATGTTTGATTCCTTTAATTGTAATAACTGTTTTAAAAAATATTACTTTTCATAAATAAATATGTGATTTTTTTAAGTATAAAAATCTAAATGTATGTAAACTGATTTAATGAATTTTAGTATATTGTATCAGCTACTCTTGCTTTTCAAGTATTTTAGTGCTATGATGAGTGTGGATGCCACAATGCTGCCGTAAAGTATTGCTTAGGTCAGCCTTAAGATATAACCTCTGTGTCAATTTTACAACCCCGGCGTATCTATATTTTATATAACTCTTATATTTAATTTTGTAATTTGAAATCTTTAGAAACACTTAAAGCAGGTTTCTATTTTATTTAAGTATCTTAAATATGTCTAGCAACACAACTTTTCTATACTTTTTAAAAGAAAATTAAGAAATTTCGTTTAAGTGGCTTTCAGTTCTTGTGTGCAATGTGCATACAAGAAGTTTTTATGTGTATCTACCCACTGCAGAAAGATGACATTTATAATTTTTAAAATTGATTTCAATATTACTTCGTCTGTATTTCTATTTGACTAATACATTTGTAATATTACCCATATTTCAATGACACCTTTTTGTAATTTTTAAAAGTGACGACACTCCTTTAAATTTCTTTAAAAAAAATCGTAAATGTATAAAAAAAAAATTCGGAATGAAACGACTGGGGCCGACACCAAAATTATCTAATTGGATACCTATTGTAAATTATTCGTTCCGATCAATTAGTTATTTTTTGCTTATTTAAAACAGATTCAAAATCTTTTTATTACAATATTATCAAGCAAAGCCTGACAATAAACTAAGTTCGTTCACGTCAGTCCTTCAATAAGTAATTTAAAGTACTAAATATGTTACACCGCCTAAATTCAATATACTATAATTAAGATGCATATATTGATGTGCAAACCGGTCAATCTTGCATGTAGGTCATCGGGACACGGTCCTCTGCGGTCAGGGACCGTTCTCAATATCGGCAAATTGATACCTTTTACTATAAAGCGCTGACCACGTGTGACTCGTGGTCGAAAATGGCGACGGTCAATTAAATAAAAAAAAGACTATATTATTCAGTATTTGAATACCATTAAAAACATTTATCGTCATTTAGGATATCTCGTATTATTTATTTAATAATATTTTTTATATACATAATACATATAGGTATATGTGTATGTTATTTACTATGATTTATTGTGCTTAAAACAAGAAAAGCTATTCAAACATATTGGCTTAACATATTACGTGGTTGCTTCTAATCATCCATGTACCTATATAGAAAAAAAAACTAATAAATGTTAAATTTCGCTTAGCAAATAAACAATAGATATGGTAAATACAACTGTGTCCGCATTATGCGCAGTAATATCCGGTATTCCAATTGCTATTGTGTCCTTAATGCCGGTTAATCCTTGAAATTGATCCTAGTTATTGGTAATACCTTCCTCTACTTTATACCTACAAGATCATTTTCCTTGACCTATTTAGATATTTCTAGTTTTCTGAAATATATATTAACATTATAAAAACCTTTACAAAATAAATTATAATAACTATTTATGTTCCTTATGAAATATGTGATTTTAATTTTAATAAATCTAACTACGAAATAGTCCAAAGTAAAAATAATTATAATTTTATATTAAGTTTACCCTCGATACTTAGCTTCCGCGTAGATATGCTACATAATGCATATAATATTATTATATAGCCTTACGTTATAATTTAATCGAGTTATGAAAATGGGTTTATCGGCTGTCAGCAAAATGTAAATCTATAACGTTTCAGTTGCTAAACTAACACTTTATGTACAGCGAAATTTTCGTAGAATTAAATTTTATAAATCATAACAGGTACTTTAACATTACATAACGACTAGCACAATCTGCGGCTTTGCTCGCGCTAAAACTACAAAAAAACTCTTTGGCTTTATGCTATTAGTATAATGTAAGTATAATGGAAGTCTGCCCGATCTGTTGACATTTATGATTACTGCTCCGCTCCCTTGGGTAGTGGCATGATGATATATAGCCTATAGCCTTCCTCAATAAACGGGCTATCTAATGCAAAAATAATTTTCAATTGAATTAGTTCCTGAGATTAGTGCGTTTAAGCAAACAAACAAACTTTGCCTCTTTAAACCAAATACCTATACCTAATTCATAGCAAGTAATAGTTAATAAGTATTTTAATTATTAAAATATTTTGTTGCAGATATTGGGAATGCACCAAACTATAAATTTTACCTTCCTTCCACCGGATCAGACGTCCAGGTATTTATTTATTGTTGAAATGAATAATATTTCAAGTTATATTTCCCTTATTTTGTTTAATGTTATACAAGAATAATTTAAATATTTTTTAAGACTATTTGGATGGTTTTTACATCAAATGAAAGTAAAATTGCTTTTTTTTTATTATTTCCACTTTTTTAAACAAAAGGGAGTGCATTTTCCTAGTGATGTGTAAAATGAGATTAGAATATAAAATGAGGGGCGCTTTGTTTTCCAGTCTCTTTTACAGTTTCCTTCGTGAAATCTCCCTACTGCGGAAATTCCAATACCAACGGATGAAACATTGATGCATTTCATTTTATATGTAAACGGAAAGTAAAAAATTTTCGTGTATCCTAGTATGCCTACATGATTTGGTCTTTTTTGCCATTCTCCTTTCTCACACATTTCGGTTTCTGAATTTGACAGAGAAAACGTATTAGTTACTTTTTTCTACGTATTTCCGTTTATCTGTCTTTATAAATCGAGTTAAGAACTACATGAGTCCAAATTAAAATAAAGATATATGAGCCCTATATCCTTATAAAGTCTGTAAGCGGATACATAAATCAGCAGTTAATACAATTACATATATGAGACACATGTTAGCGCTAGGATAATAGCGAAATTGCGTGTCCCGTCGAATAATCGCAAATGTTTCACACTATTATACATAAAGCTATAACCGTGCAATTAAACACTATATCTACTTTATGAAAGTATATATTAACATAATGGTCTAGCGATTTAAATGTGATGTAATAAAAACATAATTTTTTGTTTAGCACTTTTATTTTTATAAAAATATAACTCACAAAGTAATTTACCTGCGAAGCAAGAGGCGACAGCTTTGTTTCTCTTATGACTATGAGTTATGCGACATACTCGTATATCACTCGACATATGGTTGGTTATTTACGACTTGTATCATTTTTGTCTTGATCCGCATTATATTAATACAAAAGCACGAGCCTAAAGATTTTCAAAGAAATGAAAATATTCAATATCTCATGAAATAAGAAATACCTCTAGTAAATTATGTTATTTCGTTTGTATAATACAATATCCACTTACAAAATTCACTTACAAATCATAAACATGTGAGAAACTTTTGTAATATAATAAAATAAGTTACGCTATATACTATTTCTAATGATTTCATAATACACGTTGATGAATACAACAATGACTAGTTAGTGCAATTCAGTTTCCTGATTAATATAATTTATATGCATAATTAAATAAAAGCATACGTAGTAAATACATTTTTTAACAGTTTTAATAAGTGGTTTTTATCAACATGATCTTATAAATATGATAGTAGGCTAACTCAATCTCTACCTACATTGGCTACAGTACCGGAAGTCACAGATTCGATTCTCAAACACGGCGTGTACTTCATTTTTGAGTTCCAAAAAAGTAGAGTATGTAGTTAAGATTATCTACCTTTTTGCTAGTATAGGAATGGACTAGAATTTAATGGGACTGAACTGATTTTTCTAAAAGTCATATTAGCTTTCAGAAAAAAAACGAAAGTTCCTTAAACCCTGAAGAAGAGATTATTCTTCTATAAAAACATAATTAATAAACTATGGCAAAAAAGATGTGTAAATACTAAATATTTAAAATATACATATGTGTTTTAATGGGGGCTATCGTTTCTAGTATGACTAGTTGGCGCCACTGACGAGTAAGGTCCTATCATTGTCGTTAAAATAATAATTGCATAATAATAATAATAATTGTTAGCGCGGCACCAGTTTATCAGTATTTTGTTTTACATAATTAATATATAATAACCAAATAGATAAAATATTGACTTTTTCTTAGCTCTTCTTTTAAACAAATAACATTTGTTGAGCTGTACCGTATCTGCCATTAGACAGGATCAAGCTGTAATTTATTTGTAAAAAAAATTCCTTGGCTTGAATGACCTTTTAAAGAACGGACACGAATATTACTAAATATAAAAATTGGGTGATAAATTATATAAAACACTATACATTCTATTATTGTATTTAAAATTATTCAAAAGTAATATTTAATTGCATATGTCGCGTATTTATTCTAATAACGTGTGTGTTCGATGCCGCGATACCGTTGCGGCCCTTTATTTAATTCGTCAGGCTGCTAGTCGGCCGCTAGCTTCAGGTCCATTGTCTGCCATAATTAATTTGGAAGTGCACAATGCTTACATTAATCATGAATAATAAAATTAGTGAAGATCCGTGATGAAAATCTCGCAAACAGTTAATATTCGGTGTCATTTGAAATTTCTAAAGACCTCACTCTACACTAGCTCCCCTGGCGGCGAATTCAAAGGGCGGTAATCCTCATTATGTGCAGACTTAGGCTGGGCGTACATGCAAGATTTCCTAATTCGATTTCCAAATATGGATTACTTTCGTGAATACAAATCAAGATAAATGTTGACAAATTAATATCTATTAAATATTACTTGTGACTCAAATAGAAGGACAAAATTCGATGAACACGAGGATGCTATATTGGTAGTTCCATACGTGTGCGGTGGCAGACGCGAATTGTATTTTTTTACGAATGCAAGTAGTTTTCTAAGCGAATTAAATATATTATTGGGACATTACCACACAGCACCATCCAGTTCCATGGTAAGCTACGAGGCTTGTGTTATAGATACCAGATAGTTGATACACTACGCATATATAACTTTAAATACATACATATTATAAATATAAACACCCATGACTAGAGGATATATGTACATTCGTGCTCATCGCACAAATGAATGCCACTACCGGGACGCGAACCCCCGACTGCTGGCACAATAAGTAGGCTCACTAAGCCAAACGTGTCGTCGATGAAAAATTCAAGGGTTGCTAGGGTGCCGCTACCCTTCAGCCATACCTCGACTATCTTATTTAGGGGTCCTTCAAGGACAATTACAAAATTTTCTATATTACCCCAAGAACCTACTCTAAAATGTTCACCAGCTCTCATACCAATATGTTATTCGTAAATCCATTTTCATTTTATATAATATAATTTAGATTCAACATTTTTAAAAATATTATATTTTATGTAAAGCTTATTAAAATGAACATTTCTGAAAAACATCATTCAGCTTGAAAATTCAACTAAAACAAACAAAGGCGAGGTTTCATTAATTACCCGCCCGTTCAAAGTGTACCTTTAGTTGAAGATGTCGTGTAAATAGATGCATCGTTTCGACACTGAAATATTCTCCCGTGGCAATCCGTCAAGCTCTCGGAATTGATTGCTGATTAAACTGCGAAATTACCGCTTTTATCTAGAAGAGAAATGGTTCAAAGTGAATAGAGGAGTCACAACGTAGACATAACTTAATTTAGGTTTTGGTTCATACTTAGTATTACAAATATGAAAGTTTATTCGTTTGTTTGTCCTTTTTTTCACGCCGAAACTAAATTACAAATTCATGTGATTTTTTTATGTTCGTATTGTTGGAAGGCTGGAGACTGACATAGCTTACTTTGAATCGCGGGAACACAAGTTATAATGTATATTAACAAGTTAAGCAATTATGGGAGCATATTATTATATAATGTATGCGAATGGTATTTAGGGAAGCTAGCTATTAAATAATATTATTTACAAAATTATGAAGCTTATGTAATATGTACGTCACATTCGTCTACTAAGAATCAATGAAAAATAGTGCTCCAAATAGACTTTTTCTACTATTTGATGTATTAAGATAACATATGCGAGGCAAAGGTGCTTTTATTACGGTTCAATAAGTTGTTTCCACGGGGTTACAAAGGATATTTAAGATTCATAAATAAAAATTTATTATTCATAGGTACTATAATGAATCATAAGAATGTAGCCTTAATCAAGTTTGTTGAAGTCGCTTGTCTTTTAAATAAATCATTAAATACAAATGTATCGTATTCACATATCTTTCGAAAACTTGTTAGGTTCTCTCAGACATGCAGGTTTTCTCACGATGTTTTCCTTCACCGTAAGGCAAGTGGTAATCATGTTAGAAATTATTAGCACGTGAAAATATCAGAGGTACGAGACCCGGGATTTGAACCCGCTTTACTCGGTTTCCCGAGCGAGCGCGTTACCACTGGGCTACCACTACCCTAGAAACTGCCTCAGTAACATTCTTAAATATTACGCAACACTTCTCTAACAATTTGCCTAAGAGTCTATCTATATATTGCAACAAATCGTACGCGCAACGCTACTTTGTGGCGCATCTTTTCTTATTTCAATTTTTAATTTTCAAAGTCTCAGCCCTGTCTTGTGACCGAGTTTTCGCAAGCAACCTTACTTCTTTATGCTCCTTATACTTTGTACTGTCTATTTTATTGACTGCCTCATTGGTCCAATGACCACTAAGTACGGCTGTTGATCATATGGTTCTGAGATTTAGTCCTGGTTTCGATCAAAATAGTCACTAGTAATATCTGTCACCGAATACCTACTCAGTAGCATCCCGGAGAGGGGAAGTTTACAGACTCGTTCACGAGGAGCATGTTAAGCAAATTCTTTATCTCTTACTGATTGTGATGAATAAATCTTGTAGAATGTGCACTTGTCTTTGCCCACACACATGTAGACTATAATAATCACCGCCTTGATTTGTCTTAGTGAGATTGACCTCCTTAACCCTATTTTTGGTTGACCTATTAATATCATATTTATAGTAAAAAAAATGAGATATGAAGGAAAAATATTGAGACTTACCCTCGCTTTAATCAGGTGTGTGCCTTGGTGTCTTATTGCATGCGGATAAAGCAACCCAATTGCAATGGCCAGACTTTTTCCGTTCATTAAAAGTTATTACGATATCTGACAGTAAACATATGTATATGCGTGGATTCATCAGTCAGTCATGACTGCTGGATCACCCTCGTTCCGCTCGGGTTCGTCCGCTAGTTAGGTTTTGACGTTTAGTATAGATTTCTCAGAAATGAGATATTCCAAATTATAAAATATCATCATACCAAATTTTATCAAAATCTGTCTAGTGGTTTTCTCGTGATGCGGGAACAGACAGACAAAAATTCTAAAAACTATAGTTTCGGTTTCTGTATCGATAATATTGTCTATTTCAATAAGATTTTCAAAAAAATATTTAATGTACAAATTCGTCTTAGGTACAATTTTATTATATGTATAGATATGCACCTATATGACTCCCTAAACTTAGAACCTTAAACAAGACTGTACCACATACTAAAAGAATAAGATAGGCAGAGCACATGGAACCATAAACGTGAAGCCAAACTACCGATCGCGGCTCTTAAATATTACGGTCACAGCGGGGAGGCCGTATTCTTTAAGCTTATAAATAGGCATACTCTGACAATTTTATTCTTTTAGACTAAGGGTTGAAGAAACCTCTATAAAGACGCTATATTGTTGTCGTACACGTAATTATTATTACTAGAGATTTATATCTTGTAAGTATAAAAATATTTGTCTAAAATGCAAAGCCTGTAGTGTAAAATATTTTTTCACACAAAAAAAGACGAAGTGAAATAATAGTAAATAAAATTAGGTCAAATACAAGGTCGATTTAATTCCCTATATCGTCTGTCTCATATAAGATAAAGGCGATCGCAGTAGTATTTAGTGCAGGCAAGATGCGTAAAAAGACCGTGAACATCTCAACGTTAATGGATGGTTTGTTTTTGCAGGGCGTGGGCGTGAGATGGCTCGCGCGGGTATGCTGCAGAGGGGAGGAAAAAATGGAGCTGAGTAAGTGTCTGTTCCTCCACATACGTTTCGTTTACTGGTGTCTCTTTTTTTGGATTTTTTTAACCTTTCGTATATTAATAATAAATATATTTCCCAAGTTCACCAGCAAAATGGTAGTTTGAGTATAAAATATTGTTGCTGCGTTGTTTAAATAAGTACGTAATTCATAAATTATTCCAGATAATATTATTAAAAAAAATTATATATTGTTTAATTTTATTAAATAAAAATATGAAAATAAATAACAATAATTTATAAGATAGAAAGAAAAGGAGAGACTACAACGTTTTCATCATAAAGCACTTGAGAGACCAAGCTTAGGGGAGGGCAGAACGTTAGGACGCGTCGATGAGCAGCAGGTGCCAGGCTGATAGGCCTATTACTTATTTTAATATTTTTAATGCCTTTCAGACGCAGGTGCTTTTTTTCTTAAAAGATGTTCTTCTTTTTTCTTCATAAAAAGCTATTAACGAAGGGAAGCTTCATTTATAGACATATCTGTGTGAACTATGCGAAAAGAAATTTAACACAAATTGAAAATGTCCAAATAAAACTCCATTACTTCATCAATAATGCTTCGAAGAATATTTGTGATGAACATCTAAGGCAGCTATTCATCTTGCCACCTTACTATAAAGTTCCCAGACAAGTCCCAAGCGTACTCTTCTACGTTGCTAGATTCGGTTACTCAGTATACATAAGGGATTTTAATCTTATTACTATGACGTAAAACAGCCCGTTATCTAATAATATTATAGCTGTATTACAACAACAGCTCGCTATGGACAACAATGTCGTTAAAACAAGCAAGTAAATATATTAAATGTTTTATACACATAAAACTAAACTTGACCTTTACCTTTAACGTACACTCTTATGTCACACCTTAAAGTGCTTCACGACCAGAATTTCTCTTAAAGTGGCGCTTTGAGTGGACTCGACAATACAATGTTCTATTAAATATTAAAGGCTATGTCAAAGTTAAGCCTCACTGGCTAAGCCAGTTATTTCTGGTTCGATGCAACTTTATGAATGTTAGGAGACTCATAACGCTAGTGCCCAGTGCCTCCCACGACCTCTCACTTTTACGATTTCTCACCTCTCCTTTAACCCCCGCGTAGACAAACTTTAAATTGTCATCTGGAACTTTGCTTGCCACTTAAATGAGCTTTATTTGTTCAATCCAAGTTTAACTTTTATTTCTATTTTATATACTTTTAGATCGCTTCGTTTCTTTTTGAAAATATTATGTTAATATGAAAAACTACGTTAAAGAAACAAGTACGAATAACATATAGTTAGAACCTTCAAGGGAGGGTGTCACATTTTAATAACAAATAAGGAGGCGAAAATATTGCTCTTGTTATGGCAATATTTTATAAGAAAACATCATATTATATAGAATTATTGTACTCCTTATTTCGGTATCAAAGACATTTTTTATTCATAGCCTAATATAGCAAAATATTAAGAGCATTAATATGTCCAACATTATCTATACTAATATTATAAAGAGGTAAAGTTTGTGAGTTTGTGACGTGCGTTGTAGGGGATAATCTCTGGATCTACTGAACCGATTTAGGTGAAATTTGATAAGAAGATATTTTGAGACCCTGGCATAGAATGCTTTTTATCCCGGAAATCATCCCTTAAGGGGGTGAAAATGGGGATGAAAGTTTGTATGGGGAATCAAGCTAGGGACGAACCCGAGCGAAGCGAAGGTGAGTCACTAGTATCAAATATAATAATACAATACCTTGCACTGTGGTTAACCTTTTAAATATAAAAGTCCAAAGGAGTAATTTTACTACTATTTTTTTTAACTATAACTATTATTTTTTCATATATTAAATCGACATTTCATAGCAGTAACATGATATTAAAATTTCTTATCGAAATTAATAAACAAAGACAAGATACGGTAGGTATTTAGACTATGCAATAGCCTCTAGGTATATAATGTCGGGATGATCCTTTAAAGAACAAGGCAGCGGTCACTAACACTGTTTAGAAGTAGACCAGTGTCCCGTAAAAGTTTTTGTGGATATTACCCATGAGCCCCATAACCTTACCGATCAAAGCCATCCCTTAAAAAGGGACTTTCCAAAATTCTTCAAAAATCATTCTCCTAACGAAATATGCGTTAAACTTTTCCTCAAGAATATATTATGTTATTAGGCTTATCATTATTTTATACATGTTGTAAAACTCAAAGTTCTCACATGAATAATTCTAGTTTTGACTGTTTACATTTTCCAAGTTATCTTACGTTTGAAATTCAATGTAGAGGTAAACGTTATGCTACAGGATAATTATATCTCTAGCAAATCTGGTACATGTTACTGTTTAAATTAGAAAACAGATGATTTTTTTATTACTATAGGCTATCAGTTGATTGTTTATTAAATGCATTGTTTTGTACGAAATTACTTACTCTGATTGATTCATTGACCCCGAATTTTTTTTTTTTAAATTCCATTATTATTTAAGTAAACTTATTACTTAGGTATAGACTTTTTTTAATTATGACATTGCTTATGAAATATGATGTTTTAAAATTAAGTGACGTACATGAAAAAGTCCATCGTAATAATATAAAATAAATGTTAGTTGTAAATATTTGAAGGTAACTGTGTCTGCCTGTTTGTAGGTAATCACGATTAAACCACTGAAAAGCTTTCGGTGAGGCAAGGACTTTGGTCGCATCGTAGGAACATACACATAGACTTCCTTTCGCTCCTACATTGCTCACCATGCAAGCGGAGTCTTGTAGCGGCGTGTATAAAATAGTTTAAAAGTATTTTAAAACGAAAACTTTTTATTGTTTTACTTAATCACTTAAAATATTTAATTACTTTTAATTATTAATATATACTTTAACATATCTAATAGACTTTCGTCTCTTCCAAGAAAAGTGGCAATTTACAAATTAATTATATCATTTTTTTTATCTATTAACAGTTATTGTCGGTAACATACTACACATACACTGGCCCCCATTAACTCCTGTCGCTAGTTCAGCTGCAGCTTGCGAGCTGAATTTGTAAGCTTCACATAATTTTACTGTGCACTGTAGCGAATAGCTGAAAGCGTTTACTTAGTGATTATGGAAGCCAGCAAATTAAATTTTACACTTGAAAAAATGATGATATGTATGTTCTTTGAAGAGTTACTTAACTTTATGTATTTTAACAATTAATTTTATTAAATGCATTAAGTAAATAAGTCTAAATATACGTCACATATATCGAATTACAAATCCAGCTGTAAAAATATATGTTAGCTAATTATTTGTGTTTTAAATTGTACTATGTATGAGCTTTGCACTTTATTATTAATTATATATATATATATATATATATATATATATATATATATATATATATATATATATATATATATATATATATATATAATTAGTGACTGCGAAAAGGTTAACAAAGTAATTTATCACCATTCTCGTCTTATCTGTATACGTAAACTAGCGACTCACCCTAGCTCCGCTCGGGTTCGTCCCTAGATACGTTTTAACGATTATGTACAGGATAGTAGTACTAGGTTATAGTAAAATATATGAGATATTTTCAGTAAATAATATCCTATATGTTGACCCGGGTAACCAGCTATCATCATACCAAATTTCA
This sequence comes from Argynnis bischoffii washingtonia, assembly GCA_033884665.1. NCBI lineage: Eukaryota > Metazoa > Arthropoda > Insecta > Lepidoptera > Nymphalidae > Argynnis > Argynnis bischoffii. The sequence continues at coordinate 6,727,853 of CM066609.1, forward strand.
CTAAAATCTTTCCCGTGGTTGTCCCGTGATGCGTTCCTAGACAGACAGATAGACAGAGAGACAGGGAGGCCAAATTTCTAAAAACTATAGATTCGGCCTCTGTATCGATAATAATGACTATTTCAATAAGATTTTCCACAAAATATTTAATTTATGTATGAATAAGTATTGTAAAGTAACGACTCACCCTCGCTCCGCTCGGGTTCGTCCCTAGGTACGTTTTCACGATTAGTAGAGATTTCTCAGATATGAGATATTTTCCCGCAGTAAAAGTATCCTATATGTTGACCGGATAACCAACTATCATCATACCAAATTTCATCAAAATCTGTCCATTGTTTTTCTCTTGATGCGATTCCAGACAGGCACAGACAAAAATTCTGAAAACTAATAATAATGACTATTTCAGTAAGATTTTCCAAAAAATATTGAATGTACAGATTCAACTCATTGTTAGTTAGAATTTTATTATATGTATAGAATAAGATTGTCTATACTAATATTATAAAGAGGAAAGATTTTTTTGTTTGTTTATACCGAATAGGCTCCGAAACTACTGAACCGATTTAGATGAAATTTGGTAACAAGATAGTTTGGGACCCTGGGAAGGACAAAGGATAGTTTTTATCCCGGAAATCATTCCTTAAGGAGGTGAAAATGGAGATATAAATTTGTATTAATAAAATAACAGTTACCTTAACCTTACCCCTAAGTGTAGTAGATACGATCCAAATGACAAACTTATGAATTTTAGTATATCTTAAAATTCGACATGGACTTTTAGGCTAGAGTATTATATTTATTTAATCATTAATCATCCGTACCTCACTATAATTTGGCTTTTATTTTTATTTCTCATTCTTCACATCACATTATTTACAAAAAGATCACTTGTCCTTTTGTCTTGATCTTGATCTTGTCGTCTTTTGCTTTTTACCCGACTGCGCGACGCAAAGGAGGGTAATGTGTTTATCAGCCTATGTATGTATGTATGTGTGTATGTATGTATGTACATATGTATGTATGTATGTATGTATGTATGTATGTATGTATGTATGTATGTATGTATGTATGTATGTATACACACTATGTACTTGTGGCACTACTTAGACCAAATGCGCGGGCCGATATTGATAAATGTCACGTTGTTTGATTCGTCATGACGGCGTGAATGTCATAGAAAGCATAAAAATTTGGAAAAATCAAAATGGCCGATTTTGGACGCCATAATGTGAAAAAGAAGAAAATAAAAATCGACGAACTATGTCAAGTGGGATATCGTTGAATAGGTATTTAAAAATAATTTTTAGATTTCATTATTTTTCGTTTTAAATAACAGTTTAGGAAATATAATGATTTAAAGTTGATTAACAACCATTCTTGCTAATTTTCTTTCTTAAAAATACTTAAAAAGCTGTAAATAAATAAATCCGAACTAATTTTATAAATGCAAAAGTAACTACCTGTTTGTCTGTCTGTCTGTCTGTCTGTTTGATACCTTTTCACGCTTAATCCGCTGAACTGATTTGACGAAATTTGTTGTGGAGATAGTTTGAGTCCCTGGGAAAGACATAGGCTAGTTCTTACCCCGGAAAGCATACCTTAAGGGGTGAAAAGAGTGGTAGAACTTTGTATGGGGAATCAATCATTTCTCAAGTATCACGGGATATAAAACTCATAATTATACCTATGTATATGTATATGTATATAAATATATATATATATATATATACATAGACTACATAGTCTATGTGTTCCATACTAACCGTCATAAGGTATTTAGGGACGAACCTGAACGACGCGACGCGAGGCTGAGTCGCTAGTATATTATAAAATAAAAAACCCGACTGCATAAAAACTAACTAAAAAGATGAAAACAAGTTCACGAAGGAATATAGTATTATGCAGTCGGCGACATATATAAGAGTATGTACATCTCGCGGCAAGGATGAAACGTGTATGTCTCCGACTGCATAATATTATATTCCTTCGTGAACTTGTTTTCATCTTTTTAGTTAGCTTTTATGCAGTCGGATTTTTTATTTTTGATGTTATGTTTGTACGCGTCTTATCTTGTAAATACAATCATTTTTACTATAATTTTATATCGTGTTGTTTTCAATATTCAAATTTACTTGCGAAGTTTCTATTTGCATGAAAACTTTTTTTTTAATATTTAAATGCTTCATTCTAATAATATATTCTGTAATACTTTCAAAGAACCCGTTTTCATCGAATCAATAGTCTCAGAGGGATGAAGTGACTAATTTCAATTCCACGCAAAACCTTCTCATTTGAATATTCATATTTTATCTTCCATCTTACTTGAATCGTAAGATAAAATTGTACATTGGAACGTAATATCTAGTAAGAGGGGATCACGATTTAGGCCTCTTTCAATTTTGTCGATTGCACACGGTGTAATTTCCGATGTCTGATAGCATTTTCGTTACACATATTTTTTAAAATCTTATTTTTGTAATAAGTATACTGAATTATATAAAATTTATAATGCGAAGAAGGTTTTTATATGTTTTTATAGATTTCCGTAATGGTATTGTCAACGGTTCAAAATACCCTGTGTATACTATCGACAAGAAACGAGAGCAATATTTTATAATATGTCTGTGTATCTGGTTGTGGCATCGTTACTCCACTTGTTATTTCGGAAATTCTTAATATATAATCTATATTAATATTTGTTAAGACTCGTTCAAATATACATAATATATTGAAATTAAAATAATAATTATATAGAGGGTTAGGAATTTGATAGACATTAAAATTAAGCGGATAGTTTTTTTCTAACTTATTTAAATGGATTTCATTCTAATAGATTTGTGTGAGTCCGTCCGATGTTCGTGTTGTCTTCTTTCATGGTAACCGAAATTATTGCTACTATCTGAACATTTTGTAGACTATCGAGCTCTTTATCATACATTTGGTCTTTAATATTAAGTAAGTTTACTTAAACATTTTAGAAAGAGACAAAGAAAATTTTCTAAATCAATAGCATGTAGTAATCTGTTAACTGACATATGAAAAGGACAACATTATCAAATCCATTCTAGAAGAGGGCTAGTCAATTTGCTTAGGATCCAGGATGTATCCACATGCCCAAATGTATCTTATTTAATGCCAATTACACCAATGTATTTCATTTTATTTACATGGAATTTATATGGTTAGTTAAGTAAAATTAGAAATATTTACCCTTTATACTTCAAACTTAATTTGTAAGGTAGAATTTGCATTATAAGATGTCAGGCAAATCTGTTTGCAAAACGTAAAATATTATAATTTATAGTTGATATAATATATACTAGCAATGTAGTCACGTAGGCAAAAATATTGTACGTGAAATAACAAAATCATATATTTCGTAATATAAAGAAACCTTCTAACCCTCCCTATTCATTTTAGGGTGTGCTATGATTTAGGAGCTTCTTCCTCAATCAGAAAAGTGTTGTTGTTATTAATATTAATATCTGTAGGTCATAAAGTTATAGGTGTGGCGTTATTTAATTTTTGATTTCATGCCACCGCTTTTAAATTAACAAAAGATCTTTCAGACTTATAGAGAGACTTACGTTAACTTATAGAGAGAGAGACCTGATCCACAGGATTCACCTTTCAATACCCTACTATTTTCAGTATTTAAACAAAATATATTCAACCTTTAAACTTATATGTCGAAGCCTAAAAATAATACAATCTAGACTTTCTATCCCTTCAGAATTCTGTCAATTTCCATAATGACACGACATGGGCTAGCTGCTGACCAACTACCATTATGTTATATACCTTCAGAGCTTTTAATATTGCTGACACAAAGGTTAAACCGTTTGTGGCTAGGGACTATCCATGTTTGCGAATGGAAGTGAATTAATTTAGCGAGCAATTTATTGATAACATAAATTTTTGAACGAATAACTTGGAATCGAAATTTTCTTTAAAAAAACAAATTGTATAAACCATCTAATAAAAATACTAAAGCGCTCAGCTTTCATTCCGACAGTAATTAATACATAAAACTGTCTCAAAGGCGTTATATATCCCGTGATCATGATTGCTGTAAGCATTCGAAACGTCGGGAACCAAAAATCAAAATAAATCCGCGAAATAATTCGAAAAGATAGTTTTTATTTAAAATGTAAAATATTCGGGTAAATCTAAGAAAGTATTGAATGAAATAGTATTAATTTAAAAACGAAATAGAAGCAATAATGGTCGAATATTAAGAGAGTTAGAATAAAAAATAAACAGTGACAATCGATTGGAAACATTTTATAGCGAGAAAGGTCAACGGGCGTCGCATTTTGCGAGGAACGAAAGTGAAGGTTCACCACCCACACCCTTCCGCACGCGCCAGACTTAGCCGCAGACATCGGGGAAAGTTCGGGAGGAAATTCTTGAATACCTACCTACCTTTCGTAAAATGTTGCATTGCTTAACAATGAAACTTACAATGAAATTACTACTAAATAATCGAATTGTTAAAATACAATGTAGAATTTGTGCAAGTTTATGTTATGTACGTAAATAATATGTATGTAATGTTCGAAGTAAATCCTTCTATTATAACAATAGTTTACCAATAATAAATATTGTATTATAGTAAAGCCACTGCCAGACTTATTTTGTGGTACGATATAGACGTAAATATAAGACGCAAAAAAACTCAGCTTGCCGTGAAATGACAGAATCAAGAATGTTACTGCATTACATCATACTACTTTAAACAGAACTTTAAAATGCTCTTAGTGTATTTTCATAGGTAATTAACCTAAAAGGTTGTCAAAACATTTATCTTGTATAGCGAAATTCAGGTGAACAGCAGTAGCAACAATGGTTTGCTGTGAACATATGTAACATTTTAAGCAAGTTACGCATGTAAGAGTGGCCATAGACTTGTGGCATAATTTAAACTCCCTCCCTAACGAGCTAGCACTCAAGTGAAGGCTTCCCTCTCGTTTATTGCAGCACTCTCAGCCTGGATATTGTTAGATTGCAAGCTTATTGTATACGCCGCATATTGTATTTACTGTACATCCAATTTCATTACGAGCATGTTTTATCTTTTTCATTTTATTAAAAAAATCAAATATGTTTTTTTTTATTTTATCAACAACATTTTTCTTCCCTTCAATCTTTCTCTATGTAATCACATTGATATTTCAATGCTCGAGATGGTATGAATATCCAGTGATAGCACTATAAAATGTTTAAAAAAAAACAGTAGGTACCTATGTTCTATAAAATAGTGTAAAGAAATACATCAAATACGCCTTTATATGTAACGTTATGTAATTGAATTTTATTTTCGTATTATTTTTATTTTATTGTAACATCAACATGCAAATACCGTAATCTTTTTCGTTTTACTTCATGCAATAGCATTATGATTGCGTGTGGGTTGTTTTCCACAACAAAGCCTACGTGAATGTTTCAGTGTCGTCGACCTAACAACGACTGAACTCAGCATGAAATGTACCCTAACATTTCTTTGAAAACTTTCATATCAACTGCTATGTGTCATGAAAAGTCGTTTTAGTAGAAATAAAAAGAAAACAGTGTATTTTTCACGTTAACTAAAATGTGTACAATTTAGGAAAAACATATATTGTACATAACAATAGAAATTTCTTTATTTAAATTGTGCCTAAGTTATATATATTATGAGACACAATTTATCTTAAATCGAAGTGAAAAATATATTTTTTTATCTTCATTTAATTTTATTGGCTCGTTTTGAAGGGAGGTCCGAGTCTGAGATTTGACATTTCTATGTATAAATTTTGTTTAAAAGTTTCAAGTCATAACTTTTAACTATAATACTTTAAAATTCGTAAATACTATTCGCAGAAGTAGTCTCTTAACATTTATATGAGACCGCCCTTGATACCCCTTTGGGATTGACTTCTTTAATGAATAGGATATAAACCTATGTACTAAAAATAAGTGTTTAAGACAAAAAAATAAGATAAAGAGAGGCATTTGAAGATTTAGTGATGTTTTTGTTAATGACATTGTAGTTAATATACATAATAAAAAATGTCGTACAAAAGCATCCACTAAAGCAGTTTACGAGCAAAGCACGTCATCACAGCATTTTAAAGGTCGTAACGTGTTTCCATTAGCACCTGGTCGTCAAAGCGAGTGTGATTAATCTAATTTGTCCGTTTCAAGCTGGAATTGCTCTCGACGTATGCAGGCTATTCTTTGAGCTCGGGACCGTCGCCTCCCTCTGTGCTTAATGGTTTACATCAGTTTAAGTATTTCTAACACAAAAGTTTATACATCTCTGACTTTTATAAGTCTTGTCATCTTGTAACTTTTGTTGTTAATTTGTAACGTTATTGTACCCCTTTAAAATTTAGTTTGAACATTAATGTAGGGACAAATAGACTTTACATAGACTGTACCTATAGAGGTAATTTACATAAAAATCATAAAAGTTACTTAAACATAATAAATCTACTCAATTTTAAAATAAATGGAGTATAGTCAAAAAGTATTTAAAATCAATTAGAATTTGATGAAACTCTAAATGAACTAATATATAAGTAGGTACGGCGTGTATAATATTGATTTAGCTTCCCCCATTGAGTTTAATTAAAAGTAATTGCAAGGGCTCACCGTTTAGATAGCTGTACGAATCTTGGGTCTGACTAGTGAGTGGGGGAGAAATTGGCGTTCGCGACGTCTTCCCCTTTTCCCCTCGCTTAGATAATTAACTGCAGATATACCCCATATCGTAGGGTACGATCGAATTTTGTACAACGCTTTTTAAAGAGCGGCGAGTGCCAACGGGAATCCTTGGACCGCAATCGTGATAGGGTTGATACAATTTGTGAGGGTGGTTATGTGAACGGAAGTCGTTATTGATTTTATAACAGATCATATTTTATGGTTATGATTTAATAAATTTATTTATAAATCAAAACGCCAGTACGCAGTAAACAGCATTATTGACATAATTTATTAGTTAAATATAAAATGAAATCAATACATTTAATGCCATTTATCAAAATCCATACAAAATCAACCCTTATAAAATGAAATCCTACCACCAAAATAATCTAGTTTAGTTCCACCCTATAATGCTGTTTGATCTGCATATTTTGGCGTTTAACACTTTTTTCTCGTGGTTCATGGTAGATGCGGTTCAATGAAGTTTAGTGACTGCGCCATTCAGGTTGGGGATTTAACGTAGCCCGAGCACACACGACGCCAGACGAATAAATCACGCTAGTAATGCCGCAGCATCCGGCGTGTCCCTGTGTTCTGTCGGAGCGCCTAATGTTTGCCACTCGCACCCTACCCGGTGCCCTCGGCCATGGCAACTGCAGAAACAAGAGCGACGACATTACTTATTAATTCACACTTATTGTTTTTATAGCTATAAACGTTCCCTACTGAGCGCGAACTCTTCTTGAATGGACGAAATCTATAATAAAATTTCTCGTTTGAATTGGTTTTACGTGCAAAAATCAGTTGCAAATCAGTGTTCAATGCAATGTTCATTAAGACCCCATACTGGGCACATTCGCAATCACTGAATTCGTATAGTTGAGAAATATGAATAAGTATAATTTTTATTTATTGTTTATGATAGTTTAGGTTGTTGTTTGTGTAAAGTTGGTTATTTTATTTTCTTCGTGTGAACTTTAATGTTTTAAAGCGGGCAATATGTTGCACCACTTAAGCGCTTAGTCTGACACCGATAACAGTATACATGTAATGATAGTAATAATGTAATATATAAGATTTTTATGGTAATGATTTAAAACAGCAAAATAAACCAGTACTAATACGTAATACATTTGGTTGGTATACACGTATATAATTATAAATTTGCGCATGACAAACTCGTAGTATTTGCGTGTAACCCTCTTTAATAAAACAACCTCACTCAATATCTTAATATGACAACATATATACGTTTGAGTTGTTCTGTTTATATCATCATCTAAATATGTTTACTACAGTGCAGTGCTATTTTAACGTGTGTCAGAATGCAAAGTAACTTGCTTATTTGTTTGCTATGTAATGTTATACAATACCCGTCATAAGGAATTTGCTAGTTTAAATAATATAGCTTTAAAATACAAATAAATATTTCTTTCCCTACAAAATACTCAAAATTGTCACACGATTTTCGCGTAACAGACAACAAACATACATCTTTAAAATATTTAAATTTGTAAAGCTACGTAAAATTATATTTCGAAACTTTTAATGATTTCCCTAATGAGATGTGATATATATATAGTGTATACATTCTATATTTGAACTGAACGGTGTAAAGTTTGTTTACCAGAAAATTAAGTAAATTAATTACTGCTGTAATTAAAACGTTTATTGTAACTTTAATTAAATTATTTGACGTTTTTACACATTTGTACTTTAAATCAACTGTTTACGAGCCTAAAGATTAAAAACGTTTACGTCACTTACTAATCAGTACAGGACCTGCTCTCTTTTCGCTTAAGTAACGCTTAATAATAAACTAATATCTCATAGGAATCCCTTAATGTACTAATAATATATAGCATAAGTCACTCTCCGGCACATGAGCTATACAAAAAATCTCGTTCATCCTTCATCCGTTACGGCGTGAAAGAAAAGCAAACCAGTAAACAAACTAACAAAGACGCATCGATGATCTGGGTAAATCTATATTTATTAAAAGACTAGCAACTTACCCTCGCTTCGCTCAGGTTCGTTCCTAGGTTGCTTTCTCAAAACAAAATTAATTAATTAATTTGGTTTTCATTATTTTTTGTGGGACCCTTTTTTTCTAAAATAAAAGTAGCCTAAGTTACTCCTTATTACATTAGCTATCTGCCAGTGAAAGTCCCGTCAAAATGGGTCCAGCCATTTCAGAGATTAGCCGGAACAAACAGACAGATAGACAAACAGACAAAAATTGTAAAAAATGTTGTTTTGGTAATGTACCGTGTATACATCCATATGTATTTAGTAAAAAGCGGTTATTTTAATAATACAAACAGACACACCAATTTTATTTATCTGTATAGATGACTATAATGAAACATAATTTTAATTAAATATTTCGTCTGGGACAGTTTAACATACATTTTCATAGAATTCCTTTAGTGGCTATAATCAAGTGTGAGTAAATACAAGAGTTAGCAGTTTACGAGTGCGACTACGTTGATGCAAAAGTTGTACGGACAAAAAGCATAGTTTTTCATTGGCGCGTCGTCTGGCGGCGGCTTGAGATCGATAGTGAGGCGACAGAATTCCAAAACGCCGTTATAACTCCAGTAATTTAATTAACCATATGTTGAAATTCTACATTTGTGGGAGCTTTATAATAAAGTGTATTTTTAACCGACTTCCAAAAAAGGAGGAGGTTCTCAATTCGACCGTATATATATTTTTTCAGGTATACATTCTGTTAAGCAAAATAAATATTTATTATTAATATTGTGTGTGATCTCTAAACAAATTGTTATTTTTAAAACGTAAATCTGAATATATCAAAGCGAAAAATCATTTACGCACGAACTAAACACGAAATTAGCTAACGACGTTAGTTAAAATCGGATTTTGCATTGTGATTCTGGTTACACAATACACATAGGACAACCACGCGAGTAATGCCAGTCGATCTTAGGACTAATCTTCAAAATTAAAGTTATATTTTTCTTATCCGTCCGATCTGTAATCTTTACAATTCTAAATAACCAAAACAGTAACACCCATTTTGAAGAGACAGGCAAAGAGGGGTTTGACCACTATCTCTAGCGTTTTGAAATGACGTGACAGTTTAATTAATTATTATCAATACTTGAGTTACATTTATTCTTGACACAGAAATATTCACTGGATAAAGTACTAATATGTATGACAGCCTAAATGCTGATGTTAATTGTATTATTTAAGTATGATAATAATTAATAATAATTAAGCCATATTTATTCCATATCTTAAAAAATTTACATTTCAAAAGTTGTTAGTTGTTGTTAGTATGTTTGTTTAATCTAGGTTGTTAGTATGATTATTCTTTTTTTGTTGGTTCCGAGATATGGATCCCTGTTTGGGTGAAGGCCTCCTCCAGCTCCTTCCACGCCTTTCTATCTTTGCCTTGCTTCATCCATTGTTCTCCTGCCACTTTTTTATTTCATCAGTCCACCGTTTTATAGGTCTTCCTACCTTTCTTTTCCCCGCCGTTGGTCCCTTCCATCGTGTAGATTCGATAGTCCACCTTCTATCAGAGTATCGTGAGATGTGACCAGCCCAACTCTACTTTAGTGTCAGAGCATGTGTAAGTGCATCGGTAATCTTAGTTTTCTGTCTGATTATGTCGCTTCTTATTTTCTGTACTTTCCTTATCTTTAAAATGCTACTTTCCATTGCTCTTTGGTTGCTCCTTATCTTGTTTTTGACTTTTTCTGTGCAGGTCCAATTTTGGCAGCTGTATAATAGACTTAGTAGCACACAAGTGTCCATTACGACTTTTTTCATAAGGAAACTGTAATTACCTTTTAAAATTTCTTTTAATGACCAAAATTTAAGTATGATAAGACGAGTTAATTTAAATTTGCTTATAAAATTTCGATTTAATATATTCAGCGGTTTGCAATGTGAAAGCTCATAAAGTTATTAACTTCTGAAAGATTTACATAATGCAATAACACTATCCATTAATTAGTACCCATAATAAAGAGCAAGCAATAGGGGACTTAAGCGTTAATCACATTTGCATGCATGCCATACTAGTGTAAAGAAAACGTTCATTTTACTAATAAATCGCACTACAATGTATATTACATTCGTCACCGTGATAAAACACAAAATTTACATTACTCATGCACCCTTTACTGTCCTGTATTCCAAATTTCGATGACACCACTAATGATTTAGGGTGAAAATTAAACTCTCCCTCGGTCCCAATGACCGTAAATATTGCCATAAAGTAACAATTCACGTGAGGCAATTACATGACATAAAATATGTCATATTGAGAAAATATTGAAAGAATTTGAATATGCGTTGAAAGGTATATTAAAAGCCAGACATGATGAAATTATAAACTATTATATTAAAAACTATGTATATAGTATGTAAATGATTACGTTCTATGTGTCACATGTTGTTTTTGTGACAATACACGATGCTATTTTATTAGATTTGATTTTTGTTCTTGTGTTAGAAACGGCCTTTGACAAAAAAATAGCAACTATGCTTATACTTAGTTTCAAGGAATAGATGTGATTAAATATATGCTTAAACTTGTACCTTTAACTGTACTTGGAACTAAACCGTTTAACTTTATTGTTTATTCAACCAGAATTAATGATAATAATTGGAGTTGTGTAGATCTTACGACTATATAATATTTAAGAGCTCATCAACCTCGTGGAATTGGGCGAGTAATCCGGTAGTTGATTTATTTGAAAGGGACACGTCGCTCCCAAGAGTTGGAAAGTTCAATATTGACTTGCAAAATTGCTTTAAGCCGCTGCAGCCGATAATAGTAAGTGGTTATTTGAAATATCAACCTTAGAGCATGCTCTTAAGGAGTGGAATTGCTTCCGGCAGTTGTTTGAGCGAGGTGTTGTTACAGTCGCGGCGTTTATTGGCAAGTCCTCAACGCTTCCTTCCGTCCGCGCCACTACGAGGACCAATAAGATTTTCCTAAAAATCAACAATTTAATAGATTCTGATTTAAGTAACAATTTAAACTCTGATGTTTATCAAAACTGTCTGATAGAGCACGTCTATAAATTTTCATTTCTCTTATTAAATATACGTAATAAAATTAGAAGCAAGGTAAACATTCTAACTCAAATTAACTGTAATTCGCCAATCTTAACCCTAGTGACTTAAACCGAACTGTTATCCAACAACAAAACTTTAAACTACTTAATTGACAAAGTTTTGTCCAATTTAAAAACTAGCTGGATTCCAGTCGAGCTAGAAAGTTTAAACGAATTATAAGCCCAGATTCAATAATTATTAAAGCAATTGTACAGATCTAGTAGGGCATATAAAAGATTTTCGGACTTTCAACATTACTTTGCTATGTCCCCTCAATTAGCTAAGGAACACTTCACGCTTTCACGATCTAGGATCGTCCAGCCATTTGCACTAAAATTTAACGTTTAATTAGGTTCACGCTTAAAGTGGTTAAGATAAAGTTATTTTTTAAAAGACTATACTTTTTGAAAGATAAAACGTTTTATTCTAAATTATGAAAGTACATAGACACCTACTTATGTGTGTCTATGTACTTTCATAATACTTATATAGTATATTTCATAAACTATTATAACATTTTTGCGGCTACTTTCTAAATTGATCTATGAAAACTGTGCATATTGTGTGTTTGGAAGACGCCATTCATGCTGTCAGTATGCGTATAAGCTCGGCATCACCCGGGGGTCGACGCCCGGGGGTGCGCCGGGGGTGTTTTGCACTTCCGCCTCACTGCACTCATTTCCGCATAAACAGTACCTACCTTACGTTACTAAGAAGTAAGCCTGCAGATTATAATGACAATTTACACAGGCACCTGATGTGCTAATTACTTTACTTTCGCTCTTATATATGTTGAAATATTTTTTAACTATCGTAATCATAAAAGTAGATTTTATTATTAATTAAATTTAAAAAATTAAAAATAAAAACTAATCATAGTTAACCGAGCGAGTTAAAAAGAGTACGCAATTTTAAGTTCCCCTTAAAAGTTTCCAAAGCAGGAGTGTGGGTAAAATAAAACAAAGGCAGGCACGCGCCCGCCGCGGCACTCATGCTGAGTGCTCTGCTTTGTGGCAGCCCTGGCGATACAATGCATTGCGCGATACACCTATACGGGGCCTATCCAGCCTACAAACTCCTGTACTAAAGCTTATTACTCTCGTGACATACACTCCGCCAAATAAATTAAATCTGTTAGACGTAAATTTTTGGTGATAAAACACTTTAGGCGTTTAAATAATTAAATTACTTGTCTATTCGTACATAATAATAATCGCAATAGTCAGTTTAACCACGTTTATTTGACGTTTATTTTGACATGAAAAACTCAAAGAAAATATACATATTATGTTGTATCTATAAAATTATTAGATGTGTTAAAAACAAATATGTAACATATTTACGATAAGGATGCCTCGCGAAGTAATGTTCTGTCGTGGATAAAAACAGCTTGCACGGCGTACATCATTAGAGTGAACACTAATGAAGCTCTCGATCGGTGAAGATGTAAGAAGCGGGCTTCGGCTATGTTATCAGCGTCTCTCCACTCATGCGCTATGCATATACCTTATGCCTAAGAATCCTAAGAGTCCGAGAGTCCCTTATCGATGTTCTTTAGATAGGGCAAAAATAAAAAAGAGTTATTTATGCCCTGTTACAATAAACTTCTTACTAATATGTATACTGAGAAAATATCAAATAATATGTTTAGACAGCGAAAACTGTTTGAGCATTTTAGAAATTTAGGCAACAGATTTTACATATTAGTAATAAAAATATATTTTATAAATAGTACACAAGGAAGATTATTAACTCTATTTATTTAAAAGATGCCATACATTTTATATATCTGTACATATATACATATCATGTGTATTAGATAGGATTCCTATGTTAACGAGGAATTGGTCTCAAAATGTTTGTGAGTTTGCCCATGATGTTCATCTGCAACAGCAAGTACATGCAACTCAGAAACATCTTAGTCAAAATATATTGGGTAGGTATGTAGATATTTTTTACTGCAGCATTTGATTGAGGAAGTATAGCGCAGAACTCCATAGAGCGCTAAGGGCTTATCGAGAGCTGGCGTGAAAGCGGCTCTTCTTTCAAAGGGGTGCTTTGTGCGAACCACTACAACCACTTTATAGCAGGGAACATACATCCTCTAATATGAATACTTATAATGAATGTTACACCAGATGCAAAAGAGACGATATTTGAAGTAGTGACAAATTATAATTTTGTAGTACGACTTACGGAAAAGGAAGTGTCTTAATATTTTTTTCTTATAATTTACCAATAATGCTGAATGACGTTTCTATATACTTATGTACAACAATACCTACATATATTACAAAACCGATTTTTGTGATCTTTGATTTGTTGGATTTGTCTCCGCCTCGAATATCAGAAGAATAACTATTAAAACATTGGAAACATTCACGAAAAAAAAATTCAAAATTTACATGGCTAACGCTGGCTAATAACTATCTATATTAATTTCAAACGTACATAGGGGCGAACCCGAGCGAAGCGAGGGTGAGCCGCTAGTTAAAATAATAAAATCACAACTCTTATTATAGCCTTAAACAAGGTAAATAAATAGATTATAATTTAATTTTATTATTTAATATATACATATAGCAAAAATTCCACAATAATACTTTAATCAAATGTTATAAGTTTATCTTAGAATAGTAGTCTTAAATATAGCCAAACCATTTGCTCTCACATAGAAACAAAACTATTGTAATGGGATTGAAGCTAATCGTGAGTGATAAGATCAATCAACCTACATAGTTATCCTCTAATTTAGTTCTAATGGTGCAGTAAGAGGAAACGTTCTCGAGGCAAGCCCGACTCCAGAGGAAATGAGTTCAATTTAACATTATCTCGGGGAATTGACTACCGTGACCTCCTCGCTGCCGGCTTCGCTATATTATTTCCTCTTCTTAATATATGACTGATTTATTATAAAAAAATAAATACTGGTATATGTTTATTTCGAATACATATATTTAAACAACAAATAAAATAGTGTATGGTTCAATTGATTTTATCCGATAATAAGCTCATCAATTTTTCCATATATTCATAGTAGGTGCTTGTATTGAAAATAAGTGCCATAATAATCTGTTCCAGCGGGTGCGACGATGTACAGCGTTCTTTGGAACTCCTAGATCAAGTGCTAAGTGAATACGACGAGGGAGAGCCGCGGTCGCTGGAGGCGCGCGCGCCGCCTACGCCTGCTACCCCGGCCACACCGGCCACGCCTGCTACCGACGACGACTCACCACTCGCAGGACACACATCCGAAGACGATGGATATATGAGCATGAACGGCAGACGGTAAGAGAAATATTTATTACTTAGCGACTTAAATATAATAAATATTTATTATTTTAGACGACTAGGGAGGACTCTACAGCCCTTCAGCGTGACGGAGTAACGAACGTAGACTTACAAAACTTTCGAATAATAGTCGTTCGATTGTATTCAGCCCCTTTTAACGTCGCACTGTTGGGCACAGGCCTCCCTTCAATACGAGGGGAATCAGGCCATAGTCCACCACGCTGGCCAAGTGCGGATTGGCAGACTTCACATGACTTTCGATAACTTGCTAGGTTTTCTCAGACATGCAGGTTTCCTCACGATGTTTTCCTTCACCGTAAGGCAAGTGGTAATCATGTTAGGAATGATTCGCACATGGAAATATCAGAGGTGCGAGACCCGGGATTTGAACCCGCTTCACTCGGTTTCCCAAGCGAGCACGTTACCACTAGGCTACCACTGCCTACAATAGTCGTTCGATTATAATAATACTATAAATAAAACCCTGAATCTACAATGTCTTTAACTAGTAAATGGCTAATCGTCCTGCCTTAGCTTTAGCTCTTTCTACATTTCATATTTTTTTATTTAATTTCTTACCTTTATCCCGCTTAAAACCTCTTTTTTCAAAAAAGACACGCTTAAATTGTTGCTTCTGTACTATTCTTTTTTACCTTAATAAGTGGAAACTAATTAATTATTAGTGATGAAACGGATAGTTGGTCGGCCGGATACCGTATATCTGGCGAGCTGTAAAGCCGGATGGCCGGATATCGGGCGGCCGGATAATAAGCCGGTTGTCACATTGTATGTCGGGACAAGTGCATATGTTACTGTTAGAATTTAAGCTTATTCGGGTGTCATCATGATTAAGTGATTAGCGAAAGTCAATTGTTTACTTGCTCTATCACTTTGCAACCCTATAAGGGTAATTACAAATAACGATGACCATTGGGATCGATTTTTTAATCATCAGATAGAAGTTTCAGATCAAGCGATATAAATATGACTTAAAAAATAAAAAAATACTGTTGCGTAAGTAAAATAGTTCAATTTATGATTTTAAAAATGACTTAAATTGTAATGTACGAGTAGTTAAAGCTTTTATTTGATGGTTGAAAAATTATCGCTTAGTAAGGCAGCCAATTAATATTAGTTGATAAAAAATCGTAGAAAATACTGTATAAAAGTTATATTTAGAAAAACGCGCTTTCCAAACAAAGTAAATTGATTTATACCTACTAATATTTCAACGTTTTATTTTCGCAGCCGAGTTCTTTGACCTACGAGTACCCGGCGTTGCTTCAATGCAATTTCATAACGTTTTATTATGTGTTAGATTTTTTTTTGTTAATTGGACATATAAAAAATATCGCCAACGTCGAAAAATTCATAACTTTTTTGATATTTTTTTAATTAGTGGATTGTTGACGAAATTTTAGAAAAGTTAAATCATTATTAGGTCATAAGAATACTAAACATGATCTAAACCAATAAAACGAAATTTACAATTTTACAGAGCGAAATTCGCACTGGGCTTCCGACCTACGGAGGAACACGAGGAAGGTTCACCGCCGGACCCACCATCTCCGCATTCACCACCACCACCAGAAGAAGCAGAAAGGATAATTTCTACACTATTACCAAAGTAATCATTGAAATATACCTAATTCATTTTTATAATTATAATTTTAATAAATTACTTGGGGTCAACATATTATTAATTAAAAGTAATTGGAAAGTGTTAAATACTATTAACCAGTAAAATGACACTACATGTAGCAAATAAAGAATTAATTTACGTTAATTAGCAGATAAAAAAAATATGTACCTACAACAGAAAAAAGTGAACTGTAATAATTATAAGTAGATACACTTAATAAGAGAATTTCAATTAAAAAGATAAATAATTTTTTACGTTTTTTTTTTTATTTTCTTAATAAACAAAATTTAAATACAACTGTTTACAGAGTATCGCCTGCAAATTCTGCAAAACGAACAACTTCAGTTGAACAATGCGAAGCTGAAGAGAAATTGGATTCCATTATAAGTATAAATGGAGTTACGACTGCAACTCAAACAACTTTTGTAAGTCAATCAAATTATTTCAAAGTACAGTATAGAATAGCACAGTAAAGCTTACTGTACCAAAAATACTAAATAATAATTATTTTTATTTTTTAGCCGAAAACGAGACATCAACGTCCATATGGGTGGGACAAGGAAATAGAAACAAATGGTTTTCAATTACATCAACCACCAACTCATCCCTGCAAATTCTCCTCATTACAACATGGTGCAAAGCCAAATCATCCCGAAGTCATTCCAACGTGGCTTCCTCCAAGGCACTCGGCTCCACCTGTAACCCTTAAGAAATCACCTAGCTTGGAAAATCCACCCGTATTTCCTTTTATGGGTTTCTCTAGTGAATTTATGGATAAGCCATACAACGAACATCCGGTAACGATTTACCCTGGACCAAATATACAATACAGTCGACAATCACATTCCCCGACTTACAAAATATCACCATCCAATAGCAAAAGCATAGATAAGAAAAACAGTATGAAACGTGATAGTAGATCTGACGGGGAAATGCTATCACCAAAGAGTAAGATACCTCCGCGTACTCTCGCCAGTTCTATGGAGAGACATAGAGAAGTGTGTAGAGGTTCTTCGGAGGACATAATGGATTATAAGATAACTGCAAACAGGGATGATGAAGAACATTTTTCAGATGATTCATTAGAATCTTTCCCACCCCCACCTGCAGTGAGCACGCCTTCGAAGCGGAATTCCATAGCCTGGGAAGTGTCTCTCGATGGTGACGATCCTCTACTTACACCTGGGAGTACTAAGGTACATATATACGTATTTAAATAAAAAAATATAAGTCAAATACGACTATTCATAATTGCTGTTAGTCTCGTCTGGAGTTAGTTTTATTCAAATCGATTATAACTTCTGTTATACGTAACATTTTATTAAAATTTGTAATTTGCCCAAAGCCTAAATAAAAAGAGAATTAATAGCGTAAAAAGTATTTTTATATATTTAATTTAAGAGAAATTTCACGTTTAAATTATTTATATATATACGTTTAATTAATTATTTTTTTTAATTACGCGATTTTTTTCGCAGCCATGTAACTGATGAATATTATAAAACTTTTTACCGGCCCCAAAATTCTTAATTTATAAAAATCTAATATATAAACTAAAAAATTTTAAATATCTTATATATAAACTTCAAACATTATAATTATATGTATGAATATGTTTTTAAAAATTTCAAAATTTAGGTGGTTACGTTTGCAATCTAAAAAATATCGATATCTATCCTATGGCATTACTTGATTTTTGTCAAATTTAATTTGGTAAACATAATATATTTTTTAAATAAAGATTCATTTAGTTAGATCTACACAAACAAAGTTTCGATAATTTACCTTTTATAATTCTTTTATTAATATATAATTTGAAAACGCATAAACTTGAAACTCAGAAATCGAACAAGATCCATATTTTGTTTACAGTCTATCAGTTTTTTAAATAATATTATACTGTAAACAATTTCAAAAACGCATTCTTATACATATTGGGCAAACAAAAATGATCTCATATAAGATTTTTTTAAGTTAAATATTTTAACATTACAGGTCATTGGAAGACGAAGAAGAAAATCTGGAGATCAATCACATTCAAGCACAAGTTCGATACCGCAAAGATTAGACGAAGATTGGGTAGAAGAGTACTGGCCTCCACCGCCACCAATTTCCCAATGTGAACCCCTAGCTTCCCCTATTTCAGATGTAGAACAGGAACATCGTCGTACCCAAGATTTAGCATGTGGCACATACGTTATTCGTAAAGGAAAAAATAGAAAACAGTTACCGGCCTTTAACAAAAATACAAGTAGCAAAACACAAAACACTAATAATCTATCACAAAGTCATAGCTTAAATAGAAGTATTGATAAATCTATAGACGGATCTAGTATTTCTATAAGCGGTTCAGGATCTGTAGGTTCCTATAATTCTAGACCAAGTTCAGATTTAAGCTTACCTCAATCACGATATAGTGCTGATTTAAATTCAAGATTGAGTCGCGAACTCAACACGCCCAACTCTAGATATAGTATCGACCTCTGTACTCCAAATTCTAGATTAAGTAAGGAAATAACTTCGCCCAAGTCCAGGCTAAGTTTGGATCTCAACAATGCCCAAGAAAGATTTAACCCAGAGTATTATGGCCATAGTCCTAAAAGTAGACAATCTGATAAAAGCGTTACTAAAAATAGTACTCAAAGTAAATTATCCCCTCAGAGTAGGTTTACGGATTTCAAAAAATATTCTTCTACGTTTGATAACATTCAATCTCTAATAAAAGAAGGTAAAGTTGAAGAAACTCCCCAAACAGAATGTAATGAAACTGTTGGCGAGCTAACAACTGCTCCTCCTGCTATGGTTCGTGTTATATCTCTTCCAAGTCTTGGGCCTGAGGATAGTAATAGTGCGAGTCGCCAAGCTCTTATTACTACTGTTGAAGAAGAAGAAGATCAAGAAAGTGGTGAACCAGGCTCAAGTGGAGAAACTTCGCCATTACGCAAAATCGAAAATAATATAAGCGCTATTTTAAGCCAAGGTCGGGACCAAAAACATTTTACCCCTTACATACCTAAAGACTGGAATATTCATAAGGATGAGTACTGTGATGATATATCTAAAGATATCTTAGAAAGCAATTTCCGTTATAGCTCTAGAGAAAAACAAAAAAGGCATGATATTCAGAAATCATCTAGCCACAATGAAATACAGAATCAGAGGTCAATAGAGCGTCGTGAAAGGTCGTCTGGTAGAAGGTCAAACAGCATGCATAAATCAACGAGTGCCAAGGATGTACCAGTGAGCTTGATGCGACAACCATCTTCCTCAGATTCGGCGGTATCTAGTGGAGGAGATTTTCCCCTAAATGTACAAATAGTAGAACATCCATATAGACACAATCAATTGCCTCCCTCGCCGAGTATGGTCCATGAAATGGGCCCATTACCACAAACCCCGGAATCGCCTAAATTTCCACCTTTACCTCCCTCGCCAGTTCAAGAAGTAGAGGATGAATATACAGAAATTATGCAACCGACACAAAGACGCCATGGTAAAAAAGCTGACACGTTACCAACGCCGACTTTGGAGTCTAGAAGGAGGTAAGAGAAAATTAATTAAGTTAATTTTTGAGTCATTTTAAATGACCATACCTACCTATGTAAGTTAAATATCAAATAATAAATAATAAATAAATATGCTGGGACATTAACACACAGCACCATCTAGTTCCATGGTAAGCTACAAAGCCTGTGTTATGGATACCAGATAGTTTATATACTACACATACATAACTTTAAATACATACATATTATAAATATAAACACCCATGACTGGAGTACAAACATTCGTGCTCATCACACAAATGAATGCTCCCAGCGGGACTCGAACCCGCGACCACTGGCGCAGAAAGTAGGGTCACTACAAACTGAGCCAAACGTGCCGTTATAACATATAGATAAAGACCTTGTTTTTTAATATCGTATATAATCCTGCTCTCTGCGATTATATTGTTAAGTTAGTGCTGTCTCATAATTACGATATTACTGAGTTAGTTCGGGTTAGACTAATTAATAAAAAAAAAAATCGTCGGGTTAAGTACAAAAAGTATAATAGTAAAACAAGGACATTTTTATGAGATAAGTCATCCAATATCTATTTAGCGGACACTATTCGAATGAATTTGCTGATTTCCTTTTATTTCGAAAACTAGTATGTATAGATAGAAGGCATTTAAACAAATTAAAAAAATCTGCAATGTCGTGACCTAGTGTGACAAAAATCGTTACATAAGAATTATGACAATCATTAAAAGTGTTTAACTTAATATTTTGTTGCGATGTGACTTAGTTTGTCTTAAATAAACCAATAGACTTGTTTTATTGTGCTCCTAGTTTTACTTTCATCTATAAATATTTAATATACATAACTTGGGAATTGTTATTTAAACACAACGTATTATTTTTGTTCTATCTCGAAATAGTGATCTTTATCACAAAATATCTTGGACACATGAAACGTCAGGACACATTGCTGATATTTTTGCCTAAATGTTCTCCATCTATGCTAGATTAATTTCATTAAAAAGTCATAAAAATGACGAGTCGTTTCTAAATTTTGTTTCATAATATACTTGTCATAACGCTGTTGTTAAGTACAGGATAAAGTACCTTTTCGATAAAAATAACGTATCTGATATCGTATATTTTACCTATCTTTGTTTGATAATTTGAACTGTCCTTTCAAGATAGATATTAAAAAAGATAAACTATCACAGACTTTTTTATAAAACTCTTCGAACGCAATAATATAGACTATTGTAATCCATGCATATTGCACGTGTATTATGTGTGTTGATAGAAATTGCTCGACACCTCGTTCTTGCTGACCATATGAAAGTTTTCTAATACATTTGCCAATTAATCTTCTATTGAAACACAGCTTATTATTTAATGGATGTTTAGGATATTCTCTCAGTCCGGGAAACAATGTCATTCTTAATTTTCGTATAATTAGGTCTTTGGACTTTAATTAATAATAATAATTTAAAGCAAGCATCCGCACTGAATTTGAATAATTGTGTTCATTTTTTTCTGACATGTTTTCAATTTCATCATAACTACTCTCAATCGAATCTCAATAAAAAAATAAGTCTACATATCTATATCGAGCACAAAAAATATAACTGTTATGGAGAATATTATACTTACAAAGAAATGTAATATGAAACTTTTTTATATGGTAGAGCTAGTCATGTCACCTACTAATTTTATATTAGTGTTTGGAAAAGAAACAATTGTCGAGAATTTCGGAAATAGTGTGTAACACTAAAATTTAAATAATTGTTAAATTACATATGTAGTATCTGGGCGACCGAGCTTCGCTCGAAGTTTAAAGATATAAATATACAAGAATTGCTCGTTTAAATATATTACAGTTACATACTAGATTTCAATTCGTAGGCCCTCAGAACCCCCAGCAGTGCCGCCGCACCGAGACACCACAAACAGCCTTAAAACGAGATCTATGGAGACCAGTTATAATAAAAATAGAAGGAATAGTAATTTCAAAAGTGGCTCCACCGACAGAAGAACACTACCTACTGGTAAGATAATATAATAATAAATATAAAATTGTAAAACTTTCCCAATAATATTGTAGAAACAAAGCGCCGACTTTTAAATGTAAAGGTAAAAAATACATATCATTAGATAGTGTCCTTTGTTAACTTTAGTTTAGTGGCACCCTTAAAATATACTAATATAAATAACAGAAATGCAATAATTATTTTACCTTAACGAATACTGTTAACCCATGAAAAAGATAACATGTAAAAAAATACAAGTCTCGCCACGCAGTTCGTCAAATATAAAACCAAATCGGTTAATTTATTCAGTACCTACTCGTACATATGGAAGCATCTATCCAACAACTTTGTCATAAATTGTTACCTAATTACCCTGTTTAAAAACTCCAATAGGATCCCATCAAAAGCGACATAGAAACCAATAACTATTTATCGGTTTCTATGTGGCTTTTGTCGCTTTTGATGAGATCTTATTGGAGTTTTTCAACAGGTTAGTTAAATAACTACATTTTACAGAGACCGTTTCAATATTCGATATCTTTATTTGTTTAATAAATAGAATAATTTGGCAAATCTTCCTATATCTGCCAAGTCGTTCTATATATTTAGGAAATAATAAAAATACATATTTATATAGATACTTAGTTAGACGATCAAATATATATTTACAATAATAAATCTTTATTTATTTTAAAAAAGAGTTTATTTAAAATGTCTTGACACTCTTCCACTAAGGCTGCGGAGATCTTGTTTTATTATATAACTTTACCTAGATACTACATAAAAGTTACAAAAAAAGATTTTAGGTTTGTTGATATAGATAAATAATTATTAAATCATCATCATAAATAAATGGCTTTACTATCTATATTTTTATTTTTTTATATTTTTTATGATTTAAAACTTAATATAACTAATTTATATTAATGTTTAGATCGCAATTAAGACTGATCTTTATGTTTTTATTCGATGCAATAAAATTTAAATATAATCTGTAACGCCCTTGTTTTCAAAAACTTATTTGTGAAAAACAAAAACGTTTTATAATATTTGGTATTATCATATCTATATCATAGTATCATTTTTGCAGACACTGGGGCAAGTGGCGCGAGACGAAGAACGTTGCAGCGTCAGAATAGAGAGACATCCAACGTACGAGGTCAGCTGCAAACATCTGCAAGCTTACCCGAAACGCCGGTGTTTGCTCGGGGTTGCGACGTCCCTCGAACACCGCCTAGGAACTCGACGGGACCGCCACGGAATAACACTATGAGTTCAATACAAACTATAGGTTGGTTTTATATGTTATGGTTACAATACAAGTATTATTATTACAGATAGAAATGGACACCTTAGACATAAATTAAACTAATTGAAAATTTATTAAACGCTTGAGTTTTCTAGCGTTTAGTTTTTTTTTGTTTAAAGAATGAACTAAGAAAGGGAATTCTTTCTTGTATTTTTTCTAGCCCATTATTACAATCTTTCCTTTTCATTTTACTTACATATACGCAAGAAGAATTTCTGAGAACGCCTTCTTACGCACCATCGATCCGCTTATCAAAAACGGCACGTTAAAAAGTCATGTACATAGGCCTCGTGCGATTAGGTAGATTTTTAGTTACGACGACGGAAGGACTAAGTAACAAAAAAACCAATACAATCATAAATTATTTTAAGCTATAATAAAAATAGTGTACTGTCTAGAAACCCTAGTAGTAGTTGAAATTATAAAATATAAATTTTAGGTAATTGTTTCTTGGTAAAAGTTTGTGATTTACATAAAATTTGGCACACAGATGTATTTTCTTGTATAATAGTTCAAGTTGAAAAATATAAATTTATCAATAGATGGCGCTGCGCGACAACGTTGTGTTTACAAAAGTTCACCTTGAATAATGAAGATGTCAATCTATGGCATATACGTATGTAGTTGCATAGAAACATCAGCAATAGTTTGCAATTTAAATTACTTGCAATCTAAGAAGTTATTTATAATAGATCAAAATATTTATTATATGTATCCACCTGTAGTTCCTCTTTCATCATTGTTTATATAGTATTATGCACTATAAATTATTAAATCGTTTAGGCGCTATAGGTTCAAATTAAAAGTAGAAAATTACACTCTGAGGTAGAGTTTACTGATGAAATTCTAAACCTTGAATTCAAATCAATCCTTGAATACAAATAATTCAAATCAAAACATATCAATAAAAAACTTTTTTAACGTTGGAAAATACATTAAGGCACCAAGGGTAGGACTCACCGGTAAAGCCAGTACTACCCGCTAAAATCCAACGGAACCTTCCCCGTCTTTTTAATGGGGCGTCGCAGGATCGCTTATGCATTCAACCACGATGCCCCGACGGCAGGTCTGCCGAAACAGACCACAACAACCATGGGGTCACTCCACAGTCCACTATGCTATCAGAGAAGTACCAGCAGCAATCCGCATAGCACACTGCCCACCGAGGTGAGCCGCCTCGCAGTGCGTTTGTTGGCTTCGCGCCCGGTTGCATTGCCGGGCACTACTCAGCCCCCGCACCAAGACAAGGTGAACGCACGTTGGGGAGGATTGTTACAAGCCCCTAACCTATCTAAAATCTTAACATCAGATGAAATATTGACCTTTTTTTGAAATATATGAATCTTGTGTAACTTCAACTATTGTAGAAAATGACGATGATGAATGAAGTCCAATTCTTAATATTTTTTATATTTTTATGATATATTTTATTCTTTCATGATTGTATTCAGCCTATTTTAACGTCCCACTGCTGGGCATGGGCTTCCCTTTAATACAAGTGGGATCAGGTCATAGTTCACCACGCTGGCCAATTACGGGTTGGCAGACTTCATATGTCTTTCGAAAACTTGCTAGGTTCTCTTAAACATGCAGGTTTCCTCACAATGTTTTCTTTCATCGTAAGACAAGTAATAATTATGTTGCAAAGGATTCGCACATAAAACCAACAGAAGTACAAGACCTGGATTTGAACCCGCTTCGGTTTCCCAAGCGAGCGCGCTACCACTGAGCTACCATTAACTTTAATGCCTGCCTTTGTATGATTGTTTCTGCCTAAATATACTTTTTGATCGATTTTATCTATGTTAACTATAATCCACAAATTGGACTTTGCAATTTTATATATGTATAACTAGCTACTCACCCTCGCTTCGCTCGGGTTCGTCTCTAGGTACGTTTTAACGGTAAATATAGAATAGACTATATACAGGTGGAAGAAATCGATGGCACATGAAAGAAAAGTACCTTAAATATTGAAGTTATCAAAAATTTACTCAAAGGAAACATTTCTGTATGTTAAAAATAATAATAACTGCATTTAAATTTTTTTACAAAGCTTACCTGAACCGGGAATCGAACCAAATAAAAACGCAAAAAAGCACACCATCACTCTTTTATCGAAATAATCGGTAGACTCTATGGGAAGGATAAAAACTCTCGAACAAACATTGCATCTTAGAATTGAGGAAAATGATAAAATTTTACAAATTATACATATCGACTCTTAACATCGTGAAACAAACGACAGACATGGAAGAAAAGTGTCTTAAACATTGAAAATATTAAGTCTCACTCAAAGGAAATATTATTTTATTTTTAAAAATAAGATCAACTGCATTTAAATTTATTTTTAAAAGAGGTGACCTGAAATATAAAAGAAATTCACTCAGGAAAAATATGCTTCTCGTTTTCTACCATTTTTAATGGAGTGAAAATTCTAGATTAAATCCTTAGTATGTAATTCGTAGACTTTATAAAAATAGTTAAAATCGCATTATGATATTACGAATAGTTTCGAAAAAAATTAAATTTTATCATTACAAATATTAAATTTGAAATTAGGTGGGAATATGTTTTAGATAATAGATAAACAACAATATACGCAGGAAAATTTTAAAATTGTAAAATTTTCACTAGTGAAATTATAATTTGATAGATCTTACAATTTCGCTACGACCTATACAAGATAAGAACTCTTCATTTGACGCTAGTGCAGTTTTCATTTATGTTTATTCGGTTTATTTCATATATAAAATATAAAATTAATGTTAAAAATGTCTTTTACTTTTCTACATAATATGTATTTGAGCGACGCCATCTGTTAACAAGTTCAGCCATTAATAACTAAAATTAAACCTTTAAAAACTTCTAAACACTTTTACAAACTTTACATTTATAATTAATTAAGTAAACAAGCAGCATATCCTGTCTTCGCCTGGCTGCTTTTTTATTTATTTTATATTCAAAAACTATTGTTTTTCATACAAATTTTACCACTCTTTGGGGAAAAGATTTAAGTAAATCCTTTCCCAATAATATCATTAGGAGAATATGTGCTATCAAAAATTTTAAGCCGATTTAATACATGCATTATTCTCTTTTAATGACTAGGAAGCAGTGCAACATTAGGAGGCTATGGACGAGGTTCTATAATGGGTGCAACAGGTGTTTGTACTGGAGCGGACCTGCTTCGCTTGGGCGGACCACCGCGCGGCTGGTATCCACGTCAAAGAAATAGGTATGAAAAAAGTACAATTATTAACACAATAATTTGTCTGGTTTTATCTCACTTAATACACATTTTATATATAAAATTATAGGTTAAAGTGCTAAAAACAGCTACGTAAATTTTTTATTAAAAATTTAACGTTGCTGTTTGTAGCACGTTATTAAATTTGTTTATAAACAATTAATTGTGATTTTTATGTTTTGTCATTCATTAAGAAAACATAGTGTAAATAGTCTAAGTTGCAAAAATGGCTCACCAATCAACACTTGTTATTCGCTAGATAGGTATTCGGTAATAAACACATATATTTAATTACCATAATATGTATTAAAAACCTAACGACCCTAATGATTTAAATTACGAAAGAGTAGCCAGAGTAGGTTCAGTTATTCAGGAGATTACTCCTATATCAAAACTCACAATTTTGATCTCTACATTTTTATTAGCGTAAATACGATTTAAAAGTAAATAGAATACATGAAGACGTGCTCTAAATTATCAAATGAAAGCTTGATAATTTTGCTTACATTAGCGAAGCACAATTCTATATCGTACTTCACTGCAATCTATCATTTGCATCTCGCATCTCAGTAGTTGTGTAATTTAGATGATATCTAATGCATATATGTATAGAAGCACTTTGACATTGAAAGCGCCCCATGCATCTCACGAACCACAGACATCGTGTAAGCTACACGCACAAACACTCACTGTCGCTTCTTGCACAATTTACCCATCCGGTGCTTCTACGCACGTCTTACCTACTATAAACATATAAGTATGGAAAAAACTAACATTTTAAGCAATGATATGCGTCACTATAAATATTCCTTGCCAACGTCAGTAAAAGAGGCGATCTCATACATACATACATACATACATTTGTCAGTAATTATTTTTAAACGGAGTCCAGATTATTAAAATCTTTTATAACTCTTTTTAAACCCAACGAAACATTATGAGCAGTGCTTAAATACAAGGTATGTGGCCAAGAAAGTTTTTGGTCTGTTAAATAATAAGTACCTGGGCGACCGAGCATCGCTCGGAGTTTTTGGCCAAAAGATCAATTTTCTTTAAAAAAAATATTGAACGAATACAAAAAAAAACAAAAGTAAAAACTTTGTATCCGATCGGGATTCGAACCCGGATACCTGTGATTGTCAATCTTGCGCCTTGGCCACTTGATCACAATGCTTACGGCCGAGCGTGCGAAATTAGCGACCATATTTTGCGTGCGAAAGAAAACCACATGTAAACTCGAAAATACGCGTTTTCCCGAATATAAGACTAATCTAGATCGATTTTTCGCCCCCGAAAACCTCCACGTACCAAATTTCAGCGAAATTGTTACAGCCGTTTCCGAGATCGCCGGTATATACATATATACAGGAATTACTCATTTAAAGGTATTAGATTATATTACACAGTCCATAAACTTGTTAACTACGATCAACGATTATGATAGTAATTTATTATAATAGTTATATCCGAAACACTAACTAAATATTTGACATATAATTTTCTTCAAAAATACATGATTGTAAATCAATATCCATACAGATAAATAAAAATTGATGTGTGTGTGTGGGTGTAATGTTAACATAACATTTTTGTACTAAATAGTAAATACATATAAATTTTTTGGAGGTAATTATATGTAAATCACAATTTTTAAATTTTTTGTCTGTCTGTTTGTTCCGGTTAATGACCGAAACTGTTGGACTAATTTTGGCGGAACTTTCACTAGCAGATAACTGATGTTATAAGGAGTAACTGAGGCTACTTTTTTTACCTGACTGCGCGAAGCCCAAAGGAAGGGTTATGTGTTTGACCTGTATGTAAATATGTATGGGTTTAGTTTAGGGTTCCGCTCAAAAAAAAAAACGTACCTAGGGACGCACCCGAATGAAGCGAGAGTAAGTCGCTAGTCAATAATAATTAAAGAAATGTATCAATAGCATATGCTCCAGTATTCTGGGGGCTTAAACCAAATTCTATAGTCGTTTACAAATAAAAATTTAAATTATATGCGAACGTCATATTACGTTTTTTTGATATAATGCTTGAATTTCTTATTTCAATACATATTTTCAAATTTTTATTCGTTAGCGATTGTATTGTATTGTATTGATCTTATCGGTTAATAGAGGTGATGAGAGATGGCGGATCTAGCTTATTCCCTTACCTGGGATGAGGGTTACATACTTTTATTTCTCCAATTTTAATTATATGTTCTTTCTGTTTTCTTTTGAGTTAAGGTGTATTCATATGTATGTATATATTAAACTGTTATAACTGTGATATCTTTTAATACAAATATTGTATCAAAACTGAGATTTGTTCTGTAACTGGCGGTAGAGACTTCACTTTAAGTTTAAATGAATTTTATGTTTAATAAGAAAAATTGTTAATTAACGTAAATAAAAATTTTAAATCCTATTTTTTTTTTCATTATAACAGGCCGGCTTCAACGGAGCATTTGGATAGAATCACGACATCTTCGAAAATGGCATCCGACCATCCTGTGTCATGGGATAACTCGGGTGCTCGCAAACCTCTCACATTACCACCGAATTTAACACCCAAATTCTTCCAAAAATCTCCTAGAG
The DNA here is from genome assembly GCA_033884665.1 of Argynnis bischoffii washingtonia. NCBI lineage: Eukaryota > Metazoa > Arthropoda > Insecta > Lepidoptera > Nymphalidae > Argynnis > Argynnis bischoffii. The sequence continues at coordinate 6,757,253 of CM066609.1, forward strand.
AAGCACTGAGAAGAGTCACAAGTCTGCTAATACGAAAAGGTATTAACAATTTATTTAATTTTAGTCTTGCAAAATATATATGTATATAATATATATAATTATACTTTTGATGCAATAGTCATACTTACAAAATATGCAAGAGAAAGTAACGACATCTTTACGCACTATGACTTGTGAGTCTATCTTTTGACTTAGAAAAGACGCTGAAAGTAGAAAATATGCAATTTCTAATCACCACACAATTAAAATATGAGTTGCAGAGCCTGCGTATTAGATATCGAATACATCACCGCGCTTTGTTTATCGCCTCGAGTTAAAATCGATCCTGCGATATGAAATTAATTATTTTTGTACCTACATCATTAAACTTACCATGAATTTCTGTCTAATATACATATTAATTTCTGTCTAATGTTCATACTCATGTTTTAAGTGCATAACGATAATTTATCTAAAATGTTTATGACATGTTTTCGATAAAATGTTGTAAAAATGAATCATAATACATATATCAAGATAAAATTGTCATATAGGAACTGGTAAGGATTTTTTTTTAAATAAATTATTACGCCAGGTCTAGAAAGATCGATCAGTGGAAATAAACTAATAGGTAATTAATCATTTTAGTCATTTAAGGCACTCTCGTGCGTTGTGGTCTCTGTTCTAACCTAACCTAGAAAGAAAGAAAGGGTTCTTCCGAGTAACTTTCAACCTACTTACCTACTAGGTTGAAAGTTACTCGGAAAAAATTCAAAATTACTATTGGCAAAGGCCTACAGTCAAAACTACTTTTGACCAACCTCTTTAGTCAAAAGTAGTTTTGACTAAAAATAGTTTTGACTGTAACATATACAACAAGCAAATGATTTTGAAAACAATTCGATCAATTGGATCAAACCTTTATTATAATTTACTGCTGCACATAAGCACGGATATATACTTAGTTAAAAAGATTTGTAAGGTAATACCTTCATGTCGCAAAGATGGCGCTAGTTTGTTGAATTAACAGTTATCGTAATATTAAAAAAAATATTGTTGTATTTATATTGATCTACAAATTTATAGTAATAAATGTGTCATTTAAATTATATACATTATACATTTATGTATATATGTAATTACTAATTAGGCGAATTAACAACAATTTATTATTATGAAAAATGAATTGTATCTATTTCTGATGATTCTGAAAATAAATAGGTACGTATATTGTACACTACTACGGGTTCGTCCCTAGACAAAAACAAATCTATCCCACGGGAACCGTATATTTTCCGGGATAAAAAGTAACCTATATGCTATTTCAGACTATAGTCTATCTTTGTGTTAAATTTTATCCAGATCCGTTCAGCTGTTCTGGCGTAAGAGAGTACCTTACAAACTTCCATCCATCCTCACAAACTTTCACATTTACAATATTAGTATGGATATTATACATGTGTCCCAGAATGTAGTGTCATGCAGAGGTCCAAAGATAGAGCACCCCTTGGGGTACCTGAATCACCCCCATGTATTTTACACGATTGTTCATAGTTTTATTGTAAGAATATTCAAACTGAACAATTTAAAAAGCTCTAAAAAAAGTAGAAGACATTTTTGTGATTTTTTTTTTTTTGCAATTGAATCTTTGAGTTGTACTTTTATGCTTAAAATAATCAGCTTCGTAACTTTGATGGAAATTATGAAAATGTTGGTGTAAGGTGAAAAATTTACGTTCGGTGAATGAATTATGGCTTAAATTTTCAACTTTAAATTCAAAATTTAAACAGGTGACTTCATTCCTAAGGTCTTAAAAGTTTTCCAGACTAAACTTTCATAATCGTTAAAATAAAGTAGGAAGTCTAAAAGGAATAAAATAAAACTTAAATTAAATTTTCATATGGGTACCCCAAGGAGTGATCTATCTCTGGACTTTCGCTTGACCCTACTTTCTGGGACATCCTGTATATACCTATATATTGAATAAGACTAAATTATCTGAAAAACTGTTTGATAAAACTTCTTATCATTGCAAAAAAATAATCGCACATTTAATGTTTTTTAAACATCTAAAAATTTTTCATTTTTTGAATAAGTAAGCATATTGATTTACACTATCGTTTGAATCGGTCGTTTCATACTTAAATGGTAATAAACTGATTGCCGTTTGTAAATTGTGCGTCTCTACACGTGCAACTTAACGAAGACTATCAAATCGTTTGTGGGCTTAAATAGGTACTGTTATTGTTTCAATCTAAATAATAAACCTACACGTTCGTCCCGCGGAACAATAACACAATAAGGCGCTAACAATCGGTTAGGGGACCTCAAAAGTTCGGCTGCACAATAGCATCCAGCATACAATGGCGACTCTGTTACCTGCGACATCAATATGTGCATAATAGTAAGCGTGCAGTGAATCAGCCGTCGTCAGTCGTTCGCCCTGTCGGCTGCTCATGACTCACCTCGTGACATACCGAGAGGGAGGATGCCAATACAACCATATCCATATCCCATGATTAAAAAAATCTACTAACCAGATGGATATATCATTTAACGTTTATTCCTCAAGATATATTATTACTCATTTGGAGGAAAGGATCATCTGTATGACGAAAATTGACATTAATTTACTGATGAAAGTAGACATATTACATTTTGCCGGATATATCAAAGATTTTAAAAGGCGTACCTACTAAGTTGTTGGGTTTTAATGTATTATGTACAAAGAGCGTATGTTCGCAAACCGGTCACTGCCAAAGATGGCAACCGGTCAGGCTTTGAGGCCGAGAGTCGGCCGCCCTACATATGACCACTTACAGTACAATGTTACTTCTCTCATAGAAATGCTCATTATTCAGACGTTAGGTATTATTCTTAATTTGAATTATATGCAACTTTCACTTTGGTATTGCAAATGAAAACTTTCTTCGAGATGTATTTCTCGCAATGAACAAATTCTTTGGATGTAGGCCAGAACCAATTTATTAAAATATTTTGAAATATGCTGGCTTACCTACTTTTTCAAATATCTAAATAGATTGTTGTGATCACTAGGTTATGTTTGAACGTGCATTATGTAAAGTTACACAATTCAAATATCTGTATGTTCATGTGTTAATGTAATTGGTGGTAAATAAATGGCTATACATTATCGCAGTGATGGAGAGTAAAGACCTCTTTTATTATCGTTCGTTTCTAATCCTTGTTACATTGTAGATAATGAATGCACTATATGATATAGCCTATTATACATAGGTATTTTTTATAAAGGAAATAAATATGTTTGGACATATATATCATTACTGTGACTTATATTAAAAAAAATAAAATTAGCCAGAAATGTATAAGTATATAAGATTGGTTTTGCTCTATACTCGCCTACTTAATATAGTGTTTTTTTTCTTTATTATAATATGTATTATTATATACCAATAAAATAATAATTTATATACCGTTTAATTTCCTCAATCAAAAATCTTGTGGTTTGTTTATTGGTTTATTTACTTCATATTGTGATAATGGCTTCCCCTATATTCATTATTCTGGTGCTGGTCCCTTCTGCGCATTGTCGGGAGTTCGCGCCGCGCATGCAAATGGCGACACATCCGTCTCCGACCAAATCTATGACTACATCCGGTCGATGGAGCGATATACCTACCTAACGTAAAAGCTTTTCGTACAACATTCCTTGATCAAGTGATGATGTGAAGGTGGCAATTTGTAATAAAATAATATTTAATTAATGTACCTATTACATAATTAAAGTTTCATATAATATTTTTTTGTTTTATGTGAACTCATAGAGCAATTTAGTATAATTAAAAAATGAACAGTTACTGTCGTCTATTTCATAATGCATGTTGATATGAGAGCCTAAGTGCGGGGTTTATAAGCGAACAACGTAAAAGCTTTTATGGACATGACTGTCGTCAGACAGCACCATATGGTGCGATACTGGCGCGGATAAAACCTCTTTCCTCTTTGCCTTACGATAATTATAGTATTTAGTGCATCTAAATGCTTTGAAATAATATTTTATAACAACACTTGAGGTAAATATAATACAGGAAATATTAAATACATAGTACAGAAATATCAACAAAAGTTACCAACAAGGTATTTATATGACTATTACCCTGAAATTACTCTACTCTGGCGAAAATTATATTGTACGTGACATTACTAAGCTTAACCTTAGGGTATCCTTTCATATCACACGCTCGAGTACGGCCTCGTAGTAATTTAATATGGCCAGGCGCCACGCTCGAAAGCATTATAGCTCTTTTGTATAAGACACACTTTTATGTATAGCTGATGACAAAAGCTTAATTGTACTTAAAATTTTCAATGTCTGAAGTATAATAGATTCAAGTTAGATGTTTTGCCGAGTATAAGCTTGTTGAAATATAAAAGCCCTTTCTCTTTTAAAACTAAAAATATGACTTTAGCAAAAAAATATTGAGCAACTTGTAATTGATAAAATAATGGTTGTGAAATGTGAAAAGAAACTTCATTTTATTGCAATTAATTTAAAACCTGTTTCCATACTGTACTTTGCAGAAGGTCATCACCTACATAATGCCATATTTCTGACAACACCTGTACCTACACATAAATTCTCATGCAATATCAAATGAAAATAATAGTTTTTACATTTTATACCACCCGTAGTATATTAAAAAACGTAATTTGATTGATAATTTTACATATAATAGATAATTTCATACATATTATAATATATTCATCTAAATATTAATGATAAATATGTTCCTCTTGTCGCTAAAGAGAAAGTTTTATTAAGCAACAATTAAAATTGCATTTTTAAAGTGATTACGTATATGTTATTACTCGCGAATGGCGTCAGTGCTAATAATAGCCACCATGGTGTTATGCCTATTTTCCCCTGACGGTAAACAGCGTAATGTTTAACTTTAGTAAAATACCATTCGTATGGATGACCTGAGCGTCATTTCCCTGTTGTCTAGACGACTTGAGCGGTTTATAAAGGCGTTAGTTTTGACTCCCGTTAACGGATATTTAATTTCGGAATGATGATCGAATGATGACGTACCTATCAAATATTAGACGATAAAGTGATATATAGCAACATCTGTTGCATGTTGGCATCAAATATGGATAACTTACATATGGTATTTTGACCATGTGTTACTTGTACGGCGCGCCGCGACGGTTGGTTGCGATTTGAGGCCGAACAAGTCAACGCCACTGCCAAGGTCAGCTCATCCGCTTCGTCAAACAATCGTTAAAATTTGATGCAATCGAACTTGTGTGAACAAAGATTTTATCAATTGTTAGATATGATGCTGGTTATCCATAGGAAACTAGATAGATTATTTTTCAAAGGCCACTGATAATGCACATTTGTGAAAGTGTGTTCTTTTTTGATAAAGAAATATTTCTTAATTACCAAGGTTACTTACATACTATTTTACTATTTTGAGTATAGTTGATTTTTTTATAAATTGAAAATATTTAAATGTTTTTTTTTAAATTGTTGGAGAAAGTCAATCTTTAAATTTGCGAGCTCGGTGGGTTGAACGATCGCTGGAACCGGTCAGACGGGCGGCCGCGGCATAAAGGATCCTCCCGGGGAATGTGCCCCCGTACTCCCTCCCGCCTCTATCTGTACCCTGATATTTCCGCTTCACAATGATATGTAACCAGTCGCCACCGAAGCCGACAGGACGATATGGCATAGGGAAAATCATACTGCAAACATCCAATAAATTAATAAGTGTATCGGTTTAAAACGTTTTAAAGTTCTTCATGGAAAAAATAATTAACAATCATATTTAATGCTTACATTTATATTCTTTAAAATATTATAAACTTTTAAAGAAATTAAATTTCAAATTATCTACAGACTACATCTAGTATTAATACGTCGTAAAATATACATGCAGTAAAATACTTCGAATGTCCAGGCTTATCTGAGAATACTCATTTATTTTTTTATACTCATGGATGTAATGACGAATTACACTTTATTAAAAATACAAATTACATCATTAAATCAATGTTCACGCACTTATCACATATTATTTATCATATTTATAAAATTGTTAATAAGTAATAACTGTTATGTACGTCACCACTTACAACGAAACAACTACACCCTTTGATATAAAAATGATTGTTCATAGTAAGGTAACATTAAGTTCTAAGAAACAGGTTCCAAAATGTGATATCACAAAGCCATAACACAACTATAAAAATTGCAACAATGTAACATTGACAAAAAATATTAAAGCCATAGGTTTAGCAGTTTTCATAAAATTAATAGTAGGTATTGTATTGTTTTTAAATATTTTCTAAAGCTATTTCAATTTACATTTACTTTTGCCATAATATATACATACGTATAGAATATAGATTTATATTTTTTTAAATTTTGGTATTTACGAATTATTTTATCTATTGTTATTCTGCAACTGATGATGAGCTATTGCTGAAATCAAGAAATACATTTTTTTTCTCGTAACAAATTGAATTGAAGGCTGGATATTATCTGTATGAAACGTGAGAATTATCACGTTTCATGACTGTACTAATCAAATATGTTGCAGCTGTTATTCTAATAATTCTCTTTATTCTTAGGAAACAATGGAAAGGAGAAGGAAAATTCTCGAAGTAAGGAGGCAACGTCGCCTGCGGCGCGATCTGCGAACGGTCAGTATAAGTTTATATTCAACTTAAGCTTAATCGTTGCTATAGCAATGATGGAGGAGGAATAGTATGAATGAGCGGATAATGATCGGTCTTTTCGTTGGAAAAATCGAGGGTTGTATGCGGGTGTGCGCGTGGGGTGCGGCGCACATGGCGTCCCGGGGGGTTGCGGCGGACAGCGCGCAGTCGCGACCACCACCCCGCCGGCACACGGCGTTTCCCGGCTACACCGACACGCGCTACACACCACCCTCCCCTACCCTCCGCACCCTGTCCCGCGTTCCTCGTCCCGTTTACCCCCCGTTCTGCAGGGGCGACAACTATAAAGGATACCGCATTCTATTCACATTTTTGCGGAAATTGGAATCCTCCCTCGATATTAACACACAAAAAGTTCCACTTCGCCTGTCATTATAGTGGCAGTTGATAGACTCTATAAAGCAAGTGTTTGGCTTATTCAATCATAATATTAATAATAATCACATAACGAGGCAAAACAATGGATAAGCGAGACAACGAGCAGTTTACATTACAAGGAATGATGGCAATAGCTAGTCTACTAAATGTTTCTACGTACTTACCGGAATCCAGGGAGTGGCCAAATTTGAAAGTAAAAACATGTCCTTTGTCTAACACTAAAATGCTTAAAAGCTTAGTGCCAGTGTTATTATATATTAAATATTGTTATAAATAAACACGTACAAAAATATTATTAAGCTTGAAAAACGATTAAGTTACATTCAAACAGTGATATTTTTATCTATTTTTCTCTATGATTTTTATATTTAAAAATAATAATAAAGAAATATACCGAGAACCGTGACGTAGCTCAAGAACGATATAAAAACTGTAGTCTATAGTACACCTAACTGATTAAATTGGCTTACCTGACTGACAACTCCAATAAACAAACTAAGCAATATACGCATTTGAGAAACTCGATGCAATCCTGATACAGTTAAGATGAAAGCGTTCGATATTTCAGTCCTTCGACACAACGAAAACTGGGTGACTTTATTACGCTTCTGTCATCAACATTACAATGGTAATGAAAACTGTACCTAATCCTGTACTTAAAAATTTTACTCGTGCTATTTCCAACTATAAATCTTACTAATGTGTAAGCTTGGACGTTTGGATGTTTGTTACTCAATTACACCAGAACGACTGAACGGATCTGGATGAAATTGCACAGATATAGATTATAGTCTGGAATAGGCAATTTTTTATCCCGGAAAATGTACGGTTCCCGTGGGATAGATTTGTTTTGTTTTTTTTAGAGGCAAACCCAAGTGAAGCAAGGGTCATCCGCTAGTAAATAAATATTTAAAAATAGTCATATAAATACCTAATTTAATATTAAAACATTTAAATTATATTTTACCCTGTAACTATACGAGTATTTTGCTAAATATGTTTACAATCCTAACATGTCATGGCATATATTACAAGCAAGTAATTGAACACGCACACTTACAATTATGTAGGAGCTTCCCACAATTTGTTAAATTAATATTTTAATAGAAGCATATTAATCAACTATGCTATATCTAATAATAAATATTCAAATATGTCTGCATATTGAATATTACCCTAATCAACCATATTAAAATCAATAATAGTATTTAATTAGGGAAAAAAGTATATAATATAATTCAAAAAGCAATACAACAGCTGATATGATAATAAACTTTCAAACAATGTCAGTCTCTAGACGTGACATATCAATGGGACGAGTGTTTAGATAATGGGACATCCGTCTTCGGAAACGAGTAGGTGGTATAAACTTTTGTTGACTACATTATATTAAATATAATTAGATGGCTGTTATTTAATACTAACAGTCTATAGAATTCGTTGCTAAATACGTTTGGAGTGCAGGTTCCTCACGATTGTATTCAATCATTGATTTAGTATTAATTTAGTATTATAATCTTTTTATAGTAAGTAATTGACATGGGTTGATTATATAGGTAATATTTAGAACAAGAATATGTTTATGTTTTAAGTAATATGCTACACAGTAGTTATTAATAGTAGGGATTTGATAATTATTAATTTTTGGTAACGGACGTGATCTAGTAAGTTATTTACCACTTCATTGTATATTTTACGTTGTCCTTTAATGGGTATAATTATCTGACCTAGATGATCGAACCATGTATCGATGATAAAGTTAAACATTCGCTCTGTATATAAACATAACCGTAACCTGCGGTGCAAAATGCAGTTCAACAATAGAATTGTAAAATAAATCTAATACTTAAAAACTATAATTTGGCGAAAAGTGTAAGTAAACACGATCTCATTCGTAGTTTTAAAATGTTCGACACTCCTGGATATTTTAAAATATTACATAACGATTTGAAACTATGTTCCTATTATTTTCAGCAAAACAGCATTTACTACTGAAAATGGGACACAATCGTAAAAGGTGTTATTAGCTCTAAATAATAATAAATAATTTAGAACTAATAATAGATTCTTAATCTTTAGAGTTTTGTTAAAAAAAATAACAAACTGTTTGCTGCCACGCCCAATGGACGAATGTACTTAGTATTAATGATTACCTACTGCATCTTTATCGCAATTATCAGATAATATCTACCTATGCGTTAGTACCATTAGTGGATAGCATTTACAGCTATAGCCTAAAATATTTATATTAATTAATTGACGCCATAGTGTTTGTTAATAATAATCAATTATTTTAATGTTGCCCTCTGTAATGAAGCAAATTTCCTTATAAAAACAGGAAACAATGGTAACCTACATAAAACTCATTTAATATTAGATAATAGAAATATTTTTTAAGCATTTAAAGCGTTAGTGATTTGAAAATAAATGCGTGTTAGGTGATGTCATAAGTCGTAAAGAGCACTTTTACATCAGACAACGGGTTAATTGGTTAGAGTCTTCCATTACGTTGTATGAGCCAGTGTCGTGGCATTCGTTAATTGTTGTCCTGACTCTACTCCATTATCAGTTCAGTCGATAGCATTATTGCTTTCTATTTTTACTTTCAATATTTTAGAAAAAATAATATTTCCTTCTTTTAACAATATTTTATATCACATGTTTACAAATAATGCGATGATTAATACGTTATTATAAACGTATTTAAAATAAAAAATTATGACTATGTATTTTAAAAATAACTGTGTTCTTATATTATATGATAACAAAATTAAACAAACTCTGACAAATATAATATCCATTCAAAGGTTAAATATGACAATTTTACTATTTATTTAGTGTAATAACTTCTGCCATGAGTAATAAAACGCGTAGTAACATTAAGCGATCGAAATACCTACCATATTTGTACACTATCAATCCGCTTCCTCTAATCTTTATATCCGCTTAATAAAAAATAATAGTTAGTATTCTTGTATATATAAATTTATTTTGTGGATTTCGGAAACGGCTCTAACAATTTGGATCAAATTTTGTTTTTAGATAAAGTTTTGCCTTGAAAAAACTCAATTTTTATACCTTTTCCGAAAAACGTCGATGCTCGGCCGCCTAGGTACTTAAATTAATTTGATGACTGAATTAATATGAATAAACTTAATTGTGAAAAAAAGTATCTTTTGAGATAATTTAATTTATAGTGATAGGAATGACCAAAAGCGTACTATCATGTTATATGGATTATTCAAAATAGAAAGTAACACTTAAGAAATAAATATATTACACTATCTATTACATATTGTTATACATCTATATGTATAACAAGAATACGAGTCCAGGATTCTAATTATAATAAAAAATACTGATCGCGTTTAAAGATATCTCAATCGAGACTGAATCATTATTGTTACAATACTTGAAGCTTACTTTTAACATTCTGTATAATTAACACTAGCAGTAACCGGATTGAGGTCAACAGCCTAGTGCTTTCAATCCTCACAAGACGCTAAATCATGACGCTAAAGTCAAATAAAAATTACTTTAGAACTGCATCAAGTGAACAGGTACAAGAGAAATAATTAACCATTTGTATGAAGTTTATTCTGAAAATTCTATACATAAAATAAAATTCTAACTGAGTCGAATCTGTACCTTAAATATTTTTCGGATAATCTTATTGAAATAGACTTTATTATCGATGCAGAGACCGAATCTATAGTTTTTAGAATTTTTGTCTGTCTGTCTGTTACCGCATCACAGAAAAACCACTGGAGGGATTTTAATGAAATTTGGTATGATGATAGCTGGATATCCGGGTCAACATATAGGATACTTTTTACCGCGGGAGATTATCTCATTCCCACGGGAATACGCGTTAAAACACAACCCAAAAAAAATTTATGATCAGTATTTCTTTAAACTCGGTATTAATGCTCTTCAATACAATTAAATAAATACGTGTTTTAAGGTATTTTTTCATTTTTCAAATTCATCCCATAAGGAGATAAAATAAGGGATGAAAATTTGTATGAAACCTACCTTTTTAAAGTTTTTTTATTGTAGTTTTAGCGCGAGCGAAGCCACGAGTTTTGCTAGTAACATATAAATTAATTCGTTACCGAAAGATTATCTAGATCTGTTAGACATACAAGTAGTGGAATTAGAAAGCAATCAAAAATGTTGTACTCGTAATGTATTCAGCCCTTTTTAACGTCCCACTGCTGGACACGGGCCTCCCTTCAATACGAGGGGAATCAGGCCATAGTCCACCACGCTGGCCAAGTGCGGATTGGCGGACTTCACATGTCTTACGAATACTTGGTAAGTTCTCTCAGACATGCAGGTTTCCTCACGATGTTTTCCTTCACCGTAAGGCAAGTGGTACCTAATCATGTTAGAAATGATTCGCACATAAAAATATCAGAGGTGCGAGACCCGGGATTTGAACCCGCTTCACTCGGTTTCCCAAGCGAGCGCGTTACCACTGGGCTACCACTGCCTTATTGCCGTGCTCGGAATGCAAACGTTTTTTAAAAAAATGTTATTTTTATTTTATTTTTGCTGTATAGCAACCTGTAAACAATTCTGCTACTTTGCACTATTTGGCAGCATTCCAGTAAATACTTTATGAATTTAAATAGTAAACATGTGGATATACAATTCTAGCCTTTTACTTATTCATTCTCACTACCGAAAATTTATGTCACTTACACTAATGACTAAATATTTACTAATGAAAACGGAAGCAAAACTCAGAATATTTAGATTTAAATGAGTAGAAATATTTCTGACCTAATTTGCTGCTGATATGTTATATAATTACCTACGTATTTCTTTCCAAATCTTCTTGCTGTGATAGTAAAATTAACATTGATATAAAAAGATTATTAAAACTCACACCAATTGTTAATTGGAAGCTTTTAGTTATAAACAAATAGCATTTATTATGAATTTGAATAATTAAGTTTTTGATGTTTGTGGACACTAAGACTAACATAAACACTAAAAACATATTATATACATTATCTACTATTTCAAAGAAATTCTTTACTAGAGTAAAATAAATATTAATAAAAAATAGATATCTAGCTAACAACTTTCGCTCCGCTCGGATTCGTCCGTTTTAAGGTTTAGATTTCTCAGAGATGAGATAATTTCCCACAGTAAAAAGTATCCTATATATTGACCCGTATAACCAGCTATCATCATACCAAATTATACATTAAAATTTAAAATCTGTACAGTGATTTTCTCGTGATGCGTTCCTAGACAGACAGACAAAAATTCTAAAAACTATAGATTCGGCCTCTGTATCGAAAATAGTGACTATTTCAATAAGATTTTCTAAAAAATATTAAATATACAGATTCGACTCGGTTACAATTTTATTATATGTATTAGATAATTGTTTCATAAAATAAATATAAAGATGTCTTCGTTCGATTGTCTTTCTGTTACTAAGGCTACTGATGTTATTGTGTCAAGTACGTATTTTGAATATAGACCATGCATTAGAGTCTAAAAACACACGAGAGTCCTTTTTTTTAATCTAGCGCAGTTATTATGACTCTTCACAAGGTGTATTGATTAAACTTTATTTATAGCGCTATATCTGCTATAGGTACTTGACAGGTTTTTTAAAATTGTACGTTAAATATTGGCACGGGTATCGGTTACAATTTTATTATATGTATTAGATAATTGTTTCATAAAATAAATATAAAGATGTCTTCGTTCGATTGTCTTTCTGTTACTAAGGCTACTGATGTTATTGTGTCAAGTACGTATTTTGAATATAGACCATGCATTAGAGTCTAAAAACACACGAGAGTCCTTTTTTTTAATCTAGCGCAGTTATTATGACTCTTCACAAGGTGTATTGATTAAACTTTATTTATAGCGCTATATCTGCTATAGGTACTTGACAGGTTTTATAACTTGTACGTTAAATATTGGCACGGGTAATGACTGGCCGCTTGTGGCGATACCAACTATATCTGCCTTATAAAGAGTTCGTTGAACTATACCGTTTGTCTACAATTAATAATTCATTTTGCAATAGCGAATGTTCCGGTGAATCTCGCGATCATTTAGCGTGACAAATTAAATTTAATAACGACCTTCACAAATACGTGAAATGCAAGTTTAGTGTCAATAAATTGTGGTTATCTTTCTAGACGACCTCGTTAAATGATTTAGCATATCGCCATATGCATTATTCGTGTCATCCGCCGTAGATACGAGCACTTGGAAGGTCCCTTCCTTAGTAGGAGAAGGTCGGTTCCGCTTAGCGTCCTCATTAGTCGACCTATGTGAGTCATTGCCCTATCGCACTAATAACTTTTTGTCAACATTCTTATGCTACTTTATACGAAAAAAAAACAACAATATAAGAAAATATTTATCACGGGACGGGGCGGGACTAATATATAATATTAACTAAACAATTCAATAATGAAATAAAACGTAACAAATAAAAACCGATTAAGTACCTATTTATTTTAATCTCATTAGTATCAGCGACTAATCGTAAAAATAAAAGTCGTATAATACAAATCTCTGTCTAATTCGTTTACTAGCTAGGACAGTCGTACCAAATTCATTAATTTTAATCTCAAACAAAAAGTTTTATACATAAAATATATTAATTTATACCAACCATTATAATATATAATTTTTTTCATTAAATAAATTGTGGAGAAAGTGCTCTAACAACATAATGATATTTGTTTTTAAAGAAATGGTTATATTATGGTAAGACTTCATAAATAATAGATGTGCCCTAGATAAGCTCTTTCTCAGTATCAAGTTTTTATTTATTCTTTTAACTTTCCATAATTTATTAAGTATCTTTTTGTATGTTTTTTTCGATATAGCAAAGAAGGTACCTATATAACAATTAATAGACAACTAGTAGAGACTAGGTACTATGTAGCGACAAAGATATAAATTTTAAAAATTTAGTTGTTACAGGACACAGTAACGCTAAAAAGAAATATAATTATGTACTAAAATTTTCTCTTTTTGTTTTATTTAATTGATATTTATAGTTTATGTTATAATCTTCATCAAGACAATTAATTTGTATGATCGTCTAGCGGAATAAATGGTCTAATACAGCAGTAACTAGACTTAACAGTTACAAGTAATGAGGTATCCAATTAAAAAACTTTTTTGGTTTAAAATTTTTCAGTAATGAAAATAATATATTATAGCACTCATGATTCTAAGAAATTGCATTCTAGAATGTATCTCATTTGCTCATTACTGAGAAAAGTACCTATTGTATTAGCCGTCCTGTAGGCACTTTATTTTGCTTGCATCACCATCACCATCATACCTTATGTAATTATAATATAAAAGCGAGTGAGTGTTTGTTATCTTCACAGTTTAACGACTTATAAATTTGGGTTAACATAATGGAGAAAACTCGATATTTTAAACTGGACTTTCTAAAGAAATGACAAGCGAGCGGCGCCGATGGCAAAAACTAGTTAATCATAAAGAATTATAAATCATATTTATCATTTATCATACTTATAAAACTTTGAAAAGATAAAATAAAATGTATTTGCACTAGAATCTGATTTGTTTGATACTTCTCTTAGAAATGCACCAGCAAAGAACTATAAAACAAGTCTTCTGCCGATAAAAAAAATGTAGATCGACAAAACAATAAATATTTAGTATACATCGATGTATTTGTTCATAATAATACAACTTATCAGCGTACATATTGACTCCATTAACTAATTAGTTATTAACCAAATAACAATAAACACAAGTTATCCATCAGACTGATTAACAGTGTTTACACGGAATATATGTATTATTGTGGATTTTGGATTTTTGTTTATAATACCGATGAGACTGCCGCACACCAACAGATATAAATACATACAACAATGAAACATTTAAACGACATAAACATGAGCCGGTCGATAAGAGGTCACGCAATGCAATGACCGTGTCAGGCGCCTTGTTATTTATTATTTACGTGCAGCGGGCATGATTTACATGACAATTGATAAGTTGGCACACACAGAGCTACTCAAAATAGGCTTGCTAAAGCTAAGAACTATCTATCTCGTTGAAATTTATTTGCGTATGTTAGAAAAGTTCAATTTTTGCTATCTTTTATAAATGAAAGCGCCCCACAAATCCAGGCACTATTAAAATAAAATTTATTTATATATAAATTAATTAAATATATATAAATAAAAAAAATTATATGCATTTTTATTAGCCCTATACATTTAAAATTTAATAAAATATATAGGATAAATAAATAATTGTATGTTAATATAATAAAGCTTTTTTTGAGCGTAACTAAATTGTACCGTCAACGGTAATTACCGTTATAAATAAAGCTCACTTTTTATCGCTACTTGAACTAATCTCAATATTTACAGTTTTGTTATAAATCAATCACAGTTGATGTCATACGTATATTAAAAAGAGTAAACATTTGTTACAAAATTACACCATGCAGCCAAAAGCTAACCCTTGGACCCTTAAAGAAACTTTGTTACTACAACGGTACAACCATCGGATCCCGTCAAGGATTTCTTATAAAGGTGTAGTAGACCACGCTCGTTAGTGACTGTTTTGTAATAAGTACCGCATACTCAGCAATTGAGCACAACGATGCCTTATACAGAATCACTCATCGAGAATCTGTTCAAAGAAGCTTCTGAATCTAAAGAAGCAAATAGTGTAACGAAATGTCAAGTACATTTCCCTACACTATTTGTATTAAAGTAGATATTTGTTAAAATAAATGCATCAAAAAGTTGTCATATACATACACCCTAGCAAATATTTTGAAGTTATATTTCTTTTGGGACGTTTGGAAAAAACTATGAGAGTAAAATTTTTAAGATGCGCTCGCACACAGACAGCCAAAAAACGACATGATAAAGGTAGCTATATAATAAATGTTTATTGCCATGGCAACCGTTGTTATTGTCTGACGAATGATATATAATATTATATTCTTTCCTTAAATGATATTCTATAAATATATGATTGCAAAATGCCTAATATGCCTTATTTAATTATTTTATTAATTTATCATTCCTTTTACAAACAGAGAGTTGTGACATACGGGATGAAATCTTTAGCAATTTTTGTTCTGTTACGCCAAAGAAGTATAACATCTTACGTGCGTACATAAGTACACACGCACGTTTTTTTATTTTTATTTGAAAATTGAGAGTATATTAAAAATGTGAAATTTTGAGACAAACGCCGTTACAGCGTGAGGAAGTAATAAATACATCCGTACGCTGTAACGTCTCAACATATTTGAATGAAATTCGGAATGGATTAATGCACGGTGACCTTTTTTATCGATGGTGATATCGAGCAAATTTAGCTCCGGGTGAAAATTAGTAATATGTACATTTTGGTAGACTTATATTAAAATGACAGAAAATAGTTTCGACTTCATGTTTCATTGCTTTCCAAATATTTTTAACGAATATCGAAAATAATCTAATTTTAGTACTGGCACAACAACTATGTTCTATGAAATATTCAAAAAGGCCTACTTCGACTGGAGGAGTTCTCTTTTCTTGTGTAGTATGCTCGTGCTGCAAAGTTTAAGACCATCAAACATTGTTCAGCATAAACCTACAGAGTGTATCTGTAACATTCGTGAAGCATGGCGGGATACGTGTTAGCTTTACCCTACTGCCCATTATAAATTATTCAAATTTATTTTTCGTTTTCATTTCTTTCGACTGTTTTTAAATCGCATATCCAATTGAGATTTTATATATAATGAAAATTTTATTTCAAATTCCTTTTCACATATTTACGTTGATTTATTAAACTTATGAAAGAACGTTGCATACAGCCTTTTAAAGGATACACTTATCTAGTGCATTCGTACACCGCAGCCCTGTGGCCAGTCGGTTAGCTTATGTTACATCAAGTTTATCTAGACCAGACCTTGTACTCGCCAGGAACTGGTGGTTTACTTAATAACAAGTTTTAGCACACTTAGTAGCTAGGTTTTAGAACAACCTATTATTTTGCCTTTAGACCTTACTTACAACTTCTTTCTTGCTATGTTTTGTAATTGTAGTACCCAAAACTCAGTAAATTAATATTTACAAACGAGAATATATAGGAAAATACATATAAATTAATAGAATTTGTAAAATATTAGCGACTTTGCTTTGCTCGGGTGCGTCCCTAGTAAACGGATTTTGTTCGCAATTTCATGGGTTCTAAATTTTTTGCACGGAACCCTAAACCTTTTTCTTAAATAAAAATACTCAGCCTAAGTACTAACTACTCCTTATAACATCGGCTATCTGCCAGTGAGTCCCGTCAAAATCGGTTCAGCCATTTCAGAGATTGCCGAAACAAACAGACAAAAAGTTTTAAAATTGTTATTTTATTATAAGTACCGTATATACTTCTCATATGTATTTAGAAAAAGGTGTATTTTGACATTACAAAGAGACACTTCAATTTTAATTATCTGTATAGATTGAACTCAAAAAATATAATTAACGGCTTTATACGTTTTCCAATCGGAATACAATCTCCAGATAAAACTGAAAAAAATATTGAGGACAACGCCCCGGTTGCTTTACTAAAACGGATTGTCATACTGCGAAATATTTAATGAGATACAGAACACATTGAGCCGAGCAGTAAAGCGGACAGACAGTGCGGGAGAGCGGAGGCTGAGCCCGATCAATAAGTCGCGTTCGCTGCGCCGCCACCGCGCGTCGACGAAAGCGAACGCTCCGACCTCGCTGCCCTTCACCGGAGTCGAGGAACCCCTTGCAGGGCGCCCCGCATACCTTACCCTCTCCCCTCACCCCTACCCCCCACAAAATATCAACCCTTGCGAAACCCTTCACGTCACACTCCAAACGATCTTCTTGACCCGATTAGATATTCTATGAACGACACTATCATTGTCATCCAACTTCCATTTTCAGCTTCGGCGAATCGTTAGTCATCATTAACGTGATTCATTATACAAAGAAACTGGAAGAATTTTCTGATTCATAGCAACGGTTAGGGAATTGATCTTATGGTATAAACATTTTTCTTGACAAGTAGATACATATATCTACAGCGTCACTTCTTCACCACTGGCTGCAAAACTGCTTTATTTATAAATAAATTTTTTCTTACTCCCAAAGTTAAAACTCGTTTACGACATGATTAAAACAGCTCTCTTTATTATTCTAGAAACGTAACTTACTACGTCCGTTTTATACTTCTCATACCAATAAATCCTACAAAACAATACAACTTGTCATTTTGCTTTTAGTGATAACCACTTCATCTAAACGGGTTTATCTTTATAAAAAGAGATATTCACTCGTTTATAAAAATAGTTACACGTTATCAGTGTAAAGCCGACTTTAACTTAGTAACAAAATTATCGTTTCTATTATTCTTATCATTTAATGGTAAATTGCATGGTGTGCACAGCGTATCGCGTATCGACAGTCGAAACAATCCTTGCGGGGAGTCTAACCGATGAACTTGAATCAGACGGGCCTCCACTGTGCACGCTATTAATAGACGAACAGTCGCGATCTGAGGAATATGGACATATTGCTTTGACGATAAAATAATGTCTATGATTTGTTACTTATTTACTTGATTTATTATTAGTTGTGAGTTGTGACGCATTGACTTTAATTTTTCGTTAAGTCAAATTCTACAAAAAAAAAACAACCAGCGTTTTGCTTATTTAAAGTGTACTGAAATTTCGATAGAAGTTCATTTATAAACTAATTTGGAAAGGGACAAATTATTTCTCTTGAGCGGAGTCAGATGTCGGGGACGGCGTCATGAGGGTTATTTTTGGACACAGTCGAGGCATTTGGGACGCGCGCTGGAAAATATCTACTAACCGGTCTATTCTCGGACGCCCTACTAACGGCGTGCCTCTTACTTCATCGACGAAATTTAAGATTAATAATTCTTAAGTATAGAAAATATGTGAAATGTAAAGTATACTGTAATCAACGCCAATACTTGACATATTAAAGTTCAATGATGTAAATAAAGATAAATTATTATAATAGATAAAACTTAAATCGCGATGTCTGTCAGCTCATTATTTATATTGTCTAGAAGCATATCAGACTATAAACAAACGCGACCTTAGATATCAATGGCCGACCGTCATCTCTCAATGATTGATCGCGTCATGTACTATCTTTTAGCGTTTAATTTAATAGGTAAACTTCAACGTGACATCACCTTTAAAATTAATCTCATGTTTCATAATGTTATGATTTTATGGCAAAGTTGGTTTGGTTGGAAGCCAAATTCTATTATGAAGCTATTTAAAATTTTGTGCATAGGGTCGGACAAAGTGTTGTAATATTTGAAATCGAACAAAACAAGGTAAGCCTGCGCTTTCCGGTCGCGATGTTTCGTTGCCGCAGTATCGACCCGGCGGGACTAACGTGCCCGTACACTTGACATTCGCACTCCCTCGCCCTCAAATAAGGGTTCACGACCCTTGCATTACTGCAGCCATACAAATGCCAATTTATAGCCGTTATAATATATTTGCATTGGAAATTCACTTAGTCCCATCTCGCCGAGCCAATTCATGAAGATTAAGATTTCTTATAAAAATAAAAACAGAACAATCTCAAAATAACCAACAAGTCAACACAAATACCTTCATATAAAATATTTGAAATTTTCTTGATTTTTAATTTATAAGTACATAATTTACTTAATAATTAAATTGTTTACTTATCGATTGTATTTGTCAACAGGCGAGGAACATCCAGGCCAGAAACAAAGAAAAGGTTTCTTCAGAAGTCTTTGGAAGAAATCTCGCCACTACTCTCTAGAGCATCCGTGACCACAAGACAGGTCTTACGATTTAACATTGAAATCTCTTCCCTAAAGTTGAAGATGTGTGGCGACGACAAACTATGTGTTTTTCTCATGAGTGAAAAAAACTGAATATAAACTCGAATATAAAAAAACGTTGAAAAATTTGCGTGTTAGGAATAATCGTTGTTTTAACGTGCGTGAATGTGGCTTTGAAAATTAAAACTCGTATCCTAATTTGATGGCTTGATCAAGTGACATGTTTATTTAATTGAATTGTATAGCAAGTGTTTAACCGGTGGTTATTACAACGCATTATTTATCTAAGTAATGGAATATCTATTTTAGAAATACACAACTAATTTTCTTTAAAAATAGGCATGTAGAAATGTAGATACCACGTAGTAAGTTATGTACATCTGAGTTTTCAATTATTTCGTTTAAATTATTGTTAACCAAGTTTAGTACTGATAAGGATTATTTCTTCGACTCAGTATTGATTAAATTAGAGAAATATGTAAGTTTTCAATTACTATTTTCTTTAGCATTAGCTATGTAAAATGATCTTGTGTGGTATATTAAAGAACCAAAATCACTTATAAACTACCACTTTTAACATTTTATACCAATCCTTGTATTCGAGTGTACTTAATTCTTATTATTGTAGATTTGTCAAAAGGGAATAAATTATGTTCATTAGCAATGTATGGTTTTTATTCTAAACATCCCCTCAACTAAACATTAACCCCTTATTAACTCGATAATTAAAAAATAATCTAAAATGTAGTCCCATAACAGAACAGAATTTACAATGCAAGAAAACGATATTTCATGATCATAAACAGAAGAAAAAAAGAAGAGCATGGAGTTAAAGAAAACCAAGTGATTATAATACAAATCATTTATTATTAGATAGACACAGTTCCCATCGCTTATCAGAAACAATGTACAAAGCTATAGTAGTAATATCAAATATAAACAATATGCACCCTTCGATTACTGCAAGCCTTGTTTGAGGATACAGGATTATAATTGAGCGCTTCTAGTTTCTGCAGCTAAGAGATAGAATAGAACATAATGCAAAATGTTTATTCACTACACAAGATTATAAACGCGGCATAATAAAAAGGGAAGCATAGCGAAATGATGGCGATCGCGGGGGTTCCCGCACACTGTCGTATCAGATTCTCACACGATGGTTCCAGTGGGACTAGAGATTTTCAATTAAAATCGTTACAAGTTTACTTGGGTTACAGTGTCTTTCAGTTTGTAACAAACAAGCCCTTACACAAATGCCTATTTGTAATTACATATATAATTGTTGTATATTGTTACAGTAATTTCATTACGTGGTTATTATATTCCTTGTCAAGCGTCTGTGTGCGATTTTATTTGATTTTACAATAATTTAAAAATCCACAGCGAGCATTCTCGTAACCACAGTAACGGCAAGTCTCACGTGAAACAAACGTAAGACTCGTGAAGTTGTCAGACAGCTTGAAAAGAAATCTAAAAAAAAATGTCTATACATCATGCCTCGAGACCCTCGCGAAGCTCTCTGTTCAGCTTCACTGTATAGGTCGATAAAAGCATTTTTTTAAATACAAATTAAAACCAAATTACAGAAACAATCACTCTGTGGAAAAGGTGAGCGTATAAAAAAGAGTCCAAAATCCGCAAAGTAATTACATCTGCATGTGGTCGCTAAACGCATCAGACACTGATGGCGCCATAATTTATCAAATATCAAAACAAATGACGGTCCTTATCACTTTTATAGAATATACAAAATGCAGTTACTTATTTCCCTGTGGAAAAAATATTATCTTATAGTATTCTTAGATCACGGCGCGCTTCGATCTGTAAAAAAAGAAAACAATGCTAATTTTTCTTTAAAGAAAGCCTACTAAAAGAATAAATTGAACTGTTAAATTAAACTTAAGTAGAAGTACTTAACTCACCTCTAATAACCACAGGTAATTAAATAATCTCCTAACTTCTCCACTACAGATGCAGCTTGCTGGGGTTGGATCGGTTCTTCATAGAGAGAAATTACAACAGCTGCAACAAAATTATTCATATTGTTAACTGTCTCCAATTTAATGTACCCTGTACTTATATAATTAAAATAAAACTTTACTAATACAATAAATACGAAAGTTTGTATGTTTCTTTACTTTTGATCTTTTGTACATAAATGGATCTGACCTGGGTTATTAGGTAGGCTACTGTTAGGCACCTCACAAACGAGCGAAGCGAGGGTAAGCCGTCAGTATAATATAAAAAATGTAACATGATCGAAATACATATTATATTTCTTGAAAACTTATGTTTGAGGAATGTTTGAAATGTAACAAAGTCAAATCAACAAACTAGAATTAATGTCTTTTTAATCGCGCTACAGTCGTAAACTGCGGGCGGATTTCTATAATTATTTTTATTGTACAAGCAATAAGTCTTAAATTAAAAATGTATCTTTGTATGTATGTATTCAGCCCTTTTTAACGTCCCACTGCTGGGCACGGGCCTCCCTTCAATACCAGGGGAATCAGGCCATAGTCCACCACGCTGGCCAAGTGCGGATTGGCGGACTTCACATGTCATTCGAAAACTTGCTAGGTTCTCTCAGACATGCAGGTTTTCTCACGATGTTTTCCTTCACCGTAAGGCAAGTGGTAATCATGTTAGAAATGATTTGCACATGAAAATATCGGAGGTGCGAGACCCGGGATTTGAACCCGCTTCACTCGGTTTCCCAAGCTAACGCGTTACCACTGGGCTACCACTGGCAAAAATGTATCTTTATTTTTACTTAAATGGATGGAGGTAGATCCAAAGATAGTAAAGCTTCCTCATCAATTAATCGATCGGTGGTCGTTGTCTAAAAGGAAATTCACAGGCTGGAAGTAGCTAGTGAATAGCTTGATTAAAATTGAATTTTGAAAGTCATTAACTTAAAAGACGTACGCCGAAAAATGTATTTGGTGTAATTTAAATAATTTGGTTTCGGAACCTGAATATAATCGCGTGTTTAAGTCAAATGTAGGACAATTAACGATCTAAGAGAGAACTTAACGGTCTATGCGCACTGTTGCGATTTCTCAGTTTAGACAGTGCACAAACATTATAATAAATACGGTTTAAGACGAAATTTTAATTATTTACATTAGTCATATGGTCCCAAAGAGATAATGAGCTATACGTTGTTACTATGAGGCGATCGAGATATAGGTCTCGGCCAGCCCGCTTGGCAGAGACGCAAGGGCAAAATCTTCTGTTAGAGCAGTGGCAGATGTAAATTTGTTAGTATGATTTTGTTATTATTTCAATCATGATATTCGTATTTTCCACTACGCAATCAACAAGAACAACAAAATTATATCCAATTAATTTGGACAAACTTTCATATATACATCAGCGCAATATTCATAAAACAGCAGGTATTCGTTATTTCCAAATCAATCTTAGCGAGTAAACGTAGCTAAATAGCTATACACGTGATACGATATTATATTACGCAGTTTGCATAATCGAGGTGGTATTACTTATATTGTAGCGTACCTTGCTGTGTCTTCATGCAGTGCACGCCGACCTTGCCGAGCTTTGCGCGTATGATGCGGTCTGTTCCACTGAGGTAGATGTACCGCGTACCCGCTATCGTAACGCCGCCGCTGGTAAGGAGTGATTCATTTTCGAAACCGGCCACTATCTTCCCCACTTCATCTTTTGATATCTGTTAAAAAGGGATTTATTCTTGACAAAATGTAAATAAACACTAACAAGCAATTAGCATGGCGAAATAAAACCATTATTATATTGGTAATCCAGTTTTTTACTATATTCATATGTATTTTTATAAATTTTATCTGTGTACTATAAGACAAGAAAGGGAAGAAGTGAGTTCCAGAGTTCTAAACACTTTAATACAAAAATACTGCAATTATAAAAAAGCATTTCAATCCAATAATACATCTTAAATATTATAATTAATTAAATACACATTTTTCATTCACTTCAGAATATAAAATCCAAATAACTTTGTACTTATTAAAGCCTAAAACTTAAAATATCATAAAGTATGAGAAGTTTAAATAGATGTATTTATGATTCATCTCTAATGGTACTAATAATAATCTCTTGTATTATACACATAAAATTCACACAAGGCATATTATAATTGCATATTCTACAAATAAAAAACACGACTTGAAATACAATTTACACTTAATTCTCTCAACATCAAATAATATTGTATCCTATATTTTTTATTCAAATCCCATTGATTCAATCAGAGTTATCAATCACATGAGTTTGTCTTTGATTTCTACATCAATTTGTTACAAAAATTACAAATGTTTATCCAGGACTAGTAAGAATAAATGATTTGAATGGAAATTAGTAATAGGGATCCTATGCCATTCCTTTCACCATTCCCATAAAATAGCATGTACTTTTTCAAAAATTTAATAGACAATTTTAATGTATTTTTATCAACAATACTAGCAGTTCATTATAGTTTTAAATTATCAATAGAAGGTAGATAGAAAGTGCTTGTGACTGTTTAAAATTTAAACAATTTAAATTGTGCAAAATTAACAGTAAAATTTTAGTTATGATTTGATATAATGCTTTTCTCTGAAACTTATTTTAATCATAATGTTTTTTTTTCTAATTTTAAAGACTTCAAATAATAATTTTTTACAAAGTAAACTCGTTTATGACAGAAGTAAAAAATAATACTAAAAGTAATGCCTACCTGATAAAATGAGGCCATTAACCTCATGCAATTTAACAGGTGTGACATGTACATATAAAACTTAAATTTATGATAAATTAAATTTCTTTCTTTTGCCTAAACATTATATTTAAGCATTTTATATATAAAAGATTATATTAATCCCAAACTATTTTAAAGAAAATAATTAGTAATAATTGTGAAGAAAATATATAAGCATAAGGATTAAGGTATAAGAGGGTTAGTTTCCAGTTTTTTAGGATTGGTATATTAAACATATCAATAGATAAATTAAAAAATATCTTATCAAACTTAGTTACAGATAAGGATATGATAATATGAGATATGAACAATCTGGTGTTCATTTACTTCACACTGTAGTTTATAGTATTATAGCTTGTCAATTGTATTATAACTAAAATATTTTAAAAATAATCTTTGTAAGCACAATATAAAAAAAAGTTTATTATATATTTGGTATGAAAAGTCTAGTTTGAATACTAATATTTTCTTAATATAATGCTCTTTTATTACATTTCAGAAAACAAATAATTCCTACTTTTTTATAATAAATATACAATATTATTTAACTTTTGAGATTATACAGTTCTAAACTTCGTTGATAAATCGCACGAAGTAAATTATAGTTTTGCTTATAAAACATAATTAATAATTATATTCCATATTAAAATAAAACAAACTGTTATTAAGTACCTATACGAAATCGGTAAAAAATGAAGAGTACTTTGAAATGGTGACTCATACAATTCTAATTTGAAGTTATGGGACTTTGCCTTTATTAGAACAATCGCTCTGAATTAAATTATTAAAATCTAATAAAAATATTAAATTACAGTAAAGAAATGAATATTAAAATAAAGGGGAGGTAGGTATTACAACTATATTAGGCGTCGCCGACGTGTGACTATAACCCAATACAAAAGCTACCCCGGCCGGCAAATATTATTTGTAGTTAATGAATAATTTAAAGAACACTATTATTGAAAATATAATACCAATTTACGTATACTATCGTTTTGAATATAGTAAGTCCCGTAAAATGTCATAATACGTAAAATATTGCGATTCTTATTTGAATTGACTGCTAGCACATGTCGCCATCTTGTCAACTAGCCGGAATCGTCATCCA
Source organism: Argynnis bischoffii washingtonia (assembly GCA_033884665.1). Lineage (NCBI taxonomy): Eukaryota > Metazoa > Arthropoda > Insecta > Lepidoptera > Nymphalidae > Argynnis > Argynnis bischoffii. The sequence continues at coordinate 6,783,055 of CM066609.1, forward strand.
TTCTTATAATATAAAAAATAAAACTTAAAAGCAAACATAAATATACAGAATAATTCTATAATACAATACAATAATAATTATTATTACACTAACATAAGCGATAAAAAAACTTACATCGAATCCTTCTGATTTCGCCCAGACATTACCATCATGACCGGCAATCGCAGCCTTTGTAACACATCTGGATGCAATTAACTGTTTATCGACATAATCTTGCCAGCTCATTTTGATTGAGTTCTTTATTTATAAAATAAAACTAAACTTTCCTAAACCACAATCTAGACCCCGCAACGAGCAAACGCTCCACACGAACAAAAAGCACTGCCGTTTCAAAATGGCAGCGTACTCAAAGACAGGGCAGGAAGTTCATTACTACCAACGTTAGAATATTATCTATGCATTCGTTATTCATTTTAAAGCACTGTATACACAGTAATACCTTAAAAAGTTAAACGTTTAAAACAACTTATAATAATAATATTTTTATCATTTACATATTATATTAACAAGATAATCTGCTATAAATCAAATCAAAATAAATTTATAAACCTTCTGGCTTCTATCAGTAGTTTATTTGTATGACTACAAAAGTACTTGATACCTACCTTATAGAGATTGTCTATTAAAAAGGTACATATATAATACCCATAATATTTATTAATTATCTATACATATAATAAAATTATAACTAAGCCGAATCTGTACATGAAATATTTTTTGAAAAATCTAATTGAAATAGACTTTATTATCGATCTAGCAGCAAAACCAAAAGTTTTTAGAATGTTTGTCTGTCTGTTTGTTTGTTTGTCTGTTACCACATTACGGGAAAACCACTAGACAGATTTCGATAAAATTCGGTATGAAGATAGTTGGTTATCCGGGTCAACATATAGAATACTTTTTACTGCGGGAAAATATCTCATCTCTGAGCTAAACGTTAAAACGTAACTAGGGACGAACCCGAGAGGAGCGAGGGTGAGTTGCTAGTTATTTATATTATTTCTTTTATTATTCATCTATGATTTATATAATTTAATAAAGAATATTTAAAAGTTATATAGAGTTTCAAACATCCATTTAAATCTTTAGATTAAAGGAACAAATAGCATATTTGAGGTAAATAAATTGTTTCTATCCCGAATATCAGAACTGACTCTTATTATATAATACATAATATTAACAAGATTTAGTTCAATATTATAAGATTGAACTCTTTTTTATCATTTATTACAGCTGACAATGTATTCAGCCCTTTTTAACGTCCCACTGCTGGGCACGGGCCTCCCTTCAATACGAGGGGAATCGGGCCATAGTCCACCACGCTGGCCAAGTGCGGATTGGCGGACTTCACATGTCTTTCGAAAACTTGCTAGGTTCTCTCAGACATGCAGGTTTCCTCACGATGTTTTCCTTCACCGTAAAGCAAGTGGTAATCATGTTAGAATTAACACGCACATGAAAATATCAGAGGTGCGAGACCCGGGATTTGAACCCGCTTCAAACCCGCTTCGGTTTCCCAAGCGAGCGCGTTAGCGTTACGTACAGCTGACAATATTGAAAAATTATTAAAGAAATAATTATTTTTAAGTTAATAATATATTTTTATACTGTATGAATCGTTCAAAAATCAATAACTGAGTATACTTAGTTATCTGTTCAACAAATATATTGCTCTGCTACAAATTGAAGTTGCAGACTTCCGTCGTTTAACTTCCTTTTATTTTAGTATCACTGATCTTCTTGAGAAAAAGATTATCAAAAAATTATAAGTGCTATATTAATATTCTTAAAATATTTTCAAATTGATTAAGTAAGCAATTTATCCTATAATTTTACTTTATTACATTACTAAAAAAAAAGCTTTTGCTAAACTTAACTTGACCTTGCTAGTTCTTTTCCGTTCAGCTACCGCGATTGGAACATGTCCTATTCACCTGAAACAAGGTAAGTGAAGTTTTTTGCATTATTTTGAAGTGTCTTTAATTAAAGTTTATATAAGAAAGTATATACTGTTGAATATAGTTATAACAAGTAATAATTTATATGATTTTTCTATTATTTTCAATAATGTATTCTGCACGGTCTCCGATTGCCAACATGGCGCTGGCAGGAGAATAGTATTCCTATCCCGGCACTGTGCACGTGTTTTGATAACATATATTGGTATCTTTATTCCTATGTTAAGAAAAAGGCTATGTTAATTATTGATGTCATGTTACATTACAAGATTATGCTTTTTATTAAAATGGGCGGAATGCGCATTACAGCAAAATGTCATTTGACAGTTTCGTATTAATGATTTTTGCTTATTCATCTTATATTGTATACTTATTTGATTTTAAAAGGAAATCTATTAACGTAAATTATGATATTTTCAGATCGGAGAGTTGGCAGGAGGATAAAAATGGGCCAGCCAAGGACCAAGGCAATTACGATGGACCTCCGGGTTTGGACACCGTCGGTGCTCTTGACACAAACTGGCATGAAGTCGTGGAAAGCTTCGATGACATGAAATTAAAGGAAGAATTGTTACGAGGAATCTATGCTTATGGTTTTGAAAAACCTTCAGCCATACAACAACGCGCGATTATGCCTTGCATTCAAGGTCGCGACGTTATAGCTCAAGCTCAGTCAGGAACTGGCAAAACTGCTACATTCTCCATCTCAATTCTACAGCAAATTGACACTAGTATTCGCGAATGTCAAGCTCTTATTTTGGCTCCAACTAGGGAATTGGCACAGCAGATTCAGAAGGTATAAAGATAATGATACTTTGTGATACTAAATTATTGTAGTCTATATGAGGAAGTGTTTTTAATATCTTGTCAATTTAGGTGGTAATTGCTCTTGGTGATCATTTGAATGCTAAATGCCATGCCTGCATTGGTGGTACAAATGTGCGTGAAGACATTCGTCAATTGGAAAGTGGTGTTCATGTGGTGGTTGGTACTCCTGGTCGTGTATATGATATGATTACTCGTCGTGCCCTCCGTGCCAACACAATCAAGCTATTTGTGCTTGATGAAGCTGATGAAATGTTATCCAGAGGGTGAGTTTAATATTTTAAAATGGTGATTATATTAATTTGTTAATTATTATAAACATGTAAATTTGTATGAAGTTTTTAATTGATTTTTAAAAGAAATATAATAAAATATTTTAGTAAAAAATTATATTTTTAAAAACAGTTCAACATACATTTATATTGATTTTCAGGTTTAAAGATCAAATTCACGATGTATTTAAGATGTTGTCTTCTGATGTGCAAGTTATTTTGCTATCAGCTACTATGCCTGATGATGTGTTGGAAGTGTCACGGTGCTTCATGAGAGAACCCGTGCGCATTCTAGTGCAAAAAGAAGAGGTAAGCCAAATATGATTATATATTTAATGTTATGTTTAATTTAAGTAATAATATGAACAAACTGCTTTGAACTTAAATCTATCTTTTTATATAGTCCATGAATTTTCATTATATTGTGTAAGGTTACATTTTGTATTAGTGCTAATTAATCATTCAAGAGTATCATGTGAGTCATTTGGCTATTAATGGTTTCTTATTCCTAGAAATATGTGGACTTGTAACTTTGCTTATTTTATATCAATAATATCTTTTCTATTAAAATATTTATGTAAATACACATAAGAGTGCAATATTTACAGTAAATAATATTAAATTGGTCTTTATACTTGTTAATTAAAAAAAAAATTAAATTCATATCTTTTGTTTTAGTTAACCTTGGAAGGTATTAAGCAGTTCTTCATTTCCATTGAGATGGAGGACTGGAAGTTGGATACTCTATGTGACTTGTATGACACACTCTCCATTGCCCAGGCTGTCATTTTCTGTAATACTCGTCGCAAGGTAAATTTATAACAATATTTTAAGAGCTTATTTCTTTATAATATAGAACTATCCCTGTTTACTGACAAGGATTGAAATAGTCACAAAGTTCTAAATTAAAATTACTTAATTTTTAGGTAAAATAAGTTATGTCCTTCCCAAAGTAGTATATATTTCATAGGTTATATGAAAAATTTGTGAAATAAATATAATTCTTTTTAAGATAACCTAAAACAGAGGAACATTATTTTTAATATTTTATATAATGTATCCATAAATATCATAATGTATACCCTAATTTAATTTTAAAACCTACTATAGTAATATAATTGGCTTATATTATAACAGTATCATGTTCAGCCAATCTTACATAAAATCACGATTCAAGGCCATGTCTATGTGTAACATTAACATCTTACCTTGCTTATGTCAGATGTGGCAATTTTATAGTTGAGTACTGATATGCTTTGAATTTAAACATATTTTCCTATTATTTTATAGTTATATAATAGTTTTATAGTTATATAATAGATAGATTATTTTAATTTATAATATGTAACATATAATTTTCTCATAGCTTTATGCTGATCCTTCCCAGTGAAAATTATTCTTGTCTTACTAAGTTGTAATTGGAACAGTTTTAAATTAGTGCTTTCTATGATCCTATCTGTGTTTTAACTACACAATAAGCAGGATCTCTGCCAATATATGTTAGAAATTAGATAATCATGAAATATTTATAACATAATGTATTTTACTGTAGTAAGAGGTGACTTGAGTGTAAAACATTGATTACATTAAGAATGAATAGCCTAGTTTTTAATTATATATATATATATATAAATTGTATATCAATACATTTCAGGTCGACTGGTTGACAGAATCCATGCACACCCGCGACTTCACCGTATCCGCCATGCACGGTGACATGGACCAGCGCGAGCGCGAGGTTATCATGAGACAGTTCCGCACAGGGTCTTCCCGTGTGCTCATCACTACTGATTTACTTGCTCGCGGAATTGACGTGCAGCAAGTGTCTTGCGTTATCAACTATGATCTGCCTACCAACCGTGAGAATTACATTCATCGGTGAGATTATCGCTTTCACACTCTGGTTTTTGAGTAACATTTATTCACACAATTTTTTATTTATTTATATGTTTTTAGTATATTCTTCTGTATAATTTTTTTTTTTATATATTTTCAGTATCGGAAGAGGCGGCCGTTTCGGTCGTAAAGGTATTGCTATTAACTTCGTGACCGAAGCCGATAAGAGAGCATTGAAGGATATTGAGGAATTCTACCATACAACTATTACGGAAATGCCCAATGATGTGGCCAACCTCATCTGAGGCGCCAGCGCATTCCAGTTTATACTTTGTGTCCTGCATTCTATTGCGATATTTAAACGGTGTGAGTATTAGGGGCAACCTCCTAAGTACCGCTGTGCTGATTTTTTATTGGAACTCATTTAATTTGGACCGTTATATTGGTTTAGTTTAATGAAATAATACAATACTATTATAGTATCGATATAAGTTTAATATACATAGTTGTAAGCCCGGCTCGGCCGGATGGCCCCCGTTCCACGCGGACCCCGCTGCTATCTGCAGAGGGGTCTTATCGGGTACTGGAGAGGCTATTTCAATCACAAAAGTACTAGAAGGAAATAATGTATTGTAGCTTTTTTTCCAGTTGTACATAATATGGTAAACTGTTTTTTGTAATACGGTAAATAAATATGATTAAATATCTTTTTTGTATTGTTATTGATGTGAATTGTAGCGCTCCACTCCCGATCGGAACCTTAATTTCTCGTGAGGCGTGAACTCAATTGAATATATTTTGTTTGCAGAAAATCTACCAACTGAGCTGTTGAAACGCACTTTGGACACAACTATGTGGAAATAATAAATCAAAATTTCCTCTAAGTCATTACTTTCTTTTGACAGGTCCTTTTGTATCCTGTGTTCCCATAATACTATTAATTTTCTACATGGTTTTTATGTTCATTTAGAATTATTTATATTTTTGGAATAAATTTTCTTCAAAATATATGAAGTTGGTAATTAAGGTTCCTGTTTGAAAGTGCGAAATAACATTTAACAAGTATATAATATAAAATTAGCTTTTAAATATAGGCTTTATCCATTTTAATCAAAATAAGGTTAATTTATATTTGAGTTCTTTGTTTATTGAATTTGCTAAACTTAGAACGCACTGTCAATAATCGGGACACGGCTAAAACTTCTCTCACACTTCATAATAATCTATATTATAATTTTAGACGACCACTATTCATATCAATATGTAGAAAATATTGAAAAAACATTTCAATATAATCTTTTTTTATTCAGGAACTAATTATGTAGTCATTCGCGATCTTCGCGATATTTATTTTGCGACAAATTGCACATACTGTATCACGGTGCGTTCTAGGCCTAGGATATCACACTGATACATCCCCTAATAAATAATCAATAAATCATCTAAAGGAAAATGCTCCTTTCATTTTCCTTTACAAATATTTTGTAATCACATACTTAACATACATAGTTGATACTTCAAACAAAATATACAAAAGCCTGATAATTGCGATTTTTTTTTTATTGTAGAACTGGTTTTTTTTAATTATACCAAATAAAAAACAATTGACTGTGTCAAATATTCGCATAAATCTAAGAAAGTATTAACAATATCTTTATAAAAGATAAGTAGGTATTAATGTTTTATTTTATTTTTTAAATTGGCTCTTGATTAGATGATTGAATTAATGCAAGATCTTATACAATATCAGTGAAATAATGATTTAAAATTTTAATTAAAGTAATTAAAAAAGATTATTTGTTAAAACAACCTAACAGATTTTTAAAATATCTAGTATCCATCCAAGGCTATATATTAAAACAATTATTATCAAAAAAGGTCGAACCGTGAACGAAATGCGTGCAAATTAGATATTTGCGTAAACTCACAATCAGATTATTTAGTATTATTAGGTAAGTATTAGTAGGTATATTGAATTGATAAGGTAATATTTAAAGCAAAACATATTAGAGATGCCTTTGTTAAGTGAGGACCTATGCACAGATGACTCGCTCGTTTGTATCAATATGAACTTAAAATTTAAAAAAAAATACTATACAAAAATATATGTCCTTTTAAGTTTATCACCGCAATACGTGCAGGCTACACGCGTAAAAAAATAGCTGTTTGTGTCGTAAGTCATTCGCAAATTACTACGAACTACACAGCTATGGGTATTAAGAGAGTAAAAGTATTAAGAACTAATTAATATAAACATTTTGCCCTCGAAGTAGGTAATAACTAAAACAGTGCTATTTCAAGAGGCCAATTTCACTGAAGCACGCTTGATTTCTAAGAGCTTCTATTTTACTACTGTGAATACTACAGCAGCCCCTGAGCTAAAAGTATAGCTATTACTTGAATCGGCTGCCTTGTGTAGACAATAGTAATGTACCAAAAGATATTTTGAATGCTAATCAAGTTTTTTTGTATCAAATTATGTCCTTAAAGAAACCACTAGAATCTATCCATTACCTATGATGTATAATGTACATACATATATTCCTCACGCGTGTTTAAACTACTATTACCGATTTCTGCAAATGACGCAACGCTACTACGGTTCTAAGGACCGGGTCCTTGATGACGGACGGCGTAGTTATAGTGAACTAGTGACACCCTCGCTCTGCTCGGGTTCGTCCCTACTTACGTTTTAACGTTTAAGAGTTATTTTTCCGCAGTAAAAAGTATCCTATATGTTGACTTGGACACAGCTATCATCATACCAAATTTCATCAAAATCTGTCCAGTGTTTTTCTCGTGATGCGGTCAGACAAAAATTCTAAAAACTATAGATTCAGCCTCGTGTATCGATAATAATGACTATTTCATCAAGATTTTCTAAAAAAATATTTTTATGTTATTTATTTATACTGACTGGATAAATTAAATGATATAGAATTTATTATAATAATTTAGTTAGTACACAGCAATTTAAGTAAAACAACATTAAAATAAGATTTTATTTTATAACTTTCTAGTCTATAACACTGAAATAGATGCCAGACAATATCATCACAGTCTTATAAATAACTAAAATTATATTTATTTATAATAGATAAAATATCAATAAATTAATATCACACTTCTGGTTATATTCATCTTGATGAATATATAGTACAGAAACACTAAATATAAATATCATAAAAATGCAAATAAAAGTATTAACAGTAGAACTGACACTGGGAAGAATATATAAACAGACATTCTTGGATGACATATGGATCTTAAAATAAATGATTCTTCATCATTATTATTTAAACCATCCTTTGTTGGTACTTCAACAATAACCAATTCATTACTAAACATTTCTACATCAAACTGGCATTCAGTCTTGTTTAAACACATTTTAGACTCGGACATATTTGAGTATTGGAATGTTGGTTTGTAAATATCAAAAATGGCATGAATATCATTATTTACAAAATCGTTGTCACTATAAAAAATATAATAGTAATATCCGTCTGATGTTACTTGATGATCAACTTTTAATGTTGTTATTTCTTCTAAATACTTGGTATTGTTGCATTGTGTTGAATATGGGAAAAATTCATTCATTAATATATTATCTTGATAGCAATCATATAAATTGACTTCAAAGCTTGAAACTGATTTATCTTCAGAAGGTTTAATGGTGAGGTTAGGTGTATTTCCACCATGGTTGACACCAGCATCTAATACAGTGTTGGGATTATGTAATGCTTTATTAGTATCCCTTTTATGTTTAGTTTTCGGGTCATCCATTTCATAAGAATCGTTTTCAACCAACCAGGTTTCATCTTCAGTTTCATAATTATGTTGTGGAACTTCTCTTTTTTTATTTCTAGGATTTTCTAAAGTTACTGAAACATGTCCATGTTTTTCTATAAGTAATGGGTCTTTTTTATATTTGTCACCATCTAAAATACCGCAAGTGTTTAATATTTTATCACCTTTCACAACCAATATTTTTGAACCTTCATACCTCGAGCAGCCTCTTAGCTCCACAGTAGCTCCAGCAAAAAGAAAAAAACCCCAGTATTCTAATGTATCATCAGGTAAGGTCATTGACTTTTTTAGTTGAATATGTCTTCTCTTAGTAGCTAGTTTTGGTCTACCTTTCATTTGGAATGCATTGAAGCTACTATTCATCTTTAAGGAATGTTTTTCGCAAAATATTGATGACTGTCCTTTATGTATCTGTATGACGTCTGAATCTGATATTCTATACATCACATCAGCATATTTTATATTTCTAAGATATAATGGAGAGATTATAAGAATTGCAGGTAAGACAGTTGTTAACAAGCAGAACATAACAACTCTCTGGGTTCCATGCATCTTACCGCCATCTGAAAATAAAGGAAGATATGTGTAAACACAAAAAGCTTTATGTCCTTCTTTATTATCATTTCTATTAGTACACTAATATTATGAAAAGGTAACATTTGTTAGGAGTTAACTCTGAAACTACTAATATGATACTCAAAATAGATATCTCAAGTGCTATAGATTATTTTTGTTATCAGTGTCAGAAATTATGATATTTTAAATGAAGTCAGAAAAACTAGCTGTTGAGCTGCTTTATCAGTGTGAGCCACCTCCATGGCTTGAAATAAAATTTATGACAAAAAGAAACCTAAGGGATAAATTCATAAAAGTATTTTAAAAAACCATACTAATATTATAAATGCGAAAGTAACTCTTTTTGTTACCTTTTCATGTATAACCCGTTCAATTGATTTAGTTGAAATTTTGTATGGACATAGTTAGAGACCCTGGGAGGAACATAAGATAGTTCTTATCCCGGAAATTATACCTTAAGGAGGTGGAAGTTTGTATGGGGAATCAATCATTTCTTATGTAAGAGATATAAAGCTCATCTTACCCATGGTATATATGGTCTATATATTCTATACTAAGAGTCAAAATGTACCTGGGGACAAACCTGAGTGAAGCAAAGGTGAGTCATTAGTATTAATATAAAACATCAATTCTAACTGAGTCGAATCTCTACATTAAATATTTTTTGAAAAATCTTTTTGAAATAGTCATTATTATTGATATATAGGCAGAACCTATACTTTTTAGAATTTTTGTCTGTCTGTTTGATGAAATTTGGTATGATGATAGCTAAGTATCCACATCAACAAATAGGATACTTTTTACTGCAGGAAAATATTGTATTTTTGAGAAATCAATACTAAATGTTAAAACGTAACTAGGGACGAAACCAAGAGGAGCTAGGGTGAGTAGCTAGTACTAAGTTCTGTAATAAAAATTAATGATATGTATTACGAAATGTATCATAGGCCAATTAGTAGACCAAGGTAGGGTTTGTCAATCTATACTGATGTTCTCCTGACCGATTCCGGCCACGGTGGCCCATCTCATTGAGACTAGCCAACTGCGCAGGAGATATTATTGTGCACAAGTGTACGCGCAGACACAAGTGCACTCTCTATTCCTGTCACTCTCATACTCCAGTGGGACGACTACTCGACACGACCGGTGAGAGTTAAGGCGCAGGACCGACGGCTTTACGTGCTCTCCGAGGCACGGGGGTGAAACACCGCCAACTTCCCAACTCCGGGCTGTTACTGAGGCTTACTATACAGAAAGACTCAATAACTAAACTTGGCCCGACCCGGGACTCGAACCCAGGACCTCAGGATGTGCAGCCGTACATGCTAGCCACTACACCACCGAGGCAGTTAAAAATATAATACATACTAATATTATAAAGGGGCATAGTTTGTTTGGTTGACTGCGCTAATCTCAGGAACTACTAATCCAATTTGAAAAATTCTTTTTGCATTAGATAGCCTGTTAACTGAGAAGGCTACAGACTATATATCATCCAGGGAAAGTGCACGGTTCCTTTAGGATAAGCGAAGCGAGGGTAAGTCGCTAGTTTGTCATATACCTCTGAAAAGCTATAATGTAAACATTCGTAGATTGAGCTGTTGGATAACATAAAAGCTAGCTAAGTAATATTCTTTCAAAATAGCACTGATAGACATTAGTTATAAACAAATTCATGGTAAAGAATGTTTTGGATTGTAGGAATTTCAATAATTACAATTAATATCGGTCCCCTGTCTATAGAATTAGGCGTACACAGTACACTATTTTTTAACTTTTACAAATACAATAATTAAGTTATTATTCAAATGCTTACCAGGTTCCAAGCGATTTGTCAGCTTTTTTGTTATACTTAAATATAATCAAAATATTGGCAATTTAATTTTCGGTGGAAAGTGTTTCTTTTAAGTAATTATTATTACATTTTAATCGCAAAAGCTTATATTTTGTTCCAACATTTTCAAATGTTTTAATTTGTACGGTTTTTCCTCGGAATCATGGATGACATTTAATAGGAAACAGGAATTATTAAACATTGACAACTGTGAAGTGTAAACTGACAATATTAATTTCATAGAGTAGGTCTTTATTTACTTATTACCTTTTTTCATATAGAGTATTAAATCGAGAAAAAGAGGGTGAGTCGCTAGTACATTATAAAATAAATGCATGGATTTTCCTTTCCTTTATACTTTTATAATAATTATAATTATATATTGATATTATATATTATAATTTTTGTCAAACGATTTTTTTATGAGTATTAGTGTATATAAAATACTATAACATATATTTTTTCTGTGATTGTAAGTCTCAAGGAACACCGAATTATATTATATTTTTTTAAAAAAAAGGTCGTAATTATTTTAAAAATCTAAAAAAGTATTAAATATAAAATATGCTCTCAAAGGTTACTTGAAACCTCGCGTTAGTTTTAAGTGTTTAGCTTTGAAGGTTTCCGAGATATGCCCTTTTGAACGAAACTCATAGTTACACTCATTTTTCTTCATATCTCAAGGTCAAAGCGGAGTGCGACAGTGAAACTGTTTTGAATCGCTTTTCTAAATCAAGCCCTTATTGACACATAAGTTTCGATATAGGTTGCCAGTAGGGCAGTTTTTCTTAAACTTATTGCAGTCATAGACTACTTTTAGAATTTCTAAAAGGGGGGGTTCGCAATACTTATCCGATTAAACCCTTTGAAAAAATCTATTCTTTCTTTAAGTCTATTTTTTTCTAATTTATTTTGCATTGTAATGACGATCTTTTTGTTTACATTATGACAATTCCCAAAACATATTGAAGTTATTTCAAAATTATAATCGTGCAAATATTTTCTACAAAATAATATATCAAAATTTATAATCCCCACTCAATAGAGTAGATAAGAAGTATACCCTATTAAATTTTTAATATTCTCTATATTAAAAATGAGTCAATTTTCAACACATAAATGTTAAGTTAAAAATAATCAATATTTATTATTTAACAAAAAATGGTATACCTTATGTAATACCTTTTTTAGTTAAACGAGACAAACACATTTTAAAAGTAACCACTTCATCCTACAGGTGGAATTATTTTAACAATTATTGGCAACGATATTGCGTAATACATTACCTATATGCAAATGAATAGAACAAAGTCAAGAAAGGGGGACCTTTTTTGAATGTAGTCAAAATATATCGTTGCCATGGAATTGTTTTATATTATTGATTTTTTATATGCGACATTTGTACCTATGTAGAATACTAAAGACCATTGCGAAAAGTATATTAAAATATAATTAATTAATAATTACTTATTTTCTCATTAATTTGTGAGTAAGAATTTGGCAAAAATGGAAGAGAGTGAATTAAGAAAGTTGTTGCAAACTAAAAATGGATGTCGAGTTCCAACTATGCTCCCCATACCTGATGTTAATAAAATAGCAAAATTACCTTTTACTCCTATGCCTCCATATAATCGGATTAAGGTAAATTAATGATAATATTATATCTATAAAATATAATTGCATGTAGATTGTAGATATAAATTCTTTAATTTAGACAAAAATAATTATGTTAGTGGCCAGAAAAATTGATAAAGATATAATTAGAGTAGTATACTTGTTGAATGAAATTACCAATTTTAATACACATCATTACTTAATTAAATATTAATAATAAACTTACAAAGTTAAGCTTTATTTATTTTGTCTCTATTAATTTTTTCTACAAAATATAATGAAAAACGGACAGACAAACGCAATGTGCTATTTGATATTTTTTCCTTTTTTATATAGGCGAAATCCTGTGTCTACCATTTTTCGTTTCCGTCCACATGGTATTTGAAATATTTTTCTTTAAATGTTTAAAGTTTAATCTAGTCCAAATTACTTATATAAATCTATACAAATAAATAAAATTGGAGTGTCTGTTTGTAATATTGAAATAACCGCTTTTTACTAAATGCATGGATGTACACACGGTACATATACCAAAACAACATTTTTTACAATTTTTGTGTGTCTGTCTGTCTGTCTGTTTGGTCCGGCTAATATCCGAAACGGCTGGACTGATTTTGACAGGACTTTCACTGGCAGATAGCTGCTGCTATAAGGAGTAACTTAGGCTACTTTTATTTTAGAAAAAGAATCAGGGTTCCGCAAAAAAAATTAAAAACCATGAAATTGTGAACAAAATCCGCGTACGGCGTACGCATCTGAGCGAAGCGAGGGTAAATCGCTATATAATTTAAATGAATATCTTAGAAGTAGCAAGCTACTATTTATGTATAAACATAGTTAACCGTGAAAACGTACCTACTACCTAGGGACGAACGCGAGCAAAGCGAACGTGATTCGCTAGTAAAATATAATTTTCTAGCGATTTAGCCTCACTTTACTCGGATGTATCCTGAGGTGCGCAACATTACCTTATGTTACTCCATGTCATAGTTCACCTATGAACTAAATTTCATTCAAAACCGTCCAGCCATCAGCGTGAAAGAGAAACCAGCATACACATACTTCCACATTACACACAAACAAACTTTCGCAAACCTATTTAATAATAGTCCGATTAATAAACATACATGAACTTGACCCGATTGATTTATATTGATACAAATCAAACCGCTTAAGTTGAAATGAAATTAGACAGTCTATTCCTATCGTATACGGTATACCTATGTAACATTTATATGTACATAGGTCACCGATAATAAACAATTGTGTAAAATTCAAGTCCTAAAAGAGTGAATTGGAGTGACATTTTGTATAGGAAATAAATTAAGAAGCTGGACAGTGCCAAAACAGACTTGATTTAAATAAAGAAAAATTGTTATTATAATTTATTACATTATGTGTAGAAAGATGTTTAGCATGGCACGGATACGACTTTAGTGGCGTCGTCATATAACGAAAGATTCCAGTGAATCTACACAATAATAAGAAAATAAAGAATAATATTTCACCTAGTTCTCGATACTTAGTTTTAGCGCTGAATTCATTAATACAAATTATGAATTTAGTTAATAGAGGAAATGTTATTATATTTAATTAACTAACGAGACGGCAAGTACAGAAGTTAAACGAAAATCAGCATTCTTTGGCAAATAATACTACTCAATAACAAATAATACATAGTAGTCATCATATTACTTATATAGAAATAGAAAACCTTTATGCTCGCTGTAGATCTTTATAATATACTAGCAGTACCCGCGACTTCGCCCGCGCTCATACTTCAATATCATCCGCTGGGTTAATCTGAAGAATGCTAGAAAATATTATCAAAATCGCTCCAGCCGTTTTAGAATCCGTAGGAAACACACACATCGATTTTTATATATATAGAATCGTAAAAATTTCAATTTTCAATATTTCTAAATCTGGAGAGGTAACGAGAGAATTTATTATTCTTTTTCGTCCCATTTTGAGCCGGTATAACGAAATCCATCGTAAAATAGCGCTGTCAAGGAAATTATATTTTTTTTAAATTAATTTTACACAAATTATTTTTAAAATAATATTATTAAACGTTTTAGGATAAAAAAGAAAAATTTCGACATATTTTAGAAGAAAAAGCTGCACATAGGAAAGTTAAAATATCTAAAGCACCAGTGGAACGACGCGAGTGTGATAATTTAGAGATAACACAAGATAGACATATTAATGTTCTACGTGAATGTGCACACAAAATTCAACCACCACCAATGCTTAAATCATGGGAAAGAAAAATTCTGAGTTTAATTCCTTCCAAATTAAAAAAATCATATCCTGCTATAACTGAAGAATTATTAAAAGAAAGTAAAATTGAATGGAATCGAAATTTGCATGACCTAGCAGTAAAAACTATTATTCGTGACACTCCTGGAGTACCTAGAAAGAGATATGAGGAGCCACATTTTAAATTTAATGGTGTTACTCCAAATTACAGTAAAATGATTAAATATCGTAAGAAACTGAAAACTGGATCTCTTTTGTTACATCCATTTATTAGATTAATACTTGAATCTTCAGAAAAGACGTTCCCTGAATTTATAATTGATTTATCAAAATATAGAAGACGAGGACCCTTTGATTTGGAAGATTTTCATACCAAAGTCATTGAAGAAATTAAAAGGGCTGACTATTTAGTATCCAGTACTTGGTATTCTATTTTAGTTAATTGGTTAAAAAATCCTCGATGCCTCCGGGGATTGCCATCTAAAAAAGTACCTGACTTTGTTAAATGTGCTACCAGAATGATATCAATGCAAATACAGGAACTGATGCGTAGATCTATTGATGCTATAATTAAAGCTCTTAAAGATCCTGACTCCGTTCCATTACTAAACTTAGCGCTAGATTTTAACGGAGAATTTTTGTATGATCCATCTATGGAAGAAGTATGTAATATATATCACGCAATAATCAATGCCCTTTCTCATATTGCTCAAAGACTTATGCCGATCGAACAGTATCTTAAAATACCATATAATTATGATGCTCTACCGGTTCAATATAATGAGTGGTTACACAGGGATGGTCATGAAAGGCTGCAAGCACAACTTAATATTGTATTTCATCCACTTGTAGAATATCAAAAAAAACTTAGAATTGATTACAATATGTTATATGGAAATGAAGCTAAATTGCAATTATTAAAATTCATAGAGGAGGCTACAGAGTTTGAAGAATCACGGGAAAAAATAATTTATTTCCAAGAAATAGATTCTGAAATTACTTCCATAATAGAAAATGAATATTTTAACTGTGCAATGGTATGTCAACTCAGAATGATTGATGGATTAAAAGGTAAAGCTTTGGAATTCATCAATGACATCATACACGGAATAGTAAAATCTCATATGGAGGAAAATAGAAGCATATGTAATGAATTTGAAATTATTGCTGCTAAGGCACTGAAGGAACCCGAAAATGCTGCAGAATTGGTAGAACAAGGTATTTATATCTTACATGCCAAAACTGTATTGGTTGAAGCTTTAAAAGAAAGAATTTTAAGGCAAATAAATATTATTTCAAATTTATTAGAGATGACGTCTTTGACGCCCGAACATGTTGCTTCTAATACAAAAACTGTAAATTGGATAACAGATATCAAACCTATATTTGAAAAAAATGCAGCTGCATATGAAACTTTCAAAGCAGAAATGGAAGATAATTTACTATCAAAGATTGCATACTTAAATAAGGAAGTCTTGGAAATGACCCCATATTTGGAATTATTAGATAATATGGATGACATAAATCATACGCTACAATATTTAGAATATTTAAGAAAACTAGTACACCGTCTGGATGATTGCGATAAATTAGTTGAATGGATAAATAACGAAGAAACTACTTTTAAGTTTCCTCTATCTAGCTATGCAGACCTTGAAGAATTAAAAGATTTTATAAAACCATTTCATTGTTTAGTTTATTTAGTTCACAAATGGAAGCGAAGCTACTATACATGGATGGATGGCCCATTTGAATATTTAGATCATGAGCAAATAGAGCAAGACCATGATTTTTATTATAAAGAATTTTTAAAGTTATCTAAAGCATATAGAACCAAAATAAAGCAACAAATATCCGAAGGTGTTGAAAAGCGTTTTCAAGGTTTAGTAGATGACCCTGACATAAATAATTTGCCTGCACCAATGAAACTGTGTGCTCAAGCAATAGCGGAAATTAAAGAATGGAGACCTAATGTTCAAATGGCCCATATAATGTGCAATCCGGCACTAGTGCAGAGACATTGGGATGAGATGTCTAACATTGCTGGATTTGATTTAACACCTAATGCTGGGACAACGTTAAGAAAAATTATTAATTTTAATCTCTGGGATGATATTGACCAATATGAAATTGTTAGTGTAGCAGCAACAAAAGAGTTAGCACTAATTACAAATTTAAATAAAATGATGTCGGAATGGGTTGACATTTGCTTCAAGACTAGTCCATACAAAGATACTGGGATTTATATACTTACAGGCTTAGATGACATACAAAGTGTACTAGATGATCATATTGTAAAAACGATTGGGATGCGAGGATCGGCATTTGTTAAACCATTTGAAGCACAAGTCAAAGCATGGTATGAAAAGATTACACGTGTGAATTCTACTATTGATGAATGGGGAAAAGTTCAAAGTCAGTGGCTATATTTACTGCCTATATTTTCATCTAAAGATATAGTTGCCCAAATGCAAGAAGAAGGTGTTATGTTTGTAGAAGTGAATAATATTTACCGACGTTATATGGGATCTGTTGATAAAGATCCTCATGTTTTAGAAATAGCTGGAGGTGCAGGGGTTTTAGAATCATTTAAAATAGCTTCTAATTTGTTGGAAAAAATTAATGATGGGATAAATAATTATCTAGAAAAGAAGCGCTTATACTTTCCTAGATTTTTCTTCTTATCTAACGATGAAATGTTAGAAATTTTATCAGAAACTAAAAATCCACTTAAGGTACAACCACATCTTAAAAAATGCTTTGAAGGTATAAATAGATTAGTTTTTGATCCGGAATATAATATATCTGCAATGATCTCAATGGAAGGCGAGCAAGTAGAATTTTTAGATACGATAAGTGTAGCAGCGGCGAGAGGTTCAGTAGAAAAATGGCTGGTGCAAGTTGAAGACCAGATGTTAAAAGCGGTGAAATCAGAGACTGAATTATCTTATTATGACTATCCAAATTTAAGTCGTGTAGACTGGATATTATCTTGGGAGGGTATGGTTGTGTTAGCAATCTCTCAAATTTATTGGGCTGTAGATGTTCACGAATGTTTACATACTCATAAACTTAGTGAATTGCAGGCATTCCACTTAAGCTTAACTAAACAATTAAATGAAACTGTTGCTATAATACGTAGAACTGATTTAACTAAACTACAATCTATTACAGTCAAGGCTCTCATTGTGATAGATGTTCATGCCAAAGATGTTATTCAAGATCTCATTGAAAAGAATGTTACAGAAGTTACTGATTTTCAATGGTTAGCACAATTAAGATATTATTGGGAAGAAGAGAGGGTTTTTGTTAAAATTATAAATGCAGTAGTAAATTATGCTTATGAATATTTAGGTAATTCAGATCGCTTAGTAATAACACCATTAACTGATCGTTGTTATCGCACATTAATAGGAGCGTATTATCTTCACTTAAACGGCGCACCCGAGGGACCTGCTGGAACTGGAAAAACGGAAACTACCAAAGATTTAGCTAAGGCTTTAGCAGTACAGTGCGTGGTTTTTAATTGTTCTGACGGCTTAGATTATAAAGCTATGGGAAAATTTTTCAAGGGTCTAGCATCTTGTGGAGCTTGGGTTTGTTTTGACGAATTTAATCGTATTGAAGTAGAGGTTTTATCAGTGATAGCACAACAGATATTATGTATAGTACAAGCCGTAAGACAACATTTAGAAACATTTGACTTTGAAGGAACCACATTAAACTTAAACCCAGCCTGCTATGTTTGTATTACAATGAATCCCGGATACGCTGGGCGCTCAGAGCTTCCAGATAATCTTAAGGTACTCTTTAGAACCGTCGCAATGATGGTTCCGGACTATGCTATGATCGGTGAAATATCACTATACTCATTTGGCTTTATAGATGCTCGTATTTTGTCTGTAAAAATTGTAACTACATATCGCCTCTGTTCAGAGCAGTTGTCTTCTCAAAACCATTACGATTATGGCATGCGTGCAGTAAAAACTGTTTTATCAGCAGCAGGAAATTTAAAAAGAAGTTATCCAAATGAAAGTGAAAGCATTTTACTACTTCGATCTATTACTGATGTTAATTTACCAAAATTTTTGTCATTCGATGTACCTTTGTTTGAGGGAATCATATCTGATTTATTTCCAGGAATAACTCTACCAAAACCGGATTATGATAATTTCTTACGAGCTTGTAATACGACTTGTGAACTAAATAACCTACAACCAGTAGATTGTTTCTTATTAAAAGTAATTCAAACATACGAAATGATGATTGTTAGACATGGTTTTATGTTAGTGGGTGATCCATTTTCTGCAAAATCAATGACACTAAAAGTATTATCGGAAGCTTTAACTTTAATGGCGCATCAAAATCTTCCTGACGGTTGTGAATGTACATATAAAGTTCTTAATCCCAAAGCAGTTACAATGGGCCAGTTATATGGTGCCTTTGATCCGATATCGTATGAGTGGACAGACGGTATAGTCGCGACCATGTTTCGGGATTTTGCTTCTGAAGATACACCTGTAAGAAAATGGATAGTTTTTGATGGGCCAGTTGATGCAGTATGGATTGAAAATATGAACACTGTTTTAGATGATAATAAAAAGCTTTGTCTTACATCAGGTGAAGTTATGGCAATGACTAATGTAATGTCAATGATTTTCGAAGTTATGGATCTAGCACAGGCTTCGCCGGCTACAGTATCAAGATGCGGCATGATATACATGGAGTCTGCATCATTTGGATTCATGCCTTTTTATAAGTCCTGGTTGAAAACGCTTAATCCCATTTGGTTAGAAGAGAACGAGGACTATATTTTTAATATGTGTGCTTGGCTGTTTGACCCTTTAGTATATTTTGTGAGAAAGCACTGTTCACAGCTCGTCACTGGTGGCGAAGTTAATTTAGTGATAAGTACCTTACGACTAATTGAAATGCTTATGGATAATGCTCTTGAGGGCGAAGAGGACACTAAATACACTAGAACGTGGTTTATCGCTTCATTTATGAGTGCATTAGCTTGGGGTATAGGTGGGATACTGAATACGGATTCTCGTGAGAGATTTGATGATTTATTAAAGGAATATTTTAGGGGTGAAAATGGTATTCCACCTGAAATAGAAAGAATTGACGTATCGATACCAACTGAAGGAATGATAATAGATCATTATTATATGTACAAAGCAAAGGGTTGCTGGAAACCCTGGCCCGATGCTGTAAAAACAGTTCAAGTTAAAGAACAAATCAATCTATTGCAGACTGTTATACCTACATTAGAGACTGAAAAGTATGTGTTTCTTTTAAAATTACACACTAAATTTTCAAAGCCATTATTATTGATCGGACCAACAGGAACTGGTAAAAGCTTTTATATTCAAAACTTTTTAATGAGTATCGATTTAGAAAAATACACTCCAGGTTTTATAACTTTTACTACAACTACATCTGCAAATCAAACCCAAGATCTAGTTCTCTCTAAATTGGTTAAGAGACGGAAAAATAATTATGGCCCTACAAAAGGTAAGCAAGCTATTATTTTCATTGATGATATGAATATGCCTGCCAAGGAAACATATGGCGCTCAGCCTGCTATAGAGTTATTACGATTATATTTTGACCAAAAACATTGGTATGATTTAAAAACTACGGAAAAACTGTTTATTTATGATACATTTTTTTACGGAGCAATCGGACCAGTTGGTGGAAGCAGGCAGTTAATATACCCACGAATGTTAAGGCATTATAATATATATTCTATAAACGATTTTTCAAAAGAGAGTATGACTAAGATATTTACATCATTGTTGCAGTTAGGTTGGAGACGAAATGGATTTGGACAAGATACTCAACCATTTATAGTAAATATAGTAGCTGCCACTATGAACATTTATGAACAATCTACAGAAGGATTGAGACCGACTCCTGCTAAATCACATTACATTTTTAATTTACGAGACTTTTCTAGGGTTATTCAAGGTTGTGCTTTATTAAGAAAAGAATCAGCTGATAATAAAAAAACGTTCACAAGAGTATGGGTACACGAAATTTTGCGCGTATTTTATGACAGACTTGTAGATGAATCTGACCGAACATGGTTTTTTAATCTTTTGAGAAAGTCTACACAAGATTTCATGAAAGACACATTTGAATCCGCTTTAGATACTTACCAAAATGATAAGGGAGAAGTAACGCAAGATAATATTAAAAAAATGATGTTTGGCTGTTATCTTGATACAGATAGTGTAGAAGGAGAAAGAAGATATGAAGAGATACCTTCAAAAGAAGTATTTTTAAATGTGGCTATATCAATGTTAGCGGAATATAATACTATGCATAAAGCAAAGATGACAATTGTTTTGTTTGATTACGCATTGGAACATCTTTCTAAGATATGTAGATTACTTTCTATGCCATCAGGGAATGCTTTATTAGTAGGAGTAGGGGGATCTGGTAGACAATCCCTTACCAGATTAGCTAGTACAATTTTAGGCCAACAAGTTTATCAGCCACAAATTACTAAATCTTATAGTGTAAAAGACTGGCATGATGATATAAAATTGGTTCTTCGAGAATCAGGTGGCTTAAATAAAGATACTACATTTTTATTTACTGAAAACCAAATTAAGGAAGAAGTATTTATACAAAATCTAGATAGCTTATTGAATTCAGGCGAAGTTCCTAATTTATATGGACTAGATGAAATTCAAGAAATTCTTGAGTTAGTTCGATTAGCGGCTCAGGGTGGCAACAGAAATCTAGATATAAGCCCTTTACAAATACTATCTTTTTTCATAGGTCGCTGCAAAGCAAAACTACATATTGCTTTATGTTTTAGCCCCATTGGAAGTTCATTTAGAACAAGATTACGACTATACCCTTCTTTAGTTAATTGTTGTACTATTGATTGGTACGATAGTTGGCCAGAAGACGCATTAGAAATGGTTGCGCATTACTATATGGTCAAAGTAAATGTACCGGACAAAGTGAAAGCAGCAGCAGTGATCGCATGTAAGCAATTTCATGTTGATGCTCGAACTGTATCAACTGATTTTTTTAACCAGTTTGGAAGAAAAACCTATATAACATCTGCCTCTTATTTGAATTTAATAAAATCATTTACAATTTTAACAAACAAAAAGCAAAGAGAATTACGAGCAGCTAAATTAAGATATACAAATGGTTTAGATAAATTGGGTCAGGCAGCAGATGCAGTTGCCATCATGCAGCGAGACTTGAATGCTCTAAAACCGCAATTAATAGTTATGGCAGCAAAATCTACTAAGATGATGGAGGAAATTGCAGTAGAAACAGCTTCTGCTGATAAAGCAGCAGCTCAAGTCAGGGAAGATCAAAAAGTAGCTAATGTTCAAGCAGCAGCTGCCCAGGAGCTGAAGAAAGATTGTGAGGCAGATTTAGCATTGGCTCTGCCAATTTTAGAAGATGCTATTGCAGCCTTAAATACTCTTAAACCAGCTGATATTACTATTGTTAAGTCTATGAAAAACCCCCCAGCAACCGTAAAATTGGTTATGGCTGCTGTATGTGTTATGAAAGGAATTCCTCCTGATAAGATACCTGACCCTGATAATCCTGGTAAAAAAATTCTAGATTACTGGGGTCCCAGTAAAAGGATTTTAGGTGATATGAGTTTCTTGGATTCATTGAGGAATTTTGATAAAGATAATATACCAGTAGCTACTATGCAAAAAATTAGAAAAGAATATCTCTCTCATAAAGATTTTAAGCCTCATATAATAGCTAAAGCTTCTACAGCGGCCGAGGGGTTATGTAAATGGATAATTGCTATGGACATGTATGATGCTGTAGCTAAAGTAGTTGCTCCTAAAAAAGCAAAATTAGAAGCTGCAGAAAAGGAATTTTCTGAAACAATGGCAATTTTGGAAGAGAAAAAAGCTACAGTTGCCAGATTAGAAGCAAAGCTAGCAGAATTAAATGAAGCATTAGAAGAAGCTAATATTAAAAAGAAAGCATTAGAAGATGAAGTTCAACTTTGCATTGATAAGTTATATCGCGCTGAAAAACTAATAGGTGGTCTTGGAGGTGAAAGAGTACGATGGACCCAAGCTGCTGAGAATTTACAACGCTTATATGATAATTTAGCGGGTGATATTATCGTATCTTGCGGTATTATTGCATATTTAGCTCCTTACACGCTGCCAATTAGAGTCACAATTATTTCACAGTGGCGAGATTTAATTATTAAATTAGAAATGCCACATTCTGAACAATTTATATTTAAAGATATCTTAGGAACGGATATTAAGATACAGAATTGGTGTATCACTGGATTACCTTGGGACTCATTTTCCATAGATAACGCAGTTATACAAGACAACTCTTTACGATGGTCATTACTTGTTGACCCACAAAGTCAAGCTAATAAATGGATAAAAACAATGGAAAAATCAAATGATTTGCAAGTTATGAAGTTCACCGATGGCAATTATATGAAAGTAATAGAAACGTGTTTGGAGTATGGTAAACCTGCATTGATTGACTGTATATTAGAAGACGTTGAACCACCATTAGATCCGGTTCTACTAAAACATACTTATACACAGGGCGGAAAGGAATTTATTGCTTTGGGTGAGAATGTAATAGAATATCATCCAAACTTCCGATTATATATGACAACAAAATTAAGAAATCCTCATTATTTACCTGAAGTATTTAATAAAGTTACTTTAATTAATTTTGCGCTTACAAAAGATGGATTGGAGGATCAGTTACTTGGTATAGTGGTTGCTAAGGAGAGGCCGGATTTACAGGAAAAGCGAGAAAAATTAATTGTACAGGGAGCAGCTAATCGTGCAGCGCTTAAACAAGTTGAAGATGACATTTTACGTACGTTACAAGAGTCTAAAGGAGATATATTAGAAGACGAAACAGCCATAGAAGTATTAGATTCTTCTAAACTATTGGCCATTGATATAATGAAGAAACAAGAAGCTTCTGTTGAAACTGAAGTAATTATCGAAAAATTTAGGCTCGGATACAGACCCATAGCTTCTCATTCGGCTGTCTTATATTACTGTGTTACCGAGTTGCCTAATGTTGATCCAATGTACCAATACTCCTTAACTTGGTTTATAAATTTATACATAATTTCTATCGAAAATGCGAACAAATCTAAAGATTTAGAGAAACGATTAAGATTTTTAAAAGATACTTTCACATACAATTTGTACAGTAATGTTTGTAGATCTCTATTTGATAAAGATAAGCTAATGTTCTCTTTTATTATGTATTCTAAAATGATGCTATCAACTGGTGAAATGGATCATGATGAATATACTTTTCTTATAACTGGTGGAATAGCAGTAGAAAATCCTTTTAAGAAACCTGTTGAATGGGTACCAGATAAAGGTTGGGATGAAATATGTAGATTAAATGAATTGCCAGCATTTAAGGGTTTTAAAAATAGCTTTGTAAGTGTAGTAAAAAAATGGAAAGACGTTTATGACGATTTAGAACCTCATCATAAAACCTTACCTGGTGAATGGGACGAAAAATTAACGCCATTTCAGAAATTACTGATTGTGAGAGTTTTGCGGCCTGATAAATTAACATTTGCAATATCCGATGTTGTGGAAAAACAAATGGGCCAAAAATATATAACACCTCCACCATTCGATATTGGAAAATCTTTTGGAGATTCTAACTGTTTAGCGCCTTTGATTTTTATTCTTTCTCCTGGTTCTGATCCAATGGGAGCTTTGATAAAATACTGCGAAAAACTGGGATATGGGCATAGATTTAATTCAATATCCTTAGGTCAAGGACAGGGTCCGATAGCAAAGGCTATGATAGAGCGGGCACAATTAGAAGGCGGTTGGGTATGTTTACAAAACTGTCACTTGGCAGTATCTTGGTTACCTACTTTAGAGAAAATTGTTGAAGGTTTCGATTTGACTAATACTGATTTGAGCTTCAGATTATGGCTTACTAGCTATCCTTCTGATAAATTCCCACAGTCTGTTTTACAAGTAGGTGTAAAAATGACAAATGAACCTCCCACAGGTCTTCAACATAATTTAAACAGATCTTATTTATCAGAGCCATTAAAGGAATCTGAATTTTACGAAGGTTGTCCAGGAAAAGATAAAGCTTTTAGCAAGCTTTTATACGGTATAAGTTTTTTTCATGCAGTAGTGCAAGAAAGAAAAAAATTTGGTCCTCTTGGATGGAATATTCAATATGGTTTCAATGATTCCGATTTTCATATATCCGTAATGCAGTTACAAATGTTTTTAAATCAATACGACGAAATACAGTATGTGGCTATAAAATATTTAACTGGAGAATGTAATTACGGTGGTAGAGTGACTGATGATTGGGATAGAAGATTAATTGTCACGATTTTAGATAATTACGTAAACGCAGGTGTTGTAAATGAGCCAAATTACTTATTTTGTGATTTAGGCACACAATATGGACTTCCCCGTAGATGTGAGTATCAAGATTATTTAAAACATATTGAATCAGTTCCAGTGAATCCTCCTCCGGAAGTATTTGGCTTACATATGAATGCAGGAATAACTCGTGATTATTCAATTTCAATGGCATTAACAACCGCCTTAGTTTTAGTGGAAGGTACAAGCAGTGGAGGTGATGGTGGAAATACTGAAGTTATTCTAACGCTAATGGCATCAGAAATTTTATCAAAATTACCACCAGCATATGATATAGAAACATCTCAACAAAAATATCCTGTTGACTATAATGAATCTATGAATACAGTTTTGATCCAAGAAATGCAGCGATTTAATAAATTATTACATGAAATTAAAAGTTCATTAGTGGATCTCCAAAAAGCAGTAAAGGGTGTTATTGTTATGTCTCCCGCGTTAGATTTACAATCCAATGCTATGTTACTAGGAAAAATACCTGAAAATTGGACAAAGGTCTCTTATCCTAGTCTAAAACCATTACCAAGTTACGTTACAGATTTTATAGAAAGATTAGCTATGTTGGAAAATTGGTATCAAAATGGTAAGCCTTCTACTTTTTGGCTATCGGGTTTCTTTTTTACACAAGCTTTTCTTACTGGTTCCATTCAAAACTATGCTCGAGCGAAAAAAATTCCTATAGATTTATTAGTCTTTGATTTTGAAGTTCTTCGTGTCGATTATGCACAAACTCCACCAGAAAGTGGCGTGTACGTTCATGGGCTATTCATGGACGGCTCACGATGGGATCGACAGCAATATTCAATAGGAGAACAATTTCCAAAAGTTTTAAATGATAATATGCCCGCTGTATGGCTATATCCTAAATTAAAAAAGGATTTCGACGAAGGTACAAGATATAAGTGTCCATTATACAAAACCTTAGAGAGAAAAGGAGTCCTTGCGACAACTGGTCATTCGTCAAATTTTGTATTGGCTTTTTACTTACCTTCGGATAAACCTTCAGCTCATTGGATAAAACGGAGTGTTGCTCTTATATTACAATTAGACAATTAGGCATCAACTTTTTTTTAGTAAACTTGCTTTGATTTATACGATATATAATTAGAGAAAACAATCATAATTAAAGAATTCTCATTTCATTATTTGAAATATACAGGTCGCATAATCTCGATAGATTTCAAAATCGCGTGCTATATAAATTCATATCGGGATAAAATATTTTATAGGCTTATGAATATTTACATCAATTCCTGCCAATTTCGTCTTCAATGTTGAATGTTCTTTGTTCTGTGGCTTATAGGTGTGCCTAATTTCGTCTTCAATTCTACTTGAAACTATTAATAGAAACATTCATTCTGCTACTAGTAATAATTTTTTTATTGAATCCTTTAATTAGTTAAAAGTTATAACAATTGGTATACCTATATAGATGTCTCAATAAATACAAGTTTAATATAAAATATGTCAATAATTATAATTCTTTTCAAGTCACATTTTATTTTAACCAAGTGTAGTATTTCGTAATTTAGAATTTACCGCGTTTATCTTGCACTTATTATTTAATATAATCTATATACATAAAGTGTAGGTATGAGGGCTATCGCGCTTGTATTCGCCGTCAGGGGTGCTAGTGTAGAGTGAGGTCTCTAGAACTGTCAAATGATACTGAATGTATGTAACTGTTAGCGAGCTCTCCGCGGATCTTTACTAATTTATTCATTATAATTGTAAACATTGTGCCATTCCTGATTAATTATAGCAGACAAGGTATGGCTCCACAAATTTATTGCTTTAAAAGAAGAGCTAAGAAAAAGTCAAAGTATGTATTAATCATGTAAAACAAAATCCTAATAAACCTGCCGCACTAACAAATACTTTTTAACGACAGAACAGCGATAGAACCTTACTTACCAGTGGCGTCAGCTGGTGCCACCAGAAAGGATAGCCTTATTTCCGGTCGATAACGATTCGGAAAAAATATTTGAACCGGATGCAAATTCCCTTTTGATCCAAATACCGATAACGTTCAACTTTTGAGATGTGACGTTGTTATCGTTATTCTTCATTCGTTCATACGTCTTATCGTCATTAATTTCGCAGGATTTTGCATAGTTTCTATACGTAATTGATTTTAAATCTTTTATTATATACATTTTTTCAATGCCTATTTACATATTTATTGCATAGTGTGTTCTTATTTTCTTATACATATACATGAAAATTGTTCCCATGGTGATTAAATTTTAACAATAGAACGTGAGCGGCGAGATATTGGCGAGATTCATTATCTTTACTTTAACATGTTAAATATAAACAATTTCTTATTATCCACTACATTTTTTTAACGATATCAACTTGAATATAATCAAAAGCAATTTTGCTACAAATCTATGAAATTTTAATGCTAGAAATAAATTAATTATAATTTTGAAGACCTTTGAGATCTTGAGATTCAGTAATGCCACATATTCACTAAATTTTAAATTTTAAAGTAAAAAATATGTTGCACTTTCTCATAACTTTCTCTTTAGAAGAGTTTAGTTTTATTTTAATTTACATTAATGTATGTATGTATTGTATGTATTCAGTCCTTTTTAACGTCCCACTGCTGGGCACGGGCCTCCCTCAGTACAAGGGGAATCAGGCAATAGCCCATCATGCTGGCCAAGTGCGGATTGGCGGACAATTACGTTAATGATTAACCTATATTCAATATTTATTCTATTTGTATTACTTCGAATCATTACTAATGTTATCAATAAATTATTAAGATCTTTCCAAGTGTTTCATTTAGGTATTTACAGCTCAATTACCCTTAATATTAAAACTGTTTTACAGTACCTACGAGTATGTTAAATGTATGGAAAAAATAATATGTTACATCTTGGTTGTACCAATGTACCTATAATATGTACTATCAATATATATTTACACATATTGTTGCGCTATTTTGATTCTTATCTCTTTTAGAGTTAGGCCACTTTTGCCTATCTAGTTATTATATAATATAACATTATATGTAATAATTTGATGTATTTAGTATCGAGCAGTTCTGAATTCAATCTAAATATATGGAGTGAGACATAATTATCGCCAAGACTCTTTAGTAAATAATGTTAATAATATATTATACAGAGGTTTCAAAAACGTTTACATATAGGTACAGTTATTATAATATTACAAAGAAGTATTGTACTACTTACCGTCGTCTTTGTTTTGAATAGACTTGTAATGATAATCGACATTATAATAGGCACTACTTGATTTTTGAAGTATTTTAGTCATAATAAAGTCAATCGTAATTGCGATCTTTTTAATATTTTAAAGATCGTTAAAAATCATGTCTGTTATGTTAAATTTCTGTTACGTACTGAACGCGTTGTTAATAACAATATAAAATGATAAGCTTATCATCATTCATTCTATTTAGCTAAACACTTAGCGTTAAATTACATAGAAGAGAATTTATTTGATAAAGATAACAAAATATATAAAGTATTGTTCTACAAATATTTACAATTATTATTCATAAGCGAGAAAAAGTTTTGAAGTTATGTATTTTATTGGTACAGCTTGTTTTTTAATGGCGCATAGTTCGTTATAGTTCAATTATTTAAAAGTTAAACAGAAATAAATTTGGAGTTCAGACAATGTTATCTTTTTTTCTCAGGTGACTATCAACTATGACTGTATAGTGTATACTAGTGTTGCCGATCGATAGTCGACTATCGATAGCATATCGATAGTTAATCGATAGTGACCGATAGTTAGAATATCGATAGTGCTATTGATATTACCGATACTATCAATCGTATCGATACTATTGATAGTGTCAACTATCGATAGTAGCTCATTTTAAGATAGTATAGTAAAAAAGAGAGAGGAGGTGGGTAGTAAATAAATAAGTCATGAGTAAAAAGGATCTTTTCAAAACAAAAAAAAACTAACTATTACTACTGACACACATACGCGCTACTATCGATAGATATAAACTATCGATAATATCGATAGCATCGATACTATCGATATTATTTTATTTCGAAACTTCAATAGTATCGATAGTATCGATACTATCAATATTTTTAACCGACTTCCAAAAAAAGAAGGAGGTTCTCAATTCGACCGCATATATTCTTTTTTTTGTTTGTTCGCGGATTTTTTCGTCGTTTATGAACCGATTTTAATAATTCTTTTTTTGTTGGAAAGGAGATATCCCAAGAGTGGTCCCATGATAAGGAAACCAGGATCTGCTGATGGGATCTCAGAGAAATCGAGGGGAACTTTCGAAAATTGTAGCGGTGACTAGTGCGTTTGATAACATTTTCATTAGGTATTTTAAAGCGCTACTATTTAATGAAGGTCTATAGTCGATCTGATGATGGACCCGAATCTTTCGGGTCCATCATCAGACTATCTAGTCGAGGGAACTCCTCAACGATTTACAGCAATTACCTGGTGTTTGGGCTTGATTGATTTGTATTGATGATACGTCTACACTAAAAATGGAAAAATAAAAACTTAAAAAACCGACTTCCAGGCACTGAAAAGTAAAAAATAACAAAACGGGGATTTTCATTTAGAATAAATACTTAATCAGATTTTTTCGAAGTCGGTGCCAGCCAATACAAATCAAAGCACAGCAGTTAGTCTTAGAGCCTTAGAGCAATAACAAGCACAGAGGACTCGTATTAAACTGAACCAATATACTTATAATTTGCACTGCTTTATTTTACTGAGAGCCAACGTAAGTTAGAGTGAGACATAATAATAAAGAAACTATCGTCTTCAACGACATGAAGCGACATGAAGCACTTTTTACTTGCTAAAGTGACCAGCTGGTGATCTACAGTATTTTTGATATTTGTGATTATTTTAATGATAAAACAGTAATTGGATGTAACAGACTTAGTTTTAAGGAAACTTAAAAACATTTTGTTTCGATGGCTTGTGTGGCTTATGGCTGTAACAGATATAGTTCAAAGAAAAGTGAAGATAACCAAAATGTAACATTTCACAGGCAAGTGTTTTTTGGATTTTTCTGTTAAAATACTTAACGTTTTTATGAAATATTGAAATATGTTTAAATTGATTGTTTTAAGACTCTTACAATATCAGAATAGTGTGTAACCGATCTCTAAATTTTTGTCAATTTGAGAAAGTAATTTTATTTTTTAATCATAGTGATGTAGCATGATGTACCTTCATTATTACTTTATCGATTCGTTTTAAGAATACATGTAGACATTTTTACATGTAGAAATTTCTTAAAATATAGAGTATGTTATAAATAACAGAGGTTTAACCATAATCGCTGCGCTAGGCTGACGTTGGTGATAATACACAGGAAAATGTTTCTGCCCATATTCTAGATATAATGTACCTTTGTCGCATTTTATGACACCTTGGCAGGGAGGTGCTATATTCTTATTCTGTGTCAGAGAACATATGGTACATATATTTATCTTATTATTTATTTATAATTACTTTGTTGTACACACAAGGATGATACATAAAATGAAAAGAAAAAGAAAGACAACAAAAGGCATGCAAAGGCGGTTTTATTGCTATCTAACACGCCAAAAACAAGTTTTCAGAAAAAGCCGATTTAAATTATTTTCAAATAAACTAATGTCAATGTGACTTTCAGGATACAGATATTGAGCTTTTTACTATTTTAAGTAACAAAGGATTTATCAAGCCATTACACTATAGGAAAAATAGATTAATGAATAGAATAGATTTTTTTTATAAAAAAAAAACTTAAAAAGTATCCAAAATGTGACACTTTTTTACATTATATTATAACATAATTTATGAAACTAAACACATTGTAAATCGAATACTCTAATTTATTTACGTTTCTTTCTTATTATTAAATAAAAATTTTAAATCTACTTTTAGTACTTTAGGGCAAAGATAAAAAATACACTTATAATCACAGTCATTATTAAATCAACACACTTACGAGGGAGCGTTTTTATATTCGCGGAATGTGGGATAAGGGGTGAAAATAAAAAAACCAAATTATTTTTCCTTTTCAATATATTCACCTGCAAGACGGATACATTTTTCAGATCTTTTAATTAATTTATTTATACCCTCATAAAAAAATGTTTTCTCTTTATCTTCAAAATACGCCAAAACTGCCTCCTTAACTTCATCATCGGTGGCAAATTTATTACCCCGCAGCTCTTTTTTCATTTTTGGAAACAGGTTATAACCACTCGGGGCCAGGTCTGGGCTGTAGGGTGGGTGATTCAAAATATCGAAGCCCCCCTTATGCAGGGAAGCCAACGCAACGCGGCTCTTGTGGACGGGCGCGTTGTCGTGCAAAAGCAACACAACTTACATTAATTTTCCCCGTTTTTTCTCTTTAATGTCTTCTTTAAGTCGCTCTAGTATTGAAGCGTAGTATTCTCCGGGTATAGAAACACCTTTATCTTTATAATCGATCAATAATATTCCTTCCGAGTTCCAAAAGACCGTTGCCATGAGTTTCCCAGCTGACTGTGACACCTTAAACTTCTTGGGCTGGGCCCTTTTTACGCCCCTGCATGGAGTCTTGTTTCACTCAGGTTCATAATGTACTCAGGTTCATAATTCGACTCAACACAGCATCCTTGTCTTCATTACAGAGGTCCAAAAATGCACGTGAACACTCTACGCGCTGTTCTTTTTGCGGCGGCGTAAGCATTCTCTTAAAAATGGTTGTATCGGATACTCCAACCATTTCTGCGAGTTGTTTCTTTAGCCGAGCATCGTCGAGTACAATTTCTTCAACTTTTTCTATAAGTTCTGGCGTGGTCACCTCGATGCTCCTGCCCGGTTTTGAGTCGTCCTTAGGCAAAAATAATATGAAAAAGTGCCACAACACATTTTACAATTGATTTCTTTCCAGGTTAAGACGTAAATATATACCAATGTTCAGTGAAATAGTATTATAACCTATGATATGACACTTTTTTACAGTTAAAAAAAACATCTATTCAAAAAAGGATCGAAAAAACAGTATCATATTGTAATATCACAGTATTCACTCCTAAATTAGCAAGTAACGCGAAGAAACTTACCTAAAATTCTGTCATAAGACAGTTTATGACTATTTTTTAAACCACTGACACACGTTCACTCGACACAAGCTTTGATATGCCACTTTTGTTGAGGAGAGAGCGCGCGTTCTCACTCCGTAAAAAACTGACACTAGCTCCATTTAGTAGCTTTTTTTCACACTACAATTACAGCGAAATATTTTACAGATTTCCGGTAGATTATGTACAATGGAAGGAAGCTTTGGTAAAAGCTTTAAGGCGCGATAATTCTGAACCCACTAAATATTCTCGTCTCTGCTCAAAGCATTTTGCACCTGAAAATTAAATATCTCGAAAACTACTAGCCTCAGCGGTTTTTCCTTTTATAGGGGAATTCCTCTTATCTCTCCCATCCTCTTATATTGTACAGTCCAACCATAATTAATTTTGACCTAAGGTGAAGTATTGTTTCGTGTAATAGTTTTTCATAGTTACTATAAATATTACAAAGAAACGGTATTTTTAATTTATAAACCGGTAAACTTTGGCACATCACTATAATGGTCAATATTTAAATTTTTATTTGTCATCCATGATATAAATATAGTAATCATAGTAATTCTAGTATAATTGGCTTCATTGCGATTTTAAGAAAGGGTAAATTGTGTATTTCTGTCTCTGTCCCTCTCGTTGAGAAGTGTTTAAGAAGGACACGATCAGATATATTGTAAATGTTCAATTGAATACAGTTCCTCCATGCTTGTCATAATGCTCAAAGTCCATAGTTGTCACCAGAGACAAGGAACAACGTTGTCACAGACCAATGACCAATGAGTAATGACCATTGACCAATGACCAGTGACCAGTGACCTTAATGTCAATTTTCTAAATTTTTCGAGTATTGTTTTTTTTTCTAAATTACTACAATAACAGCCTTAGCTTTATTATTCGTATTAAAGTGTAAATGATATTTTAAGCTAGTTTTTATATAGCTTATAATGAAATGAATGACATTTTAAGACCTGAGCTAATATGGATAGAAGGAAGATGTTACAGAGTAAACGATCCGACCGCAGAAGTTTCAACGTTACAGGAACATGATTTATATGAAAATGGTTTGTATTCACATATATATAAACTTTATTTGAATAATTAGTTATAGGTAGTAAATAATTATTAAGTACCTCATAAACCTTTTTTGATTTAATAATTATATTTTTTATGTGTAAATAGTTAAAAAGCCAAACCAAGTAGCATATTAGAATGAAAAAAAAACTCTTATTAAAAATAATGAATCTATAACATTTAGAGAGTTTATCTTACTTTTCGTTATTTGACTATACAGTACACCATGTTTTTTATACCAGATGTACCTTATAATGATATTGATGATGAAGATGACATTGATGATGACTATGAAATATCCCAAGTTGACAACAACAGATACTGTACAAGTCTTCATGTTTCCAAGTATGTACCCAGTATATGTAGTAAGTGTGCTTTATAACTGTACATCTAACTAATATTTATAAAATAATGTAATGGGGCAAATCTTGAACATAGGATGTTGTCGGCCAATTTTTCTTTTTATTCACACTAACTTTGCATGTAAAATTATTCGTTAAGGTTTATTTTATATGAAAATATTTTATTTATTAATATTATATAAGTATTTTGTCATAAATAAAAAGATTTAAACTAGTATTGGTAAAATATACCTTGTATATTAAATTCCATGTATGGCTGGCATTTTGTGTTTAGACATGTATCTCCATAATAGAAGTAACCTTCTATCCAAGATAATATCTTCTTCTCTTTTACTGTGGCTCTACAAATTCAAGCTCCTTGACAGATTTAAATTGCAAATGGAAGCTGAGAAGGCTTATTTTTTATTTGAAACTCTTACTGCATAAGTAAAATTTTAATCTTTATATCACTTATAATATCTAATTACCCTTTAGGGTAACATTGTTCTATTATTAAAAGCACATGCACTTCAAATATCTGTATATAAACCCTTAAATGATTTAGATTTATGTCTTATTGTCCACTCACCCTCGCTCCGTTCGGGTTCGCCCTACCTACGTTTTAACATTTAGTATAGATTTCTCAAAGATGAGATATTTTGCCACAGTAAAAAGTATCCTATATGTTGACTCAGATAACCAGTTATCATCATACCAAATTCATCAAAATCACTAGTTTTTCTGTGACGTCACAGACAAAAATTCTAAAAACTATAGATTTGGCCTCTGTATGGATATTAATGTCTATTTGAATAAGATTTTTCATAAATATTTAATGTAGGCTTTGTTACAATTTTATTATATGTATAGATTAAATGATTGCATAATTGACATCTTTTACAGACACTATATGGGATTTGTAATAGGAAAGAAAGGTGCTACAATTGGAAGAATTGGAAGGGATACCAGGACAGATATCAAGATACCTAAGCAAGGCGAGAATAAAGATATCACCATTTATGGATCTAGCATATCAGTAAGTAATTTATTTCCAAAATACTTTAACAAATTGTGTTATTGTTTTGGAAAAGATATGTTGATTAGTTTCAAGATTAAAAGTAAATACCACATGTATTTTCAGTAACATGTATGCTTATATTTTTGAGAAATATTAGTAGATAGATATATTTTTTCTAATTAATCTCCACAAAGGTACATAAATAAGCTGTATAGGCAAAACTACCATAATTTTTTATTAATGTACTATGCAATTTTGCAAAATTAAAAAAAAAATGTTTCTAAAATTTGATCTCTATACATGTATGTTTTTGTTTGTAGAATGTTAAAGCTGCTAGAAGAAGAATCAACATAATTGTTATGTCATCTCGTATGAAGCAAACAAGGACACATTTCATATCTATTCCTATGAATGATACGAACATCAGGAACAATTTTGAAAATTTTAAGGTTTGATAATTTTCTTCATAATTAAATAAAAATAGTTGAGAACTAATTATTATCAATAACATAATATCATATGTGAAATTATGTAATTTGTATAAATGTGACAATGAGATTGTTTTTTGTCTCTCAAAGTCTCAACATAATTAATTTGCTTCTTTATTTGTATATTGGTTACACTGTTATAATGATCTATATAAATAAAAATATGCTGTCCGTTGGTAAGCACTAGAGAGCGCCTGGACGGATTTGGCTCATCTTGTTTTATAAATGTTCGTAATAGAACAATTAATAAGGTTTTTAGTGGAATAAATTAGAAATGTATGGAAAATTGTGAATTTCGTGAGATACTGAAAAAACTTTTCTATACAACATTTGTATGAACACAAAGTTTATCAATTTTATTGCAATCGAGACACAACATGTGTGTCTAGGTTAGCTAGAAAGTTAATAATATTATTTTTCCCACGTGGTTTCGCCATTCTATGTGACATTGGTGAAGTAATCTATGCTAAACATGGCTAGCTTAGCATAGATTAGAGCTTATTGATGGATGCGTTGATTAAGATCCAAATGAGCGAGCTATATATACATTGACAGATATCTTATTATAATTAGAAGGGTTTGCTTGTTTTGTATTATAACAAATATTATTTATTTATTTTAGGAATCAGTGCTTCGAGAATGTTCCAATTCAGGATTAGATGACTCTTTATTTATACGAAGTGAGAAATTGCATTTGACTGTGGGAATGATGTGCCTAATGGATAATGAAGAGCGAATGCTAGCTTCCAAATTACTTATGGAAGCTAAAGAGAAATATATTATGTATGCTTTTCTTAATAGCTTAAAAATACTTTATAGGGACTTTCATATTCATTAGATTTTATCAATATCGGTACCATTTTTTTTAACTAAAGGCTCTATTGATTGTGGGTTAGCTGCATGTATTTCTATTGTTTTTATTATTGGGTTTTAATTATCCAGATATTAGTGTAAATTAATAGTAATTTACGTAGGTTTCATTGTATATGATTAAATAGGTTTTAAGATACAGCTTTTCGCCACTCGTAGTCATATACTATACATAATTTCGTTCCTCTTACATACTATATATTTAAAAGTGCCTCTTAAGCTAGTAATTAACATGTACAGCTGCATGTCAAGCTTTCTTGGGTTCAGCTCTCGGGTTGACCAAGTATAGTTAGGAGTTTTCTGTCCAAGAATTCTCAGTGGCAGCTCGAAGTTAGGTAGTGGCAGCCTCCAAGAGCACGTAAAGCTGTCAGTCCTCTGCCTGATTTTACACTGGTTGTGTCGACTTATTGTTCTACCGGAATTTGTAAGTGAAAGAATACAGAGTGCACTTGTATCGGCGTATATACTTGTGCTACATCTATACGGATACAGTCTATACAGATAAATAAAATTGCAGTATCTGTTTGTAATGTCAAAATAACAGCTTTTTACTAAATGCATGTGAAAGTATATACGGTACTTCTGAGAAAAAACAAGTTAAGATGTTTGTCTGTCTGTCTGTTTGTTCTGGCTAATCTCTGAAACGGCTGGACCGATTTTTACGGGACTTTCACTGGCGGCTGGTAATTACTTTTATTTTAGAAAAAGAATCAGGGTTCCGCGTAAAAAAATAAAACCCATGAAATTGTGAACAAAATCGCGTACCGAGCGAAGCGAGGGAAAGCCGCTATTATATGATAACTTTGGCGCAGAGGACTGATTTCACTGGCATTGACCGCCGTGGCCGAAGTCAGTCATGAGGACATTATCACTTAAATCTACTATTTACTAAATATTGTTTCAGCCCTATACTTCAGGATTATTTGCCACTTAATATAAGATTAAAAGGCATATCGTATATGAACGACGACCCTAAACAAATAGATGTGTTGTATAGCCGCGTGGAAGAGGCGAATGCACCGGCTGGCTTGTTGCAGAGGATGGTGGATGCGATCGTACAACACTTTTATAGAGCAGGTATTGAAGTGTGTAAACTAGTTAAAAAAAAGATGTACGTAGATTGTAGTTCAAAAATTATCTAGACAGATAAAAAAATTAAAGTGTCTGTTTGTAATGTTAAAGTACCTAACAACCTTTTTGCTAAATGCGTATGAAATTATATACAGTACTTCTTATAAAAAAAACACAATTTGTAAAATTTTTGTCTTTCTGTCTGTTTATTTCGATCTCCGAAACGGCTGGACTGATATTTACGGGACTTTCACTGGCAGATAGCTGATGTTATAAGGAGTTATTTAGGCTACTTTTATTTTAGAAAAACAATTAGGGTTCCGCTCAAAATAATTAAAACGTACCCAGGGATACACCTGAGCGAAGCAAGGGTAAGTTGGTATTATACATAATATATATTATTGTACTAATTTTCATAACACACTATTATGTACATAATACATATATATTAAAAGTTATATATTTCACCGAAAACGAAACTGTAGTTGAGGTTGGATTCGTATTTCGAACGAAATTGA
Organism: Argynnis bischoffii washingtonia; assembly: GCA_033884665.1. Taxonomy (NCBI): domain Eukaryota; kingdom Metazoa; phylum Arthropoda; class Insecta; order Lepidoptera; family Nymphalidae; genus Argynnis; species Argynnis bischoffii. Next base: position 6,820,928 of record CM066609.1, read on the forward strand.
AACTTTTGTATTATTTTTAATTTTGTTCAATTTAGTAATACATATTTGTTTGAACATATATAGAGATAAGTATTTGATAAAAAATACGAGGCCAGGTTTTAAATTGTGAGAGCCCCCAATTAGTGCAGGCCCCTAATAATATTATAGAAGGAAATTAAATAAATTTCTTTTATAAGAAACAATAAAAATATTTGGCACATAAGAATTACTTAAGAACATTTATAAATGTCTATTGCGTGAGCCTTGCTTGCTTAAAGCATCCTAGACTGCAGCACTATATTGCCTAAATCCGGTTCTAAACCAAATAGAAAGTTTTTTTTAACTAAATTTTATTTGGTAGAGAATGAAATTATCAAAAAGACTCTGTTACAAATACGTGAGTCAGTGTTGATTCCGTGGAGAGATTGTCAACCGTCTTCCAAAAACAGGAGGAGGTTCTCAATTCGACCGTATATATATATATATATATATATATATATATATATATATATATATATATATATATATATATATATATATATATATATATATATTTATGTTTGTTCGCGGATTTTTTCGTCGTTTATGAATCGATTTTGATAATTCCTTTTTTGTTGGAAAGGACATATCTTAAGAGTGGTACCATGATAAGGAAACCAGGATCTGATGATGGAATCCCAGAGAAAACGAGGGGAACTTTCGAAAATTGTAGCGGCGACTTGTGCGTTTGTTAACATTTTCATTAGGTATCTTAAAGCACTACTATTTAATGAAGGTCTGGAGTCGATCTGATGATGGACCCGAAAGACAGTCGAGGGAACTCCTCAACGATTTACAGCAATTACCTGGTGTTTGGGCTTGGTTAATTTGTATTCATGATACGCCTACACTAAAAATGGAAAAATAATAACTTAAAAAAAAATCGACTTCCAGGCACTGAAAAGTAAAAAATAACTAAACGGGGGTTTTCATTTAGAATAGATACTTAATCAGATATTTTTGAAGTCGGTGTGCTTTGATTTGTATTGGCTGCCACCGACTTCGAAAATATCTGATTAAGTATCTATTTTAAATGAAAACCCCCGTTTAGTTATTTTTTACTTTTTAGTGCCTGGAAGTCGGTTTTTTTAAAGTTTTTATTTCCTATTTAACACAGAGTAAAGTACCTTTTTAGAAATGAAACATATTGATCATGAGTCGCTACTTCGATATGAGGAATGGATCCGCGCTTGTTTGGACACTATTACTTGAACACTATTGGACACGATTAGCTACTACTAACCGTACTAGATTGTTTCGATATTATAAAAATAATACATAGAAATGAAATAAAAAACTACTTTAATACATTTTCAGGTCTCATGGACAAGGAATTTGGTCGGGATAGTGTGAAAATGCACGTGACACTGATGAATTCCAAGTACAAAGCGGAAAAGAAAGGCTTAGAAGAAGGCAGTCCTAGGAGAAGGCCAAGAGAAAGATTTGATGCTTCACAAATTTTAGAAAAATTCTCAGATTATGACTTCGGTGTAACGCAATTGAATGACATACACTTGTCTCAACGTCACTGTATAGGGCCGGACGGATATTATCAATCTACGTGTATTATTTCATGTAAAAAGCAATAAATTTTTATATGTAATTTTTTTTGTTTTTTTTTTTAATCTATACTAATATTATAAAGATGCAGAGTTTGTTTGGTTTTTTGAACGCGCAAATTTCAGAAACTAATAATCCGATTTGAAAAATTCCTGTTTATTGAGGAAGGCTATAGGCTATATATCATCATGCCACTACCCAAGGGAGCGGAGCAGTAATCATAAATGTCAACAGATCGGGCAGATTTCCATACACTATTTTTGAAAGAAAAGTTTGTTTCTTTGTACTTTGAACGAGGGTGAAGCCGCGGGTTCTGCTAGTATAACGGTATTACCAGCATTCAAATTACAATACTCACTGCATTGTAATTACGGTGTTTTAGTTACATATTCAACTGGTGAAATTGAATTTCTTTAAAATATTTAATATTTCCAGCAGATTTCTTATAGGTCCTTCCAAATGTACGAAACAATAGTTACAAAAAATAATTTCATTTCGTCTTTCTCAAACTTAAAATTTCAAAAACATTCATTTTGACTCAATTTTGTAATTTATTATATTTATGAATATCATTTGTGGTAGAAACACGAAGAATTGGTCTATATACGACAAAATTAAAATCACTTTCAGACATTTGAATATAATTATTTATTTGTAATTTATTATACCTACGGCTTATAGCGGTTATATTTTAAATCTGAGGCAAATCTTCCCTTCTTACATCTTTCTTTTAATCTATTATGAGATATATGTAACTTAAAGACAATACATAAAATTTCCGTTCACTTTAAGACAAATGATAAAAGCGAAATTATCACCTTACTTAAAAAAAGCTAAATTAAAATCGATTCACCGTTAGGTAGCTACGATGCCACAGACACACATATACACTTTAAACTTATAACAATCCTCTGCTACAGGAGAAAATAATTAGGAAACTTATTCTATTTTTACCTGAATGTGCGACGCAAGGGTAATGTGTTTATCAGTCTATGTATGTATGTTTGTTCCTATGTGGCGTATTAGAGACCAAACGTGTGGGCCGATTTTGACGATTCATACGTCGTTAGATTCGTCTTGATAACGTGAGTGTCATAGTAGTCCCGTCAAGCTAGCCTACAAAATAAGGGTAGGTTAACAAAAAATCGCATAGAGCTGAAAATTGGTACGAATGTTTGGAACACCATTATAAATGTAACGTAAAAAGTCCCCATCGATCCCACACTTAAAAAAATTATTCAAGGTTCGCAAATATGTCTTTTTTTTTGCATTTTTTAGCTAAACGGTAAGTTTTATGATAAAAATAGGTCAGACAAATATTGTAGGTTATGCAATTATCTATCAAAATTGTCTCTACAATTCATCTCCTAAACGTCACCGTTTCTGAGATATAATCTAACTCAGGGTCAGTGCGACGCACGTTGTTTGTTTTGTTAGTTGCATGTTTGAATATTTTAATGTAAAAACGTGGTATTTTATTATTAATAATGGTTGTTTATTGTACTGTGTGTATGAATAATACTAGAAAAAATAAAGATATGTCATATATTCACTTACATATTTGTTTAATTTGTCTTAACCTATTGTGACAACCTTACCAAAATACGTAACAATTTTACACGTTCTTAAGAAGCTAAGTCTCTGTTCCGTTTATCTACTCATGTGTATTAGTGAAGTGATGAAGCTATACTTTCAAATGTATACAGAGTAACGTAACGTAGGTAGTATTACCTGCTTATAGTTTTACTGTAACAATGAAAACAATGATTACTCTAACAATGAAAACGGGTCAAGTGCGAGTCGAACTCGCACACGAAGGGTTCCGTACAATAATCGTTTTTTTATATTTGCATGGCAGCCTTTTTGAAATTCACCGTCTTGGTTTTTTATTATTTGTTAATATATCGGCAATACAAATATACACTTGTGAAAATTTCAACTACTATACCTATTACGGTTCATGAAACCCTCTGACAGACGTCCGTTTGACGTTTGACGGACGGACAGCGGAGGCATAGTAATAGGGTTGCGTTGACATCCTTCGGGTACGGAACCCTAAAAATTTTACAAATGATACTCTTATTAATTTAAGTAATCATATCAATTATGATAGAGTGATTTATCTATTGAGTTACGTTGTACGAGTATTTATACCAAATTTTATAAAACTCATATACAAGAAAGTACACATACATTAATGTCTTTACGAATTTAAAATCAAGTCAAAAGAGCACACAACGCAATTACAAATGCTACATGTATAACGGCCCTCTTGGGAGACAAGAAATGTATTGGATTTACAGAGTTATCTTCAACGTACAGTAATAAACACGTAAAAATTAATTGACACTTTTCAAAATAGTTTTAACCACAATCTAGAACTTTTTTATATAAGTTGTTGACGGGATTTCTCAATACAAAAACGATTTTTCAGTATTTTTTCCATGCTCACGACGTTTTTGATGTAGACAAACCCCTCTCAAATATTAATCATAAGATTTTGTTCTGGTTGACGATACCTCGTCCTGCGCTTTGTCTAAACTAGATGTTTACGTAACTTATAAATACCCCGTAATCTGTAAAGGATTGAATTCTTGATTACTGGCGTAGTCGGTAGCGTCAGATATAATGTGCTCGTTCAAAATATGCAATATGTTAATACGGACTACTAAATATAAGCTATGTATAGGATAGGGATAAGGGCTAAACTAACCTATGTAAATTTCCATGTTTTGTCGCAGTTTTATCTTAGTGTGTTTTCACTCTCAAGCGGGACTTCAGTCCCTTTAATTTATTCTATTTCCTATTTCTTACTTGTGAGTTGTTGTATTCTATACATATAATAAAATTGTAACCAAGCCGAATCTGTACATTAAATATTTTTTGGAAAATCTTATTGAAATAGAAAATATCTCATCTCTAAGAAATATATACTAAATGTTAAAATGTAAGTAGGAACGAACGCGAGCGGAGCGAGGGTGAGTCGCTAGTCTTTGCATAAATCTCTAATAACAGATATTTTTTTAATTAAAACAAATAATAGTTTATTTTTGAAAAAGTGCCCATTCAAGTCTCGCGAGCAAGAATAGCAAATGCATGATAGGTAAATATTTGAGATAAAAATGAATAAGCGAATAAGTTATTTTTAAACCACAGACAACAATTCATATTTATATTACTAGCAGTATCTACCCGCGGCTTCGCCCACGTTCAAACTTCTGATCGCTACCAAATTTCACAGAATCACCCGCTGCGTTAATCTAAAGATTTCCTGAAAATTTGATCAAAATCTCTCCAGCCGTTTTAGAGTCCATAGGGAACATACATCGATTTTTATATATATAGATATCTTAATTATAGTTAACAATACTTTGCAACTTATCATCATCATTACTTTAACCATACAATCTTACCGCCGTCTCTATACTTTTACTCAAAAGTGCAAAAAATCCAATACGCTCCGCTTTTTATTATAGCTTTACCCTTATCAACCAAGGTTGTATAAGTATACGAATTATTTTTATACAAAATACGCTCAAGAGCGTGTCAGAGTCGCGTACTAAAGGTCACGTTTCTTGCTTTATTTATTGTCCACATTAACCCATTTAACCCAATGCTAAGTACCTACACCACTTAAGAAAGTGTTAAGTTCTTTAAGAACCAGTGCGTACTGTTTTGAGAGATATATAAGTAAACTTAACTTACAATTTAAACAGTCGATAAATATTTTACTTGTTTCTTTCTAGTCATATAAAAGTCTTAATGTTAACTGATAAAGCCTTGAATATGATGGATGTACACAAGTAAATATGAAATATGGGGTCGTTGAAAATGATCTTTTTTATTATATTATAAAAAAATATAATTTTATGCAGATACATTTTTATCTACTTTTGAATTTGTACGGAAGTTAAAGTCGTAGGCTACTTCGAACTTCCAAAACCAGAGTAACTTTAAAATAAATAAAAAATCATGATGCTTCAATTAAGATGCTTTTATATTTCAACTTGTGAATCAAGTTATAATGTAAGGTAATCTATTATAATATCCATAATTTTGCTATTCACAAAACTGACTATAGCCGCTTGAATGGAACACAAAGTCTAAAATTAAGATTTGTATACAAAAGCCAGATTATCTGCGGCAGTAAAAGGCTGGGTATTTTCGCCTCGTAACCGCGGCTTATACTGAGCTTATTCGAGTTTCTGTCCGAACTGCTTTTATCGGGTCTTCTCCGAGGTTGCGTATTAGACGCGAAAAATGTGCTTTACGTTTATAAAACCGCTTAATTTATTTGTTTGAAAATTAGTTATTTCCTTACATTTATACAAGAATAAAACAGTTTTGCTACATAAAATGATAATTAATTACAAAAAAAAAATTGTTTTCATTTATTTATTTCACTTTAAAATAGTACCTGGGCGACCGAGCTTCGCTCGGAGTTCTTGAAAGATTGTATATTTTACATTAAATGACTTAGCGTTACTGAGAAAGTTGTATAGATGTCGCGATAAGAACAATTTTCTTTTTAATTTGGCTTAAAAATAATTTTACATTAAGTGACTAAGTGTTACTGACAGAGTTGTATAGATGTCGCGATTAAATTTTGCGTAGAATAATGCATAAGAAAAACGCATGAAAACTCGAAAACACGCGTTTTCCCAGACATGTGACTAATCTAGATCAATTTTTCGCCCCCGTAAGCCCCCATATACCAAATTTCAGCAAAATCGTTAGAGCCGTTTCCGAGATCGCCGGTATAAATAAATAAATAAATAAATATATAAATATACAAGAATTGCTCGTTTAAATATATAAGATAAGTAATAAGTAATAATATAGTAGACTTTTCAAAAATTAACATAGAAATAATCTTCAGTAATTGACTATTCAGCATTTATAAAGCAATCAAATGATCATAAAACTATACGCGCTATCGAACCAATTTAAATAGGAAAACATAATCAGGGATGGTGGTTGGAAATCAGTGCGAAGAGTTTCGTAGCTCCATGGCTACGAGTGGTAACGCGGGCGGGGAAGCGCCAGTACAGACGCAATGGCTACGCGATGCGCCCGCCTGCCGTAGCGCGGTTACGTTCACTACACGGAAAGTGGGAACTGGGAACTACCTGTGTTTTAAGCTAAGCGTATTTAAGCGAAGGTAATATTGCTTTATATAACTTCATTTTTAAATATATTTTTGTTATATTTTCTTCTATTTAAGTATTTTGCAGCATTATGCGCATACGTTGAGAAATAAACCCTGAAAATATTTAAATATATTATAAATGTAAAATTATAATTTTCTGGGTTTCCATAGTAAATTTTATATTTTATTATATAAAATTCTGCAATTTATTTCATTTTATTAATTTAAATTTGAATGTAATAAGATTGCTTAATGTATTTTCGGTTGCGCTTATGAACATTATTATATTTTTATTATATACTTATTATTAGTAGTACGGTGTATTGTATATTCTAATAAAAGATATGGATATGTAGCATTTTTCATAGTAAATAGCAAATTATAGCATGGCTATTATTTAACTCGATAGCATACCCCGCTCGTAAAAGTTAAAATATGTATTTTATACGCCTTCAAACCCTTCTTGTCCGGCTCTCTAACACGTCCGCATTTTACATAAAATTCTTGTCGAATGCTTTATGGAATAGAAAATGAAGTCCAAATTCAGTTAGCTTTTAGGAAAAATATTTTTATTAGGAATATTTTTATACGAAAATACTTTAGGAATAACGACCTTGAAAAATAAATTTAATACATTTGTATAAATATATATTATAATCTATAGTTTATGTGTGTATTACTTATGTTACATACATAAGCAATATTAAGTGACATCATACAGAGACTATTAATTGTTATTATTTATTGTTTGGAAAGATGTAACTAGGTCAAGGAATTTGCAAACAAGTAATACTTTCTCATTTTTGACCTATTTCTCCGTTGTTTACGTAATTTTTATTCAAACATTTTTGTATCATAAGTTCTCTAACCATTTAACGTTACTCTCTTTATTCATACGTTAACGTATGAGTGTTTACAACAAACAGAAGAAAGCAATTACTTTAATTATTTTAGTTATATCATATATATTACAATATACAGTGACTTTTTCATTATTTATGTGATTCAATATTTTTCTGTCTAAAAATTACAAAAAATATTTTTCTATTTTTAATTATTTTTTAAGTATGTTTTGCGTGTATGATTTTTATTCAAAGTTTGATCTAGACTAAAATAATATAATTTTATATTAATACAATATTTTATTATTATTTAAAACATTAAGGATATCCTATGTCAGGTAGCGAGAGATATCATACAAAATTAATTAGACCAACCTCCTACGCATGGTAACTGCCCTTCAACGTTTTATTTATTAGATAATATCGCATTCCCGTCGTGATGTAAGGGGGAGGGTAAGACAGTTTTGCAATTCAAATAAAATTGGGATTTGAAGGGGCTACTTGTTTTCTAATGTATTCCCTTTCGGTATCTCATTTGAATTGAGAATGACTTCAAAATTCCGTTGTAATTATATCCATATTTATATATGACTTTGAGCTATATTATTAGATTATGTACGTATGTACTGAATTATATAAATGTTGCTAAAACACGCTTTATATACGGAAAATATTTAGAAAGTTTATTGCTATTTAACTCAGTGAGACTGGTACGCTACGGCTGACATAATATTATAATTTTATGAATCACGTAACAAGGTATGATCCCATACCTTACGTCGTCCCATATGTCGTCGTCATTTATCCAATATGTTAAAGAAACAGTAAATAAATAAAGTGTACATATAGGTGTACATGTACGTATACTCACAACTACTACTCACATGTTCAGGATCACACCTACAAGTGTCTAATTATCTATTAATTTATTCTAGATTTAATGTACATATATAGGTAAAATATTCGAAACATTATAGTTTTGGCTTTTATTGTACTCAAATTAGATAGATAAATTTGAGGTTATATCAATTGCGTCACAAGCATATGATAAAGTGCGTCACATAAGTTTGCTTTTTTTCATCATAATTGGGAAAAATGCAAAGGAGTTACCATTGTAATAACTAATAGACTATTATGTAATATATGGTTATAATAAACATTTTGTAATGGATAGATTAATTTGTTAAACACTACTTTTATAACGTAAATAGATTGACAGCTTATAGATTTTATTAAATAAACTGGCGACTCACCCTCGCTCCACTTGGGTTCGCTCCTAGTTATTTAAAAAATGAGAGTTGGGGGAAGAAGGGTGAAAAATACTTTACGACCTATTCTCTTACCAAATATACAAAAAAAATATTGAAATCGGTCGAGTTGTTTCGGAGGAGTGCGACCACCAACACCGTGATACCGAGATATGTATATATTAGATTAGGGGGGTTTTAACCCCAGATTGGTTACGATTTATTCTAATGTCTGATTTCATTGAAAATAGAATACAGATCGGACAGTGGACGCGCCTAGTCCTCTAATTAAATCATTTTTTGAGTGCAGCAACTATTTCTGTCTGTAATGTTGCATGTTAGTTTTAATTTGACATATAACACTGCGGGTTTGACTCAGTGACAAGGCCAACGTGGTGCCAAAGAGATGTATTAAGTTATATATTTTTAATATATTAATTTTACAAATAAAGCATAGAAGCATTTGCTAGTAATTAATTAAAAATCAAAATTTCAAACGAAAGATCTAACGTATTGCACTTGTCGAAACTCTCAATATTGAAAGGTTTGCTTGTACACATTTAATTTCATATATTTTCACATATGTACTTCTACCGATATAACAGTTAAAAGTAAATAAAAGTGCTAAATAACTAAAAAAAATTTATTACAAAATCGTACGTTAAGGTTTTTTTATGAGATTCAGTGACAAACGAGCAGACAGACTACCTGATGGAAAGCAGCCTGTCACCCATAACACCTACGGTTCATGCAATTAGGTTGTAAGTAGCAAAAATACAGAACCACAGCTACGTTGTCACTGTGAGGACTAAGATGTCATGCCTCTTGCCTGTAATTGCGCTGGCTACCTTATCCTTCGAACCGGAACACAACAATGCAATCATTGTTGCTTGGCGGCAGAAATAGATAAGGGGGTGGTACCCATCCAGTCGGACTCCTCAGGCTTGACAGAGTCCTACCAGCAGATACAGAGAGGAGATAAAAAAGATCTTTTTAAAGCTACTACATAAAGTAAAAATCACACCGAATAAAAAAAGAAATACAACTAGATGAATTTATCTTATGTTTTTGTAGGTATTAAAGTAAACAAAATATGTACATTACAATGTTAAGATATAATGTACAATGTACATTTGTCATGAAAATGAAAATGGGACTGATCATCATTATAAAAGACGACTCGATTCTTTTCACGCTATTTATTTTGCAATATGAAAAAAATGTTTAAAAATATTTTATTAATACTTAAAAAGTTTTGATTTGCTTTATATAATTTCTCATTTTATTGAGCCTTTATTGTAATATTGTGATCAAACATTTTTTCACAGTTTCTCTTTATAAGTTAGTATGTTTTATACTATATATAATTCAAACATATTACAAGTCTCATGGTTTTTTTCATCTTTTTAACCATTTTCTCTATCTGTGAAATTATCGTTAGAATTCATTCAATCCTTCATATTGGCTTGTAAAAAAAAGACAAAATATTTAAAAAATGTTTTGGGATTAGATATTGTGCTAGTGAGATTTTTATTCAATAAATTTATTTATGATCATTATTACAGCATAGGTATTTCTTTTATATTGCAAACACGTTATTGTTTAAGGTAAATGCCTTAATAATATTACAGTGGCTCGTGCAGCTCGCGTCGTGGAAGCCTGTTGGTTGAAAATAAAGTACGTACTTAATGTAAGTGCAATTCACTTGCAACATATTAACGTTATTATTTCGAAGTAGATGGTAGCTCCTCCTACATTTACTTACTTTACCTTTATTGAAGTAGGTAATTAAATTATATTTATAGTTTTTATATTTACAACTTAATGTTATTATAGTTCCATTAAAATAATATCTATATAATATAAATAAACGAATAATGGAAAGTTCAGTACTCAAATTATATTGAAACGGTAGTACTTCATAGAAATTATTTGGGTGTATTGAAGCGATAAATTAATGGCAAAGTGCGTTCGACTGGGGCGTCGCATAAATGGGAATACGACATCGATCTGACGGAGGGGCAAAACTCCCTCGGTAGGTACCTACAATGGATAATGGAAGTTTCACTTAGCACATGTACTATTGCTTTGGATTAATTGTCGTTTGACGATGAATTAAATTCTGTGGCTCATTTTTCAGTTTTAGCATTTAGTCAAAGCTTTACATATTACGTATTCAGCATACGTCTAACTATTTAAGTTTGTAAAATCCTTTTCAAATGTTTACTGTTATTTTGTTTTCCCAATCTTTGTTACAAGTTTTATAACTTTAAGTAGTTCGTTATACTTTTTTCTTAGAACGTCGAGATAACGAGATATTTGTCTTGGAAGCTCTAGGGGTATAAATTTATTTTTCTTGGTAACTTTGTGTATTCATTATTTTTAAAACATCGGAGATAATGTTAGGAATAAGAATTAAGAATGTAAAAGATGTTGCTTTGACCTTTTAATTTTTAATTTAATAAAAATATCATTTTTAGGGGCTGCAATTGAAAAAAAAATACGTATACGACGCAGGAATTAGTTATGTTAATTATCTATACTAATATTATAAAGAGGAAAGATTTGATTATTTGTTTGCATCGAATAAGCTCCAAAACTACTGAACCGATTAAGATGATATTTGGTAAGAAGATAGTTTGAGACCCTGGGAAGGATATAGGCTAGTTTTTATCCCGGAAATCATGGGGGTGAAAATGTTTGTATGGCATGTATATGTGGAAGCAAGCTAAAAATATAACCTATGTTTTAAAAGTGATATAATTCAAACGATTTTCGTAGTGCGATTCATTATATTCGTAACATTAATAATAAAAATCGATCTATAGACGATTTGTATTACACCCAAAAGCATAAAATAGTTACCAAGTATATCCAAACATCGAAGTCATTGCATAAATGTATGAAAATTCTTAACGAGACAAGGAAAGTTCCTCGTCTCGGTTCTTCAAAAGTCTGTTTTAATAGCAGCTTCATTTATACTGAGTGCTGACTTGCGCAGTCTTTAGGGTAATTTTCCTGAATCTACTCACTCCTAACTTTCGTCTGTGGAGAGCAATCCACTCCCCTTTTTAAAACTGACATTATGTGTAACACTTTTTTTCATGAATATATCCTAAGGCTATAATTGCTTCCACTATCAGCCCTAATAATTACGTTTGAATGAGAACTTTTCTGTTTCCATAAATATTTAATACTCAGATAAAATTTCAGTGCATAACTAGTTCACATTTTTATCCGTACTTACAGATTAAAACAGAGCTAATGATATTGATGTTGCTGGGAAAATGAATATTACAACAAAAAAAAAAAAAAATTACAAGCAAATTGTATTCAGCCCTTTTTAACGTCCCACTGCTGGGCACGGGCCTCCCTTCAATACCAGGGGAATCAGGCCATAGTCCACCACGCTGGCCAAGTGCGGATTGGCGGACTTCACATGTCTTTCGAAAACTTGCTAGGTTCTCTCAGACATGCAGGTTTCCTCACAATGTTTTCCTTCACCGTAAGGCAAGTGGTAATCATGTTAGAAATGATTCGCACATGAAAATATCAGAGGTGCGAGACTCGGGATTTGAACCCGCTTCACTCGGTTTCCCAAGCGAGCGCGTTACCACTGGGCTACCACTTGCCTTACAATTATATTTGATAAACTATATCAATTATATTTGATAAAACAAAATGAATATATTACAATTTATATTTGATAATTTGCACAAGCAAATTATCAAATATAAATTGTAGTATTCCTTTATTATTTTAACATATTCTTATATGTGTAATAGAAAGAAGTTCAAGAATAAGGTTAGATAAACACTTATTTTATCTGCTTCTGAAATATGAATCTAGAAATTGGTGAGAGGCGAAAATGGTCCTAAGATCTCCAAGGGGCTGGGGGAAACCATCCCCTCTCTGGCTTGCCTGCGCTAGCTTTCTAAGAGTCGAGCTTGATGTTTAAAAGGGAGAGAGAGGGAGAGAGCGAGATGTTTAAAAGGGTGAAAGCGTTCAATCGGGGTAATAACTTGCGATGATGGAACCGATTTACACCTCTCGATGCTTTTACCGACCACGCTAATGTTTGAGATGGCTTATCGAGTGGGAGGCGACTCACCCACCGATCGCCAAATGTTAAATGCGAGATTGTTGCAAAGGCGGGTGTCCGGTAGTCTCATCCAAATAGAACAGTTATTTAGCCCATTTAGACTCAATTCCATAACATTAAATAGTTTTCCATATTTTGTGGGGCAATGTCCTGTGGTTGCTCAGAAAATATAGGGGAAAAGCCGGATAATTGCGCTACCTTTTGAAAATCTTAAATTACATAAAAATTAAGTATCTACTTACAACATGCACCATGTATAATAAGACATCAGTCTTTAATCTTTCATTGCGACCTATTTTTCTAAACATAATCAATATAGTTTTTCAGTAAATCCTGTTTTATTTGACCTCTACAAAAAGGGATAGTTGCCCTCTGTGGCGGATAGTTGCCTCATGTTAAAAATGCTTTGGGGGATACTTGCCTCATGCGGGGATAGACGACTAATTGTGAAATTGCTTTGATTTTTTTTAATTAAAAGCAAATTTATGTAATCAACTATTATTAATTATTAACATCAATTTATTAAGTAGATACTAATCGAAATACTAATCAATACAATTTTTAAAATACATATAAAATCTCCAAAATTTAAGTTATAAATAATAATTAATTTTACAGATAAAAATAATTTGGCAATCAACTTGTGCACAAATATTAAAATTAGTGAGTGAGGGAGTTTTAACTTTATTTATTTTAATTTTTTTCTATATCTAAAATGAATGACTCACCCTTGCTTCGCCCGGATGCATTCTTAGTTACGTTTTAAAGTTTAGTATATTTTTCTCAAAATTCATCAAGATCTGTCCACTGGTTTTCTCGTGATGCTTTCACAGACAGACAGATAAACAGACAGACAAAAATTCTAAAAACTATAGATTCGGCCTCTGTATCGATTTTAATGACTATTTCAATAAGACTTTCCAAAAAATATTTTATGTACAGATTCGACTTAGAATTTTATTAAATATACATAGTCTTGCCCTAAATATTGTTATAAAGAAAAAAACATTTTTTCTATTGCACGTAACATTTATTACTATTACAGTGTGTTAGTTTAATGCATTAATATAAAACAATTAAAAATATATAAAGCTTATTCAAAGTGGTATCCATTAGCTACAATACAGTCCTTAAAACGTTGAGGCCAGTTATCAATAGAAGCACGGCACTCTTTCTATGGAAAATTTCTTCACTGCCAATCATATGGATTGTTTTAGGGACTTCAAATTATCATGGAATTTAGGGCAAGTCATACTCTCTAAAACTGACCATAAATCATAATCCAGCGGATTAATATCGGGAGTAGATGACGGTCAGTCTTCAGCTCTGATGAAGTCCGGAACGTGGGTTTCTAACCAAGATTGCATGGATAGAGCTTCATGACCCGGCGCCGAGTCTTGTTGAAATAACCATTCGTGGCTATTAAACATGGTGTTGTTAAGGGGCTTAACTATCTTCTCAAGAATGGCATTTTGATACATTTGTGCCGATATTTTGGTACTTTTTTCACAAAAATATGTCTCAGTCACTCCTTCATAGCTATACCCCACCAAACCATCACTGAACTTGGATAATGCCCACGTTGTACTCTGTTAACTAATTAGGAAGTTTCCTTAGAGCTTTGAGCATACAGTCATTTTGTTTGTTAAAATATTGCTCAATTGTAAAAAAAAATCTCATCCATAAAGAACATCTGTGACCTTCCTTTGCGTACCGCTTAAGTAGTTGTTTTGATTTTTACGACCCTATTCTTTTTTAAATTATCAGTTAAGAAATGACCAGTGCGTCTCTTATAGACTGCAAGTCCTAAGTCATATTTTATAATACTCGACATGGTTTTAGGTGCTACCTTCATATGCATTCCCCAACTATAAAAATTAAAAAAAAAAAAAAAAGGAGCTACCTTCATCTCCCGAGATAAAATCTTTTGCTTTCGGACAGGATTTCTTCGAATTCTTTTCCTTACTGCTTTGATCGCCTTTTTCGTACGTACACGAACACTACGTGGACGGCCAGACCGTTTTCTGTCACAAACAGAGGAGGTATCATTGTACCTATCAATAGCCCGGTACACAAACATTTGACTAATACCAAGCGCATGGAGAGTTTTAAAAATTGTATTTGGCTTTATACCTACTTTGTCTAATGCAATCACAGTGATTCGGTTCTCTTTATCACCCCACTTCAGTTTAATATCACCAAGTATTTTACAATATATTGGCGCGAAAATGAGAAAGCAATGAGCAATTGTATAAAAATGACAGATTCCAAATTTAAAAGTAATATTTTGTTTATTTTTTATTGTAACAATATTTATGGCCAAACTATGTATATATAGATTAACATAATTTAATATAATCTACTCTTAAAATTAACATAATCTAATATAAAAACCTTTATTTTTATATTTTTATGTAATAATCTTTATCCTTTAGTCTCAGTAGATAATAATAATGTCCTACTGACCGATTCCAGTCACGGCGGCCAATCTCATTGAGACTAGTCAACTGCGCAGGAGATATTATAGTGCACAAGTGTGCGCGCAGACACAAGTGCACTAGCTATTCCTATATTATCTATCATTGTAAGCTAGATGACAAGTGTTTAAGCATTAAGGTTTTATATGTAATATTTGTGTTGGTACCAAGTATGAAATATTTTTGTAAGATATATAAATGATGATATCTATCTTAGTTTTTTGAAGATAAAATGCGGTATTCTCAACATATATATGCAAGAAGTGACAACATAATAATGATACTTATTTATTATCTTTCCTGTGACGAAAGTGCGCAAAAATGAAAATTGCTTCGCATGGGTTCGTCCGTAGGTAAGCAGAATCAAAACCGTTGCTCCTTTTTGGTGTGAAAGGACATACTAATAAACATTGCACAATGAAAAAGCTATTCTTATTTCATGTAAGCTAGGACCATATAAACCATATAAACCATTATATTGATTTTCCTTCCCGTGCTACTTCTTATAGAGATCGAAAATTTAGTTTTCCGATTTCCCTACGGACATTACGAATGTTCGTACACAATAAAACAGTCCTTACTGTTTTTTTTGTTCTCAATATATTTATTTAATTGCTTGCATTTGACAAGTTTTTCATTCACATATTCTTTCACAAAATATCGAGTTTATTAAAATATGATTTTGATGATTTTTTTTTAAATTGCAGAAATATTTACTGTGTTATAAGAAAGTAAAATAAATTCACCATATAATATATATATATATATATATATATATATATATATATATATATATATATATATTAAAATATTCCGTAACATAAAACAGATATATCTCAAAGCATGTTTATTATATGCGCATAAGTAACAAAGAACTTATGAACTCTCAGCTATCGTGTCGATTGTACCTACTCTCCGTTGTGAGCGGCGTGACCTGAATTAAGATATAATTTGTATTTGCCGCAGCTTATAGGTTTATTTAATAATTAAGCTTTATTTATTTCGATGCATGTACATATATGTACTTTATACACTATGACATAAAAAAATTTTTCGTGTTTATTAATTGCATTTGCTATATTAGTTATTTTCAATAAGGATGTATTTAGGAAAATAATTAATTATTATCACAACATAAGCTTATACAGTAATTTAATACAATCCAGTATAAAATATAATATAAGACTGAGCAAGAAAATATTTCTCACAATAAACTCAAGTACACATTGTTTAAGGTGGCTCTACAAAACTGCTACGGCACGCTACGTTAGTTCTTGTAGCGCCATCTTTGGGATACTGTGTTAAGTAAAAATGTTCACAGGCGACTTAATTTCTGTTATGCGCCACCTTCTGCTTCGGCGAAATTCAAAAGCTCTCAGCTGAAACTTAATTAAGGCCACCAGAGGGCGATGGTCTCGCTCATCACAACGTCGATGTAACATTGCTTAGCGTACTACGTTGTTTTCACAGAATCGCTGTAGCTTCAAATGAATGAGATGTAATGACTGGCATGAATTTCGTATACATTCTGCCTGACAAAGGTTCCAAGTAATTGATATTTTTAATTTACATCAAAAGTGATTTTGGAAATCGATTAGTATGACAGAATAGAGTTAAAATTGTTCAAGAACAAATGAATAATAAAATGAAACAAACATGAATTATGGTATCTATTTTATTTTATTGTAAAAATATTTTACTTTTGAAATTAAAATCGATATCTATACATATAATAAAACATAATATAATAGATAATAATTTCTATTTCAATATTTAAGGGTCAGATTCGGCTTAGTTAGAATTTTATTATATGTATAAACTAGCAAAACCCGCGGCTTCGCTCGCGCTAAAACTACAACAAAAAACCTTTAAAAAGGTAGGTTTCATACAAATTTTCATCCCTTACTTTATCTCCTTATGGGATGAATTTCAAAAAACGCTAAAACACGTATTTATTTAATTGTATTTAAGAGCATTAATACCAAGTTTCAAGAAATTCTGATCATAAATGTTTTTTGGGTTATAACGTGTATTTCTGTGGGAATGAGATAATTTCCCGCGGTAAAAAGTATCCTATATGTTGACTCGGATATCCAGCTATCATCATACCAAATTTCATCAAAATCCCTCCAGTGGTTTTTCTGTGATGCGGTAACAGACAGACAGATAGACAAACAAAAATTCTTAAAACTATAGATTCGGTCTCTGTATCGATAATAAAGTCTATTTCAATAAGATTTTCCAAAAAATATTTAAGGTACAGATTCGACTCAGTTAGAATTTTATTATATGTATAGATTGTAACTAAGCCGAATCTGCACATTAAGTATTTTTTTTGAAAAATCTTATTGAAATAGACATTATTATCGATACAGAGGACGAATCTATAGTTTTTAGAATTTTTGTCTGTCTGTCTGTCTGTCTGTTACCGCATCACGAAAAAACCACTGGATTTTGATGAAATTTGGTATGATGAAAGCTGGTTATCCGGGTCAACGTATAGGAGTGGGGGAAAATATCTCATCTCTGAGAAATCTATACTAAACGCTAAAAGGTAAGTTGGGTGAACCCGAGCGGAGCGAGGGTGAGTTGCTAGTATACCATAAATAACTACCATTCCAAAAAAATATTTTACTTTAGAAAAACTAGGATTTATAATTGCATTTTGCGTAGCAAACTTTAATTAAAACAGAGGTGGAAAAAATAAATAGTGATATAAATTAAGAATGAGCATTCATTAAAATTTAGCACTACAAGATTTCCATCATGTTTGTTTTATGTAAAGAAAAAAATGGAAATTTCTATGGAAGACGAGCTTGCATGAAACCGGCGCGACGGCGGCGGGCGGGAGGCCACCGGCCACGCGATCACTTTGCTACGAGCACCGCGCGGGCCGCACGCCGTCTGCCGCCCATCGCCTAACCATTCCTTATACTATAACCTCGTTAACTTGAGTGACGTAAAGCATTCTTATAACTAAACGTGTATGGTGTATCGGGGACGTGGCATCACTCCGTCGGAACTAGTGTTCGCGGACCTATAAAAGATAACCTTGCACGTTGCATTTATTATTCAGTGGCTGCGCTTAGCTATAGCCAGGATGGCGCCCTTTACAGGTATTGTTCCTAAAATAGAATGCTAAACCAAATCCTAGCCGATGCTTATAGATTTCATTTGTTCTTGGACACTTGTAAGGTGCTTTTTTACTCAGTCGAGTAGTCTGTTGCGCGTCATTGCATCCATCGTTGCACAATGCATACTTATAGTTGGCTTATTTCATAATGAAATCTCGGCAAATTAATGAGATGGATATTTTGTTGAAATTAATTAAAAATATAGGTATACTTATATTTTTTTCTTTAAAGTCTCTCAATTATGACATAAATAGTTTTAAGATACTTAAGACTCTAAATTGTAAACGATAACTTATGTTTAAGGTTATTTCCCTAAGTATACGTTTCAAAATTTTCGTCTACAAAATAGATGCTTTTTATTTTACGAGATCCTATAACAGCCTCTAATTCTGTAAAGGTCTTCTTAGTGGAATTACGAATAGTAAAAATAGCTCATATAATTTTATTATACGAGTACAACAATGGAAATATAAGTTGTTACTACACATACGTTAGCCATATGTTTAAAAACTTAGTTATATTTTTTTTGACAACTTAAGTTAGATTGAAAATGTTAAATGTAAAAAGACCAACTTTTCTTTTAATTGTTAATAGAGAATATTTTATTATAAACATCCAGGAAAGAGAAATAAAAATATGTCGAGATACATATTTTCCTTTTGCAAGTTTAAGCAGATTGACTAAGAACGAAACCTTTCAATAGATTAATTAACTTCGAAGTATTGATTAAGTATAATTGTTAGTTTATTGATCGCTACGTAACCTTATCCAATGCTACGTCTAATGTGACACGCCGTTAGACTTGTAGCTTGCCTATACTTAAAAAATCTTTTCTTGACATACACTGTTTACGCAACGCGAAGAACCAATGAACGAAGTTAATTACAATTTGCTTCGTAATTTAGGCTTGAGAAATTTTAAATCTACGTAACAACCATTTTTCATATTTAATATTACGATTTACGAGCCCTTTTATTTCCTATGAAGGTTAAGCCATGAGACCAAACTACTTTATTTTCTCCAAAATAGCTAAACTATTTTATTATTTTAATAAGTTGACCTACATTTTTCTTTATTTCTTTATACAGTTTTAAAAGAAAGAATAAAAAAATTGGAGCTTTGTTTTAGTAGAATTTGGTTTTTTAAACTCTTCTTACTAATTTGAATTCTGAATGTATTTTTTATGTGAAAAAAATTAAAAAGCAAGATAAGTTTTTAAAATAGTATGTTACACACTTACTGCCTTAAAGACTAAATGTTCCTCTTAAATCTCTCTTTTTCAATATATTAATTTTTATCTATATCTGACACTGACATAAGCATTTAAGCAAAATAGAGAGCCATATTTAAAATACATGCAAAGGCAAACTTATCATTTAGCACCATCAAATTGTAACATTGTTCTACTAACCAGTAAAAAAAAAAGTTATGTTTAAAATAATAACTGAAAAGATAGATTAACAATCACTATAAATGTAATTGTTTAATCCTCAGGAGTAACGCTTTTTCTTGAAGTATATATGATACCATTCTTAAGGTGTCTCATTTAGCCATTAGTTTTTTAACGTCCCATGGCTGGGCCTGGGCTTAGGGGGGATCGGGCCAGAGTCCACCACGCTATACACACACTATATTTATAAAACATTCATTAAAATAAGAATATTTTATAATAACACTTTCGGCGAAGATCGTAATATATACAAAAAACATTCACCAATATTGAATACAAGAGGCAGGTATTTATTGAAGTCCGTCAAAAAATACTGTAGCAATATTTATAAATTATTATTTTTAAAAGATTCTATTTACTCGAAGTACGTCTCAATCTTTGCTTTGATTATGCTTCAACCACTTGCTATCATACAATTGAGTTTACAAAACTTAAGAGACAATGCCATATGGCTAGATGTACTCATCAATATCTTAATTATAAAACTTGTTTATTAATAAAAGCTGTTCTTTTATTTAAAAAAAATAGTTAACTGTTTAAGATTATGTTTTTACTGTTTTAAATAAATATTTTTACACAGTAAATGGCAGTATCGTGTGTGTAATATTTTTTCATTTCTATATACTTATCCATTCAAGTCCTTTGTGTCTGCGAGATAATAGAATATTTTCTACATTCCTCCAGCAGCAAGATAATGTGTGCTAGGTTACCAAGGCCACACTTTGCCTACACCAGACCAGAAGAATCCTTATGTATGAATCAAAATCCATTCGGAGATCGTGTACAGGATATTTGATGCAGTAGCACTCAGGCTATGCCACTTTAGTTTTATTATTACTTTAGTTTTATTATTACTTTAAGTTTACTAAAACTTAATAGAGCTTTCACAAAAATGTTATTTTCAGAAATACAGAAGTATGTAAATGTATTTGTTGCAGCCGTGCCATATGTTGTAGTTTCGGCATTCGTTACCAATGTAGAGCACCCCACTTTCTATGAATAAGGCATACAGATTCAGTGTTTTATACTAAAAGTAGGCACTTTTTAGTCAAAAAAGCATTTTTAACTAGGTAATTTTAATCAAAATTAATATACTGTCTTATAATAGCTAAATTTAAGTAATTTTACTAGTCCGATGAAACATTTTGAACACTGGAAGCGAACAAATGAATTTAATTACTTTACTTAAATCCTCATTAGTTGGAGTGCGTCCTCATACCATTTCTAAAATACTTTGATTGAGTCCGTTGCGTGTAAAACGCTGGCAATGGTCGTAAGGGCTATTTACGAGTCGGTCGGTCCATTTATTCTATGTAAGTTCTCTTTATTGTGAGAATGTATTTTACTTAAGCGGTGCATTTTCTAACGCCCACTGGGAATATTGACTGATTTATTTTCTCTGGCTATTTGCCCTAGCTCCTAACCTAGCGCTCATAGTTGTTAAATTTCTTTTGATTAGATAGGAACGGGGGAAATGAGATCCCATAAAGGGTAACGGTACTTCCATTATATATAAATGAAAAGATGTGTATTTTTATGGCTGCGCAGGTAGGCCGTGAGGGTTCAAATCATCATAGGTTGAAATTGAACCCATAATGCTGTTTCCAAAGTTGTACTAAAGCTATTTATAATTATTGTTTTTAAAGTTATTAGTATCATGTTATTATTCTTATAATATTATTATATTTTACAATTTAAATGTCCATATAGTAAAATATGACAACAATTTTTAAGAATTAAGTAGGTAATGCTAAAATATCAGAATAATAAAATAATAATAATAATAATACTTATATGAGAAATTTATGTAAGTAGAAATCGTGTTAAATGTCTGATGATGATAGTTTCACCATTATACTTATATTTGTCAATATCATTAGAATATATATTTTAATTTAAATTTGTTACAATGTGCATTAATAAAAATAGCTCCATTGCTAATATAAAATTTATTTTATTTTTTAATTAATTTATTTTTGTAGCTTTAGCTACAAGTAAATAATAAATAAAAAAGAGTAGAAATAGAGGTAGACAAAAAAGCGCTTTAAATTTCGATTTATTGATGGTTTCCTTTTTATTTTTTGGGACCCAATCTTAATAAATTTAGGCAGCTCAAAACTTAATATAATGTTAAGAAATCATTATAGAAGATTGTTTTGATATCTATGCAATATTAAAAATTATTTAAATACAAACATTTAAATTACATTTTACGAGTCATTTATTCTAAGCACTTTTGCATACTTAGTTAGAAATTAAATGATTATGAAATTACCATAAGAATTAATATCACTAAGAACAATCAGTCCATATTTTATTTGAGAAAAATAATACAATATTTTGTATTACTTAATTTGTCCTTTAAAATTATAGTGATGATACAGTTATTAACATAAACATCGGCTTCAATTGTCGGCTCAATAATCTAATGTACATATTTAGTAGTTTTTATCAAAGTTTCCAATCTTCTTTGGTCATAAAACAATAGTATTGATTTGGATTGTGTTTGTATAATTTGTAGATATGACATGATGTCCACAATATGGCTTTATTGTGGGTAACAATAAACTACTGGAGGTTATGACAATATTATAGAAAAATAATAAAAGAAAATGGTATATTAAAAATATATTACAAAAGCAATATGGAAATGTAAGCAAGGAAATGTATTTCCCCTTTCCTATTTCTCATCTGATCTTTTTCTTAAACAACTACAGAGTTTAAATTCAAAGATATGAAAGTTTTCTATGAACATTTATATGAATAACTTAGAATTCATTTCAATTTTCAAATACATAACGTTAACTAAATTACGTAACATTATGAAATGTAAAACCCCTTTTAATAACGATATTTATTTTTTATTATATACATAAATATATGTATGTATGTATATATATATATGTATGTATATATATGTATATACATACATACATACATATATATATATATACATATATATATATATATATATATATATATATATATATATATGTATATCGATTTCATTCGAAACATTCGGTTCGAATCACGTTTGCTCACCGAGTAACGCGTTTATTTTTTTCTACACTTTTCAGCGACACTTTTCAGCGACACTTTCAGCGACACTTTCAGCGACTCTTTTCAGCGACACTTTTCAGCGACACTTTTTTCAGCGACACTTTTCAGCGACACTTTACAGCGACACTTTTTTCAGCGACACTTTTCAACGACACTTTTTCAGCGACACTTTTCAGCGACACTTATCAGCGACACTTTTCAGCGACACTTTTTTCAGCGACATTTTTCAGCGACACTTTCAGCGACACTTTCAGCGACTCTTTTCAGCGACACTTTTCAGCGACACTTTTTTCAGCGACACTTTACAGCGACACTTTTCAGCGACACTTTTTCAGCGACACTTTTTTCAGCGACACTTTTCAGCGACACTTTTCAGCGACACTTTTCAGCGACACTTTTCAGCGACACTCTTTTCAGCGACACTTTTCAGCGACAGTTTTTTCAGCGACACTTTTTAGCGACACTTTTTTCAGCGACACTTTTCAGCTACACTTTTTTCAGCGACATTTTTCAGCGACACTTTTCAGCCACACTTTTTTCAACGACACTTTTCAGCGACACTTTTCAGCGAAACTCTTTTCAGCTACACTTTTCAGCTACACTTTTTTCAGCGACGCTTTTCAGCGACACTTTTCAGCCACACTTTTTTTAACGACACTTTTCAGCGACACTCTTTTCAGCGACACTTTTCAGCGACATTTTTTTCAGCGACACTTTTTTCAGCGACACTTTTTTCAGCGACACTTTTCAGCGACACTTTTCAGAAGAAATTCTGATCATAAATATTTTTTGGGTTGTTTTATAACGTGTTATAAAAAATAAACATATAAAAATACACGTATTCCCGTGGGAATGAGATAATCTCCCGCGGTAAAAAGTATCCTATATGTTAACCCGGATATCCAGCTATCATCATACCAAATTTCATTAAAATCCCTCCAGTGGTTTTTCTGTGATGCGGTAACAGACAGACAGACAGACAAAAATTCTAAAAACTATAGATTCGGTCTCTGTATCGATAATAAGTCTATAGATCTTTCAATAAGAATTTCCAAAAAATATTTAAGGTACAGATTTGATTTAGTTAGAATTTTATTATATGTATAGATTTAATTAAAATATAAGGGAACTGTTGACCTACATACGCCTATACGATAGCGGTACAAAGCGTTACAATTTGTAATTACGTGTACGTTTCTGCACAGCAAAATGATGAAACTAGAGTCCTCTGTAAACCTTTTGAGCTTCTATGCTTAACGAGCATCTATCTAGCTACATAGCTTATATTCCTAATTGGTCTGTTCTACTCAACGTCTTAACATTGCATTTCTTTATTTATATCGGTCTAAACATCGTACGTTCCGTACATCTAACTCTTATAATTTCATGATGGCGTTTCAATGTCAAATAAGAAGACATACAAAAATCAATATTAACCTATTACAAATACTATTTTTTCAGTAAATATGTATAATAACGTATGTAGTAGTAATTGCCATATTCACTAATGTTTCCTCTTTAAATATGCGATTTTACGTTTTAAATAGCTCACGTATATTAAATTTCAGAAGCTGCCCAAGTAAAAATTAATAAATTCATTTAATAATTTGCTTGTTTGAACAACCATGCTGTTGAGCACATACGAGATAGCAAGTAGGTCATATTCGAATGACAAAATTGATTTATTAGTTTTCACATTAAGTTATATTATTATTATATTATATTATTTTACACTATTAGTTAATTATCTTTGTATATTATGCAATATTAAAAAAAATGACATTACAAGAAAAAGTGTAGTGGGCTAAATGTTCATTGAATTTTAAAAACGAAAACTCTTTGATATACTATTTTTGCCTTTTGCGTATGAACATAGAAAATAATACATTTAAACCGTATTTTATATTGTAGAACTAATCGTCTGACGTAGAAAACTTAATTGGATTTCAATCGATTTGGTTGGAAATCTAAAGTTACAGCTTAAGTTCCTTAACATGGGAATCTATACCTATTATAAAACAGTAAATAGGCTTTAAAAACAATGACTGTAACGTATTATGTACACAATATTGACCCCAAAAAAATTCTTATTAATTTTTTTGTCTGTATGTTTGTTTTTCTGTATGTCTGTTTCTCTGTTTGTTTGCGTGTGAGGCGTTTGACGCAAAAAGTAATGAACCGATTTTAACGAAATTTTGTGAAGTGATAACTTATTAGTTGGGTTAACATTTGGGATACCTTTTACTACAGAAAAATCATTCATTCCCACTGGAAAACACAATGACTGGTTTTATCAAGTCGTCCTTAGAAATTTATATGGCTAACGCTGGCTAAACCTTAAGAGATACATTAAAATTAATTAATTTATTTACTTATAAGTGCAATAAAGAATAGTAATAATAATAATAAAATAATTACTCTTAAAAAAGTAGGCTTTTTTAAGAGTCCGCTATAGTATATACTTCTCTCCTAAGGTACAGTCGCAATAACTATTCGCGACTCACTGACTTGACTTATCAACGTTCAGCCCAAACCGACGATGATAGACCAGTACCACAAAAAAAACAGCTTTATATATCCATACCAATATTAAATGCGAAAGTAACTCCGTCCGTCTGTCTGTTTGTGACAGACTGTACTGTACTGTACTGTACTGTATTTCTTTCTTCCTAGAACATTCGACACCGATATCCAACTCTACATAAGCACCTATATTGAGACATAAATTGAATACGTAAGCTATTGAAATTTATCCTTCCATTTGCATCCTCAACATACTCGTATCTTCATCTACACTACTATTATACCGATATTGGACCGATTTAGATGAAACTTGGTAAGAAGATAGTTTGAGACCCTGGGAAGGACATAGCATATTTTTTATACCAGAAATCATTCCTTAAGGGGGTGAAAATAGGGATGAAAATTTGTATGGGGAATCAACCTAGAAACGAACCCGAGCGAAGCGACGGTGAGTTGCTAGTTAAAAATATTTAGAAACTACTCATACACTAAATCTAATAATTTTTTTAATATTTGCTTAGAATGTATTTAGAAGTTTTCTAGATATAAAAGGACGTAATATTCTGAATAGTGCCACTGATAGCTCATGCTTAATGCTTATACTATCCATCATTGTAGCGGCTAGAGAGGAAAGGGCAAGGGCGCGGCGAGTCACGCTACAGTTTATGCAACAAATAATGCTTAGTCACGCCTTACAATGTCTTTTATGAATATGGTAAGACAACTATGGTGGTTTGAGGTTGCAAAAAAAAAATCCAAAATTCATAAAAATGGTAAAACTTATGGTAGAAGTACAGTACCAGAAGGCCTTTTTTAAATTAATAAATTACTAAAAATATCTATATAAGAACGTGTTAATGAAGCGCCTGTGTGAGTTAATAGTGTCACTGAAAGCACATACTTGAGTTATCCATCATTTTAGTGGCCATTAACTTAAGAGCGAAAGGGCAAGGGGGCGCTGGGTCACGCCACCGCTCGGTAACTACAAATAACGTTAAGTCACGCCCGTACTATTTTTCGGGATATATGTATGATAAAATAGTTTATGAAAAATTATGAAATGGTTACATTTCGTTGTTAAATGGGCTAATGAAAAATATTTATATTTCAGTAACAGTAGCCTAATTTTCTATTGTATAACTTGTAGTAGAAAATCCCCTGTCGCATCCGACGTTCTTTGAACGAAGTTCTCCGGAAATACTAGAAATATTCAGTTCAGTAAATATTTTGAATAATATTTTTTCGAGATTTCCACGTATTCTGTATTGTAGACACTAGATACCAAAATATAATTATTAGGGAGAAGTACTGAAGTAGTACATATTATACAAGTTTCTATATAATATTTTCTATAAAAATGGTTATTTTCCAAAGTAAATACTGTTGGATTATTTTAATAAACACAACATAACAAACAGCATGAAGCAGTTGATCCGTGATTTTCGTGCTGTATATATTGTAACATTTGGATGAATAGTTTAGTTTTCACCGAGTTGTTTCTGAACACGGTGCAGTGCGTTCTAGGTGTCACAGCTTTAACTTAAAATAAAATCATATATATAGGTCACATTTATACTTTAAATATATTTTTTAAATATCAGTTTCATTTTTCACTATTTCACACGACGATGATAGTAGTTGCAGTAAACTGACTGGCAAGGATTTCAAAAACTAAATATGCAAGTATTGAAATGCACAATGAGGTGAACAAGTAAGCTTTTGAATGCATATAACAACGAAAAAACGGGAACAGTTTTTGGAGTCAGAATGTCACTGGAAATTTAATTATTGTTCTGTGCTGTGGTACTGAAATACAACTAAAATACGTCTAGAAAACAAAGTTCTACCAAAATATTATTATTGACAGGTACTGTCTAGGAAAATCATTAATAGATATAAACGATCAGGATACCAGGGTGACTGGACGCTATTACGCTAATATTTTGAGTAATTACACAAAGAGGTTAAGCAGAAAATATACAATAGAAAGTATCCACGACAATGCATTTCAGGATCATATTATTTAAAATTTATTTAGAACAAGACCTAAAGATATAATTTAAGGAAAAATACATGCACAAATTTTATAGTACAACCTTTAGATTTAACCGATAACCACGCCGCTATGCTGCCAAAAGATAAATAGATGGTACGATGTGCTATGTGTTTGGATCAGCCATTAGGTACTAACTCATATTCCCTGTCACGTCATCTCCATGCAAAATGGCAGTTATATATAGGCTATTTGTGCCAATTGCGATATTTGGTTTGCATGGCAATCTCTTATGCAGTAATAGACGAAGGTCGAGGACGATGTAAGTTTATTTTAGTAATCCGATATAAATCAACAAAACAAATCTATTCAAAGATTGACATGTTTGTTTTGATCTCAACATAATCAATAACAAGAGATAAGGTAATGTAAAAAGAGGCTAGGAAAAATAGGATTTGAACCCAGAATCTCTCTAAAAGAATCTCATTCTAAAATAGCTATCAATATTTCGAAGCCATTTTAGTAATAATCCACACATTTTTTATATTTTGCAGAGATGCTCGTCTCGTTCTTCTTGATCCTATATTGATTACAAAAAGTATAAGGCTTTTAAATAGCGTTAATATGTTAATACATTCTAAAGAACTTGGAAAATATCTGCGCATATTTTGCCTACTGTTAAAAGGACAAAAAAACTATTTAATGTATATAATTGTTACATAATAGAGAAACAGAACCATTTATAAAAAAAATGATTTTCAAAATAATTTTAATTTAGCAATACATAGGCATTTTTATGTAGGTGTGCACTTCTAATAATAGTACTTTCATACAGGCGCGTAATTATCCATGTAATAGGCACTTACATACATTTCATTAATGCTCTCTTTTTATCTAAAAAAATATGAAATAAAAACACATGGGTATAGGAAAGACAGGCAATTAAACTTGAAAAACGAACAATATCGTTTTTTACACGACTGCGGCGAAGCCCAAAGGAGAGTTATGTGTTTGACCTATATGTATGTATACAGAGTTATTGGTATTTCGACGTATTCCCGTTAGGAAGTGATAGGGGTGACTATTTGCGATAATTTTACCCCCATATGCATTTGCAAAAGTGAACCATTTTTGAGTTATCACGTTTTTTAGCTTTTTTCAAAATAAGTTAAAAAATGCAACATCAAAAATGTATTTAAAAAAAGTATCAATTTAGGTAACTAAATCTAATTTTTTCTTCTGATTTATAAAAACGATTAAACACTGGTTATTTATCAATATAAAAACAACAATTATCGGTCCAAATTAAAAAATGCGAGATATTATTTCAATATTTTTTTGAGACTTTTTTCCAATAAAATGCCTTAAAAACAAAAAAAAAAGTTGAAACTTGGCTTGCATATTATTTTAAAAACATACGTTTTCTTAGCTTTCCAACAATGCATAACAACTACGAACTTATTTCAGAGAAACTGAAAAAAAAATGATCATAAAGGAAGTAGGCGGAAATTCGTATTCGAACTAAACTTAAGGTCCTTTTTTAAAAATTCCATAAAATTAATTAAAAACAACACCTAAAGTAAATAAAACAAAAAATACATATGTCTGTATGTCTGTCTGCCGTGCCGTGCTGTGCCATCCATCTACAATGCCATCTACAATGTTGTCCGGGGATATAAGGTACCACCATACAAAAATAAGTCCAAAAGTTTCGAAGATTAGCACAGGCTTTTTTTGTACAGACAAACAGACAAAGATACAAAGAAACAAAAAATTTGAAAAAAATCTTGATTTGTTCTATTTCTTTTTTTAAATCCCCCTGAATCAGTTTTTGGCTTTTTTTCAACATTCAACGAGTACAGTTTTATTATATGTAAAAATTTTGGTGTTTAGGTACTGTTGGATATCGGTGTCGAACGTGCCAGGAAGGAAGAAATAGCGCACGGAATTGTAAATAAATTAGTTTTTTTTAGTAATGATATATGTACTATATGTTTACTAATACACACAAATTGTACATACTTACCAGCTGAGAGAGAACTAACTAGCTGTCTATGTTACTAGTTTAAAATACTAAAACGAAATGAAATATGTATTTCCAGATTTCTTTTGTGTAATCACCTCATGGATAGTTTCGGAATTCGTAGCAACAGAAATACGCGCTCCTTTCAGAGTATGTTTCATTGTTATTACAATTTACAATACTTTTAAGTAGGCCAGATATCGATGAAAACTTTTAGACAAGCGGACACACAGGTGTCGAATTACTGCCCATAACAAACCGTTTTTCATTTACTGTAAATTAATGTAAATGTTTAACTAGTATAAAGTATTGATAAAATGCATTAAGATGGGATTGGTTTTTTAAGTCAACTAATACGTTTAAATTTTTGTCGAAATCGCAATAATTGTTT
The DNA here is from genome assembly GCA_033884665.1 of Argynnis bischoffii washingtonia. NCBI lineage: Eukaryota > Metazoa > Arthropoda > Insecta > Lepidoptera > Nymphalidae > Argynnis > Argynnis bischoffii. The sequence continues at coordinate 6,850,897 of CM066609.1, forward strand.
TTTTCTCTACCAGTCAGTAATTCTCGCTTGCATCGATTCAAACATCGATTTTCGACAAACCGATCGAGGCAAAAATATTAAGTTTTCTTTAAATGAAAATTTATTTTAAGCTAGTACTTACTTAAACTCTATTAGGATGTTCATAATTTACTTGTTGATTTTATTACACGTCTTTTTAAAAAGAAAACTTGAAGAATTTCGCTATCTTTTACTAAAAGTATCACCGAGAAAATTAAAAAAAATTACATTAATTGTATAATACAACATACGTGATAACCAACACGCGTTCCTAGATTATGAAAAAAAAAACACATTTTGCTTAATTATAATTAATTGATAGGAGAATAGAGTGCTAAAAATTTAAAATTATACTTACTCAGTATGCGTTTTTAATAGCATATCACATATTCTAAGAACAGTTTGTACATTAAATGAGCTAAGGTTTTCTATGTTGCTCAAGAATTACATCTTGAACTTTTAATAGGACAGGCACTTGACGGGTGCTCCTGTGAGGCTTGGAGATGTATTTAAGTTTCCCTACACCTTTATACTTTTAATGATAGATATTATTGCATATAGACTTAGTGTTTGATTTAAGATTAGATATTACGATAAATATTACTTTTTAAATTAAAAATTCTAACGTCCAATACGACTTAATAAGCACACTAAAACTAATTAATATTAAAAAAAATATTTATTATGTTTAAAATATAACTATCATTTAGGATTGTTTTATCTCTACGAGAGAGATTTAGAAAACGTTTGTTATAATAAAAAATTTTTTATCTTAAAGTTAAAACTACATTCCTCAATGGATTATCTTGTGCCGAGTGTTTGAAACGAAAACAGAAAACACTGCAAATTACTGTTTTTAGTAATACTTTATTAAAGAGTTAACTAAAGTAAAACTTTTTTTTATTAATAATAATATAATTATGGTTAGTGCTTGTTAAGAATATTACTAGAGTTCCACACTCTTTTCACTTCGGCGAGGTCTAGGCAAGGCAACCTATGGGCATTCCAAAAAACTCTAAGTATTTATCTATCCTTTTTTTTACAGAATAATGAACTAAATCCTCTAGTCACATGCGAAGTCCCGTTCTGATTTTTACTATACCGCGGTTTTTGTAATTTTCTGGGGTTAAAAGAAGCCTATGTTGCAATCGCTTGAATCCCCTACTAACTAATAAAATTCCATTAAAATTGGTTTAACCATTTGGCAGAGTAGTAGTTTAGAAAAGACTAAAAAAAAAACTAAACTTTTCAAAAGTTATTTGATTTGAGCCTTGGATATCTTGCAAATGAATTCAATGTGGGGTATCTACGAGTACAATGTACATATATCGAAATTGCAAATAGATATATTTTTCATTATATGAGTATTCTTGTGAGTTCCTCGGTTGGTTGGCTACTTATTCGTCATGTATGTCTGAAATATTTAACATACGTACTTACTAATGTGCTGGTGTGTAGTTTTGTCAACATCAACACGGTGCTTATAACACCTAAATGGATTAACTGTATTATGCACAGCTGAGTGCTCGTATTTTAAAATGGGTCATGTTTCGCTTTGATATGATGAAGACAAAGAAACCCCAGATAGAAATTGAAATGCAAATCACAAGATGAATAATTTGGACAATATTATATTTTTGCTAACTTGTTACAATTTTATGTACTTGTTACTTATAGAATCTTATGTCAAATGTCTTAAACTAAATCGTATTTGTTTTTAATATATTATAAAAAAAAAGTATGCGTGTAACTTTTAAGGCACGGTTGAAGTAAAACTTCTTTGGCAAAAATCGCAATTAAATTAAAACAAATCAATAATTAAATAAGGCATATTAGGCATATTACAAACATATATTTATAGAATATCATATACGGAAAGAATATAATATTATAGTACCTGGGCGACCGAGCTTCGCTCGGAGTTCTTGAAAGATTGTATATTTTACATTAAGTGACTAAGTGTTACTGAGACAGTTGTATAGATGTCGCGATAATAATAATAAAAAAAACTAAAAACTTAAATAAATGCAAAAAAATAAACAAAAGTAAAAACTTTGTATTCTGACCGGGACTCGATCCCGGGCATATGTGTTGTCTAACTTGCGCCTTGACCGCTTGACCACGATGCTTATATTTGAGTGCGAGAAATTATCGACCACATTCTGCGTAGAATAATGCATAAGAAAAACGCATGAAAACTCGAAAACACGCGCTTTCCCAGTCATGTGACTAATCTAGATCAATTTTTCGCCCCCGAAAGCCCCCATATACCAAATTTCAGCAAAATCGTTAGAGCCGTTTCCGAGATCGCCGGTATAAATAAATAAATAAAGATATAAATATACAAGAATTGCTCGTTTAAATATAAATAAGATATCTGTCAGACAATAGCAATGGCAACAAATTTATGCACATTCATACTACAGGAATAAAAAAAATCATTTTTATAAGTAATAAGTTTAGTTTTTTTTACCAAGTTTAAAAGTTATTTTATATTTTATTTAACTGTGTAGTTTATTCTATCTCATTCTCTCGGCGGCTTAATCCTATATATTTATGTATTTGTCTCTTTCTAGTGTCCCATATCCGTTTCGTGGAGTTTCAAATCACAACGATTCTAAAGAAGTTTCACTTCAATAGATTTTGTTTTAATAATAGGATATTAAAAAAATATTTTAAATTGTAACAAGAATAATTTTAATTTATTTATCCGTGTTATCATGTAATAAAGTACAAACTAAGTCTAACAAAACCTAATTTGTGTGACACCAATGGAAACGACTTATTACTTCATAAGTTGAGATAAGAGAAAAGATAGGTCATCATAATAATGTGAAAAAAAACGCATTATTCGGCGTAAAAGTTGATCGAACTAACAAATATACTTCCTCATTTATATATATAAGTATACGTGTTAAATAGTAACAATTTCCTACTCATAAACTTAACTTGAAATAGTAGAACGTGATCTAATTTTAATGTAAAGCTTATATTTTTTTACTTTAATTTTATAATGAAGTGCACAAGTCCAAGGTATACTTAACCTGAGACGGGGTCAAAGGGAAAAATCGTTTGGAGTTTTTTCAGATTCATAATATGGAGACTATAAATTATTAAAAAGGGCTGTCACTGAATAAATTGTAAAGAATTAAAAATATGATGTTTGTGAACACTTGACCATGTAACATCTAAACACAGTTCAACGATTTTTTAACGAAAATTAGACCAAAGTACAAAAAATATTCTATTTTTCTTCTCTGTTTCTACTCCATTTCGATTAATTCAGCCATATGTATGCCATTCGCGTTTCTTACTAGGATAGTAATTGCATTGCAATATTACACAGCCTTGCTTTTTAGGATTGATTATCTTTACCTTTTCGATTTAAGGGAAATTGTATATGATTTCGAAGAGCTACTCGTGGCCTATCAGCTAATTGCACAACCATTTTTACTTCCACAACAGATTTTAACATTGAAAATATTTTTTTTGTCGTTTCGGTATAGGCCCGATTTTCAGCGAAAATGCGACATCACCCTGGTGTCGTGAATTTTGAGACTACGTGGCTGATGGGGATGTTAAAAGACGCGTCTGCATGAGGGCTACAAAATGCAAAAAAAAAAAATTGAAAACACTCAAAAGATATTTTTTTTAAATCGAAAAAATGTGAAAAATGCGGTCGCTTGAAAAAAAATTATACCTCGAAAACGAAATGTATGTATGTATTCAGCCCTTTTTAACGTCCCACTAAGAGAAAGATTGACGAAAAAGACAAGCGAAGATGATTGGCGAAGAGGACAGGCGAAGAGGAAAGGCGAAGAAGAAAGCCAAAGAAAACAGGTGAAGAAGAAAGGCGAAGAGGAAAGGCGAAGAGGAAAGGCGAAGAAGAAAGCCAAAGAAGATAGGCGAAGAAGATTGGCGAAGAAGACGGGTGAAGAAGATGGCCTGTTTACGAAGAGTTACATGATACCTACCAAAAAAGTAGTAAACATTGTATGCAAGTATCTGCTATCTAAGTATTTATTCTATCTTCATCTTTGAAAAGCTGGAGTAGAAAAATGTGCAAAAAGTAGCGGTTGTGGAGTTGCTAAATAATTTGAACGAAAATTAATTTACAGGATATATGTTAAATTTCTTTTAAGATACATTTACTTTTACTTTTTATTTACTTTTTTATGTTTTGAGTTACGGTCGCTAAAACAAAATTGGTTTTCCATAAAACCTTTAAGAAATACTAAAGTATCTATTGTGTAAAATTTTTATTTTAGTGTGTAAATACAATATTTAGCGATACGGAACTCTCGATGCGCGAGTCAAAATTACTCACACATTTGAAAATATTACAGCCGTCAAATTATATTAGTTTAGTTATAACATAGACAAGCCAAAGACTTTTTTAATAGTCTGAACGTGGGCGAAACCACGGGTTCTGCTAGTAATTAATATGTAAAAAATTTTACTCAGTTCATTTGGCAGATTCATTTTCAATGTACTTGAAAGTCGTGACACACACGACATTAGTGGATTTTATATTGGTAAGGAATACAATTAAACTCTTAACATCTTTCTATATTAAAGCTATCTATAATAAAGTATATAAAAAGTCTTCCTAATTAAAATCAATTAAAATGTATTGATTAAGCGTAAAAAGATGTACAGTCTTTAAGAAGTATATTTTATCTTATCAGATTTTTCTTTGCGGTTGGATAGACCAAGAATCCTCTAACCTCTAACATTGGGTAATGTTGCGATTTGTCTAGACTTGGAAATGCATCGTACTGAGAACTCGGCATCGATTCAATCGATCGGCAATTGCAACCCCTATAGAATCACGAGCAGTTTAAATTTAAGACTAAATTTAAACATGTCCGAATCTGAGCACTTTTTTTTAATAAATACCTATAACATTAATAAATCTATAGGTACACTTATGTATAAAAAAGCAAAATGCCACTTATCACGAAATGTCGAAAAGGATTTTTGGAAATTCAACCCCTAAAAGCACTTTACAATAATTCTACCTTGAGCTTTTTTTTGAGGGCTTGACCTTAAAGAACTTAGCTATGACAATGTGTTTTTGTCAAGCTTTTCTATTTATAAGTTAAATTTACAAAAAATGCGGAAATTGGGTTAACATTATTCTACATAATAGGCAGTACCGATATGGTTTATTTATTATACTGAAATTGTTATAATATATAGCAACTATATAAGCTCAGAAGTCGTGCCTGTTGAACGTGGTTTGCCTATCGCTGTTCGAAACATAATCCCATTAGAGTTTACAGTTTACTTAAGAGTATAAGCGACGATGTAAATATTCTTACACAAAACATAAAAACCGGTTTGTGAGATTAAAAGTCATTTATTTTTACATTGAAAGTTATTATATAATGGCGATTACTTACTTATAAATGCTTATTTATGCCTCTGATATTTTCATGTACGAATCATTTTCAACATTATTACCACTTGTCTTACTTTAAATCAGAACATCGTGAGGAAAGCTGTTCCTGGAGTGCCTAACTAGTTCTTAGTTTTCGAAAGACATGTAAAGTCTGTCAATATACACACATGGCCAGCGTGGTATACTTATCCCCCTCGTATTGAAGTGATTCTCGTGCCCGGCTGTGGGACGCTAAAAAGGACTGAATACATCACAACGTTGGATTATCCTTTGATATAAATAATGCATAATTATTATTAGTATTAATTAATTTCATAAATAGATACTCATTTAAAAGTTATATTTTTAACAAATCAAGGTATACTTTAAATGTATAAATTATAAAGTTCTGTGCCTTACAAAATAGATCTGGATAAAAATTATTTACAAATGTTAATAGATGATTAACAACATTGTATTATATTACAAAAATTAATTTAGTAAAATAACAAGTTGATTGCGTTTGTTTGAGAATTGCGGGCGGAAAGCTCCGTTTTGCACCCAAATTAACTACACTAAACAAAGGCTGTTACGTCTCTACAATTAACAATTATGATGGAAAATTACTTTATTTAGACGATTTTGCCTTTAGCTTATTGTGTATTAAAATACAAAGAACAATTTGTTTCTATTTAAGCTTTCCATAGAGACGTTAATATTTCTAATCATATTAGAAAAAAAGACAAACAATTTTTATTTATGGAATTAGTTAAGCAGAAATCTGGATATTTTTTTATATTCAAAGTGTGAAAAATTGTATTACATAATATAACCTTAAGTATTTTGCGCAAACATAATAGTCATAGTAAATTTAATTTCATAACTTAATGAACTTTTAATCTGAGCTTTCCTGAAGACTTACTTGTACTAACCTAATTTATATTTCTGCTCACTGAAGGAAAGCAAGATATTTCAGAAAGAACTGAAAAAGGCTATTTCTTGGCAACTCTGGTATGTTAATTTATTTGGCACCCGAGATGATACTACACGTTTAAGTGAGAAAAAAAGGTGAACGCTATTTTTACAGTAAAAATATTTAGTGTATTTTTTTGTAAATATCTACCTATTATATTAGTTACAGAAAAAAGCTTACATTCTAAAAAAAGTTATAGATAAGAACAACTACGTCTCCTAAGAAATAATTAATTTACATATAGCTTACGAAAAAAATTGGCACGTGAAAAAATAGAACTATTTAATTTAACTTAAACACATATAATTATTATAAATTTCATTATAAACTTTTATCAGGTGTTTAATAAATCAGAATTAGCAGCTATTAATTAAATAAACTAATACATTAAATAAAAATTTGCTATACACCCTCAAATTATATGACACATAAGGTAGATTATTATTGATTGTGTAAATTCACCAAATCATTGAATCGAACTTATTCAATAAAATTTGCTCAGTCGTAAAACCGTTTCGTGAAAGCCCCACATCGATAACTATAAGTTAAATATTTCTGTTATGTACATATATAGAGTCTGCTTACGACATGCGTGGGAGGAAAGCCGCTTACACGACTGTTATTTTATTACTTTCCGTATGGGGAAAGGGAATTTCATTTTAGCAGAGAAAAAGGATGTTCTTAATAAATGGATGAGTTTTCGTACGCCGACTCTAGGCAAAAAATCAATTCTCTGGCAACTAGCCATATGCAATGCGCTACCGCGCTAGTACTACTTAATTTTGTTCATCTAGACATTACGATTGTCACTATTTATTCACTTTCACAATACAGCAGTTTAATCGATACTATATATTTTATGACTCTTAAAATGAAATTACTTTATATATCTAAATATTAAAGTGATTTAGACCCTAAGTTTTATCCCATGATTACTTTTCTGTAGTATACGAAAGCGATTTGATGATTTCGCCATTGTTATCTATAGATACATATAATAAAATTGTAACTAAGCCGAATCTGTACATTAAATATTTTTTGAAAACTCTTACTGAAGTAGACTTTATTATCGATACAGAGGTCGAATCTATAGTTTTTAGAATTTTTGTCTGTGTGTCTGTCTGTTACCGCATCACGGGAAAACCACTGGATTGATTTTGACCAAACTTAGTATGATGATAGGTGGTTATCCGGGTCAACATATAGATTACTTTTTACTGCGAGAAAATATCTCATCTCTGAGAAATGTATACTAAGCGTTATAACGTAACTAGGGACGAACCCGAGCGGAGCGAGGGTGAGTTGTTAATGTTAAAATAAACTATTGTTACTGACAGCTAACTTTATTTTATAACCCTCACAGGCGAGAAACGTTCCAATACGCACGAAGCCAAAGAAATCGAAACCTTTGGTGTAGAGTCTAATATTGAATTAAACGATTTCATTTTATCCTAATAATTAATTAATGACAATGAATTTAATTAAACACTTGCAATGAAATATTTTTTTAACACAAGATGAAGCACAGGAAGAATTTGAATTTATTTTTGTATTTTAATTAATTCAATTTATATATTACAATGATAATTGAAAGCTATATTTAATCATATATCTCGATGAAATCACTACATTAGTTCAGAATTTCATTCATGTAATATTGAAAGTTTAATAATCTGCCTACCCTTCTCAATCAAATGAACATAGGCGTAAAGTACTTACTACTGTCTAAGCTCCGTACTTCTGAAGTCAAATTATTTCAAATAGGTCCTTTAGAAAATCTTTTAGCTCTATTTTGACTTAACTTTTTCTTTAAAGCTTCATAAAAAATACATTAACCACACCTTAATCTAATATTATTGCTTTATAATATATTTTTTTCTATTCAGTTGCTTGCGCAAATGGAAAATAATTTAGGTAAATTGTTACTTTAATTATATATAAAGTTCCTTTTGAAAGTGTGCGGTATATAGTAGTGATAAAATTTCATAGAATTATACTCAGACCAATCTTCTTTAAAGAACATAATTTTAATATGTATCTATAACATTGACCTACCAACAACGGTAAGTCATTTTGCAAGTTAAATCTTTGATTAAAATAATGTACTTATAAAGTTTTAGTTTTAAAAATTTCAGTATAAGTTGTGCTGATTAGGTAATAATGTTACTTTATATAATAACTGTTCTTTCTACTGAAGTCCATAATTCAAATTAGCATTGCACGAAGTTCGGTTTGGCCTTGACCGTTCCAATTCGTTGTTTTGTATTCATGTAATTCTCCCTTTTTCTAATATCTAACCAAAAAATACTTTATATATTAAGTTAAAAGAGGTATGTGACGTTTAGTTTATGAGTATTTACTATTTACTGAATATTTTTTGAAAATATTTTAATAAAATGAAACCAGCTCAGAGAAATATTGCAATATCATCTATACAGATAAATAAAATTGGAGTGTCTGTTTGTAATATTAAAATAACTGCTTTTTACTAAATGCATATGGATGTATATACGGTACATATGTATACCAAAACAACATTTTTTACAATTTTTGTCTGTCTGTCTGTCTGTTTGTTCCGGCTAATCTCCGAAACGGCTGGACTGATTTTGATGGTATTTTCACTGGCAGATAGCTGATGTTATAAGGAGTAACTTAGGCTACTTTTATTTTAGAAAAAGAATCAGGGTTCCGCGAAAAAAATTAAAACCCATGAAATCGTGAACAAAATCCGCGTATGGCGCACGTACCCGAGCAAAACGAGGGAAAATCGCTATATAATTTAAATGAATATCTTAGATGTAGCAAGCTACTATTTATGTATACCTAAACATAGCTAACCGTGAAAACGTACCTAGAGACGAACGCGAGCGAAGCGAGCGTGAGTCGCTAGTTATATATTAAATATATATGTATGAAACGTACCTAGCGACTTACACTCACTTTGTTCGTGTGCATCCCTAGGTACGTTTTATATTATAGATAAAACTAGTTATTGTAAACGTACTTTAGGAGATAGACTCATGATATCCGGAACTTTTCTGGAGACCTCTTTAAGATCTACAATTTTCTATTATAGTACATTGATTTGATGTATCTCTAAAGGTTAAGTCGGCGTTAGAAGTTTCGTTGCGAACGATTAATAATTTTAAATCTGTGATATCTTCTAATATTAATGTAAAATGATATGCTGTAAAGGGCAATTTTGATCTACATTAAATGCACAACATATTTATCGTATTTAATTGTATAAGGATTTATAATACTTTATTGTTAAAAATACATAGCTTCTTAAACCCATTATTCTTTAGTAATATTTAAAAGATAGAAGTGGTTACTGCGGGTTATCCTTAGGACATAGATATAGACCATTGCGGACTTTTCTGTACACCTTTTTAAGTATAGGTAGGTACAATTCGTTTGCTTTAGCCAGCATAGCAATGTAACCGGACAAAAAATGTTTTATACGACGAGTCGGTGCCAGCCAATACAAATCAAAGCACACCGACTTCGAAAATATCTAATTAAGTATCTATTCTAAATGAAAATCCCCGTTTAGTTATTTTTTACTTTTCAGTGCCTGGAAGTCGGTTTTTATTTATTTTTTTAAGTTTTTGTTTACTTTTTAGTGAATGGAAATCGGGTTTTTTTTTAAGTTTTTATGACTTAATAGCCTATAATGTAAATAATTTTAATAAAATTAATCATTTTTAGTGTAAAAGATATTGAAAAAATATAAAAGTTGTAGAAGAAAATGTTGCAATAATAGAAAGTGTCTGAAACAACTAGCCGAAAATTTAAAAAATAACTGCAGTATAAGTATATACCCTATTTGCATTTTACAAAAAATAATTTATTGTTAACGTAAGATACCTATAACGTGAAACGTAATGTCTCGCTCATATAGCTTTAGCCAGTTTTTAAATATCTATAATGACATAGTTAAGAGTTAAGAACTAAAAAGAAGAAAATTTAAAAAGAATAGCAGGACGAAGCCTGGACTCGTATCAAAATAAAAAAATATTCTCTCACAGCAATCACCCCAAATGCACGGTTTGTAAAAAACATTAATTTCCATAGTTTCAAAGTTAAAGCGCTGTAGTTTCATCTTGTGGCAAATTACAATTATCAAGTAGTCATCATTAAAACCGTCCCCCGACTGTATTATTTAAGTATATATAGCGCGCCTCGCACGTTCGCCCTGGCTAGACGTCTTCATTAGATTACTGTCGGGATTAGTATTTCGTAAAATATGATGTTAATCTTTATCAAAAACTTGCTTAGGAACGCAGTTATGGCAGGTTCAAAGAAATTCTAATTTTACCATTGTGTTTCTCTTTTATTACAGGACAGTATGAGGATACTCAACGCTACTGATAACGGCAATATTGCTGTGGATACAACAAACAGGTCTACGTTTGATGATATAGATAACTACAGTTGGCAAGATTCTGATACTTCAGCTCACAGGATAAACAGTGTTACAGAAGAAAACGTCCATTTTAGTACTAATCATAACGAATATCATAATAACGTTGTTGACAATAGATTTTCAAATACTTTAATAAAAAGAGAAACAAACACTGAAGATGAAGTATGTAATAAGCAATTTAGATTAGCTAGTAATAATGTTGACATAAAATTGAATATTAATAGTAAAAACATAGATCTGGAAAATAAAAATCTGGAATTCGGCACGCAGTGGCATAAATATAGTACAGGTAGATATTATATCAATTTCTGAATACATAATATTAGGATAAAATAATTTATTAATATTGTTGTTTCAGTTGATGCCAATGTATCAACAGATACAACACCTGCTGATGACGAACGTGCGTTCGAGCAATCTGACTCAGATGAAATGTCTGAGAATAGTGTGCGCCCTATGCCTCGAGGTATTGTGAACCCAAATTATCCTGGGTTCCAACACTTAGCTCACACTCTAGAGGTAGGCTTAGAAAAAAAAATTATTTATATTAAAAGTGTGATTTATTTTATGTGAAATATAATTTTTATTACTTATTACAGGACTACTCTTCAAATATTGAACCGTTTTATCCTTCAGAAAATGATATGACGGACGACGATTTAGATACAGATATCGCTGAAACAAACTGCAATAGTGAAGATAATCCTAAAATTGAAGGTTTTGAAACTATAAATAATAATAATAAGGAATTTGATCACGTACGAAAAGACAATTTATCTAATGACTCAAAACAAAATTTGCCACTTTTGGAATCAAAAAGATGTAGTCCTATATCAGAAAATGAAATACCAGATTTATTAAAAACTATTACTCACAATAATAATAACAATAATGTAGATTGTGCAAATTATGATTTTAACTGCTCAACGACTGATATAGAGAATAATTTTCATGTAAAGGATATAATTGGTGATTTTAATAAAGAAGTTGAAGACGAAATAAGACATTTATATAATTATAATTTAAATATTGAAAGTGACCTAGAAGAACTCCGAAAGGATATAAAAGATACATTAGTAAAACCAATTGAGAACACTATAAATAATATAAGCGATGTGGTAAATCATGTCATAAAGAAATTAGTAGAAAATGAAGGCTATGAAAAGAATGATGCACTATCACCTGATATAGTGAATGATCACGAAATGGAAGACATTACTAATATTAACAAAGACAATGAAACTAATACAAGAACAGAAATTAATTTAAGTAGACCTACATTTTTGTATATAGATAATAACGTTGATAGTAAAATAACTGATGCAATTTTATCAGATGGGAAGGATGAAATTAATATTTATGAAGATGATTACGATACAGACCAGCTAAGTCAAAACGTAGAAAACACAATAAAACAATTAAGTACGGAATTAAGGAAAATTATACCAAAATTAAATGAAATGCGTGAACGTGATAAAATATGGAACGAAAACAAACAAGAAACAGCTATGGTAATTGATGGAAATTCCAATAACATTCTATCGACATCAACCGCTCGGATTCATGAATCTAGAATTCGATCGCAACTCTACGATGATAAAACTAAAAGGAACACAATAAATAAACAAAGTACTACTGCTAAGCCTAATTCTATTAAGGCTTTAGTGTAAGTTATTATTAATTTATATACACTATTTTAACCATTATAAACACTACCTTATAATAGGTAAATAATTAGAAAAAAATGTAGAAAAGAATGTAGGAAATTAAAGAAGAGTTATTAAATTTTATTCTGACCTAAATTTTTGTTATTAAAACTTACCATATTAAGAAGTGTCATGAGGATATTAAGAAGTGTCAGTAACCGTATATAAATAATTAAATAAACCTATTAAGCTTTATCATTATATTGTAGACTAGCGACTCACGCTCGCTTCGCTCGCGTTCGTCCCTAGGTACGTTTTCACGGTTAGCTATGTTAATACATACCTAAATAGTAGCTTGCTACTTGTAAGATATTCATTTAAATTATATAGCGATTTTCCCTCGTTTTGCTCGGGTGCGTACGCCGTACGTGGATTTTGTTCACAATTTCATGTGTTTTAATTATTTTTCGCGGAACCCTGATTCTTTTTCTAAAATAAAAGTAGTTACTCCTTATAACATCAGCTATCTGCCAGTGAAAGTCCCGTCCAAATCGGTTCAGCTGTTTCGGAGATTAGCCGGAACAAACAGACAGACATACAGACACAAAAATTGTAAAAAATATTGTTTTGGTATATGTACCGTGTATACATGCATATGCATTTAGTAAGAAGCGGTTATTTTAATATTACAAACAGACACTCCAATTTTATTTATCTGTATAGATATTGTGAAGTTTACGTAGATTTAAAATTAAAATAACCAATATATAATATACTAGCGACTCAACCTCGTTCCGCTCGGGTTCCCTAGGTTGCTTCCCCATATTCCCACTTACCATTTTCACCCCTTTAAGGTATGATTTCCGGGATTAAAACTATCTTATGTCCTTTCCAAGGTCTCAAACTATCTTCTTACCAAATTTTATCTAAATCGGTTAAGAAGATCCAGAGATTACTCCCTACAACTTCACAAACTCACAAACTTTATAATATTAGTATAGATTATGTGTTATAATTTTAATTTGTCGTAAAAATTAGAGCTTTCAAATCCTATATTATTTTTAAAAAAATACAATGAGCTTCTAAAAAGAAATACAATTTGTTCGATATGCACAAAATGTCTCTTAAATTAGATTCAGAAATAGGCACCCTACTGATTTTTTGAGAGAGACACATTATAAAAAAAACAAAAATTGACTGATTGAATTGGTTACTAAATCTTACTAAAAAATAAAATGTATTAAAGTAATTCTGTTCAATTAACTTTTGATATGAACAAGCATGTTGCTGCTCATACATTAAAGTTTTAAATAGAATTGACGCGGCCAGTGTAATTCGGATAAATTAGGTAGTGAGTATTTACAAAGAGTTGTCTCAAAGTGGTATGTCATTTTCAAGTGTTCAGGTATAAAACTGTTTAACGATTTGAGTAACATGCAAATGAGGTGTGGTATTTTTTATTTCAATATAATAAGCGATACAATATTATTAATTGATATTTTACTTTTAGTGAATCAAAAGTTCGGCAAAATTCTATGAAAACTTCAAAAGCTCATAATGCGTCCGTCCGTAAAAATGATAATTATAATGAAACTGATTTCGGTGAGTATTATTTACTTGGTTGCTAGAGACTAAATCTAAGTTTTAATCTGCATTAGATAGCTTTTATTAGGGCATTACTCCCAGATTAATAGTATTATATAGACGGAGTCCGCTAAATTAAATGTCTAAGTCAAAAATAGTAGCGTGATTTGCTGTTTATGATACTGTTCACAATTTTGGCAGATAGATCGTTTACTTTCTTTAAAAAATAAGGGAAATTTTACACACGTAGTTAGTATAGTTAAATTAATAAATGAGAGTAAAATATAAATAATAAAAATAATACTGTATATAAATTTGACTCTTCCTAGCTGGAAAAGATGGTATTTATTAAAAAAGTAGTGCTTTAAAATACTTAATGAAAAAATTAACAAACGCCCTAGTCGCCACTTCGATTTTCGAAGGTTCCCCTCGATTTCTCTGGGATGCCATCATCAGATCCTGGTTTACTTATCATGGTACCATCCTTGGGATATCTCCTTTTCAACAAAAGAAGAATTATTAAAATTGGTTCATAAACGACGAAGTAATCCGTGAACACACATAAAAAATATATATACGGTCGAATTGAGAACCTCCTCCTTTTTGGAAATGGGTTGAAAAGAATTATCAGTAGGTTTTTAAGATAATTAATAATCTTTATTGCGTTTAGTCTACTATTTTTTTTTTTAATTATAAAGTCTTTATAATTTAATATATTTAATAGAATAATATTTGATACATACATATCTACTATAATCATTATAATAAAAATAAAATTATGTTATTCCAGAAAGCTTCGATGTATATAATATAGAAACGGCATTACCAAAATTAGACCTGGATACAATTGAAAATCATATAAGAGCAGCTAAAGAGGCTGAAAGACGTGTAAGTATTACACAATTTTATGTGTGCTTTGTTACTTACTGTTACCTAAATAATATAGTTTAGTAAACTTTAATATTAAAATTTATAGTTATTGGAAACAAACATACCTACTTAAAATTAAGACACATAATCAATAAAATATGTTAATAATTAAGTATTTCCATAAACTTGTTTGAAATATTACTTAACTTTTCAAAAGTTGGCGCTCAGTAGTAGGGTAACGGTAAATGCATACATTCACATTTGATCCACGTCTCCTTCGTCCATGCATTAACAGTTAAAATTACCAATACAATTGCTACCTACTCCGTTCAGCTTTCTACGGTGATTCAACGGCGTAGGCAGACTGCCATTCTTTTCATAACGTTATATAAACCTCGATAGTTGATCAGACAGCTTGACGCGTGTTGTTGTTTCTATTGAAGTTAAGTTTTATTAAATTTAAAATAAGTGTGATGGCGTCGATGCCATATTTTAATTCTGAACAAAGACATTACAAAAAGGATACAAGATTTCTTTTAGACTTATATACAATAACGTACGATAATCATGAATCTGTAGATAACATTTGCTGCCTTGTAAGTACATTTTCTTTTGTAAGAGCGAATATCGATATTATGACAAATGTGCCCCATTAAAACCATAAAGAATAAAGAGAGATTAGAAATGGAACACGTATTTGTCCTTGCCCTAAATGTCAATAAATGACAGAAATGACAGGATGGCTTTAATTTTTTGTTTACCCATGTTATTTATTTCTTGAAGCAACAGTTGTGCCATTTTTTGCCAAAAAAAAAGACTGACTATTTTTAAGATGTTTGAAAGTATAATTACTAATATAAAAAGAAAATTTAGCAAAAAATCTGATGATATAACTAACAAAGTAGATAAAGATACATCTGGATTTAAACGAAGTCTGATAAATCTAAAATCAAAGGTGTCGAAGCCAAATAATACTGAAGATTTATCAGTACATAATTATTATAATCATACAGCTTTAAGTCCTCGTGCTATAGGAGCAGGAGAATCTGCACAAACAGAAATAGAATGGCCTATACTCTCAGACAAAAATCCAAATATTTTAGACAGGTTTACTAGAATCGTTACAATTACAGATTATGTTCCTTGTGATAAAAAAGTATTAAATATTTCTAGCTATATTATGGATCTGAGGTAGTGGAAAATTTTGGCAACTATCCTATGAAATTATATTTTATTTTCAGAAACGCAATGATAGAGAAGAAATCAGAAAAAGACTAGCAATGGGAGTTGATAGTGAAGAATACTATAGTTTAGGTCATATAGACCGTCCAGGAAAGAAACCAAGTCTGCATTCAAGGCTTCAAAATGGTAAGAAATAATTTATTTTAATAAAACAGTAACAGTAAGTATAGTGTATTACAATGTTTCTTATTTCATATTCTCTGAATCTATAAAGCTGTTAACTTCATTTTAAAAATGTAATTACAAAATGTTAACATCTTTCTAATTTTATATTATATTTATATAATATTGAAATTTTGTAAATGAAGTTTAAAAATTCCAATAGGATCCCATCAAAAGCGACAAAAGCCACATAGAAACCGATTAATATTTATTGGTTTCTAGGTGGCTTTTGATGAGATCCTATTGAAGTTTTTAAACAGGGATGTAGATAGAATTGTATATATTAGGATTAGGTGTTAATTTTATCATAACATTTGTGTGTTTAATGCGATAAGAGTGTGCTAAAATGTATTTAATGTGTGGTGGTGCAGGGAAAAATCTACAAATATGTTTTATGAATGAAACAGCATCAGACAATGAATCTCAAACTTCTGATATAGAGAAAAATTTCAACAGTAATAGTAATAGTTCATCACAATCAAGTATCTTTAGCAAGAACAATTTTAACCATCCATACCAAACAAGACCACTTTCAGTTAATATTACAAAACATGAGAAAAATACCAATACACAAAGTGGTAAGTTGATTGCAACTGTATAGCATGACTAGTTGTTGATGTAACTATTGTGAGGAGTGCATTCCCACAGTTATTAGACAATTCATTGCTATTGTTACATATTAATATATTATACACTCAATGCAATTTTGTAATGTGATAAAAGTATTAATAAAAAAAGTCTCATACATATATCCGTTTTTAGAGTACTTTGAGATCGATCTTATTTGCGTTTATTTTTGAGAAGTGGTGGTTTATTTTCATTATCCTTAGTATCGATAAGAGATATTGGCTGTTTACTGACAGACTTTGTTGCTGTTATTCATTGTTATATTATGTGCTCTCATTATTTAATACTGTGCTTTTTGCTGTCTAATTTTGCTTTTTACACACATTGCATTATGTGAATGTTTAATACTATATTTTTTAAATGTTTTTTTTTAAATTAATACTTTTTTTATTTTAAATATATATAATTATTTAATAAAATGCGGTTTAAATCTGTTTATGAATATTGCAGGTCCAAAATTACGTCCAACATCTTTAATGCTCAAATCTTCAAAGTCTCGCTCCACACAATCATTAGGGCATATTGAGTTCAGGGAGTCAGATTTCTTTGCGTTACAATCAACTCTTCAAACCGAGGCCAGGATAGCTTTAGCCCAAGCGAAGGAAATGGCTCGTATACAAATGGAGGTAAATAAATATCCTGGACCTTTTCTATATTCTTAAATAGTCTAAAACAAAAAAGTAATTATATAAATATAAAATTTTGAATCCAAGGACTTATATGCGTTGTGTTGTTGCCAAACTTTTTGTTCTTTTGAAATAAGAATAATGTCATTGTATGTATCTATAGAGTTTTAATATTTATATATTAGTCTTAGTTTGTATTTTTAAGAGAGAATGATATTACGTTATGAAACCTCTTTTTGTCCAAAAAAAATTTGAGGGAATAAATTTTACAAGAAGAGATTTTATAAAATAATAGTAACATAACCACGTCTCGCTCGGGTGCGTCCCTAGGTCTGCGGATTTTGTTCATAAATTTTTTGGGGTTTTAATTTTTTTGCGCGGAACCCTAATTCTTTTCTAAAATAAAAATAGCCTAAGTTATTCTTCATAAAATCGGCTCTACCAGTGAAAGTTCCGGCAAAATCGGTCCAGCAATTTCGGAGATGGCTAATCTCACATAGAACAAACAGACACTTTCATATGCATTTAGTAAAAAGCTGTTATTTTAAAAGAAGTCAGTTAATTATAAACAGACACTTCAATTTTATTTATCTGTAAGTATAGATTAGTCATAAAAGATGCAGTCTTGTTGGTTGTAGCATTTATTATAAAAATATATTTTTATTTCATTTAAAATGTTGTAATATAATTTTTCATAACCTTGTAACTTTAAAGTATGATGATAATTGAATGTAACACTATTTTGTATGTTATATGATTAAATTTATTTTAAAATATTAAAGGCAAGTTGCGTCCATAGAAAGAAAGAAAGTTTATCTTTTACCCGACTGCGGCGGAGCTCAAAAGAGTGTTATCAATCAGCTGTAATCTTAATTCCAATCTATAATTATATCTATAATCCATTTATTATATTAACCTAATAAAAAGCCCCATGGAATGTTTATTTAGTGTGGATGTCTTAAATTATTCGTAAATTTTATCTTTATTCTTATATGTAAGTTTATTATCTCTCTTAGAGAGATTCGCCGCCTCGCCGTGACCGAAATCGGTTTGAACGACAATCTCTCTGAAATAGTCAACTGTGTATAAGATATAGTGCACAAGTGTATGTGCAGACACAAGTTTTTACCTTTTTCACACATTAAAGTCGGATATTTTCAAGTATAAGTGTTTGAGTGTAGAACTATTGAGTTTATCGCCGGCTCTTCTCAGAACTGCTTTTTTAACCCGTGCTAGCTAGCAAATCACGAACTGACTTAAAATTGAATTGACGATTCAAAAGTGCTTGTATAAGGCTACTTGAATAAAGTCATATCTAGAGGCAAATAAGCTATAACATGGCAAGGCAGTGGCAGCCCAGTAGTAACGCGCTCGCTTGGGAAACCGAGTGAAGCGGGTTCATATCCCGGGTCTTGCATCTGATATTTTCATGTGCGAATCATTTCTAGCATGATTAGCACTTGTCTTACGGTGAAGGAAAACATCGTGAGGAAACCTGCATGTCTAAAAGAACCTAGCAAGTTTTTGAAAGACATGTGAATTCCGCCAACCCGGACTAGCCCAGCGTGGTGGACTATGGCCTGGTATCCCTTGTATTCAAGGGGAATCCGTGCACAGCAATGAGACGTTAAAAAGGACTGAATAAAAACTATAACATGATGTCACTTCCAGCGCGAGCGTCGCGGGCGCGCCGTGTCGCCGGTGACGGAGATGCTGAGGCGCAGCATGGAGAAGGCGCACGCGCCGCTGGCGCCCGACCGCCGCCGCGTGTCGCGACATCTTCTCACTGACATGAACATTGCACAGCTACAGGTGACCACATACACTAATGAGAGCTTGCGATATTTATATAAAAAATAACAAACTTATAATATGTATTATAAATCTTGAAATGAGCGATTCTTGTATATATTTATTTATATATAAAATTTAGTGTATTTCGGAAATAGCTTTGGATCCAATCCTGTGTTTAAATAAGATTTTGCTTTTTATGTTAATATAATATGTCTTTTCTGAAAAAAACCAAATTTTAACAAAAAAAAAAAACGTTTTTTTATATCTAATTTTATAATTATACCCTTTCTTCTATTCGCTCTCATGCTGATAATGTCATATTGCTAGAAGCTCGGTCGCCCAGATAGTTCTACTCAAAAACTTGTATTTTTTGATTTACACTTGTGGTAAGTGTACAAGTAACTAAGTATCTAAAACCAAATCAACTAATTCATACAGTCGTCTAACGAAGGCATCTACTAGACAGGGTAAACATGTTCTTTTATATGGCAGTTTGGTTACGGCTTAACGGTTGAGGGCCTAACTGTAACTTAAGGATATGGCAGTTTTGTACTATACTAAAACTAAGATATTAAAAGTTTATTTGAAATATTATTTACAATAATGCAGTTAAAGATCTGAGTAAAGCGAGTGCGAGTTGCTAGTTAAAACAACAAACTTGTAATTAAAACAAATAAAACAAATGGATTTGAGTATACATTTATTTTGCTATCTATTCTAATATTATAAAAAGGTTTTTTTTTATCGAATAGGCTCTAAAACTACTGAACCGATTTAGATGAAATTTGGTAAGAAAATAGCTTGAGACCCTGGGAACGACATAGGATAGTTTTTATCTCGGAAATCATCCTTTAAGTGGGTGAAAATGGGGATGAAATTTTCTATAGGGAAGCAACCTAGGGACGAACCCGAGAGAAGCGAGGGTGAGTCGCTAGTATTTTATAAATTGCTACTACCTCTAGTAAACCTACTAAAATATGTATGTACACTTAAAGTTAAAATTCCTGTTTAATTTAATTGTAGCTTTAGATTAGATCTTGAAAAAAGAGCTCATTGTAGTTCTACAATGTTAATGCGTTATGAACATAATTTACATTTTTATCTTCAAGTTTTTATATCTCAAAGATATACATACGTATGTATCACATCCGCGATATAAACTGCGCAAAATTAAATATTCAATTTTCTTGTCTTTTATCTATGTAATATATTTAAACGAGCAATTCTTGTAAATTTATATCTTTATTTATTTATACCTGCGATCTGGCAAACGGCTCTCACGTTTTCGCTGGAATTGGGAATGTGGGGGATTTCGGGGGCGAAAAATCGATCTAGATTGGTCTTATGTCTGGGAAAACGCGGGTTTTCGAGTTTTCACGCGGTTTTCTTTCGCATTATTCCACGCAAAATATGGTCGATAATTTCTTACACTCGGGCATAAGTGCAAAATGTCCGGGTTCGAATCCTGTTCGGATACAAAGTTTTTACTTTTGTTTTTTTTTGTATTAAATCAAGTTTTTAGTTTTTTTTTTATCTAAAAAATACGATATAGCAAAAAAGAACTCCGAACGAAGCTCGGTCGTCCAGGTACTACCATTTTATGGGCCAATTTAAGATGACGATAATTGTCTTAAATTATAAGAAGCATAACCTTGTACATATATACATATAGTACCTACATACATATATTATTGACTGAAAAAGATTTTACTAAACTTAAATTTACTTACTTATTTTTGATTATAACCAGGGTACCTAGTATTGCTAACTAATGTGTCTTTTTAACGAAAGTCTCCCCAATATTTTGTGACCCATTACGACACAGACAATCGTATATATTTTATTCTTATAAATGGGCATGGATATCATGAGCTAAGCACAGTATATTTAATTTAAAATAAATCATGAAATAATCGCTGGGCTTTTTTGTGTATAATCTATATGTACATATAATAAAATTCTAACCGAGTCGAATCTGTACATTAAATATTTTTTGGAAAATCTTATTGAAATAGTCGTTATTATCGATACAGATGTCGAATCTATAGTTTTTAGAATTTTTGTTTGTCTGTCTGTCTGGGAACGCATCACGAGAAAACAACTGGACAGATTTTGATGAAATTTGGCATGACGATAGCTGGTTATGCGGGTCAACATATAGAATACTTTTTAATGCTGGAAAATATCTCATCTCTGAGAAATCTATACTAAACTTTAATACGTAATTAGGGACGAATCCGAGCAAAGCGAGGGTGAGTCGCTAGTGAATACATAAATAAATTGATGTATAATGCTAATTAACAAGCAGCATTAAAATGAGAAACTTATACAAAAAGCAAAGTGTTCGGTAAATAGGTAAAAAAATATACAAATAATAAAATTACTTAGACTCGAGATTTACTTAGTCGACGTCGTAGTCGGTAGTGCTCAGTGATTTCTGCGTGACCTTGCAATCGCCTACGCCGCTGAGTCATGCGGAACGATCCGATAACAATGACCATTGTGCAATTTGCATCGTTTTGTCACTTTTACATCATTTAATCATAAAATTAAAGAAAAAAAGACAAACCTCATGAAAATCTATTGAGTACTAACTTCCGAAATCTTTATGGAATATTTGTACTCACTAAATAGCATATGGCTTCTTAATTCTCTGTCGAGTAGGCGGATAGAACGTAATGAAACCTTATTTGATTTTTATAGATGTCGTATTAACACTGTACATTAATATGAGACCCGAGACTACGAACTCTGTCAATACATATTATATATAGAAATCGAACTAACTCTTTTCTTGAAACTGCTATGGTAATTTAGATAATTCTAATATTTTTATTGCCCGTTACGACTTCGTTAAGTCCTTTTTTTCCCGACTATGCGACGCAAAGGAAGGTAATGTTAAACACATTACCTTCCTTTGCGTCGTCAGTCAGTCTATGTATGTTTGTTTCTATTATTGTTACTAGAGACAAAACGCGTAGCCCGATTTTGATAATTCATACCTCGTTAGATATCTTGAATAAGCGAGTGTTATAGGCTATATAATAAAAGTTAAAAAATAAAATAGCTAATTTCATGCGCTAATTTGTGTGTCTTTAAAAAAACCTCCAAACCAATCGAGTGGGGTATCAAAATAAAGATTTTTAAGAGGCGATCCCAACAATATATACAACTTATATGTTCAAAAGTAATTTAGGATATAAATTTGAACTAATTCTAACTTCAAATATCTCATTGGCTAAAACTAAAAAGCTCTAAATAAAATAAATATATTATAGAAATAAAAAAGCCGACTGCATAAAAACTAACTAAAAATATGAAAAGAAGTTGACGAAGGAATAAAATATTATGCACTCGGAGACATAATATGTACATATGTGCATACATCTCGCGGCAAGGATGAAACCTGTGTCTTCGACTGCATAATACTTTATTCCTTCGTCAAAATGTTTTCATCTTATTAGTTAGCTTTTACGTAGTTAATTTGACAATATCAAAAAATATTGTATCCTTGTGAGGAGAACTTTGAAAGACGCCAAAGTGAGTGCCGTTAGCGTTATAAAATTGAGTCGAAAAGCATTTATAAACCAGTCTCAACCTCGTCTTTTTTAACTTCTGTGAACCACTTACTAAATAACTAAAATTCTTTTAGTAGATAATGGTTATCCATGTGACTACGTCCCTAAATTGTTAGTCCAATCATTTGATCGGGTATTTGATGACCTTATACTTATTAAGTAGGCTTCTACTTTCTAAGTGTTACATTTAAATAATATAATAATTATGCTGTACCGTCTAAAAATTAACTTGTAACTTTTACTTTTATATCAGAGAAAGCGCAGGTGAAAAATTAGTTTGCATATTATGCACATCATCGTATTTTTACATAAAAATCATTAAAATATAGTCTTGTCGTGACCTAATTTTTCTGTTCAAGCAGTCTATTAAGTGCTTATTGGAGTGTATATTTTGAACACACTACTTTGAACCATCATTTGTGGGTACTCAACTGTATTACTTCTTATTTATAAATTTTCTAGTTTGTTTTTTTTTTCATTTATTTTTATAGGAAATGCTAGGATTATTTTTTTTTTAATTAGAATATTCTAGATTGCCTTTATATTTTTGATTTGTTATATAGAATAAAATTTTCTTAGTTATCTACCATCATTCTCAGAACAAATTACGTTTTAATATTTCTACAAAGGCAATAAGATTTTCATGTAATTAAATACTACATGACAGCAAAAAGTTAAAAGTAAAAGTTTAAGCACATGTGTCATGACCTCATTTGATTACAAACAAGACTGAAGTCAAATTAAATAGCTGTCTGAATCACGAAATCTAAGTTAAGTCATAAATTGGTTACCCATCCACGTGTATGATCTAATACGATGAATAATCTTGAGCTCATTTAAATAAAACTTATAATATTTTAATTTAGTAAATACTATATTTTATATGCTATATAAAATAGTAACAAATAAGAAAAATTATCGATGAAATTTTCAGTCTTATTTATCAAATAATATATTAAAAAAAAATCAAATCACATTAACGGGTATTACTAACAACACCCCGAATGTCGTACATTTGCAACATTTTAAATTTATACGACATTGGCTCGTACATATAGGTTAAAATCGATTTCCTAGCGTTATTTACATATCCATACTAATATTATAAATGTCTCTGTCTGACTATATGTCTGTTTGCCTGCCTGTTACCTTTTCACGCTTAATCCGCTAAACTGATTTAGATGAAATTTGGTATGGAGATAGTTTGAGACCCTGGAAAGGTCATAGGATATTTTTTATCCCGAAAATCATCCCTTAAGGGGATGAAAGTTTAAATGGGAAATCAATCATTTCTCGAGTTAAGGACAAAAATTAATTATATACTATAATTTTGGTGAGAAATAAAGAATATTTCGGCGTTTATGACCAATAAAGGTAAAATAGGTGGTGATTTCAAGTTTTTTTTTTAATTACTTACCTACTTTTCTATACCTATGTATATATAGTCTATCTATTCCATACCAACCGTACCTAGGGACGAACCCGAGCGAAATGAGGGCGAGTCGCTAGTTAATAAAAAATAATAATAGCATATTAAAATCGATTCTTTTTATCAGGTGATAGTTAACGAATTGCATTCGCAAATAGAGGCACTGAACGACTCATTGGTGCAACTATTGATGGCTCGTGACGAGCTGCACATGGGACAGGACTCCATGCTCGTGGACATCGAGGATTTAACCAGATACCTGTAAGTGTCATTATTCATTACTAAACTAAATAAATAAATATGTTGGTACATTAACACGCAGCACCACCTAGTTCCTTGGTAAGCTACGAGGCTTGTGTTATGGATACCAGATAGTTGATACACTACACATATAAAACTTTAAATACATACATATTATAAATATAAACACCCATGACTGGAGTACAAACATTCGTGCTCATCACACAAATCAACGCACTCAGCGGGACACGAACTCGCGACTGCTGGCACAGCAAGTAGGGTCACTACAAATTGAGCCAAACGTTTCGTCAATTATAAAAATATTATTATTTTTATGGTTTTTTTGTAAGTAAATAGTGAACCGTAGGGTTAATTTATATATCTGAATTAAAAGTATTGTATTTATTAAAATATACAATATAGATATATATTTTATGAGTTTGTATGATATCTTCACCACTTGTGAACTATTTTTCTTTTTTTAATGAATAAAAGTGACCCCATGAAAAAATTCAAGATATTTCACCCTAGAGGATGATAACATACGAATTGATTTTAAAATTAGACTATCGTTTTAGTTAAAAGGTAATTATTACATTCTACAACCAATTTGCCATTCTAAATAAATTGCCATTTTTAACAAAAAGACGCCTGAAACCAACCTGAATAAAACCTGATTTAAAATGACATCATATAGGCGATTTGTGTCACTCAATTAGGTGTGTGAGATGTCAGTCTAAGCAGTTTTTATATTGAATAATTTGTTGGTCGCACTCGATACGGCATTTGTAATAAACTACGAACAAAAAATATGCCAGAGTTGAGTAAAAATGTTTTACTTAAATTAAATATAATCCAATAATGTTTAATTAATACACATACAAAAAATATGTAATGGTATTTGTGCTTACTCGAAATTATTGAAAAATAATAAAATTTCATTTAATTCATTTACAGAGGTGTTAAGGAGCAAACAAAGAAAACCAAAGGCACTACTAAGTCAGGCGTAAGGAGGCTCACATCTTTAGTGCACAAATAACTACACATAGTACTATATAATGATTCTCTGTTAGAATATTGTTAATAACTCTTATTATAACATGTTTACTCCTTTATTATGGTTACTATCTACTCTATAACTTTATGACACCAATTGTAACTTATATCGCAATGTATTCCACTTCCGTAGAACAAAGACACATCATGTATATTTAATTTTTAATATGAAAACTGTCTTATATCATGGCTTTGTTCAGTGACCACATGTAGGCAAAGAACAGGGAATGTCCTAATGAATAAACTATAAGAAAAAGCAATTTAAAGTTTGAAGTATTACTCCTTTACCGGTATCTCACGGACATTCCGAGTTCTTTTCGCTTTGGGCATAGATAAGAACGTATTTTTAGCGATATCCGTTGAATATTTGTAAAAATCAGTGGTTAGGAATGCAAGTATCATAAACATAGATTCGGTACCAGTATAAAATAAAAATTGTGACATTCCCTCTTCTTTGCCTGTACGCTTCATGTTATTTTGATTAAAAAAAAATGTCTCGCTATTTCAATTCAAAACTATGGACATAGAATGTATAGTTTTTTTGTTTAACTTTCTCGTATACGTTTGTGTTTTTCATATGCGTCTTTGTTCTGGGTTGTGTCGAGATATTTAAAAATTAGTGTCGTTTCTTAGAGGGCATAAGGATGATCTCAGTATGACGTCTGATTGACTAACACAGAATAAACTCCAGTCATAGTACTAATATCTATAAATCATGTAATCACTGTAATCTGAATTATGAATTATATTTAGTAAAATTTACTACACTTGTTGAAATGTACGTCTCATTTCGTGTCACGTTTTGTATTGTGTTGTGTTATTACATTTATAATATTATTAGTATACGCCAAACGAATTGCCTTTTTTAAAAGGTTTTCTGTTATAGTTCTAAATGAAACCAGAGTAATGGTAAGAAAAATATTCCAATACTATAATACTTTCTTAGATTTACGCGAATATTTGACATTTTAAATTAAATTATGTTTTCGGAATTTTTCGCGGATTTATTTAAATTTTTTTGGTTCCCGGATGTTTTACAGCAATCATGGTTACGATACGTTACGACGCATTCGAAACGTCGAAAACAAAAAATCAAAATAAATCCACGAAAAAATCCGAAAAGACAGTTAGTTTTATTTATAATATTCAATACTTTTACTGCATCGACTTTCACTCGATATTAAGAAAATATTGAGTGAAAATCATTGCTTAAATGTTCAAATTTTCAAGTAGAGAATAAAAATATATCAAGAAACTATTTTAGGTCATATTTCTCAATTAATACAAGATTTATTTTACTATATTCGTTTGGCTTTAAATATTCACACATATGCCAGTGAAATATTTTAAATTTCATCCTTTACAGTACCAACCAAGTGCCATTTTATAACGAAATGTGACGTATTCTGAGCCGCTCTATACCCGCCATTACGCATATTGTTGTTAGAGACCAGCACAGGACTCGATATGTATATCAGCACTAGTTGTTTTTAAATATTTATTAGTACTTAAGGAAGTTGAACGAAGATGGCGGTGGTGTTATGTCTTTAGGTACGGTGTACATTACGTAGATTTAACCAAGATGGCGTTAGTTCTGTAATAACAAGAGATCAGCGCCATCTTTCTTAGAAAAATAAAAGCAAATTTACAATTATATATTATAATAATTTATCTTTGGACATAAATTATTTTCAATAAAAAAAAAACAATCCGTCCAAAGACGTAAGACATCCTTTAAAACCAAGTGAAGCGGGTACAAATCCCGGGTCTTGTACCTCTGATATATTCATGTGCGAATCATTTCTAACATGATTACCACTTGCCTTACGGTGAAGGAAAACATCGTGAGGAAACCTACATGTCTGAGAGAACCTAGCAAGTTTTTGAAAGACGTGAAGTCCGCCAACCCGCACTTGGCCAGCGTGGTGGACTATGGCCTGATACCCCTCGTATTCAAGGGAGGCCTGCGCCCAACAATGGGACGTTAAAAAGGGCTGAATACATACATAAATTGTTCCATCTTATAAATATTGAGCAAATCTAAAGATATAAAATAACAAATTAAGACTTAAATATATAACATTTTCAAAAACAATTATTAATAATTAACAATTGTTCATTTCAAACGAAATGCACGTTTTTCCTTTGCAGTTAGGTTTCTTTATGTTACAAGTTGCTAACAGAAAAGTGTTAAAACCCATCGCGCCTTTTTTGGCAATAAAAAAATAATGACTTTTCGTTTATGGTAGGTTTAAAATGATTCGTTTTGAATGACAATTAGCAATGTGTAAATGAATCGTGTAATATCTAAGATGGCAGATGGTCAGCGCCATCTTGAATCAATTTAAAAAAAAAATATTACTTGTCACCTACCTTACTTTTGGACAAGTACGACCGCAATCTTTGTTGAAGTTAATGGAATATTTCTATACTATTAATCATAGATATCATTTTTTGGGGGTTATGTTTGTATGTTTCACTTGATTGTTTTAAAATGGAAGGCATCTTAAAGACTTCAAGTAGTTTTTGTATCTTTTTTGTATATCTTTGTTTACAACAAAAATATTCTGATCCCTTTGCGTTATTATACTTCAGTATAAAACGAAGTTCGTAATAAAATGGTATACAAAACGAAATATATGAAATCGTCGGCATTAACTAGTCGTACCTATAGCTATGTTACATCTGGTGTTACTTCAATTGTATATAAGGTTTCTTGTAATATTTCGCCTTCGTGGCATTTCCATATAACATATATGTAGGTATATTCACGTGTCCGCTTTAAAATAGACTTAGCTCTAGGGTATTATACTTGTGATTTGCAAATTAGAGAGATATTTTTTCATGATAGTGCTCATTTAATAGCATAGTACCAATTTCACGCCTGTAAGGCATCAGAACACAGGGTGGGAAATGTTTTACCTATCGAATTTTGAACTTGGGCCCTTTAAAAGATTTATAAAGGATTTTATTATAATCATAATACATAACGTATTTAATAATGTTTTTAACTTTTCTTATATTGTGTGAATTAATTGTAGTGATGTTTGTTTAAATCGATGTTCATTCTTTTAATGTCTTGTGTGAATAAGGATATTGTTAGTACACGTTTATTTCTATTTTCCTTAGTTTTTGGTGTTGCCATAATTCAGGTGATATCGATTACAAGAGTAAACGGCATTCAAAAGGAGACTCGATAAGGATAGGGGTCATAAATGATCATTGTTTTGGCGTTTGCTGGTTGGATACCTGTAAATTGAAATGCACTTGTAATGAATTTAGGACTTTGTATTTGTGTCTTTTGTATATATTCAAACCAGGTCAAGGACCCTACTGGGGCATCGAATGTGGTAAGTTTTATTTCTTTAATAAACTCTTTTATAGCGAAGGGCCCAAAGCTTTGAAAATTGGCAATCAAATATAATCTACATAGAAATATTATCTGCTATTGTATTTAATGTTAAAGAGCGCAAATCGTCTATAATGGTTGTGCTGTTTTCATCCAAATATCTATCCTAATGTTAATAGTTCCCAGATCAGTTTTAAATAAACCTATCTATTAGATATCATACACTTAGCCAAATAGAGAAGCACATGCTCCAACAGTCTTTAGAATTTGCAATTTAAAAAAATTTAACATTTCAAAATAATCGATATATTAGCGAGTTTTTATATTCATTTTAATTACATTCAAACTATAATAGTTAATAATAAATTGAATTTACAAACAATTTTTAAATGTTTTCCAATTATGTAGTTTAATTGACGTCAAATAATTTAGTTTTATTAAACAATAAATAAGTGTGGCGTATTATGCTCTTTAAATAGACATTTAATCAAAATATTTAAAATTATTTTAGGTTTCCTTTTTATAGTATAGTTAATGGGAGTATGGGTTGGTTATGGCGAAAGATGGCGTTGTTACATACTTTGTTGACACTAAAATCATTCAATTCTTAGTACATTATTATTTTCTTATTTTAAAGTGCCCGTGTACATACTTTCTTATAACCGAAAAAAGATTTTTTTTTCATTTTGTTTTTATTTTCCATATGATGCAGTACTTTGATAGTTGTAACAACTGTTTTTTTTTTTATTTTACCTACTGGCTACTAACTATCAATAATTTCAGATTTTTTTTTACTAAAACGAACTACGTATTTCCAATTTTTGCTCATTTTTATCCATTTTTACCTTTCCTAAGGTATTTATGTCGAATTGTGTTTGGATCTCAATAAAACCAAGTTATTAAATTCTACCTATATAATGATAATATTATTTTACCATAATTATTATTTTCAAAGTGTACACTATTCATTTACATTTATATTTTGTAAATTCACGGATTATTATATATCCCTAATAACTTTTTTGATAATTACAAACGTTGTCCCCATACATTTTACAGTATATTACACTTATACTATTAATGTTGATGGAAAACGCTATAATGTCAGGCTTTTAAGATTTCTATAAAAAGTTGATTGTTTAAAATATGACCTCTTAATATCAAATCTGTAAGTTTTTGTCTATTGCCCGATGGGAAATAGCAATAATAATCTTCTATTCGTCGTAGTAGTTATTGTCGTCTCATTATATTGATATTATAATTTATGTAATACTTTTTTCGATTTACGCGAATGTTTGAGATTTTAAATAGAACTATCGCTTTGGGTTTTGTAGCGGTTTTATTTTGATTTTTTACTTCCGATGTTTTGAATGCTTTATAACATGCCTACATACATATATGGTCACGAGATGGACTAAGATTAATGACGTTTCAAAAGTCATATAAAAAATTATATAATCATTTGGAAGAAGAATAAAAATAACACCGATGCACATTGCCGTATTATGTTAATATAAAACATTTTTTTTATTATTATTTTTTTAAATTTATACATCGGTATTTAAAAATCAAAAAAAAACTGTGACAAAATCCTAAAGTAAAGTTTTATTTAAAATAATGTTTTATGGTTACACGGTGACGGCGTAGTAAGGATCGCTATGATTTTAGTAATTAATAAAAACGTGTAATGTTTACACTCGTGAAAATATTTTGGAGTGATTTTCTTCAACGGCTCTTTTATAGGTTTTTCTTTATTATTTTAGGGTTTAATGAGTTCCTTAGTGATATTGTTTTTTTTTACTATTAAATATTGTACGGTTACCATTTGGTTGTTTGGATATTTTTAGGATATATTAAGGTTTTATATAACTATGTTGTTTAAAAATAAAATATCGATACGGTCTATTTTAAAGCAGCTGTTTAATTAATAACTGGTGATCATAAACGCAGGCAGTTAAATCAGAACACGCAAAGGGCAGGGCTTCTGCATACTTGTTTTTTTTTTAAATTCTCCATACTTTTACGACATCTTTCCGAATGGCGGTTCTTTTGTTTTGTTAATGTCAACAACAGTTATTACATTTAAATAGCTGTCGTGGTGTCTGAATAAACGCAGGTGTTAGTTTTTATTCTTCTAGATAATCTCCGTTCGTATTAATTAACCTTTTGCTTTCCCTACTTTATATAAATTTCATTGCCATTCACGTACTCCAAAATATTTCATTTACGATAGGTGGAGGGTTATGTTTTAGTACAGACCATTTTTACAAGTTGTTTATATAAAAATCTAATTTATGTAAAAACCTTGAACGGGTAAGCCGTCGTTACATTAAATTTAAATTTTGCTATCATTACTTTAATGTTTTGTTTAATTATTTATTCTAATTAACAGCTATATATCAGCTAGTACTGTTTTAAACTGTACTATACAAAAATGTGGTCAAGCAACTAAATACATGTTCAATGTTCGACTGTCGCATTGAAAGGGAGTACTTTGGAAATATACAATTTTTGACAAACTTTGTAAGTTTACCTAAAGTATGTTTTCTTATTGGTTTCTTTTTCAGTGTGGCACTTGAAAATAATCTGCTGTATATGTAACTCTTTCTATAATGGCTGTTTACATATTTACTGTCTGCGACCGCTTACTGACAAATTCTTACAGACATGTGATACATACATACTATTGACTATTCTAAATAAATAAGAAAGTGTTTACTTGGTCTTTTATTTTGAGCCTCTACATCCTTAAATCCCACAAAAATGAACGTAACGTAATTGTGTACTATACTTAATTTTGTTAATTGGAATAAAAAAATATAATTTTCTTATCATTAATACATTATATACATTACTTGAAATCGAATCGATTTTTTTTGCCAAAAACGCGTTCTAAAATCCTATCTAAACGATTATAGGTACTATAATATGTAATTATAGGAACAATGTCTAAATTTTAGATTGTTATTTTTTATATTTGAGTTTATTTATACAAATAATGAAAGTATATCGCCAATATGGTTTTCTGTTAATGTATTCAAAAACCTCTCAAGTTTTAACAATAAGACTTGACTTATAAGAGCCTTTTCTTCTAACAAAAGTTTTCATCTTATTTGATAGCTAGCGACTAGTGCTAGCGAGGGTTTTGCTACACTCAGATCAATTTTCAATAAATTATAAAAATAAAACCGACTTGCAGACACTAAAAAGTAAAAAATAATTGAACGGGGGTTTTTATTTACTATAGATACCAAATCAGATATTTTCATAGTTGGTGCCAGCAACGGTTAACCGTTGCCAGTAAAGGTTAGTCTACACTTAGTCATTTACTAAAAAGTCTTTGGTAATCTTAGAAATTAGCTTAAATAGGAAGCGGCATGATCAGAATTCCTATTCAGCAATGAAAATTACTTCGCAATAACCCGATAGAATTTGTTGGTAGTGATTTTTGTCACAAATTATTACTAATTTTCTCCATTTCATGTGAAAGTACACAATATTTATTGTGAAATTTGCTTTTTATTTTTTAAATTTACTTTGCTATTTAGTAGAAGTAAGAGAAGAAACAGACAGACGTAGACAACGACTTTGTTTTATACTATGTATAAATATACTCGTAGATATAGATAAGCGTCTTGCGCTCGCATTAGATTTTCTATTTACCCATGAAAATAAGAGATTTTACCACACTTAATTGTTAAATATGTTAATTTTTAACTCTGCTACTTATAGTTTTTGTGTAATGAATCATAGATTTTTTTTATGAAGGACAACTCGGCCGAACTTCTTGTTGTGTTTTCCCGTTGGAATAAGAAATTTCATGTAATAAAAGATATTCTAAATGTTGACTCGAGTAATAAGTTATCACTACACAAAATTTAATTATTATATGCTTAGTACGTTTTGCGTTGAAAGCTAACGAATATCTAATATTTTTAAACGAGCAATTCTTGTATATTTATTTATTTATACTGGCGATCTCGGAAACGGCACTAACGATTTCACTGAAATTTGGTATGTGGAGATTTTCGGGTGCAAAAAATAGATCTAGATTATTCTTATGTCTGGGAAATCGAATGTTTTCAAGTTTTCATGCTGTTTTCTTTGGCATTATTCGTTATTACGTAGAATATGGTAGATAATTTCTTACACTCAGGCATAAACATCGTGGTCAAGAGACCAAGGTGCAAGAGTAACAATCACAGGTGTCCGAGTTCGAATTTTGATCGGATACAAAGTTTTCACTTTTTTTTTTGTATTTATTCAAGTTTTTAGTTTTTTTTTATCTAAAAAATACCTTTTAATTTATTTATTTTTTACCTTACAAAAAAGAACTCCGAGCGAAGCTCGGTCGCCCAGGTACTGTGGATAAACAGACAAAAATTTCAACAACTATTGTTTTAGTATAGATTTCGCTGTGTTACTTTACTATTTTATTATGTGTATAGATTTTAGACATCGATAATATAATAATTGTACTGATTTTTTTTTTTTGCTATCTTACGTCGTCTCGAATTAAGTGAGGAGCGAATCAATTTTCGAAGATGTCAATATGTTTTCAAAAATCAAATGTTTTTTTAGTATTAGTAGATGTATTAAAAAAAGTATAAAATCGATGAACACCAAACAAATTAGGTCATAAAATCATTACGGTATCTAAAAATCAATCGATTAAATTACCGCTTATGTTGAGGTAATTATCCCGCAATGGGTCAATTCCCACAATTTTCGAACACTTCGTAGTGATGTCAAAACCATCTCTGACCCTAAAACGGCACCCTCACCTGCGGCCCAGGTGCGCCCGCGCAATTAAAATCATCCTCTAATAACACCTACGTACACTACACAATTTATTTGTTTTATTGTCTCTGTCACACGTAAGGCCATTTGCCACTTTTCGTACAAGATGGATCGTTTCCTATTCCGCATAGTTTTATTGGTTTTACAGATACCTACAATTTATTTTCTCTTTTGATCTTTTATCTAAATCGAAATTTAAGTAGAAAATGAATGGGGTTTTAGTGTGCGATTAATGCATTTGCAATGTTATCTTTTATTGGCTTAAATAGGTTGAGGGGAAATTGATTTACTATGAGAATTAATTAAAGCAATATCTATCTTTTAAAGTCCTATCTATAAATTCTGCTTGACATTTTCGTTATCATTTTGGGAATATATTTTAAATAAGAAATTCATTATGGAAATTGCGTTGTAAGTATCCATAAAAGTTTATTATCTTGCTAATTTATAATTTTATGAGTTCATTATTGACAAAGGTTAATCTTCGGTACATTAAACGTAATCTTGGCTCTTGATCTGTTTGGCGGTACATGCGCATGCAAATCACCGCCGCATGCGGGCGCGCGTCATCGCCACCGCAACCACACCGCTCTCTTTCACCGCCCTCGTACCTACTCGCGATGGGTGAACATTAACTGAAAGGATAAGTAAATTATGCGTTTAAAATGTAAATGTTTCATTTAATAGCTATTATGCGCGTGATCTAGTTATTTATGATATACTAACAGTAGCACATAGAGATCAAAATAAAATTATTATAAGTAATAATAATAATATTTACTTAGATAAAATTTGTATTAGATAATACAATAAGTTGAAATTTTACAAATACAGAATAAAAACACATGTTTTAATAAGGACTACTTATTGTCTGTGGGCACACCTACGTTTTTTCAGCCCGTAACTACACAAATTGACTCCTGCTTTGTATAATAAAATCTTTAGATCTACTTGAGAAAACGAAGTATATTTCTAAATTTAACTTATTATATGTACAGAAAAAAATCCTATTATGCCTATCGTGCTAAAAGCCAATGTGTGGCTCCTTGTGCGATTACCTACGTACCCTGAACCCAAAAAAAAAAACTTTGACATTTTTATTCTTTTATTTTGTGTTTAGGAAGAAAATTATGTATATATTTTGTTTTATTTTTTTATTACATACATTTAAATATTTAAGAAAATAAATATAATTAAAATTAAAAATAACCTAAAATATTTATAATGTCAACTAAAGTTGTTTATTTCCCACCTCTCCTCCGACTCAAGCGCAGAGTTCAATGTCAATGGTGGGGTCGGACCACAACATACGGGCTATGCTAATGCGCTACGTTATTACCTGTCTATTTACTAGATTCGTCTCGCGTCATTATTTTAATAGCTTTACAATTTATTGTAAAAGTCTATCGAAATTTTGCACGCACTATCGCTGTGAATAATATAATCCGTAGAGGGATGAACAATGAACCCCATCAACCGAAAAATGATTAACAAGCGATTACGCTGACGGATGGGCAGCGCCTACCATGGCTTCCCTCGCCACAGAATACGGAATCTCATAAAGACGGCTGTTTCAAAAATAATATATACTTCCCCATTCGTTTATTTAAAAATTAAAGCATTTTATTAATTAAAGCAGATTTTAAATGAGCTTGCTAAATATATTGCTTCTGTACTTAGTACTACAGGTTAGTAATTAACATGTTTAATTATAAATAAAACAAATACTAATAATAATTAGTACAATTTTAATATCGAGTTATATGTAATTATACCTTAAACACATTAAAATATAGTATTTAAAAAAAATCTATTTAGAAGTACTGTCTAAAAGTACATTTCTGTAAGCTATAGTTTCATCCCCGAATGAGCAGCACGAGCGATGCGCGGGCGCACGTGCCGCGACATATGGTAGCGCCATACTGTTTGTTTGCCAATCATAACGGACATATTTCATCAGATAACGGCCCACCGCCTCCGACATATTGTATCAATCTAAAACAATTTTTAAACATTGTTAATTAAACGTCATAGGGCACCAATTTGCCATGCTTTTCATCATGACGAGCTTTAATAGTAATGAGACTGAGTTATGGTATACAATGCAAGGTTTGGTTTTTATGTTTACTTATATGTTTTTTTTTTACTTTTGTTAGATCAGTATACTACAATAATGACCAGAAATGGTCGCAGTGACACCATAGCCGCAAACAAGAAATAAAAAAAAAAAAAAAAATACTACAATAATTCAAAATAGTAACTTTTTCATTAAATTTAAACATGATTTAAAAAAAAAGATTGAAAATATAAAAGACGAATTACGAGTAAAATTAGTGATAACAAGTATGATAAATTCTCTACAGATATGAATTAAGTGAAAATTATGCTTATTTGATCGTAAATCTTGTTTTATTTGCATTTGAAACTGATAAGGACTATTTTAGTTACGCTATTATGCGATTGGTATAATATCATTCAGACTTCACATTTCTTAATTGATGTTAATTTAAATTGACAACCTCTAGACACATAAAAACAAATCTATTTTACGGTAACTGTACATTTTTCCGGGATAAAAAGTAGCCTATTTGTTATTCTGATGTATGAACTATATTATTGTAAAGTTTCATTAAAATCTAATCAGTAGTTTTTGTGTACTAAGCTGTATAATTTTCTATAATTTTTTTACTACCCCACGAGAACTGTTTTATTTTTCGGGATGAAAAGTATATAAAATGTTGACCGGGGATACAAGGTACCACCATACGAAATTTCATTTAAATTGGTCCAACAGTTTCGGAGATTAGCCCGTACAAACAGACAAACAGATAAAGAAAAAAAAATTGAAAAAAATCTAGATTTGTTCTATTTCTCTTCTTACATCCCCCTGACTTGGTTTTTATCTTTTTTTTTCTATTTACAGACATTCAACCTCTACAGTTTTATTATATGTATAGATGTTAGACGTTTTAATGAATTAATTTAAAAATACCAAACTCAAATATTATAATGATTTTCAAATGCAAAACATTGTTGCTATTAATTTGCATATTATTTGATGTTTGGCGTCTTGATAGATAGCCCTTCGCTTTAATTCAATGAAAGCAATCGAAGTAACCTGTAATTTAGAGGGCTTGGCGCATGTGTAGCACCATATGGCGAGAATCCATGGCAGCCAACTCAAGCGATGATTTCCAAACCTTATTCATGGCAGACTTATAATAGCAAGAAGCGCTCAATTCTTATTAAATTTTTAATGACAAATCATTCTTTATTCATTAAAATTTTATGTATTTTATGTATTAAAATATTAAAAAGTTGTATTTTTCTTCCCTAGTATAATAATATAAATATAGCCATTATAAACTCTAATTACTCTATATTAGAATCAAATAAACTCTACGAAAAATCAGGGTCGTCTTATTTTTCATACATTTACATATATTTGTTAGGTAAATTAAAATCAAGAAATTTATATTAATAATATTAAATCATTTATATCATTCATCATATAAACTATTTAAAAAAAATCATGTCACATTTAGTTACCTATAACAATAAGTTTTCCATGTATTCTTCTTATATGTCTGACCGATGTGTGGACTGTAACTCTACGACATTTTATGCTAACAAAAACGAAATTCATTTTTTGACTATCATAAGGTATGAACTAAAAAATGTCGCAGTTTTATTTTACACATGTCAAGGTGAAAGTTGTATGGCTCTATTAGACTCCGATTGCGCTCGTTGATATCTTTAGTATGATGAACTTAACATACCGTGATTTATAATCACTACTTTCATGTTTAAGTAAAAATAACTTAGGTGAGATGTTTATATGTTATATTTTATTATTTAATGAATGAATAAACAAATATATTTTAATTATTTAGGAATCCATTGTAATCGTAGAATATTTTATTGACTCCAGAGTATTCCTCGCGTGAATAAAGTGAATTAAATTATATTTACCAAGTCCTTCTTTCGACTTTACCTGCGTATTCATTTCAATTTATAACCGCTAAACATTATCCACATCTAAAACGTCTACAACAGTGATTATTTGGATCTATTTCATCGAAATTTTATTTTTTAGAGTAGTGTTAAGTATTAGTATTGCTTCATGGGCGTCATGTTTATTAGGTAATATTAAACCAAAAAAAGTAAACCTAAATAATTCCAACTGTTCAGTGACGTGCGATCAAACAAACGAAAAACTGTGGATATGGCTTCCTTTTTACACATTAAATTTTCGTCAATTACAAATTTAATAAAAATATGAAATATTTTAATCCTGCTGATATTTTGTTTTAAAAAATTTTATTATTAGGTAAAACTTTGCTTTTAACAATATATTTTTATTATTTAAGTTTTTTTTTTCGAAATGCTTTCAAACAAATTAATAATACAAAAAACGTATTGGAATAATCGTTAAATAATGTATGTGGGAAAGTGCACGTTTGCTATAAAAAGCGTTAGTCGGTTAACCCGGATCCTTTTCTTGATGTCCACTTAATAGAATCTTAAGTGACTTCCCATGTCTATACCACGTGTGTAACTACACAACCAAGGTAAATTGTGTGTGAACAAAAAGTGATTAGATAGACTCGTAGTCTACAGCTTTTGTTATAGTTAGGACATAATAAAGGCATTCGGTTGCTTAATTAATCTATACGATACAAGTAATTTTTTAAAATTTGCTATTTCTTTAAATAATGAATTCATTAATTTAAAATTTTACTTATTTCTAATGTTAGTAATTAAATAGAAAAAAAGTATAATGTTCTATTTCAACACCAATAACTTTCTGTTGTTTAAAATAAGAAATCTTTTTGTAATATTGACAAATAGAGGCAAATTATTCTATTTTGTTATTTACATACCAATACAAATTTGTATTCATAATTGACTAATTATAAATACAAATATTAGAATTATAAAATTAAAGATATTTTGTTATGTTTTTGTTTCTCTTGAATGCGCTAATTTCTGGAATTATTAGTTCAATTTAAATAAAATATTTTTTCTCTATTCCTGTCACTCTCATACTCGGGGATCGGGGACGGGGGAGAGATCAGGCGCAGGACCGACAGCTTTACTTGCTTTCCGAGGCACAGTGGTGAAACATGCCAAATTCCCAACTCCGGGCTGTTACTGAGACTTTCTTAATGGAAAAAATCAATAACTTAACCTGGTCGAACTTGGGACTCAAACCCCGGACCTCCGGATCTGCAGGCGTATATGCTAGCTACTAGATCACCGAGCCAGTTAAATAAATGTGCCTATACTAGGCCGCAATGTGCTTTATCTTCAGACAAAGACTGCATTGAGGTAATATCCAACGGCACTAAAATTATTAGTTTTGTCCATAAAAGTAACATAACAACACGAAACATACGTTTTTTGGCGTATCTATATCTATACATAAATTAAATTGATAGGTCTGTTTGTAATGTCAAAATAACAACTTTAAACTATATGCATATGGAATTATATACGGTACTTATTATTATTTTTTTAAATACAATTTTTAAAAATTTTGTCTATGTGTCTGACTGTCTCTTTGTTCCGGCTAATCTCCGAAACGGTTGGACCAATTCTAACAGGACTTTTACTAGCAGATAGCTAATATTATAAGGTGTAACTTAGGCTACTTTTATTTTAGAAAAAGAATTAGGGTTTCGCTCAAAAAAATTAAAAAGTACCTAAGTCTCTAGTTGATAATAATAATTTAAAAAATTGATGATATTTTGATAAGTAAATAATTGCAAAAGTATGTACGTTAGTTTGTTGTATACACATTCAGCAACGAAAAAATCACTGACGTGTTTTTTTGGAAATAGATATTTTATTCATTCTCTGGGAATAACATAAATTTGGTTTTTCTTCTGAATTAAAGCGGTGTCGATAACATAAAAAAAAGTCGAAGTACACTATCTTATTAAAGCTAAGCTGACACTAATTGTAAATATTATATTCATTAATTAAATGATAGATAACAAAGAATAACAGTAAACGGTACATAAAAATTCTACGAATATCTACATCAAATAAGACTTACATTATAATTATCTTGCGATAAATCGTCGATGTACAAATATTTTAAAAAACAGTAAACGGGAATGTAGACAGGACCAGCCACTCGCAAGCTGTTCGCCGACCAGTCGACAGGACACTGATAAAGACCGTCACACTTCTACTTATACTTAGCTTCCACAACAAATTAGCTATACTCAATTACGTTATTTATAATCACTAGGTGCATATTTATCTTGTGTAGCTTGTAACTTGAGAAAATAATTTATAAGCCTACTTTGATAGAAGATAAGAAAAAGTTATAAAAATTACATTATTGTTTAGTAACATAAACTTTATATATAAAAAAATGAAAATAAAAATGCATCATGAAAATTAATTGTTTTTATAAAGATTGTTTGAATTAATTTAAAATTTGTCGGAGCACCTTGCTAAGTTGTGCCTTTTAAGGAAAGCATTTTACAGGAATTATCCGTATGTTAACGGTTGCGAGGCCGTGTGCATCGCATGCCCATCATAGGACGTCCCACCGGCTAGACTCACCACTTACCGGCTAACCTATTTATATGTTGCTTTGAAAACAGGAATAAATGAATTAATGCAAATGTATACTATAAAAATTGTCGCAGGTGCAGAAGGACGAGTTCCAACCATCGTTGGATTCGATTTAACGCGCTTGCCCTGCGAAAGTTTTATTTATAGCCGCGCGCCGCGCCGGGTACGCATACGCAGTGCAGCGATTACGATTATACCGCACACGCATTAAATTTAAAAAAATGATTGCACTTTATACTGTATAAAATTACTTAATGTTATAATATGCACAACGGATATTGTAATTTTTAAAAGTTGTAATTGTCCAAAATTGTTTAATTTTAGTGTGGATTTTGTAATATCTTTGTTTAAGTTATAATGTACACTTTCATTTTAGGGCGAATTTTATAAAAGCAAATGACTTAATTTGTAAATTTTTAAAAAGTTTTTGAAGTGAAACTTCTTTAGAATCGTTGTGATTTGAAACTCGATGAAACGGAAATGCGACACTAAAAAGAGACAAACACAAATATATAGGATTAAGCCTGCGAGAGAATGAGATAGAATACATTGCGATGTTGCCATGGTAACCTTTGTTATTGTCTGACAAATATATAATATTATATTCTTTCCTTATATAATATTCTATAAATATATAATATGCCTAATAAGCCTTATTCAATTATTTGAGATAGAATACATTACGCAGGAAGTGAACAATAATAAATTTAATTACTGAATGATATGTAATGTATATTTATGTCAAATAAAATGTAAAATAAGTATTAAACTTGGTAAAAATATTATTAAAAAAATAAACCTTATAATTGTCTTGTTCTGATACTTTATATTCATCTCATTCTCTCGTAGGTTACTTTTTTGAAGTTTTACTTCTATCATGTGTGAATTCCACACACACGCACTTTTTTTTAAACGATATGTAGAGAGAGGATGGAGAACGGTTTTGTCCAGAAACTGAATGGTTTCCGTGGCATATTACTTTGCTGCAGAAAGTTAACTAAACACACTAGCTTTGCTCAGGTGACACATTAGAATAATACAAAATCAAGTTTCAGTTCAATCATTCAAGCATGTTCAAAGATCTATCATTATCGGGTGGGCGCCATGCTTACCACTTATACAAAAGTGAAAAAAAAATGCACTATGTTTGTCGAAACCATAGTCCAGTAGACAAACAAAATGTCAAAAATCAGTCATCATACATGTAAGTAAATAGCAATTCCTCCATAAAAATCTAATAAACAATTGTTTTAACTTTTTATATTGAAAGTGTTTGTTTAACCATAACACATATAAAATTGCTTATATTTTTTATTATTAAGAAAATACGGTACGCCATTTAGGAAAAGTACCTAGGCGACCGAGTTTCGCTCGGAGTTCTTTTTTGTTTTATCGTATTTTGTAGATAAAAAAACACTAAAAACTTGAATAAATACAAAAAAAAAACAAAAATAAAAACTTTGTATTCCGACCGGGACTCGATCCCGGGCATATGTGTTGTCTAACTTGAGCCTTGACCGCTTGACCCTGCGTAGAATAATGCAAAAGAAAACTGCATGAAAACTCGAAAACACGCGTTTTCCCAGACCCCCCGAAAGCCCCCACATACCAAATTTCAGCGAAATCGTTAGAGCCGTTTCCGAGATCAATAAATTCCAAGTAAATAAATAATAAATTAAGATATAAATATACAATAATTGCTCATTTGAATTTTAAGGAAATAAAAAAAATCATTTAAATATTTAATAAAAATGGTTGTTGTTAAATAAAATTATTTCTTTTTATAGAGTAGCACGAAAGCTCAAGACACAGACATAGCTCGTAAAATCTTTTAATCTTTTTAATAGTATATATAATTTTGCCGTCAAAGAGGACAAAATAAAACAAATATTTTATGAATCAAAAGGACTCGACGCCTAGACATTATTAACGGATTTAAAAATGGAACAAAAAGTTTTTTATAAATAAAATACTGATATTGTATATTTTTAGGATTAGATTTGTTTTTTATAGAATAAAGGATTTTCTTTCCATTTATTATTAGCATACTGGCGTATGCTATATTAATATTCAATTTAAAAAATGAAATTATAACTAATATGCATAGGCAGAACCGTTAAAAATGACAAGTAGATTATAAAAATATTTTTACGAACCAAGTAGGTACTTTTATACTATGAAAATAAATATTAATTATTAATTACAGAACGCTTTTAGCATCATAAACTAGACTATGTAATACTGACAGGTGTAGATTTTACATTTTAAATAGGTTTGAAATGTTTTAAAATTGACTGCAATTGTGCAGCAGTGCACTAGAATAGTGTTTCTATTAGAATTTAACAGCTTAATCTTTTAGAATGCGTGTATGAAGCGGAATTGTTTTGGTTACCTGATATCA
Source organism: Argynnis bischoffii washingtonia (assembly GCA_033884665.1). Classification (NCBI taxonomy): domain Eukaryota; kingdom Metazoa; phylum Arthropoda; class Insecta; order Lepidoptera; family Nymphalidae; genus Argynnis; species Argynnis bischoffii. Next base: position 6,893,695 of record CM066609.1, read on the forward strand.
TCACGTTATTAAAGATCTGTCTTTTAATCCAGTGTTTATCTTGACAGGATTCACCAGGCGTGCATAAGTGGAAGAAGATTATAAGCCTGATATGCAGTAGACGAGTTGGCAGATGGCTCAACTAGTTCTTTAGTGTGTTACAGAAACAAAATCATAGTACATTCTATCTTCATCTTTACTAATGTTATAAAAGCAAAAGTGTGTTTATTGGTTTGCCCTTATTTCATACACCAACGAATCGAAATGATCGAAAAACGGATTTTTGCACAAATAGACATCATAGAGTATAGAGCTATTACTGATATTACTTATTCTGATTAGTGTTTGCTTAAAAGTTAGGTAGAGACACATACAGCTAAATATATAATACGATCTTCTTGAACTTACTGTTACTTACATTTTATTTACTGTTACCAACAAACTCATTTTAATTATAAAGTGTATACTTTATACTAAATGTAGTCATCGCAACAATTTATCGCAAAGTATCTTTATTGCTTTGACAGTTTTTGAACTGAAATGATTAAAAGAATCATTAAGATAATTGATAATCAATATAATTTAATTTAAGAACGTAACATAGATAGTGACATGATGACATTTCATAACTAAAAGTAAAGTTCGTTTTATAGATATACTAGCGATTCACCGTCGTTCTGCTCGGGTTCGTCCCTACTTACGTTTTAACGTTTAATATAGACTTTTCAGAGATGAAATAGTTTCCCGCAGTAAAAAGTATCCAGATAACCAGCTAGCATCATATCAAATTTCATCAAAATCCCTCTAGGTTCTTTCGTGATGCGGTCACAGACAGACAGAAAGACAGACAAAAATTCTAAAAACCATAGATTCGGCTTTTGTATGGATAAAAATATCTATTTATGTATGTTTCAATAAGATTTTCCAAAAAATATTTAATGTACAGTTTCGGCTCAGTTACAATTTTATTATATGTATAAATAGTAGTAAATTACCCGATTTAAATTATTATAAAAAAAATATTACAATAAGATTATTAATTGAATATTTATTTCTAATTAATACGCTGTCTGGCATATTCACTTTACTTCGCTACCTAGATGAGAAAAAGACTCCTAATAAATTTCGATAACTGCGCCTAACAATTTACAATCAAGCTCACTACATACGTTTGTTTGTATTTATTATAATGAAGCCTAGGGCAGTTCTGAAGACAGCAGGCTGCCCGGCGCAATGTGCGCGTGCGACCTTTCACGTAATTATTAGGCGCGTGCGTAGCAAGCACCGCTAGCAATGTCCGCTTTACGGATATGGAAAGTGCTACTTCACAGCAAACTCAGTCCCCTCCGTCACTATTTTTTGTATCTGATTTTAATCAAAATGTTTTACATGGCCTTTAAGTTTTAATGTTTCTACATTTTTAAGGTTCTTAAAAGGCTCGAACTTGTGAACAAGTATCATTTATATCTTACCTATTTCTTGCGGTTTGTATTCCTTGAGTCCAAAAAGTTGAATTATTTATTATAATAATCTCGCTCGCTCGCGGTTAAACTACGAAAAATACGAAATTTCATGCAAATATGTCCAAGGAGTATAAAGTTTCATACAAACTTTTATCCCCTATTTCACCCCCTTGGGGGTTGAATTTTAAATAATTCGTCCTTAATGGATGCCTACGTCATAAGAGGAATACGTTTGTGAAATTTTAAGTTTCTAGCCCTAAGAGTTTGGCCTGTGCGTTTATTTAAAACTTTCATCAACTATTTTACCCTCTTAGGGATTGAATTTTAGAAAACACTGAAATACGTAACTCACTATTTTTGCTGTACTAAATTCATACGAAATTTCATGCAAAAATGTCCAAGGATTATAAAGTTTCATACAAACTTTTATCCCCTATTTCACCCCTTGAGGATTGAATTTTGAAAAATCCTTCCTTAGTGGATGCCTTCGTCATATGAGGAATACGTGTGCAAAATTTCAATTTTCTAACCTTAATGGTTTGGCCTGTGCGTTGATACCTCAGTCAATCACTTTTGCCTTTTATATATATAGTGAAGAGTAAAAAGTGAAAAGTAGTTTATAGCACACATTATTATGCCATATCTATTGTACTAACATATTATGTATTAGCGACTCACCCTCGCTTCGCTCAGGTTCGTCCCTAGGTACGTTTTAACGGGTAGTATAGCATAGACTATATAATACATGTACAATGTACATACTAATAATAATAGGCTTAATCTTAACCTTAATCTTAGCTCGAAAGCACAGATAAGGTCCTTTACTTGAAAAATGATTGATTCCCCAACCAATCTTCCCCCAACCTTTTCACCCCTTTATATATGATATGTTTTCCGGAATGAAAACTATCTATATACATACCAAATTTCATCTAAATAGGTTCAACGGCTAAGTGTGAAAAGATAACGGACAGACAGACATAGTTACTTTCGTATTTTATATTAGTATGGACGTATAAAGGCTTTTTTTGTGATGCTGGTTTCTCATCATCGGCTTGGGCTGAAAGTTGATAAGTCAGTCAGTGAGACGCAAGAATAATGAATAAAAATAGTAATTGCAAATGTACCTTAGGAGATAGACATAAACTATTGCAAAATTGTCTGTAGACCTTTTTAAGACCTACAATTTTCTAGTACATTGTTTTGATGTACCTCTTAAGGTTTAGCCAGCGTTAGCCAAATAAATTTCTAAGGACGACTCGATAGAACCAGTCATTGCGTTATCCCGCGGGAACGAAACATGCGCCTGCTAAAGGTATCTTAAATGTTGACCCGAGTGATAAACTATCACCATACAAAATTTAGTTAAAATCGGTTCAGTACTTTTTGCGTGAAACGCGCACATCGACTTGACTTAAGTTAGTTTTATTATAGGTATAGATAAGAATAGATTTTGCGAGTGTACCGTAAGAGATAGACATACATACGTATACTGTTGCACATTTTTCTGTTGGCCGAGACCTACAATTTTTTAGTACATTGTTTTGATGTATCTCATAAGGTTTAGCCAGCGGAAGGTTTCTAAAGAGGACTCGACAAAACCAGTTATTGCAATTTCCCGTGGGAAAGAAAGATTTTCATGAAGTAAAAGGTATCCTAAATATTAACCCGAATAATAAGTTATCACTTTAAAAAAATCGTTGAAATCGGTTCATTACTTTTTGGGTGAAACGCGCACAGACAAAGAGACAAACAGACAAAAAATTTAATAACTATTGTTTTGAAATATTTCATGTACAGATTTCGATAAGTTACTGCTTTATTATAGTATAGATAATAATAAATAAATAATAGTAACTGATAAAATAATAGAAATAAACGCTATTATTTAATAAAAAAGAAATCCATCTACGTACTATAAAACTAAACGTAATTAATTTTTATAAACGTAACTTCTATTTCAGCATCCTTTATGCTATCCTTAATCATATTCTATTATGTATTAAAATATTAATCTTAGTTGCTTTTAAAGTTAAAATGTGTATGGCAGATGGTATTTTAATGGCAACGATAATATATTTTACTACCACATAAACATAGGTGAATCTTACTGATGAGTTGCTATTTGCGTATGAAAGCAAAGACACTAATAGATTTACTTAGATTCAATTAAAGATAACCTCTAAGCAATATGATTATCAATTGTCGTAAGCGGCTTTCCTATGGAAATAATTCTTAAAATAAAAACTTAAAAGTTACCGCGTATAGGAGACGATGTAGGGATTAATGGTTGCAATTTAACCGGTGTATCCTTAGAATAAAAATTGTCACAGAAGACGTGTGATCGGACATATTAAATAAACACTTTAAGTATATTATGGCTTTAGACATTATAAAATCCAAACGTGTGTTAGAAATACCTGATGTATGTCGTATTGTAAATAGAACATATAATAAATAGAACATAAAATAAATAGAACATATAATAAATATCGAAATAATATATAATTAACAGCTTTTACTATTTTAATGTACTATCCTGCTGTTGCCATTTCCACGATTCTGTTTGTTCTAAAATTGCATCGACGGAGGTCGCTTCGGTAATCGGTAGCCCCTTATTATTATGCCCATGCCTCCGAGATTAATGAAGTTAACGACAATTGTTCCTGACATAAAAAATTGTATTCATCTCAGTATCCCCTTTTAAAAATTAAAATAACAAAAGGATTTTACATACATATATTATACTTTAAATATTATTTCATTTTTATGTTTTATCATAATGGCTCTTTACAACCTTATTGTTTAAAGAGAACTAAAAGCTAAAATTATCTATTTAAAATGATACTTGTGAGGACAGCTGAGGCCGAACGTGCATTTCCAACATCATAGATAGATATTCCATAATTAGTATGTCACTATCCACATACACACGATATTCGTCATTCGAAGAACCGTTAATACCTTGCCCTACAAGCGAAAGTGAACATACGAGTGAATTATCTTGAATCTGGTCTCAGATTGGAATCAATTAAGCGGCGAGACGCTCCCGGGCTGGCCTTCGCGCCACCTGCCTGTTCGGCGACCCGTTGAATCGCAGACACGTCAATGGACTTGTCTGCCTTCTTCTAAAATATGTATACCTCGTTTTACCATAATCATTGTTAATTTTAACCTTCTATGTATATGTTTAACTGACACTACTTAGTTATCGATAAAGCATCAATAAAACAAGTTTCGTCCAGGAATATTTGCACTGAATTTATAGATATTTGTTTTGGTCTGGTAAAATGTAATCGACACATGGACCACCGTTCGCCAACCAAATAACTTGTGTATTCTTTAGTTTCCCCACAACACCAAGAGCAACATAATGTTACCAGTTCAAGAGAAGTACAAAGGATAATTCTAAAGAAACGCTGTCTCAATAATAAATATTATATTTAACAAAATAGACATAGCGCATAGACAATAGACATATATTATAATAACAAATATCTGCACGTGCAATTATCGTATAAATTAACAACCAATTTAGAAGTCAGACAAAGAAATATTAGGTAGTATTCAACTAACTAATCAATATAAATTTATATTTTTTTTATAAATTATTAACATAAATTTATAAATAAAAATTATAAATATAAATTTATAGTTTATATTGGTTTATCGCAACTCAGTTCGCATACACAATTTTATATGATTTATTTATTATTATCAAAGTAATCAAAATGGCGTAGAGCAGATATTTGTTAAATTTTTATCTACTGTCTCCTAAACAGCTTCTGGGATTTATGGGTTAGAAATTAAGCTAAATCTGGAAGTAACTACTAACTTTCACAGTTAAATATTCATGAAAAATGGTAAAACTGATACTCTTTACCAAAAGATCTGATTCTTTAAACGGCATCAATATCATCGCCATTATTAACCTGGGTATAAAATAATATCCTTACCAAATTTTAAATAATATTATGTTATTTAAGAAAAATTTAATATTATGTTATTTTTTTAAAATTACTAATATACTACGTTACCAAAAAAAAAAAAAACAAAATTAACTCAACAATTTTATTACATGTTAAGATTTTTACAACATCTAATGACAAACAACAGTAATGTCGTAAAAATAGTTCTTGTGTTTAAGTTTACTTTGATTAATTCCAAGTATGCAGAAACTTTTAAAGTAAAGTGAAAATCGATGTCGGGTAGAAAGAAATCATGGCGTGAAAGAAGAAATCTTGTATGCCTATCTCCTATCGCAGTGAAGTCTGATTCGTCCGGTTGGAAAAGAAACTAAATTTTGACGTGACTATTAATCAATTAGCTATCATATTAAAAAATATGAACTATTTAGTAGCTAATTCTCCAGAACAACTAAATATTTTCATGTGTTATATGCTGTCTTTCACGGTAGCTATGCTTAGGTTTGAACGATATCTATACAGATAAATAAAAATGGAGTGTCTGTTTGTAATATTAAAATAACCGCTTTCTACTAAATGCATATAGATATATACACGGTACATACATATACTAAAACAACATTTTTTACAATTTTTGTCTGTCTGTCTGTCTGTTTGTTCCGGCTAATCTCCGAAACGGCTGGAGCGATTTTGACGAGACTTTCACTGGCAGAAGCTGCTGTTATAAGAAGTAACTTAGGCTACTTTTACTTTAGAAAAACAATCAGGATTCCGCGAAAAAAGTGAAAAACCATGAAATTGTGAACAAAATCCGCGTATGGCATACGCAATAACGTACGTACGTAACGTAAATCGCTATATAATTTAAATGAGTATCTTAGAAGTAGCAAGCTACTATTTAAATAAACATAGCTAACCGTGAAAACGTACCTAGGGACGAACGCGAGCGAAGCGAGGGTGAGTCGCTAGTAAAAACTAAAAATTATTTTAAATAAAGATTCATTTTCTTCGTTAATTAGATTTTCATTTAAATAAGTCGTTGTGTGGATAGGCGAACAAACAGACGCTATTATATCTTAAAAATATAATAGATATTTTTAAATTATTATTCGTCGTATTGGTGTTCCCTGTTCGAATTATTGACGGATAAAAAAGTGGCATTATTCTTTTAATTGACATACTGTCATTACAATATAAAATTCATGTTACTTACCAGTTATATTGATTAAGTCAGGGAACAAAGCTGATCGGAAAAAACCTGTAACGGTAGCATTGGTGACATCTGAAGAATTTAATTCATACGAACAATATAATCCATATACGGTAAGGATTATTGTGAAAAGCTTAATGCAACTTACACATCAACTACCGATAAAGTTCATAAAATAAGCTAAGAACTTCATGGCTGCGACGAATTCCGAGCTTCAATGCCTGAAGCGTGCTCTTGCTTTTTGCAGTGGCAGGTGCACGAGCATATGCTATTAAATTGTCAAAGTATACACCGTACATACCTTACGTCTCAGATACCTTCCAATTCAATAATCAAGGTTCAAAAGCCAACCATAGCCATCTAATAAATACATACACAAATTCGAATAAGACATAAACACCGCGCAACCGCAAAACTGTATACGTTTATATACTTTAACACTTAAAACCAAAAAATGCAAAATGAATACGTTAAATGTAGATATTATCCATGAGGTAGTAGTCATTACAGTCATGTAGTATTTGAAACCCACAAGAGTGGCCTCGGAGGGAACATGTGCACATCAATACGGATTGTACATCTCACACAAGAACTATCATAATTAAATGGAAAAAAATGGTAATTAAGATATCGTAAAGAGCGGGCGGAGTTCGAGGTGCACAATGCTAATTGTACGCATTGCGCATGTGTTGGGTGCGCTCGCGCTGAGCTTTTACGGATTCGGCGCGCGACGCCCGCCATATGACTCCGAGGCGTGTATACCCTTACAGTTACCGTACAAGATACACAACAATAATCGAATGAACGCAAACCGACTTTTAACCGCAGCTTTACTGTCTTTATTAACTTTTATTATTTATATTTTAAATACTTATATGAAAATTAAGAAAGAACATTAAAATAACTTTCAAAAATAAACATTTATAATTTTACTGACTAATTGTGTGTGATTTAAATAAAAATATATTTTTGATTTTATATAATTACTATAGTAGTGTAATAATTATAATATGAAGTCAGATAATCACTTAAGGCTGATGTTCAATAAATCGTTTCAATATTGTCTGCTTGCAACTAATATAAACATTATTAATGCGGATATATTTTTATTTGGCAATAAATTATATAAATTGCTATTGGTATAAGCTTCGTGCATTGTATACGTTTTACCATAGGTAAATAAGATATAGAATATAGATCCGAGTAATAAATAATTTGCTTGGCATTCGCAGTGGGCGGTATTATAAATGGCACACCATCAAAGTTACCGAGAAAAGTTCTTCGCTTTCGGATGGATTACATTTCCTTTTTAGTTTTGTTATTATTCAATATAAAGATTTATATTGCCTATAATAAAGTTAGAGGAAAAATTAAATAATTGTTCGATACTTTGTACCTATAGTGTAAGCAATATTAATTAATTTCTCTCACGATATACACTTAATTTTTACACGAACTGTGTATTTTTTGTTTTATACTGATATATGAATATGCATTTTTTGGATATTTTGTTTCTTTTCTTATAAAAAGAAACAAAATATAAAAAAAATGTTACATAGGGAGAGCTCTACTTTGTCTATTGTTCTGTCGTTATATTATGTGTATTTTAATAAATTCTTACATTTTCACATTTATTTCGTTACTTAAGAAAAGTAACTTAAGTTAAATAATTATACTAATTCACTTTTACTAATATTTTACTTTTTCTAATATTATATGTTTTAAGTCCACAAAAAAGTTTTTAAAAATTATGAATGACTACAATAGAATATATTGGTAGAAGAATAGTTTTAGTAGTATTATGCAATGAAAACAATTACTTATGTATTAAATCTGTTATAAATAATTTTTAATATAAAATACAGTAACAATTGGTGTGAGGTAATAAGGAGTGTGACGCTGGCACGCGGCGGCGTTTGAATAAATCCGTTAAGCGATGCGCACATGCCGCGGAATCTTGTCGACCGAGACTGAGGGTGTCATAGTGAGGCTATTTTAAATTTGCTCGTCGATATTTTAATTTAATTTTATATAAAGTATCATCAAAAAACTGTTTCTAATCGTCTATTTTCTTAAAACTTTTAGCAAATCGTAAGAGTTCTTAGCGTTAGGGATTGATTTCATTGTTAATAAAACGTATTCGATTAGCATTTTTTAAGCATTACAAAATACTTACATAACATAATTTAAAATTCGCATGCTTATTGAAAAAATATTTAAAAAATTGGCTTAAATAAGTAATCGGATACATACTTAACACGTACCTATTATATATCGGATATGTATAAGTATACACGTATACATTTTATAAACTATAAAATTATCGGTCCTCTTAGGTATTTTTCAAATTAGGAAGTTATTAAAAGACTAACTTTGTTAATTTTAAATTCAAAACCGGCGTTTGGATTACAGTATAAAATATCGACAAAACCTGTTGTCGTAAGAGTATCAGGACATCTCTACAAAGAGCCACCTGCCGCCCGCACCCCCACGCTATATTTTATTCCACTTAATCGTCCTTTCCGTTATAATGCCTGCTTTTTTATCCTATACTTATAGCAAATATTCTTATTTCTATAAAATACATTGTCCAACCGCCCTATTAACTATAATAGACAGTTTTAATTGAGAATCTATAAAAGGTTTCGCGAATCGTTCTCCTTATATGGCGAAGGCATTCATCATGGTCGCCGTGGTTCTCATCTGCCCAATTAATAAAAGTTGACTGTAAGGTATGGACGACGACAGCGACAGCCGCCTGCGCCGCCGGAGTACCGGTTCTGTACGCAGCTGAAATACATTCGTAACTACCCAATATAAGTGTTTTATTTTGATTTAACAGTAGATATAAAATCTTAAAATTTTTTTTACTAAATACCTATTTAACTCAGGGTTTTTCTGTTTCTTTTTCTTTGTTATTAAAATTTTACATTAACATTCGTGGAAATAAAAAGAACATTCAAAAGTGGAATGAAAAAAGTATCCTTTTTATGTCGAATTGATACAAAAAAAACTCATTCATCTCGATATCACGAAATCATTTTTTTATTTATACCGCAATCGGAAGAGGCTACGAATTTCGAACAAAGGTAGAAAACAAAAACAAAGAGAGAAAAAGAATCGTAAAAAGCGGCGCGGGCGCGTGCCGATGCGACATGTGCGCGTGCGGGGTAACGGGCCACGCGCCGTTAGTGCACCACCCGCGCCCCTCTGCGCCCACGTACCCTCTGCATACTTACTCCATATCACTTACCACGAACATACATATATTTGTCACATACGCTTATTTCCTCAATATCAGAATATTGAAGACACTTAATCCCAAACCCCCCCAAACACACCCCTAACTACAACTGAAGCACTTCCCCTGAAACCATACATATCCCGTCGGTAACAAAACACTTCGTATCAAAGCAGATTAGCCGCCTAATTAAATTTCCCGTGATTGCTACAAGGGGTTAATAGAGTGTAAAATATCGCTAAATAATCGTATAATTATGACACTATTGATTACATTTCAACGTATCAAACTAATTTGTAAGTATGAGATTGTTTTCTTGTACTTATCAGTTGAAATTATTATTAATTAATTAGTGTAGTATGTACTTGTATTTTATTAGAAACTTGTTTTGTACAACATGTATTTTGTGTATTTATAAATACATATTTACCATATTCAGTAGGTATAGAAAGCACAAAAGAAGATAGAGACTTTATTAATTCTAAGATATCAGTTCGCATGATAGGATTCTAATCCGTAATCCATAATCTTATTATCTATAATTATCTTTTCGAAATCTATCTCATAAATTAATACGTAAAGTTGTGAATCTCAAAACTGCTTAGATTTTGGAAGAACACTTCTAATTCAGCATCTAATCTAAACTCCGCCCAGCTCTATATTGCAACCAATGCGCTGCGTGGGCGGGGCCGCCGCTCGCTGTAACAAATCTGAACGGCATCACGTGCGACGACTTTCCCCAATTTCTAGGATCAAATTACTTTTAATACTATAAAAAATACACGATGATAATGAATCTAAAGAAATCGCTAGCGATTTAGTTAGCTCTCAACAGTTATGTTATAAAATAAAAAGCAAAAACTAAAATTTGCTATGCGTAACGAACCCTCATAAATGTCATTCTCAACCAATCATGAAACTACTTATTTGCAAACATTAATCCTTAAAAAGTCATTTTTCAGTACGTCTCGCGTACTGTAGCGAGGAGCAACCAGTAATTATTCGGTGCTTACAGGAATGTGACGCGCGCCACCTGTCAGGTGACCGTTTCATCAAATCATTTCTTTATTGCGCAGCCTCCGCACGACCTGCACTTTTTTGTTAGTTTTGAAAAAAAGAACGTTATTTGTGGATGAGTCGGGTAGGTCGGGGCGCGCGAGCCTCTTTCAGTCAGGTGCCAGGCGCCGAGCGGCAAGCACCGTGTGAGCCTCGACCCGCACAACCTTCCGAGCGCTCTCGGTCGCACGTTATCCATATATCGTCGTTCCTAAATCTTTAGAATAGATTTTATGAAAATGTTAACATCCTTAATTTTTTTAATCTAGTTTGATTTGGAGATTTTACAAATCTCTGACATTGTGTTAACGAGTGTTTAGTGAGAAAACTCTAGTGCAGCACCCACTTGGCGCCCAAGGTAAGTTCTGAAAATTACGCCTATCATTAAACTCATAATATCTATTATTTATTTCAAATCATTTTTTTCATCAAATTGAAGCTTTAAAAGCAAACATTTTTCGAATATTTCATAGTTTAATGAATTATTTAATTAAAACAAGGAAAAATAAAAAAATCTCTTCAGTGTATATCCTCCTTTTTTAATGTCTATTATAAAAAATTTAGAGACCATTTTCATATTTACCTTTCAAATATATTTTCATATTTTATTATTTGCAAACATTTTTTTAATATTGACAATTTTATTGCATTAATATTTTTAATTAATGCTTTAGTAATGTTAATTTTATTATTTTTAAATAATCAGCAATACTTTTATCTAGGTTAGTTGCTGAGTTTTAATTTACATTCAATGTTCGTACTTTTTACTTTTAATTTTTTTGCACAAGATTACCTACTTAATACAATGAAAAACATTTGATTAAGAAATCTATTACTCGTAACACCTCCTGGATAATTTCTAAGAAATTAATTGTTAACTGACACGCCGGCGTGCCCGCGATTCTCAACGGAATAAATAATAAATATTTAATTTTAGCAAATTAAATTTATAATAAAATGAATCTCATTCGTTTTATTAATAACTAGCAGAACCCGCGGCTTCGCTCGCGATCAAACTACGAAAAATACGAAATTTCATGCAAATATGTCCAAGAAATAAAAAGTTTTACACAAACTTTTATTCCCTATTTCACCCCTTGGGGGTTGAATTTTGGAAATCCTTCCATAGTGGATGCCTACGTGATAAGAGGAATAGGTGTGCGAAATTTTAAGTTTCTAGCCCTAAGAGTTTGGCCTGTGTGTTTATTTAAAACTTTCATCCTCTATTTTACCCTCTTATGGATTGAATTTTAACTTTTTTAATCTTTTAGCTTAAATACGTAACTCATTATTTTTGTCGTACTCAATTCATACAAAATTTCATGCAAATATATCCAAGGAATATTAAGTTTCATACAAACTTTTATCCCCTATTTCACCCCCTCGGGGATTGGATTTTGAAAAATACTTCCTTAGTAGATGCCTTCGTCATATGAGGAATACAATGGTATTTTCATGATACGGTTACAGACAGACAGACAAAAATTCTAAAACCATAGATTCGGCCTCTGTGTCTATTTCAATAAGATTTTCCAAAAAATATTTAATTTACAGATTCGACTCATTTAGAATTTTATTATATGTATAGATAATTAAATATTGATTTGAAGAAGAATTCTTATCCTTAAAGTGAAATCGTAAAGTAAAACTAATTTTGTCTAAGTACAAATTATACACGTAATTTACCTAAGCTTCAAATGTAGGACAATATATAAATTAATACTAAAGTTGAACTTTGATTGATTTTCTTATGTTAGCATTTGCTGCATTTCCCACTGCATTTAAAATGAAAAAGTAAGCGACTACAATTGCGCGGCAAATAATTGCCACTTACGGTCTAATGAAGTCTTACTTTATTGAAATAAGAAATTGCGACACACAGTCCTCACATAGAAGCAAAGTTAACCAATTACATGTAATAGCTGGAATCAATTGCATTCACCTGTTTGTAATACAATGATAGAAATCGCAATTAACCTAATACTTCGCGGGTAAATGTTGCAGGAATAAATCGGGAGCTATGATACTATCTTTATGACGAACGCCTTTAATACAGGTGCTAGATCGCTATCCCCCCTGTCCCCAATACTCCTTTGCTTGATTACAAAATTGAGCAATTCATTTGTTACATCGCAACCTACTCATAATATTTGATTTCGTCAAATTAAGTAACGAAGAAATGTGAAAGCTTCCACTAACGCATTCGCCCGATATAGATTCACGTTATAAAAACAAATGTGTTTTAGTCTAATGAAGATTGTTTTACTCCGATATGTTGTGAATTATTAATGCGCGTACGCAGCGGGTGACGTCCACTTCCATTATTCTGATTCTTCATTTACTTGATTGAGCTTTTAATATGGTTCGCCGTCAACAAACACCGGCCGGATTAATCAGGGCGAGAGCTGTCAACAAATAGTCGCTAATGGCGATGGTCACGTAATAACAATGATGACAATGTTGTTTTTTTAAACTGATCACTCTATATGTCCGAATAGCCTAGTACTGTACATACGTATGAATATTCCGCCGAAAGTTAATTATTCAATTAGGGGCATCTAGCAACGTAAATGTTGTGTACTAATGCTCAATTAAGTTGGGTAAGATATAATGTAAATTAAGTTTATGAAAAATGAGAATGTATAAAACAAGCCATATTGACTACCTACTTAAAAAAACAATGTCACTCATGAATGAAATAACAATGTAATTCTTTATTTTCGTACTCTATATATTCCTGCCAATATCGAGACTACGCGTATGAAGAAGATAAGAAAAGTATTGTAAAATTATAAATTATGGAAATTATAAATTATGGAATTTAATCTCAACAACAGGAAATGAAATTGGAAAAAGACAAATTAACATTTAAAAATATTTATATGCTTCAGTGATTACTATTTCTGTATTAGGCACCTATTGTGCCTAATCAAACGTAATTTAATATAATTGCACGGTATACCTATAGCTTTCTGTTTTTACCAGGATGTCTCGTCACGTGCTGTTGTCGCGCCTTGCTGAGCATTTCCAAGACGCGTCACCTGGACAACGTTTTCCTTCGCCTGAGAGGAGCGTGTCTCCTAGATCCCCCGTGTCGGCCAGTTCTCCCCCACACTCCCCAGACTCTGTTACACAACAACGCCTAGATATGATACCACTTGGCGATATTGAAATCGCTGGAAGGGCACTTAAGCAATACGCTAGAGCTACAGGCAAGTGAAAACCCACTTTTGCTATCTAAATAATAATACCTAACTTTTACAAATACCTATGTATACTTAGATAATAAATATCGGCTGTTTATATAGCATGAACTAAATAATGTTAGAAAGTCTATTTTATTTCTTTCTATTACCTTTATAATCATTTATTAAGTGTAAGTTATAAATATTTAAAAACGATAAAGAGCTTGCTTTGAAATACAGTTATTTGAATTAATGCATTAATTAAGTAGTCATGGATGGCTTTTACTATATACGTCATGTTGATTGAATTTTGTTTTTACTCTTGATCTGTTAATAAAATAGCTAACATAATATTTTTGTCTTTAGAATTGGGAGCCTTGATGTACTGTAGCGGTTTGGGCGCCCTGTACAGCGGCGGTGTATGGCCCTTGCTGCTCCCCCATGCATCTCCTTTTGCACCTAGTTTAGATCACGCCAGACATACACCACCCAGAGACGGTAAGATTATTAGATATTATTTACCATTACCAACAGTACCAATACAATGAATTAATACAAATGTAATAAATATCTTCCATAACAAAATGAAAAAGAATGTTCTAGCAAATAATATTATACCTATTAATAATAAAATCGTATTATATTATTCCATAGTTCATCTTTAAACAACAACCTGATATTTTTTAACAGAAGGTTTGGATGTATGTTCATAGAAGAATCAAAACCAATCTGTACATAAATTGTTATTTTTTTATAAGACTAAAGAAATGTGTGATGAATAAAATAAAAATAATAATCTCTTTAAAAACGAAATTGACAAATTGATAAAATTCATTCAGTCGTATCTCATTTGCTCTGTTTTCACTTAAAATATCACAGGTGGTATTATACATGCGCTATCTCATTATAAAAATGGATAATAAACATTTAAAGAAAATAAGTACGGCATAATTATATTAGGACGATTTCAATAATCATAATATGTGCACACACATGTTATATTAACGATTATTTAAACATTTTAAATAAGGAATGAAATTCAAGTGATTTTAAAAAGTGAATTTAATACGATTTGTATTTTGGGTCGACTGATAAAACCTGTGTTCGCCTCGGCCTCCTTACATGACTTCTCCAGTGTGTTCCTCATTAGAATAGCTATCAATGTAAGTTGACGAATAAACCCGCGAACTGCTGATATGCCGTCGTTTACATGTCGTTTACCTCCATAGCCGAGTCTTTTTAATGGTTCTACTTGCCAAGGAAAAGTAACTACCTACCTATACAAGCAAAGTCATTATCGTGTTAAAATTCTTTTAGTATTCAAATTACTGCTTATCCGCATTCGTGCCGGTTACAAACATGAATCAAAGAAAACTCCATAAGGACCAATATTTATTGCACATTTTTGTAGGTACATTGAGATTTTTTATAATTTCTTTTAAATAAATAATTTTCTATATTTTGGCAAATATGTATAGATACTTTAAGAAATCGACATTGACGTTTTATTCAGCATACAATACGCGTTAGGTTACACAAATTGGAGAGAAACGAAATATAGTTTTGATTTTTTATATTGCGTCGAAACGATATTGACTCAGGTGCAAAGTGATTTAAGACTTTAAATACATATGTAAAAAGAATTGAAGCTTAAAATATTAATGCATCCAGCACCAGACTATGACGTAACCTTTTCTATATCTAAACAAATTACAGAATTATAGGATAAAGAAGATTTTTATGCTTGAAATGCCAGTTTTGTTCCCTAAAACAATATATTAAACAGTAAGACTAATAAATTAATTACTTTTTGATAGATGACGAAGAAGAGCTACCTTTGAATCTTTCGACAAAAAATCGTCAAATTTGGTCACCGGGCAGCGCCTGTGAACGCGAACATGTGGAGATGGAGACCGACACACAGTCACAATGGGTCCAGGAGGACATTGAAAGTCCTTTAGAGTTAGTTAAGAGATGTCGAAGCAGCCCTGATGAGGACCGTCCCTCTAGCGCGGAGCCCCGGCGTTGCCCGTCCGCTCCCGCTTACCACGCCTACCCCCAACCACCGCCGCCACCATCCGATATCAACTTTTCGTTGCTTCTAAAAAATGAAAACAAAAACGAGAAATCTTTTCAGGTAAAAACCATCACTGCTTATAATAAAATTAATAGATACCTACTATTTACTTCGTTGTTATGACTAGGGTCTACTAACTTGTAATTTAATTTTTTGAGATATATTTTTTACTCCAAATGTGTCATTTTTTCTAAGTACAGACGTCTTCTCATATTTCTTTTTGGTTAAATAACCATTGTTATTAAGGGCGACAATATGTTCAAATATTTTAACTACATTATAAATTTATCGTCTGATTTCAGAATTAGTAAATTCTAGGCAGTAGGCGCATCGAAATAACTGTACAATTTCCGTTCAGACTAGCTTTAAAATAGCAAACCGGTCTTCTTTTTGTAAATCAAATAATAAAAACTGCCCTTGTCTTAATAAGTACTCTTGCGTCGGAACGAGTCGCGCGTCCCTCGCACGCAGTTCGCAGCTCCCAAGTACTGAGTGCTTCTCACAATTTTTGCATTTCTCATTTTACTTTGGCGTCGTTATAAATATCCGTGTCTGCTTTAATCAAAATACCGCCTACGAGATCACGGGCAAGACTTATAATTGAACAATTCATCTTAGATAAAAATCAAAGGTTTCCTTTTACACAATATCTTGTTTATTGAAAGTTTTAAATCCTTATAGTACCTACCTTGCATAGAGGTACCTACTATAAGGAATTAAAACTTTCAATAAACATTAAAATAATTCGTAAACCACATTTTATAGGCATTTTTGAAAGAAGTCTATCACTACTTATCTGCAACCTTAAATTTTCTTTAATATTAAAGACACATTAAGTATCACAAGCTTGTCTTTCCGCATCATTATTGCAAGTAGGTATAATAACGTTGTAGAGGAGGCGAGAACGGAAAAGCGGCGCGTGGCCGGCACGCGCTTTCAATGTTCTGCTAATTGCCCACCGACTAACATATTATAGTTTAATATAAGAATTTATTTTAATATCTTTTATTAACAGTTAAATACCTATTAACATATTTTTTCTATGGTATCTTTTACGTGAAAATGTTATATTTTTTAATACACTCTATTTTTAATGTTACATACTTACAGCTTAGAAAGAGGCACAAATGAACGTTGTGGATATGTTATTAATAAATTTTAATCGAACGTAAATATTAACTATCAAATATTAAAGCAAAATGAAATAGAATTACAAAAACCTTTCCTTGAAAACTTTTGTTTACATTAAAAAACGCTAAATTAAGATTTTCACTAACTTTTTATTCAATTACGACGGTGACATATTTCAGCTTTATCGTATTCAATTTTCAAGTAAATCCTGCTTAATTTAATAAAAGAATAAAACAAAATATTTTAATAGTAAATTTTTAATTATTTATCACGCAACATTGTAAAGAACTCTATCAGTATTCTATAGAAAGGACTATGTTACAAACTCAAAATAATTATTTAAAGGCATAGTTACTTATAACAGTTAAACCGTAAAACAAAACGCCTTAACATTTTTAAATTGTCTGACCATAGTAAAAAATTTCCTCCATACAAGTTACAACCGATAACCATATGTGGATAGTCTTTGCATGGCACCTGTGTTGTTTATAAGAGAGTGCATCAGTAAAAAAGAGATTGAAAAAAAGCTAGCAGTTTTTGTAGGCGCGAGGCAGGGGCGGTGGACAGCTGCCTCACCAACTGTCTCAGGCTTCCACGCGGATTGCAGTGGAATTGTCATTGGGCACATACTTAGTGGCTAACCATTCGACTAATAGCCGGTGTTTACAGTTACTTTTTATTCTCACTGACCGAATATTCATATTTTTCATTCATAAAAATAAATGTCATTTTTACCATAAAGGTTTAGTTAATCATATTCAAGAATATTCTTTCTTTAAAATACAATTATTGTAATTATTACAAAAATAATTAAGTTTAATGTTTGTAACTCTGTAATAGAAACAGCGGTACGTCAGATATTTGGATAAAGACTAAGTTGTTTTTTACATAACTATTTTAGAAACTATAAACATGTTAGATAAAGGTTACGTATCACACTGTTATATATAAAAAAAAATTTAAACGTTTTTTAAAGACTTTGTCTAAGCTATTATAATTTATGCTTAAAAATAAGATACGGTTCTATATACATTCTTAAAACAGCTGATCAAATAAATCTAATGATGGAACCTTTTGTCTATTAACTGTGAACGGAATATGAAACGACGCACGAGAATTTGTTTACTGAGTATGTAAATGAAAGGTATGTAAGTAGAAAAGAGAGTCATGAATCTTATTCTAAGCACATTTGTACTTACAACATTTCTGTAAAATCGATACCAAATTGTCTTTGCTTTAAAAATAAGTAGTCAACCCCTGCTGCAGTAAATTACTAATTAAGAAAAAAATAACTATAGAGTTAGAAAGAAATCAAAGAAACGTGTAGAAAGGGGTTAAAAAAACTACTCTGTTATTAGTTTATTACGGGTTGTCAGCGGCGATGATGGACACTCAATTTCATCGCACGTTTAATTGTATACGTAGTACTTTGTACTACGTACAATTAATTGTACGCCTCGTACATATGTTATGATATTACGTATTAACTAAAGAACATAAAATGGATGTTTATGGCATGAAATTTTAATTAAAATATAATTTAGTAGTCAATATATCATACTATCGGCTAAAATCTAGGTCAAAATTGTACCATATCTTATGAAAATAGCACTAAATAATAATATACCACAAGTTTATCTATATTTACTAATAAATAAAAATATCCTAACGTAACTGATTCCTTACCGCCCAGACCAAAGAGCCGGACCTGAAGCGTTGGAATTTTGATAGCCTTTTCCTATAATGACATGGATTTTTTTGTAGAAAAAAGGGTGACGTGATAAATTTCATATCTTGTTATTCTGGCTAATTGTACCAAAAAGTATTAATTTATTAATGCTCTTTGATACAATTAAAGAAACACATTTAAACAATTCAACCCTTTAAGGCACAAAGGTTAATTTCAAGAGTTTATCAATATAACTGACGGTTTTAAAACATTGTGCAGTGTAAGCAGTGTGGAAAGTGCTTCAAACGGTCCAGCACGCTGTCCACACACCTGCTCATCCACTCTGACACCAGGCCCTATCCCTGCCAGTATTGCGGAAAACGCTTTCACCAGAAATCTGATATGAAGAAACATACCTATATCCATACTGGTAAGTCAAACACAAATACAATTTTTAATACCTAAATAAAAAATATATTCTACAACAATTTATTTTGCAAATGTAACATTCTTCTTCTAATTCCTTACCTACCTACCTTACTTGCAATTTATTGTAAGCCCCTTATTTTGGTAATATATTCTTTTAGTTGAAATATAAACGGATAAATTGAATGCTTATAAAAAAAATGCTTAAAGGAAGTAAATTTAGTTTACTGGTACTTGGTACATTTTCATAAAAAATTTCTAAAAAAATCATATTTGTTCAGGAGTTAATTTTTTTTTCTTGGAGACAAAATATTAACAACGAAATTAATTTAAGTGTATAATGAAATCGAAACACTTCTAGTAAACTTCGTCAGTAATCACATTTAATAATGAATCGTCCCTTCTATTAAATTACCTGTTTTGAAAGTTTTCATTGAAAATAATAGTATGAAGTTGTAGTTGTTTAACTTTGTTATTCAAGTTTCACACTATTGTAACGCTATTATCCAACTAAAGATTCATTTAGGTCAGTAGCAAAACTTTACGTGAGGTATATATACATAGATTACATGTCCCGGAATATTTTATGACTTTTATATTTTATGAGATACCTATAGTTAAATGTTAAATAGGACTTCAGCATTCCAATCAGTAATAGTTATGGTATCTTTTTTTTAATAATAAGTTGATTGACAATTGAAATATCAATCAGTTCTCAGTACTAATATACTTGTTGCTTTCATTTTTTTTAATAACAACAGCCCAGCAAGTTCCCAGCAGCCAATAAATTTACAATGAGCAAAAATACAAGGCATCAATCGCTGCCATTTAAGCTCGGGCTACCGTATAATTTCTATATCATTAATATTTCTTTGGCATCAAATAGCTGTAATAAGTATGAGGCTTACAAGAGCCTCACGATCCTGCAAGAACATCATAGTTAACCATATAGTTAATCGTTTGCTTTTCAGTCAAATTAAAATGAATAAGTTCTTCAATCATAGATTATGAATACATATTTCCAAAATACATAAGTTACTATAAATTTGTTCCATAAATATGCTTTAATTGCATGCTCATAACAGTTTGTGTCAATGCCTTCATATTATTTCAAAAGCTGTCAAGACATCTTCACTAATAGGATATTTAAATTTAAAATCGCGCATCTTTTCAATTAAGAACTGCTAACAAGCAAAAAAGTTAGAAAATACCGAACAAAATAAATTATTTTCGAAGTAGTTTTAAAAACGTTACACAGAGATCTCAATAATATGAATAGGCTTAACTTAATTTAATTAAAGCCTATAATTAATGAAAAACAATAATAATTCAAAAAATATCTCAAAGTATAAAGACAAAATATATCACACAAACAAGTCCCGTATAAAATGGGACCTGTTTTTGTTACATACTCCAAGAAACTTCGAAAGAATTGGTCGTCTAAAAACTGCGACGGACTTATTTGTCCCAACTGAGACAACTCGTCACGTATGCGCGACTCTGAATGATTTACAGTAGCCGTAAATGGCGTCCGTCCTCCCGATAAATGCCTCATCATCAATATTCCAAAATGCAGTTCGCCCTGTAATTAGCAGCGCAGCCTTCGGAGACCTTCACGTCACGGCGAATAAAAAGTCGTCGTAAATCCTGTTCCATTTATATATTATTTTCCAGTTTTTTCTCTGCACTTTTCTGGCTATGTAGGTTGCTGGGACAAACAAGCCTGTCTTGTTGACGCTTATATCTTTACTAGTAGCTACGAATTTATTAATCATAATTAATATGATATTATTTTAAAATAATTAGCTACTTATAATAGTTGTAATGTATATACAGTTAATTAGGCTTATGCTTAAAAAACATTCTGAAAAAAAGCGTTGACTGATAAGTTCTCTAAAATACTGTTTGTAATAGAAAAGAGTATACATTACTTTAAAGAGTTGAAAGTTTTCAAAGTTAGTACGTTAATTTTACATTGAATGCTGTTCTTGTGATACATTATAATATAATATTACTAGTGATGTGATGTGACAAGTGTTTAGTCGCTTATACAACCTTTAATTATAACCTTCCATACTATAAAACCACCCTACGCGAGACACGAACATAACATAATAATGAGAATAGCGGCGTGGGTAATTGTTCTGTATTCCATAATATCTATTGATATTTTATTTGCAGGCACAGTACATACATGTTAATTTTATTGCTTTTATTTTACATTTTAATATCTAGAATAATGTAAGAAAGTTACAAAAAAGCTGCAAAATAATAAAAATGATTTTATATATTGAAATATTATGTAGCTAACATAATATTTTTATATACATAGACACTGTATGGTGCTTTTTGTTTGTTGCAGGGGAGAAGCCTCACAAGTGCGTGGTGTGTTCAAAAGCGTTCAGCCAGAGCTCCAACCTCATCACGCACATGCGCAAGCATACTGGCTACAAGCCCTTCTCTTGTGGGCTGTGCGATAAGGCTTTCCAACGTAAAGTCGACCTCCGTCGCCACAGAGAGTCCCAGCACGCCGAGGTAGAGACGCCCAGTATTACTCCCCAACGGTATAGATACTACGGTGACGACCAAACTCCACTCGCACCGCTTATTTCTAATTGAAATAATAATTTCAAATAGTCGAAAATTTCGTTAGATCGTACAAAAATACTATAAATTTCCTAGATAGTTTCTTCATTACAAAATTAATATCTTATAAGGATTCTGAAAAATTAAAATGATTTTTTTTTAATTAAATAAAACTGTTTTATATATAACTAAATTAATAGGGTTAGAAGGTAAGTATCATAAGTGAAGGCTGCCTTGGTATCTTAACATCACCAAAGTCTTGTCGATTTGTAGTTTAATGGATTACCTACACTGAAATATGGAAATTAAGTTCTCGAGAACACTATTTTGTAATTATAGCCAAAGATTTCAAGGAATTATTATAACTGTATTCCCGAACTACATATATTGTATAGTATTTATGTATGTATATTTATATATGTGTATGTTTATATAATATAGATATAATTGATGTTTGTAGTTTGTACCTACACCGCACCTTATTATTATTATTTTTCCTTTCTCACGCTCGAGGGTTTCTGGTAGAGATCTCTTAAAGAGATAAGTCATCCTTTGTACACATAGTTACTGTTTTCTATTTTATATGTATTTTTTTTGGTACATGAAATAAATAAATAAATAAATTTTCTTAATCCCATGGAAAAATGTGAACACAATATTATAGATTTAATGTATTTTTTTGATCATCACTACATGTTAAGTAATGTTACCTATAGTGCCTTAAAGCATCTCAGTTGTCATCGACTACATTAGAGTAAAGTAGATAAATAAGAGATAGTAATTCTATATCCGTCCTTTTTGTGATAAAATCTTTTGATTACACTGGTCTACGTTATAATAGTATATATACAAGTGAAATTCTTATATGTGTACTGTTTTGATAGCATTTATTAAGTTTGGTACGACAAGATAATATTAATTCAATTCGAAGCTTAAAGATTATTTTTTTAAATTAAATTATCATTTTGAATTTATACTTTAGTTTCTAATATTCATGTACATTCCTGTGTTCTTAATATTGTTTGGTATCTAACTACCTATGATTGTTTCCTGACAACAACTTTGTAATTCACTTTTTTATTTTCAATAATGCATTTGTCATAATTCTTATAGTAAGTAGGTACGAAAATTTATTTACTAAACTTTAAATAATATTGGCGACGTCGTCGCACTCCTATGGCAGCAAGGCATGTTATGATATAAAATAAGGTGTGTAAAGAAATGTTTAGTTTAAACCTTACAATAGTTACGTAATTATAAAATTAACCATATACGATGTATAAAGTGAGTCTAATACAAACCAAAGTAAAATGTCCTTTAGTCGTAAAACGCTATATTTATATACATAAGGCATTGTAATGTAAGTATTGTAATTATTTTATTTATTTTAGTTTATCTTCTAAGTAAATCTAAATTGTGACAAAATACTTTTACGATTCGGAATTCAGAATTAAAAGTGACTTTACCAATCGACCATCATGAAAGCTACCAATTGTTACCATTTCATCGATTCGTTACCATTTACGTAATTTTCAAAATATTGACGTGACTTTTAACCGTAAAGTTTTTATTTAAATTCTTTTAAGTAACTACTCTGTTCATGCATTTTTAGTTTTAAGTTTTTTTCTTTGTAAGTAAACCCTATAATTTTCTCAAAGACTGTCCGCAATCTTATGTCATATTATGCTTTTTTAATAACTTGAGTGAGACATAAATATGGAGTGAACGTGTATATGTATGAGCGGATTCGGATAAAACGACTCTTTTTACATGAAAAAAAATCATGTAATTTTTACTTTCGTCATAAGTTTTCACTATCAAACAAGTAGCAATTTCCTAATAAAATCCGATCCTAAACATATATAAGTAGGTATAGTACAATCACGTGTTCAAATGTAGAGGGATAATGTTGGAATCACACGTGCAATGAACAACGGCTAGAACACCAAAGAGTACAGCTATGATTGTTAACCTACACCGTAACCTTAGTATGACTGAACATTTGTGGACCATTTTCAAAGATATATTAGTTATAAGTATAAATGCAATGTAGATAAGCTTAATTCACATCGCACTGACCGACGGTTAAACCGTTAAGCATCTTATGTTTCCTTTTGTGTTAAAATAAAATCTATAGCGAATACTAGATATAGTATGTATCTAGTTTGACGGTACAAAGTTTCGTCAAGTCATTTTTGTATCAATGAAGACGTAATTTATTAAGGCCAGTTCAATATAAATATTTTATTGAAAATATTTGTTTCATTTTTTACCTTAAAGTTAAAATATTATATAATAAAAGTTTGAATTGTGCGTCTATCGATGATTCATTTTACCATTTCACCCTTGCTTCGCTTCGGGTTCGTCTCTAGACAAAAACAATTCTATCCCATGGGAACCGTACATTTTCCCGGGATGATATATAGCCCATAGCCTTCCTCAGTTAACGGGCTATCTAATGCAAAAAGAATTTTTTAAATAGGATTAGTAGTTCATGAGATTAGTGCATTCAACCAAACAAACAAACAAACTCTTCAGCTTTATAATATTAATATATTATAGTATAGATTATAGAGATACCTCGCAAAAACAGTTGTATAAAAACCAAATAGGCGGCGTTGATGTGAAGTCCTAGTGCACACAACACAACTTAGCAAACATAATGTGTATATAAAATTCATTATATTAATACTTAAATAACAATTTACAAGCATTTAAAAGTTCATTAAAATTATAAAACAGTAGCGACTAGACCTCGCCTTCAGAGAATAAATTTAGCTTCTTTAATGTTAAGACCAACAAACACACTTTTACTCTTCTAATATACAACCTACTAAAAGCTGTGCCTCTGTCTACAAGATGAAATGAAACCCTATGTATATGAAAAATCTTTTACTATATAAGTATAATATATTATATTCCTACTAATTTTCTCCTTTCATGCAAAAACTATTGGACAGATTTGATGTAATTATACAGTTATATACTTAGCTTACGTATACGTTAGAATAACACATAAACTATCTTTTACAAATGTACACTAAAACATAAATTACAATATTAATTTAAAATATTTTATTTGTTATATTTAGCATAGCCTTATTCTTGATATATACATGTATATATTCCATGCAGACTTTTACTAGTTCAGCAAAAAAAAAGTCAAGAGTAAGTCGAAATTACATGAAGGAGAGTGCTATATAATATTAGAAATTTAAAGTTTTTGAAGTCTTCTGATTTCGTTTAAATTTTCCTATAAGTGACCACCCACTTAATTCCATATTTTATATTGAAATTCTAGACTCAGTAGTTGTCTATAGCTTGATCGGAAAATCAGAATTTAAATTCTGGTTTTCTTCAATTTTCTAATTAAAGCCATTCTTACTTCTTTTTTTTAATGTTGGGAAATTCATTTTCGCATACCACATATATACATTATGTGAGACTCGCCGGCTAACCAGTACTACCCACTAAAACCTAAAAAACCTCCGTCTTAATGGGGCGTCGCAGGATCACTTACACACTCAAGTACGACGCCTTGACGGCAGGACTGCCAAAGCAGACCTCAACAGCCATGGGGTTGTTCCAACGGCTCACTCTGCTATCAGAGAAGTACCAGGAGCAACCCACATGGCACACCGCCCACCGAGGTGGGCCGCCTCCCGGTGCGTTTCTTGGCTTCGTGCCTGGCTGAATTGCTGGACGCTAATAAACTCCCCACCACGACAAGATGAACGCACGTGGGGAGGACTGGGGCGAGTCATTCTAATAAACCTATCTCTCCATATGTTCTAAAATTGAACACTTTTCCTCCAATAGAATCCACCTATATTATACATAAGTGAAGGTCTGTGACAGACACACACGAGTGATCCTCGAATACATATCTACAGCATTTACAAAGAGATAGCATAAATAACCTCATAATTACCTATTTCAACAATGACAATCTTTTCTGGAATCTTATAAAAAAAGCGAATGTTCAATAAGTAGGTAGAGATACGGCAAGTTATATTGCCCTGTAATTAGAAACATTGCTTTGCGATATTAGTGGGTTCATACGACTGTTATAAAAACCACATTATTAATAAAACAACCATTGTAAGGGGCTTCCCCTGTATTTACAAAAGTAAAATTACTTTCTTTTTTTCTACATTCAAAGACTTATCTTATGGCAATTAATTGTCCAATCGATTCTTTTACCAAAGAAAATGCTGTCATGAATCGTATAATATCGTAAAGCTAAGCAAAGAAATCGTAAAAACGATTTGCGCTAGAACTTCTCTGGACCGCAAAGAAAAGGGGTCGGTTAGAAAATCTTCAATATCTTTAAAAGTACCTGACTTAGCTTTATGAAATAAAGACTATATTAAAGAATATTTTAATATGCTTAAATGAAAATGAAAAAAAAGAAATTCAAGCTTTTTATTTTTAATAAATGTAAAATAAATAAAAATGCGTAGATTTTCAAGTACTTTCGTAAATGTAGATTGGTTATGGATGTGCTGTTTTCACACATTTTAGTACTTTGTGTTGCCACCGCGAGCTCGTAATACTGCTGTTATGCGATTAGGCATATTTTCTACTAGGTTTTTGAGGCGATGCTGCGGAATATTCTGCCGTTCTCCTATTGGAGCTTCTTTCACTTCACGTAGCGCGATTAGCTGCTGATTTCGCTGATGTATGTACATGCGTCCCAGTTCGTCCCATGCATCCTCAATGGGGTTTAAATCGGGGCTGCGTGCTGGCCACTCCATGCGTATGATACTGACTTCTTTAAAATAGGCAACACTATCTGAGCTATAGGCGGGCGGGCATTGTCTTGCATAAATATTAGAGTAATGCCCAATAAGTTAGAATTGGATCTTAGAACTTAATTTTTAGTAAGGATTAGTAATATATAGCAAATTTTAGTTTATTAATTTTTATATAAAAATTAACCAAGGGTCACGCGCAATGTAGAGTAGCCCATCACAATAATGCGGACTAAGAAGAGGGCTTTTTGTAAGGATGTTATGATTTTATTTTTGTATATTTTTACATCGTTCATAAACTTATATTTACTACCTGTTTCATACAACTAACAACGTTGTATAAATATTTTTTACTTGCTGCGAAATTTAGGTATACTGCGAAATTTAGGTATACTGCTCCAAGTACATTTTATAAGTTGGTCGACTATTACGCGTAAACTTGGAAAGCTTACTCAGATTTTATTTTACCACTTTGCCGGCGTGACTAATATGTATAATGTATCATCCATGCCAAGTTACAGCCTTCTAGTACTAAGAGTCTCTGAGCTAGGCTGCGGAGTGCGGACAGACGAACGGACATGGCGAAATTATATGGGTTCCTTATTGACTACGGAACCCTAAAAATTGGCATCCAACTAACAAAATACTTTCTTCTCACAATACTATGTCTTCACAAAAATGGGAAAAACCTTAAAAAAATATAAACCGCCTCGATCAATCGTTTGACACTAAAAACTAAAAAATAACTTCATTTACTATAGATACCTAATCAGATATTTTCGAAGTCATCGAAGGTGCCATTAGTGTCGGTGCGATAGGTTTTGAAAAAAATTTAATTTTTTTAAGAAACACGAATTGGCGCCTGAAATCGGCCATTTTAATATGTAATAATCACTCGAGTTACCAAGACGAATCTAACCGTGTACGTTTATAAGTCAAACACATAACCTTTCTTTGGGCTTCGCCGCAGTCGGATAACAAAGCAGATAGGTAAAATTATTCCGAGAAATCGATGAACATACAAAAAAATGTAGACGTAGAATATACCTAGCACCTTCATCCTTAAGTCGGTTAAAAAGTAAACAATAATAGATAGGTTAAAGTAGATACACTGTGTAGTACCTAAATGTGAAACATAATATGGACGTCATTATGTTTTGTTAAAGTTGTCAATAAATGGATGACCTTTAATGATAACATTAATAAATAACTTTATGTGACCAATGTTAATAGAACTATTCACAGAATTGTCGCTAAGCTTTTGTATATATACATACGTATGTAGAATGATAGTGATGTAGTTTTTAGGGAAATTTACAATTTATACTTATTCTCAGATCTTTTCAAGGATCGATTTAATAATATTATACGTACCTTACCTTACCTACAGACTAACTTTCTCACGCGCGACATTTTTACTTAATTGTATGCCTTTCAGCAGTGTGTTTCATTTCGTTTCACGTGTTAATTTACTGATTAAATCAAATGGCAAAGTTTGCGTGATAGTCGATCATTTCTTTTAATAAGTGACATAGACCAGGGTAGAAGCCTTTATAAATAATAAAAAGTGAAATAAAATCGTAGTAGGATGAAACCCATTAGAAAAGGAGGGGAATATTATAAAAATGAAGGGAAAAATAATTTACGGGCGATCTGAGGTCGGGGAGGGGATGGGGGTGAGTTTTTAAGGGTAAAAAACGGTTTTTCTCGATTTCCGGCAAAACTAAAAGTCCTATCGAAAAAAGTCAAATGGCAAAGTTGTAGGTAATAAAAAGATCTAAAACTTTTGTATTTACACTTTTTTCACATAACCTCAAAATTTATGTGAAAAATTCAAAAAACCAAGTTTTTGGTTTTTTATTTTTATCTTTTACAAAAAAAAATATTTTTTAACGAAATTTGGCGAAAACTTACCTTTTTATGTCCCAAATACGCTGTAATTTATTTGATTAAAAATATTTATTTTTTCACCTTATTTTGAATTAATATCGAAAAAACACCCTAATTTTCAATCGAAAACTCACCCGTCAAAATATCAGCTTTTTTCAAAAAGTTGGTATGTTTTCTGTTCGTTGAAATCTCTACTTTTTGATGGTGAAAAAAAAATATATGTTACTATAGTAAATCTTCTCAGAAAATGCAAAAAATGGAAAAAAACTACCGCGATAAAAGTTGCAATGAGTACTAATAAAACTGTAATTGTTGTGGGCCAAGATATTGATCTTTTGGTCCTTTTAAATCAGTTAAATTCACATAATCATGACATTTATTTTCTCAAACCAGGTTCTGGAAATGTAAAAGACCTATTTTTCACGTCTAATAGTTTCAAACATGAATCCTTAAGAAACATTGTTGCATTTCTGCATTGTTTTTCTGGTTGCGATACAACATCTGGATTTGCCGGAAAAGGAAAGAAAAGTATCGTCAATTCATTATTAGACGTTAAAAATTTGTCGCATTTGGCCAATGTTTTTTATAAGAAAGATGCGAGTAAAGAAGAAATAAAAAAAAATGGATTACAACTAATCAAATCTATTTATAAATGTAAAAATGAAAAAATTACACTGAATCAATTAAGGTTTCAAAAATATCAATTGGCAAAAATTAAATCATCTTTCGTTTTGGCAAACCTCCCACCCACAGAAGGAGCAGCAGAACAACATTGTTACAGGGCATATTATGAGCTTCAAACTTGGTTGGGTAACGAACTAACAGCAACAGATTGGGGCTGGAAGCTATATCAACGTGGAATTATGCCCAAATTTACACAAAAAGAATTAATTCCGGAAATATTGCTCAAAACTATTTGCTGTAGCTGTGAAACTGGATGTAACAGTTTAAAATGTGGTTGCCGAAAACATGGTTTAAAATGCACAAATTTATGTTCAAACTGTCATGGTTCTGAAAATTGCTCCAATATTGAAGAAGAAACCTACGAAGAAGTTAATGATTCAGAAGAAATTGTGGATGAAGAACCAACGCAGTCTGGAAATAATGTTGGAGAGGAAGAAGGTAATAGTCATGAAGATTTCGAAGATCTACTAGAATCGGAGATGTTTGACGAATCTAGCGATGAAGAAATGCCGTCAAAAAAACAAAAACTAATGGATCTAAGTGATTAGAATTGAAGATAAGGTATTTATGAATCATAAGATTAATGTGTTAAAAATATTGTAATGAATAACGTAATCAGAATAAAGTATCTACATTTAATTGTACGATTTACATTTATATTTTTATATAATGGGATTTTCTATGACATAAATGTAATTAGCATTAAATAAATCAACTTTTTAATTGAAACAAATTGCAGCAATCACATTTTTTAAATGAAATTATTTATAATAATTAAAAAAAAATTTCGAATTCGAGTTTTTTTCGATTTTTTACATTTTTGAGAAGATTTACTATAGTAACATATATTTTTTTTTTCACCATCAAAAAGTAGAGGTTTCAACGAACAGAAAACATACCAACTTTTTGAAAAAAGCTGATATTTTGACGGGTGAGTTTTCGATTGAAAATTAGGGTGTTTTTTCGATATTAATTCAAAATAAGGTGAAAAAATAAATATTTTTAATCAAATAAATTACAGCGTATTTGGGACATAAAAAGGTAAGTTTTCGCCAAATTTCGTTAAAAAATATTTTTTTTTGTAAAAGATAAAAATAAAAAACCAAAAACTTGGTTTTTTGAATTTTTCACATAAATTTTGAGGTTATGTGAAAAAAGTGTAAATACAAAAGTTTTAGATCTTTTTATTACCTACAACTTTGCCATTTGACTTTTTTCGATAGGACTTTTAGTTTTGCCGGAAATCGAGAAAAACCGTTTTTTACCCTTAAAAACTCACCCCCATCCCCTCCCCGACCTCAGATCGCCCGTAAATTATTTTTTCCTTCATTTTTATAATATTCCCCTCCTTTTCTAATGGGTTTCATCCTACTACGATTTTAATTGGTTTTAAAAATTATTGACCCTGGTCTAACACTATTTCAACAATAAACAAATGTAAGATATACCTACGTTGGTAAATAGTTTTAATGTTTGTTTTCAAATCAATCGTATGAAGCCATTTACGAGTATAAATGCTTACCTACTAATTGCTTATATGAGATAATTCCTTCTTAACCCCATAACCCTTTAGTAAAAGGTTTATAAGGAAGTCTCTAATACTGCAGACACAGCCATATGAAGGCTTCAGTAATTGCTATTATTTTTTCTCAGTCCAATTCGAAGTTGAGAAGTCAGCAACTATACCTAATGTTAAATAATCCTATATTAAAATAACACTAAAACGCTTTTTTTAAATGTTATTAAAATAGACGAACAAATTCTATTTTTTTTTAGATAAATAGAGTCAATTTTCAAAATTCTTTCACTAAAAATAACTTTGTTCTTTTTTAATACAAATAAGTACTTACTAAGTAATAAAAAAAACTAAAAAAAAACGAACTATTAAGAATAAACTGAATAGTAATTAATTGAAACATATAAACATTAATAAATTGAGGTGTTGTAGCCTGTAGGTGCCTAAACGACTATGTATAAAAACTAGCTCCACCCCCTTGCATTTCCACTCACGATTTTGTAATACAATAAGTGGGCTAGAACACGTGAATCCTTACAACAGCCTGCAAATGCAGTAGGAAATCGCTAATGAGATTGATTGTTGTGAGTTAGGTATATCTAATATACTTATTACCTCATATATTAATAGCTATTCCTCATCTATACTAATATTATAAAGCTGAAGAGTTTGTTTGTTTGGTTGAACGCACTAATCTCAGGAACTACTGATCCGATTTGAAAAATTCTTTTTGCATTAGACAGCCCGTTAACTGAGGAAGGCTATAGGCTATATATCATCCCGGAAAAATGTACGGTTCCCGTGGGATAGGTTTGTTTTTGTCTAGGGACGAACCCGAAGCGAAGCGAGGGTGAGTCGCTAGTCTATAATACACAGAATATACACATATGTATACAGTTCACGTCACTAAGCTAGCAATGTTAGCGTAGAGCTATTTAAGTATATATGTACAATATAGAAATTGATATATCTATAGAGTATAGACTAGCTTAGCTGCGTCCATAGAAATAAGTTTTATAAGGCTGACACTATATCGAAATAATTATCGATAATTGCATTAATTCTTTTCAATTTTAGAAACATATTTGTGAGCATCCCTATTGAAAAATTCCAATAGGATCATCAAAAGCGACAAAAGTCACATAGAAACCAATAAGTATTTATTGGTTTTAAATAGGGATCATATAGTTTTTAAATGAATAGATTATGTAGTTTTTAAATAGGGATTAGGTATGCTTAGATAGATACGATGCTATATATATACTTACGATGCTAGAGATCACGAGATCATCTTTAAGCGTATGTTTTTTATCGTTATAAAATATTTAACTTAGTTCTTTACCAATTTGCCACAGTTTGACTTTGATAACAATGTAAATTTATCTATACATATAATAAAATTCTAACTAAGCCGAATCTGTACATTCAATATTTTTTGGTAAATCTTATTGAAATAGACATTATTATCGATGCAGAGGCCGAATCTATAGTTTTTAGAATTTTTGTCTGTCTGTTACCGCATCACAGAAAAACCACGGGAGGGATTTTAATGAAATTTAGTATGATGATAGTTGGATATCCGGGTCAACATATAGGATACTTTTTACCGCGGGAGATTATCACATTCCCACGGGAGTACACGTTATAAAACAACCCAAAAAATATTTATGATTAGAATTTCTTGAAACTTGGTATTAATGCTCTTCAATACAATTAAATAAATACCTACGTATTTTAGCGTTTTTTTAAATTCATCACATAAGGAGATAAAATAAGGGACGAAAAGGAGAATGGGCAACTTTGTATGGGATTCGTCCCCAGAGTGTATCAAGTTAAGACATATGTCATTTTAAAGATCAGAAGTATAGCTTCAATTTATTGTATGACACCAACGCTGAGACTCGTGCAGGGAAAGAATTATGAATCATTTAATTTTATTAAATTCGTGAAAGTAAAAGAGTATAATTTAGATTGTACAATATTTTATAAATATTATTTTATATCGTACCGTGCCGTCTGTTTATACACACCTTCGCACATATTATGACTTTTGCAGCCCTGTACAGGATAGCTGAATGAATTAATGAGGAAGAATTGAGCAGGTTACGATGGGACATTATAGGGTTATTGGAAGTTCGAAAAGAGGGGGGACAACACGATGATGCTCAAATCTGGTCACCTGTTCTGTTTTCAGGTGACCAACAGTCCCAAGGTGGTGTCGGGTTTATCGTATCTCGTGATGTCTTGTACAGCATGGTAACTATGTACAGCTAAAACGCATCCAACTGATTCCGACTGAAGAAGTCCATGTTCCTACCAGTGCCACACCAAATACAAAACCCCTTAAGCTTTCAGCTGGAACTCCGAAACCGCTTTGATTGCGATAGCGATGTGGCTACTTTTAACGATGGGTTTCTCAAAGGTGTCGAATCAGTTGGGTTCTAAACACACTCTAAAAATAGACCCAAAAAGATTTCTGATCCTACTCTCGTGGGAGAAAGGAGAAAGATGATCTTACAGTCATCCAAACACTCCAAAGGTTTTCGAGGTTTTTTGATTATCTATTGGGCAAAACCGGCTAGTACAGTTCAAAACCGACGACAATAGGATTATATTATCTATTCCCGAGTTTAGTAATGGGAGAGATCGCGAAATTTTATGGATAGCTATTGACAACGTGACAACCCATCAGTCTGGACAATGATTAAGGGCCAGGCTAACCCGACACTATACCGAAAAAATCCCGGACGTCACTAAAACAGATTAAGAACAACAGAGCACCAGGTGCAGGTGGAACTACGGCTGAATTTCTGAGAATGTTATTTAATTCCATCATACTCGAAGGAAAACCCCACATTTATGGAGCAGAAGCGTAGTTGTACTGTTCTGTAAAAAGGGCGATAATGCCTTGCTAAATAATTTGACTCATCTCGCTTCTGATCCATGTCTACAAGTTGTTTCAATAAAATAATTCATAGTTCTTTCATGTAACTGTCTCACTTTTGGCGCTGTACAATAAAATAAAGCTATTATTATGACCTTTAAAGTGATGTATATACGTCATACTGTTTTAGACTTTCACGGGCTTAATAAAATTAAATGATTCATAGTTCTTTCCCTGCACGAGTCTCAGTGTTGGTGTCATACAATAAATTGAAGCTATTCTTTTGCTCTTTAAAATGACATATTATGTCTCAACTTGATACACTCTGGGGACGGAATGCCCATTATCCTTTGTATGAAACCTACCTTTTTAAAGTTTTTTGTTGTAGTTTTAGCGCGAGCGAAGCCGCGGGTTTTGCTAGTGTAGTATAAATTTGGGGTCGAAAATTATGAATAATATTTGATTGATGCGGAATTGTTGCATTATTGAAGAATCAACAACAATATTTACTAATATCAATTTAGACCTTGTATAATCAAAGTACCTTCTCGTAAAAACGTTAATTTAATACATTTTTAACTGACAAAAAAAAGAAAAGGTTCTCAATTCGACAACGCGTCGAACCTTTTCTTTTTTTAATGTTTAATTTAATTTTTTTAATGTTTAATCACGCATAGCGTTTTACAGTGTTGTCCAATTACGATGATTCATTTTTATTGGGTAGGGTATATCTCAAAGTTGGCTCCATTAAAATTTGAAAAAAAATAAGTGTAGAAAAATAAGGTAAGACTGATTTTTCACCTACTGAATTTTTTAAATACTTTCTCCTTATTTTGCTGCTACTATGTCTACATTAAAAATAAAACCTAAAAAAAACAGACTTCAAAAAAAAAAGGTAAAAAGTAAAAAAAAAAACTAGTTGGTGCCAGCCGATACAAATCAAAGCACACCGACTTCGAAAATATCTGATTAGGTATCTATCATGGATGACAAATAAAAGTATCTATAGTAAATGCTAATTAGTTATTTTTTACTTTTTTTTAAGTTTTATTGTACCATAAATTCCTCCTAACAGTCTCTTTTTGAAACCTTAGTCTTTCGGAAAAAATCATTTAAACACTTAAAAATATTTTAAAAACTTTCAAGGCTTCACCTATAGAGCCCGGAAAACTAAGCACAGACCAAATTTTGATATTATGTATATTAGAGATTTTTGATATTACATAAATAAATATTCTGTAACGAGTTAGGATATTTCTTTTGAAATCAAAGATAGACATTTCAATTTTATTCATGTCACATGTAAACTTTAGACCAAATCACTCCTCGGTACTACTGAAAAACGTTATTTATTTTGATTAGTGCAAAAATACGGTTTTCGAATATTATGCAAACATTTAAAATTTGTATAATATTCGAGAACCATATTTTTAAGCCTTAAGCGTACCTACCTAATGAAGTTGTTAGATTTTACTAGTATGTGACTAAGTTACGCGAAAAAAAAAATTTGGGTTCACCGACCTTCTCATAACAGTAACTTCAAAACAGCACATAATTTCTTCCAACTCTTATATAAATACAACTGTTTTCTGTATTAATAAAACTAACTAATAAATACTATTTTCCATCTCGTCAGTGAAAGTTTCACGTATTCTACTTCAGTTTTTTTTTTCAAGTACGCAAAAACTAGTAGCATCTTTACTCTCTATCTCTCTCTGTTTATATTAGAATGAGTAAAGTAATTTCTATAATTGTGCTTAAACGATTATAAAACAGTTTTGTATGATATGCACCACGTCAAAATTACCAGATACATAGATGGTGTTGTTTTTGAACTTTGAATACAAATAAGTGCAAAACAAAAAATAAGTACATATTATAATTCTGATTATTCTTCAAAGTTTTATTTATTAGCCTATAATTTTTAAAGTATAGCAAAAAGGTATACAGACAACAAAAAAATAATATTTTGTTCAATAAAAAGCTTTGCTTTTAAATAAATTATTTAAATAATAATTTATTTAAATAATTTAGCTTTGTTTTGTTGG
The DNA here is from genome assembly GCA_033884665.1 of Argynnis bischoffii washingtonia. NCBI lineage: Eukaryota > Metazoa > Arthropoda > Insecta > Lepidoptera > Nymphalidae > Argynnis > Argynnis bischoffii. The sequence continues at coordinate 6,929,420 of CM066609.1, forward strand.
TGTTCAGTTATGACAATACTAGCGAATTACTCTCGCTTCGCTCAGGTTCGGCTTAGTACGTTTTTACCGGTTAGTATGGAATAGATAAACAACATATTATCTATACATATATAGGTACATTGGTATAACGAATTGTTGTGGTTTGTATTATAGCGTGTTTTCCCGTGGAAATGAGGTAATTTCCCGTGGTAAAAAGTAGACTATGTCACTCTCCAGCCCTCCAAAGTCCAAATATCTCCACACAAAAAATAACGCCAATCCGTGACTCTATTTCGACGTGAAAGAAGAATAAACAAACAAACTTTCACGTTTATAATATTAGTATGCACACATCACGTAATACTATACTCTAGTACGGATATGGATAATAAAGTCAACAAATAATTAGTAACAATGTCAACAAATTATTGCTGCATATTTCATATGGAAACCTAGCGAGACCCTATCTGATTTTATAAATTATATGAGCGTGATCAACGCGCAGTTTTTTTATATCTTCTCCCATATGCTTTTCTTTACAAATATCCAGCTTGTGAGTTGTCATTAAAATATTGTTTAAAAATAAAGTACCTGGGCGACCGAGCTTCGCTCGGAGTTCTTGAAAGATTGTATATTTTACATTAAGTGACTAAGTGTTACTAAGAAAGTTGTATAGATGTCGCGATAAGAACAATTTTCTTTTTAATTTGGCTTAAAAATAATTTTACATTAAATGACTAAGTGTTACTGAGACAGTTGTATAGATGTCACGATAAGAATAATTTTCTTTTTAATTTGGCTTAAAAATAATTTTACATTAAGTGACTAAGTGTTACTGACAGAGTTGTATAGATGTCGCGATTAAATTTTGCGTAGAATAATACATAAGAAAAACGCATGAAAACTCGAAAACACGCGTTTTCCCAGACATGTGACTAATCTAGATCAATTTTTTGCCCTCGAAAGCCCCTATATACCAAATTTCAGCAAAATCGTTAGAGCCGTTTCCGAGATCGCCGGTATAAATAAATAAATAAAGATATAAATATACAAGAATTGCTCGTTATATAAAATGTAATCACAGAAGCGGTGCAAACCGTCATATAATACAGGCTAATTCGGCGTGTTAGCAGGAAGTGGCATGGAAGCGACGTGTAGATACGCTAGATGCCCGAACTAGGTTTGCGGGTCCGATAACTCGAAGACGCGTGTCCGTCAATCTGACGATATGTACAAATTATAGAATACGACAAACAAGCGCAAGCAATACCCTCCCTAATTTCGCCTAAACCTTATATGTAGATAGACTAAACTAACAATAAGCTATAAGGGTAGGTGTAGTGTTACTCGAGTCCGGCCGTAATTCTTGCAGCGAATGACGTGTTTTTTTAAAATAACTTTGATTTGGTGCGGGAGTGAAAAGATGACTGTACCCTTGGCCATACATACATCTTGCCTCTGCCTGGTCCCAAAAACTGTTAATGATGAAATTATACCCAACGCTCCAAGCCTCAAAGTAGGTTTTACAGTGTGGGAATAAGACACTTTTGCAGGTCTGTAGGACAATTCCGATAATGCTACATCAGTAAATGTATTTAATGATGGCGTAAATTTCTATAAAATCGAACCCAACTGCTTTTAAGAACCCAACTAAAGTAAGTAGAATCAACTTTTTTGGTAATATTTAAATCTTAATGATATTTTTATCACAATATCTACAAGACAATAATCACCTACCTTGTGTAGATTCTATTTGACAGTTTAAAACGCTTTGATGGTAAATTTAAAATTCTGGCTAGAGCACAGCCCAGATTTAAATCTAATTAATTAATTATGTGAGATGGACTTCAAGCTGGAATTCCTGCCACCTGCTACAGATCTAGTGATCGTGCACGATTTTTAACGACATTTCTTAAAAACATAGAGCAGTCTATAAGAAACAGTGAATTTTTCACTGTAGATGTTTGAGGAAGAACCAATTAGAAGTTGAAATTAGATTTGAGATAGAATTTATGATTTTTTCTACTCTTTTATTTAAACATCTTGACAATTTAACTCATGTTTTTTCCTTTAATAAGTAGGTACCTACTCGTTTCAAAAGTCAATACCTAGAACATAAGGTCTAAGTTTCCTTAAAACCTAGAACATTGATCCTTTGACCAATAATATGCCTTAAACGGTTTTTTAATATAAAATGTATTAGAATCTAAGAAACTACTCCTTTTATAAATATTTTAACTAAGTTCATAATCAAATTAGGTTACCTAGTAAATCTTAACATTTTATGCATTGTAGCAAAATAAAAAATAAAATAAATTTGAGAGATACATATATGCAAATACCATTAGGTATTATGACTTCAAAATTATATTTAAAAACTTTGTTATAATTTTGCTGAAAGTTATTATAAATTTAGTCTAAGACTTCTCAGTATTTTTTTTCAAATTCTATCTAATTTTACTTTAATTTTACATTTTACTCATAAATTACTATATTTATGTATTGTGTATAATTTTTTAGATAAAGCTACTATGTTTATATACAATAATACAAATAAATATAAACCAATTTAAGACAGTTTAGCAAGTATTTAAGAATAACTGTAGTTTTAGTACCTATTTTTTATATCTTTGCCTTATTTAAAAATTAGGATTAAAATATGTGATTAAAATGACATACTAAAGGTTTTTGAAGTCATAAAAACAAAAAGATACTAAAAAAACATATATTATAGTTTAAGTGTATGTGACACTATTATCACAGAATTAAAAGAACATTATTAAAATAAATAACTTCTAATCGTCCCAGTTCACTTTATGGCAGTCGTGCCATAAAAATGTGCCTTTAAGAGATTGAGGAGCTTCCAAAGCTAAATAAAGAGGAGCCTTGGCTCCTCGTTCTGGAGTAAAATCACCCATTCCTTTTGACATATCTGACTTAACGAAACCTGGATGAACACAATTTATAGATATGTCTTTACCTTGTTCAATGAACTGTCTCTGCTGAACAAAAGTAAGAGCTGACATGGCTACTTTTGAAACTTTATAATCACCATAATGGCCCGCGAATGACATATATGACTGTTTACCATTCTTAGCAGCCAGCAAAAAATCATCTACAAACTGCAATATCTCATCAGTTGTTAGGTCATCTTTTACGAGAATATCAAGCCAATTCTGCTTTCTTATGTTTGACAGCAAACCCCAGTCACTGGTCAAATTTATGATTCGTGCATTGTTAGATAAAAGGGGATAAAGTATTTTGGAAATTGTAAGAAGACTGTAGAAATTTGTATCCATGAGCTTCTTAGCATCTTCATAGGATGTGACACATTTATCAAAATCTAAAATACCGGCATTGTTTACGAGAATATCAATCCCGGCATGACGCGATGCTATAAAATTAGCGAACTCTTGTATGCTCGACTCGCTTGTTACGTCTAATGTGTGAAATAAAGGTTTAAGGCCTAACTTTTCTAGTTTTTCTACAGCCTGCCGCCCTCTTTCTTCATTTCTAGCAGTGAGATATACCGTACCACTCAACTTTTTACATAATCCTTTTACGATTTCAAATCCTATTCCTTTATTACTACCTGTAACAATTGCTACTTTGGTTTCCATTTTGTACAAAAAAACTTATAAACTGTTTAGAACTTGTAATAAAAATAATAAGTTATAAATATATTTTATTTATCAGCGCTTAATGACATTTCTCTTGTCAAGTTGTCATCGCGACAACTGACAGTATTGATTTGACATCATCTCCTGCACAGATTAAATATATAAATGTTAGTGTTGTCTTTTCTATTTGTTTCCATAATATAGAAAATAGAGTATAGAAAACATAACACAATTTTAATAATCATACAATCCAATATTCATAACATATTAAGTATTCCTAAGTGAAATCATTGCAATGTTGTTGAAATAAAATTTAAGTAAATGGCAAAAATTAACGCATTTCAAATATTACTTAAAACTTTATTCATAGAAGACTTGTTAAAGCTTTATTCATAGAAGTTTTAATAAAATTCAGTTAACACATTACGGTTTCTTTCAACACATATACAATATTAAATCTACAATAATGAAATGAATTTTAATGTACAACACAGAATTAAATATTAAAGAATATTACTTTTGAAATTGAAATGGCTTTTTGTAAGTTGGCTTATTTATAAACTAATAACTATATCCACTAATATAATCAAACTACAAAATTTTACTATTTTGTGTTTAGTTATATGAAGGTAGGGTGCATAAAGTATCTTTTGAGTAATTAGGCCTACAAAATAAAACTTTAATAATAATCATCAAAATTTCGCATCTTCACACTTAGCAAACAAAACTTACATGCAATAACTGAAATTAAGATCTTGAGTGTTTGGATTACCACAATTAATATATCCTATTCACATAAAATCTTGTTAAATGACTCTTATATCCACGCACTTAACACTAAAATGTAATCCTACTGTTTTATTGTTTGTATATTTTTAGTCAATTTTCACTGCTGAATAAATTTTTCTTATGAATGTGTATGCTGCAAAGAATCCAATAGTTCCAGTCAAAATCCAAAATGTTAAGACCATAAGACCTGAAATCAAATACATAGACTAATAACTTTAAACAATATATAAAAATACTCTGGAAAATAGTATACTATATATAAGAAAGCTACAATATATTCTAGCTTTCTTTATCCTCAGAATTAAGTTAAGTAATTTCTTTAAATATTTAAATTTAGACTTTTACCTGTGTATCCAATATATAACAATGTTGGTATAAATTCTGTTATTTCCAATTTTGTAAAAAAATAGAATATGGAATAAATCAAAATATACACAGCTGATCCACCAGATATAATAAAGCTCTTCCACCACCAGTTATAGTCCTAGAAATATTCACATATTTAAAATTGGTAACTATTCATTTCATATCTATCTTTTAGTAGTAAAAGAATTTACCTCTCCACACAGTTGGAAATAGACCATGACAATCGATATCTGCGACACTGAGACAACTAAAATACAAAACACTAAAAATAAAAACCCAAAAAGATAATAAAACTGATTTTCCCATAGAGCATTAAAAATAAAAAATAACTCTATAAAAACAGCTCCGAATGGTAGTATTCCAGCCATTAATATGCTGAAAAAAAAACCGACATATGTATTAATATAAAAATAAATACACATAAAAATAGTAAGCAAAAAATTTGTTGTAACATACCATACAAATGTGTTCATATACCAAACTTGTTCAGGTACTTTTCTTGGAATGAAATTTGTTCGGACTGGATGTTGGAATGGTTGTTTACGACATCCAAAATAGTAGCCCAAATAAACTAATGGCAATGAAATGCAAAACCAAAGGCACAGAAGGGACATCATTGTTGAAAATGGGACGGCCCCACTGGAATGCTTGCCCATAATGAAAAAGTTTAAAAAAAAACAAGTTCCAAATACTATAGCTGGGTAAAGAGTAGCTGTTAAAAATGCAGCTTGCTTCCATTGCTTTCCTTTCATAGTATTATATAAGCGTGCTGAGTAGTATCCAGCTATCAGACCCATAAACACATATAGAAATATGGCAGCTGTCATTAAAGCGCCACGGCTAGCTGGTGATAACATTCCCAACATAGCTATAACTGAAAGAAAATAAAAAAATATATATAAAAAAAATTAGATAATAAAAATAAATAAAACATTTTATAGTACAATTTTTTGACCAATTTTGTGTCACATGTCTAATCATTTGAAGGATAGCCAACTGCTCAGGATTTGTTATAGTATAAAAGTTGTTTGCAAACAGGTGCTCTCTATAAAAAATCATGGTACAATAAAATTGGTAAGAAATCAGGTGAAGAACTAAAGTATAATTTATCTATACTACTATAACAGATCACACAATACAATATACCCCATATAGTACAGATGCCTCATTCTATACAAAGAAATTGGACAGTGCTAATTTGGGCTATTCTTCGGGCTATTTTTGTTTGCTTCAATAGATAATAGATGTTTTTGATTCGCAAATAGTTAAACTGTTTTATTTCATAAATATGTGCAAACTGACCTATGGCAAATATTGTAAAATTCATCCTACATTCAAATAAAAAAAATCTGTGATTTAAACAATTTTCAACTGTGATAAACAATTCATAAATAGTGCCATCTGTATGTAATATACACTAAAAACCCATCACCTGATTACTAATATTTAAATATTCAGTAAAATTACGCAAATTTAATTTACAGGCACATTATTTCGTTTCACTTAAGATTATTTTATAAAACTTTTCAGAATCTATTTTTTTTATCTGTTGTTAATTATTTTTTGTTAATTTAACACAACTTTAAGAACAAATCGATACATGTAACATCATCTCTTGACATTTATTTCAACTAATTTTTCTTTTTTCGTGGTGATACTCCATGCTAATATTACAAAGAGGCAGGGTTTGTTTGTTTGTTTGAACACGCTAACCTCAAGAACTACTAATCTCATTTAAAAAATTCTTTTTGCTTTAGATATCCCATTTATTGAGGAAAGCTATAGGTTATACAGAGTGGATTTTTGAGACGGGACAGTAAGGGCAGGTACCTAACTGTTACAGTTACAGAAAAACGTGCCTAGTGCCCTAACCATCCATAATTTTTGAGATATTCTGAACTGCATTCATAGATTTTGGAAAAAATGTACAGTCAGTGAGAAAAATTCTAAAATCCCAATTTTTTTTTTATGTCAATCGATCCTATTTCATGTAGGGATCAAAAGACGCTACGGGACCATTTAAGGGAAGGGTACTAGAAATGACAGAAATCGCCAAAATATTTTCCCATACATTTTGTACAAAAAAACGTTTAATCAACTCGAAATATTTTTTGTTGCCAAATGGTCCTATTTTTTAATGTAATCAAAAGAGACCTTTTGAGGCCTTATATTGTAAAACATTATATAAAATTACAGATAAACTACTCCAAGAGGATTAATCCTTTTTCTTCTAATTTAAGTAAACATAACGAAAGAATATTAATGTGTTTATTAAGAACTTTTTGATTTGATTTTAGTCATAAAATTAATTAATTTTATATTACACATATAATTATACATATATATTAAAACTTACAGATGGTAATAAGTGCCATTAAGAACACCTGAATCCCATTCCCAATTACTGCTGCAAAAAGCATTCTTTTAGGTGGTGGTCTGAAAACATCACCATGCACCAATTTCCAACCTGTTTCTTCTATCATATCTTCAATGCTTTCATCAGAGTTATATCTAGCAATATCTCTTCTGAGAGTGCGAACCATAATCATCGTTAGAATACCTAAAAATAACATTCAAAATATTATGAAGATATTAACTATGAAGCACATGCAATAAAGTATGTATAAACATACAGTACTTTTTTGAACCAAAATATTATGTATTTTTATAATATACAAGTAATTGAACAAAATTTAGTTTGAATTTAAAATTATTTCAATTTATAGGTAAAGTAGAAGACATTAAGTTTATTTAAATGGTAACTAGTACAATAAAAATATTTTCATTAAAAACTGTTAAGAAATATTTAAGTTATAAAACAGGCAGTTAATAATTTTAAATGCTATGGCTATGTAATGCCATTTTTTTTTTATTTCATATATTTAGGTTGTTATATTTTATTTTATTATTATAAAAATTAGCAAAAACTGTTTACCTGATAAGAAAAAGAGAACTACTATAGAGTTCACAATGGAGAACCAATGTATTTGGACATCTCTCATGCCTAAATATATATCCCATCTAGATGCCCATTCAATTTCTGACTCACCCCACTCAACTGAATATGTGAAAAATAATTTAGTGCCTGTGTCCTCATTGACAAGCTGAGGCTTACTTTCAGCAGGAAAATGGCATGATCCATCAATAAATGCCAATTGATCTTTGTCTACTGAGTATGTTTCTACTTCAAAACCCACTACTCTATATGAATCTCTGAAATTATATATAACAATTTATTTACTTGATTTTTTATTATTTCTGTTTTACTAACCCTATTAACATTAGTTTCTATTAAACACAATATCTTTTAGTAAGATTCCCTACACTAAAATATGTATTGACTATTGACTTACTGGCTATGTCTGTGATACTTGAGAAGTAACTTTAAATGGTTGTTAATAAATGCTTTCCCTTTAGACATGAATCCTAGTCGGTATCCCTGTTCCACAGTTCTTTCAGAAGTATCAGCATTTGTGATTCTAGTAGCTACAGGTAAATTATCAATCAGCCTAAAAAATAAATTTGCACTTATTAATATCAAAGGCTTAATTCAAGAGTACTAGTTTATAATATATTGAATCTATACTAATATTATAAAGCTGAAGAGTTTGTTTGTTTGTTTGTTTCTATGTTTGGTTGAACACGCTAATCCCAGCAACTACTTATGCTATTTGAAAAAATCTTTTTGCATTAGATAGCCCGGTAACTGAGGAAGGCTACAGGCTATATATCATCCCGGAAAAATGTACGGTTCCTGTGGGACAATTTGTTTTTGTTTAGGGACGAACCCGAAGCGAAGCGAGGGTGAGTAGCTAGTATTACATATGCATTAAAAAATTAAGATAGCAATATTAAAAGACTTACAAATGAACAAAATATTCATGTTCAATGCGACTAGCGACTTTTTCAGATTCTTCAACACTCCAATTCATGGGATTATTCTGTTTGTGGCATAATAGTTTGCATTTTATGTTTTCAGCCATATGTACCTCATAAGGCGTGTTGACAATTCGATTGCCTCGTAATACTTCACCTAAATTTTCAGATTTATCTAAAACGGTTCCATTTTTTGGTATACATAACGGTAAAGAATAATATTCATATGGTAGCTGCGTATGTATACTAGTCATTTTAACTGCTTTTACTTCAATTCTTTGACCCTTCTTAAACTCCACCGGAGCAACCCCTGGTACATAGAATCCATAACTACAAATAATAAGGTTCACTAGTAATGTTAAAATCTGAAAAAGAAACTGAAAAGACAATAATAATAAGAATATTTTATATCAATACCACTAAATAAAATATCTAAATAAATTCACTTACTGTAAACATATTGGCTAATGAGATTTTCTTTGTTATCAAAATAAAAATAAATTTTCTTTATTAATCATTTTGCAGTATAAAAAAGCGATCAATTAATACACAATGTGTACGAACTCTACCTATAAAATATAATTAATGTTTCAGAATTCAGATAGTCTTGGGCAAAAATATCGATATTTTCCATAAAATTATCGATATATATCATCGATATTTTTAGTCGCGATATATCGATATTCGATATTTATTTTAGAGTATCGAATCCATATCAATTTCGATATATTTTTTAACGCAATTCTGGTTTGGTGTTTATTGTTACTCGGTACTTCTTGCATGCTAATCGCGCATCGTTAACTTTACAAAGTCCCGCTACAATCTTTATAAAATGCAATATTATAACAGTAAGACTATTGGCTGCGTGCACGAAAACACTAATACTATTAAACCAATACTATCAGTGTGAGACGTATATGACCCTGAAGGTACCAGAAAATTGACAATTATAGATTTTTTTTCAACAAATTAATTACAAAAAAAAACTAAAAATATGCATATGCAGAAAATAAAAAAAAACGAACGCAAGCGCATCCACCATATTTTAAAGGCCGAAATTTAAAAATTTTGGACAACAGAAGCCGCATGACAGGTGAGCACATTAAACAGACTGTGCTTTTAATGTCCATATCTGATGACTACTGGTTTGATTAAATTGTATTTAATTGTTTGGGCTCGAGCATTAATAAAAAATACTATTTTCTTCATGTCTATTCTTTTTTTGCGAATATTGAATGCTTTGGGAATATGTATGAATAATCATGCGAAAACTGACGATATATCGACATTTTTTTCTCGATAAATATCGATACTGTTTAAAATATCGATACGATATTATTAGTTAGTTCAGATTGTCAATGTCATTAGTGTAAAGTATTGGCGTTCGTCGAATGCCTTATAATGTTGCTTTATTAATTCTTGTTGTTCCTTGTCTATGTTATTAATATAAAAAAAGAAAAACAGAGACTTTCTTTTTCTTAAAAAAATATTAGTTTATATTTCAGATTTGTTTTGTTAGAAAAAATATAATTATTATTAATTAACTAATCACTTTAGACGTGTAGCAATTGCAAATTTCAGAGGAGTATTCCAAGAGCAATTTTTTGAGCAAAAAGCCTTTGATAAAATATGATTATTTCTCGTGTTATAGCGAATTTAATTTTTGAGTTAGAAATTAAAAGAAATATATTATTATTTAAATAATCACTTTAGACGTGAAGCAATTGCAGATTTCGGAGGAGCATTTCTAGATCAATTTTTTGAGCAAAAAACGCTTTGTAAAAAATTATTATTTCTCGTGTTATAGCGAATTTAATATGTAAGTAAGCAATTTAAAAAAAAATTATTAATTAACTAATCACTTTAGACGTGGAGCAATTGCAGATTTTGGAGGAGCATTTCAAGAGCAATTTATTAGCATATAGCAGAATACAAAAAAAATATTTACACGTTTTAAGTCACATTTTAAGTTCTTTCTGGTGCTTCATGCATGGATGACAAATAAAACTTTCATGTATGTTTAAAATGTAAATTAAAATCTCTCTATATAATCTGTGGAGTGTACTGTGTGGATTGTAGTCTCCTGTCTCCTTAATCTGTGGTGTGGATTAATTACATCTCTCGTTTGGCATGGAAGTATACATTGAACAAGAACGCTTCGATTTTTAAGTTTTTTTTTTTTTTAAAGATAATGTGACGAACTATTTTATCTTAGCTAATGATATTTAACACTCGAAGAATAAATTTGCTAATTTTATATAGTTACTTACATAAGGAAGTTTATCGGGGTTAAAAAAAAAGTGCATTGAAAAGAAGCAACATGGTTCAGGTATGGTCGGTTTTGTTAATATTTTTGCTGTCGCTATTTGTATGAATAGGTATTTTATAATAGAATTAATGTATTGAACTAACCATTTAGGTTAATAACAGAAAAGATAATATAAAAATTGTTTCTCTTCAATTTCAGGCTACAGACGAAATGGAACAACCTGACCTGCCTCAAGCTTTAAAATTGTTTAAAGAAATGAATATGAACGTGCATCAGGTGTCTCAATTAGTTGATAATATGTTATTGCGTGTGAAAAGCGGTGAAATTTCTACTGACAAGGGTCTCAGTTTTTTGGAAATGAAATACCAAATGCTTCTTAGTTATTTAATCAATTTAACGTATATTGTACTACGAAAATGTTCAGGAGAAAAAATTGATTCTGACCCTTCCATTGACAGACTTGTTGAAATAAGAACTGTTCTTGAAAAAATTCGTCCAATAGATTCTAAATTGAAGTATCAGATTGATAAACTTGTTAAAACAGCAGTTGTTGGTACTTCTGAGGATGATCCTCAATCATACCATGCTAATCCTGACAACCTAGTTAGTAAGATAGATGGCAGCGAGGATGAGTCTAGTAATGAATCAGATAGTGGTGATAAGAAGGAAAAAAGAGAAAAGTCTAATATCTATGTACCTCCTAAATTGGCAGCTGTTCATTTTGATGATAATATTTCTCGAAGTGATAGTGAAAAGAAAAACAAGGAGAGAACGAAAAAACAATTCCTTAATTCCAGTGTTATGAGAGAGCTCCGTGAAGAATATTCTGAGGCACCTCTAGAAATGAGCACAGGGAATCATGTCAAGCATTCAATATCAAAATATGAACAAGAAAAAACCGAATATGAAGAAAATTATTTGACTCGTCTACCAGTAACAAAAGCAGAGAAAAATCGGAGGAAAAAATTAACAACTGTAGGTATGCTGGCTGATGAAGTAACTGGGAGCCGTAGCACAGCACGAAAGCATAAAATTAAAACAAAAAAAGGTAAAGGATTTAAGAGACGGCGTACACACTGATTATTTTATAATTCATCTTAATTTTATCAATAATTTTATAATGTTTCTATTATGTTAAGTCACATGAAAATACATAATTTTGTTGGTTGTCCATCAAATAACAATTGCAGTTAATAAGAAAACAATTAGTTATTTAAAATTTTGATAATTATTATTAAAGATGATATTAAAATTATCTAATTTAAGTACACTACTTTAAAAGAGCTCTCCCTATTAAATAAATTCTTATTACTCATTACTCAAATAAAATATTATAATTCATTTTTTACATTTGAAATTCATGTCTTTTCAAGCTAATCTAAGTGAATATTTTGAATTTAGTTTCAAAATAGGTTTTCTATATTGAATTATTTTGTATACCTGAAATTGATGAGTAATTAAACATATTAAAATATTTTTTGCTACATAGAAGAGATTAATTTTCAGTCAATATTAAAACCTAAAATAAAAAAAAATACCTTATATAAAAAAAAAATAGTATAAGAGTTTTAATGAAATGAAATATATTTTTTTACCTTATCAATCAAAATGAATTGTGAATAGATCTATGTTGTATGTATTTACATGTGATTTACTTTTCAATTTTGTCCAATAAAGCCATTAGAAAGCTTGAAAAACTTATAAAAATTAACAGTCAAAATATGTAAACCTACATCTATATAATTGAATATTATCAAATGAAAGAAGAAATAATTTAAACTATAAGCAACTGTAAAAAGATCAAGCGGCAAAATAGGTGAAACTAATAATACACCTCCCTAAAAATGGCGCACTTTTGCAACTGTTATAGTATGAAATATTAGAAAGAGATTTTAGTATACAGGGTATTCAATTTGATTAAGCACATGCACAGTATATTTTAGCTCTTATAATCCTATTAAAGTATAATTATTATAGTTAAGATCGCAATTTGTTACAATATTAAATATTTATTAACTTCATACTGACTATAGCAAATTGTTTAATTTAAATGTGTACATAGCATTACACAAAATATGTAAGACACCTTTTGGAACTTGTTTGCTGCTTATCTAGTAAAAACGTCCAGGGAGGTGCTACATTTCTTTAAATAATGTACCAAATTTTTTTTTTATATCTACAAATTGTTTTAATTTAAATTTCAACATTTTCTTTTTGCCTTTCTGAGATATATTATACAGTAAATATGAATATTATATAGACTCATTCACAATTTAAACCTATTGAGTTTGTGATGATTATTTTTAAAGCCTTCAGTGCAAATATTTGTTTTAAATTTGCCTTACTATGTGTATTATATTAAATGGTTAAGAAATAATATCAAAACTAAAACTTGAATTAAGTATTTATTGTTAAGAATGTACTATGTTGGAAAAACCAAATAAAGTTTCATGTTTATTATTTATTAATCAGAATATCTCTACTCCATTGATTTAATATTGAAGGCATTATTTTAATCTACTTTCATTTTGGAGAGCTATAGCTATATATATGTATTTTTAATGTGAACAGGTAAAAGCGTTTTTATTTTTGGTTAACACTGACATGATAAATATGAATGCTGGTTTAATAGAAGATTATAAAAATTCAAAATGGTCTGGACATAAATTAGTGGTTAAGATTTTATAAAATAATTTTGTTTGTCAATTTATATTTCTTTAATATAAGAATTGGTTGGTTTAAAAGGGTGTTTGGATTCAATTCTTGCTTAAATTATTGATATTATATTCCCAAAAAGTGATTATTCTAAAATGTATGCATGTAACTTATGCCCAGTTTGTTGTTTTATTTTCTTTTAGTGGATAATAATGAAGTGTTTACCCAAATATTTGCAATTACTTACTTTTTATTTCTTGCAAGTTATTTTGGAATGTTATGAATTATGTGTTTACTGTTTGTTTTAGATATTTTGTTAATTTTCCTAGTTTGGTTTTAATTATTTTCTAAATTAGGTAATAAATAAATTAAGTTTAAGAACAACATGTTTTATTTTGTAACAGACAAATCAACCGCGGGAAAATCTTGTAGACAGGAAGCAGGGTTAAAAGATTGGTAACGAAAAAGCCTCATCTGTCGTATATGTCCGATTGGTGTATGTGTGTCTAAGCACTGATAGTCTCCTTTAGGTGGTGCGGTGCCATGGTTGTGTGTTAGATCTGAACGAATCACTCGATTAAGTAACCATGGTGGGGAAGACATTGTTAACTGAAAAAAATATACTAAGTAGTATCATAATTATGTGACGAATCTGCTCTTGTAAGATTTAAATTAATATTTCACTAGAGCTATACACTACTGAACTATAGGCTTATCTTAAATCAACGTAACGTAGGTACCGGTTTTGCTACTGTAGCGAAGGGGTTTCTGTAATCATCTTGCTGAGTTGTTGAATAATCCATCACACCGAAATCGGGAGGCAGCTGAGCCAAGTTTGCGTTTTTCATCAGTTTATTTCTTCCTGGGGTACTGACAATAAATACCTATTTATTTTTGGGTGCTAAGGATTAAAACCAAATTACGCGCGGGGTAGCACTATACCTAGGGCCAATTGCTGTGCATTACGCAAAAAATGTAAATAAAAGGTAAAAATAACTATTTTTCTGTATATTATATCAACAATAATATGGGCTATAGCTATAATATTATTACATACTAGTAACTCACCCTCGATCCGCTCGGGTTCGTCCCTAGATACGTTTTAAGGATTAGGTAGATTTCTCAGAAATGAGATATTTTCCCGCAGTAAAAAGTATCCTAAATCAAAATCTGTCCAGTGGTTTACTCGTGATGCGTTCCTAGACAGATAAAAATTCTAAAAACTAGTTTCGGCCTGTTTATCGATAATTATGACTATTTTAATAAGATTTTCCAAAAAATATTTAATGTAAGTATAGACTCTACTTAGTTAGAATTTTATTATATTTATACAATTTAACAAATCTATTCTAAATATTCGGGCAACCGTACATTTTTCCGGGATAAAAAGTAGCCTATTTGTTATTCTGATGTATGAACTATATTATTGTAAAGTTTCATTAAAATCCAATCAGTAGTTTTTATGTACTAAGCTGTATAAGTTACTATAGTTTTTTTAACTATCCCACGGAACTGTTTAATTTTCCGGGATGAAAAGTATCTAAAATATTGATCGGGGAAATTAGGTACCACCATGCAAAATTTCATTTAAGTCAATCCAACAGTTTCGGAGATAAACTTGTACAAACACAAACAGACAGAGAAACAAAAAAAAAATTGAAAAAAAAGAACTAGATATGTTCTACATCTCTTCTTACATCCTCCTCTGACTTTAGTATTTTTTTCTATGTACAAACATTCAACCTCTACAGTTTTATTATATGTACTTATAAATTAGCTATATTTACACGTGCAACTTACTGAACCGATGGAATTAATGGACTTTTTTCAGCTGTTTAAATTGTAACACGTAATACAGACAACTGTTTTTTTTAGTTTATGGTATTTTTGTAGCCTTTTAAAGTGCCAACTAGTTTTTGTAAATATGAGCAAGAACTATCGGTACTTACTCAGTACATGGATAAGAGGTAAAGTTAACCAGTGGTTTGAAAGCATATATGGGATCAGTTTTAGTGAAAACTTGCTCGAGCATAGCATTAGTTTCAGTATGTCCTATTCCTTGGTCTTGGTTCCCCCAACGTAAATAGGTACTTAAATGATTACTAAGTTGATCACGGTA
The DNA here is from genome assembly GCA_033884665.1 of Argynnis bischoffii washingtonia. Classification (NCBI taxonomy): domain Eukaryota; kingdom Metazoa; phylum Arthropoda; class Insecta; order Lepidoptera; family Nymphalidae; genus Argynnis; species Argynnis bischoffii. The sequence goes on from CM066609.1 coordinate 6,945,093, forward strand.
CACGTAATTATCTCTCTTTTCTATATGGTTTTGAAAGTCCCAGTTTTCAATTTTAACTTTTGGCCCATAGGTATTTTTAGAGAATAAAATTTGTCGCGGTTTTTTAGCCATTGGATTTTTAGTCCTCATTTTTTCAAAATTAAAATCTCAGTGTATAAACTCAAAAATATTTTTAATGTACGTACACGACACACGTATATTTTCTACATTTGACAAATTATTTTTAATTTTTAAATATATGTATGTTACCTATTGAAAATGACAAAACTAGTACCTACTTATAGGTACTTTTTGGCTTGGAATTTCTCTTCAGAAATCTTCGGAAATCAATTGAGTAGATTCAAATAATTTTATATAGTTTGCGGTCCTTGTTCACATAATAATTTCAATGCCAATGCCAGACAATTGTGTGGAATTTTTGAATCAAAAGATTACGCGGACAGAAGAATCTCGCGCGATTTGTGGTCAAAACAATGCAGCACATTCTGGAGTTTTCGAACATAGATGGGGTGAAGCTGGCAAGTTAAATTGATTTTTTAAAAATTTTAATCATACAAATCTATTTAGCTTTTTTGGTAGGTACTTATGTAATGGAGCGCTTCAGACCAAACCTCCCGCGTACCATTCGTACACCACAATCACAAATGATATGACATATACATACTAGTACAGATGCACCTCGTCCTATATTGGAGACCGTTAATTCGGGCTATTCTTGTTTGCTTGTATAGATGATAAATGGCGTTAATCCGCAAATTGTCGAACTTTATTTTATAAATCTATGTCTAATCTAATAAAATATGCTGAATATTGAAAAAAAAAACTTGCATTTAATTTAAAAGAAATCGGTCACTAACTTATAATCGTAGAATTCAATTCATAAAAATATATACCTAAACAGCGCTAATCTATTAATATGCACTACAAATTCTTTACCACATGGCTATATTCAACCTTTTTTAGTAAAACTAGGCATGTCCTATTGCTGGCGACGGGCCTCCCTTTACTACAAGGAGGTCAGGCCATATAGTCCACCACGCTGCAGCCAAGTGCGTATTGGCGGACATCACAATATGTACATATATCTTTTGAATACATACTAGGTTCCCTCAAACATGCAGGTTTCCGCTCAATATTTTTCTTCGCCGTAAGATAAGTTGTAATCCGTAATCATGTAGAAAATGATTAGCACATGAAAATATCAGAGGCGCGAGACCCGGGACTTGAACCCGCTTCACTTTTTTTCCTAAAGTAAAATACGCAAAGACTAAGAGTGCATTATATACATATTTTCCTTTATTTAGAGTATTTTTAAAACCTTAACATATATTTTTGGGATCTATTTTGCATCTGTTATTAATTTCACACTAATTTCAATAGCAAATGTATTATTATTTTAACTCATTCTATTGCCATTCATTTAAACTATTATTTCTTTGTTCAGCTGGTCCACGATATAATTATGAAATAAATGATAAGCGAAGTTTTTATAAGTATTAGGTTTTATTCATTTTAGGTATTGTTTGAGTTTCAGTGTTAGTATACAAAGAAAATCTTTCTTGTAATCTAATCTCATCATTTGTTAAACGTATACTTTCTTCCATGCACGTGATGAACGCTTCAAAAAACTCAAAAAATGTGATTTCTATATTTAAATCCATTATATGTCCAGTATGATAAATTTGGGGGAATATTATAGAAAATATTTGTACAATGGCTTTAGTAGACAGGTTACTAATGTTAAATAATTTTAAGTATGATTTCGTTTTAGGCTTCATATGATCTATAATGTATTCTGCAAATTACAGTTATATATTAGTAGGTAAGTAGTTAAGTATAAGTGTAATAGAAAAAATAGTATTAAGACGATTACCAGACGTAAAACTAATTTCATCTCCAAATACGTAAGCATTTTTTCCTAAAGTAGGGTTATCATCTTCCACAAGTACAGGTTGTGCCTGCGAGTAATGCGGTGGTGGTCGTACTGAACTTAGAAACTTGCGTATTGTACATGGCTCACCGAGGTTGCGATATAATTTATATAAACTTTTCAATGGCACGAAATTTCCATAATTTCCAACAAGCTTTCCTTTAAATAATTAATTAAAAATGTATATAGAGAAAGATACCTTTTATAACGGATGCGGCTTGTAACGTGTTTACTATAATAATGCTACTTTCATGATTTTCTTTCTATCTATTAGGGGCCTTACTTACCTAGTGTATGGTAGGATTAATATGGACCTACTATTTTTGTTCTATATAGTATTTTGTGTCGCAGTGTTACGCATTACGAACTTTTCAAGCTTGTACTTCAAGATTATACTCCTTTACCCTATACCTAAACGCCACTACTTAATCGACCACCCTATAGTTTTACATACACAAACGTAAGTAGGGTCATGATAATGATCACCCGAGATAAACCGCGAACCATCGTTTTCTAATTACGATTTTCAAGTTCTCGTTAGTTATAAGTTGACTTCAAGACTTATTAAATTGCAATTGAGTTGACTGAAGCTATATTACCTTAGAATACCTGAGTAAATGTAACTTTAATAAATTAGATATTAAACAAACTCAACACCACTCTCTAACATTGATGTGGAAGACAATTTATATTACTTTTTTTGCTAACCTCTCTTACGACCAGCTCCGGGTAAAATATCTTTTTCCATAAAAATTCTGAATGCGTTTGCTAACATAGTATCTGGTTTCCTTCCTGGTAATTGTCTTTTTGCATATAGTTTACTAGCAACCGTTATTAGGCTGTGTTGAAACTGCCAGAAATAGATTTTGTCAAACGGATTATGAGGATTCTTCGACAACCATTCTGGATTTTCATGAAATAATTTATCTATCTCAACAAGAGTTAATCCTTTGTCGTGTACATTACAGTCAAAATATAGCTGCCATAAATATAAGCGAATAAGAATTGGCGTGAAATGTATTTCTTCCTTATTACATATCGTAGCATATTGATAGTAAATATTCTTTAAATTTGATTCGTAGCATCTCAATGATTTACTTAATGAACTGATTTCAAAATTAATTAAATCTTCAAAACTAAATTCATTTATATTTTCTTGGGTTTCCTTCTTAGAAACTGGCGAAATATTGAATTGTTTGTTATTTTCTATGAATTCATTTATAATTTTAGTCCTTATTTCTGCTTGTTTATCAATGTTTTTAATTACTTGTTCAATATGGTAAAAAAGTCCGACGGAACTATCGCAAATATCAAACTTATAAGGTTCCTCCAATTTATTAAATTCATTTTCTTTTTCTTCTTGGTTTAAAGGACTAATATTGTCATCAATAAATAAACTTTTATGTTGCAGTATTAGCCCATTGTTAGTGACAAACTTTCCTGTACCATATTTCTTATTATTTATGAATTCTCCTCTATAAAAAGAACCGAGGCCTAAGCCAAGATTTAATACACCAAAACCATTACGTTTTCCACGATGCCAAAAACCGCGATACGCGCAAAGAGAGGGACACGACATTGAGTTATTATAATATGTATCCCAAATATAAATTCCATATCCAGACATTACTCCATTTTGCCATTCACCTCTGTAAAACTGTTGACAAAGAGTTTTAAAGTACAATACTCAGGCCCAATACCTCTACAAAATATTATTGAGAATTTACTAATATGTTTACAATAACTTACATCATGGTTTGGCCATATCATTAAGCCTTTCCCTTCCCTTACATAGTTATCCCACTCGCCTTTATAACCGCTTGATTCACAATACTCCCGAGAACCAAATCCGTTGCGAACATTCTTCAAGCCAGAAGTATATAATTAATTGATAGGTAATATTTAACTGTAAAATGAAAACATGTATATATAGTTACTACAAAAATTCTTACATGAACCCATTTCCCATCGTATGAATTTTTAAATGTTCCGTTATAATAAATATTTCCTTCATCGTGCTTCGTGCCATAATGCCATCCACCGTAGTAAGAGCGTTGACTTCGTGAATCTACATATAAACCTCTGCCATGCCGAATGTTTCCCGTAAAGTCGCCTTCATACCATGTGTCATCTTTCCATTGAATTAATCCTTTTCCTGTTATTTCGTTTTCTTTGAATGATCCCTGCAATACATGAATTGAAACGGGCTTCAGTCTGTTTCGTAACCTTAGTGTGAAAATACTAAAAGTTCCTAGCAAGTACATAATATATATCTACGTAATATTATTATGATGTAAAACAGGATTTTACCATATTTAGCACTTGCTTTTAAGCATATTATATGCAATCGGTTTAGGTTTAAAGACATTTATTTCCAAAGAACATAGTTCACTTATATTAGGAAAATTATATAATAAAAAAACTTATGCAACTAATCATGCAGTAGTGCTACTTAATCGGATCTATCGAAAGTATGTGGTTCTTTAATTTTTTCTTAAATACCTATATTAATAGATTTTGCATCTTCTACATCTTTAGGTAACGAATTGTATAGCTGTGCTCCTTCAAAGAGAATTGTTGTTATACCATATTTAGTTCTAGTTTTTGGTAACTCTAGTTTATTTCTATTTCTAGTGTGATGTGAGTGAGATTTGGTTTTAAACGAAAGCTGTGTGTGTAAGGTATTTGTTATTATTTTTCGCATAAGTATACATATTTTATATTGGTACATTTGTTTTATTGACAATATTTTTGTCTTTTCGTAGACGAGTTTTGTAGGTGTACGATAATCTATGTGAAATAAAATTTTGAGAAGTTTATTTTGAGAAATCTGAATATTTCTTATATTAGTTTTTGCTGCGCTACCCCGTATTTCTATAAGATATTCTAGACTAGGTTTAGCTAACGTATTATAAATAATATTTCTGACTCTAAACGGAATGTATCTCACCGATCTTCGAAGAGCTCCAGTTAATGAAATTATTTTTGAATGTATGGAGTCTATGTGAAGGCGCCATGTCAAGTTTTTATCTAAGATCAAACCTAAATATTTTTCAGCGTTTGATCGAGCGGTTTAATGCCATTACTTTGTATCAGGATTGTAAAAAATATTTAATAATTTGTATGAGCAAATATTATTTATTTAAGTATTGCATCCATTCGGTATATTGTAGATTCACGATTTCGCTAAACCTTATGTCACTTTTACAAGTCTTTCTTAAGTCTGTAAACTTGCAAATCTTTTAGTCTGTCTAGATCAACTTATACACCACTTTTGCCGATTGACTATAAAATATTTGTGTTACATATATATATATATATATATATATATATATATATATATATATATATATATATATATATATATATATAGATAGATATATATATATATATATATATATATATATATAGATATATATATATATATATATATATATATATATATATATATATATATATATATATATATATATAGATAGATACATACCTACATAAGTACACCAATAAAACGTTTCTTACCGAAAGCACAACCTTGCATTGCTTACTAGTCCATTATTGATGTACTTAAGCTAGTTGCTCTGCACATATTTTACATAATAATTTAAAATACCTTAACGGATGATTTTTAATACAAACTACTAGATTAAGCATCTACTAATTAAAGTGAAAAACATGGTCAATATTCCCTTTTACATAATGAAAATATTGTTACCATGAAAGTTTAAAGACATTATCTACAAATAGGTACTTTTATTTAGGTATATGCAGATGACATCTTTACAAAAACAACCTTAACATTTATGAGAAAACATATTTTTAAAATTATATTGTATGTATTATGCAATTTAAATAGTTTCTTAAATATACCTAATTATATATTAATAAACATAATTATTTACTAAGAAAATAGTTCCATCTGTCCATTGATATCGACCCTCTCCATGCATACATTTCATAGAAATGTTTCCTTCATAAACATCGCCATTCTTAAAATGGATTATCGCACGTTCATCTGGCGCTGACCACCAGCATAATTGTAGTAAATTCTGTAGCATGTTAAAGGGCGTAATGTTAAAGTACTTAAATAATATCTAACTATACCTATCTAAGTCTTAACTATTGCCCGCGACTCTCTTTTATGACGTTGCAAGATTATTAAATTTATTATAAAACTTTTCACTTGATATTTAGCACAAATGATTTCTTTCTCAAAACTTTTAAGTCTGCAACATACCTACACTTCAAATATTAAATGATCAGGTACAGTTTAAAGTATAAAAAAGCCGTTGCAGACATGCCTGACTTTGTGATAGAATTAAATCATTAAATGTATTTCAAACATTGATTTATTTTTAGTTTTTACCCGAATGCAGCGAAGCCCGAAGGAGTTTAACCTGTATGTATGTACGTCCGAATCTGTTCCCTCGTAACGACTAAATGGCTTAACAGATTTTGACGAATTATTGATGGTCAAATCAAAATTACGGTTCTTGGCGCCAATTTAGGTATCTTAATTTTTTTTTTTCATCTAAGCCTATTACGTGATATATCAATAATTAAAATGTAGGTTTTTAACAGACGATCGCAAAAATATACATACATATACGTTTAAAAATATTTTGAGATAAAAAATAGTAAAATAAAACTCAATCTTGTAAAGCTGGTGAAAAATAAATAGATGTAAATAAAAATTTACATTGTAAAAATAAAAAGATCGACTGCGTAAAAAACCAACTAAAACATGTTTTGTCCTTGCTGAGAACTTGCTACGAATGTGTGTATCTTCGACTGCATTGATACTACCTATCTGAAAATCAACATCTTTTTATCTTGTTAGTTTGTTTTTACACAGTCGCAGTTTTTTTGTAATTTAATTTTTATTACTTATAATAATAATGTAATAACATAAAAATGACCATTTAAAATTAACAGCTATTTGTGGTTTAAAAAGAGGTTTATAAAAAACTTGTTAGGTAATAAAATTCTAATATTAACGAAAGTTCCTGATGCAAGGAAAGTAAACACTGAGAAATGGTTTTTGATAATTCTTCCCCTAAACGTGTTAAATAGCTAGTTAGTCGTAGATAGTTACAAGTTAGTATTTTTATTGGAAATACTAAGACCGGGGGGTCACTTCATTTGGGTAAATTATATTTTTAAATAGGTACCTGGGTGCTGTCGCTGAGTTCAATTTTAGATTGGCTCTTTTTTGTTTTAGATTGTTTCACTGTAAAATATGCCCATGTTGTTAAAATGTTTTTTTTCTATAAAATGTTCATTAAATATCCAAAAACACACTATTAAGTCAAACCTATCGACTTCTTTCTCTTGCTGGTGCCCAGCAATTCACTGGTGGTTTTGCATACTTCTGAACTAGGAACCTCAAATCGACGTTGTTCAATCACCTCCCACGATTCTACAATATTATCTAGCATTGATTCGAAAAGCGACGTAATAATTTCTTTCCTTACAGAACTTCTGGCCTTGTGACCGAGAGATACTCCCGATTCACTTATTAAATGTGTTGTTGAGTGCACGCGTGCAGAATGCAGTCTTTCGCTTCTAGGAGTGACTCCACTTAGTACCAAAGAACTTTCGCGTCGTGTCACAGTTCTTTGCGAATCTATGTAATACATTTTTTTTTCGAAATTATTTAAATAACGTTATTTATTTTATAGCATAAAATCTGACATATACAATAGTATCTATAAAAATGTTGACAATTAATATTGACATTATAAATCATCATAATATGTTAAAAAAGTTTCCACGTATTAAATTTTTTCAAACAACTAAATGAACCTATTCTATAAGATAGTATGTAGCCTAACTGCTATTTCTCTAATGACATAGGAAAGTACTTCCGCTTTCAACTAAAGGGATTATATAGTAAGTTATAAGTATAAAGCGGACCCGAGACAATCAATCGCAATTGTCAATGCGCTATGGTATTGTCAATTGCAATTGAAGTACGATTGATGCAGTTTTCAATGTGTTTGCGCTCAGTATGTTTTTTGGCATAAAAACAGTTAGTATTCGCACAGGCAGCTACGGACAGTGGTATCAAATATAGACTTAGCTTTCTTGCCATTGCTGTTGCTGCCTGTACTAAGGAGAAAGAAAAGAAAAAAAGTCGCTGGTGTAAAGTATAGTATAAACTTAGAAACCACGTCACTCATGAACGTTTATTACGAGTATTGCAGGATACGGAACCAGAAGACCAAGAAACATTTGAAACCTTGTTGGAGCTAATTCGGCCAAACATTGAAAAACAGAACACTGTAATGCGTGAAGCGATTCCTGCTAGTCAGAGACTTTCTATGACGTTGACATATTTGGTATCTGAAATGGATTTAGAAGACTTGAAATTTTCATGTGGTATCGACCCCCGGACGTTAGAAATTATCATGATGGAAACTTGTGAAGCTGTAATTGAGAAACTAAAAGACAATTTTAAGATGGGTATACATATTTTTATTTAATTTATTTTCTACAAGGAACTAAATTGTGTTAAATATTGCGCTGCAGTACACGATTCCTCATTATTAAAAGAACTGGTGCTGGTAGATGGCGATGACAGAGTCTTTGGAATGTGTATTAGAACTGGCTGGAGTGGCTGGTCAGGATTAGGTGATAAATAATACGGATATGATCTCGCGGTTGGAATATAAAGCGGACGATGATTATGGTACAGGAGAGATAGATGGCGCAGGAGATTCTGACGGTGCCGATGATGATAAAAAACAGACTCCATGTCTTGTTAATGTGCCCATTTCTGCTTCAAAGAACGTATCATTAATAATTTTTTCCGCGTAGCGCCTTTGATTTGGCGCTACTCTCTTTAATTTCATAGCCCAGCCTTTAGCGATTACATCAGATTCATTTTCTGATAGCTTTTTGAAAAATGCAATGGCTAAATCAGTAAGTGTCCGAGTTGAATCTGGGGTTCTCTTTTTTTTTAAAAAAAGTGGAGAAGCCAGGTTAGCAGCTGGTAATTCTTCTGTTAGTGATTGCTGTAACAAAATAATAAAACTTTTTTAATTTCTGTTTCAGTTAACACAATCATCAAAGATTCAAAGAGTTCGAAAGAAATAGCACAAGATTTTGAAAATCAATGGAACTTTCACAATTGCATTGCAAGTATTGATGGGAAGCATATTGCAATAGAAAAACCATCTAACTCAGGTTCTTACTACTACAACTATAAAGGAACCTTTAGTGTTGTTCATAGCAATTGTTAATGCAAATTATCAATTCACAATGACCGATGTTTTAAGCCAATGGACGAATATTTAATGGTGGGGTGTTGAAAAATACAATATTTTGACAAAAATTATCTCAAAGACAATTAAATATTCCTGAAGCACGTGAATTACCAGGCATATATAAAAGGTTTCAAATGTGTTTATTGGTGATGAAGCCTTCCAAGTGCTGCCAAACTTAATGAAACCCTATAATAGATCTGCACTGACAAATGAAAACCAATTTTTATCTACAGACTTTCTCGTGTGCGTAGAATTGCGATTGTGAATTGAGAAACGTATTCGATTCTATATTCAAAGGAGCGACGTAGATTATGAGGATACTGACAGATACTGGTACATTTGAGCAAGTTTCATGGAGACAGGATATTATACAACAAGTGACAGATCTACAAAGACAAAAAGGTAACTCAGCAGTTGAAGCAAAACAAATCAGAGATAATTTCTGCGAGTATTTCAACTCTTTAGGTTCAATACCGTGGCAAAATAATTGCTTAAATTTAATAAAGATAGTTGTGAACTAGTTTGACAGAGACAGCGAATGGCATAACTTAACATTGTAACATTAAGTTGCTACATGTAATCAGATTTAGTGTTTTATTTCTGTTTTATATCGGTCATTCTATATGTATATAACGTGTCTTCTCCATTCCACGCGACATTGGCGAAGTGAATGGTGCCCAAACGGCACTCCTAGAAGCCATTGAACATAGGAATTGAATTGAACATTAAGTTGGTCTAAAAGTATTTCAAATTATTATTTTTGATTTGTAAATGTATGTAATAATAGTGTTGCTTAATATTTTGATTTTAAATAATAACAAACTAAATTAAAATTATTGTTCTTAGTCAATTTTAACTTTTTTTAATTTTTAAAATTACACATAGAACAATCATGTGGCTTGAATATTTAATATTTTATTCTTTTTTACGTTTATAAATATAATAATATTAACACTAAATAAGATTACTAATTAATAAAGTTAAAAAAAATGTAATAATTATAATAATAACAACAAAAAACATCTATAATTAAATAAATAATATACTATATTCTATATAATTATGAAACTTATAAAATTATAAAAATGCTCAAAATTAATATTAAGAAATATTGTTAGGTACTTCGATGTCCTTTTTGAATTTTTGAAGTTATACTTGTTTCGGGACGTTTGGAAAAAAATTATGAGAATAAAATTTTTACGATAAGCGCACACACCGACAGCCATTAAGCGACATGATGAAGTTAGCTAAAAACTGTTTGTTGCCATGGTAACCGTGGTTATTGTCTGACAAACGATAGATTAAATGATATTCTATAAATATATGATTGTAATATGCCTTATTTAATTATTTTATTAATTTATCATTCCTTTTACAAACAGAAAACATACGGGATGAAATCTTTAGCTTTTATCACAGAATTGATGAAAGGTAGTAGAATGGTAAACACGCGTAATTTGTATGGGAACCACTGTCGCCACTCATCCCTTCTTGATATTTTTACTACACGCGCAACTCAAATAAACACAAGCATTCGCACACATACGCAACCTTTAACGCAGCCCTGTAATTGGTCAACACATAGATAATTAGTGTTGCGTCTGTGTTGTGTAAAATAAATAAAATGACTAGTGGTTGAAAATAAAAAATGCTAACGATATTTTTGTCGATAATTTATGTCAGTGTATTAAAATAAATTTTATATAATATTTGCTAACGATATTTTTGTCGATAATTTATGTCAGTGTATTAAAATAAATTTTATATAATATTTGTTATTTTACAGTTATTAAAAACACATTTTATAAACGAATTAGATTAGTTCAATTTAAAAATAAAATAAAACAATGTTTAACTTATAATAAATGTATTTTTAATGTTACATACGTGGTAAGTGAATTCTTAAGTTAGTTCTCTTTATCACACTCATTTTACATGACAAAATATTTTACAATATGTTGGCGCGAAAATGAGAAAACACAATGAACAATCATATAAAAATAATAATTACTATTTAAATAAGATTTTCCAAAAAATATTTAATATACATATTCGACTCAGTTAGAATTTTATTATAGAGTATTTTTTGATATTACCAAATCATGCATGAGATATTTTTAGGTAATATATAAAATTGATTTTTTCTTATTTCTAAAATAAACCTGTATATAAACTTTAAATTTGCCATAGAAAGCATTCAATCACATTATTATACAAAAATCATTGCCTTATCGATTATTTTGTCTTACAACAAAAGCCATCACTATTATAATATACAAAAGTGAATCATCGCAAAGCAAGCAATGAAAAGTGTGGGTTTCGCAGAGAACGCTATCCATTGCAGACAACGATCGCGCGTTGCTTTGATTATGCGCATGCATAGCGAGCAATGTATATTGTTTGTTTTAGCTTATTACAATAGTATCGTTTGTTTTGAATTTTGTAATCGTTGCTACATTTTTGAAATTAAAGAGATATTCATTATTATTTTTGACTTACCGATGAAAAGATATACCTCCTCGATCGATACTCGAAGTTTGACTTTTTGTCTTGCAAGTAATAATAGCACAACACGGCATTATAACACTATTTATCGCAGCTTCGTACCCGACACACTCTAAACACGAACTACAAGCGGTGCACGCATGAATCGGTTTAAGTAAGGTTGTTTAACCATAGTTGCGGCGACGCTGTCACGCCCACATTACCATTCCAGCCTTTTTTACCTATTCCGTGGCTTTTATGTTCTGTAACGCCAAAGAAGTATAACTTCTTACGTGCGTACATAAGTGCAAACACACGTTTTTTTTAATTCATTTTGTTATTTCATTTTATTTCAACATTGTTAACTGCATTACTTACTATTAAAATAATAAACTTTTCAAAGTACAAATATATTTTTGATTTACGCACCTGAGAATATTCTGATTCTGCTACATCTAGTTGGTCTTTTATGAAAAGAAATTCATTAAAATACCATAGGGTGGGTTTTGGAATATTATCACTGGATGCACCTGATCTCTTAGCTTTTTCAATTTTTTGGTACTCTTTATTGAAATTTGTTCGCAGAACATTAATTTTCTTTTTGTATTTATCTTCATCAAAATCAGTTCTGTAAGTTTTCAATACATTTACTATACTTTTCACTGCAAGACTTTTTTTGTCTTTGTTGGAATAATCTTTTGATTTGATTTTCCATAACTCTGGACGATCGTGATATAAAGATATTAAAAGTGAAGTAAATTCTCGGTCCTCGATATTACGTGGGGTATCCGCCATGTTTGTAAATTGTTCAATTCAATTCTTTTATTCTAGGAATTTGTTTATTGTTTTCACTGCTGTGAGACGCGTGAGTTACGGAAATGATTGTCAATGACTCAGTATTCAATAAACGATCAATTGACATTAACTTCAATGGCTCCTGTCAATGAGTCCATGATTCCACCAATTGCTTTCAATCACGTAAACCATTGTAACTTTTGTTGGTGATTCGATAATTAAATAAATAAATAAATTACACAAACACGTGTTTAGACGTTTTTAAAATCAAAAAAGAAAAGCAGTGCGGAAGATCGAAGTCTAAAATTAATAATAGAACAGAATAGAGTCTTAAAAATGTAAATAGTACCTAATAAAATAATCTATACTAATATTATAAAGCTGAAGTTTGTTTGTTTGGTTCAACGCGCCAATCTCAGGAATTACTAATCCGATTTGCAAAATTCTTTTTGCATTAGATAGCCCGTTAACTGAGGAAGGCTATATATAGGGTATAATATATAATGCCGGAAAATTGTACGGTTCCCGTGGGATAGATTTGTTTTTATCTAGGGACGAACCCGAAGCGAAGCGAGGGCGAGTCGCTAGTACTTTATACTTTTGATTAAAGGTCATTTTAGTAAAACCATATTCATTTTAACAGACACATTATTTATTGAAACATTTAAACTTAACAGGTTTATTTATAATGTAATTAATTACAATGAAACTAATTAAATTTTATATTAATTTTAATTTTTTCCAATACATCCATAATTCGAACTTCATTCATAATAATAAATAACAGTTGAAAGTAACTATATAATATTCATACTCATACGGTATATTCTATTTCAGAGAGAGATAGAGGGAAAACTGACTTCCCAAATCATTTTTTGCTGTAATGGCGCTGTTCCTAACCTAGACTAGACGGGTCTAATATCTATATGATTTCAAATGCTTTCCCTGTAGAGGGAATATAACCCACGACCTTAGATTTAGATTTAGTACCTTTAGTCAGACTAATACCAAGTTGCTGCGCTATGACAATTGTTCAATATAGGTACTAAAATAAGTTTGACATATTGATAAAAGTCCCTAATTAAAAGCTTAATAAATTATCTATCTATCAAGTACTTACTGAATTTTAATAATTCTGTGAAGATCATATTCAATTAATACAAACTGCTTTATCTGGAAAAATAAGTTTAAATTCTAGAAAATGGTATTGTTACCGTTAAACTTGATTAGTGCAACTTCATATTTTATGGAAGGGGGCTATATTCATAAAATACGTCACGCAAAATATTTCCTTCGTTGAATCCTATCACCTCTTTAATGAACCTCTTCTAATTCTTACAAAAGATGGGTGTCAATAACCTAAGTAATTTCCCCTATAAATCACGTAAAATTAAATAATATCACAGAACCCTATTATTATATTTTTTAATATTAGATTATATACTCTGCGCGTTTTAGATAATATTTATTACCTTTCATAATTATTTTCATTTTGATTTATAGTTTAAAATAGGGTATTGTAGAGATTTTGTACTTAAACTCAACATTACTTTTTATATATATATTTTAATCCGTGTTCAATTATTGGTTATTTAATAGATTAAATATAATAATTATTGCTTTTTTCGTCAGTGTGGCACTGCCAATGTAGGTAAAGTAAGTGCACGAGTGGTATGCTGTTGTACGTATGTAACTGCAGCTCTCTGGTTGTATATCATATGTCATATCCTAAATATAACAGGTACTCCAAAGAAAAAAGATCTCAAAAGGTGACTTACAGTGACTATATTCTAGACTTCACAGTGGACGTATAAAATAATAGCGAAAATTTAGATTAATCATTTTTACTATTTTCACAAGTAATTAATGATAATCAAACTAGTTTTGCTAAGTTAGGTATTAACTTAATTGCCTTGCTAAACTTTTCTTGTCATATCTATACAAATAATAAAATTGTAACTAAGCCGAATATGTACATTAAATATTTTTTGGAAAATCTTATTGAAATAGAAATTATTATCAATACAGAGGCTAAATCTATAGTTTTTGGAATTTTTGTCTGTCTGTCTGTTACCGTATCACGGAAAAACTACTGGAGGGATTTTGATGAATTTTGGTATGATGATAGCTGGTTATCTGGGTTAACATATTATATACTTTTTACTGCGGGAAAATATCTCGTTTTTGAGAAATCTATACTAAACGTTAAAACGTAAGTAGGGACGAACCCGAGCGGAGCGAGGGTGAGTCGCAAGTACATAATAAAGTATTTATTACAATATTTTTATCTTAAATACAGTTACCCTCCATCCAAACAATAAATTAACAACAAGTTTTAAAGTAAAAGAATCTCTGTAGTTCAAACGTGACATTTTTTAACATCCGATGATCGTAAAATTCGGTTGCATAGTCGTTGTTTGCATCTCTCTTTGCTGTTTGCGAAAGTATTTTATGAATGGCCCCAAAAAGTGTGAATGTAAAAAAATATCTTAAAAATTTTATATGTACAGTGCTTAAGTACATACTATTTTGCCATATAATACTTAAATAATCCAACATTACCAAGTAAATTGGTCGACTATTCGTCTCACTATTTTAAGCGTAATCAGTATTAAACTCGATCGACCGAAAAATACATTGGTAGATATATTATAAAATTAATATAATACACTTTATATCTACATAATTATAGCTATGTTTGGCAAATTTTATGAGCAATTGGATTAATACATATAACTTGATTTTAAAATGTTTAAAAAGTTTAAAATTGTTCATGTATTGTAGTACTATCAAATAAAAATCATACTACCAAATAAAACCTGATCATAATTTTATTTATTTATCTTTTATCGATATTTCTTAGATTTTTGCGAATATTTCATATATCATATATCAAAATAAAACTACCTATGTTTTCGGAATTTGTCGCGGATTTATCTTGATTTATCGATACCCGATGTGTCGAATGCTTTACACCAATCATGGTCACGAGAGACACAACGAGAACTAAAAATCAAAATAAATCCGTGCAAAAATCCAAAAGGCTAGTTTTATTTAAACTGTCAAATTAATTTACTATTTTATATAAGCCTAACTTAATAATTTCATTTGGCAAGGACTAGATACACAAGTTCATAAATTTAACTCTACACTCATAACATGTAGTGCGGAACATCAAACTTTATAATTGACAAAACACACTAAGCTAACTCTTCTTGCTCCCCATGTATTTACTTCGGCTCGACTTCAATTCCAGGCACTTTTACTTAACGACTATATCGATCCAATAATCAAATTACAATTAGCATCATTTAAATTGACAAGACAAGGCGTCGCAGTAAGCGTTTTTTTTTTATTAAATGATGGCAAGAGAAGGTATATTATACATGCGCTGGCTGGCCCAAATAAACTAACTTCAGTCTAGTCACTTTAGATCATGTATATTGGAATTTTCCTACTCTAACTAGAACCAATTGGAACTCAGTCATGTAGACTATCACATTGCACCAGAAAGATTTAGACAAAATGATTCTTTTAAGGACACATCTAAAATTTAAAACAAATTCTACTTAAATTATGGATGGATTATATTAATATTATCATCCCTTTTTACAAGAGACAATCAGGAGATTAGCAAAGAATTTAAGAATTGGTTTGTTTTAAATTCGTCATGTATCCCACAAATAATTTAATTGAATATTCAAATATGAAAATAAAATTATTATTTAAGAATGTTATACCATCCATTTAAGTACAGTTAATTCATAATCAATTATAATACAATAGGAAATCTCACTGCGATTTTATGACTGTGGTGGCGCCATAAGCATATAACGTATTTGTGGAGGGTGAGGCAATCAAAAGAGGCAGGTCTATCTTATATATATATATATATATATATATATATATATATATATATATATATATATATATGCAAAAGCATCAATTAAGCTTTCAATAAATGAGCAGGATATCACTGATGTGTGACGTTTTCTATGTGGTGGGTGTAGTCTAAGTTTATCTGTTTAAAAACAATGAAGTGGAAAGAGCAGAATGTTTATATGTATTTGTCGACACGTGAGTAGTTAACGAAAGTATCGTTCGTAATCGAAAGATAAACTGCTAAAGTAATCAAGTCAAAATTTTAGTTAATTTATTTTGAAAATTTATTCATTTATGTTAAAAACTATGTTAATTTACTTTAACAATTAGTTCATTGATGTTATCTTCATTTACGTGACTTTGCTGCCGACATTGACCTTTGGTGGTTTCTTCAAAAATGCTCCTTGGGTACACATACGCCCTCTCTAAATAAGGCTACTTAAGGACATATTTTGTGACACATCAAAAGATAATCCTCTTTTCAAAAGATAATCACCGAAATGGCAATTCAATTAAGACATAGGAAAATTAACAAATACTAGACTACTATACAGGGTGTCCCAGGAAATACTGTCAAGCGGTGGCCCAGAGGTGAACACCCCTTGGGCTACCCGAATCACCCCCATGTATGTTCTGCGATATATTTATCGTATAACTTAAAATGTTAAAGTTCATCAAAGTACTTAAGAAACTTTTCATTTCCAATCAACGTTATATGCTAGACGCCATCTTAACAATATTTCGCTTAACACTTCTTACCTCCAAACCGTACTCCAAACAAAAATTCACAGCACATCACTTTGGTAGCACATCACTTTGCTCACTATGCAGTACACATCACTAACACTTGTCCGCACCTACGTGAGCCAAGCACTACATCCAGGCACTAGTGCGTATGTTGTCCACTAAGGTGGCGCGGCGGCGGTACACGCGCAGACAGGGCTCCACGGCCAGGCGGCGCCAAGGTCACGAGTCGTGCAGCAGCCGCTGGTAGTGCGGGAACACCTCGTACGGCGGCACGTGCAAACCAAATTCAAGGGCCACGAGCACGGCGAACTCGAATTTAAATAAATCCTTCTTGTTCACTCTGAATGTTGTTTCTATGCGCTGGAATAATGGAATTGAAGAGCTTATTTATACGAAACTATTTTGAGCTTATGTGACTATTTGTCTGAAGACAAACTCACTAATTTAAAAACATGCTGATTGTAACAATATTTCATAGCTGGTTATAGGGCAAAATTTAGATATTTATGTATAATATATATTAGTGGGTATAATGATTATTATTAAAAAACGAGTTGACATTGAGAATAATGCATTTACGTTTGGGGGATGGCTACACTTGAGTACTTTCTAGATTATTTTTTCTGTTTAATCACATGTCACCCAAAAACTTTACTATACTGTAATAGTTAAAATCAAAGATTAAATTATATTACAATAATATGGGATAATTCAGATTTCAGATGTATCTTTAGCATCTCATTCTACGCGTTCTTATTATCTGTACTAGTTGGGTCATTTATAGTATAAGTATAGTAAATGTTTGGAGATTTCTGCTGGGTATAAATCTTAAAGTAAGCTTAGTTGAGAAGCTCCTAACTTGAAGAAGTTAATTCCACTAATTTACAACCTTGTTCTCTAAAGTAATGTCGATTTTATTTACCTCAATAAGTGATTTCAACATTTCACCTTTAACATCGTTAAGCTTGGCCGACAGCAACAAACAAGCTCCAGCGCAAAGTTTTCTATTATCCTTGTTAATTAGATTTGCAAGAATTAGTTTCTCAAAGTAAACGTACGCCTGGGCTACAGACAACAAATCTATACCTCCGCTGTCGTGTTTCGCAATCTTTCTCATTTCTTTTTTAATACTGAAAATAAAAAAAAATGAATTTAAAAAAGAATCCGATCATGTGCAAGTTGGACTTGCATATGTCCAGGATTCTGTACCAAAATTAATAAAAAATACATTATAATGTCTCCCTGAAAATTTATTAAAAAAATACATTATAATGTCTCCCTGACTGATTTTGGTTATAGCATCTAATCTTACTTAGAGCCTAGCCATTTGTCATTAAGACACCGACGGCTTTTTGCCGGCTATTCAAGCCATAGGGGTGTAACACTTCTAATTTCCCATCTCCTGGTTGGTATTAAGAATTTCTTGACGGAAAAACCAAATAAGTAACTATATTTAGCCCGACCTGGGACTCAAACTCAGGAATAGACCACTGATTCAGGTTTATTTTACCACACAATATATTTATGCAGCACCAACATTATAACACCTTATAATAATATCAGTAGAAGTCCCCAGCGTGAGTACATACTACATACATCTCACATATGGCAAGTTTTTAATTTTGTTTTATAATGTAACAAAATGTATAAGGATTCGAAAAATAGAGCTATTTAAAGGTAGGACACCTTTAATCAAAAAAGTACTTTTTTGATCAATGTTACACACAGAGATAAGGGGGCTTAATAGGCGGATGGTCAGCAACTTGTTCCTTTGGGAACGAAACCGTAAAAAGTTTATGAAACTTATGGATTTACCTTCTTAATTTGCTTAGAGTTAACTTAATATGGGGAAATTTCTCCCTAAACTTGTCATTTAATTCCTTTTTTAAGTCTTGGGGTCGGACATAATCAATTATTGATGTCATGTATGAGGTGAATGTAAGAAGAGTTCTGTGTTTTCCAGCAATTAGTTCAGGATCATCGAGCACATTGGGGCAGTAGTGAACCTGTAATATTTGGACAGTCAGATATGAAATTAGGAGAATATATACTTAAATAAAAATATTTATAATAGCTGTAGTTTCACGCTTTGTTCGTCTAAAGGTACTTCTAATAACTTTTACTGGGTTTTAGCAGTAGACATTTTTTACTCAAAGCTTAAATAAATACTATGTTAATTTTAGTTATGTGTTAAAAGATAATACAGAAATATTAATGTTTTGATTTAGTTCTAAATCAAAACAAACCTTTTTTTAATCAAAAAAAGCAATGTTAAAGTTTATAGAAGAAAATATACTATTTAAGCTATGTTGTTTTAGTTTTATTTGTAATGTGCCTGAGATAGATCTTTAAGCATTTTTAGTTCAAGCAATAAGCGGCGCATATGCTTCAATAAATATAATGTAACTATGGCCCCACTTTCAACTATGATAGATTTACATATTTCGAATGAAAGCTCTTAAGTTGCCCCTCATTCATTCTATGGCAGCTAAGCCCGAGTCCAATGAAAATGTACATACATGCAAATTTTTATTTCTTTGTACATATTAGCTTGTATTTCATAGTACCTGCACTCAACACTGCATTTATTACAACTCTTAAAACTAACTTTTATACATATGTTTGAATAAAATAAAAAATATATAATGATACAGGCAAGAGTGTAGAACTTACATATTTCTGAGAAATTATTGCTCCTTCATCCCAATCAAATGTTTTATTTTCAATAGATGAATGTGGTGGGGAGGCAGCTATTGTAGACCGCTGAGATGATTCATAGGAAAAGCACCTAGATGATGTTATAAATATATCATTAGTTGAGAAATATATAACAATATTTTGTTCATGCAAGGAAAACATTACTGAAGCTGTACTGAAAAAGCATGCATTAAATATATATTGCTGGTTGTGTGAATATCCTCATGCTTTTAATTTTGCCCAAGGTTTTAATAATGCCCAAATTACTATAGGGGTTAGTAACAGCCGGTTAAAAAGCCTACAAAATTTTATCTATCTTAGTAATACTTTTATTTTCAGATATAACTGTGACGTGACAGCATCAATTTTATTAAACTTTATGATTTCTATGACACCAATAAATTATAAAAAAAAATTATGAAGCAAATTAATTACTGTTGAAGCTATACAAAAGAATTAAATGAATTGTTTACTTCAACTATCAATTAAGATTCAAATTTTTGATATATACGAGTAACCTTTCTGCAAAACGTGAAAAAGAACAGATGAAAATATGCAGATATTATATATTATTTTGTGTATAATCTGAAATAAACTATTTTTACTTTATGTGGGTGAATCTTATTAGCATTAGTATTACTATTTAGCTTAGCATTACAAAGTATTATTATCTTTTTCTGTTTACCATTTTTTATCCTTGTGTCTCGTCAATAACTTAGTCCTGAAATTTAAATGTTAGTGATGGCATGAGAGATGGTATGTAGTACACCATTATGGCAAAGCAGTATGAAATATTTAATGATATTAAATATTATAATTCATTTATTGTTTTCTTTATTACAAAAGGATGGTTTTGTAAGTGATTTGCATAATATATATGGCAAGTTTGAAAAGAAATCACAGAACACAAATAAAATATGAATATGAAAGTAACAACACATGCACAAATCCTATGACATGTAGTGAAAACATCAACTGCAAGAACATATTTATAGTTTAATAAAATGCAAATGTTACCTTGCAATAACATGTGGATGACGATTTATGATTTTCCATGTAGTTTTATCAGCAAAATCTCCTTCATACATCTTTTTATACTGTTCCCTAGTACAAATTCTGGATGGTATGAGAAGTTTTGAGTATGAAATGTCTTGTCCATTTTCTTCTCTCTCCAATCCTAAAAGATCAAATGGATCCATTCCATTGTCTGTGATAGCTGATAATGGCCTAGGACCCGATGTATTACGCCTGCGCACACCTTCTTTTCTTAAGTCAGATCTGAATAATTAAATTTAAATACATTTTTACATATATATAATAAAGGAATTTACTTTATAAATAATAATAGACATTACATACCGTACACTTTTAAAAGTTTTTGAATATGGGATAGTGCTAAACAAAAGACATGGTACACCATCCCTTGCTGGTGTAAATGCTAATCTTTCATCTTTAAATGATACCCCTTTGGCTGACCTTATTAATCTCAATTCTTTACTATAAGAACTTTCTGGAATGCAGGTAGTGCTTGTTCTGAAGCGACCTGTAATATCCAGTTAGTAATAAATAAAATAATGGCGTAAATTACTATAATATCAACTTGTTCTGGTAATACTAAAACTGAACATGATATTTTTCAAAAAATAGTATTGTCTTTACCAAAATTTAAGCTTTCTGAACTGCTTTTATCATCTTGTGTAATACCAGCACTTTTTCTGCCCCTCACTGATGAATGTCTTTCTTTAAATAAATCGGTATTGCCAGAGGAACACCTGTTAATTAAAAATTAATTTTAGTTCTAATTCGAATACATATATGTTTTTTGTAAAAATAGTAAACCCATTATGTCAACTCATCATGGATTTTTTTTAAATAAATTTACCTGTCCCGGATAAAATGATTAGTGCCGCCTTTAACAGGGGTTACTGTAACAGGCTCAGAGTCGGAACTTAAGGAATGATTATCGCCACCACTTTTTTGGACCGGACTTGTAGCTTGAGGCACTTTTATACGTGCACGTACACTATTACGCGAAATATCTTTATGATTGTGGTTTTGAATATCTTTAACTTTAGGTTCACAATCACACTTGTCTGATTTTGCGGATTTTTTATCGATCATTTGACATAATTCAGTATCTTTAAAAGACCCGTCTAATGAAATATTAGTTAAGAAAGTAACAGCTGCAAGACGCCTGCGAGCTTTTTCATATTTATTACGATTGTACGACATGATTACCATATGGCTAAAAAATTTAAATTAAACAATTTGTTATTATTACACAATACACAATTACTTTAATGCAGTACCAACTGCCAGCTGTCTTTACTCATTCATATTTCAGCCACAGGGCACAGATTATGATTTCAGATTTCAGCACAGAGACATTTCAGACATTAGATTTCAGAAATGACATTTGGTGAATTCAAGATTGCCAGTCCTAATTTCTAAAACTTATCATTATCAAAGTCTATACCATGGATGACAAATAAAGTCTATACATATAATAAAATTGTAACTTAGCCGAATCTGTACATTAAATATTTTTTGGAAAATCTTATCGAAATAGGTATTATTATCAATACCGAGACCGAATCTATAGTTTTTTTATTATAAACTGAAGAGTTTGTTTGTTTGTTTGGTTGAACGCGCTAATCTCAGGAACTACTGGTTGGAATTGAAAAATTCTTTTTGTGTTGGATAGTCCATTTATCGAGGAAGGCTTTAGGCTATATAACGTCACGCTACGACCAATAGAAGCTGAGCATAAATGAAAAATTTTGCAAACACGGGAAAAAAATGATTCCTTTTGAGAGCTTCCGTTGCGTGCGCTGCGTAAACGGTTAATGTTACGCAAAAATCATGTATCACGGAATTGTTCCCCTTTAAAAGTTCTAAAAAAAAAGTCCGCAACAGCATGTGTCTATCTTTTAAGGTTGACTCAATATAACCCTTTTTTGGCAATCAAATTTGTTCTAAAATAATGCATTACTTCCGAAGGTGTTTTTATAAACATGATCTTAATCCTTATCCAAATAAATACGTTACTCATCCCAAGTATTTAATTTTGAACAAAATTGCCCTTGACATCATTTAATTTCAATAAATATCTTAGGAGATATCATAGTTTTAAAATATACATATTTTACTTTACGCGGACTATGGGTGAGCGCGCTCTTAGCCCGATGCAAGGCTAGGGCGGGGCGGTCGTGAGGGTGGAGGGCGCTGGCCGCCGCGCGGGTAGCTCTGAGAGCAGTCACTATTTTACACGGACGAAGTCGCGGGCAAAAGCTAGTATATAATATATCGCAGGGAAATTGTAAGATCTTATAGAAGTTTCTATAAATTAAGTTGGTATTTCTATAAGTTAAGTTACTAAGTTCTATAAGTTTTTGTCTTTTGGAAACAAATGACATCCATTTTCTTTGCATCCTGGCACTGCACAATTTGTTTTTAATTTACAACGTCGAAAGTTAAAGCAAAATGCGGTGCCGTCCAAGTTTTAAGTACCATATGCAGCTGTTAGGGGAGAAGGACTACGAAATAGAAATCAGAAAAAAGGATTTTTTCCCACAAGTAAAAAAAAATATACACAATATTTGTATTGTTTTATTTTTTATCTTAAGGGTAAATATCACTTTCTGTGTATTTCACATAAAGAATGACAGAGTTTCACACAATCTTTATTCCCCTATTTTCCCACTTAGGGGATGAATTTTAAAAAATCCTTTCTTATCGAATGCCTACATCAAAGAAGGAATACGTCTCCAAACACGTTTCTAGCTTGTACGACCATGGATGACAAATGAAATCTACGACCAGCGGCTTAGGCTGTGTGTTGATACATCAGTCAGTCAGAACCACCACAGGATGCATCTCTCCTTCTCAATTATTTCTTCAGCTGGTTTAATATCTAGGTATAAAATATTGTACAGGTAAAATAAAAACAATAGAATTAAAAAATCAGGTACAAAAGAGATATCATAATAATTGCTTTTGTATATTTAACTAAATGTAATAAGATCATACGTGTAGCGCCCTTGTAGTAATAATACTTGTAATAATAAATTATGTTAGAAACAACTGTCATAATGTGTATTTTGTAAAAGTCTAATAACAAATGTAACTAGTGTTTTTAAGATGAATAAAGCCTAATTCATTCACAGGCAATCTTTTAATTACAACAGCCCTGCTTTCGAGAAATCTTCCCCATTACTAACGTACTTTGCGTTTAATATATTAATATAATATGAGTGAATTGCTGTACGTATATACTTTCAGAATGCATAATGGGATGTCTGCGTGTGAGTCACTCAGATAATTTGAGATAGATTCAACAGTCGAATAGTAACAGATTTCACAACGGGTGAAATAAGACCATTAAAGAAGGCTCAATATTTTTTCTGTTAATTTTTATATTTAATCTGTGCTCAATCAAAACAAATGTAAATAAATCTGCAAAACGTCAATGTCAGTGAATGACATTTTAAGCAACAACTGCTTTGTTGGTATAATGGTTAACATGTACAGATGCAGGTCGTGAGTTCGAGTTCTAGGTCTGTTAAGAAGTTCCCAATAGCTGGCAGAAGTTGGACAGCCGGTGTTTGTTTTAATAACAACCTTGTTCCTCGGAGAGCTCGTAAAGTCATAGGTCCTGCGCCTGATCTCACCGGACGTTTCGAAGCTTCGCCACATAAGAGTCCCATTAAGGGAAAGGAATAGAAATTGCACTTATATTTGCATCTAAGTAGAGACGTGACGATAGTAAGATTGGTCGATATCGGTTAGGGGGAAATTACTCTTATTAAGTTACGACTGTAGGTACCAAACTGTTGCTGATATTCAGAAAAGAAATATCAATCAAATACAACATAATTAACGGACTTTTATAATTTAAATTGTATTTATTGTGGCATATTTCAAGCCCAATACTTCTCATCTAGAGCAGCAAGATTTATGAATTATGATGGAAGGTGTTGGAGCAAGAGTTATTCGAGGACCTGATTGGAAATGGGGTAAACAGGTAAAAAAGTTTTGCTTTGAATGTAATCTTTCATAACATATTGTAAAAGAAATATTTTAAAAATAAATTAATGTCTATTGTATTTAAGGATGGTGGAGAAGGACATGTAGGAACAGTAAGAAATTTTGAATCTCCAGAAGAAGTTGTTGTAGTTTGGGATAATGGTACCGCTGCTAATTATAGATGCTCAGGAGCATATGACTTAAGAATTGTAGATAGTGCACCAACAGGTGTCAAACATGAAGGTACTATGTGTGACACATGTCGTCAACAACCAATATTTGGTAAGTTTTTAAATACAAACATTTCTATGTATGTATATTATATTTCAATATTCATCAGTTTTAATGTGTATTTTAAAATATTATAACCTAATCAAAGTATATTAAGTTAACACCTCCATGTGAATATCCAGGAAATTAATTGTTAAAATACACATGCACCTCTTAACACATCAACAGACTTGAAATATTTATTTATTTATTGAATAAGGCTTACCAACTAGAGTAAATACACAAACTTAATTACTAAAATAACATTAAACAATATCTTTTTTGTATATTACTCTGAATTAAAGGCATGCACAATTTTGCAAAAGCATAGGCGTATATTTAAAAACTTAAATATTATAGGGTACTTGCTACATATGCTTAGCTTGAATGACAACAATGAAAAATAAAAAGTACAGTGTAACACTACATGATTTTTTCAATTCTTTTAATATCGTTTTGATAGTAGAGACCCCAAATTTTTATTGTATTTTATATTAAAGTTTTATATCTGTAAAGGTATTCGTTGGAAATGCGCTGAATGCAGCAACTATGACTTGTGTTCTGTGTGCTATCATGGGGATAAGCATCACTTGCGTCATAGGTTTTATCGTATCAGTGCACCAGGAGCACAACGCTGTCTTGTTGAACCACGGAGGAAGAGCAAGAAGCAGGCTGTAAGAGGCATTTTTCCCGGAGCAAGAGTTGTCAGAGGGGTAAGAATTAAAGTAAAATATTTAAGGTACCTCACTTAATTATTATTAATTCAGGCAATACATAGTGATAATCTTTGTTGTTTATAAATATAATACTTAGTTGTTGATATTTTTCTATATATATAATTCTTCAGTAAGTGTGTTAATCACCTAACTCCTCCTAAATGGCTGGACCGATTTAGTTAAAATTTTGTGTGTATATTTAAATGGGTTCCTGGATGGTTTAAAAACACAAATAGACCCGGTAGATGGCGCTGCAGTCGGTGTGTTACTAAATTTTATGAAAGACTCCATTTTCCATGTAGTAAATTCATTTAAATTGTTGATTAAAAAAAATATTTAATATGTATGTTTCTTATAAACTCCAAAACATTTAGAGCGATTTTGATGAAATTTTCAGGCAATCTTCAGATTAGTCAGCGGATGATCCTGTGAATTTTGTTAGCAATAGGAAGTTTGGACGCGGGCGAAGCCGCGGGTTCTGCTAGTACATATAATAAAATTGTAACTAAGCCGAATCTGTACATTAAATATTTTTTGGAAAATCTTATTGAAATAGACATTATCATCGATGCAGAGGCCGAATCTTTAGTTTTTAGAATTTTTGTCTGTCTGTCTGTCTGTCCGCATCACAGAAAAACCACTGGAGGGATTTTGATAGAATTTGATAGCTGGTTACCCGGGTCAACATATAGGATACTTTTTACCGCGGAAAAATATTTCATTTCTGAGAAAAAATACAAAAACTGGTTGGAACAAAACCATGATGATACTAGCTGTAAACAGTTTAGCACTTATTGAATATGGTAAAAACTATTAAAAATAGCTTATCTTGAAAATCCAATCATCAATAGCGCTGTTTTATCCATTAAAATAGTTATTTTAATTAATATATATTTATGTGTTATTTAGATATTCGACAATAGATGTCGCCATGTGTTTTTAAAATACGTAGTTTTGAGTCCAAAAAAATGAATATACAGATATGACCTTTCTACGATTTTATTAGAATTACTACTAAATTACCCGCGGCCCCGCCAGTATTCAAATTATCAATAAAACAAAGTTTTTGGCTTTATAAATTAGTAACATATTAGTAATATTTTGTTGGCCGAAACAATTTTCAAATGAAAATATTTCTAAATTTTTATTGTTTCGTAAATAATGTTAATATTTTTTAATCTTTTAATGTAAAAATTGGGCAAATGCAAATCCAACTCGCGCATTATAGGTTTCGTAAAGCAAAATACTGTGTAGTTTTTTTACTTAGGTAGGTGTTTTATTAGGTTAACACTAAAATAAATACGAATAATATTTACGTTTCCACAATATCGACTCATTTTATCAACCGTAAAAAGAAGTGGAAAACAAGTTTATGGCTGTTAAACTGACAAAGCAGGTAACTAAAAATATTTCAAATCTCAAAAACTATGAAAAAGTATTTTACTAACTGTTACACCTCAACTTTTTCAGTTTTTTTTGACACCATTTCTTGGAACGTAAAGGTTTAAAGGACACAATAAAATGCTTACGCCTTTAATCATATTAGCCGAGCCATATGAAATAATAAAAAGTATTTGCTTAGAATTATTTACTTATTTCTTTTGAAAATCGTTTTGAAAAATATTACTAACCAGCGCTAACTCATCCCTGTTGCGCGACAAATTAACATTAAGAAAAGTTATCATTATGTAATTTAAATAATCAGCTAAATATTAAGTTAATCAATAGCTGTCTATTGGTAAAAAAAATATTAAAATTAATTCCGTAGTTTGAGAGTTTATTGCCCAAAACTAAACAAACAAACAAAACAGAAGTATAGAGATACCTATATAAATGTTATTGCTAAAACAAAAAGTGCAATATTACAAAATCAAATATGAGATTAATGAAGGAACCTTTGTGGCATTGTCAATTACCGCTATTATTTACCAATCATGCGGTGCGAAATGAAAGTGGTATATGTAAGTGTATACTAATGTGTAAACGCGGGCGAAGCCGCGGGCAATGCTAGTGTACAATATATTGATAAGTTACCTATTATACAAAATTTCTGTTATTAAAAATTGCTTTTTCATAAAACATCAAATTCTATATATGTATGTATTTTATCATATTTAAGGTAGATTGGCAATGGGAGGATCAAGATGGTGGAAATGGAAGAAGGGGTAAAGTCAATGAGGTCCAGGACTGGTCAGCAGCTAGCCCAAGATCTGCTGCTTATGTTGTATGGGACAATGGTGCCAAAAACCTTTATAGAGTTGGTTTTGAAGGCATGGCTGATTTGAAGGTAATGGTTTTAAGTGTGTAACCTTATCATTATAAATATCATTTTAATATTTAGCTAAACATAATATGATAATGTTATCAAAGAGTAGTGAAATTACTACTTACTTAAAATATGTCTCATTATGTATGTAATGTTTTCAGGTGGTAAATGATGTTAAAGGCCAAAATGTGTACAAAGAGCACCTGCCACTATTGGGGGAAATGGGCCCTGGTCGCACTGGACCCCATGGCTTGCAAGTTGGGGATCATGTAAGAATTATTATTTCATAAATCAATATATAAAAGGCAAAAGTGATTGACTGATGTATCAATGCACAGGCCAAACTTTTAAGGCTAGAAAATTGAAATTTTGCACACATATTCTTCATATGACGAAGGCATCCACTAAGGAAGGATTTTGCAAAATTCAACCCCCAAGGGGGTGAAATAGAGGATTAAAGTTTGTATGAAACTTTTCATTCCTTGGACATATTTGCATACAATTTCATATGAATTGAGTACGGCAAAAATAATAAGTTATGAATTTCAGCGTTTTCTAAAATTTAACCCCTAAAAGGGTAAAATAGGGGATGAAAGTTTTAAAAATAAACATACAGGCCAAACCTTTAGGGCTAGGAACTTAAAATTTTGCACATGTATTACTCGTATGATGTAGGCATCCACTAAGGAAGGATTTTTCAAAATTCAACCTCCAAAGGGGTGACATAAAGGACAAAAATTTGTATGAAACTTTTTATTCCTTGGACATTTTTGCATGAAATTTCGTATTTTTCGTAGTTGGATGGCGAGCGAAGCCGCGAGTTCTGCTAGTAATACAATATACACACAACTTCTTTTATTTTGTTGTAAATAATATTGAAGTTAAGAAATAGTGAATCTGACTGAATCTTCAATATTACATTTCCCATGATTATATATATTTTATACTAGGGGCTCACCCTCGCTTCGCTCGGGTTCGCCTCTAGGAAAACAAAAACAAATCTCCACGGGAACCGCACATTTTTCCGAGACAAAAAGAAACTTGTGTTATTCCAGACTATAATCTATCTGTGTGCTAAATTTCATCCAGATCCGTACAGCCATTCTGGCGTGAAAGTGTAACAAACATCCATACTCACAAACTTTCACATATTTTATAATATTAAATACGGATTAGTTCTAAACTACCATGTATCAATGTTCCATAGACAGCTTTGGATGTACTATATATGTATAATGTATCTATCATCTTTATCATGGGGTATTAAATTAGGTATAAGTCTCATTTTTATGGTTTGTAACTTATAGTATAGTCAAATAGTGTGCGCGCAAAAAGTGCTTTGATATCGATAAATTGTCATTGATAAATTCTGTCTTTTATCCCAATGTATTATTATAGATATAGTACATTTGAAAAAGACTGAAGGGCAAAGTAAGATGATAATTATAATTTAAAAAAGAGATATATTTTTATGAGTAACGAGAGCGTTATTTAACGGACGATTAGCAGTCTATGTTGGCGTAGTAAAATCTTAAATAGATGTCGCTGTAGTTAATAAGAGTTTCAATGAATTATAAAAAAAAACATTCATATTACACCGTTTTTAGTTCATCTTACTAATATTATAAATTGTTAATTAAGTGTAAGAATAAAGCAACTAGAATAATATAATGCATGCTACCGTGTAAATACTGTTAATATTATCTTTTATATATATTTAATCTCTGTATAAGTGAACAGTGTTCTTTAAGAGAAATAAATGTCTTTAACCCGAAAGATTAGATGTTTGGATGTTTTGAATTTGGCACAGAGATAGATTATTGTCTGGAATAGCATATAGGCTACTTTTTATCCCGGAATAATGTACGGTTCCCGTGGAATAGATTTGTTTTTGTTTTTCTAGAGGCGAAACTGAGCGAAGCGAGTGTGAGCCGCTAGTGTTTAAATAAATTAATAAATCCTCCTTTGTATATTTAAAACTGAGAATAGAAACACCATTGTAGATTTAAAATAATTTAAATCATTGTAACTAATAGTCCAGTCAAATAAGGTCTGAAATAAAAATTTTGGCACTTTGCATTTTTGATATAATGTACTTTTAATGATGTGTAAAGGTTTTCGTGTCTGCAATCTCCGGAAAGGGTTCAAAAAAAATTGTCAAAAGTGTTTTTTTGCAATCAACAACGGTAAAAAATAGACAAAAAGTTTTACTAAAAATATGTAAAGCTTAAATTTTTTTTATAAAAAGGTTTAATGGCTTTTTTTCCTCGGGTCAAATAAACCGAGTTAGGGAGGTTTTTAGACCGATCGAGCCCAATGTTTTTAATGTTAATGAAAACTTTTTAAGGTGAACGTTGATTTGGATTTGGAGATAGTACAGTCTCTACAGCATGGTCACGGCGGGTGGACGGACGGCATGTTCGAGTGTCTCAGTACCACCGGCACGGTTGTCAGCATCGACGAGGACCACGACATAGTGGTCACGTATCAGAGCGGCAATCGATGGACATTTAACCCCGCTGTGTTGACTAAGGTACATATATTTTCATTTTTCGTATTGTTATTGTTTTTAAATATTCGACTGTGGCTTGTAAGCTATTAAGCTAATATCAATAGGAAAGTTATTTTTTTTGTCATATAAATTGACAGTCTCGCCCTCAATATTTCTTATGAAATAAACTGCTTGTCAGGATCCTATTTGGCCCCGGCAGTATCAAGTGAAATAATAGCCTATGATGATAATAAACTTTAATTCGTGATATCTTTTAAAAAAAAGTATGTGTGTACTTATGAGCGAACTTAAGAAGTTATAGTTCTTTTACACAACAAAACAATTCTTCTCATTAAATTCTTTTCATTTGATGTCCATATCATGGCGGTGCTTAAAAAAACATAATACGCTATGTTTGGTAGTGCGCCATACTGGCGGATGGCGTCACTTTGCTTATTGTGTTTCGCTCATCAAGCACTTTCATTTGATGTCCATATCATAAGGGTCACATGTTATGGAAATGATAAATCGCTATTTTTTAACTTCCGTTCCGTTCCGTTAAAAATGGCATTAAGGTAACCGTCCATAGTCACGAGAACTAAATGCGTGTGCCAAATTGCAGCTCAGTTGGAAGTTTTCAATGGGAAATTTCCAGTGGGAAGTGGATCAAATTTAACTTGCAAGATTTGATCACATGATTGCAGACAGACGACGGAACAAATGAAACTAAATAGAAACTCGTGAAAATCTGTTTATTAAAGAAAGAATCGTAGCTTTTTTTTAGTAACTGGAAAAAAAACGTCTTAGCAAATGACCTTGACTACGCATTAGACTATACTTAGATGTTTTTCGTTGATCGAATCGGGTGTGTATAAACACACATTAGCTAATTATACGATTAGCTCGCTCTAGTGTTTTGCAATGCACCCCTCTACTTCTCCACTTACTTGAGCGAAAGCTCAAGATGCTTTTCGATCTCTAAAGCTATGATGATTTAAGGTATTGTTAGGCACTATACACCTGCTTAGATCTTAGCCTCGTAAAGTAACAACTAGCAATATTTAATAAACTTATGACATATATTGTGTTTTGCATAGGTGTGCAACACCTCAGTGGGTGCGTCGACGTCCGCACCCAACCACGGGGGCGCGTTCGCGGTGGGCGACCTCGTGCAGGTGTGCTCGGACCAGGAGCGCGTTAAAGCACTGCAACGCGGCCACGGCGAGTGGGCCGAGGCTATGGCTCCGGTATGTTCTTTATAAAATAATATTTAAATATAAATATACGCGACACGTGATCTTTGAGGCACGGGGTTGTAACATGTTGATTCGTGACGGAAAATTCAATAACTAAACTTGATCTGGCCCAAGACTCGAACTCAGGTCCTCCGGATCTACAACCGTATATGCTAGCCACAAGATCACTGAAGCAGTCACGACAAATCTTAACATATTAAGGGTTGCTTCACAGTTCACACTATAGTGCCGATCACAGTTCCTTCTCGGGAACACTGTGTTGCAGCATGTTGTCCCTATTATGTTCTATTACTAATCATATTTAATACTTTGCTAATTAACTTGTTTCCGTACGTTATAGTAATGAATAATCACTTATAAATTTGTTCGTCGTGATTTATATATTTTGTGCTGTTTAAGAATTCGCTCCATGCGAGGTTTGACCTCACGAGTCCGTATGATTCTTTTTGACTACACAGGTGTTTATCTCAATGTACCTAGAACTACGCGTACTGTCTACGAGTATATAGTAGGTGGAAATAAAAGATTAAATCTTATTATTAGGGGTTAAAGTATGAAATTGCTGTTTTATTGTAATGGGTACTTCGAATTGACATAGAACCTTCATAGTTTGAGATTTTTGAGTGAAACTTTTTTCACACGGTACCTAAGTAGTTCTTCTTTTAAAAAATGTGCAACATTCTATTATCGACTTTCAGTTGTTTTTTTATTCAGCTTATACAAGAAAGATGGATACTTCGAAAATTCGAGTAATTTTTGAATACGAGTTCCGACGCGGAACTAACGCGGCAGAAAGAGCTTGCAATATCAATGTTGCGTATGGAGAGGGGACTGCTAATGAACGCACTGTGCGATTTTGGTTTAAACGCTTCCGTGATGCAAACTTTGATTTAAAGAACGAACCACGTGGAAGACCGCTCACACAGGTGAATAACAATGAATTGAAGGAGATGGTGGAAGCCGATCCCAGCCAAAATACCCACGAATTAGTGGCATGGTTTAACGTTACCTTACCAACAATATTGAGTCATTTGCGTCAAATCAATAATAAAAAAAAATATGAAAAATGGGTGCCTCATGATTTGAGTGATCTGCAAAAAGAAACGCGTGTTGAAATTTGTGTTGAATTGTGACATGTAATGAAAAGTGTATTCTTTACGATAGCCGTAAGTGAAAAATGCAATGGCTGACCCCAGGTCAAACGCCGCAACAGTGTACTAAAGCAAAGCTTACCAATAAAAAGGTAATGGTAACTGTTTGGTGGTCTCAGCATGGTGTTATTCACTATAGCTTTCTCCGATCTGGTCAAGCAATAACGGCCGATGTCTACTGTGCCGAACTTCGAACAATGATAGCAAATCTAGCAGTGAAACAGCCCCGACTCATGAATTGATCTTCACCATTATTGCTCCATGATAATGCGAGACCTCATACAGCACGAGAAACCGTTTTAACTCTACAGGAACTGCAATTAGAAACCATTCGCCACCCTCCGTATTCGCCAGACCTTACTTCAACGGACTACCATTTCTTTTGTGATTTGGACAATTTTCTATGTGATACTAAGTTTTCTTCTCAGGAGGCAGTACAAAATGCTTTCACACAGTTTGTCGAATGTAGATCACCAGAGTTCTATCGCAAAGGCATAAATGACCTTCCTATTAGATGGCAGCAATGAATAGATAATAATGATAATTATTTTGATAAAAAAAAAAATTAATTTCAATTTTTCAGTACAAATCGGCAATTTCATACTTTAACCCCTATTTATATTAAAAAAAATCGAATATAATATGCGAGTCGGACTCGTACACCGAGAGATTTTTAGGATTGCAATGTATTTCCTTAGCAATTTACATGAGACATATCTACTTATTTTATCTACTTTTTTCTACGTACCCTATTCAGCGTCTTCGAGTAAAATGGCTTTGACATGAAAAATGGATATCTAGATGAACATAGCGAAATTCAAAGGGTTCTGCTTAGAGTAATACACTGCGTTTTATGTGTTTTTTCCTTCCTTTGTGAGTTACCCAATGATATTATAAAAAAATATTCTGATACAAATATTAGTATGTTCTTTTAAACTTCTAAGCTACAGTGTATTAATGTTTCGACATTTTCGATTTGTTAAGTTTTGCGTCTCAACACTGCTTGCTCAAACATATTTTTTTCTGTGTAATAAAATATAAATTTATACAAAGTACATTGTATATAAACCTATAAATACTTTATACAACGTTTTTGATATTCTTTCGACTGACTTGTAGACATGTTAAATTGAAATAACATCTCTAACAATATTTCTCAAATTTTTTTTTTCGCTATTCAATTTTTTTCTTAATGCTTTGTCATAATCAATGATTGACATATCATTTTGAAGGTTATGTATAAACTTAATGTTTTCATTTAAAAAAGCTTCGTTTCAAAACAATTGTAGAGGACGCCATCTATTGACTGGTCATGATACTGAGCGAAAATTCTTACGGTGAACTAGTTCTTATTAATATTTAATGTATGCTAATGGCTACCTATAAAAATATTTTATGATTACCTCATTGTAAATAACTTTTAAAAACGCTTAACGTTAATTTTATAACTTATGAGAACTTAAAAGTCTTAAATCCAGTAATAGCCTTTTTATAGTTCTCATGCGGATCACGTATGAAGTAAATGAAGTCAAGCATGACAATAACTTTTTAATGAGTTTTAATAACTGTCGTATTGGTCAAGCTGCGCTCTTTAACAGTAAGAGTAAGAAGCAAAATCGTACTTTATAGAAGATTATTTTCCCTCTTCCTATAAGCTAGTTTATTGTTGGATAGTAAAATAATAGTTTATTCGTAATTGTTATAGTTAATATTTTAAATGCTGTTCGAACAATTATACGGTACTGTGACTTTCCAAATGTTATTATTTTTAAAATGCCTTTTACTAAATCAATGATTGTATATACAGTCGCTAGCTTAAGTCAGTTTTTGGAGCAAACAAACGCAAATATGAAAAAATTGTCGCATTTTGTACAATATTACGTAAATTGTTATAAGTTAGTGTCTGTTCTGATGATAAACTAGTTACGTTTGTTACAGACGCTCGGCAAAATCGGTCGCGTGCAGCAAATTTATCACGATAACGATCTGAAAGTAGAAGTCTGCAACACTTCATGGACTTACAATCCGAATGCGGTCACTAAAGTGGCGTCGTTCGATGGCAGCATTCCAGGAAATTCATCAGGTATATTGAATTTCGCCTTGACATATATCGATAGGTGGTTTGCAACCAATGTTTCTATCTTATTTATGATGTTGATTCGTTTTTGCTGTGTTATCATTTTTCTTTAAATTATGATGTAGTAACTTTAACAATTATTTCTAAAGTTATTTTATTGGATTCATTGGGGTCATATCAGTGGGACTGATACCGGTAATGGTATAAATGCCTTTTAAATATATTTGTTCTGCTTTATTTTATTTGGATTATATTTTCTCACTTACTCAATACCTAATCATGCTGTTTTCCTTTGGTTTTCATCAATCAACTAACAGTCTAACTCATAGTATCCCTCACGCGTGAACTTTAACTCTCTGAAATAAATTTCGTCCGTACGTACGAGAATGATCGTATTTTTTTATATCTATATTATTATTGTGTCAGCATTGAAAATGAAGAGTGAGGACATTGTATGTTTTTAAAAAAACATCTAGAAAATGTTACAGAACTTCACTTGTTCGTCTCATGAATAATTTCAATGCTTAAGTTCGTGTTATGAATAAAATTAATGAATAATTTAGTAAAAATTGTAAGGTTGACAAAAAAAATATATATTGACCTTGACGTCAACAATACAAATAAACTAAATATCTGTAAATAAAAAAAGAAAAATCTCTCTATTTTATCGCCTATCGAGATTTCATATGACAAGTTTAAAAAATACATTGTAATGTACTCTAAATATTCTTCAAATAAATTCACGTCGCGGCATGATATTCATGACCGTGGCCGTAATGTTGTCTCCAATAAAACGGGATAAATAGGCACGCACGTAAAAAATCACAGTCAGAAGCTAGTATATAATAAAAGTTTCAATTAAAGGTGATCGTCTATACGTCCTGCTCAAGAAGTTGTTTGAGTCGCACGTAACAGGCGACGCGAATGAGGAACTAGTGAAGGCAGCCGCCAACGGTGACGTGGCGCGCTGCACCGACATACTGGCGCGGGACGGCGCGCAGGCAGATGTGAACGGCGTGTACGGCGGGCATACTGCGTTGCAGGTACGGCGGGGTGGTAATACTAATATAAA
The DNA here is from genome assembly GCA_033884665.1 of Argynnis bischoffii washingtonia. Taxonomy (NCBI): domain Eukaryota; kingdom Metazoa; phylum Arthropoda; class Insecta; order Lepidoptera; family Nymphalidae; genus Argynnis; species Argynnis bischoffii. The sequence goes on from CM066609.1 coordinate 6,981,217, forward strand.
CTAAGACAAAGGTTCATTTAGAATATACAGTTTTTTAGATATATTTTGTATATTTATGGTTGTCTTTGTTTTACGCTAATTCTATGTATATTAAAAAAAAATATTTTAGAGTGAAATGAATTCGACATAGGCCATCATAGTTCTTAATTCTTGATTTTGATATAATATTACATTTTTAAATTGAAGATGGTAAATTCTTTCAATAGGTTAAGTAAAGAAGTGTTTGAAATTTGAATTAAAAATAATATGTATTTTGGTTTTGTCGTAGTTTTATTTTGCTTTTTGTCTTTTCTGTGACCATATTTGCAAAGCATCCGAGACTTCGGGTACCAAACGTCGGGAACTAAAAATCAAAATAAATCCGCGAAAAAATCCGAAAAGATAGTTTTATTTAAAATGGGAAGTACAAAAAGCAGACTGAAATCATTTAGTAAACTTAACACTGGCATTCAGGCGGCAGCCCAAAACGGTCACGTGGAGGTAATACGCGCACTAGTGGAAGCGGGCGCGGAAGCAGACGCAGAGGACCGCGACGGCGACCGCGCGGTGCACCACGCGGCCTTCGGCGACGAGTCCGCCGCTCTGCGCGCCCTGGCTTCTGCCGGCGCGGACCTAAACGCACGTAATGGCGGACGACAAACTCCATTACACATCGCGGTTAATAAAGGACACCTGGCAGTAGTGCGCACGCTTCTTCAGCTAGGTGTGCATCCAAGTTTGCAGGTTAGTTTGCTATTTTTTTTATACTAAATTGCTTATAACCGATTCAGTGGTAGCCCAGTGGTAACGCGCTTGCTTGAGAAACTATCGGGTTCGAACCTCGGGTCCTCTCGGATTCGCACTTCTGATATTGTGCGAATAATTTTCAAAATGATTGTCATTTGCCTTACGGTGAAGGAAAACATCGTGAGGAAACCTTCGTGTCTGTGAGGCCTAGCAAATTTTCGAAAGACTTATGATGTCTTCCAACCGGCACTTGGCCACCGTGGTGGACTGACTCTTGCTTCGCTTGGGTTTGATCCTTAGGTGCGTAACAGTAGCCTATTTAGTATTTACACCAGATTTCATCGAAAATTAACAGACGTTTTAGTGTGAAGGATGAATAAATATACATACATATACATACCTATGCAAAGTTTTGCATTTACAATAGTAGTCCCATGACTTTGGTAAGCAGTACATCATGGTCTTGTATTGGGTAACTATTTAGCAAGATGGTTGGGATACCTACTAATAATTTAACTGAAAGTCTTAAAAAGTTTTCAGTTTACTACTGTTTGTCTTCTTAATTAATAAAATAAATAGAAGTCGTAGATTTGTAGCTCCAAATTTACCCTTAAAGTGCTCGTTATACCTACTTATATACCATAATTAAATATGTCCATCGGCAATATCTCCTCGTCCTGATTTATACTAGTTAAGTCCTCCTAGTTTACTTGTGACATACATATATGCATAGCTTCTGTATGTACATACATTGTACACTACAGCATTCTTAAGGCTTGCAATTAATTTTCTTCTTTTCACTTTTCTTTACAATTGGTGTTCGTTCATCCACGGCCTTATTTTCAACATCTATCTCAACAACACGTTTATAAATAAAATATTTAAAAACAAATTATATAATTAGCTGTCTTATTTTTCATTAAAGGTAGTTATAATATACATGCATTACGTCACGTATCTAATATAATCCTTAAATAAAAAAAAAATACTGCTGTCAATTTGATGCTTGATGTCAAGAAATTCCTTATTATTATCATGGCGCTATTTCCCTCGCAGGAACGCAAGTGCCAATCATATGATCCATATTTAATATTATATATTCGTCAGGCTTTTTATTCTCTAATTGCAATTTAATCTAAATCGCTTTGATTCTAAATAAAATAAGTAAGGCCCGGTACCTTCTTTATCTATCTCTCATTTTGAATGATACTATTATTGTTTGTCTTTCCTTAATTATCGTCACTTTCTTTCCTTTTGTTAAGTTTCAGTTTATTTCTGTAATAATTGTAGGTATTGTTATTTCATCGTCGTGCGATAATGGTATTGCGCCTCAGATCTTATTTATCTTAACAGAACCCTTAAAGAATCATAATATGTCTGCCACTCTTTCTATCTCTCTCTTTGTTTGTACTATCACACTATTTCTCCAAACTTATTTTTACATAAAAAATTAAAATTTAATACATAGGTACGTAGAGTTAGGTGCCCTAATGATGTGCGACCTTACAATTTTATAAGGACATAGCTAAACAATTACTGACTTGAACAAAAATGTCACTTATAACTATTTACCTCAATTTTAAATTCCATTTTTAGAAGTTTTACCCCACAAGTTTATGTGGACAAAAAAATTTTCATACCTCAGTAACACTAACATGTATGGAGTTTTGTTTATTTTTTATAATTTTACTTCAGAATTATCTATCAGTTAACACGATGTACCTACTCATCATATTTCAGCCATATACCTCCTGTCCAATAGTTTGAGTAAAATGGCTGTGACAAATGTAGAGTCGAATATGACGAAATAATAAGCATTTAGATATAAGCAATTAGAAGGCATCGTTTTTGCCTTTTGGCTGCGGAACCCTGAAATTCCAGGATTTTATATTATATGTTGTTCGTATATATTGTATTTGAATATTTTTGTTAACTAGAACGGTTTATGACCACACGCTACACAGTGTTCTTAATATAATACTTACTTAACGAATATACTCATAAAGTTTAGGTTGCCTGTGAGCAACTTGTTACGATATAAATAACGAAATATACCTAACTTTTTTAAAACACTTCAGCACATGATGCGCGAGACTAAGATACATAAAATTAAAAAAAATATATTTGTCGCTTCTATTTTATGCGAAGTATTTTTTCAGTACAAATTTAAAAAAATACAGAAATAAAAATGAAGTTAGGACCTCGATAGTTAACTTTATAAATTAAATATATGCTTATTAAATATATTTTATACCCTGTATGCTTAATACGAGGAAACTTAAGTACAGTTCACAACAAAATTTTAAAATATGAAAATGCGACATGGTGAACTTATTTTGCAAGTCATCCAACACTATTTTCCTGACGCGGTAATTTATCACGGGAAAGTTTGTATGCATGACGCTAGGAACTGTATTATATAATGCACCGAAATGCAATTGTTCTCTATAAATTTGCTGACTGGTAGTTCCGCGACTAAACTGCTCTATGTATTGATAATCTCATTGGACGGCATTCAAACGTGCGCAAATATATAAAGCTTAATTACATTAACAGCTTCATAGTTAAATAGTTATAGAGTTATTGACTTAGTTTATACATATATACAACGAAATGTTATAACAATGTTATCTTTTGTGGACAGCTAAAATTAGGCAGTAGTGTACTTTTAGTATATAATTCTGAGAAATTATCCGTTCACTCTGTCCATCCCGTAAGGGATAAAGCGTGAAGAAGTAATCCTAATTGGATAAATAAAGATAATGTAATGGCTAACACTTTATGTTGTACTTTCCGGAGGTTTTAATTTATCTCTATCGAAAACTAAACAGTACAACTTTGAATATATTAGTAATAGCAATTGCTAGGGGCTTCTTTTTGGGTCCTTTAGTTAAATTATGCATAATTGCTACGCTCCTAATCATCATGTATGATTTTAGATTATATTTTTTAAATCGGACTGGTATTTTTAGAGATTTGCGTTTCGAAGCTAACAAAATAAGCAAATTTTTTAGCTTTCTGTATCAGTATAGATTTAGATACTTCAATATATTTGCTAACATTACAACGTTCAATAATTTTATATTCATTTATCCTGACTCACTCATTCTTCCATTATGATTAAATTTATGAAAATTTCTATTTAATCTTGTAAGGGATGATTCTCTTTTACGTTAACCACACGCCAATTGCTATCATTGTTCTTGATTTTAATTAAGTGCTGGAATTAAATCGCATAGAAGTCATATAGACATAGATTTATTAAATGAGGAATTTGTTTTAAGTAAATATAACGTGTATATGTATGCATATGTTTCATTTTAATTAAGTTTCTTGTTGTTCTTTACCCCTAGTAATAAATATAACATGATCCGAAGATATCTTAAAACATTGAAAGTAATTATTTTATACGAATATTTTCATATTTATTATTATTATAGATTGCTAAAAAAAAATTAATGTTTGAATTATACTTTAAAAGGGATTCTGTTATATTTTTTCGATATTTATTGTTAACGGTGGTCTATTACTAGTGAAACTACGTAAGGGCAGCTATAGTGGTCTCTGAATTAATTTCATCAATATTGATATGTAATACTGGCGAATATCTAAATTGGCCACACAATTTGTTTTAAACATCTTTTAAGGTTCTTCATTAGGCTTCCAACATTTAATAATCAATATGATATTGTGAGACAGAAAAAAGTCTTTTTATAGATTTTAAATTTAATTTTCAATTATTTCTAAAAATACAGAGTTATAATACTCGTCTACGTTTACTATAGGTTTTAGTTTAAGGGTTTTATTTTATGAAAATGATGTTATTTTTACTGCCGCAATCCTCTTTAGAATAAATGTCAGTTGTACTTTTAATATAGACGAGTACAGTTTCAGTATGTAATGAGTGTAGACGGCGCTCTCAGACATGCGGTCGCCATAATTGCCAAACTTTACGTCGACCCAGGCCCCCCTATCCAACTTGTCGCTTACCGCTGTTTTCATGGCAACACATATGCTTTTCCCCTTGTCACATATATTTTAAGATATTTTTAATTAATAAACTTAAGCAATAATTAATCTTTGTTAATTATTGATCTTCCTTGACTCTTTATTCTCAAATTTTCGCGAATGCTTAAGGTACTTAAAGTACTTTGATTCTATGCAGCGAACTTATCTCAGAAATCCGTGTTTAATGAAATAACTATCTGCGAGCTTGTGCCATATTGAAGCGCAATTGGGCGTAAAGCTATTTAAATCTGAATAGGGCATTGTGGAGGCGCGTCACTTTGATTCAGTGACGGTGCTGGCGTCTCGTCCTTAATAAAGTTAGAGTACCGTCGCTTGTGGACTTAACCGCCCACAGCCGCCTTAAGCGATCCACATCCCAACCTCAGAACCAAAACTCTATTGTATGACATCCTACTAAACTATAAAAACTTTTATGTTATAATTTTGTAGAACTCTAATTTTGAGCCACTAGACTAAGGTCTAGACTCTAGGGTATGGTGTGAATATTAAATAATATTTATATTTTATTGTTAAATAGTTTAACATAATACTGTAATTGCAATAAGTATATTCGTATATTCATATTATAATATTATGATCTTAATAATATTTATTTAACTAATTTTTTTCTCGACTCTCTGTCTCTTCACGTAAAAAGTGATATAAAGAATATTTAATATAAATATCATGAGAATATAGTATAGTATTAAGTCTCAGGCGGCCAACAGTTTCTGATAATTTATTTCACACAAACATGTTACAAGTTATAGAATATATTATCTACTTTAATAGCTAGAACATTGTTACTTGTTACTGAACATCGAAGTACGAGAATAGTCTCGTATTGTTAAATAAATGTTGGTATAGCATATGAATTATTTACAGCAAAATTTAAGTAACAACATGTAGTACTTCATTGTTATAATATAGCGGAACGATAGTCTGTCAAAAGTCAGCAAAGACGTTGTTACGTAAATATCGGCTGGGCGTGTTGCGAATTGGGCAGAATACACGATGAGGGGAGGCGTATGTCCCATTTCTGCTGCATAAGTAGAAGTATTCAGTTTATGTTTAGTAGCTGTGTGACAAGGACGCATATATATTTATAGAGGGTAGTTGAATGTTTTGTGCGTACTGGTTATAAATTTCAACCTCTTCGCCATTAAGAAAGTTATTCCTTAGCTTCATTATCCTAACTATCTATGTTTTATTAATGACTTAATTTTCAAAAACATTTTCAGTGTAGATATATGTATTAGTTGTGTCACAAAAATATTTTCTCTTAAACAATCAAAGATTTTAATAAAAAACTAAGAGATAGGACCGCGACCGTATATTCACGGCCTTTCCATTTCTGGTTATGTGCCGATTTATATTCTGCGCCCACTCGCCGCCTGAGAAATCTCATGTTGGAGGTGCTCTTTCAATTTGAATCGGAACACTCGGATCGGGGAATAATGTATTTCGATATCGACCCTCCGCTCAGAACGAATCCTCCTGTTTATCGCCGTTCTCATTTATTCGGGCGTCGTCGCGCCTTTATTTTTTGAACACAAACTCAGTGTCGTAGTGTTTATCCGCCGCGCGCTACTATTAGCAGGGCCTTTGTTTTGAGACAATCAGATTGCGACGCTCATGGATAATTGAATTGTCACATCAACACACTACTACATTCCCTGTCCCTTCGCTCTGTGTTTAGGAGGGGTGTCTTTTGTATTTCATATTTTTGATATTTTATCTTTAAGTTAAAAATATGATTTTTTTAGTCACTTCAGCATTAGGTACATAAGTCATCATACTAATTATCATCTTTACTAAAATATATTTTGTTTTGCGTTTAAGATACCTACAGCTTTAGCCTATTTTCATATTAAGTAGTTATCATAATATACTACAGAGCACAGTACAGTAGTAGAAGTAATTTCACTTTTAATACTTAATTATATTTGCAATTTCTAATACATATATAGTTTTAAAATGTAAGGAAGTAAAAACAAATTTGGCCTTCCTTCAGAGAACCCTATTCGCAATGATATTAAACTACAGACATCTCTCGATATTTAAGTGAAACGTGTCTACGAAACTCGTACCTACAAGACCGGTACGTAGTCTAAGTTTCTCTAAGCGATCCTTTGAAAGCAACAAAAAGAACATTTCCTCCATAGCCACTTTTCTCCAACAATTTAAAATTGCTTTGAATTTTGTAGGAGGTACCATAAAAATAAAACTGTAGCCATTAAAATTTAAGCACAACCTTTAAGAGAGTTGTCTTATCCTTAAAACCTTTTAAATAGAATAAATATACATTTATGGTAAAGATTATAATTAAATCGTAGTAGGTTACATACATGTTTGACAATATTGGGTTTTGTTATGGCTTACTTAAGAAAAGCGAGGCCGGTTCGGTTAACCAAGGCCCAGTTTGAATGGCTCATCTGGTATTCGAGTCGCGAGGCGTCCATTCTGCGGCCCTCAACCCGCGCCTAGTTTCTCCTATTTGAGGACTATTTACGTCATTTTGTTTGATAATCTGCTATTGTATCGCTGGGTTGCGTATCTTTGTGTGAATTATGCGAGTTATCTATTGAGAACGTGCGTAGAGTACGGGTATGTAATGAATAAATAATTTGGGCTTCTTACGCGAAATTATGATAGATTTTTTATCAAATTTATGAATACCAAACATCAAAATAATTTATATTTGAATACATACTACGTTTATAAATAAATATCATACATTATTTATTTATTTTACAGTTTAGCGCAAATATAACAGCATTATTAATTTCCGTTAGTTTATTGCATAGAGAAAAATCTTTACAAAGATTCTTTTAAAATTCGAATTGAAATGGCTGAATTATATGGCGTATTTTATTTTTAGATATTTATCTCTTTCTCTTTATCATGTATTATTAAAACCTATATATTACATTATTTTTGTTAATCTATGTTAAATCTATACATACCTACTCCTATAATAAAATTCTGAGTCGAATCAGTAGGTACGTTCAATATTTTTTGGAAAATCTTATGGAAGTAGTTATTATTATCGATACAGAGGCCGAATCTATAGTTTTTAAGGTTTTTGTCGGTTTAAGGATTCATCGCGAGAAAACCACTGGACAGATTTTGATGAAATTTGCTATGATGATAGCTGGTTATCTGGGTCAACATATAGGATACTTTTTACTGCGGGAAAATATCTCATCTCTGATAAATCTATACTAAATGTTAAATAAGTAAACGGTAAATTTATAAAATTATAGACAAATTAATAATCTATTTCTGTACAACGATTTCCTTTCTTGTTCAGTCCTTAACTTCTCTATATAATATTAAATTCGTGTTTTCCAATTCATTTGAAAACAAATTGTGCTTGTAATATATAAAGCGCCTTATTTATAAAATTGCTTTAAATACACTTTGATTCTGAATTTGATTGTTACTAGTCTAGTGGCTATTATTTCTATCATTGGCCTCATTTCTGCTATTATTCTAAAAAAAATTAAGTTCTATTGTTTTAATTATTTTGTGTATAAGTTACATTTGCATGGATAAAATTTAATATCAATTCAGTAAATATTTATGTATTATAAGGTACACTAAAATATGTTAAGCCGATACAATGAAGAAGTAACAAAAACTTAAACGTATATTTGCTCATAAATTTTATATTTAAAATACATATAACATAGACTGCCTCTATTTTATTGACATAAATACAGATAATTTATTAAAATTAAAAAAGAAGCTAACTTTCTTACTTGTTACTTTATTATGGCCAAGTAATATTATAATAATGAAATAAGTTATTATAATTCAAGTAGGAGTCTTAGAATAAACAAAACATTTGATACAGAAATAAATTAAGGGAGTTTAATTATGAAATTGCTATATTGTAATTAATTTTTGTTTTAAAAACTAATTATTTCACGAAACAGGAAATGATTATGATGTCTAGATTTAAGTATAATAAATTTTAACAATATTTTAATCTTCTATTTAAGGAGAAAAGGATCCGATATATCTTATAGATAATTTGATTATACATACATATATTCTCGTATAATAACGCCGTTCATACATCTAAGTTGTGCGACAAAGCTGACTGCGACTGCGGACTGCTGACATTGCATTAAAAGAGGAGCGTGACCGTCTCCGCATTACTCGGTACCGCTTTAGATTTGTTCCTTGCCACGACTCAAGCGTCTTATTGAAATCTAATTTTCGTTAATCCTGAGACCGAGTCCAACTGGAAATCCCCAGTTTAGCTATTAGTGTTTCTATATTACATGGCTATATATTGTTGTTGTAGTTATCGTACGTACATATATTTATGTCTACATCTTATAAACAGTTTTGAATGTATTGAATTTTAAAGTAGATGAAACGTAATACATTATTTAATAGTGAAATACTAGCGACTTACCTTCGCTTCGTGTCCCTGGGTGCCTTAAAGTAGCCTGTGTTCTTCTCCAGGTTATAATCTATCTCTGAACTAAATTTCATCCCATTCCATCCAGAAGTATAGGCTTAAAGTAGTAATATTCATACCCACATACAAGTGCTAATGTCGTGACGTGCGGCCTTAAAATCACTTGCACAGTATTTTATGTCTAATTGGCTGAATGTCGAGTGTCGACAGTTGTCAAAAAGTTGAAAATTTCATAAGACTGTATTAAAAGTTAAATGATATAAATTGTAAAGTTCCGTTTAATTTCCAAGTGATGGTGCCTTGTAGCTTAGGACACAAGCCTTAATTCACTGCGCCTTGCTACGATCTTGTGGTACGAGGCGCTACAGCCTGATTTATGCTATTTGCGCGTAAAGCGGAATTAATGGCTTTATTACACTTCTTTGTTTAGGGATCTTTGGATGGTCGTATATCTTTCGTAACTCAACTCATTGCACTTGAAGGAAATTATAATTAAGTATAACTTAATGAACATTTTAGATCTAAAGTATCTACATATCTAAATGTGTCATTTTGACTATAAAATAATATTAATTAATTTACTATACTATTTTTAAATTATTTTATTCCTCTAAATTTCCAATATTTGAGGAAATAAAATCAGGTACGAATGAAATCTGCTTGTGATTACTTTTATTAAGTCAACTGTAAACATTAGGTCACTTTCAGTATCATTTTTCTTAGTCTTGGGATACTAACCATTAATCTTATATAAATGTATCTGGGAGCAAAAACGATGTCGTTAACTTTTTTCTACTCAGTACTCTTGTATTGTACTCTTGTATTGTATTTTGTAAGATCTTTCTTACAAATCATTATCTACAACAAAAACATAAAGTACAAATACGTACAGTATAATTTTGAATTATTTCTATGATTGAGTCAAACGCCATTTTTTTTTTCATTTAGAGTAATTAAAAAATATAAATTATTGAATTGGAAAATTACAATCCTTAAATTTCTTGATAGGGGTTGATGTGTTATTAATGTCAGGCAGATTCATTATGGGGCAGCATAATTCTTTTGTAAGTAATAACTTGTGTAGCACACATTCGCTGGCCGACAATACGGCCCGCAGGTGAAAAATTTGAGCTCCGTTACACAGTGGTGTGAGCTGTTTTATCTCGGCTTAACGTTACGAGGATTTGTGGCTCGCTAAGTAAGGTTTTATGTCTCTGAAATGCCTGCAAGTTTGCTCCCTAGATAAAAATGTATCTCAGATCTTGCACTTAAAAGTTACGAGTATTATTTTGCTAAATAATGTTACATTAAAATGTAAATTTCTTATCTTCTGCTTAACTTTATACTTTGTTTGTTTCTATCGTTACGTCCGCTATAAGGGTGGGTATGGTGTGTTAATGTGTTTAACATTAAGGTAGCAAATATACAAGAATAATAGTAACGCTGAATGTTGTGTCGGCGAGCGTGCACCGGGTGCAACTGAACTAGATTTCCTGAAGTCTTAACGGCACCGGAATCGAGAGTCGTAAATAACGCGCAGTGCATGCCTGCTTCCTTTCTTCTGCATTGGAGAATGAACCTTTAATTTTCAAGATGCATAATGTATATACATATGTAAGAAGCTTCTGGTCATTATTTAGCTTTTTTTTAAATTGGTTCATTTATGACTGACTGTATTGGCTGAAAATGAGTTGATAAAAACATTGAGATCCCTTGAGTGCAAACCACATAATGCAATTACAAAATGGAAACAAGGCATACCTTAACAAAATGGAAGGTGTTGTGTCAAGGAATGGAATTTGGGAAGCACGCCTCTCGGGGCTGTATGTCGACGTCGGTTAGAGGGCTCGCAGGCGGCGAACCGCTCCTAGATAGCATACGCACGGAATGTGGAGCTACAAGTACATTCGCATCGTCTAAATAATTCATGTGCAAACATTATTGCTACTCATGTACTATATTGCGTTTCTCCTCGTCTGGTCAGTTTTTGAAACCTATAGCACAATCGCATAATTATGAAGAACGTATTACTAATGTAGCTGCTTTCAGTCTCTCCAATGACCATGTTTGATGTAAAGTATTCGAAACGTCGATAACCTAAGACCGAAATAAAACCATAAACCAAAGTATAAATTAATTTAGAATTAATAGAAAACATTATATAACAGCTGTTTAAGATTTTAAGGAAATTTTCATAATTCTCTCGATATATGCTTAACTCTAAACTTCTATTAATCATACGACAACTACCACCCTTTTTATTGCAACAAAAAGTTAAAACGGAATATAATTTCGCCATTCCTTTATTTCCACTTGTTCATCTGTTTGTATGTCCAGCCATTTTACTCTGTAAGACTACTAGAGCTACATTGGTGAAATTAATAACTATAACTTTTGAAGTATGGATGGGAAAATATTGAAATTTTAAGAAAATAGAGCTTTGAAAATACTTTCAACGAATTGTTTTGGAGAAGAGACATTGAGTCATGTTTGAGATATGGAATATTTTCCGTTTCACGCGTTCGACCTTTCTCATAGTAATACTATTAAATACTAACTTATTAATGCCATTAATATAATGAATATAGTAATTGGGTATATATTTTATTTTAATTTTAACTGAACTAATTAGTATGTTGAAACAAAACTTTAATTAAATGTATGAGTCAAACTCGCACTTGTCCGCTTTTTAATGGTACATAAGCAAAGAAAAATAAAGTAATAGAAAATTGGAATATTTTACATACATTCAAAACTACGAGACAGTATTAGGAATGTTTTTAATTATAGAATTACTAGCGACGAGTTACGTGTTAACTCTGATAAATCTATACTAAATGTATAGATTTATCAGAGATGAGATGTTTTCCCGCAGCAAAAAGTATCTTATATGTTGGCCTGAATATCCAGCTATCATCATACCAAATTTCATCAAAATCTATCCAGTGGTTTTCCCGTGATGCGGTAACAGACAGACTGACAGACAAAAATTCTAAAAACTATACGTTCGGCCTCTGTATCGATAGTAAGTCTATTACAATAAGATTTTCCAAAAAATATTTAATGTACAGATTCGGCTTAGTTACAATTTTATTATAAGTATAGATATTATTAATGAGATATGTATTATTAGATATTTGAAATACGTTGATAATATGCTATAGATACCTACTATTTTTCTGCGTCGGAGTTTACAGTATATATTTTTTATTTAAATTGATATTTTCTGTATACTTTTTTCGGTAGCTTGTACCCAAAAGTACGTTTAATTAATTTAAAACAACCTGAAACCATAATTTACCTGAAATCGTATTTTTATGGGTAGGTAGGTATATAATACTAAATAAATTGATAAAATTAGTTGTGGTAATATTATATTTATAACATTCAGTGCAATAATACTATTATAATTTTATAAACTTAAATTATCTTTTCTTATCACTTATAACAATTTCTTTTTGGATAAATCTACACCAATATTAAAAAGAGACAGAATTTATTTCGCTAATCTTAGGAACTACTTATCCGATTTGAAAAATTCTCACAATTACATTAAATAACCCGTTTATTGAGGAAGGCTATTATTGGCTATATATCATATAAAATAAAGTCTATCTTTTTCATACTAACCGCTAAAACGTTCCTAGGGACGAATCCGAGCGAAGCGAGGGTGAGTCGCTAGTATAGTATAAAAAGAAATATTGACTTACATAGATTTCATTGATGAAATACACAATCAGATTTATCAACTTGCTTGCGTTTCGTTAGTTGTCTACGGACACAAAATGTCTGTCGACTGTTTACTTCGTTAGCGGAGTCTATCCCGCACAACGCCTCGACGGCATTTGATTGTTCGACTATAGGCAAACACTCCCTAAACTCGCTACAAGATACGTTCGTAAGAATTATACTTCCTATGAACGATAACCTTCATTTTTGTATTCCAAATAAAGAAATAAATAAAATTATTTACTGATACTAACTTTTTATCTATATACGGCTACATAGAGTTTCCGTTAGTTACTGTACTTAAGGCCACCTGCGTCGTATACAGCTCCGGCTAGTGTAAATTTATGTATGCTTTCAACGCTTTTACCGTGTGCCACCTGACCTAGGCGAGCATTTTGCCGGACAAATGTCTCCCTGTCCCTATTTATATTGGGTACTTATTCTAACTCTGAACTGACTTGTGTGTTGGAGCAATCGTTACGTTATTCGGACGAGTTTATTTTCTTTGCTCAAAATTTATGTGCACAAAACGTTTGTTTGGATTTTTCTTTATCGGGATTTATTGTTTCTCTTAACACCGCCGCCTGTTAGATTTAATTCTGGTAACAAAGAAACAGCCCTTAAAAATATAAAAGAAGGATTTCAATTCCAATTATTTTTATCCTAACTATGGTAATTTTGCGTAAAATTTAAAGTCATTTAATCTTAAACAATTAACTGTGTTTAAGCTGTTACTAAGATTTATTAACTTATTCATGTTAGATTATATTCTCACTTGTAGCTTAGTATTAAGATATGTAGAATAAAATAGTAATTGTAGATACATATATCGCACATTGTATTATGTGTTGCTCCTTATGGTAACTATTTTAGAATAACCAATTTCAAACATACCGAGATTAATTGAGGTTGTTTCTGAAAAAGAAATATTTTGTTCAATTGTACAAGTTACGGCAAGCAGCGAATCCGACTTACAAAAACTTTTTTAATATAAGGTATGACAAGCTTATCCTGCCGATCGACGTTACCTATATTATTTGATAAAGAAGAATAAACTTGGTTATAAAAATGTTGGAGTAAGAAAAATATAATTTAAAAAAATCTATAATTTTCAAACAAATGTTTTGTATATTAATATTAATACAATAAATTACTTGTCCCTAAAAACGTCATATAATAGGTATGTTACTCTTCAAAGTATACTTAAATCATAAAATTAAATTGGTCTTGATTTTATATCCAAATATATTTTAAATTCAAGAATAAGTACCATGGCCTCGTTAATCTCAAATGTTACCACTTCAAGGTGTAGGGTTCGTGCTGACCTAAGCCTAACTGGGTTGAACGTTATTACGTGCCGCTCTAGATGGTAAAAATAAAGTTTTGTTCGAATATTATGTTGTGAAACTTAAATCTTTAGTTATTACAAATAATGTGTAATAATTTTGTATATTTCAATACATTAAAGTAAAAACATTTATTTTATGATTTCAATAAGTAAAATTTTTCGTAATTCTAAATTCTAATCGTGTCTAAAATTGTGGTTGTTTATTTGGACACTTATTAGCAAGAAAAAATAATTGCACTATAAGTGAGGTGACGCGTAAAACGAGTGGTGCTACGAAAACGACCGTGGGGCTATCTAAGAGAGACACTACATCGTGATATGCTTTTCTTTACTGTCTTACCTCAACTCTTATTTAAGAACTAAGTTAAGCTCACTCCAAGCATTGCAAATATTTTTTTTAAATTTTACTAATATAATTTTTACTTTGCTTTGATTGATTTAATATAATAAAATATATTAACATTAAAATATTGTGATAATTTTTACTATTTAAGCTAATATATAAAATTGAAAGCAAATATGAGTAAATATACAACCAACAGTATTTTAATTACTTTGTCAACATAACTGTTCTGCATCAAATTAAATACCTGGAATGTGATCACAAAGAGCTCATCATGTATGAAAATACATATTACGTCCTATAAAATTTCTCTATGGAGCCATAATTAGAGTTTTGGCTAGGTTCGTCCTCCACTTTAACTGAGAACTGCAAATATTCAACTCATCGGCAAACATTTATTATAGCTATGAGTTCGAGCGCGGAACTTGATAAATTTACAGAGCAAGAAGTTATAAGTATTCTCTGTGAGTACGGCCGGCGAATGGCGTCAGCCGGGCTCCATCGAGGCTCGAGAAACATCGTCCGAGACGCCACAAAAACTTTACCCTCGCTTTATTATTACTACTATGCTAATTAAAATAGCTCAGAATAGATTACGGGCAGCTTCTGGCAGCGAGCGGTTAATGCTCTGGTTTTACGACGTCACGCTTTATGCCCTATCATTAGCGCTTCTCCCGACTGAACAGTTTTTTATGATACACATTCGTTTTCTTATCTTTTACTAAATGATTAGGTTTTCATTGTCTTTGTTAAAATAATATTACTGTAATAGTAAGATGTAAAATAATTTACAATTTATATCCTCAACATATTAGAAGAACAGATTAAATTGCAATTCAAATTATAATTTTTAATTTGAAAATGCGGTAATAGTGTTCCCTAATATTTTTAATTAATAGCAAACCGAATTATTATTTCTTAATTTTTTACTGTTTTTAAAACATATTTTTGCTTAATATTTTAAATTCTTTAAGTTTAAAAATATAATAATACTCGTAGCAACACAAAGTAAGATTATTTAATAAAGATTTAAAAAAAGTAATAATTATAACATTAGTAACTAAAATTAAATAAATATATTTAATACTCGATTTTCAGAACCTATTGAAGTTGTAAAAAAAATATGTTTTAGATTAAAATTTGAAAAGAAAGAATGAAAAATAAAAAAAAATAAAAAATAATGACCCTTGAGACGTCTAAAACCTTAGTCTCTTTCGTAACCACGATTGCTGTATACTATTCGAAATGTCGGAAACCAAAAATCGAAATAAATCCGCGAAAAAATCTTAAAGATAGTTTCTCTTAACAACTAGCGACTCGCTTGGTTCGGGTGCATTCCTAGGTAGGTTTTTAATATTAGGTCCTTACATATGGAATTGGCGTTTTGTCGAACTGGCCACTTTGATCTCAAAGATCTGGCGTTTGGTTAGTAATTCCAATTTCAAATTTATTTCAAATTTTGGCATGTGTATATGTGTTTTGAGTTTAGTTATTTTATTTGTTTTCGTGTCGTTTGATTCTTTGGATTCACAATATGGAAAACTTAAAATATCGCGTTATTTACGAATACGAGTTCCACCCTAGCACCAGCGCTGCAGAAATAGCTCGAAAGATTAATGATGTATATGCAGAAACTACCGTAAATGAAGACATGATACGTTTTTAGTTCCAATATTTTCGTTCTGGAAATTTTGACCTACAGAACAAACCGCGTGGACGGCCGGAGACTAGTTGACAATGAAGAATTAAAAGTGATCAGTGAAGCGGATTCATCGCAAACCACGTCAGAATTAGGGGTAAGCTTCGGTGTGAGCGATAAAACAATTTTAATTCCGAACGAAGAACCGGCCAAATTTTTTTCTTTTTTTTTAATGTTGGGAAATGCATTACGCATACCACCTGTAGATATACAGGTGGTTATGTGAGACTCATCGGCTAGAAAAGTCATTTTCCAGCCAAGGACCATCTTAATGAGACGTCGCAGGATCGCTTACGCACTCAACTACGACGCCCAACCACCACGACAAGGTGAACGCACGTTTGGGGGGACCGGCTAAATTATGCTGGTGTCATCCACTACAACTTCCTAAGATCTGGTCAGATGATTGCAGCAGATCTTTATTGTTAACAATTGCAAACCGTGATGGAAAAGCTAGCCTATTGGTCAATTGCTCTAATCTACTGCTGCTTCAAGACAACGCCAGACTACACACTGCCCAACAGACGGTCGCTAAATTAGAGAAGCTGCGATTGGATTGGAATGTTTCCGACACCCACCATACTCCCCGGACCTTGCTCCAACAGATTACCACTTTTATTAGTAATAGAGATTTTATTGATTCTCGTTTTCACAATTTTCTTAGCAAAGGAATCAACGAACTACCTATAAAATGGCGAAAGCGCATAGATGGATAACAATGGTTTGATTGATATGAATAAAAAATTGAAATTATTTAATAAATAGTGATAACAATACTTTGATTGATTAAATAATAATGCCATATATGTATTACTTTTTTCGTTTTGCTTTTCCGTATAAAACGCCAATTTCATATGTAAGGACCTACGAGTAACATTATAGTAGATATATCGAGTGTACCTTAGGAGACAGACAAATGCAGATCTGAGAGATACATTGTTTTAATGTATCTCTTAAGGTTTAGCCATTCAGCCATTCTAAGGTTGACTGGATAGAACTAGTTATTTTGTTTTCCCGTGGAAATTAATAATTTTTCCTGGAGTAAAAGGTCTCCTAAATGTTCACCCGAGAAATGAGTTATATCACTTCATAACGTTTTGTAAAATCGGTTCAGTACTTTTTGCCTGAAACGCACACAGACGTACAGGCAACAGGTATACGGACAAACCGACAAAATTTTTAGTAACTATTGTTTTGAGGTCTATATTCTGTACGTAATACGTTAGTTTTTTTAAATAAATTACATGTACAGATTTTGCACTGTTACGTATTTATTACACAAGTACGTATGGATATCAGACATTCGCGTAAATTTAAGAAAGTATTCAATTTTAAGTTAATTAATAAAAGATGTATGTGTATTTAGTAATGTACTTAGAGACAAAGAAAATCAACTAAAACATTAGTCCTCCCTGTGACCATGTTTGCTGCAAAGCATTTGAAATGTTGGAAACTGTTTTAAATAAAATTTGAGAAAAAATAGTTTTATTAAAAATAAAAATGTTGAGTTTGTTCGCGTAAATCTATGAAAGTATTAACTAAAACATACATATACATATATTTGATATATAAAGATTCATTTTTGCACGGCCTAGATTTTTTATTTCTCTATTTAAATCACTTTTAACGTTACTTAAATAGAGGTTTAGGTCACGCAGTGCTATAAAATATAATGTCACAGTTACATAGATATAATAAGACCGTCGATATAAGAATAAGAGGTCGATTCTTAAAATTAAAGCGAAGATATCCTTAGCGTTTAGGCATTATTTCGGCCAAGATTGAAGCAAGTATGTTAGACGTAGTAAAATCTTTTATATTATGACATTTTATGCTATATACGTTTTGAAATAATTAGAATTGTAAATCTTTACATATAATAAAATTGTAACTTAACCGAATCTGTACATTAAATATTTTTTGGAAAATCTTATTGAAATAGACTTTATTATCGATACAAAAGCCAAATCTATAGTTTTTAGAATTTTTGTCTGTCGGTCTGTCTGTCTGTTACCGCATCACGGGAAAACCACTGGACAGATTTTGATGAAATTTGGTATGATGATAGCTGGTTATCCGGGTCAACATATAGGGTAAGAGTCCGCCAATCCGCACTTGGCCAACGTGGTAAACTATGGCCCGATTCCCCTCGTATTGAAGGGAGGCCCGTGCCCAGCAGTGGGACGTTAAAAAGGGCTGAATACAATATAAGATACTTTTTACTGCGGGAAAATATCTCATTTCTGAGAAATTTATACTAAATCTTTAAATGTAACTAGGGACGAACCCGAGTGGAGCGAGGGTGAGATGCGAGTACCTTATATTTTTTTAATTACACATTAGGTATATCCGGGGTACCCAATATCTTAATAAGTATTGAGGTATAGTTTTTAACCGCTATAGACTTTTTTTTGTTTGCGTGTGTTAGTTACATACTTATTATTATATATTGTTATCTATTAAAACGAAACAATCCGAAAAGATAGCATCATTTAAAACTAACGGCTTACCCTCGCTTTGCTCGGGTGCATCCCTTAGTACGTTTTAAATAGATTAAATTAGTTATTGCGAGTGTATCTTAGGAAATACATA
Source organism: Argynnis bischoffii washingtonia (assembly GCA_033884665.1). Classification (NCBI taxonomy): domain Eukaryota; kingdom Metazoa; phylum Arthropoda; class Insecta; order Lepidoptera; family Nymphalidae; genus Argynnis; species Argynnis bischoffii. The sequence goes on from CM066609.1 coordinate 7,000,097, forward strand.
TCATGCTATTGCGGACTTTTCTGTTGGCCTTTTTAAGATCTGCAAGTTATTGTGGTATAGTTTTTAACCCCTATAGACATTGAATGACGTAGTACTTATTATTATACATTGTTAGTAAAATTTTGTGTGTCATGTGTATAATATAGGATATTCTAATCCCGAAACGTGATAGAGTTCCTGCGGATTAGTATATTTTGTATTATGTGTAGTTAATTTATTTTTTGATTGAGAGCTTCAACTGTATAAACATGTTAAAAAAGATACATGACAGTAAAACTTTCTAATAATTATAGCAATTTTATTAAAACAAATAATAAATACATACGACATTATTTTTGTGCCACTTAAAATAAACAATAATTTTTTTTCTATAATTTGTATTCGATCATATACCACAAAAATACTTCTCATTTGTTTTTCGCTGGCGCTAAAAGAGAAAATGAAAATAGTCGGCCATTCCACGGAACCTGGCCTTTGTGCTTTAGCGTCGCCTTCGGTTTGTTTATTTCAGGGTCCTGTCTCGTAAACACTCTCAGGCCGATATACTAAATTTAACAAAGCCTTTTTATTTTTTCAAAATCCTTTTTTTATCATCAACAATAATATCGAAAGTTTAGATAAGTTTTGCGATACGCTCTGCTTTTCTGCTTTTAATGTCAGGAATTAAGTATTTTTTTAATGAAAATTCGTAACGACTTAGTTTTGAATTGCAAGTAGTTTAAGCCAGACTAAAAACACAAACTGTAGCGACGTTTGGGCAGCGAATGATCTGATAACGACCACCGAACTCGTATATCTTTAGGAGCTATTCTAGCTACTTAATTTACTGCCACAGTAACGCCACATGCACGCTCCATATCCACCGTGTTATTGCCAACTTGAAAACAAGAATGCCACACACATTTCCTTCATATCTCTTGAATTTAAGCGTTCGTATACCGTTAACATTTTCTACTTCCAAGGCGTTTACTTCTAGACTGTTGTTTTTGGTATCGTTATCTTCTTTCTTCATTATTTGTATATTCATGTGTTATATGTGTATATATAAAATTTAAAAATATCGCACTTTATTAATCTATATAAGTAAAAATAAATCACCGAAATGTATGTATTCAGCCCTTTTTAACGTCCCACTGCTGGGCACGGGCCTCTCTTCAAGACGAGGGGGTTTAGGCCATAGTCCACCACGCTGGCCAAGTGCGGATTGGCGGACTTCACATGTCTTTCGAAAACTTGCTAGGTTCTCTCAGACATACAGGTTTGATCACGATGTTTTCCTTCACCGTAAGGCAAGTGGTAATCAAGTTAGAAAATTTCGGTTTTCTAACCGAAATGTATGTACCCGCATAATTTCCGATTGACTGTACCAAATTGGATAATTCTCTTTTTTTTTGGGTTTTTTATTGTTTTGTATAGAAGAAAATTATAAAAGAAATAAAATTTACTAAAATAAGTTTTTTTTCAATCTCATGATATGAAAAATGAGTGAGTGAAATAGTTTTCAAAGGGAATAAAAATGGGGATGAAAGTTTGTATGGGAAAGCATGCTAGGGACGAACCCAAGCAGAGCGAGGGTGAGTCGCTAGTGTAAGATATATCTTTAAACTTTTTATATATAAAAAGTTTAAATTTTTTTCATTGTCTACCTGTGAAATAAATTTCATTTAAGTCCGTCCAACTGTTTCAGTGTAAAGAAGTAACGGATATACACACACATACAAACTTTCGCAATTATTGTTGTTTAGTCCAATAACATAGACATTTGTATATGTACTCGTAGATACAAAATCTTGGACCACTAAATTATATATCCATAATTAATTAAACCATAAAATTATTCATTAATTGATTTATTATTTTATAGGTGTTTGAGTATGTGTATTATATTTTTGAGGTATTTTTTAATAATCATATAGTTTATTTTGTTTGCAAATATTAAGTGTGTGAAATAATTTAAGAATCGCTGATCATCGCTTTATGCAAGGCATATGAGCAATTATATTTTTATTTACATTAAACCATGATGTAATCGTGTAGTTTCGCGTCAAAATATATATAAAATAGTACTTCAATATTTGTTATCACAGAAGCCCATTGCAAATCTTGGTTTAGTTCTATGATTTATAGAAATTTCTTACTCAGACATGAAAAATTGTAGAAAACTTTTGTAAAATACGTGAATGTGGTTTTAACTTTCAGACTTAATTACTTCCAAGAGCGAATATAACTTGGTAATATAAGCAATTAGAAACTTATTTGACGCTGCCGGTCCGCCTGTTCCGCCTGAGGGGCAGAAATCGTGAGCGGGATGAGCCATTACTTGCTTTCGTAGAACTTTTCCTTTTAAAAGTCGTCTCTTACTCTTTTGAAAGTTATTATATTGGATAATTTGGGCAGAAATATGAATATGGTAGCCACAACTTTAGTAATTTTAGCTATTTAAGGAAAATTTTTAGCGATTAGCACTTAAAATTTTACCCCTAATAGGGTTAAGCAATCTTTACAACTTTTCACAAATCCTTTTTATTTATTTTTCGTAAAAATATAATATTAAAAAAAAATTATTTCTATTGAATTTTATTTTAAAGCAGCTTGAAACGCTTCTTACAAAAGTTAAATATTATACTTATGGTGCAAAATTATGATATAGTAATAATTATAGTTTAAAAAACAAGCTTTTATATCCAATGTTTGGTTTTGCCAATTGTGGTATATGGGGCTCGTCGAAACGAACTACATGAACCCAAACTCGAAGGTACTACTAGTAGTCATTAAAAAGTTCCACTATCCACTTAAATTAAAATTTTGTGTAATACTGATTAAAATACAATCTTTTGGTTCCTTCGAGCTAATCATCATTAGATTAGCTCGATGAAACCAAAAGATTGTATTTTAATCGGTATTACACAAAATTTAAAAGCGATAAGGCACTAAGTTGATTAAATTTGACCAAGATTTGTTTACATATACCTATAGTTACGTATGAAGTTAACAGGGTAAAACCCGGATAGTTGCCTCAGTAGGATAGACACTCCAGTTTCGAATACTCTATGTTTTAGTATGTACCTTACATTAGCGGTCTTCTACATTTATAGGCCACCACAGACCTCTATGCCAAAAAGCCATCAGACAGGACGGACGCATCTCGGCAAGACCTTGACGAGTGCCGAAAATATATTTGCGTGTTATTTGTATAGATTATTTTATTGTGGTTGTGGATGTCAATTTTTTGTGTCTTCGTATGTACTGGACCTTAACTACTTTCTTAATGATTTCACTTTGCAAGGGGGCAAAATGTGGCAAAATACGAATTGAATAATAAAGAAAAGGCGTGAATACAATAAATCACAAAAACGAAATATGGGTTAAAGATATTTATTTCCAAAAAAGAACAATGTTCACTTTACATTAGGAAATTCAAGTTGTACAAGATTATAGTCTGCAATTTAAACAGTGGTAATTCTAAACAAAATCTGGATTCTTACTTGACATAATTTAATGTTTTAAGTTTTTCTTGAACACATTTAAAGTTTTTGACTCTTTAACATTATTTGGCAAAGAATTGTAAAGCTGTGCTCCTTCAAATGTAATAATTTTTATTCCATATTTGGTTCGAGTCTTAGGCAGTTCAATTTTATGCATGTTCCTGGTGTTATGTGAGTGCGTTTTTGTTTGAAAAGTTATTTGGGAGTGAATGGTTTTAGTGATTATTTTTCTTATTGATATGCATGTCTTATACTTGTACATTTGTTTAATGGTTAGCAATTTAGTTTTTTCGTAAATATTTTTTGTTGGTGTACGGTAATATGGTGTAAAGTCTTTAGTAATCTATTTTGAGAAGTTTGTAGATTTTTGATATTTGTTTTCGCAGCAGTACCCCATATTTCTACAAGGTATTCAAAAACTGGTTTCACTAATGTATTATAGATAATAGTTCGAACTTTAGGAGGAATACTGCGAGCTGATTTGCGAAGAGCTCCTGTAAGAGATATAACTTTAGAGTGAAGAGAATCTATATGGTGCCGCCATGTTAAGTTTTTATCCAAAATTAGTCCTAGATATTTTTCGGTGTTTGATTTTTTTATGTTTTCTTTGTCAATTACTAGATCTTGAAAAGGTGGAATAGGTTTATTTTTTGCTGAAAAAATAATATATGAAGTCTTTGAAACATTTATTGTAAGTAAATTAAATTTGAACAAGAACAAATTGAAACAAGAACCCCATCAAAATTAATTACTCTTTCTTAAAATCCCCTGAGCGTGTCTAAAAGAGCAAAAAAATTTGCAGACCCAGAAACGGAATAATAATTTTAGACAGTAGAAAATAAATAAGAGATATAGATATTTTCAGCAGTAAATCAAATTTAAAATAAAGACATATGAGGAAAGAACTTTAAGAAAGAAGAAAAAACAAATAAAAAATTATTGTCAGTTAAAATGAAGAACATGACATCAAAAGTTTTTGTTCAGTTTTTATAAAATTAAATCAAAAATAGAAAAAAACGTGAATGAAAGTGTTTTAACACCTCGAGGACCGCATACACGCCGGCGTGTACGATAACAATTGAATACTCGGAAATTCGCACGGATTACTTAGAAATTATTCTTTAGAAATTAATTGATAACTAATGCGTTAGAATGTTTGCGAATAAATATTTTACAAAATCTATATCAGACGAATGCATGTACTTATAATGTGTCTTTGGTTGCAAATTCAAAGCTCTAGCTTCTGTAAACTGTAAACTTTTTAGCTTTTTCTGGTGATATCCGTCTACCTGCTAATTAAAGTGTATATGCTTTGTTTGCAAAATTGTTCTTTACCATTAAGGGTAATTATAAATAATCTTTAACTCATATAAAATTAATGATAAATCATCTAATCTAATACACTAGAGTTTCAAACATTTATGTTTATGCTGCAATGATGATTATTATTTAGTATTAAATTAAATTTCTCAATCATTAATAAAGGCATGGTATTTATATTAAACTGTTTTAATCCAAAAGTGAATCTTCTGTGAAAATGTTATATTATGCCATACGATTTTATACTACAATAAATAGTACAAAAAAATCAGTATTGATTTATTTACGTGCCATATTTCCATGATTAGGTGATCTGACTCCACACATACAAATCTATACTAATATTATAAAGAGGCAAAGTTTATTTGTTTGTTTGAACGCGCCAATTTCTAGGAACTACTAATCCGATTTGAAAAATTCTTTTGGCATTAGACAGCCCATTTATTGACGAAGACTATAGGCATAAATATTTATAGTCTACTCCATACTAACTGTTAAAACGTACCTAGGGAAGTACCTGAGCGAAGCGAGGGTTAGTCGCTAGTATATGATAAACGCAAACTGTTTCTGTCCAGTAAATTTCAAAGAAACAGACTGATGTAAGAATTCTTACCAAAGACCGGTATAAGAAACCCGTTCGTACTTTACCATATTTATTTCAGTTTCACATCACTTATCATATTTAATACAATCAAAATTTATATTATAAGAATTTACATTATGACACCTTTAGATATCAGCTTTACTTCCAATTCACTCAAGAAAATTCACTCTTCACTGCCTTTCTTCTTACAAAATACATCTTTTATACCTTACCATTTTTCCACTTTCACATATTATAATAAAAGTGTATATGTTTTGACTTTATTTTAAAAATCATAATTCAAACTAAATATAGTTTTTTGTGCTGCCATCTTTACAAGTTTGACAGAAAATAAGTATTTCATTTGACTCTAAATAACAGTGATAATTACATCTATTCTATTCTCATACTAGTAACAATTCATAATATTGCTGACATACATCCAAAGATTCCGTTATACATCGGATGTGAGATAAAAAAGTATTCACTTAAAAAATCCTACCTAGAAACTTACCTGCAAGTTAATATGTTTTCTGATATTATACATAAGTAGGTGAAATCAGAGTACAAGTACTTTGAGCTCACTGGCAACTTTTCATTCACTTTCCTCAAACCTATGATGTTAAGTGATAGTCCCTATAATCACCTTGTTACTTTTTCCTACAGACTGCCTACTCATATGCATATTGTATAGACAATGCTTATATATTCCTATATAATACTATATGTACGTCGTTTAGTGATTGTGTAACTTCTGAATAACTTTATGTATTTGTATATGATACATAGCTATAATAGGTTTATAGTCTTCTAGAATCTTATAGGACGTTATAGTTAAGCTATTTACAAGTTTTACATTTATGTATATAAATGACTTATGTGCAAAATATGCCCATCGAAAACGGAAATTATAAAATTTGGACTCGGTAGGAGGCGTTATATACGAATTATAAAATAGTATTGCTTGTAAACACGACAGGAGGCGCTACCGGTTAAAATTTACCACATAGTGTATAATTTCGTAAATATTTATTTTTCTGCTTATTTTTATGCAATGCCATTTTAGGTACCTTTTGACAGAGGTACGACAATTCGCAAATTGAGGGCCAGTTGGCGCGTGACGTTCAGCTACATCAGACGTAAAAAGTGCCTAAGTGTATTTTTTACCCCGTAGCGACTATTTGCCTTTTATTATTTTTATTTTGGTTCATATTGTTTTTTTTTTTTTGGAATATCAAGATGTCTTATTTTTTCCTAAATGAAGAGCAAATAGAAGAGTGTCTGCTTTTAGAAAGTAGTGACAAAGAAAATATGTCTAAAATATAAGATAATGCCGAATATAATGATCATGAAAGTGATTCAGAGCAAAAAGGAGAGGACATATGGACATTCTCAGCGATGTCGATATCTAATGAAGAGGATACGGTACTACAGCGTCGAATAAATATCCATAATCACTGGTATATAGATGACGTACCCTTGCTTTATATCAAACGTGGAAAATTTACCGAAAAAGATAAAACTACTCATTGGCATGCTTTAGAACATGCGCAGAATGTTTGGTTGCGATCTATGTGATATTATCTATCTTTCCCAATTCATGAAGATAAATAATGTGCTAATATTACCGATGCTTTTAGTCTATGATTGGGTAAAATAATGTTCTTACTTGGTGGTAGCAATGAACAAAACTACAATCTGAGCCGCTCTCATCAGGAACGAATCCTGCAGCCACGCTCGCAAATGTCTGTAACATGATATACAGTTTGTCCTTGAAAAAAGGATCGAAAAACTAAAACTAATTGTATAAAAATATAAAAAGACTAAGTTTATTTATCAGTTAAGAGTCTAATTTTTGTTTATTAATGTGCAATGTGTAAAACGCAAGTAATTTGATAACTTTTTAAATTATCGCGTTTCATATTCATATAAGAATTATACTAGTTCTTGCAAGTAATTTTAGGCCATGTTTTCATAAAAAAAATAACACATTACATAAAGAGTTACATTACTTTGTTCCTAAATTAATTAGTTTAAAATATAATAAAATACAAAATAAGATTGTATTTCATTTAAATATATATATAAAAGCCAGGTTTTTTCATTTACTAAATTGGCTATTTGACAATTCTAACGATAAAATATTTAATCTGTTGGAGACAGTAGCTTATGGGTCCACAATAATTATACAATATGTGTTTTGCATTAAAATAAATTGTAAATATTTCATTATTGAAAAATAAATTTGAGTTTTTTTATCTGTGGATTACAAATACTGGAACGCTGGCGGCCATGTTTGTGCAGCGTGTGACGTCACATCTCACATAACAAAACATCGTGTGTTTTATCGTTTGCAGTTTGCTGAGAAGATCACCCTAAAATATTTTAATTAGTGCTTGTGAGAAGTTTAACGAAATGGAGCCGGGTTACACAAAAGCTGATAGTGCAAATTTACCAAAAATAGATTCATTTATGGTTGCAAATTTTTTTGCATGTAATCCTGACTTTTGCTCAGCCGAGTTTCGGAATGTAAAAACTTCCGTGTAAGTACCGAAATGAACAAAGTAATTATGTATAATTTATTGGTAAAAGTTAATGTGTATAGTTCTTAAGTCAAGTAGTAAAAATTTTATAAAATAATTTTAAATTACTTAAAGGTTATGTTGATAATTTTAGATCTTCGCGACAGTCGTATGGTGAATAATAAAAATAATACTTTTAAAATTAATAAAAATAATGTCATAAAAAGAATTGTTTTTATGACATGTTTTATGTACAAAATACTGGATTAAGTTTAATTTATTTTCAGTAAATCAGAGGCTAAATTGATTGCTTTTAAATACTTACATCGAAGTGATCTTCACAAAAAAAAATTGCAGATTTATCAGATGTAAAATTCAACTCTCAGCGTGCTAATTGTAACCACTGCTTTCGACGTTTAGGACATTTAGGGACGTGTATAAACAATTTGTCAGGATATTTAATTGTAGAACTTTTACACATAGGTACGGCACACGTCTTGTAGCTTGTCATTTTCATAAAAAATATTTATATTCTAAATATATATATATATATATATATATATATATATATATATATATATATATATATATATATATATATATATTAACTTATATGAGCTTGTCAATGAAAAAGCTGCAAACTTTTAGCTTAAAATATGTTTAAGAGTTGGAGCATCGTAGCATGGAAAATATATAACATGTTATATTCTCCATGCATCGTAGTTAGCTTTACTTAGTTTATTGAGATATGACGTCACAGCCAGGAATGTCACGTGATGTGCTGTTTTCGCGCGACTTTCAAATTACTGAAAGATTAATATATTTTTTTCCGAATAAATAACGCTTTTTTCAGAAAAAAATAATTGTAAGAGGTATAAAATGAACCTACGTATGTTTTAAAATATCTTTCCGAAAACTGTCAAATAGCCAATTGTGGTATTTTTTACCCAGTAGCGACAGTTTCTGTTGTATTATGGGGTGCACCTCTCGCCGTGTTAAATACATACAACAACACGGAAGAAATACATCTAACAGGTGGTGACAAAAATGAACCTAAGAATGTAGATACATATGTATAAAAAATTTCATTTTTTAACAAAACTAAAATTTTATCTTAAATTATAAGACATTACAAAATAAAAATGTTGAAATTTTTTTACTTATAACATATTTTGGTACTTAAAATAAGGTAAAAAGTATGATAAAATTTTAAATGCTGAAACCCTGATATCGTGTAATATATACAGCCAAGATATTCTAATAGTAGCGATAACGAAACGTAAATTTGGTACGCTGAGATCTATTCAGTGTTTCGATGGTAGGTACTTGTATAACCAATTATGCAAAGCGTCTTCCGCGTTGCGGTGCGCTGTTCGCGGCGATGTGCTCGCGGGGCGCAATAGGGCGGCCGCTGTCGCGCTCTTTCCTCACTCGTAGCGAAATAACGACCTCAATTTGCATAACATTGCTCGTCACCCCTTATTCCCCACCAGCGGCTTTCGCAGGCTCTGTCCCACCGGACTCTACACCTTTTTTGTTCATAAAATCTGTCCAGTATGAGCTGTCTATTAAAATTCATAAAATACGACATTAAAATTAAAATAAAATGAAAATAAATCTCCTAAACCCAAGTTGATATCATTCTGGTTTGTGGGCGAAACGATTTTTGGGTCTTATCGTTTGATTTAGTATGTCGTTTCATATTTACAAAGCACGGAGGGGCTTAAAAAGGTATTAAATATATCAAGCAGAGCGCCACTGCACCGTCCGTAGCTTATGAGTGGTCATGATAAGTTGTTTTGGCCGCATTTGTAACTTCTTCGTCCAACTTTCAGTTTTAATTGAATCAAAGTTTTCGGCTTTTTGCGGCGAGTGTGCCAGCCACGCACGCTCTCCTAACTCCAATAAACTTTCTTTATTAAATTATCAGAAGTACAGAAATGTTCTCCCTTTGAACGCGGTGCAAATTGAAAATAGTCTACCAGAATACAGTCATATTTTTAATGCCACAAGTTTACTTTTCACTTGATGACCTGTGTGTTGGTTAAAGATAAGAATTTTAAATTACAAGTCTTTCATATGTGGATTTATTTTAATGTTTATTGAATGTTTACAAAATTTGATATAGAGCGTTAAGTGATATTTTCTAATATAAATTACTAGCTGCTCACCCTCACTTCGTTCGGGCTCGTCTCTAGGAAAACAAAAATAAACCTATTCCACGGGAACCGTACATCTTTTTCGGGATAAAAAGTAGCCTATGTGTTATTTCAGACTATAATCTATCTCTGTGCCAAATTTCATCCAGATCCATTCCATTCAGCCGTTCTGGCGTGAAAGAGTAACAAACATACATCCATACTCACAAACTTTCACATTTATAATATTAGTATAGATATTAGATAAATAATTTTGTATGTAAAACATAAAAACATAAAAAACAATTTTTTGTTGTCTAGTTAATTATTGCGCAAAGAAAGCATAAGTGAGAAAGAAAGCATAAAGACATAAGGCAGAGTAGTCTGCCCACAAGTATAAAACTATGTTTCTACACTAGTACGCTATTAACAGTCACGTAGTGGACTGCTTATTTCTCACGTTGCGGATTCAAATTTTGAGCAAATATGTCGGTTTATGTCGCCCCTTTTATTGTATTTTACCTTTGTGTTTACATTTTCTTCCTGTTATTTAGGAGCGTTCTTTTATGTTTTAGTTATGAAAACAGAGTTGTTGTTTTAACGATAAATAAAAAAATATGTAAATTTGTTTGTCGTTATAGTTTTAAGTATATAAAAATAGTATTTATTACATTTTAAAGTAATCTAAAATTTATATTATTATTTAAATCTAAGAAATAATACTGTGGATCAATATTATAAAATCTATACATATAATAAAATTGTAACTAAGCCGAATCTGTACATTAAACATTTTTTGGAAAATCTTATTGAAATAGAGTTTATTATCGATACAGAAGCCAAATTTATAGTTTTTAGAATTTTTGTCTGTCTGTCTGTCGGTCTATCTGTCTGTTACCGCATCACGAGAAAACCACTGGACAGATTTTGGGTATGATGATAGCTGGTTATCCGGGTCGATATAAGATACTTTATACTGATAAAAAATATCTCATTTCTGCTTGCTAAGACGTAACGAGGGACGAACCCGAGCGGAGCGAGGGTGAACCGCTAGTTATGTTATAAAAAAATTTTTGGTGATACAAAAACATACTACAGACATTTGTAATTTCTTTGGAGAGATTTATGTAAAGCTTCAGTGTATAGCTTTTTCGAAACCTCTCGTTGCGGATATTGGAGATTTACCTAAGTGTGACGAGGTCTATACAAGACTTGCCGTGCCGAAGCTTTCTATTCTATCCAAGCGTCACACAATGCTCCGCTTTAGTTATAGTTTCCTCTCTCATCATTTCCTTCCTAAATAGGTGTATTCCGTTGTAGTTTTATTATTAAAGCTGATAGCAAATGAGTGCATTTATGAATAATAAAAACAAAATAAAAACGTATTAATATTGCTAAGTATAAACATTAGATTATTGCTTCTAACCGAGGGCAGTCCAAAATCTTTCTAGTACTTACTTACTCCCTTGTTGTTCACTTCTGCACTCATAAACGTCTTCATCATTAATAAATTCTTTGTAAACTCTTACTGTCTATACATAGTACCTACCTAATCTTATGTCGTTGGTCCTCTAGAATCCGATTTGAAAACATCTTTTTGCATTATTTTAACATGGTTATTAAGAATAGTTCTAGATTATTATCTAATATCACACATGAATATTATAAGCGGGGCTATTATACAATGGATAATAAACAACGAAAGTGAAGCCGCGTGATAACACCAGTTAATAATAAAATTATGAATGAAAATATATGAATATAACTTGCTACAATAATTTAGAGGATTATTTAGACATATTTATTTAGAAGAAGCATTGAGCATGTTGACATTCATTACGCATATTGCGCCAACAATTCGGTCTCGGTATGAATATGAAGAAAAAATTACCGACTAATTTAATACAGCCGGGACCGTCTAATAAATATTAAATCTCATAAAGATGTTTTAAATATTTCAGTTCTGTATTAATTTTGATTATAAGTAAAAAAATCTCTGAAACATTTCTCGCAGATACTAGTGTCTACAGTAATTCTATCAATTAAACGTAACGTAACGTTAAGGTAAACTTAAACACATATATATGTACATGCATATTTATAAAGAACTTTCACATAAGAAAATCGACACCCACCATACTCCCCGGACCTTGCTCCAACATATTACCACTTTTTCCGTATTAGGACAATTTCTCGCAAGGAAAAAAAAATTATTCCGATGAGGCCATCAAAATCGCCTTCAGAGATTTTAATGATTTTCGCTCCCACAATTTTTTCAGCAAAGGCATCAATGAACTACATATAAAATGGCAAAAGTGCATAGATAGCAATGGTACATATTTTGATTTATTAAATGTATAATTTCATTTTTTTTCTTTTTTATTTTTCTGTATCAAACACCAATTTCATATGTACTAAAACTGCAACAAAAAAACTTTAAAAAGTAGGTTTCCCACAAGTTTTCATCCCTTATTTTATCTTTTTATGGGATGAATTTCAAAAAACGCTAAAACACGTATTTATTTAATTGTATTGAAGATCATTAATACCAAGTTTCAAGAAATTCTGATCATAAATATTTTTTGGGTTGTGTTATAACGTGTACTCCCGTGGGAATGAGATGATCTCCCGTGGTAAAAAGTATCCTTTATGTTGACCCGGATATCCAGCTATCATCATACCGAATACAGACAGACAGACAGACAAAAATTCTAAAAACTATAGATTCGTCCTCTGCATCGATAATAATGTCTATTTCAATAAAAATTTCCAAAAAAATATTTAAGGTACAGATTCGACTTAGTTAGAATTTTATTATATGTATAGATGATGATGTCAATTAGTTCATCTTCTGACTATTTCAAAATAATCTAATTTAATGTCATATCAGTATGTTTAATTCGAATAAATTTTTAGTTGAAGATCGGATTCGGCTTAGCCTGCTCGTTAGGTATTTTTCTGTGAACTCTTCTACGTTTAAAGAAAAAGACGTAACATTTTAGACTTTACCCTAACTACTCGCAGTGTTTTATGTTAAAGTCAGTAAAAAATAAAAGCAGTAGTAGAGAAAGATAAGTAGATCGAAAAAACTATGATTTTAATTTTTTGACGCATTTTCGATTAATATTTTTAGTGTGCATTATTAGAATGTGAAATTAAGTTTTTAATTTCAAACAATGTAGCTGAAAACAAAAAGAAACTGAAAAGAAAACAAAATACATAATGTAATAAAGATAAGGTTTAGATGTATTTATTCGTATATTTCTCAGAAAAGATGATCAATCGTTATAGAAGACACACTGATTATACAATGTAAAAAAAATCGTTTAAAATATGTACACGTCTTAAAAACTTATCGAGGTTAATGTTTTTATGTAATCCTTCTTTGCCTTGTCGTGTTTACTTTACTTTTCCTGTATCACTCGATCTACGAAAAATAAACGTTATTCTCAAAGGTACGCTAACATTGGCCTCGTAAAAAGCGTAAAAAGCTACGGCGATAGACTTAACACGGGGGTAAATGCAGCCGGCAGGTACGCTGGCACGATGACAGTGCTACAGCTCCCCACGGACCCCTTCCGCGATCCTCGTAAATTGCGAATATTAGATTATAAGTACGGACTGTGGCGAGTAGCACGGGGGCCATCAGCCGTTCGCCGAACTCGTTTCTTGCTTTACATACCTCCGTGATCTGAATCTGCTTTTTACATATTCCCCTTCGTGCCGTTTTAACTTTTCGATATGTTGTCATTGACGGAGATTCATTATTACGTATAATTTATTCGTAGACAATATTATATTTATTTTTTGATATATTATAGTAGATTTTTTCAGGCATGTAGATTTCATTGATGTTATAATCATGTATATTCTTAAAATAAGGATTTTTTACATTTTATAAGGAAAGATATCGATGAATTTTTAACCGACTTCAAAAAAGGAGGAGCTTTTCAATTCTTCGGAATCTTTTCCTTTTTATGTATGCCCCCGATCACTCGAAGACGTCTGGACTCTGGACCAATTTGGCAAATTCGTTTTTTTTGAAAGGGTATACTTCCCAGATGGGCCCGTAGTCATCAGTTCAGAATCTAATGATGGGATCCTGAAGAAATCGCAAAGAAGGAACTCTTTAAATTTTATAGGCACACAAAAATGGAAAATTAAAAACTTACAAAAAATTCGGCTTCAAAACACTAAAAAGTAAAAAATAACTAAATGGGAATTTTCATTAACAATAGATAGATACCTAATCAGATATTTTCGGCTCAGCTGACATCAAAAATCAAAAAAGTCAAAGCACAAATACAAACATATTCAAAACTAGGTATCTATAGTTAATGAAAACTCCCATTTAATTATTTTTTACTTTTCAGTATTTTGAAGTTCGTTTTTTTATTGCATATTTGGGTGACTGTCTGAAAAAAAAACATAGATAAGTTTTATTTAGACACAACAAACATGCGGTCAAAGCCATAAATACATACACAAGTGTACACGTTGTAGGAGTCAGATATATTACAAGGTAAGAAATTATAATTACTTTATTGTTTTATTTTAAATGTATCCTAACTAGTAGGTATATATAATTTACATTATCACTTAGTACCTGGGCGACCAAAACTCGCTCGGAGTTCTTTTTTGTTATATGGTTTTTTTAGATAAAAAAAACTAAAAACTTGAATAAATACAAAAAAAAACAAAAGTAAAAACTTTGTATTCCGACCGGGACTCGATCCCGGGCATATGCGTTGTCTAACTTGCGCCTTGACCGCTTGACCACGATGCTTTAGAATCGTGGTCTGAATTCGAATTCTGAATCCGAGTGTAGGAAATTATCGACGATATTCTGCGTAGAATAATGCAAAAGAAAACCGCATGAAAACTCGAAAACACGCGTTTTCCCAGACTAATCTAGATCGATTTTTCGCCCCCGAAAGCCCCCGCACACCAAATTTCAGCGAAATCGTTAGAGCTGTTTCCGAGGTCGCTGATATAAATAAATGAAGATATAAAGATATAAATATACACGAATTGCTCGTTTAACTATATAAGATAAGATAAGATTAGATATGTCATAGCCATATTATGTGTCATATTTTAAAATTAGTTTTCTTTATTATGTGATTAGCTGATATTGCAAATTCGTTTAATGCTCAAATTATTTGAAATATCGTGCATTTCGCTATCTTCGTTATGCTGATCATGATAATAACAACAGCTGCGACGGTGCGGGCGCGAGTGCGACGGTGTCAGTTTGCCTACCCCGTTCCGTTACGGCTTCATTAGGCAAGCGAAGCGTCGCGTGTTCCACTCAAACCTCTTATATGCTTCCACTTCTGTACTCATTACGTACTTACTGAATTCTGTACCTCGTTCAATTAAACTTCTTAAGTATTCAGTACAATGCCATCTAAATATTAATATAACGGTAAAATTTCCGTTTATTACAAATTCTACTCCAATTAATATGTTTTAATTTATTTTGTTATTTTTTATATGTTTCAATATGCATAGTAGATCTTAAGCTTAGGCTTAAATTTATGTACATACTAAAATTAAATTCGGATGTATTATGTTTTTTGTTTATTTAACGATGTCTTTGCCAATGAATAGGTTAACGTTTTGGTAATTATTTTGAAAAAGGAACAATTTAAGGTAAGCGCATTATAAATAAATATATTTCATAAAAAATACTCTTATAAATATCATGAAAAATTCAATCCCTAAGGGTGGAATAATTATCTTATTTAGGAGTATAAGAGGAGATTATTTTATTAAGAGTTCTTAATTAAGACGAAATCACATTTTAACCCGCCATTGGTATGATATGTAATTTTTATTACGGGGGCGACATAATCACTGAGTAATAAAGCTCCTTTAAATAAAGAGAAAAAAAACCCGCCATTGGTGACGTATATGTCTGTGAGACCGGGTGCTACGAAAAGTCTAAAAACTTTTTTATTCGCTATCAATTTGTGTTGTTATTTCGGGTAGCTGCTTCATTTTACGTCCCCTAACGTACCGCCTATTTTGCGACAAAGACCTAGACGCATGTTCTGGAGTTTTAACTCTAACCCGGTGCATGTGACCGGCGTCACCGAATACATAAGTCAAATAGTTATAATTGAATTATTTAATTTTCACATTTTGTCAAAGCTATAAACATTTTTTATTTACTTTTGTTATTATTTTCATTGTTTATTATACTATTTTAAGGTCAGTAAGCTTGTTGTATGATTTATTTGATATTTCCTGAAAATACATAGGTATTTTTGTTTCGAGTTCTAAACCTTGTTTGAGCATGTCTTACGGTAGAGAATAACGTCGTCCCAAAGCTTTTCGCCAAGAAACTTTAACAGTCAATGAGGACAAATCAACAACATTATCTGACAGTTGTGACGAACTGGTGAATCTTGCATGATATAAAGTTCAGAAATGTAAAGTCAAATACGTTTGGTCTTAATGGCACAAGGAAACGTCCTACTGAATTTTGTGTTACAATAACACAAAGGGTGGCGTCAATATCGCGTATCATTTATTATAAATTACATTTGTGAAGATGGACAATGTAGCTGTGACGATTGGTTTTCAAAAAATGATCAATGATGTGAGTATGAATAAAAGAAAAATAGAAAAAACTAATTAAGCTGTTGCTAAAATGCAAGAAATACTTGTGTACTTGCGTCTTGAACACGTAGTGACTTTTTGCACTAGTTGTTTGTCTCAAGAATAGTTATTTTTAAAAACTATTTTTTCGATAATTTTTTTTGTTCGAAGGATAACTGTTTTTATTTATTTTATTAAAGTTCCTAGGGTCAAAAGACTGACAGAAGCTGATTACTAAAAAAATAATACATGACTTTAGTGTGTTTTGAATTTAAAAAAGTTATGCGTAAAGACATGTTAATTTTTAACAGACTTTAAAAAAAGGAGGTTATCAATTCGACAGGTATGTATGTAATGTTATTGGAGCTGCAAAATATTCACTTACGATAATCTATTAGGGCTTGCAAACAAATACATATACACAAAATTTTATATTTATATGTATGTTTGTATTTATGTTTGTCCACACATTTCTCCGAAATTAGTAATCGGATTATGAAATAGTTTTTTTGCTCAACTTAGGGAAAAGATTTCATTAAAATTGCTTTAGTAGTCTTTATGATATGAACTAAAACGTATGACGGCCTGACTTATTGAAACTAGCGACGGGTATGGCGTCAAAGGGAAAACATGTCAAAACTTTGGTCAAAATTTCGTTTGCATGTAAGAATATCAAAATGGCCAAAACCAAACTGGCCTCACGATACAAATCCGCGGTGAGAACTAAAAATTAATAAGATTGCCGAGCCATCCGATACGAGCTACGGGAGTGGATTATTATTATTTAATGACAAATTAGATGAAGTTGTAGCTTTACGATTGCAACGTAAACGCAACATTTTTCTTGGTATGCTCGTAGATCATGAGGTTGTTTCAAAAGTTTGCTGGGAATTACATATATATATATATATGGTTTATATGGTTGAATTGAGAACCTTTTTTTGGAAGTCGGTTGAAAATAAACGATAATAGGTTGAAAATATTTTCTTTTATTATCAAATCCATACTATCCATACTAATATTATAAAGCTGAAGAGTTTGTTTGTTTGTTTGTTTGGTTGAACGCGCTAATCTCAGGAACTACTGGTTGGAATTGAAAAATTCTTTTTGTGTTAGATAGTCCATTTATCGAGGAAGGCTTTAGACTATATAACATCACGCTATGACCAATAGGAGCGGAGCATAAATGAAAAATTTTGCAAAAACGGGAAAAACTGATTCGCTTTCAAAGCTTCCGTTGCGTGCGCTGCGTAAACGGTTAAAGTTACGCAAAAATTGTGTATGACGGAATTGTTTCCCTTTAAAAGTTCTAAAAAAAAGTCCGCGACAGCATATGCTTATCTTTGAAGGTTGACTCAATATAACCCTTTTTATGGTAATCAAATTTGTTCCAAAATAATGCATTACTTCTGAAGGTGTTTTTAGAAATATGATATTAATCCTTATTCAAATAAATACGTTATTTATCACGAGTACTTAATTTTGAATAAAGGTGCTCTTGACATCATTTGATTTCAATGAATATCTTAGGAGATATCATAGTTTTAAAATATACATATTTAGCTTTACGCGGACTATGGGTGAGCGCGCTCTTAGCCCGATGCAAGGCGAGGGCGGAGCGGTCGTGAGGGGGGAGGGCACTGGCCGCCGCCCGGTAGCTCTGCGAGCATTCACTATTCCACGCGGACGAAGTCGCGGGCAAAAGCTAGTAATTAATACTTTCAAAAGCTATGTAAAATAATCGAAGTAAAATTGGCGTTACCAATGGCGGGTTAATATAGATTAGTATCCTTTATTTATTACTCGAATAATAATGAAATATAGAATATATCTATTATTATGTAGTATAATCTATTTAAGTTCGCATGCAAGCAGATTAAATCATTTAGCTTAACTATTAAGAGCTCTTATAAATTTATTTTCGTTTATTCTATTAAAATGAAGCGTAACCGTGAGCGAAGCGTAAGCGTAAACGTAGCAAAAGCTGATCGCTGGTAATTCACTTTATCGCTTCGCTCGCGTTCGTCCCTAGGTACGTTTTCACGATTAGCTATGTTTATACACAAATAGTAGCTTGCTACTTCTAAGATATTCATTTAAATTATATAGCGTTTTCCCCTTGATTCGCTCGGATGCGTACGCTGTACGCGGCTTTTTTTCACAATTTCATGGGTTTAAATTTTTTTTTTCGCGGAACCCTGATACTTTTTCTAAAATAAAAGTAGCCTAAGTTAATCCTTATAACAGCAGCTATCTGCCAGTGAAAGTCCTGTCAAAATCGATCCAGCCGCTTCAGAGATTAGCTGAAACAAACAGACAGATAGACAAAAATGGTAAAAAATGTTGTTTTGGTATATGTACCGTGTACACATCCATATTTTAATGTTACAAACATACACTCCAATTTTATTTATCTGCATAGATGAACGTAACATTATGGAATTTTTTGCAATTCACATACTAATGATTATATTGAGTACAGAGGGTGGAATATAGAGCTACTTTCCCCTACTAAGTTTTAGTTAGCTCAAAAATTATAATTCTTGCTCTTTTTAAAATATCAGAAATGGTGCAAAAATCGAAAACATTGTCCTTTCAATATAAAGCAGGATAATTGAATCTAATTTAAAAATGAAACCTAAAATTTGTGAACTTAGAAAATTTTATCCATTAATTTTCTAAACAGTATCATAAAGTGCGTATATCAATTATGAGGTTAAAAAACTTCTACATGAAGAAAGTCGCAGATACCTACTAGGTAGTTTTTGCATAAATATACTTGTGTTTCGAGGCGTCGGCGGTGTTGGTAATGCATTACCGGTGGTTCTGCCGTCTCGCGTCGCGGAGCGACGCCTGTTCCGCGGCTTTGGCCTTTGTGAACTTCCCCGTATAATTACTCTGGGACTATGGGAAATAGCTCACCGGGCGCTAGAACACTTTTGTATTATTACACTAAATTAATGCTGGCGTAAAGTTGCAAATATTAAAGAATTGTATATTTTGCTGTGAGCATCATGTTGTATTACAGTGGAATTGTGCGAGTATATCATGTATTCAGCCCTTTTTGACGTCCTACTGCTGGGCACGGGCCTCCCTTCAATACGAGGGGGATCAGGCCATAGTCCACCACGCTGGCCAAGTGCGGGTTGGCGGACTTCACACGTCTTTCGAAAACTTGCTAGGTTCTCTCAGACATGCAGATTTCCTCACGATGTTTACCTTCACCGTAAGGCAAGTGGTAATCATGTTAGAAATGATTCGCACATGAAAATTTCAGAGGTTTGAGACCCGGGATTTGAACCCGCTTCACTCGGTTTCCCAAGCGAGCACGTTACCACTGGGCTACCACTGCCTAGTATATCTGCCGAGTATATCATATTCTATACATATAATAAAACTGTAGAGGTCGAATGTCTGTACATAGAAAAAAAAAATGCTAAAAACCAAGTCAGGGGGATGTAAGGAGAGAAATAGAACAAATCCACTTTTTTTCAATTTTTTTTGTTTCTCTGTCTGTTTGTATGGGCTAATCTCCGAAACTGTTTGACCGAATTAAATGAAATTTTGCATGGCGGTACCTTATATCCCCCGTCAACATTTTAAATACTTTTTATCCCGAAAAATTAAAGAATTTCCGTGGGATAGTTAAAAAACTATAATAACTTATACAGCTTAGTACACAAAAATTACTGATTGGATTTTAATGAAACTTTATAATAATATAGTTTATACATCGGAGTAACAAATAGGCTACTTTTTATCCCGGAAAAATGTACGGTTTCCGTGGGATAGATTTGTTACTGTTTGTCTAGAACAATATATGTATTTCAATCAAGTATTTAGTTCCAACATTAATTTGGCTTTATACTAAACTAACATACAACTATTGACACTCGTAAAGTTTTATTGGTACAAAATACAAATCATGATATCCTACATACTCATGTTCAGTTTGAACGAAGTTCAATATCTGATGCGACAAACTTTTGGCAAGACAAATTATAGGTAGCAAATAACGGCAAAGTTTATGATACTCGAGGTTATCAGAAGTAAGCGAGGCTATATTTAACGTACAAATGTGTGGCCTGTGTTTTCTCACACGACGCTATTAAATGCCGCTCGTTGCTTCTCATTATCTCGCAGCCCCTGTATATTATATTAATAAAGTATGTTCATTATTTATTAAAATATAACAGACAACTGTGCTGTTATTTTTTGTTATAACAAATTCTAATCATGTAAATAATTTAAGGTACTATTACTAGTACTATTACCGGTACTATTAACAGTAATGTTACTAGGTTTGAACTACCTAGTACTATACGAAATACGGTATGCAAAGTTATTTGTTAGGGTACTAGAAATATATTTTAAAATTCTTTTTATGTATGTCGACCTGGGAAAAGTTCCACTTAGTTTCGTCTGCCCGACGCTATATCGTGCTCTATCTAAGTAGAAACTACGCGAGTGGTTGCGAAATCCACGGACGCTTTTAAGACGTTTTCATAATAAATGTCTACAAAACTACAAATTTGCTTTGGTTCTTAGACATTTAAAGATTTGCCACAACCTTATAATGAAAAAGAACTGTCTACTCATACACTTCATATAAAATATTTATACTTTAATTTAAGACTACTAATAACTTCACAAGAAATCTGAGAAAAATTTAAAGCGGTACCATTCTCTTCACCATTGGCTATGAAACATGATTCCTTAAGCGTTAGGATAAAACGAATGTTCACTTTATTTTCACATTTGTCAGCGTTCGTTTTGTGCCCACTAACATAAATTGAATGTGGAAGGAAACCTCGCAGGTGAATGTAAAATAGCCGGCTTTTCCGAGATAATACCACCAAAATTTTACGACACCATTATGGGATTTATTGGCCGTGTCACATTTAGCGAGAATATTTTCTTAAACATTTTTACAAATCGCTTTTTTGTCCTTGATTACAGAACTCGAATGGACGGTGGTATTAATAACACCACTGTGACAGATGAACTAATACCATTGAAAGACAATCAAATAGACTGTAAAAACCGCTAAAATGTATCGGGCTGATATTAGTTGACCACCAAAAAGTTTATATTGTTTGCCACATATAGTTTATACACTATTGACAGTCTTTAACACCAATCAATATTGTAGCTACATGTAAATTTAACACCTTAAACGACCAGAAGTCCTCTTAGGTACTATGCTCGTAGCTTACGTACAAATGTACAACAGGACAACCGCCTAGTGCCAATAACTGTTGTCTCGTACACTAATGGCTGAAACAGGCGTTCAATTAAACGTGCCAATTCGGTCGGAGATAACACTGTTAAACGCTACGCATCGGATACTGTCGGACGCCGGGCTCATTTCATTCTAACCAACTTGTGCAAATAGAAGTCCATATATGAAGCATACTTATATACAGATCAACGTTTAAAGTTTTATTCAAATATAAGTCTACGTTAGATTTAGGTTTAATCAATATAACGAATGATATGTGTTAAAAGTATATTTTTTAGATCTTATCTTTTGATTTCAAGATTAAAATTAATTTTTCATCGATTACAACAAATAGGAAAATGCTTCATTCAAGTAAGTATTTTTCTTAGTACTATTACACATTTATTTTTTAACTATATTTTCCATCTCCAAAATTGATTATTATGATTTTGGGATGCTATAGCGAAATTGTATAAATGTACTAATTGCCCCATCTCAATAAAACTGTTTTAAAGAAAAATATAATAGAAATCATATTTAATTTAATTATTTAGAGTAGAAAAACATGTAATTTTAATTTTACTATTAAGAAAGATAAGTCGTCGTTAACAACGGAAATCTTTTAATGACAGAAAAAATTCTATCGCAACTTGAAAATTTATACGTCAAATAATTAACTAATGAAAATCGTGCAGCCATGTTTTACTTCATAAATATTATCTTCATGGCCTGGTGCCACGGCCTGTCGATAAATTAATGGAAGGGACTACGTCACCTGAAATTTTATGTTTCCTTTTTCGCACTCTCCGCTTATATTTTATTAGGTCGACCTTTCTACTAGGCAGAGCTATTGCTGTTATTTAAGTAAATTAACCAAGAGCTAACTTAAACATAGTATTTGGGATTAAGTGTACGAATGTTTAAAAATTTTAGTATGCTATAAAAATCATTTTAGTTGCCTGTTGATTTTCCAAGGTTGAAAATTCGTATTAATATTATGTGTACGTTTTAGAGACAACATGATATAATTGCTGCTGTCTATTGTCTTAATAATATTAAATATTATAATTAATGAAGAGGTAATCTTTCCTTATTCATGTCTCACCTTCATATGGAGCTTTATCTTTAATAAATATAATTTTTTCCACGATAAAACAATCTTTCTCTTAATACAGTACAATATTGTTCTAAACACTAAAGAAAGAAAAGTTGGAGTAAAAATTGACAATAACATTATACATTTAAAACGTGATGTTTACTTACTAAAAAGAATTTAAGCTTTAAATTCGAATTTTCATCAACAAATTCAAACCTTCAAAGATGGGTCTGTTTGTTTTTAGTAGGTTATGATTTACTCCAATAAGGTATTGTGGGAAAGTATGAGAATAGAAGTATAAATGTACATCACGTAAAAATCAAGCTAATCAATCATCGAGCAATCATCGAGCTTAAATATTGCTTAAATATTTAGATTTGCATGAGTGCATTATAACAAATAAAGTTTGCAAATTTTTAAGTTAGGATGTAGGGGATATTCTCTAAAACTATTGATCCAATTCCAAAAATCCTGTCACTGATGCTGAGTTGCTTTATCGGCGTGCGCTGCCTAAACGATTTAAAATAAAGCAGATTTATGGCAAAATGACATCTACGAGACATAATTTGCATGATTTCGTTTAATTGAGTTAATTATTACAAATAGTAAGCTACAGAAATATTAGGTTCCAAATAGTAAAACGAAAATACTATAATGTCAAATTAGCATAAATAAAATTCATAACCATTTATGTAATTTGCTATTTTACCTTCTTCATTTATTGCCCATGGAGGCGACTATTGATACGAATCCATGCTATTTTGACCCCCGGATTCGATTTGTGCCTCATTATAGGCACCTGTGCGTCGCGTTTGTCGATAGTTGGAAAAAGTCCCTATACTCTTCGACCTATAATCTCAATACCACGTTCGTACAGTAGTAATATTCACCTAATAAATATTTTCCGTCTTGAAAATTTGCTTTGTAACTATTGAAAGTTCGAAAATTATTCTCGAAATGGGAAATGTTAATATTTTCTCGACTTTGCATTGCACGTCCTACATATTTTGAAACAATGAACTTTGTTAACAGCCATAATTAACAACACGTTTATTTTAAAAGATTTAGAATTTATTTTTAACAAAGGTGATTAACCTATACATCAATAAAAAATATATATTTTTTTATACTTTTTATAAAAGAGCAATGATCTTAAGAGAAGTTTTGGCTGTTAGTTACCGATTTTAAAAAGTATAGATAACAGCTTGCAAAAAGTTTTATTGAGATTAGGTTTTTTGTTCATTTCATGAATGAAATATTTATTTATTTATTAAATATGGAATACATATTTGACCTTATAATATGTTGGTGCGTTAATATTTAATGATATCTTTAAAAGTTTGTAAATAAGAATTGTTGTCGTTGTCAATTTCTTTTCAATTTGAATTGTTCATTCCGTAAAATATATTACCATTGTGAATTATTACCATTGTGAATTAACCTTTACTTTATAGCTTGATGGCACGCAGGTTGAGTGTGGTGATTACGGCAATCACCTCTCATTGTTTAAATGAGAGAGCCCCTGAATTATAGTGATATACTGAAACTTAAATTATTAAATTTACTTTATAGTAAATAAATGGAAAACGTTATATGTATAAATATAAAAAAGCTATACGAGCTATCCACTTTCCAATATAAGGTTAATCTAGTGAGATTGAAATAATACGAGTTGTTGTGTGATTCCTTCTAGTCACGGGACGAATATTTGAATAGACTGTACAATTTCTCGCGGTCTGGTAAAGAAAAAGAGGGGGATTGTTTTAAATATGTTTTAAATTAATTAAACCAATGAGTTTAGATTCTTTTCATTTTCATTGTGATACATCCTATACATTATGATTGGTAAACTTCAGTTTTCTGTTAGTTCTTTTAAAAAATATGTTGGTATGATTCATAGATTTTATTAAGTTACGCTATTACTGGCAAACTGTTTTGGTTTCACCTATAGGAAGAGAAACACATATTTAGAGAGATACATAGGTGTCGGACATACTAAACTATTTCTCTAAACATTAACACATACATATGTTATAAAAAATAATAGTAAAAAACATTTTTTAAAACAAGCTTTTATTTAAATGCTCTGAAAAGAAAAACGAAAATCAAACCTATAATTTATTACATTACACAAACTATATGATAAAAAAGCTTGTCGCGAGATTTACCTATTTTGAATATTAGGTATATTCTTGTTTATCTACACAGGTAAATCTCGCGACAAGCTTTTAAATCATATAAATTGTGTGATGTAATAAATTGTTGGGTTTGATTTAATTTAAAGTTTTTTTTTCTTCTTTTTAAAGCATGTAAATAAAAGCTTGTTTTAAAAAATGTTTTTACTATTAATTTATTTTTTATTTAATTCGTATTTTTCTCTGCAAACCCTTCTTAAGGATTAAGAATGACGTTTAGTTAAATTTGATTTGCAAGATTTCATGATAGACAGACAAGCACATACCGGGACAGGTGAAACTAAATAAATATGTAATGATAAATCGCCATTTTGCGACGCCCGCCATATTGGATTTACAATAATGTCACTTTACTCATCATATTTCGCTCATCAAGCCCTTTCATTTGATGCCCATAACATTAGGGTCTCTATGGAAATGATAAATCACCATTTCGTAACTTTCGCTATATTGAATTAAAAATGACGGCATTAAGTAATCGTGCATTGTATCGGAAACCAAAGTAGTGTGCAAATTTCAGCTCACTGGACCCTGGGAAATGAGTTAAATTTAACTTGCAAGATTCCATTACACAGATCTAGATAGGTGAAACTAAATAAAAGCTTGTGTAAAAGCAAAAAAAGATTTCTTTTATGTATGTCTCATTTAATTAAACATTTTTAAATTAAAACTTTTAAATTAAATTTGAGAAGGAAATGCTCAAATAAAGGTGTTAAATATAAGAAACTTATCCACGAGTGTAAACTATAGAGTTGGGCGGTGTTCAACGCTAAATCTTACCAAGTACATTACCGTTTTCCAATATCTAAAGCAAAGCGCTCGCCGCGGCCGCGCTCCTAGAATAACAAAGAACTGCGTGGTTGAGATATTGGGCCACTAATGGACTGTGGTATTTATGAAACGACCTACTTTATCACACAGTGTTCTTCTATCTTTATTTGTTGGATCCACTGGATAAACGATTAATAACGCCAAACGGTATCGGATTCGACGCAAGCTTAGACTACAAGCCAAATCCTAGCAATTAAGCTTAATCAGAACTAATATTTCATTAATCTGAGAGCTTTCTGAGTCGCTATTTATAAATAAAAAGAGAAAATTCTGAACAAGTAAAATTAAAATTATTTTATTGTATTTTTTAATCTTTCAACTATTATTACTTTTACTACATAACTCTTTTTTATCTATATAATATTTTTTTACGAATTAAGTGTAATATTCTATTTACAGCTATCTTAAAATATATATGAAGATAAATATATGTTATTTATCATGATTAAAAACCATCAACATTGTAAAGTGTACGATACGAGATACATAACGTAGAATGTAGAGTTGTGGGGGCTTAATTCCGCACAATCAATCAAGGCGCTGATGAGGGTGCAGCAGCCAATGTGGATCTCGCACTACTTAACTGGTTGAGCCAATCGATAATTGCCACAGATATATTGGCAACTTAATTAATATATAATCAATAAACGTGAACATAGTACGTAATGATGTTATTATGTCACTTTTTATGATTCAAATCTTGCAGTACACAATTTCAAATGCAGTTTCATCTGCTTATGTATAAAATATATCTAGTAAATAAATACCTACATCTAAATATTCTGTTGTAGCATTGAAAAATCACAAACTATTCGACGTTTACTATTATTACGACTATTACGACTATTACGACTCCGTGCCACATATATTACTTTATTGAACTTTTTGTCTTTACATATCGATTAAGTTTTCCTTAGAAAATGAAAACTGATAAGAATACTGTAAGTAGTATGAACAGAGCTTAAAATAATTCCTTTAAG
Source organism: Argynnis bischoffii washingtonia (assembly GCA_033884665.1). Lineage (NCBI taxonomy): Eukaryota > Metazoa > Arthropoda > Insecta > Lepidoptera > Nymphalidae > Argynnis > Argynnis bischoffii. The sequence goes on from CM066609.1 coordinate 7,027,074, forward strand.
CAATCGATAACAGCTATCGATATGGATTGGCAAATTAATTCACTTAGTTAATAACTCGTACGCTGGATCCCAACACCCCGGAAATATTTTATCTTGTGCTGAATTTCCATAAATTTAAAATTACCCTCAACGTTCCTATTTGGCAGCTTTCCATTATGACAAAATGAATTTATTTTGTAGTAGAAGAATATAGGTATGTTTTTATACATATATTAAAATAATAAAGCAATTTATTTTGTTCGTTTTATTCATATATTTCTTGCATTTGTAATAAAGATACAAAATAATGTAATCAAGGGCATTAATTTAAAATATATATAAATCTTCTAGTATCCGTGAATAATAGAAGAGAGAATGACCAATCTCAATATTTACCTTTCGACATATAGGTAATATGTCGAACCCAAGCTTTCAATTCAATTCTTTGTTCCTGGTATGTTTTTACAGAAACTAACTTTGGTGGTTGATAAGCCTTTATGTTTGATAGGTAATGACGATTGAATATCGCGCTTTTAGACACTTTCTTGTACATTTTTTAATCAAACACTCGGTAGTTCCGCAAATTCAATTTTTTAAAATATTAGGTAAACGATACTTTCTTGTAAAAAATACTATTTCTTATAATAATCATAAAACGAATACGAATATTATTAAGATAGACGAATATTTTTATGCCTTGTTAAATATTAATGATAATAATATTGAATGTGCCATAAATGTCGGGACGCGTCCTATTAAAAATTAGCGGATTCGATTAGTATCTAGTTTGTACGAGGTGTTCATATGTGAAATACGATACGTCGATGATTTTGAGTTAGATGTAAATACATGTTATCTACGGGCGTCGCAGGGGTGGGCTGTAGTAGCCTCCATCATAAGTCAGCGCATACTGCAATGGCGCGCCGCTCCCTGACGCCGCGGTCTATGGCCCGTGAATAATCCCCCCGTAATACTAGACGTAATGGTTTGGAATTAACCAATTAGTTGTTTTCTTTTTGCCTCGTCAATAATTATCCTCCGCGTTAAACCGACTAATATTATTTATAAGAAAATCACATAACGAATTGTCATAACTTTGAGAATGTTTAGGTACTTGGATACCAGAAGAAACATAAGTAAATACTACTAGCATATATTTTGTAAATAATTTTCCTTTGCTCATATTTTTTAAGCTTTAGCATGATCTAATTCCTTGTTGATTCATTGCTTAGTTCGTTTAACAATGTAATATTTTTATTACTATCAAAATCAAATATCGAATTGAATATTTATTTATCTATGTAAATATTAATGAATTAATTGTTTGAAAAAATTATGTGTTTGCTTGTGAAATGATAACGTACGAGTGTTTTTTTCTATAAATTCATCTGATTCAACGAATTGTGTGTGCATGGCTTAAAAAGTTACTAATATACTTGTAGTACCATTAATCTTTGTTTTTGTTAGCCTATTTATTAAGAAAAATTATATTTAACATTACGTTATGATGAAATTGTAGCAATTATTACACACAAATAAACTGGGCGAGCGGAGCTGCGGCCAAAGATTATTAAAGATATTAAAGAATTAAATAACCAAATACCAACAAAAAAAATATGTATGTATAAAATTAAATAGTCAAAAGCGTTCATTACGGTTCAAATTATTTTAAGTCAATATTTTACTACATCGGAAGCTTGTTGCTGAATTAATCTGTAAAGATTTCACTTCTCCCAGCTTCATTCCTTCATTTTATAACATCATAAAAGTGATGATTGAGACTCGAAACGTTATAGCTTTAATTTAAAATTTCTAGACGCGTGTATTATGGGCTGCCTCGGGTGCTATAATATTCGCAAGGTACACGTACTACCTAGTGTCTTCGAAGCGAGGGGCACAGCTCATATGCACCTGCGGATATTGCCACGTAAATCAAATTTCTTCTCAACGCTTTACCTTTGATATTTATCGTGAACTGTAGCGACAATTTATTGGCTGTAATTATTTAGAAGAGTTATTTAACATATAAAATTACTGCATAGTTTTTAAATGGAAATTATTGTAATCTACTCAAAGTTGCATACTATTGTATAAATAATAGTAGTGTATAAACGATTATATTAGCAACGAAATAATTAGCCCTAACAAGGGTATGTTAAGTATACGCTGCGCCGATGGCATGAATAACAGGCAGTAACGGCCATCTATATGCCAATAGGATTAATATTTAATGCTGCTATTCTGCGCGGAATTACTCTGACGCTGCGGTTGAGCTTCCCCTGAATTACTGCCTACTGACGTTAGCTGCTATTGGTGTCACACGTTTTGTCATTTGTAAAAGTAGAAATATTACGTGCAATAAACTGTAATTTAACGCGTCCATGAGGAGAATTTATTATAATATATGTAGTTGTTATCATATGCAACTGCGTCATATATTAAGTATGTATGTATGATTAAAATGAAATTACTATATAAATTAATATTGATATCAATTATTTTTAATAACTTATATCCGGCAAAATGTTACGTGACTTAATATTATTGTATGTAATTAAAATATTACTTTATTTCTAGGCATTAAGTAATGAATCTATACATATAATAAAACAGTAACTTGGCGAAATCTGTACATGAGATATTTTTTGAAAACAATGACTGAATGACAATCTGAACTTATCTGTTTCGATATTCAACTTTCACGCAAAAATTATTGAGTCGATTTTAACTAAATTTTGTGTAGTGATATTTTATTATTCGAGTCAACCTTTAGTATACCTTTTACTACAGCAACAATTTTTCATTCCCATGGGAAAACACAATAACTGGTTTTATCGAGTCGTCCTTGGAAATTTATATGGCTAACGCTGGCTAAACCTTAAGAAATACATCAAAACAATGTACTAGGAAATTGTAGATCTTAAAAAGGCCTACAGAAAATTCCACAATAGCATATGATACGCGCAGCGAGACAGCAAGACGAAGATGGCGAACAGCACTTGTGGATCGTTATAGCAAAACGTTATTATCACCGCCTGAATTCAACTCAACCCTCATTTCACCATTACACGGCTTTAAATACAAGTACCCGCACTCACGTCAGAATGATCAAAAAGCAACTTATAAGAAATAATACATTCTGTTATATTATTAAATATTGAATATAAGTTTAACATTAATTAAATATTGGATATGTAAATATGCAAATAATTTATAACTGTAATAAATAGTAATTATTTATACAAAATAATAAAACACACGAGTGATTTGGAAAGATAATACAAAACCCGTTCGGAAACAAAACGCTAATCTATTTTAAGATATTTGAAATATAATTTAGTATTAATTAAATATAGCAATTTAGTAAATATAAATAACGAATTAAATAGCCGATTGATGCCTACAGCACTATTAATACGATTCTATTTAATAAAAGATGTGTTTAGAAATATGATTTGTAACATTCGGCCATTCTGCATTAGCCGTGTCTCACGGCGATTTTATAACTTTTCAGTAATATTCTACTCCTGGAAAAGAATAGAAGTAAAAGACGGTAAATGTTCTTTGTATTAAAATGAACAGCACATAGAACAGCAAGAAAATCTTTACAACTCCAAGGCATTTATATAAAATAGTTGTTATTTTTGTTTACACATTATCTATTTGTTTTTTTTTTTCTTATTAAGTCAATATTTTACTATTCGTGGTCACTATTAGCAGGTTAGTACTTTGTACAAAATATTTTGTTTTAAATGTTTATCAGCAACTGTTGCCACACAGATCTAGGCTTACTAGATGTTGTGATTTTTTTCAGACTCACACAGATCTAAGTCAAATGACTAGATTTTATTTACTAAGTAATTTTATGTTATTCACACAGATCTAAGTCAAATGACTAGATTTTATTTACTAAGTAATTTTATGTTATTCACACAGATCTAGTCAAATTGCTAGATTTTATTCACTAAGCCATTTTATGTTATTCACACAGATCTAGTCAAATTGCTATATTTTATTCACTAAGCCATTTTATATTATTCACACAGATCTAGTCAAATTGCTAGATTTTATTTACCAAGCCATTTTATGTTATTCACACAGATCTAGTCAAATTGCTAGATTTTATTCACTAAGCCATTTTATGTTATTCACACAGATCTAGTCAAATTGCTAGATTTTATTCACTAAGCCATTTTATGTTATTCACACAGATCTAGTCAAATTGCTAGATTTTATTTACCAAGCTATTTTATGTTATTCACACAGATCTAGTCAAAATGCTAGATTTTATTCACTAAGCCATTTTATGTTCTTCACACAGATTTATGTTATTCACACAGATCTAGTCAAACTACTAGATTTTATTCACTAAGCAATTTTATATTAGGCACACAGATCTAGATTTAGTTATTAGATATTTCAATTTTGGAGTCACACAAGGCTTCTAGCTTTAGTTACTAGATATTTTATTTCCTAGTTGCATACGAGTATGTAGCATCAGCTATAGCTTCTATATTTTTTTGACTAAGCAACACGTTGGATTCGGATGATTTGTAAATGGTTACTTTTCGCTTAAATCGTTTGATTAAATAGTTATTCATTCATTACTTCAGTTGCTTTTACCGTTATAGTATTCTTTTTTTTTTTATACATAAGATGAAATATCAAAAGTTAAAAAAAAATATGACTGTGTACCTGAGTAGTTCCACGAAAGTATGGCTTGAGCATTTTGTCCTCCATCCCACTTCTGAGATGATACGCGCAGCGAGACAGCAAGACGAAGATGGCGAACAGCACTTGTGGATCGTTATAGCAAAACGTTATTATCACCGCCTGAATTCAACTCAACCCTCATTTCACCATTACACGGCTTTAAATACAAGTACCCGCACTCACGTCAGAATGATCAAAAAGCAACTTATTAGAAATAATACATTCTGTTATATTATTAAATATTGAATATAAGTTTAACATTAATTAAATATTGGATATGTAAATATGCAAATAATTTATAACTGTAATAAATAGTAATTATTTATACAAAATAATAAAACACACGAGTGATTTGGAAAGATAATACAAAACCCGTTCGGAAACAAAACGCTAATCTATTTTAAGATATTTGAAATATAATTTAGTATTAATTAAATATAGCAATTTAGTAAATATAAATAACGAATTAAATAGCCGATTGATGCCTACAGCACTATTAATACGATTCTATTTAATAAAAGATGTGTTTAGAAATATGATTTGTAACACATACGTCTATCTCCTCAGGCACACTCGCATTAACTATTATATCAATATTATAAAACACTATTATATCAATATTATAAAGAGGCAAAGTTTGTAAATATGTGAGTTTGTTTGTAATTTGTAAGTTTTTATCCCGGAAATCATCCTTTAAGGGAATGCAAAGGGGGATGAAAGTTTGTATGGGAAACGAATTATTTCCCGAGTAAGGGATATAAAACTTATACCCATGTACATCTGTATATATATATACTAATATATAGTCTATCTATTCCATACTAACCGTTTAAACGTACCTAGGGATGAATCCGAGCGAAGCGAGGTAAACAAAAATTTTCGTTTAATAAATTTCATAAAATGAAAACTACTGGGCCAAACTATGTTAAATTTTTATGGGACCAAATGGCAACTATTCCGCATGAAATAAAGAATCACATAAATCGGATCATAAATCTCAATGTAATCGGTGTACATACATAAAAAAAAATACCAATCGAATTGATAACCTCGTTCTTTTGGAAGTCGGTTAAAAATATAAAAATGGCACCAAAATACCTTATAATATTTGTTGAATTTTATTTTAAACAATATTTATAATTTCAATACGTCTTATAGTTGAATATTTAATATTATTTATTTAATTTTAATTGGGTAATTATTGCATTTTTTTTAAATATCTATACTAATATTATAAAGAGGTAAAGTTTGTGAGTTTACAGGAGGTAATCTCTTCCGGCGGCTGGCCTGGCGACGGTGAGCGCGGTTCGTCCGCACTTGTCTCGCTGGGTCAGAAGGCCACACGGTGTCCTGACGTTCAGGCTGACGCAGATGCTTACTGGGCACGGATGCTTTGGTAAGTATCTGTTTCAGGTTGCGCGTCGGGAACCGTTGCCCGTATGCCATGGGTGTGGTGCGACCGAGGACACCTCGCACCACACCCTCGTGGAATGCGCCGCTTGGGCTCCCCAGCGCCATGCCCTGATGGCGGTAGTGGGTGGAGACCTTTCGCTGTGCAGCGTGGTTGAGGCCATGCTGCGCGACGAGGGGTCCTGGTCGGCGATGATCTCCTTCAGCGAGGCCGTCATCTCACTGAAGGAGACGGCGGAGAGGGAACGCGAAGCTAACGCCTTAGCAGACCCAATTCGTCGCCGTCGGCTGGGGCAGAGGAGGCGCCGTTATGCGCATCTTCTCCCGCCACCCTAGAGGAGCTACTGCGGGGGGGTCTCTCCCTGACTCCCCTGTACGTCATCGGGGCGGTCGGGATGCTCTGTGAATCGAGGGCATCCTGATTTAGGCGTGGCAGGCCCGCGAGGTACGGGCTGTCCGCAGGGGTGTTGTAGTGTATGCGCAAGCGATCCTGCAACGCCCCACTGCACTGCGGCGACGGATTCCGCTGTGGGTTTTAGTGAGTAAGAGTCTCACAGTACCTTACCCATTGACGGCCGGTAAGGTCCCCATGATGGGTTTCCCCAGCGTCAACAAAAAAAAAAAAAAAAAAAAAAAAAGGAGGTAATCTCTGGATCTAGATGAAATTTACATTTTAGCGTTTAGTATAGATATTTCAGAGATGAGATATTTTCCTATGAGAGTAGAAAGTATCCTATATGTTGACCCAGATAACCAGCTATCATCATACTAAATTTAATCAAAATCTGTCTAGTGGTTTTCTCTTGATGCGGTCACAGACAGACAGACAATAATGACTATTTCAATAAGATTTTTCAAAAAATATTTTATGTACAGATTCGACTTAGTTAGAATTTTATTTTATGTATAGACTATGTATCACAGTTTATCTTTAAGGGCTTCAATTTTGAAAAGCTATATTTATTGCACTTTTAAACCCTCGAAGGTATATAATTAATCTCTTATCCAATTGGATATTTCTTTAAATTGTCGTGAAACTACTATACCTAATTAATAATAAGTACCTGGGCGACCGAGCTTCGCTCGGAGTTCTTGAAAGATTGTATATTTTACATTAAGTGACTAAGTGTTACTGAGAAAGTTGTATAGATGTCGCGATAAGAACAATTTTCTTTTTAATTTGGCTTAAAAATAATTTTACATTAAGTGACTAAGTGTTACAGACAGAGTTGTATAGATGTCGCGATTAAATTTTGCGTAGAATAATGCATAAGAAAAACGCATGAAAACTCGAAAATACGCGTTTTCCCAGACATGTGACTAATCTAGATCAATTTTCCGCCCCCGAAAGCCCCCATATACCAAATTTCAGCAAAATCGTTAGAGCCGTTTCCAAGATCGTCGGTATAAATAAATAAATAAATAAATATACAAGAATTGCTCGTTTAAATATATAAAATAATTAATACTTGTGTATATGTTCTTCTACATTCTATTCTTGGTTAATTATACTTGTTGCATTTGTAGATATATATTAAGTTATACATCGATAGATATTAGGCGCTTCTATTTTATTAATAATGCTATATTTCTAATGGTAAAATATGTAATATACGTTCCATTGAATAATATAATTCAAATCTATATGTAATTTTGGACAGTTAATTCTAATAGTAAGCTTTTTGCAACACTTTTCTTCTCGTAGCATTGGCAAAGTAATAAGAAACGTTCGTAAAAGAGTATATTAATTTGAATCTAAGTGTACTGAGCGGAAACACAATAAATCCATTTAAATACTACTGTAGAAGGAAAATCACTCATCTTATGGTATCTTGCAAATTAATTGTGGAATGACAGAGCACAGCGCTCGTCTCTTTTAATGCACGCTCACAAAGCGAAACGGCTTGGGCGGCACCGTAGTGGCACGTAGCGGTGGTGATTATGATAATGACGCGGTAGCCGCGCTTTTTGCGCCTTCCTCCAACACTACGAAACTCGACACCATTTTAGATTTTGCTTGGTCCTGTGCAACGAGAGACACATCGTATCGCTGCTTAGCTTTCCGCTCGCCTTATACCGCTTGCTTTAACTACTCTGAGACGCTTATAAATTATGCAAGTCTCCATAATCCACGCCCTAAATGCCTTCTCCGCAGCTTCAATTATTCATTTGAGCAGTTTGATGTTTTAGATAATTGTCCCGATGCTCGAAACGACCAATGTTTTATATTTCATAGATGTAATTCAAAAAGAGTTTCACTAATAAAATCGCACCTTGATAAATGATAACATAAATAAAACTCCTTCGCAGGAATGTTTGTTTTTGTTTTTAACTAGTTACGAACCTGAGCGAAGCGAGAGAGAATTGCTAGTATAATATATAAAAGCAAACCAAAGGGAAAATATAAATTTAGTTTTTGTAATGAAAACCACCAGTGTACACTTCAAACGTATAATAATTATTGATTTACATATAAGAATTACAACACACTGCATATATCACTGCTTTATACTAGAATTTACACAACACTGTTTCAGCATAAGTACACAGTAACTCTTCCTGAACAAGAATGAATCCCAATCATAGAAAGCACTCCTTATATATTAATTTTAATTTCAATCAACCCACCTTTTTAATAATTTTAATGTTACTTCAACTACTTCCGGCGTAATCTTTTAATCATAATAATCAATTAATGTATTTAATTTATAAAAGCATACTTAAAATATAAAACATAATTTCATTGAAACTTTAGTTTATTACAAGAAATATAGGTAACTTTAAATATGTCTAACAATATTAGCACTAAAATTAATGAATCATAACATTTTTATCTAATTATATGTTGGTTAAACTCTTTTGTTTTAAAAGTTGCCTTGATAAGTTATAAAAGTCATAAGTCGGGAGTGTTACCTTAATAAATTTTGTTTGTATGCATAGATACTGAAACAATAATAGGTAAATTACTTAATTAAACAATTTTGTTCGTGGTTGCTACTAAAATATTTTATAATTTTGGGTTTAAATAATAATAATGTTGATTCGTTTTTTAATTTTAGCGATCCATGCCTTATACTCGTTTCTTACTATTAAATAAATAAATAAATATGTTGGGACACATTAGAAAACATTAGAAATTTATTATTCTTTTCTTTCTTTCCCTTTAAGGATTCTGATGGCGACACCCCGTTGCATGATGCTATTTCTAAGAAGCGTGATGACATATTGACTTTGCTGTTGGATCACGGAGCTGATATGACGCTTACCAACAACAACGGATTTAACGCCTTACACCAGGCTGCGCTACGAGGCAATCCAAGGTTAGTTTTTTTATTCTATATTCAAATACGAGGCTTCGTTTTTAAGTTCGCGGAATGGGTAGGTAAGTTATTAGTGAGGATATTTACTCGAGTCATTACGAATTGAGCAACTCATTATTAGTATAAACACCAAGTTTTATCCTAATTAGGTCAATACCCTTTGAACTATCGACGACCAAACAAGTCAATCGGGAACCAATTGTGAAATATGGAGAAAATTGAGTATCGCGCTGTTATAAAGTTCCTTACCACGCAAGGAAAATCAGTTCAAACCTTAATGGAAGGGATGTCATCCATTTACGGGGACTCTTGTTTTTTAAGCTAGGCAGGGACTTACTTGAAGACGACCCATGGCCAGGCCGGCCGATCGACAATTTTTTGAGACTCAGAAGAGATCGTGTTGATCGATTATAAATATAAAGGTGTCTTCATAACCGAAGAATACTTTGCTTTAATCCTAGAGCGGTTAAAGGAAGCAATCAAAGAAAAAAGAAGAGGAAAATTGACCAAAGGTGTCCTCCTTCTGCATGACAACGCGCCTGTTCACAAGCGCCGTTTTGCGATGGCTGCTCTGTAGAAGGTGGGTTTCGAAATTTTGGCTCACCCACCTTACAGTCCTGGCCTAGCTCCCAGCGATTACCTATCCCTAAAGTTGAAAAAAGTCTTCGTGGCAAGAAATTTCAATTCATTTCATGGGATTTCAAGCGACAAAGAAGTAAAGGATGTACTTTCGGCGTAATTTTCAGAAAAAATAAAACGTTTTTTTTTATAAGGTATACGTAAGTTAATTGAAAGATTGGAAAAATGTATAAGGGTAGCAGGTGAATATATTGAAAAGAAAAATAAATTCGTACTTTTATTTCCAGTTCTTAACCCCCCCATTCCGCGAACTTAAAATCGCCCCCTCGTATATTACATATATTACTTGGGACAAAAATCCCGAGCGTTTGTCATGAGGCAGCTCCAAAAGATAGTCTTTTTTCTATTTAGTTCTAATATTGCTAATTTAAACACCTATTTATTTAAGTAATAGTTACTCAACATATGTCACCATCTGTGATGGATGGTAAGTGACAAATAATAGTGCAATTTGTAAAGATAAAGTATTACGAGTAAGTAACGTTACTTGTAAAATGGAAAAGTAATATAAAATTCCGTCACCAAAGACATTATAAGGACTCACGTACCTCCGTAAGAACTTTATTTGTGGACTTTGAAATAAACATAACGTCGCTTGTTGTCCGTCATTATCCCTAGGAAAATGGGTAGTTATGAGCGAGCCTGCCGCGCAATAAACTGCTACTCGCATAATGCCGCAGCCGACAAGCGTTTCATGTGACATTTTCATTACCTCTGAACACATACAAATGTACACATTATCCTTAAAAATATCATATAACCCTAACTTTAGTATCACAAATTCATAATTGGTTAAATCTAAAACTCCCTTGACGCAAAAAAAAACTATGATGGAAATGGAATGGGTAGCTTAAAATCAGGCCGCGACGCATTCAGGGTAAATCAATTCGTAATCTGTTATTTTTGACATTTTAGGGCTATTTAATTAAGGTTTTTAACATTAGTTAATGCATTTACGCATACCACCCACATGTCTACATACAGGTGCATACATGTGAAGACTTTTACTAGTACTGGCTAGAGAAACCAGAACTTACCTAGTAAAAGACAACGGAATTTTCACCTCTTCTTAATAGGGCGCCGTAGTATCACTACTAAGCTCCCCTACCACGTCAAGGTGAACATAGATTGGGGGTATATTTTAGTACCCTGCAAAACCCTTCTGCAGCGTTCGCAGCGGTTCTGCAGTGTACCTAAAAAAAAAAAAAAAACTGCACATAAGCATTGACATGTTATCATATTTGCTTAATAAACTCGATATGTCGAAAATTAATTTAAATTTATTAAGAAGTTAGGTTGTACAATCTATTTTGATTTAACTGGACTGTTGGAATATTGGACCTATAAACTTCAATTATTTGAATTAATATTATTATTAATTGTTTTTAAAACTTTAATTTATTATTAAAATTATTAAATGATAATCTATAAAATGTGTATAATTACTTAAATGTATTCAAAAAGGAAACAATTCTTTCCATCACGATCAAACAAAGTTTTAAGTATAAAACATTGCAATATTACTATGATTAACACTCTTTTGATCACTGTTTTTTGGTTCTTTGTTATTAATGCCACCTTTTATTCTTTGTCCAATCGGGATATATCTTTTGTACTCGAATGAAATTAACAAGTCCTACAGTAATTAGTAGTAACATTAAAATATACTATACTAATCGATAAAAAAGCACTAGCTACACAATAAGCGACAAAAAACATCCTCACCGAATGAGCCTTGCTAAAAGATTCATTTACATTGTTGTATATTTATTTCAACTACAATAATTACCTAAACACAATTGGTGACAGTTTTAAGAGAAATTTTACATGGGATTTTGTATCTAGTACATTTTAATTGATTAATTAAATTAATTTAATTTAAATGAAAATGAAAATTTAATTGATGATTAATTAAATTCAAGCACAAAATATTTAAGATATATATTTTGTGCTTGAACAAAAGTTTAATATTTAAGAGAAGTAACACAACTAACTGAACTTACGAAAATTTACTTTATGGCAAATTCGGAAAAAATCATGTTTTAACATAAATAGTTCCAAACCATTATTCTATCTCTTGAATAAATTTTTTTCTATAAATCAAACTATTTATTATAAAAGTTTCCATGTGTGTGTATGTATGTATGCTTGTTATTCTTTCGCGCTGAAACCGCGCATAGATGTAATCTATCTATATATCTATGTACATAGGCTATTGCTATGTATCTAGGGACAAACCTGAGCGAGGCAACGATAACTCGCTAGTTATAAAATAAAATTGCATATGTAAAAACAAATTTCCATGTGTAATCTTTCAGATAACATATTTGTCCCGGGATAAATTTAATATTAACGTCCCACTGTTGGGACGTTAATATTAAATTTTAATACAATACAATACAAATTTAATATTAACTATTGATAGTGAGTGATAGTGATTTGGCTTTTAAATAAAAATCATGCTAACTTTTAGCAATAGCAAATTTTTTAAGTAGTTACAAAATGTTAATTTATTCCTTTCGATAAATCCAATAATAAAGTAACCTTTAAAATTAACTCAGGCAAATAATGAGATAGAGACAGTCAAACACGAAAATAGCTTAGATTTTGTGTGAGGTTTGATATCGTTATTTTTGAAACCACAAAAAGATAGCTCAATTTTAGATTAAGCATAATTTTTTACAATAATTCATTAATTAAACATGAACTGTCACATTTGTTTTATACAAAAGGAAAATTAAACGTATTTTATGAATCAGTGAGCAAAAGTTACTGAGAATAATGAATCTCCGTTGGAGAGTCGTGCGTAAAGCGGTTTATTTGTAGAGGGTCCAGCAGGCCTGGATCAGCAGTGACCAAGGAAATTATTCAAGTCACGTGATGAGTCCTAGGGAAATAATGCGAAATGCGACTACGTGACCGGTTCATTATATGACGTAGAGGCCTCTCGACCACTATAGCATCTTCGATTTTTATGTGGATTTTTCAGATTTCCAATTATTCGACCGCTGTTAGTAATATTTATATCAGACAGAAAAATGTTTGTGAACAACCTTTGTAAAAAGGTCCAATGTATATTTTATTTTTATATCTATACATATTACGTTGTATCGACATGTTGATCAGCTATAAAAGTCACGAATTAAGGGGACTACGGAGCGAAGTTCGTACCTTAATCTCTTTTTGAACAAAAGCGAGCACTAAGACTTAGATCGCTAAAAAGTTTTTTTAAGATTGTTGTTTAATGGTAATCGAATAGAAGATTGTCGTAAAACGTTCCCGATTTTATCGCGAAATGAGAAGTCGCGAGCGACTTTTCCCATTCGACAAAAACGTTCGTTTCCCCTAGAGATGTAAAATCGTTTTATTTTATTACTTCCGCCAGTATATCGTTATATCAGAAGTATCCATCCTCTTCGGTTCGTGGAATTCTTAATAAAAATCAGAACGAAATTTAATTCAGCAACTTTGAATATTTATTACAGAGAAGGTTAAGTTAAAACTTTTTTAGTTTCTCCATTTCACTTTATTAGTTAAGGAAATTATTCTTGTCGGAAATGATATGATGTCTTTTGATTATTTTCGGAAGAAAACTTAGAACTTGGTAACTTACAATTAACTTGTTAAGCTATAAATTTCTGATCAATTTAATTATTACGATCGCATGAAATATAATCGAAATTCATGTGTAACATCGAGGCATGCGAAGCGAGCGAGGCGCTGCGTCATTATGTCTGATTAGAAACAGTTATCTTGTGCGGTTATCGTTACAGCCGCCCTAACGAGGCCTTGTAAAACTTCTACTGTAATTTCGTCATATATAATGGGGTTTGATAAGCTTCCGGTTGATCATTTGTGAGAATTATACATTCATTCCTAACTGTAGTAAAATGGCATTGTTAGGTTGTGATGAATATCCTGAATAACGACGTTGTCGTATATATTAGATTAATTAAATTATGATTTAAGATGAAGAATGTATGAAATAAATATTAATTCGAAAATTGCTATAAGCTTACTTTGCATTATTGTATAATTCGGAAATATTCGCGGATTGTCTTGATTAATTCGTCGTAGAATCCGACGATCACGAGTGGCTCGAACAGCTGAGTCTAGTGCGGTTCGGTTCGATAAGATGAGTATTCGCGCCCGGCATTAATCGTGGACTTAAATATTTTAACGCGTCGTAACATTGATTTATTCGGAGCGTAATCTCAGCTCGCGGCTTGTTTGTTCTTCGGCTCTAGACGTATAGGTAAGATTAAGCAGCGCCTGTGTTCCAACAACCCACCCAAATAATTTACTTTGCCAATATCATCCTTTTGACTCTTTTATTTATTCGATCCGTTTTATCACAACGGTTAAATGTATACTTCTTTGTTCAATAAATACATAAATAATTAGATATGTATACGTTTTATATGTATATAGAATAAGCACAGCGTTCAGATAAGATTTATATGGTCATTGTACCGCGTTAATTGCAGCGAATGGAGCAAAGTGCGATGGTATCGTACTATCCGAACGAGAATTGTAATCCCCACTGCTTCAGTGGAGGCAATATGATACGAGTTACGTGCATACGGCTACGATATATCTAGTGAGTTGTGCTTAAAATTCTGGTTATTATACCATGTATTTTAATTTCATAAAAATATCATATTCTATTGGAAGGTTTATTTTACATGCTACTAATAGTTTTTACTTTTGGTTCACACAAAGTAGTAACAAATTTGTGTTATGAGAATAAGTCAAGAGGATAAGGTACACAAACAAGTATTTTTTTTTATAAATTCTTATTATTTTTTTAAAACACAAACTAGGTTTTTTAAATAACATTGGCTAATATAAGTATGGCAGATTTATTATATTCGACCGACCGCATCTCTTAGAAGAGCGGAGCTGAGTCAAACTGGAAAGGATGGCGCGGACGCGGTGGAACGGCGGTGGACGGGGACGAGCTAGGGTGGTCGCGGGCGGCTCTGTTATTGTGCGACGTTTGATTTACGCACGTACCGCTATCACCCCTTTGTTTGGTCGAATACTGAACACTGTACCAGTTCCTCTCTTTAATGTTCAATGCTTTTTCATCCTTTACTTTTACAAATGTGTGTTATTACGTACCGATTCGATATTTTATTTAACATAGAAAGAAAAAATCTTTTGTTAAATGATGAAGCCTCTGATCATTGATCGTGTAAAGTATCGTTGTTGTGTGGTGAGGCAGCTCAACGATTCGTCGTTACCCGCAATTAGCGGTACTACATACGCGGATAATCCGCGCTCGCACGCCGCTGCCGCACCGCGCCACACCGCACCGCCGCCCGCCCTGGGCTCGCATGCGAATGTAGTGCGGATTCAGCGAATAAATTCATTTGTACGCAAATTGTATCGGCGCTTGCAATTAAAACTTTGTTAGCGTATGAGCTAAGATAAATAACACTAATACATTCTGCTTATTGTGGAAAACTTGTCGCGTATAGAGAATATATTAATGTTGTTACTAATTTGTTTGGGCAGTAGTGTTGGTATAACATTGTCGACCTCCGAACTTTCGAACGTTAACACCTTTAACCTACATAAAACATTTTAGACCCTTAATTAACAAAAAGCCCAAACCCTTTTAAAATAAAAATGTTGTCTTAAACATAACAATGCTATTAAAAACGAGAAAAATAATCCTGTTAGGATTTGTTTTGCTGCATCAGTAGTGAGTAACATTATTAGATTTGTTTTATTTATTTAGTGATGATCAATGAATTTACCATATAAATATAACAGCAGCTAACACCGTTATTGATTTGATCAATTTTTTAATTTTAAAGTCATGAATTGACTGACCACAACGGCGCGGCGCCTCGATGGAGAATCTCGCCATTAATGCAATCTAATTCAGTTCGACTCTGTGGTTTCAGACGGAGGCTAAGTTAGAAATTGATTCCAATAGTTTATAGGATCGAGCAAATTCAGCAATTTTGCCGAAGTCATGCGACGTTGCATTTGATAATTTTACCAGTATCATAAGTATTTCTTTCATGTTCGATATGCAAATATTTTTTAAAGCTCCACGCTACCCTATAAAATGTGACAGTACAGACCATCCTCCTGTTGACGCAACTTTGACCTAATCTTTTCGACAATGTCGAACGCGTTGTAGATAAAAGTTCTTTATACTTGGTTTGGATTAATCATAGCAGATCGTTCTTTAAAGGAATCGAACCCACTGTTTGTGTGCTCTGTCACAGCTAATCTTAGTCTTAACAATAGTTATCGCAGAAAAGAAATATTTAATTGATTCGATAAGTTGTAGTTTCCTTGATCTGTTACTCTTGTGTTTATTTTTATTCTTTTTTCACTTTAAATATATTTTTTCAAACAATGCTGCAGAAATATTGTGCATGTTTTCTTATTAAAGGCTATCGACAAAAGAAGCAAGCGTAGTAACTGTATTAAGTCTCAATTTATTAATATAAATTTAATATACAATATAAAAAATATAATACTATGAAATTAATGTAATTAAATAAATGAATGACAACAAGTATTTTTTAGTAAAAAGGCACTTTATAATATTTGCAATCAGTCTTGAGAAATTCTCGTAGTCTGCAGATGTCCGTATTCTTAAAGTGGATTAAATAGGGTCGTAAGTTATCATCAACAGCCATAAAATACAGGCAGTGTTGAGTTAGACTACGATTTACGAATCGAGAATATCGTATTTTACTAACTTTGGAAACAGGATATAAATTAAGGAGCACCTCTAAGTGCATTTCTGTAATCAAAAGTTTCAATTCTCCTATTCTGCACAAAATTTCCGTGTTTATTATTTAAATATTTATTGAATGTACATTTATTTACTGTAGAAACAGATATCTCTATTCTATAAAATAAAAAATAGCTACACTTCTCTAGAAAAATAATATATACTCTAATAATAAAATTGTACAGATCAAATCTAGATTTTAAATTCGTCTATACTCCAAATCGCCAATTACAAAAATTTTTGTCACCCTGTTCGGTAAATTGCATGTTCGTCAATCTCGAAAAATATTGGACAGAATTTTATCGCTTGGTGTTTACTGATAATAAATCCTACTCCACAATCTAGATATTTTATACTTTTTATTCCGGGAAATGTTTTTTTGGAATAAAAAATATATATTAATATTCTGTTATTATAAAGAATTACAATGAACAATAACATAGTGCTTTTAAAATATTAGAATAATTATTCATTTATATTTCGTCGTGGGAAAAAGATAAGCCTTATTGGGTTCTTTATATTTCAAGTTGTAATATAAAAAATACATAGATACTACAAAAGTGTGTATTGTTCTTGTTTCACAAAACAATAGAGCAAAAATTGGGTAATTTTTTCTAGTTAGAGATAGAGTACGGGCCAAGAAAAGAGATGTGATATTTTATAACGACACATGAAATGTTCTTCTTACGTTATTAGTTTTTTTTGCGGGATATATTTAAAGCCTGAGTAGAGCTAAGGCCAATCACTAGTTCCTAATGAACATCTTTCTTACATGTGAAATAAACGAAACTAGCAAAAACAGGTGGAAATCCAACAACGGCTTGGATTCCCACCTGCTTTTCCTAAAGTTTCGTTTATTTTGGTTATAACATATTCTTACAATCAAAAACGAGCAAAAATATAGACAAATGCAAAAAAAATAACATTGTTATTTTTTTTATATTCTTAAAGAATAAAAAATAATTTTTACTAATAGCGTTTTATGTTATTCACAAAGTTCACTCTACATGAGGGGATTAAGGCTGTACACGATTCACATCAATAAAATTGGTGTTGCATACATTTGGAACGAATATTTGACGTACAAATTCTATACACGTTAGTATATTTTACATGCTTTTATACCATGTTCAACTTATTTTACATTTTGTAACACTGCTACTTCTTTAAGATTTATTACCTACAAGTACAATTACACTCTATGGCTGTTTTCAAAGGGAATAGTGGAATACTATCTAATTCGATCATTTTTTCCGAACAGAGTAGATTTTCTTTAGTAGATACTGAGGTTCATTAGTGTAAGTTCGGTTCATTGTGCGCGGATGCGGGTGTCGCTATGTACTCGTAGTTACGTGCACGCCCGCGCCGCGCAAACTAAGCGCGTAGCCGGTTTGTCTGAGCGTTCCGTTCCTTTGTGTGCTTTGCCATTGTTCCATTTGCTAATGTTGTTAGTATACTTTTTCAGCGACTACGCTAATTTAATACCTCTCCTCTCCTTCCTTTTACGAAGAGACTCCGTCTTCCGTTTTCCGTGAGTACCGCTCCCTTTACGTTTGAGACGTCCGCATCGGGAGACTGCATTTAAATTAGATACTTAATCACTGGAGTTGGCCTCGCGTTCTTTATAGCCGTTGTTGTCTTCATTCATTAACAGCCTTAATATCCCTATACATAAATCCTTTTACTAATTGACCTTCGCTTTTTTGTCTTTTTTTTTATTAATTACAAAGTGATAAAATACAGTATCGTGAAATATTCAATGTATTGTACATTTAACAATAAACTACCTGGTGAAATTTGGAAACCATGATAGAAATATCTCGTGTACATTATACTGATATGTGATAGCGACAGTGTTTCTTTCTGACAAATATAAATAGCATTTGTATGATCGCATCAAAGAACTGCGTAGTGCTCTCTTAAAATAAAACCATCTTTTGATGTATTGAGACATCACAAATGGAATATAGTGGAAGTTGTCAAAGTATTTTCTATCAAAAAGAGTGGCTAAAAGTATGGGCCGAGGGGAATATATAGCCGCCGGTTGCGCCTAGACCGCTAACACCCACTCAAATTGTGTAAATATGAGCAGGGTAATAAACTCCCGACGAGTGCTATGCTCGGATTTGCCTGTTAGAATGTTGTACGTGCATCTCCCCATTTGCCCACACCGCCCTCCTTAGCCTTTCGTACATACCAAACTTCGTCGTAGTCTGCACTAGGCACCTTTCAAGATGTTAGTTATTTCTTTCAAGTATTTGAAGAATTTAAATGTACCGATTTTTTACGGCTGTTTTTTATTTCACACAGTTATTTCACATTACCTACTTATTTCACGTAATAGTCTTATTAAGTACATCAAGTAATGCTCGATTTTTTCATTTGAAGGTAAATCTCTTATATTTAGATAGATAAATTTCATAAATAAATAAATATGTTGGGGCATTAACACAAGCACCATCTAGTTCCATGGTAGGTTACGAGGCCTGTGTTATGGACACCAGATAGTTGATACACTACACATATATAACTTTAAATACATACATATTAGAGATATAAACACCCATGACTGGAGAACACACATTCGTGTACATCACACAAATGAATGCTCCCGTCGGGACTCGAACCCGCGACCGCTGACACAGCAAGTAGGGTCACTACAAACTGAGCCAAGTGTATCGTCAAAAAAATTTATAAGCTTAATAATTAACTTATTTTAAAATAATAATTTTGAACCGATTTTGATAATTCTTTTTTTGTTAGAAAGGAGATATCCCAAGAGTGGTCCCATGATAAGGAAATCAGGATCTGATGATGGGATCCCAGAGAAATCGAGGGGAACTTTCGAAAATTGTAGCGGCGACTAGTGCGTTTGTTAACATTTTCATTAGGTATTTTAAAGCACTACTATTTAATGAAGGTCTGGAGTCGATCTGATGATGGACCCGAAAGATAGTCGAGGGAATTCCTCAACGATTTACAGCAATTACCTGGTGTTTGGGCTTGATTAATTTGTATTGATGATACGTCTACACTTAAAATGTAAAAAAGAAACTTTTTAAAAAATAATAAAAACCGACTTCCAGGCACTGAAAAGTAAAAAATAACTAAACGGAGGTTTTCATTTAGAATAGATACTTAATCAGATTTTTTCGAAGTCGGTGCCAGCCAATACAAATCAAAGCACACCGACTTCGAAAATATCTGATTAAGTATCTATTCTAAATGAAAACCCCCGTTAAGTTATTTTTTGCTTTTCAGTGCCTGGAAGTAGTTTTTTTTTTTAGTTTTTATTATCTGCCTGTCTGTCTGTCGGTCTGTTACCGCATCACAGAAAAACCACTTGAGGGATTTTGACGAAATTTGGCATGATGATAGCTGGATATCTGGGTCAGCATATAGGATACTTTTTACCGCGGGAGATTATCTCATTCCCACGGGAATACACGTTATAACACAACCCAAAAAATATTTATGATCAGAATTTCTTGAAACTTGGTATTAATGATCTTCAATACTATTAAATAAATACATGTTTTAGCATTTTTTAAAATTCATCCCATTAGGAGATAAAATAAGAGATGAAAATTTGTATGAAACCTACCTTTTTAAAGTTTATTTGTTGTAGTTTTAGCGCGAGCGAAGCCGCAGGTTTTGCTAGTATAGTATATAACTTTGACAACTTAGTATTCAGAATATTATTAACACTAGCGACTCCCTTTGCTCCGCTCAGGATCGTCCCTAGTTACGTTTTTACGCTTAGCTCAGAGATGAGATATTTTCCCGCGGTAAAAAATATCGTATATGTTGAGCCGGTTAGCCAGCTATCACCATACCAAATTTCATCAAAACCCCTCCCCTGATATTTTCATGTGCGAATAATTTCTAACATGATTACTACTAGCCTTACGGTGAAGGAAAACATCGTGAGGAAACCTGCATATCTGAGAGAACCTAGCAAGTTTTCGAAAGACACATTATGAATTCCGCCAACCCGCACTTGGACAGCGTGGTTGAATTTGGCTTAACGGCTCTGAGTGGACCGTGGGAGCAACTTCATGGTTGTTGTAGTTTGCTTCGGCAGACCTGCTGTCTGGGTGCCCCATTAAGACGTGGGGGGTTTTGTTGTGTTTTAGTGGGTAGTACTGGCTTTTTTAGCCGGTGAGTCCCACATAACCACCTGTACGTCTACAGGTAGTATGTATAAATGCATAAAAAAAGGATATTAGCGTCACTACGCAAAGTATAAATATAAACTGCCCTCACACTTGTGGAGAGTATTATAACGCCACTAAGAAGAAAAGCGACTGATTATAGTGTATTTATTGTGGTTTTATGAAAACTGCAGTCAAAATTCAGCGAAATGCCTAAAGTGTAATGTCTATTTATGCACCAATTACTTGTGGGCATCTACACCTGACATCTATAGGCAACTAACCCACATGTCTGGGTGAGATGCCTATTTTGTATTATTTTTAAAAAAACATTTTTTAATCTAGATTATATTGCACAATAGTTCCAAATTTAATCTGAATGGTATAAGTAAATATTGAATTAAAATAAACTATGCTTATTTTATGTAGTATCTTACACATAATTAATATTGATCGTTTTTTAAAACTATAGGCAACTCTCCCGGACTTACCATATAAGAAATTAAATTATTTAACTATCTTGTTGAGTTCATCCATGAGAAATTCTCGAAAATACACCTTATTTCTTTTATCGATAGAAATAACAGTAAAATAACTAACTAGCTTTCATATAATGAACTTACAATTGGTTCAATCTGATTACGCCACGTATTATAGCGGAATGTAAAATATATCCTTACTGTATATACCACAGCAGCAGTAATTGACGATTGAAGATAAAAATTGGAGATCAAAATATTCTCCCTTTTCCTATGCTGCAATTATATCGGATTTATTGGTACTTTTAAAAATTAATCGATTTCGAGTGTAAAACATTTATTTATAAAAAAATTGTTAAATATCTACTTTTCTCTGCCAATAATTAAGTAATTAATTTCTGTGTGTCTATTACAGAATAAAAAGTATTTGCATATTAAGTATTAAATTTTATCCGCAGTGTTTGTCGCATAGTCGCAGGTTGTATGCGTTTACCTATTAATTTCTATGCTAAGCTTAGTGGATCAGTGTCGACGCGGCCGCTTCGTATGTACCCTATGACGCATAGCGCGGCTCCGCAAAAGCTCGCTTAATGAAATATTCGCGACGCGAGTGAAACGGACATCGCCATTCATCACAGGTGACGCTCTCACTATGCCACTTCCATATTGCTTGTACGTTGTTTTTTTTTTAACTTACAAAAATAGATTATATTTTAGAAGGTATTTAACTAATATTTCACATAAGCTAATGCAATGCATTTTTAATATTTTTGACCATATAATTATTTCGATACATATTTTTTTTTTAAATAATGTCAAATTGCTTAATAACATGAGCGTTTCTTTATATTTTTGATCTAAAACCAACTATTACGATCTTAATATCAAATTTATAAAACCAATATATGAGTAAATCTGCCTGAATAATGAAAGACACGCACATTTCGATACTTTTCGGCGCGAAGAAAAGCGTCTCTCAACAAATGTTTTACGCGATATTGCCAATCACTCACAGCTCGTGTCAGTTAGACGTAGACATATGTACGAGTGTATCTTTCTTTCATGCACGCCATTTGTCTTGATTGGCGCAATGATTACTTCCCTAACAATCTTTATTAACACATTCATCTAAAGCTTTCACGTTATTTTTTATGTATCATACATACTAAATCTTGACTATACCATCTATTAAAGATATCAATATAATAGGACTATAATTACACTAATATAAAAAGTTATGGTCTATAAGTTCAGATTGGACCTAAACTACGAAACAACAAAATATATGTTTTACTAACAGGTATAATTAGTTCACTTAAGGATAAAATAGATTACATACATAACATAGATTTATAACATTATCCTACGTAACTGAAATAGGGCACTTTTTCCCGGTACATTAAATGGTTCCTATGGGATATTAGTAAACTTCAAAAAGTTACTCAAGGAAGCGTGGGTTGTAATTAAGGTTAGAGCGAAACCCTATTTATATAAATATTATAAATGTGGAAGTTTGTGAGTATGGATGTTTGTTACTCTTTCACGCCAGAACGGCTGAACGGATTTGAATGAAATTTGGCACAGAGATAAATTATAGTCTGGAATAGTACATAGGCTACTTTTTATCCCGGAAAAATATACGGTTCTCGAGGGATAGATTAGTTTTTTGTTTTTCTAGAGGCAAACCCGAGCGAAGCGAGAGTGAGCCGCTAGTAACTATAATAAAATAAGCCACTATTCGTTGATCGTTTTTTAACACTAATAAATATTAAAAAAAAAATATTAAGTCGCCTTAAGGGAAGATCTTAAAAAATATAATTTCTAATTTTAAATAAAAAAAAAAAAAAAATTTAATAGCTATCGGCAAATGGTTAATCTGTTGTAACAGCTTGCCTTTCGACAAAGGCCTCCTCTAAAGATTTCCACTTTTCTCTATTTTTTGCCGTTCGCATCCATGTAGAGCCACACACCTTTTAGGTAGTCTTCCCATCTTTTCGTTTGTCGTCCTTTTTTCCTTCTTACATCTCTTGGGTACATTTTTGTTATTAGTTTTGTCCATTTGATTTATTTCTCTTAGATTATGTCCTGTCCGTTTCCATTTAAGAGTTCTATGAACCGTTTGTACATTTTTAAAGTTGGTAGCACTTTTAATGTCTTTTGGGTGGACCTTGTCTTTTCTTCTGAAACCCATAATACTCTTTTCTATAGAGTTTTGGCAGACCCTTAGTTTGCTTGCCATTTTTTTTGTCAGTGTCCAGGTTTGACAGCCGTACGTTAAACATGGCAATACGCGTTTGGTTTTTGATGAGTTCATTGTTAAACCTGCTTTAATACTCTCATTAGCTAGTTCTTGTAACATTTTCTCTAGTTTTAAGTGACTTTCAGAAAAGAGTATGAGATCATCCGTGAAACGAAGGTGGCTTAAGTGTTTTCCACTTATATTAATGCCTTGTGTTTCCCAGTCCAGATTTCTAACTACCGTCTCTAAAACTGCCGAGAATATTTTGGCGATATAGGGTCTCCTTGACGCATATCTCATTGTATGGAAAACTCTTCCCCTACTGTTTCTAGTTTAACTTAAGAAGTACTTTTCGAATAAATGTTTTTAGTATGCTTATATATTTAGATTGTATTCCCTGTAGTTCTAATGCCTTTCAAATATAATCGTGCTCTAGTGAATCGAAAGCCTTATTGTAGTCGACAAATCCTAAACAATATGTTTTATGATATTCATTATATTTTTGAAGAACTTGTCTTAAAACATGGATGTGGTCTATTGTCGAAAAGTTGCTGTGGAATCCTGCTTATTCTTTTGATTGGGTTTCGTCAAGAAAGTATAATTTTTGAAAATATTTTGTAGATATTTGACCTCAGGCTTATGAGTCTATAGTTCTTAATGTCACCTTTATCTCCTTTTTATGTAATAATATTATTGTTGATTTGGTCCAATCCGTAGGTATTTGTTCTGTTGTTAATGATTTCGTTAAATATCTCAGAATAGAAGCAATCCCTGGCAATGTAGTTTTCAGCGGTTCATTAGTTCTTTGGTCGATCCTTGTGTTTTGTCAAGTTTCTGTGTTTTAGTTGCGTTTTCGGTTTCTTCATTTAATATTAATGGTATTGTTTCTGAATTGTTTATTATTATATTTAGCATACTGGTTTATGGTTTTTGTTTTTGATAAAGGCCACGATAATACTATGTAGCAATTTTCAGAATTTCAGATCTTTTACTTGTTGTGTTTCCGTCTTTGTTATTCATATGTAACATCCAAGATTTCTTTGTGTTTAACTCTTTCAAAGCTTTCTTTAGCACCCCAGTCTTTTCTATAAATGTTTTGATTGTTTTTAGATCTTTTGCATTTTACTGAAAACTGGAGGGTGACCGGGCCAAACGGACTTGAAATTCGGATTCAGCGGGTTGAAATACATGTCCGTAGGTAGGTCCGGTCCAAAGTACAGACCACTTTTTTTTGTGTGCCGGTGTTATTTATTATGAATACATTCTTAAATGTTTTTGGTTTGTTCGTCATGATGAAGTCTATTTCATTTTTGTGTAATTTATTCGGGGAAATCCATGTCCATTTCTTTGTTTCCTTCTTCTTGAAAAAGCTGTGCATTATTCTTAACTTATTTTGCAAAGCAAATGTAATTAGTCTTACACCATTCTTACTTCTTTTTCGATTTGTCCATTAAAGTCTGTGAGCTGTGAAAGTGAACTTTGTATGCACTCTTGTGTCTGTTCCTCATAAGACGTCTCGATTTTTCTTATACCTATCATCTTTTTTGTCAGATTCGGTTGGCGAGTAGGCTTAAATAATAGACCAAATTTCCTCTTTTCCTTTGTGTATGGGGAGTTTAATGTTCAGAACAGCTATTCTCTCTGAATTCCCTTTTGCTTCCTCTATCATTTCTACCTATTTCTTTTTAATCAAGTTTCCTACACCATAAATTCCTACAGATTCTCCTTTGTAATGTAAGATAAAATTACCATATTCTTCTATTCCTTCACCTTATCGCCTCTTTTTACTAATTCCTATAATATCCATATAACTATAACATACTAAAAATAAATTCTTTGCATCCGAAATGATTGAAAATATATTAAATAAGGCACGTCACAAGGTAACGGGTCACGTAAGTAACATAACTTTATTGCTAACGTCATTACGTTAGACGTGAAAATAGTAACTGAACAACGTGACCGCAATATTAACAATCAATTGTCTTATATTTTATCGCTAGCGATTCTGATGTGTCTCATAGAAACACACTGATTCGACACAGATACCACACGTACGAATCGCGCGATATGTAATAATTCAATACTGAAATAAAATAATAATAAAAGCTTGATATGATATTCTTAATAATAAGATTACAGTTATTTTGAAATTAAGGTACTTCCGAACGAGTTGTAAAGGTTTTTTTTAAAGTGATAGTGTTCTTTAGAGTAAAGAGATTATTTGTGTCCGAAATTTTATCTAACAAATCTTATGTTTGATTTTTATTATACAAGTAATATATTTGGATTACTCAGGAGCTGCACATGAGCTCATAATAAGCTATTCTCGTTATCAGCTCATGTGCAGTGCATAGCGGTGATAATAATTATTTCTTAAATAAAAATATATAGGTCATGGGCACAAAGTGCTACAAATGTTCCAACAACGTTTTTCTTATAATTGTATGAGGTAAAGTTGCTCTGACAAACTATTACTTTGTCTTCTCGAAATCCTTCTAACAAATCAGTGAAGTATAAGCTCTAATTTGCTTTGTCAAAGTATACAATTATCTATAGATCCAATAAGAGTATACGACAGAATGCTCAATTAACAGTATGAGAATATTAACAGTACACAATTATTGACAGTATAAATTATATTTTATCTTACTTATTCTGCTTAAACTTAAACATTGTTGTCAAGATAATATGTTCGTATATTAGTCAAAAGAGGGGCATTCTTTGACGAGAAGCTTTTGTGCAACCTATGTAATAAGAGTTAAGCTACAAAGAGAATCACAATAGCTCTTGGCATGCAGAATGGAGCATGACTCAGGCATTATTTTACTATCAGTCAAGATGACAGTAGTATTTTTCGCGGCTAGCGGCCGACGGCGAGGCGCCAGCTCCTTGTCGTTTATCATTCACTTTGCCACGGTGTCGTAGCCCTTACTTATTTATGAATATACCCTTAGAAAAATTGAAGAGTCATTCATATCAGCTACGCATAAAATTTCGCGTTTGGTAGAAAAAGATATATCAATTAAGTAATATGAAATGTCAAATATCATAACTTGATTTTCTAAATAAAAATGTATAAATGTTTTTAAGTTGAAGTTTATGCATAGTTTGTTTTCTGTAAAAAAAATTAATGAAATTATGTCGGTGCTTCTTAAAACTGTTCTATTCCGATCCCAAAATAATTCGTTTGTGTCTGTTCAATGTACATATACCTACTAAATAAGAAAACATGACACTTTGTATGGTTATGACTATATTACTCTATCTACTCTTATGTTTTTTAAAATATAGATTTATTTTTATTACATTAGTTAAACATTTCTGATGCAACGATTTTTTAAACAATTTTAATGTACAATTTGTACTAATATTTATGAGGCAATCCTAATCAATATGAGTTCAAGTTGTACATTGAAAATTGTTTGAAGTATAATTCATAGAATCGCCTAAATGCCAAGTTTATATACAGATATATTAGAAAGTAATTTTCCCCTCTTAGTTACTCTGCGGTATATGGTTTGGCGCTGGTGCTACAGGAAACGCGCGTCAGCAGCACATGAACCTTCACGTCGCTCTCCTTTTACTTCACATTTATTATCGAGTGATTGCCTGCCTGCGTGATCCGACTTACCAACTATCTTTTTGAAGCGATACGAACGTTCCTTTCCAAGATTAGTCTATTTTATATCTTTTTTATAGTCCGTCCCATGATTACAAGACAGACTCCTTGTATACGAGATAACTTCGCTCATACTTTTTTATGCCGCAATATTAACAAAACATTCGACCGAAAATATCACGATCAATAGGATGTAGTTAAATGTCTCGTGTTGTATAATATAACGTGTAGCCTCTGTCGACACTTTGACAGTTAGTAGGGACAAGTCTGAAATATCGGCGTACGCGGCTTAATCGCTCAGCGTAGCGATATTGGCGTTACATCATGTTGTCAGCCAAGAGAAAAATTGCTACTCTGCTCTCGTCTCTCGCGTTCGCGCCTCGATCCGGCTGCCTATGCTGACAGCGCGTTTATATTAGCATGGAATATATTGTAGTTTACGATTGCGTTTCAACTTATTTCTACGAACATCGAATACAAATCCTATAGAAAAAATTAATGCGTTAATTACTTATACATGCTACATTTAGTTACCAAAATCAATACTATTAATAAAATCTTGAAGTTAATATGATCGCATACATATTATGAAAGTATAACTGCCTCGGTGGTGTAGTGGCTAGCATCTACGGCTGCACATCCTGAGGTCCTGGGTTCGAGTCCCGGGTCGGGCCAAGTTTAGTTATTGAGTCTTTCTGTATAGTAAGCCTCAGTAACAGCCCGGAGTTGGAAAGTTGGCGGTGTTTCACCCCCGTGCCTCGGAGAGCACGTAAAGCCGTCGGTCCTGCGCCTTAACTCTCACCGGTCGTGTCGAGTAGTCGTCCCACCGGAGTATAAGAGTGACAGGAATAGAGAGTGCACTTGTGTCTGCGCGTACACTTGTGCACTATAATATCTCCTGCGCAGTTGGCTAATCTCAATGAAATTGGCCGCCGTGGGCGGAATCGGTCAGGAGGACATTATTATTATTATGAAAGTATAATCGGTACTTATAAGAACAAAACAATTTTAAAATTTTAGCCTGTCTGTCTGTTTGTTCCGGCAAATCTCCAAAATGGCTGGACCAATTTTGATAAAACTTTCACTGGCAGATTACTAATTTTATAGGAGTAACTTAAGGTGTTACTGTTACTTTTATTTTAGAAAAAGAGTTAGGATTCCACCCAAAAAAATTAAATCCCATGAACAAAATCCGCGTACCTAGGGACACATACCTGAGCGAGGCGAGGGTAAATCGCAAGTCTAATTTAAAAGTTAAACACAAATATGAGCCTAATTCTACTATAATAATATTATAATTTATAATAGTAATGATTATGGTAAATTTTATTTTGTATGATGTTTCATTTCATTTTTAGAGTTCCATAGCTAAAAGAATAATGGAATCCATATTAATATTATAAATGTGAAAGTGTGTTTATCTGTTTGTTTATCTCTCTTTTATGTCGAAACGGAATGACGGATTGGCGTGATTTTTTGTTCGGAAATAGTTGGAGGACTGGAGATCGACATAGGCAACTTTTTACTGCGGGAGATTATCTCATTCCCACGGTAAAAAACGTTATAATACAATCAAAAACTATTAGTGATCAAAATTACTTGAAACTTGGTTTTATTGGTCTTCAATTAAATTAATACTATAGATATAGCGTTTTTCAAAATTCATCGCATAAGGGGATAAAATAAAGCATGAAAGTTTGTATGAAGCCTATCTTTTTATATATTTTTTTGTAGTTTTAGCGCGAGCGAAGCCGCGGGTTCTGCTAGTAATATATAATTTTGTTACGTGTCTCTGTCAGTCTGTATCTCTGTCACGGCCACATTACTCAGAGACTATGTGGGCTACATTGCTGAAAATTTGTAAGTGTCTCATGTAAACCGCTAGATAGTTCTGTAATGAAATTAAAAGTATTGGGATCGCATTCCATATATGTATGTAACTAAGACATGATTTTTTTAAGTTTTATGGAATTTAAATGCGTTAGTGAGGCACAGTATTCATATATAATAATAAATATAATAGTCTGTCATACATGTCGAGATGGTAATTTAACCTCTATATCAGGCCGTCCGTGCAAGAATAGCCCAATAAATACAGCTCAAACGGCTATTGATAATATATTAACGTCTAAAAATCGGCATTGTTATCACTGACTGACTGAGTAGTTGAACCTAACCCACTTCCAGATGACCTAGAAAGTTGAAATTTGGTGTCCAGATGGGTAATTGTATGCATACAAAGGGAAAAATCCAAAAAAAGGCAAATCTTATATATATTTTTTTTCAATAAATTTTTATTAATACCTTGCCTGCACCTTGTGCCTTCCAAATCATAATAGCAATAGCTTAACACCTAATTCCTTTTGAAATATAATAGCAATAGCAGTCATAGTAATAGCAAATTTTTTTATCTCTTAGGGGAAAAGGTTCCATGATGATTAAATAACATTTTCCTATCCCGCCTTATCCACTAAGGAATAATCGCAAAATTTTGAAAAAAAAAAGATTGAATTTACAGATCCCTTTGAATTATGAATATAATAGTTTCTTTGCAAAAAAATCAGGATATCTCATCAAAAACATAAAGGTAAAAATGTTAAAATTGTTGTAAAAAGTTCAATATTAAGAATATGCGTGGTTGTTAACTTCACCAACAAAAGAATTGAGATTTAAATGGGTGCCAAGATCTTTGATAATCCTGAAATTTATTAATAAGAACATATTTAAGTTCAAGATTTGACTTGGATAGTTTTTCTTCTTATTCTTACTTAAATTAAGCTATAACTATTTATGGAAGAGCGAAATCCTCTGACACAGGTATTATTACTTAAAAGAGGATTTCAACCTTGTTACTGTCATGTAATTGTGTTAAATGAAATGAACTATTTATTTATTTATTATTTATTGTTTAGTTTATATGCGTTGATTCTGTTCCATTCGTTGGATTTTTTGGCACTTTGTAATTCTGACTTTAAGACATGCATGTAAGGTTGAATTTGTTATGATGTATGTTGACCAACTAGTCTCGGTCGTAAAAATTTTTGCTTTTTATACATAGCTTTGTGAAAACAGCTTTGCATTGCAATGCATTTAAGGTTGTATTTACATGATTGTACATTTATTTCAACTAGAATTACCTAAACATAATTGATGACAGTTTTAGAAGAACTTTTGCATGAGATAGTGTATGTAGTTTTCTTTGATCGATGGATATAGACTAAGTTTCAAACTTCTCAAAACCTTGAGGTATTTTGTTTAATTATTTAATAAATAAATGAATTGCAGTTTTTAAAACTATTATAAACATTACGAAACAAAAATTCATTTTAAAAAAACGAAATATTTTTTAATTAACCATCAAGAACGGAATTATAATAATGTCCTCCCGACCAATTTCGGCTACAGAGGTCAATCTCATTGTGATGCTCTGAAAAAAATAATATTTTTGAAAATAGGTTACATTCCATTTGACCTAACCCTCAAATATAATTTAAAAATTTTGAAAATATTTAAAATACAAAAATGGCCTCACTTTTTTTATAAATACTTATTAGATGTCTATAACAAATTTAGTACAAAAGGAAATAAGCAAAAACCCCAAAAAAACATTTGATAGTCAAGTTAGCTAAATGAAAAACTATAAATAAATTTTAAAATATTTAACAGCCATTTTCTCCAAAGTAGCTTACAGTGGATTAGGCACCTCATACTCGCATATTTTAACTTACTATTTTACTATAAGTATTTACACGTTTGTGTTTGAGAGAATTTCAAAGTATTAACGAAGAGTTCGCCAAATCTCGCTAGCGCTTGGCCAAGTCTCCCGGCCCAATTACACAGTTCGTTACCCGCCTTAGAAAGAAAATGAAAGATAATAAAGATGGTTTGCCACAAAACAAGAACAAACTTTATATTTCAGCGCAAAATAATAATTATTATTATATATTACAGCAAAACATTTAGAAACTTGCAATTAATGAAGATTTAGCTATATATCTAAAAAGACTATATTTATTATACAAAACAAAATGTACTGAGTTCTATGGTATTGAGTTCGAGCGGCCGACGCATCGCTGTTTTTAGCATTTTCTGCAGTTGTAATTACTTCTATGTAAAGTTATAGGTATAGGTATAATAAAGTATTTAATAAAAAAAGTATGTAATTACGTTTCTTTTGAACTGACATATATTCTGGTATAAATTTAACTTAATAATATTACTGTTGTAAGGATATAATTACAGCTAATTCTGAACGCTTTTAGTAGTTTTTAAGATTTTGAAAAGGATTTTTTTTGTAGAAATCCAATACATATTTTCAAATTCCGAGGCCGCTATATATATCTCGTATATAATGGTTGAGTTTCAACCACTATATACGAGATATTATTATATATTTTTCATTTCGTTTGCTTAGTACAGTATTTCAATCCATGAGCTTGAAAAAGTGTCGTCGCGCATTTTATTAAAAACTTGCTTCTGAATTTTGACTTTATTTCAATTAATAATGAAAATTTGCGAAAAGCGAGGTCGCTATGAACTATATTAATAACTATTCCCCACCATACAATAAGTCAAAATTGTCGAATAGTTTCAGTTTCTCTGAATAAGAACGTCAAAAATGGGCATTAAATTGAAAAACCATAGTGAAAATGTAATAGGCCTCTTAATGAAAAAATACATTTAATTTTAAAACAATTAAAGTAAGATTTATTAATCTCATCATTTATATCAATACTATTACATGCTAGCGGCGAATACGTTTTGTTTTTTTTTCTATTTAGTCCACAACTACCAAGAAGACCCTCTAAATAAATCGATCTCATCGTAAATCGTTGAGGAGTTCCCTCAACTATCTTTCGGGTCCATCATCAGATCGACTCCGGACCTTCATTAAATAGTACGGCTTTAAAATACCAAATGAAAATGTTATCAAACGCACTAGTCGCCGCTACAATTTTCGAAAGTTCCCCTCGATTTCTCTGGGATCCCATCATCAGATCCTTATCATGGGACCACTCTTGGGATATCTCCTTTCCAACAAAAAAAGAATTATCAAAATCGGTTCATAAACGACGAAAAAATGCGCGAACAAACATTATATATATATATATATATATATATATATATATATATATATATATATATATATATATATATATATATATGTATATATATATATATATATATATATATACGGTCGAATTGAGAACCTCCTCCTTTTTTTGGAAGTCGGTTAAAAACGCTAAAACACGTATTTATTTAATTGTATTGAAGAGAATTAATACCAAGTTTCAAGAAATCCTGATCATAAATATTTTTTGGGTTGTGTTATAACGTGTATTCCTGTGGGAATGAGATAATCTCCCGCGGTAAAAAGTATCCTATATGTTGACCCGGATATCCAGCTATCATCATACCAAATTTCATCAAAATCCCTCCAGTGATTTTTCTGTGATGCGGTAATAGACAGACAGACAGACAGATTTTCCAAAAAATATTTAAGGTACAGATTCGACTCAGTTAGAATTTTATTAAATGTATAGATTTGTTTTAATTTAATTGCAATAATTTTTTTTATTAATTTATCATTCCTTTTACAAAGAGAGAGTTGTGACATACGGAGTTAAATCTTTAGCTTTTTTGTTCTATTACGCTAAAGAAGTATAACTTCTTACTTGCATAGATAAGTACACAACCACTTTTTTTTTGTAGTTGAACGCGGCCACTGCTAATATAAAATAAAACTGCCATATAATCCGAAAAGATTTTTCTTTTAAAATGTCAAATATTCGCTTAAATCTAAGAAAAAAACACGATTACTTAAAATATATGGATAAATTGTTGAATACGTATCATTTATTTATATATAACAATTTATGTATAACAAGGACATGTAAACATGATTTCATAGCCTTCGACATTTATATAGTAGAGACGTTCTCTACTATATGTTTCGATGAGATTTTTGATTCACGACACCCAAGCGACGATTAATGTCTCCCTGCGCCGGTGTATTCAGAAACAGGCACACCTGCTGAATTTACGACGCCCGTAAATTCATTGTTATTCACTCCAATAGTTCTGATGCAGAATCCTCTTTATTGTCACCTCCTCTTATCGAACATGAGAATTTACAGTTCTAGAAGAGATGATCTTCGAATACTATTTAGTACTTATTTACCATTTGAAGTTTTATATTTATTTCATTTATACAAGTGTGTAAGTATGTTTTTTCTTATAATATTAGCACAAATGTTCTCAAAATTACTATCAATAATTTCATTTTCCATTTTGTCTTAGGTTCTTTCAGGATACTGTTGTTTAATTAAAAGAAATAGAATTTCTTTTTACGTTATCGCTCGCAAAGAATCTCAAAGGCTTATCGGAAACCCCTTATTGCTGAAATCCTGACTGCTTTACTTCGGTCATTCTGACGACCAGGTAGTTCGTTACTTTAAGTAAAAAGACTAATTGATCATTATTCATTTTGACTGAGAACTGGCGCACCTTGTAATAGGTACGTTCAACAATGTAATGCTTGAATCTGATTTAGATATAAACAGACTCAAATGCTAAAATTTTGTTTTAAATTTAATTTTCTTATTATAGTTTACTGTATTTAAACATTAATACATCTAATAAAATTGGGAACAGGATTCAACTACCTTAAATTTATAAGATTTTTTGCAGAATTTGTGTTTATAGCTTGGTTTTATTTAAGTTTTTAATTAGATCTAAAATACAGTTTGAGCTTCACATTATGGTTTTTATACATGTCGGGGATTCAGCGGAAGGGAATTACGAAATATTAAATCTCGTGCGAGAAGTCACTGGAAGCAGTAAGTGTAGTAAAAATGATCATATAGTGTATCAGTTTCAGTATTTATTATGAACATTTGCTAAAAATGGCATCATAAAGTACTTATACAGAGTTTGTAATTCATTCGGGGACTTTACATTTATCTTTGTAAGATATGTTTTCACAAATATGTGCCTCCACTCTAAATGCTTAGTGGTACGAATTTTGTGAATAAATAATTCTTAATTCTCTTAAGGCTTTACCATTAAGGAAGATACAAAGGCTTTTTCTTAAAGTACATTTGATCTCAGGCTTCTATTCCAATAATATTTATTTTAATAATAAAGTATCTATTTACTCGGAAAAAAGACATCATCTTTGGTTGTTTTTAAATACCTATACAATGCCTCATTATTGCTGCTGACACACATTTTAGTTAGCAAATTTATATTATTATTAGTTTAACATTTTTTTCATAACTATGTCGTTTAGTACAATATGAGATTAATCAAATATTAATTATATGTATGTACCTGCTAATAGTAGGAATAGCTTAACGCATCGATACTCAAAGTAAACTATACATATCATCGTTTCGATATTGCGAATTCCATAATCGGTATTGTCTCGAATGTGAGAGGAGAATAGATTTAATATTAGATCCAAATTCGAGCATCGGGGCAATCGATTGTATTAAATGCAAGAGTGATGGGGGCATCACCTCTATATCTGTAGGAGTGCGCTGCAGAGGAGTAATTGTACTAGTAGATTGTCGTGGTCGAGTGTTCGGCATGGTCCACGTGGCACAAGATTGCGGAGGCGCTGTTTGCTCTTTGGCGGAGCCCGCAACGGGCTTACGGTTCAGCGAGCCGTGCGGCGGCCGCGCGGCCTCTCGGGTCACGTCTCCGGCCAAATTGAAATATCCCCGCTGCCTTCCACTCCTTGCACACAGCACCACATTGCCACCGCCTCCCCACTTTATATAGACACAACACTAAACTAACATATATAAAACACATATTATATGTACTCTTTTTGAAATATATTGTTTCTTATGCGACACGATACACGTATTTTGTCATCATATAAAGTTTTTTTGTATTTTTAACTTCTTTCCTTTGTTAATTTTATACTTAGAAATTTACTTTAAAATGATGAGCATGTTACTATTAATTGAAATGAACTGTTCTGTGATGCCATAAGTCGAATATTACAAGACGTTTAAAAATTTAAATAATATTCTTATTATAGGAAGTAATAATTTTATCGTTTTGAAATAAAACATATTTTATAAAATATTATAATGTATTGGGGATGGTTCCGAACAATTCAATTTCCGTGCGCAGACAGCGGCTAAATTTACGTGCGCAGATTTACATGCCAACGAAATAATTTGCAAATGGTGCTCGAACGTTTCGTCTACATGTATTTTATGATTTATTTCATGCGCTGCAACTCAAGGCTTAGTGTTACATAAGAGCCCTATTTATTTTTGATCTCTTAATGTTTAAACAATATAATCTTACAGTAGCGTTGAAACAGTTTCGGTCAAGAGTCAGTAATAAAAGAAAAAACACATAGCTTGTATACACTAATGTTTATACATTTTCAATACGCCGCTCCGTAAAATATAAAACAAAAAATTCAAAAAGGCTTTTATAGTTGCATTGCTTAGTCTATGGCCATGTTTAAAACTAAGTCGCGTTCATAAAGCGGACTCAAGTTATAGTAGAAGTTGTCGTTGACCGTGTAATTTGGTTTGCATGCGCAAAACGAAAACGGAGCAAGTTAAAATATAAGTTAGCAAAGATATTTTTTATTCAAGAATTGAAAATTTCAAATAAAAAATATTAATTTGTAATTTTTCTATCGTGTTAGCTTAAATTGTAGTATTGTAGCTAATAATCACATACTTGTAGTATATTTAGTGAAAGTTTGTATTTATTTTTATTATTATTACAAATAAAAAAATAACTTTTGTTTTAGCAATTTAAAACTTAATATTTTCCGATTTTTTATATAGATAATCGCGTAAATCTAACAAAAACTGTAATTTAACTCGCTTATATTTTATACTAACAGATGGACTAGTGTCACTTTACTCTACCTGCTATTAAAATTTCTCTGAAATCTTTCAAACTTTGTCAAAGTTTTATTTATGATTTGTAATATAGTAGCCGCAAACAATAACAATGTATGTATGTTAATTACTTACACTTTTTTCATTATGAAGCTGAGTTCAATTTATAGTCTTTATTTTGAAATGCTTTCTGAGTTTAGATAGCTCTAGTAGGTGTTTATTAATATATATATATTATAAGTTAGTGACTTTTTAATTGATATACATGTTACACTTAGCATTTAAATTATGATAATTTAATTTTAGAAATCTGCGCTTAAATATTAAATGAAGATACCGTGGTTAATTAAATTATAACTTTATATTCTTAATGTTTATTTAAATGTTTTACTATTATACATAAAGTAATAAAAAATAGTAACAAATAGATCAACGCGCATTGTTTAAATCGATAACCTTTGTAGAGGTGGTTGCCTTGCGAAGCCCCTTTGCAGGTAATCCTGCCCACTTGGAGTTATTGCCGCCGAGGGAAGGAAAGATTACCTCGACGGGAGATAAGGAGGTCGACGGGGCTTGGAGTGCGATTGTCCCCGAGTCAGGCGTCGAATTGTGTCAAGTGAACCGGCAAATTGAACGGCCGAACCTTCTGCGTTCTCCGCTCACTAATCGTCACATAAACTGCTATGCCAATCTTCCTTTTTGCCCCCAATTGTTTAATTACGCAGCAAAAATAAGGTCAACTATAATATTATTTTTTGAAATTTGTTTTTTACTTTCTGCCCAGTCCGAACAACGAAAATTATCTCGTATTAATTTAACATTATTATAGAATATAAAATTACTTATCTTAAAAATAATTGGATAAGAATAATTATAAAAAATATGAAATGGTGTCATTTTAAGAGGTGTGATTCATTAACACTTGCAAAATTGTGAGTGACGCTAATGATAGGGCGCTTAGCAATCGTAGCCACGTAGCGCCTTTCCAATTACGAGTGCTACGAGGGCAGGCGGCGGGCGACGGGCGGCTACGGGCTGAGCTACGCCGCGTTCCATTCGTTACGGGACGTGCCACTAACATCTGCAGCCTCTATAACCCCGATAATTTGCTTTCGATTTTACTTATTGACTTCTTTGACTTCATTATATTATTATAAATGAACATTATTTATAAATTTTTTTATTACTATACGCTGATAACAAAATAAACACAACAAAGTAAATATTGGCAAAGAAATGAAAGAAATGAATATTTGTAATGAAAAAGACTAACGAATCCTCGACGGAGGGCATGCACTAAAGTACTTGTCTGTACTGTGTTACTTCCCGTCAGATTCCTCCCACATAACATAAAGATATGTGTAAAATATATAAATTAGAGCCTAAATTTAATAGTTACATTCCGTAAATTAAATTTGAAAAATAAATTTAAAATACATAGTTTGGCCATAAATACTGTTATAATAAAAAACAAAAAAAACAAAATATTACATTTGAATTTGGAATCTGTCATTTTTATATGATTGTTAATTGTGTTTTCTCATTTTTGCGCCAATACATTGTAATATATTTTGTTATATTAAAATGAAGTGGGGCGATAAAGAGAACCGAATCGCTGTGATTGCATTATACAAAGTAGGTATGGAACCAAATACAACTTGTGAAACTCTCCATACGCTTGGTATTAGTCAAATGTTTATGTACCAGGCTATTGATAGGTACAATAATACCGCCTCTGTTTGTAACAGAAAAAGATCTGGCCGTCCACGTAGTGTTCGTGCAAAAAAGGCGATCAAAACAGTAAGGGAAAGACTTCGAAGAAATCCTGTCCGAAAGCAAAAGATTTTATCTCGGGAGATGAATATAGCACCTAGAACCATGTCGCGTATTTTAAAAGATGACTTAGGACTTGCAGCCTATAAGAGATGCACTAGTCATTTTTTAACTGATAATTTAAAAAAGAATAGGGTGGTAAAATCAAAACAACTACTTAAGCGGTACGCAAAGGGAGGTCACAGAAAATTTTTGTTTATGGATGAGAAGTTTTTTACAATTGAGCAATATTTTAACAAACAAAATGACCGTACTTATGCTCAAAGCTCTAAGAAAGCTTCCCAATTAGTCGACAGAGTACAACGTGGGCATTATCCGACTTCAGTGATGGTTTGGTGGGGTGTTAGCTATGAAGGAGTGACAGCTATATTTTTGTGAAAAAGGTATCAAAATATTGGCACAAGTGTATCAAGATACCATTATTAAGAAGGTAGTTAGTTCCTTAACAACACCATGTTCAATAATCAAGAATGGTCCTTTCAGCAAGATTTCGTGCCGGGTCATAAAGCTCGATCCACGCAATCTTGGCTAGAAATCCACGTTCCGGACTTCATCAGAACTGAAGACTGGCCGTCATCTAGTCCCGATATTAATCCGCTGGATTATGATTTATGGTCAGTTTTAGAGAGTATGGATTACTCTAAATGCCTTGATAATTTGAGGCCCTAAAACAATCCATACGATTGGCAGTGAAGAATTTTCCCACGGAAAGAGTGCGTGCTTCTATTGCCAACTGGCCTCAACGTTTAAAGGACTGTATTGCAGCCAATGGAGACCACTTCGAATAAGCTTTATATATTTTTAATGATTTTAAATTAATGTATTAATACACGGTAATAGTAGTTAATGTTGCGTGCAATAGAAAAAATGTTCTTTTCTTTGTAACAATATTTAGGGCAAGACTATGTACATATATTCAACGTCTAATTAAATCGCAGAATGGTACTGGGTTATAATTGACAAAATATTTACTGTATTTTATATGCACTTTTATTTTATTATAAATAAATAAATAAATAAAAATCTTTATTGGTAACGTTTTAAAGATTACAGTTTATAAAATATGTTCGATAAAGTAATTATAATTAAGTATTTTAATCAAAAACATATTTAATTTCTTTAAATAAAGACACGTCCTTGAAACACAATGGTGATTTTAATACATACTATACTAATGACATACGAGCATTTAATATATGTAATACTAATACGACACAATATGGTAGTAAATAAAAATAAAATAAAAGCTGAAGTGAATGAAATTAGAAATTTCAACAAAACACTCCACGTGGAATTCTGTGATAAGGTGAAACTTTTCCCTGCTCGCAAATTACACTCTGAATTTCGTTGATAGAGAGAAACTTTGTTCAAATGAAATCACTTCTACGGTCTCTACAACGTTTCTCTGTTTTACTTTCTGCCAAGTCACCCTATCGTGATTCATGTCTTTTGGGACGAGACTAAAAAAAGGAAATAATTGAGTTTCCTTTCTCGTTACCCTTAATTTAAATTTTAAATTATTTTACGTAACTTCTTTTCATATTTATTCTTTTAAATATATATAAAAGGTAATGTTATCTTCACGCTGCATTTCTATGGTAGGAGAGACAAATTATTAAATGTACATTTAATTTCAAACAATGTTCCAATATTTACATAACAAGACAATAAGATAATACATTATTTGAGTCTTTATATAAATTAATTAAACCAATGTAATATTTACCTACTTGAAAGCAATATACTCACATAATAGAAAAGTAGCGGTTAGCACCAGAGCATTGCGCGGATTCAATGCAGCCACTAGATATACTCGAAGTAACGTTGTTCCATTATGATATTGCTCACTAAGTGAAATTTGTTTTCACGAGCTTCATAAAAGTATGTTTTTTTTTCTACCGAGTCTCCTGGAGTATTACTGTTCTTACTGCTTATCTGAAATTTGAATGGAACTTAAGTTTCCTCCATTACCCCCATAATGATATCCATTTATTTGAGCGGTACTTTTCGCCAAAAAGAATGCCACAGGTTGCGATGAATTTACACTTTGTAGTTAATGTAGCGTATGGTGATTACAAAAAAGTGATTCATTGTTGAAATTTTACGAATTGAAGTAATGAGCCATGTAACTGTCATACAAAAGTTTGCATTCAGCAAACAGTGACGTACGATTTGGATTTTATTGCGCTGTCCAATGCGTCACAATGCGTCGTGTCCGGAGCACGGTCGGTTAACTTGTCAATCACGTAATTGACGATGTAGCTCTTTGGCGTATAGCGCTCGCCTGTCACCCGCTGACACAGGCGTTGCACTCGACGCGGCGCACGTGCCGATCGCCGCCACTTATCCGCGATATTATCGCCCATGCACCACTTTTCTCATGTTTTCTATCCCTATACTATATTTATTGTAAAATTATTATATTATTCGTACATCTGATGATAACTTATTTATCTTTAATTATAATTAAATTCTCTATTTCGATATTATCCTAAAAAAAAAACATGTCTTTTAGAGTGCATTATCAATATTATACATATGTAATATTTGTATAAATGTAAAGAATAAATTATTATACGTACATTCATATATAAATTTGAATCAGGAGTGTAATTATCAGGTATAAAGTAAAATTATATTCGTATAATAACAAATTTTTGTTTCGACAGTATGTATAGTCTCTAGGGCCTCTTGATTGTATTCATTCATGTCAGGGTCTGATTATTTTTTAAATTATTGTATTTAAGGTACATAAGAGTACGTATATGATAATTTATATCTTATAATAAATAATACGTGTAAATAAAAAAAAAATGAAATACGAAATATAAAATTTGAGTACGATGAATTCGAAAGTTAATAATAAAGCGATCACAAGTAAATTATTTTGAAAACTCCTTTATTAATTATTATAGATTATATTATTACTCTTTTATTCAAGATGTATGTTTTAACAGAATTGTTCTCTTGTTTCCAGGTATGTTATGTGCACGTAATTCATTTCGTCGTTTTTTAAATCGTATGTAAGTATGTAGTTACAAAGAAATTTATATCTGACCCGACCTGTTTAGTTCTAAAATATATGACAAAATAAAATTTTAAAGTGAGAAAAACCTTTTGAGTATAAATTTCAAAGTTTGACATGAAAATTGACATTTATTTCTGTCACCATCGCTCAAGATACCAGAACCGTTCGCTTGAAACTCCGAATAGGAACGCAGACATTTGATTTTAAGCCTCGTGGACTATAAGTGTTATTTCTCCGGGAGAAGTATTATTCTACGAGAGCAACGTAGCTCCGCCATCTCGAATGCTCCATTTAGTTCGAAAGTTTTTCTCGTTTATCACCGCTGGGCTCTCAGAGGCGGAGATTTTTCCTTTAGATTTGTTGTCACACCAGACCTTTTTAATGTACCTTTCTTATCGTTGCAACATTAAGAGTAGTTATTTAACATTTTAATGCTAATACTAGATTTTTCTTAAAATATTTCAATAAAACCCCTCTCACATCATATCATTTAAAAACAAATTGTTATAAAATATTTTTAGACATCTGTCTGTAATTAATCTGTTATTTAGAATAATTTTTATCAATTAACAATTTTGTCAAATAATTCGTGAATTCTTTAGATATTTCATTTTACTTTTGCAAAATAATAACCTAAAAATCTCGGAGAAGTTGAATAAAGAGATTTTATGTCCACAATTCGCTGTCGCGGATTTCATCGGTGTCTGACGGCCGAGATAAGGCCTACCTTTTGGTGCTAAGGGTGGTTCGTTAATTAAGCTGCAGAACAACAGTGAAAAGAGGGTAGATTAGCCTCGTCACAGAATCGAGAGTCGGACTGAGACATTCTTAAAATTATAAATATTTTAGCTTTGTATTAGGTTGTATTCAGACTTTGTCTTCTCTATGATGTTATATGTTAATATAATAAAGCTTGTTTCAATTAAATTTGCAACTAATAGAAATGACTCCGTTTTATACATATATTAGTTTTTACAACAACGATCAAAATGTATCTTTGAATTGATTCGAGAAATGAAATTAATTCTAAATTGAATTATTGTGGAGAATATTATTTCTACAAGAAAAAGTTGCATTGCACTTCATTCAGTCCGATCGTTCTCGAAAAATGCTGATCTTAGATCAGAAAATAGGTGGTTTTCCTTGATGGCGGTTCATGTATAATTAAAGTATTTTGTAATAGATGGCGCTGTTAAAAATTGAATATCACTGGCTCTTCGCTCAGACGATTTCAATTATGTATTATTTATAATTAATATATAAGGGATTAAGATAAATTTATTATAATAAATGGTTTTTATGATAAAACCTACTTTTACTACTACTCATAGAACAGAATAATAATCTCCCTTTGTGGCATTACTAGTATTATAACTTGCCGCTCTAAAAAAATTTTACAAATATTTTTATTTGATGCAGTATTTATAAATGACGGCCGCGAAAATCATAACATAATTTAAGAAACTACTGGGGATAACAGGATGAATATACAAAATATTACTTATAATATGTTCTTACATAAGTTCTTACTTATGTCATACTAGCAAAACCCGTGGCTTCGCTCGCGCTAAAACTACAACAAAAAAACTTTAAAAAGGTAGGTTTCATACAAATTTTTATCCCTTATTTTATCTCCTCACGGAATGAATTTCAAAAAAAAAACACTAAAACATGTATTTATTTAATTGTATTGAAGATCATGAATACCAAGTTTCGAGAAATTCTGATCATAAATATTTTTTGGGTTGTGTTATAACGTGTACTCCCGTGGGAATAAGATAATCTCCCGCGGTAAAAAGTACCCTATATGTTGACCCGGATATCCAGCTATCATCATACCAAATTTCATCAAAATCCCTCCAGTGGTTTTTCTGTGATGCGGTAACAGACGGCAGACAGACAGACAGACAGACAAAAATTCTAAAAACTATGGATTCGGCCCTTGCATCGATAATAATGTCTATTTTAATAAGATTTTCCAAAAAATATTTAAGTTACAGATTCGACTAAGTTAGAACTTTATTACATATATGTATAGATATGTATGTACGTAGTAATTGCTTTATCAAAGAACAAAAATTTGTACGGTTATATTAGTCTTAATAACAATCTTTTTGTAGATATTAGAGCGGTTCCTAGGCACGTACCAGGACAATGACAAACCTTTTTCTTTTCGAGTGACAGTACGAGTTCTGAGATTAGAAAATGTTACCGCAACTTTTCTATTTTATCTATTGATATTTCCCGCTAAAACTGCCAAATAAATGTTATACTCATTACTAGCTTTTCTCCAAATAATATGTAGTTCG
This sequence comes from Argynnis bischoffii washingtonia, assembly GCA_033884665.1. Lineage (NCBI taxonomy): Eukaryota > Metazoa > Arthropoda > Insecta > Lepidoptera > Nymphalidae > Argynnis > Argynnis bischoffii. The sequence goes on from CM066609.1 coordinate 7,070,441, forward strand.
TTATGGACATGATTAATTGAAAATTGCTAGCTAATATTTGAAATTGTAATGAGAACATATTATGAAAAAATATTATACGCGATCGTTTTTGTTTAAAAACATGTTTTTATAAATAGGTTATATGACTTAACTAATTCTGTTCAAATTCCCATGGCAAGTATTAAATGGCGGTTGTGGGCAGCAAGGGTCAAAGGGTTACTGCCATCTAAATGTATATCTTCCAAATTAATTACTACATTGTCTGCTATACAAAGGATATTTTTGGTAATATGAAAATAATTTCTTTTAATTAATGACTACAATTGCCACATTTTATATTACTGTTACATATATGTATTACGCACTTAGTTTATAAAACTATATAAACCTAAAAGTATTATTCCTTAGAAGTATCAAGATTCACGTAAACATGTCAGTAAATCATGAAGACTGCGGCACAACTTGACTTGGACAATATTTGTGCTAATAAAATGTTCTAGCAAAGCTATTGTTGTCAACGAAAATTGTCTGACCTGTTTTTGTCTATCATGAAATTTTTGTCGCTTTGTCGGATCTTAATAAATTACATGTACTTAGTATGTGATATATATATATATATATATATATATATATATATATATATATATATATATATATATATATATATATATATATACATATATATAACCAATATTTCTAAACATTTTAAGGGTTTTTTATGTAATTGCTCATCTGAAGAAGCTTAAATATGCCGTCTCCAACCCCTCACTCAAATTTTATTTATGTAATTAAACAAAAACAGTAAATCATGCATTTTTGTTAATTACTTCGATAAAAAAAATGTAATTTTTGTTTATATTCTCAGTTTAATTTTACAGTATAATCGCTCTGTTTCCGCACTCGTAAAGTTTTTATCTTGAGTATGTGTGTTAACCACACATTGCGATCCCTGCGGCATGCTTCATCCCGTCGCATTTGCATGTTGCATTTACACTAGTTACTCACTCAACCACATATTATTATTCTGGATCCTATTATTATTCCACTCTTCATTTAAAAACACTCCAGAGATACAACAAACGCTTAATTCTGAGTGTGAAAATAAAATTTGTTTCTATATTTGTGGATAGACGTTAGAGAAATTTAAAAATATTGTCGTTTTTAAGATAGTACATAGGCTTGATTAGATTTTAAATTTTTATTCAAAAACCATTTGCCATAAAAACGATCACTGATTTAATTATTTTTTTAATATTAAATATATTTATAGCCATAGGTATATTTGTTTATTTGGGCAATGGGAAATGATGTGTCTTTCCAACGATATAAAAAATTGGATATGTATAAATTACAAGAAAGTAGGTGCAACTAGCGAGCGGATTTTCCGCGCCTTCTTGACTTCTCAATAACTTGAAAACTATCACCGTCAGCTCTCGCGGGTGGATAACTAATAAAGTAAGTTGGAGAGGAAAAGTAAACTAATATCGGATAGCTCTGAGCGACCGCCGCCACCCGCCCTCATCGTTGGCCGCTGCAAGCACCATGGGGACATCATACTCGCTACAGATTTATTACTTTAATATGAGCACTCTATCCGCCTATGAATGTGACTGTTACTTTACTCTACTTTTATAAAAATATATGCCATTATGTATACCTATTTATTTTCCAAAAACTAAACGCAACGTAAAAAGTACTTATTAAAGTTTGTTAAGAGTATTAGTTTCGCTATTATACTAGTTAAATGATGAAATATGCAAAATAAGAAAAAGAATAATTTATATCGTAAAGTGATGAATAATAAAAACAAAACAATAATTATTAGCATTTCTTCTCATCATTCTCACTTTAAAACTCGTTTCGCAAAGTTTCTTAAAATTTCGCGAAAAAAGTTTTAGTACAAATTAAGAGCGAATTTTACTCCGTCCGTTTAGTCATTAGTAATTTCAGAGTTCTAATGAATTTTCTTCTCCGACATTGAAAAATGAATTTCGACCCTTACTTTTACCATTGGGACATCTGTAGCGCAGTACTAAACCTGCATCGATCCGCGGTTGCCGGGACTGCTCTTCGGGTATACTCGTGCCCGCCATTTACATATTTCCATATCATAAAACGCTTTTGGTGTCAGTAAAAGTATTATTACATTGAAATCACTGCTTCATTTTCTTTTTTTAATAATATATTTATTAGAAGTATTATTCAAATTAAAAACGACTTATATTAAGATTTTTGTTAGTTCAATATTTTAAAGCTTTCTAGTAATTGCCAAACATCGCAACTATTTCCAATGTATAAGTAAGTTGATTTTAACAGTAAGTATTTCGGAAGGGAGCTGTAAAGCAAATCGAGAAGCAACCCCGCCCTGTCCCCGCTCCCCTCATTACCCGTAACGGTGGCCCATTAGGCTCATGGGCCGAAGTGCCCCGGACCGTAGTTAATCCACGTCCTCATTCTCTGTTATTTCAAAGGTCTGATCTAATCTAAACAGGGCTTAGGATCCAACAGCGCCTGTATTCGCGCGACTCGTCCCTTTTATGTACTTAACTATCCGTGTACCCGCTCCCGTTGGTTATATGACATTTGCCTTGCTATAAAAGGAAATAACACTTCCGAAACTTCGATATTATATTCTGTTTAGAAATTCAATACATTAAAATTGTTTGATATAAAAATGTTGTACTGAAAAAATATTGTTAATGTGTTAGATAGTGTTTTATAGAATGTCAAATATTACTATAATGCTGATTCGAATGGCAACCAAGCGTAGCAAGCGAAGGCCGAAGTAGAAGGGTCAATTTAGAAGCTATTATACGGTGGCCGTTAGAAGCCTACTTCCGGCGGCTGCACTAAGCTGCCGTGTTCCAATCCACCCGTTCAATTTAGGCCTTTCTGCAAAGCTATTCAACTCTTACATTTACTGTAAATACCTCCACCGCTAACACCGTTGGGCTTTTATAAAATGTTTCTAACGTGATATACCTAGTGCTGTTAACATTTAGGATTTTTGTCTGTACCTACCGAATATCTAAAAACATTTTGATATTATATTAATAATACACAGAAATATACTCAAAAAAACATAGTAAATATACTAAATGTCATAAAAATATGGAATAATATATGTTATATTAATTGGTGCAATTTATGTAATGATGTAAAATAGTGCAGTAGTTTAAATATGTGTCGTTGCATTATTCGGCCATGCAAGGAGAAAAGCCCTATATACACTGTAGCTCAGCAAAGGAGGAATTATGACGGCAGCGAAGGATTACGTGAGTGGATGTCGTAATAAAGCTTGTGATGAAGCCGTTACCCAAAGATAAACGTAAATATCTCAGGCCGTAGCTGTCAGCTGCTCACCCACACTCGCCTTAAACCGTTCACCCCCAGTCTAACGCCCTTTTTTATATTTTATAATTACGAATTTATATCGATGGACGAAATTTAATACAAAAAATAAAGCACTTCATTTTAACTCAAGTTGTTGTAATTAAGTGCTCGCAATGCCAAGATAAATTCAACAAAGATATAATTTTATAACTTACATTTTACAGACATTTTAACTTCTCTGGGTGGCCACGGGCCTCGCCTCAATGCGAGGAGGATTAAGCCATAGCCCATCACGTTGGCCAAATACAGATTGGTGGACTTCACATATATTTTGAAAACTAGTTTGTCTTAGACAAACAGATTTCTTCACGATATCGTCCGTGTATATTATCCTGTTAAAGAATACCTACTCGATATTATTATGCGAAAAATAATTTGTGTATTTTGACGTAAATTTTCTCTTACCTTTACATGGATAATAATTTATTCATTTCTATAAATAATATTTAGAAAATTTATATTTCACGACTATTGGTAAGTCTTTGGAAGTCTTAGAAATCATAACAATTCGATTTCAATGAATAATTTAATTTAGGTATTACATTAGACTCGGGGCGTTACTTAGATCCCGAGAAATACATATAATAAAATTGTAACAAAGCGAAATCTGTACATGAAATATTGTTTAAAAACAATGAATGTTACGTGTTGTGTACAGAATATAGACCCCGAAACAATAGATATCGAAATTTTTGTCCGTCTGTATTTCTGTGAACGTAAAAGGTACTGACCCGATTTTAACAAAATTTTGTGTAGTGATGCCTTAATAAGGCAACATTTATGGTAACTACATGCAAATCTTTCATTTTCACAGGAAAACACAATAACTGTTTCTACCGAATCGTCCTTAAAAATTTACATGGCTAACACTGGCTTAATCATAAAAGATATGTTAAAACAAAGTACTTAGCACTTAGAAAATTGTAGGTCTTAAAGTCAGAAAAAATTGATAAAACACACTCGCAATAACTATTTTTATCTATTTAAATCGTACCTAGGGATGCACTCGAGCGAGCGAGACCCTCGCTCGCGCCCAAGTCGCTAGTGCAACATAATTTACGAGTATAGGACCACATTTTTCTTTTATTCAATATCAGATTATTAATAGTCCACTCTAAATACACGCACTGCCACATTACTTTCTTATACTTTCTCATAATAATTTATGTGGAACTTCAATAAAACAAAACTATAATCTTAGTGATCTGATTTAAGGAGTTAGGACGTTAACAACAGCTGTGTAGGTGTCCTTTGTCCTCCATATATTGTACTTCGCGCCTGCTCTTATCATCTAAATTAATTACATAAATCTTGTTTGCATACGTCTTAAGCGTGTGACGCTGCGCCATAATTCAAGCAGGGCTTATGTTAACACTGCTAATGAAGGGCGACTACAGCATATGATATCTTGCATGTACATGTTATCCTCTAATAAAATCTACAGATACATCCTAATTGGAATAGAATAAAATATTAAAAAAAATAATTTTATCCACATACCCATAGAATATCCTTAGAGGTAGGGTCCAGCAAAGTTGTAGGGATGGATTTTAACTATATAATCTTCATTGTATTGTTATCTTTTTGGCTTAAAATATAGTAAAGTTTTATTTTTATAAATATAAAATACCACAATTGAAGCCTAAGCTGTATGGTATACACTAAACAGTCTTACACAAAGAGCGTGGTGCCAATATCTATCTGGTTGCTATAAAATTAAATAAAAATACACTAACTGCATTGCAATACCTAGCAATAACAAAACTACAAAAATAACAAAGATGTAAAATATGCAATTAAAGTATACTCTAAACTTGTTCGCTACATGATTCTAATGATTTCCCAGGATATTAGGTGTCGCGAGTATGTTCGAGGTGTTTTGCCTATCGTAACTCGACAGGAAGCAGCGGCAATCGTGTTTCTCGAAACATTATGAACACTTATGTAAATATTTATATAAAAAGAAGCCGTCTGCGAGCTTTCAATGAAAACGCTGCGTAAACCCTTTAAGATATAACAAAATAGTGTATGGCGGAATTGTGTATCTTATATAGATCTACAGAAAAGTCCGCAATATCATACATATGTCTATCTCTTAAGAATAACATACTATATCCAATACGTTAATTTTTTTTATTATATATAGGCAATTATAATGCGGTAATGTAAAAGCTATTTACGCTAATACGGTATTAATCCTTATCATTTTAAATAAATTAGAAGCTTTAAGCATTTCCTGCGCATTATTTTACTCTTTTACACCATATAATTCAAATTAATATCTTAGGAGTAATCGCCAAAAAATTGCAGACGCAAGTATAAAATTCAAGCGCCTCACTTCGCTTGATGCAATCGCCGACCCTCCCCCGCACCGTCTTGCCTACTGTTTAGCTAATTTTTGTATGTTTGTAATGAATGAACTCAAAAGTACTGGACCGATTTAGATGAAATTTGGCAAAAATATAGATTTGACACCCTGGGAAGGACATAATATATTTTTTATTCCGAAAATCATCCCTTAAGGGGGAAAACGAGGATAAAAATTTGTATGGGGAAGCAAGCTAGGGACGAACCCGAGCAAAGCGAGGGTGAGTCGCTATTTATAGTATAATAGCCTATAAACCTTCCTCAAAAAAAAGGTTATAAAATGGAAAAAGTTTTTTTTTTAATCGGACCTGTACATCTAGATTAAGGTTAGTTCAAATAACAAACAAACTCTTCAGCTTTATTTTATCTAGGTCAATATTCAGCTTAGCAGAAAATGAAATTTTGTATATTTTTTTAACGTTATTAATTGCATGCACCACAGTGATTATGTTGGACTCACCGGCTATAGAAGCCAGTATTACTCACTTAAACCCAACGGAATCTTCCATAACCGTCTTAATGGGGTGCCGCATGATCACTAAAGCACTCTACGATAACGCCCCAACAGCGGACCTACCCAGGTAGACCACAACAACCGGAGATTTACACCCACGGTTTACTTTGCTTCCAAAAAAGTACCAAGACTATTTTACCGCCTTCTAGTGCATCTATTAGCTTCACAGCCGACTGAATTATATATTGCTTTTTATAAAATGTACACAACACTATTTGATATGATATTTTTTATCCTGAGAAACTAAATGTACCTATCGTATAAATGTATTACTTAATTTTTTTTGTTACAAATATTGAGTTTGAGTTTAACTTTGAGTTTATATTGCTAGATGCTCTCTCGTATGTATCCAGCTCTACCAGTCTATGAGCTTATAAAAAATAGCATATATAAATATTTATGAACATATATAATAGCAAATTATAAGTTTAGATCATTATTTTCTTTTATTCAACTTTATTGTATCTACCAGTATTCGTCACGCTTATCTATACTTAATATTATAAAGCTGAAGAGTTTGTTTGTTTGGTTGAACGCGCTAATCTCAGGAACTACTGATCCGATTTGAAAAATTCTTTTTGCATTTGATAGCCCGTTAACTGAGAAAGATTATAGGCTATTTATCATCCCGGAAAAGTGAACGGGTCCCATGGGATAGATTGTTTTTGTCTAGGGACGAACCTGAAGCGAAGCGAGGGTGAGTCGCTAGTGTATTATATTATATTATTATGGAAGTATATGCCTGCTCCTTTGTTAAAGATTCCCAATGAAATTTCTAATATTATATTTGTCAGTACGATTAGAGTTTTTATGAGTTTAAACATATACTATATTTATCTTAGAAACAATAAAAGTTACCATGATGATTTATGATGATATTACCTCTTATACTTATAAGCGGGAACATATACTACACAGTATACATATATAGTACCTACTATAAAAAATAATCTAGAATGCACAAATTAGTTGATTGTTTTATCTTCCTATATAATTATGATATAGATTTATACTATCTTCCATGGATCTTTCGAAATTATGTAAATTATACATTATTTTATTAAGTTTTTTTTTTTAATTTGATCAAGTTCAGTCGCGGGCTTTAGTTTCGTTTAATATATGTATAAAAACATTTCATGAGCGCTGCCATATTAACTCAAAAGCCTTAAGTTTATCGTAAATTCGTTCGATACCTACCAGGAGTTGAGCGGCGATTCCTGTAGCTCGGTAAAGGTGCGGCCGCCCGCACTCGCGATAATCAGCTTTTGTGCGCGGTAATTGGGTGTCTGAGCTGCCAACTGTAGCATTTACTCGTATTAAATTGGAAACTTCTTTTCTACTTAGAATTACTCGATGCTGCGGGTAGCTTATCGTATCGAGAGAAGCATACTATAATCTAAATGAGCCGTTTGTATACAAATGTTTCAGTTAGATATTGACTGTCTCACGCGACCTATTTTGTTGGTTGGTATAAACACTCTTTTATAATGCCTTTATTGTGAGTATAATATATACCTAATAAAAGTAATGAAATATTTGTCGCTAAAAATATCTTTATACTCGCATATCTTTAAGACCTCTAGCATTGTATCTTCGTTCTAGAATAGCGTAATTTACATATTTTAATAAAATAATATAACAACTGAATCGTAACTGAGAACTTGATTTAAGTTCTTACTGCGATGAATGTAAATTCACCACCGCCGCCGCAATTCCAGATTTCAATTCTGGAATTAATGGCAGCCGTCGTGGGCCGAGCCCGTCTAATATTTGCGTTACTTCCGGAGACTCACTTAGCGATGGATATGGAATAAATTAATTTGAGCAAGCTGAATCCGTCGGAGAACGAAAATAAAACATCACAATATAACCACCATATGGAAGCGGTTATTTCAACGGGAGATTTAATGTTTTTGCAATATTCCGTAGGCGGTGCACGGGGCGGTTGGCCCTGCTAAACGTGCATTAATATTGTCAATAGTTGGAGTTAGTGGAAGTGAAGTACGTGTTCCGCCTGCCGCTATCTACGGCGCAGCTCGCGCGGTGAATTCGAATGGCCTCTCACACCGCGCCTCCCGCGCCCGCTACCTCTCCTCCCCTTCCCCTCGCCCCTCGCTCGTGCACCACCTCGCTCCCCCACCCCGTAACGCCCCATAAACTCGCGTCTTAATTTTAACTTTATTTCTTACCGCTGTTCCAAGAAAATTAAGTGTGAACGTACTGCTGAAAGATTCACAAAGAGTGTTATCATGCACTTTCGTATCTCCTTAATTAATAAAAATTAATACTTTATATGCCAACATAGCTTGCCAAACCAACATATTATTATAGTATAGTGTAACTTTAACTTTAACTGCACACGATTTCGCAAAACAAGCAGTCCTTCAGTTTTTAATTAATAGAACTAAACAAAACTTCCGAAAGTTATATTCACAGCACCAGATAAAGACACTAAAAGTTCCATACATTAGCTTTTATAAGCTTCCCTGCTCTTTGTTTAAGCACGAATAAGAGATTTTTTTCGTCTTTTTAATGTAAGCTTGTTTTAAAATGCGATTCCGACTGTAACATTAAGCAGAAAAATCCTGTAAGGTTCTATCGTTAACATAAATCTCGGAAAATGTAAAATACTATGCACTTAAAATGTGCCGTGAAGCAATTCTTATTTTAAGTTTATAATAAAACTAGTTTACGAGTGTACTCAGTATACTCGTAAGTTTAATTTAAGAAAGTTTAATTAATGTAATATACATAAATATTTATTACATTATATTTTAACATAAATGTTAGTACTACTCACTATCTCACTAATTATACTAATATTAAAAACGCGAAATGAGTGTATGTTTTGTACATTTTGACTCAACGGATTTGCGTGAAATCTATATAAATAAAAGTGAATCACCGAAATGTATGTAATTAAGATCGACTGCACCAAATTGGTTAATTCTTCTTTTTTCTTATGTGTTATTATCAAGACAAGTTTTCTATAGAAGAAAATTAAAAGATTTTTTTTTTTACTAAAATAAGTTTTTTTTTTAAATCTCATGATATGAATAGTGAGAGAGTGAATTAGTTTTCATCCTGGAAATCATCCCTTGAGGGGGTGAGAATGGGGATGAAAGTTTGTATGGGAAAGCTAGATACGAACCCGAGCGAAGCGAGGGTGAGTCGCTAGTTAAAATACATTAGGTTAACCTGCATTATAACAAATATTGACAACTTCTTATCGATATAGGTACTTAGTAACATGTGTACGGATACGTATCAAATTAGAAAATAGAAGTTAAAAATATGGTTATAATAATAACGTTGTGCCGGTTTTATAGCGAAAATAATTAATTTTGGTAGATAAAAAAAATAATATAAGTCTTTAATCAGACATTAAAATTATAATAATATTATCAACTAAACATTATTCAGCCACCGTGCTTCTGTCTGTTTGCCTTTTGGCAAAGGCCTCTTCCAACTTTTTCCATATCTTTCGGTCCAAAGCTTTTCTGGTTCATCTCTTCATAGCTGCATCTGTTATTTCATCGACCCATCTTTTAAATGGTTTTCCTCTTTTTTTTTTCTTGTATCCCGTGTGCCAATTTATTATAGTTTTTGACCATTTTTCTGTTCCTCTAATTGTACATATGTTCACTTCCATTTAATTTTTAGATGGCTGTAAATTATGGCTGGCGAAACATTATTTAAAACCTAAGCTATAAATTAAACGAGACGAACTAAAAAACCATTTAATATTTTCTAATTATATTATACTTTATATTAACAATTTAGTATTTAATCACGCAGTACATGAAAATAATTCTAGGCATTTCGATAAGCCTTTCTATAAAAGGAACAAAAGTAAGATTTAGTCATCCTTAAAAATAAAATTATTTACCCATAGGAGCTGATTTTAGTATTTCATTTGTAATTTTTGTGAAGGTTTTCTGGAGGCATAACTTACACTGTCTATTCAAGAGTTATTAAAATTAGTTCGCAATAGGTTAATATATTGCGTAACAATATAAAGAAAAATCGTACATATATATGTTTTGTAGTTGTAGTCTTTCTAATATATTTATAGAACGGTACGTTTTAACGGTTAGTGTGGAATAGACAGACTATATGCTATATACCTTTATACATATTTATAATGAGTTTTATATCCCTTACTTGAAAAATGATTGATTCCTCATACAAACTTTCACCCCCCTTTTCGCCGCCTAGGGATTACTTCTGGGACAAAAACTATCCTATGTCCTTTCCAGTGTCTCAAACTGAATCGGTTCAACAGATTAAGTGTGAAACGGTAACAGACAGACAGAGTTACTTTCGCATTTACAATATTAGTATGGATTCTGCTGCATACTCCTTCCATACAATATCAAATATTTTGTAGCTATTAATTTATTTTCTTTTCAAAATCAAAATATAAGATAAAAAAATTAATATTATGTCTAATATGGTGCTTTCATAAATTGCAAAATGTTGGAATTTTCTCGAAGGTTTAAATTTTCTTTCGCGATGTTAAAGTTACGCAGACAATGATCGCGGAGCCCGATAAACTGGCTCAGGCGGGAGCGGCGACGGTATTTTCGCTCCTGCGCCCTCGTCCTGGCCCACATTTTTTTGCTCCCGGCGCCACACAAAAACGATTATTGGGGCAATCGGAGGCGCCCTATACTGCGCCCGAGAGAAACCCCGCGATGCAAATAAATTCAGAGGAGGCCGTGGCCGGACAGCGCTGCCCCTCGTTATTATTCGGCTCTCGCGGAATTGCTTTTATGTCCTTAATGGAAAAGTAAGATATTTACTTCGGGCTTGTAAAAAGACCTTCCTTTTACATTTTTCTTCGTATCCCCGCAAGTCTTAGCTGAAAATTATGCGATACCAACGTGAAGAAGGCTGTTAGGTTATACATTTACATTAGCTTTTTGGGTAAAACTTTTGCACTCATTTTAATATTGTGAAGAAGACCATAAAGAATCATAAATAAATTATCATATTATCTACTTTTTTTAACAATGTGTAATTAGAGTTTGTTACATTAGTTTCTCTGTCGTAATTTTCCTCGTAATCGATTATTAAAAATGTTACAATAAAACAATACAAATAAGCGTTGCAAAGACAAGAGGGTGTAAATAATGTCGACCAGCAGTTGCTACAAAGTGCCCCTTTAATTATGAAAATGTATGCGAAGCACATGAAAGTTTGTGCAATTATGCCACAGCCGCCCGCGCCGTACAGTGGCCAGCCACGTCCTTTAGAACCGAGCACTGCTATCTGCTGCTCTATTCAATTACCTACATCGCTACTAGGGAAGTTTTCAAGATGGCTATGTTTGATTTAATATAAAAACTTGGGACTCCTGTAGTTATAATATTTTTATTTTTCTGTAGACTATAGAAATGCGCATTAAATAAATATGTTTATCAACTATTTAAGGATATAAATAAGGATATATATGTATTATGTATCAAATTATGTAATAGTAAAGCAAAATCGATAAAAACAGGCACACAAAAGCAGATAAATAAAAAACAAATTCAATAAAACCCCATATTTGCGGATTGTTCAGACGCGACGAGGTCAATTATGAAGCAATAAAAGTTTTAGTGCTCCGCACAAATAGACGATTTGCCCGCTGACGGATGGCTGCAATACTGACGCCAGCAAATGAGCACACGATAAAATTATCGTTAGCGGTAACGACATGAATAAATGCAGTAGGGTGTTTCGCGAACGCGGCTGTGCAGACTCGCAGAGTAAGGAGCACAGGACTCGCACGCGTGAGAATCGCCCACTATTAAAGTCAACGTAATTTGTCACTAATATTGTACATTTACATTAAAATGAAACATAAAAATATAATTCACACATTGTAATATAACTTTCCACAGGAATGCAAACAACACTCATAAATTACGGTCACGGTTTGGATTATTGTGTAATATGCGTAATGAGCATATATCTACTAACAGATGAGCGCGTAATTCTGTTTTGGGCTCGTGCAATACCAGAAATAATTTTGTAATATTTATTGCTAACCAAAGCCACAAAGAAATTACTATCATTGTGATGGTTTCTGTTAAAAAATCTTATACTGCTTATTAATAATACATCCATGTATTAAAAAACTAACATTTACTAAAAATTATTAGACAAGATTTTATAAAAGATGCGATAATTTAAATATACAGGTTGGGCGGCGGATACGAGACCATCCAAACTACTGTTTGCTTTGATTTATACCACACCGCTGCCGGCTGGAAATTTTAAACGTCACGCATTTATGATGAATACTCGCAATTTTCTCGCGGGAACACCGAGTTGATAGCTATGACTTTCCGACTGCGACGTATTACAAAGTTTATTTAAAGTATATATGAATACATTATATGAGGAAAATTTTAGCTCTTAATATTATTAAAATGAATAAAATCCACCATCTACCTGTAATCTGTAAATAATTTATTTTAGTCTAGTTATCTTCGCACTTCTTAGCTGGAATATATGTAATAAAAAAATATTTACAAAAATGAAAAAAACCGACTGCGTAAAATGCGAACTAAAAAGAAGAGAACATATTGACATAGGAACATAGTATTATGCAGTCGGAGACATACAACACATGCAGCTTCTAAAACATGTAAAATGTACTTATATGTATGTCTCCAACTGCATAATACTATGTTCTTTCGTCAACTTGTTCTCCTCTTTGTAGTTCGCGTTTTACGCAGTCGTTTATTTTATTTTTGTAAATATTTTTTTATCTACAGCTTTTTAGTTTTGGTGAGTTTAAGAATTTTAAGTTTTATTAAACAATATCTTATACTAAAGTACTTCTTAACATATAAGTTGATATTTTTGTAATCTCCTCTTTAAAACCTATATGTTGATACCCTACTAGATTGATTCGGACGAAAATGTTTTTTTTAAGACACACAAATTGTCACCTAGGATTCGCCATTTTGATGTTTAAAAATATCTATATAGCCTATGACACTCGCGATACCAAGACGAATCGAATGACGTATGAATCATCAAAATCGGTAGAGCCGTTTAGTAATTACAAGGGAACATAGAATCGGACATACATACATACGTTCATACATATATACATACATACATACAGGTTAAAAAGATAACTTCTTTGGGCTTTGCCGCAATCGGGTAAAATAGCGTAAATGAAGGACTAGTTTCTAGTAAAAAAGGAATATTGTCAGCATATACTGCTTACTTGTAAACGTCACGTGATTTTGTGAAGTCACCCTCACTGTCTCCCGCTCGGCCTCTGGCCTCTAATCGCGTCGTCATCGGGAGTAGGCTAGGCTCATGTCGCTCTGTTACGCTACTGCCATAAATCAGTCGACAACGCGTGATAGATGACGCGTTCTAGGCGAAAAAACCGTATAAGCCACTATGTATGTACTTATATGATTTTCAGAATAAAAATTGTTTTCATATTAAAACATCAACAAATTGTTCATAAAATATTTTTCATAAACTATTAATCTAAAGAAATGCTATAAATAAATTTGTTGTTTCTTGTAAAAGTCTAAAGCCTTAGAACAAAGAAATAGCTCTCGATCATGAGCTGAAGCTTGAATAGTAATAATCCGTATCGGTCTTACTAAAACGGCACCCCACGGCCGGACTGGAAGCCTATTCCGAATTGCGTTAGTTTTTAAAAAAAATTATTTATTTATTGTATTCCTACTATATTAATTTCGTATCCATGAAGAGTATCTTTAGATATAAATGTTTTCTTTTCATTATTATCTTTGCTATAATTATGACAGTTAAGTTAAATTCATTTTATCTTTACGAAGTAGCCTATTGGCAAGCAGCAGCTTTTGTATTGAAAATGCACACCCGCTCGTTAAGCGGCGGCTGCGGTCCGACGCGTGACGTCACGTCCGCTGGTTCCGCCCGCCCTCATTAGCATACATTATATTAACCATTTGGTGAAGACCGCCCGGGCGTTTTTGCCTTTTTTTTATAAAGAAACAAAACACTATAATGTTCATGTGCGTCTTTTATTATTTATCAATTAACCTTTACTTATAAAGGCTTACCTTTCTTAATAATTATAACCTAATGTTTAAACATCATGCTTTAATTCATAATAAATTCAAATAAATTCATCAAAGTAATTTATTTAGTAGTAGTTACTTTCCAAATAGTTATTACTGAAAAGTATTAAACATACAAAATTTATATTGTATGTATATGAAAATGATAATAACGACGAAAAAAAGAGTAATATCACGTACCTACATGAAATCCCCCGCTGTGCACAGGTTTCTCGTCCCCATATACTGAATGGTGACACGAGCCACGCGCAATGTGCTTCTGAAAGGCTGCTTTACGACTTCGAAACTCGCACCCACCCCGCACGATTAATGTTACAACACAAGATTACCGCCGTCGCTAAACTTTACGAGTACAATGTTTTAACCTGCAGCAGTTTTTCTCTCTCGACTCGAAGTAAATTTTTAATAAGCTGACATAATTGCATAACAGAGCGTCGCGACACGTAAATCACTAGCCTACCGGTCAGGCAGCGGAGCTAATATTTGCATATCGCGATTGATGCGAACCAATCAATACTGCAAATAATGGAATTGTCACATAAAATCCACAGCAAGGATTGCGCGTAACTCTCGTTATTAACAGGTTTAATTGTTTTAAATACTGTAAATAATGTTTGTAAATAATGCGATATAACTCGTGCTTGGAAATGAATGAACTCAGTTAAAATTTTCATAATTGATGTTATTTCATGAATAGCAATTTCATGAATAGCACTGCAGATATGTTTGTACTAATTTAAATTGAAAATTTAGTTAAATAATTAAAATTATGATTTAATAACAAAACACGTCGGTTAAACGTAGTATAATTTTTACTTCTACTGCTAGCATCGAAGGGCATTTTAAATTCACTGGTATTCGAAATCTTACTTTTTTTATTTAATAACTAGGTACGTTTTCACGCTTAGCTATGTTTAGGTCGGTAAGGTTGTAGCTTGCTACTCCTAAGATCTATATAAGATATTTATTTTTTTAAATTATATAGCAATTTACCCTCGTTTTGCTCGGGTGCGTAGACCGTACGCGAATTTTGATCATAATTTCATGGGTTTTAATTTTTTTTTGCGGAACCCTGATTCTTTTTCTAAAATAAAAGTAAGTTACTCCCTATAACATTAGCTATCTGCCAGTGAAAATCCCGTCAAAATCGGTCCAGCCGTTTCGGAGATTAGCCGGAGACAGACAGACAAAAATTGTAAAAAATATTGTTTTGGTATATGTACCGTGTATACATCCATATGCATTTAGTAAAATGCGGTTATTTTAATATAACAAACAAACACTCCAATTTTATTTATCTGTATAGATAACTAAGTGTAGCAGTATAAGAATATATACAAAGAATATAATTAGATACTAATATCTAATTATATTTCTTCAAAAGCTAATTTTGGTTTGAAAATATCACAAGTTAACACTATGATTTTAATTAAAATATAAAAAACTGTTATATTTATTTATTTTACTGTAACTTTATAAGTCATTGATACTAGAACTTGATAGTCGAGAATTTCTTTGGAAATGAAATATCATTGTCCTCCAGAATCTCTCTAATTTGAAAATCGACAAAGATTCCGTTCATAACATTACATAAACTCATTAACTGTCAGTTTGGCAAACATAAGAAACTCTGTCTATCTATACATATAATAAAATTCTAAGTAAGCCGAATTTGTACCTTAAATATTTTTTTGGAAAATCTTATTGAAATAGACATTATTATCGATGCAGAGGCCGAATCTATAGTTTTTAGAATTTTTGTCTGTCTGTCTGTTACCGCATCACAGAAAAACCACTAGAGGGATTTTAATGAAATTTGGTATGATGATAGCTGGATATCCGGGTCAACATGTAGGATACTTTTTACCGCGGGAGATTATATTATGCGCACGGGAGTACACGTACACAATCCAAAAAATATTTATGATCAGAATTTCTGGAAACTAGGTATTAATGTTCTTCAATACAATTAAATAAATACGTGTTTTAGCGTTTTTTGAAATTCATCCCATAAGGATATAAAATAAGGAATGAAAATTTGTATGAAACCTACCTTTTCAAAGTTTTTTTGTTGTAATTTTAGCGCGAGCGAAGCCGCTGGTATTGCTACTTGACAAATAATAACTTTTTAACAAAAATAATATGACATTTAAAATACATACACACCATTCCACTTCTGTTAGTATTTACCAACACCAAACTAAAAAACTTCCTTTTTAATTTATTAAATTAATTGAATTTCATTCTCATGTATTAACTACACTAAAACAAACTAAACAAACAATATAAAGTTTCAGACCAATAGTAAAATACTGATAGAATGTTCAGCAAGTGGCACTGATAGAGATTTTATCTTTCTTGTATGACACATGCACTAAACCGACAAATTTTAACTTACAAGCTATAAACTTAGGTAACAATAGCTTCAATTTGGAAGGAAATATCGGAACCTAAAAATCATAAAGCGAATGTGTGAGCCAGCGTCGCACAAAAGCGATACAGTCTATAGATAAAAATAATACATGTGATGCGCCACCGAATTGCTGTGTCAAAGTATTCGTCCTGATTGCTCTATTCTGCTTCCGAAGCACTACGCCGGCTCGACTACGTTAGCTTTTTTGCTTTTCTATTATCAATACAAGGAAAATGGAACGCGACGTGTGCGCGCGGTTAGGCAATTAAAGAACCCTTTATTATATAGAAATGGAAATGCATAATAGTTTTATATTACATATATATATATATATATATATATATATATATATATATATATATATATATATATATATATATGTATATATATATATATATATATATATACATATACAGTATTTTATTGCTTTCTAATTTTCTATTTTATGAATACCCTCGTAATTCTGATTAAAATAAACGAAATCCATAAAATATGTCTCTCTCTCTCTCTCTAATCTAAATTGATAAATAGCTGTTTTATATTCTTGTAAGCCTTCGTGCCATCTTTTCTATTCGCCTATTTGCGTGTTATCACCTCTGTTTCCGTAACTTCCCCAAAGTACGTAGTATATATGCTATTTTCTATTGTGAACATTTGTGCTCATGTTCTCCAGAGGCATATACTGTGCCCTTTACTGTATTAACCTAGAAAACTAAAAGTTCGCTCACCTTCAAAATGAGGTGTAGAAGTATCGAGGGAGCTAAAGGTAGACAATATTTTCTTATAATATACATATATACGTATATGGTATACTCGTAAAAGACAACTTTTAAAGGTTATTTACTGTAGGCACACAAATATACACACACATCCTTTTTATACTTTTTTATTTTTTGATTAAGACCTTTTTATAAATTACGTTTGTGATAAAATTTGTAAAAAGAAAAAAGTTGTGACAGAAAAAAGCGTCCAATTATATACGCGATATTTTTTCTATTTTAAATCAAATAGATTTAAATAATCTATATTGCTGCAACAGCTGTATTTACTATTAATAGTATCTTCTTTTTTGTAATTTTGTATACTTATTTTAATTACATTTAAAATTCAAAGATGAGTTGAAATATATGAATATATTTACATTTAACTGAGATTAGAGTAAATGAGGACTGTAATATAAAACTACTGAAATACTTCATACAAAAATGTGGACAGAATTTGTTCAGTGAAACCACTGAAGTCATTTTCTTTAGAACATAACGCCTTTTATTAATTTAGTATTCAACTATATGTTTCATAGAGTAGCTACATTGATAGCTTTAGTGCCAGAGGTTTTGGATTTTAAAGACCAACGTAATAATACTTATATCTCTGCCAACCCGCACTTGGCCAGCGTGGTGGACTATGGACTGATCCCCCTCGTACTGAAGGGAGGCCCTTGCCCAGCAGTGGGACGTTAAAAAGGGCTGAATACAATACTGTTTAGGTTATCCTCCTACTTTTACAACGCTACATCTGTAACTACGTATCGATATATTTCTTTATTCGTCATTGTCCACTTTATTATCAGGAGTCCATTGCTATTCTTAGAACAAAGTATAGGTATGACATATCTGAAACAGTACTTTATTTTAGATGTAACGGTATATAGCTAAATATTTGTATTCAACAAGTAGATACATATATGAACACTTGATGATACTCGTAGCAAAAGATCTACAGTCACTGCTTACTCAGAATAATTTAATTTGAACTCCTCTAACAGCCTTCGGCCGAAACGTCCAGATGAACGGTCACGCCGCCGAATTTACTTTATTACGAATGACGTTAAGTGCCCAATTATTGTAAACCCAATTTATGTAACAAGGAACTGCCTCGCTGCCTGTAGACTCCTGATTACCATTCCACTCGCCGATTAGTTTACTAACTTTCTATGCGATTGCGGTTTGAAATACAGACTTTACTTAGTAGTTATTAATATTCTTAACATAAATTGTTTTTTGGTTTATTCTAAAAAGGTTTTTCATAACACGTATACTATGAAAGTTATAATACAAATATTAAGAAGTTTTTATAAAAATCTATTTTAACTTTATGATTTGTAAAAATCCATTTTAACTACAACTTTGGTATAAACCTGATAATCTGTGATTTCAATGAATTATTATTAATAATAATTACAAATAAAATTGGTTCCTGTTTAGAGTATAATCTAATTCTATCAAAATATATAGGGGAAAAAACATTTTACTTTCAATTACACACTTTTCAGTCGTTCGTTTGCTTGGAACGTTTCATTAATTTCAGGACAAAAACCAGTAACATTCCTTTTCATCCATCGAACAACACCAATTGCAATATTCTCTTCGATTACGCTAGAAACAATTTCATTTGGCTCATGGTCCTTTCAGATCGTATGTAACAATGAGTTTAATCCTATTAAAACGGACACACATTGTGCCAGAATTGTAGCGTGGTGGCTTTGGTCTGTCGCCGTTCTCGTCGGCTCACTGGCCGCTCTAACCGGAACCAGACCTTAAACAGAGTTAAACATGGTTTAATTTCCCTGCCTAGGCGCTAGTGAAAAAGCTCCGCCTAGTTGAAACACAACTGTGCTGGGAGGAAATAAAATAGCATGGGAAGCGATGCGGGCGTCGGACGAAGCGATTATGCAGTCGAGAATAATGGGCGCCGGTCTACATGCACGTTTTTGTTTGTGGTCTGTGACGCGATTTATTCGCGAATTTCTACCATCGCTGAAGTGAGCACTATTCACAATAATAATTGTTTTGAACAAAATTTCATGGCATGTAACTTTAATTTGAACATGCGACTCATTATTACGCTTTTAATTTTATCATGTGAATTATTACTTCATCTCAAATACAAAAACGTTGTTGCTGTAGGCATAACTAAACACTTTACACTCTCCCGTCGATAAGTTCAAAAAATAATCCTTAAAAATTACTTAATATTATTATCTTATTATGTACATTGTACATAATATGTAACATCGGTTTTTTATAAATTCGAAATATAAAGCAAACTTAATTTTCCTAATTAACTTTAATTACATACATGAATTTTAATTTCTGTATTTATCCATACTTCCAAACTAATATTACAAATAAGAAAGTTTGTGAGGATAAATGGATGTTTGTTACTCTTTCACGCCAGAACGGCTGATCGGATCTGGATGAAATTCAGCATAAAGATAGATTATAGTCTGGAATAGCACATGGTTACTTTTTGTCTCGGAACATATACGGTTCCCGTGGATAGATTTGTTTTTGTCTAGGGACTAACCCGAAGCGAAGCGAGGGTGAGTCGCTAGTGGTAAATAATGGGGATTTTAATTATTAAATTAACATGTGTCATTAGGTTGTTATTGTCAGTATTTAATTAACTTATTTAACCCAAGCGGTTCATTCTCGCTTCGCTCGCGTTTGCCTCTAGAATAACAAAAACAAATCTATCCCACGGGAACTGTACATTTTCCCGAGATAAAAAGTAGCCTATGTGCTATTCTAGACTGTAATGTATCTCTGTGCCTTTCACCCAGATCCGTTCTGGCGTGATTAACAAATATCTAAATTCACATAACTTTCACATTTTATAAATGAATGAATTAATACTATTAGTAAGAGTAAGATATGTAAAACTGCCTAATTATACAAAGAAAAATGAATATAGACATTATTTCGTAGGATTAATTCTATTAAACCTTATCGGATCGCTGATTCAGAATTACAAACGTTAAAGGTATTATCGTAAGTAAAAAATTCACGTTTGGCTTCGATAACAATATTTTCTCGAAAGATAATTCAAATTACTCCTGTTTTATTGATCAGTCTTTCGAGATGTTTCAATTCTTTCATAAAGATTTTTCTACAAAATCTATTGAAAGCATGTAGTTAATCCGAGCAGTGGTCTTAGGTGCAAAGTTGTTATAGTCTTATCAACCATGAGCACACCTCTCTGCACCTTTTTTCCTTAACCTTTGCAAGAATGTGACGTCAAACGATCTCACATTCATATACAATAAATGTTATACGCAGAAAAGGTTACTTATTCCATAATATGCTTCACTTTATAATGTATTTAATATATTTATTAATTTATACGAGTTTTTTTTAAAGCTTTGATTGCACGTTTTTTATTTAGATAATATTGATAGATCCTTTTAAATTTTCTTATCCTTTTAGATTCTTTATATATTAAACTTCTATATATAGAAACATTAACATGCTTAGATCCACTTAATAAGTTTTTTTATTAAAATTCCTACTTGAAGATGATTTTATATTAAGAAATAGACTGTATTATCAATAAAAGAAAACGTGTGTGTGTACTTATACACTCACGTAAAAAGATATACTTCTTTGGCGTAACAGAATAAAAATATCTTAAAATTTCATCCCGTAGGTATGTCACAACTCTCTGTTTATAAAAAGAATAATAAATTAATAAAATAATTAAATAAGGCATATTAGTCATATGACAATCATATATTTAGAGAATATAATTTAAGGAAAGAATATAATATTACCTATCATTTGTAAGACAATAACAACGGTTACCATGGTAACAAACAGTTAACAGCTAACTTCAACATGTCGCTTTTTAGTTGTCGGTGTGCGCGCGCATCGTAAAAATTTTAATGTCATAATTTTTTCCAAACATCCCAAAAGAAGTATAACTTCAATAAATCCATTAAAATACTTGTCAAAATTGAAATTAAAAAAAAATTAAACAAATTAAAAAAAAAACTTACGTAGAAGTGTTTCTTCATTGCATGTTTGGATATATTGTAATCCACGTTACGTTAAGTACTTTATGCATAAGACGAACATGCTGATTTGATTTGTTATAAGAATTGATTAATCATAAGAAACAGTGTTTTTGTGACCTTATTTTCATTGTTAGCATTTATATTATAAGTAGATTTCCGCCTGGCACTGCAAGGACCACTTTACTGCTTCGGCAAAAGAGTTCACTACCGTTAAATCTGCCATAAACGATAAAATTTACATTTATTGGTCGTCTTCAGTATCGTAAATTTACAGTGAGTGAGCTGCCAACGACATTTTGAGTGAATATCTACGGCTATTTCACCAGAAACAGCAGAGGGTATGGTTTCGTGAACTTACCGATGTGCAATAATTGAAATCACCAGTCAATTAATGGCCATGACGGCTTTGACGTCTGTGACGCGGCCCTGCTGCATGCCAATTATTGTCATTAGTTCAGTCATCCACTTAATAGTTACAAAACAATTTGATGATGAAAAAAAGCATCTATAGCATATAAGGCAATATAAACATACTTCTATATACAAATTGACGAGATAAAAAGAGCTGTTGCTGTCATAACTTAGTTTAACTAAGTTATTAAATAATGAAATATATATTACATAATATCCTTATTATTCATTTTATTGTAGACTAATTATATCTGTACATAGTAAGTAGAGAAATTATAAAAATAAATGGGTGCTTCCAATTCATTCAAGGAAACTTCGCCGTACACCGTAACCTAGACTAACACTCTCGCTCACCTGAATGACTTCTCTTTCTGTGTATTTTACTTATTCCTTATAAATTCCTTATTTTTGAATAATTTATAGCTTTACATAAATATCACATATATAGTTGAAATTCCTTAGATAAAAATAATAAATAATATTAATGCATTAATAAATAATTTGTTAACTTTTATAATTCAGTGATTTAGTATAAACTAGCAACTCACCCTCGCTCCGCTCGGGTTCGTCCCTAGTTACGTTTTAACGTTTAGCTCAGAGATAAGATATTTTCCCGCAGTAAAAAGTATCCTATATGTTGACCCGGATATCCAGCTATCATCATACCAAATTTCATGAAAATCCCTCGAGTGGTTTTTCTGTGATGCGGTAATAGACAGACAGATAGACAGATAGACAGACAGACAAAAATTCTAAAAACAATTGATTTGGACTCTGTATCGATAATAATGTCTATTTTAATAAGATTTTCCAAAAAATATTTAAGGTACAGATTCGACTCAGTTAGAATTTTATTATATGTATAGATTAATAAAACTGAACTGACGTATATTCTGGTATAAATTTTACTTTAATATTAATGTTGTAAGGATATATTTACAGCTCATTATAAACGTTTTTAGTAGTTTTTAAGATTTTGAAAAGGACTTTTTTTGTAGAAATCAATACATATTTTCAAATTCCGAGGCCGCTATAAACTCAACCACTATATACGAAATATTATTATATATTTTTAATTTCGTTTGCTTAGTATAGTATTTCAATCCATGAGCTTTAAAAAAGTGCCGGCGCATTTTAATAAAAACTCACTTCGGAATTTTGGCTTTATTTCAATTAATAATGAAAATTTGCGAATAGCGAGGCTGCTATGAACTATATTAATAATTAATCTTCACCATACAATAAGTCAAAATTGTCGAATATTTTCGGTTTCTCTGAATAAGAACGTCAAAGATGGGCATTTAATTGAAAAATCGCAGTCAAAATGTAATAGGCCTCTTAAAACAATACTCTTTACAAACTTTCATTAAAGTGAATCAGAATAGGTCTTGACCAATTTTTGTCGCTTCATAAATTGTTATGTAAAAATAATTACTTTATTAGTACATACTTATCTGTTGTTTAAAATAATTATTTTACATTTTCATGAATGTAGGTAAAAGATAACCATAAAGTTTTGTGTAATGTAAGATTAGATTCAAATTTATTTTATTTACTTTCTAAAATGTTCTCTAATTTAGATCTATCCACTTGCTTTCTGTTTCAAATCAATGAAACGGTATGGTATGGTTCTGTTTCGTTTCAGATAATTAATTGGTAAATTGAACAATTTCTTATACATATGTACCTATATATTAAGCATATGATTTTTACTAAAATTATATATATATATTTATGATCAGAATTTCTTGAAACTAGGTATTAATGTTCTTCAATACAATTAAATAAATACGTGTTTTAGCGTTTTTTGAAATTCATCCCATAAGGAGATAAAATAAGGGATGAAAATTTGTATGAAACCTACCTTTTTAATGTTTTTTTGTTGTAGTTTTAAAGCGAGCGAAGCCGCAGGTATTGTTAGTTTATTATAAAAGATATAGAAGTAATTACAACTGCAGAAAATGCTAAAAACCGCGATGCGTCGGCCGCTCGAACTCAATACCATAGAACTCAGTACATTTTGTGATAGGCCTCTTAGAATATTCAGGTTTAGTGGTTTCGGTGACATACAATGTACATTGTACATAGATGATAAAGGAAGAATAATTGGAAACTTAGTTTCTAGATACGACTTAGATACTTAGAAAGAACGACTATGTCCTTTACTCCGCGACTTATAAATAATTTACCCCCTGATTTAATAAACAAAATTACTATAGTGACAATATTAAATTGAAATTACAAAATTATTTTCTTTTTGTACTTAAAATATATGTATACAAATGTCATTCACCAATAATATATTAAGTACCGAATAATGCAGCATTACATTACAACCTCAGTGGTCTTTAATGTTATATATATTTGAAAATACAAAGTAAAACTTTTAACTGATAATAGAGGAAAAAAAGATACTTGTGATCTATGTCTTCCGATTTTACATGTAAACCTGTGCATTTCCATCATAAAAGATCATACACAAGTAGATGTATACATGAATTAAATATTTTACATTATTTATTGTAAATTTAAAAGTGTACTTTTACTTAACTTGTACTAGTACCTAAATTTGATGAATTTATAAATTAACATATAACACATGATAAGATATAATCAAACTAGGAATAACCAAAAAAGAATCCGGTGTAGAAATTTAAGGAAATAAGTATAAAAAAGTCATTGAAGTCACATCCGTGAGAAGCGGAGTATCGAGAAAGGGAATAATGTAATGAAGTTGAGATAGTCGCATGTTTGGTAGCGGGCGGGCGGCAGAGCGGCGCTGCGACACAATGGGCGCAATGGCACGGCGCGGCGACGGAACCGGATAGCGCCTATTGCCGGCAACGTGGTGCCGATAAGAACCGCTACGGCCGTTCCCGCTCCGCGCCGCTACCGAGCTTGCCCCTGATTTATGGACGACGTGTCTCCTTTTTAATGAGTCCGTAAGAAGATATCTCTTAGAACACTACAATAAATTTCTCAGCTGTGACTTGCCAAAATGCCTCCGTATCGATATCAGCAAACAAGCGCAGTTCCATTCCGTTAATCTGACCGAGCGAACGTATATAAGTTGCGCTTATCTCTGGTAATGGCCGTCTATCTAGTTGATCTGCCAGTTTTATTTATAGCCATGTTTTCCTTTACACGCTTCTTCCAATTTGTGGAGAGTGAAAGGGATTGTTATGAGGCTGCCATGTTTCATAGCAATAAACATGTGTATCCAAAATAACAACATTAACAATTTCCTTCGCCGCTGTTTCCCGTTACTTACTGTTGTTTTCTTCAAACATTGTTTGCGCTGTTTTACAGTGAATTCCCAAACTATTTCGATTTAGTTCTCCCGGCTCGCTAAAGGTTTCGGAATTCTAACTTTAAGAGGTTTCCGTCTTGTTTTCCTACCAAAATCATTAAAGTAGCGATCTACTTTAATGTGAATAAATTTAAAATGTATTTATAGCAAAATGGTTGAAGACGAAACTGTAAAGATGTTTCTTTATGGTGATCAAAAATGTTAAAATAACACTTAAACAAGTACGGACGCCTTTTTTATTATCTATTATAGCCCTGATGTGGTAGAAGAATACATGGGCTATATTTAGATCATCTCGAAGTTCTGCCCTAGGTTTCACATACGAGTGTTTTTTTTTATTTCCTTCAATGTTTTTAGGCAACTTGAGTTTATAATGATGTTAAAATAAAATAAAAATATTATCCTTCGACACGTAATGCCGGCATAAGAAATATATGTTAATCGAAGACGTTATTTATTTTCGCTCAACAATTTATATATGTATGAGTAAAAAAAAAACACATTCACAAACTTTTATATTTATAATATAACTAGCGACTCACCCTAGCTTTGCCCAGGTGTTTAAGGACACAAATACACACAATACATACGTAAATTATGGCTATATTGTATTCAAACTAATAATAAAGCAGATTTATATCCCGATACTATCGTATTGACTCACATGTATGTAATATGTAGTAAACGCCGTACAACAACAACAGCTCAGCAAAGTTCTATCACCATCGAAAGAATAGTATAGGAATATATTATAATAAATCTCAAATTATTCTAGACAAGCTGCGTATATCTATACAGATAAATAAAATTGGTGTGTCTGTTTGTAATATTAAAATAACCACTTTTTACTAAATGCATATGGATGTATTACACGGTACATATACCAAAATAACATTTTTTACAATTTTTGTCTGTCTGTCTGTCTGTTTGTTCCGGCTAATCTCCGTAACGGCTGGACCGATTTTGACGGGACTTTCACTGGCAGATAGCTGATGTTACAAGGAGTAACTTTTATTTTAGAAAAAGAATCAGGGTTCCGCGAAAAAAAATTAAAACCCATTAAATTGTAAACAAAATCCGCGTACGGCGTACGCACCCGAGCAAAACGAGGGTAAATCGCTATATAATTTAAATGAATATCTTAGGAGTAGCAAGCTACTATTTATGTATACCTAAACATAGCTAACCGTGAAAACGTACCTAGGGACGAACGCGAGCGAAGCGAGCGTGAGTCGCTAGTTAATAATACTATCAGAGCTCGGGAATCCGTTCAATTCTTAAACCGGAGTTGGTCATTGACCCCAAACCGAAAAGCGTTTTTTCACCGGTTAAATCCGGTGAGGGAGTACGACTTTTCGGTTTCTATGTAAATTTAGATTCCATGAACAAAATTGACCGGTTAAAATGAGTTTTTGTGTATTTACATTTGGCGCGTCTTTGCTAACGGTAAACGGCTTAGTGGATGCATTCACATTTCTTACTTATAAATGAATAACCGGTTTATTTCGGTATTATAACTGAAATCCAACCTTTGTCTAAGAATAAACGTTATTCGTGTCCTACCGTATTTCAGATTACTAAACCGTTCGTTTTCATTAACTGGTTAAAGAAAGAGCGATGAAGTAACCACTTCATTACCGAAATAAGCCGTTTTTTAAACCAGTTCCAAACCCTGGGTACTATATCAAAAATATAATAATTGTTTGTGCATAATAATTCTCTATTTTACCAGAATCGGATGAATTGTACATATTTTGATATATACCATAATATTTATATCTCTCTTCTTATTCAAAATCTTGTTTTCTAATACTTTTCAATATGGCTTAATATAATAATCATATTCATAATCATAATCATTTAATTATATATTTCAATAAATACTGGTAATTAAGAAAACCTTCTCAAGAAGAGCTGCGATCGCTTACAGTTAATTGGACTTTGCTCTATTCAATCTTATGACTTCCCAGTACTGTCTACTCTGTCGTGAAACTCGGAATTATCATTTATTGTTCATATTTTCATATTTATAAAAGTTCGTTTCTTGTATATATACTTTGTTAATAAAATGCTAATAAACGAGGGATTAAAATACATAATCTACTTATCTATAAGCTAGATTTTAGTCTCAAAGTTAGGAAAAAATAAATAAAAACAATTTTATTACCTTCGAGATGAAATTTTTAATTAGTTGTTATTGAAAAATCATCAATTAATAAGTTAAAAAGTAACGGTAGCTCCTAAGTCCCCTTTATGAATATAGCAATGACCATTTGCACTTATTCCATATAAGCAGTGCGTTCATCCTGCTAAATTTATTGCGCTTTTATATCAGCCTGTACGGAGAGGTCCCCTTTCGTCCGTATCAGACCGCGCGGAGCCCAGCTTAGTGAAGTCGCAATTACGTTTTACCGGCTTTGACTCTAAGGGAGGACTTTTGCCGTCCATCGAATCGTAATGGAATTAGCGTTCCAACGTTCTTTTAATTTGTCTCCTGTCCTTGTTCTAAACGAATCTTCCGCCGACTATTCGCTGTTTAAAAAATCTAAATACTAATTGTAGTAATATGGTATTCATTGAAATTGTTTATATTCATAATTCTATATTAAAATAATATTAGTATTAAAAAGCACACTTTCATATACCTAATACATATGTAAGTACATATTTAGTTTTCTGTTAATATAGAATATTTAATCGAAAAACACATCATATAATGATAAGGAATGTGAATAGCTACTACGTTGCTACTTGCTGCGCTACATTTGCTACAATCTTCTACGACGAATAACGTAATTGTGTACGAGTAGATTCACTGTAGAGTTATTTTAAAAAGTCAGTTACTTATTTACAAATTACTGAATTGTAATTTGAATATAATAAATAAAAAATAACGCAGATGATATCTGTCTAATTTGTGTTTCTGTAGCTAAATAAATAAAATAAAAAAAAATATTATGACCACCAGATTTATAACTAACTCACTTTTACGAAAATGCTGCTTGTTAGTTTTTTGAATTGTTTATCATGTATATCCTTTACTATTAGTAAAGGAAGATTTGCGCAACAATTTAAAAAATATATTAAAATAAATTATTGGAGACTGTTTATTTCTTTATGTTTGCCACGTTTCATACATATAAAAAAAAAAAAACATTGAATAAAAAAAACATATAGTAATGAATTGATTAAATTATTTTGGAAGATTATTTGCCTACTGCTTGTACATACTTACTAAAATTTTTATTTGACAACATTTTAACACTTAAACAGAATAGATTTTAAGAACATTATTTCAAGGATACCTTTTATCTCTACACCCCTTACCATGCCAGCAACACGGCGGGCAAAAACTGCAAGGAATAAGTCATGAACCTGCTCATACTAACGTTAATAAGTCTATATAATCTTCTCTATAGTCTTATAACAAATTCACTATCGCTTACATATCACTTTTGTAATCTAAGATTTTCACAAAAATAATGAAAATTTAATATGCCTCGAATCAGCATCTGGAAAAGAGATTTGTCCAGTACGTAGCATCGATGACGTAAATAATTTACGATCGTTCTGCCGATGCATGAATATTCGACGACGATAAGCGGGGAAAACATTTTTCATCTAGAGAGAAACGCTAAAGTCTCACGAATGGATATTACTCTTGGAATTTAAATATATTGTTACTGTGTAAAATTTGAATATGAGTCAAACAGTAACAGCTTTAAGTTACAGCCTTCAAGAATAGACGTATAGACTATATTTTTACGCGTAACATACGCTGACTGTGTTTTAGAATAGTTCGAGTTTATTTATTAATATTAAACACGCAATCTAATATTGCAAAAGATATAAATTATGTTCCAAAAAAATTCGTAGATTTTTTTAAGGTGATTTACACTCACGTCCTAAGTGATGAGATCCGGTCGAACCCTAGCCGTCATAACGTTTGTAATACCGTTTTACGACCGGCTTAGGACGTAACTTATACATATTTTGAATAATTTTACGCCATACTTAGAAAGGAATTACTTGGGCCGTGCCGGCAAGATAGGCTTTGGAAAATATAATTTATTCTTTTTAGAATTCCATAGGACAACTTTCCATTTGCTATTCAAAATAATATGTATTTACTTTATATCACTTGATGAGACTATATCTGGTTTATTTCTATATTTTTGTCACAATTCTAACATTCCATATTGGATAAATTTTATTGAAAAAAATATTTTATAGTTATGTTATAAATACACATAAAGGCAGTGGTAGCCCAATGGTAACGCGCTCGCTTGGGAAACCGAGTGATGTGGGTTCAAATCCCAGGTCTCGCACCTCTGATATTTTCATATGCAAATCATTTCCAACATGATTATCACTTGTCTTTCGGCAAAGAAAAATATCATAAGGAAACCTGCATGTCTGAGAAACCTAGCAAGTTTTTGAAAGACATGTGAAGTCCATCAAACCGCCCTTGGCCAGCATTGTGGACTACGGCCTGATCCCCCTCGTATTGGGAGGCCCGTGCCCTGCAGTGGGACGTTAAAAAAGGGTTGAATACACATACACACAACGTTATAAAACCAAAATAATATATTTATTAATTATCCTACCAATCCTTGTCCTTACAGTTGGCAAATATTGTGACACGCCGACCATTTCATTAAACTCATAAAAGTCCGACACCAAGTTTCTCAGTTTCATTGACCGGCGCAAAGCTCCATGATAGAAAAGTAGAAGTTATATTCGCCCTACCCCTTATCTGCCTGCCCCGTTTACCTTGCCGCCGTCAGCGCCACCTTTTAATAACACAGTCGAGTGCTTCCGTAGCCAAGATTAAGATGACTGCAAATATTACTCTTGCAACGTGTCCTATATTATAATGTTTCAATTTTTTACTTATACTTAAATTTATTTTGGCGCTTTTTAAGCAAATTATTGATGTTTTTTAAATATTTATAACCGTTTATAATAAAGATATGCCAAACAACACATATAAAGATGTGTTGTATTTGCGCTACATAAATTTATTTTTTTAATGAATAAGTAGTTCAATCAAAACACACAATAATTAATACACACTAATATATTGCGTAATAATTATATATAATTACGTATAATTGTATGTTATAAGATACATACAACAAAATTAGCTGTGACTAACGGAAGAATGCATTTACGCATACCACCTATCCCCCAGGTGGTTATGTGGGGCTCACCGGCTAGAAGAGCCGGTACTACCCACTAAACCCCAACTTTCCCCTCCCCTCCGCCTTAGTGGGACGCCGCGGGATCGCTTACGCATAACTACCGCGACGCCCCGGCGGCAGGCCTGAGAGCCACCAAACCAATGGGGCTGCTCCACAGTCCACTCTGCTGAACCAGAGAAGTACCCGGAGCAGCCTCATTAAACCACGCCGCCCACCGAAGTGGGCACCCTTCAATCGGCTGCAGAGGACAGGGAGAGCGGCAACGACACACCGACACTCCTCTTCCCCTGCAGCCCCACCGCGTCTGCCATCTAAGACGGTGGCAGCCCCGTCAAGGCCGCGGGGGGCAGGGAGAACGGCGCACCGAAATACCGGCACTCCTCTCCCACCGCGGCCTTCCCCTCTACCGGTTACGAGCCTGCCCTCCCACACAGTCCCGCAACCGGTCCCCGCCCTCCGGTCGCAAGACCGCCGAAGCGGCCCCGCTCCCGGTGGCCGCAACTCCGCTCAACGGAGAGCGGCCCCGTCTGGGTAGCGCCCTTCACCGCGGTTGACGGCCCGCGGTTAGGGCACCACCCTGCTGTTGGTCCGCGCCGGATTTCTCCGGTACCACCCGCTGCAGACTAAGCGAGTGGCGTTCCCCCATCCGCCACCTGGGGACGCGCCCGGTAGGAGTCAGCTCTCCCCCGGGTCTATCTTCTACCCTGATAAGACTTATTTTTATAATTTATGTATATAAAATAAATTATTATTAACTTAAAATACTATTAAGTAACAAGCGACCCGCTTACGCTTTGCTTGGTTCCATGCGTGCAGCGAATTCCTCGTTAAAATCGCATAAGAATCCTGTCCAAGCCCATACTCTATGTGTGCTTAATACTTTTAAATAATAATTTCAATTGAAGCAATTCATAAAATAGTTTTTTCTATCAATAGTTTTGCACAACATTGCTCATGGCAAATCGCCTCATCGACTGGGTATACCTTGCACTTACAAATCAAAACACATAATTATTTTGTATTATTTTATTTTCTTTTTACTACGAATTTTATTCTCTTTACTAGCGACTCACGCTCGCTTCGCTCGCGTTCGTCCCTAGGTACGTTTTCACGGTTAGCTATATTTATATATAAATAGTAGCTTGCTACTTCTAAGATATTCATTTAAATTATATAGCGATTTACGTTACGTACGTACGTTATTGCGTACGCCGTACGCGGATTTTGTTCACAATTTCATGGGTTTTGATTTTTTTCGCGGAATCCTGATTCTTTTTCTAAAATAAAAGTAGCCTAAGTTACTCCTTATAACAGCAGCTATCTACCAGTGAAAGTCCCGTCAAAATCGGTCCAGCCGTTTCGGAGATTAGCCGGAACAATCAGACAGACAGACAGACAAAAATTGTAAAAAATGTTGTTTTGGTATATGTACCATGCATACATCCATATGCATTTAGTAAAAGCTGTTATTTTAATATTACAAAAAGACACTCCAATTTTATTTATTTGTATAGATTAGTAAAGATCAAAATATAAAAAAAGCTGGTTAAGCAATAAACTTTTAGTTAAAAATCATCATGCTCTTTGGTTCTAACTTACTTAAAATTGGCGCTCTCTGACGACTTATCAATACTAATATTATAAAGCTGAAGAGTTTGTTTGTTTGTTTGTTTGGTTGAACGCGCTAATCTTAGGAACTACTGATCCGATTTGAAAAAATCTTTTGCATTTGATAGCCCGTTCACTGAGAAAGGTATAGGCTATATATCATCCCGGAAAAGTGTATGGGTCCCGTGGGATAGATTTTTTTTTGGTCTAGGGACGAACCCGAAGCGAAGCGAGGGTGAGTCGCTAGTAAGCCGATAAAATCGTGTGAAATCTTACCCTCTTTTCTATTCTTTAATCTGCTTCCAATTTCCTTATTTAAAAAAAAAACTTGAATTAAGTATATTAATTTGAGGATTTTTTGTAGTGAGGATACTAGAAATACATATACAGGTGGAACAAATCGATGGGACATGGAAAAAAAAGTACATTAAATATTGAAGTTATCAACATTTCTTTATTTCTTAAAATAATAATAACTGCATTTTTTTTAAAGCTTATCTGAACCGGGAATCGAACCAAATAAAAATACAAAAAAGGAAACCGTCACTATTTTATCGAATTAATCGATAGGGTCTTTACTCTATGGGAAGGATAAAATCTCCCGCAGAAACATTGCGTCTTAGAATTGAAGAAAACAATGAAATCTCAAAAATTATACATATCATCGACTCTAACATTCTGGAACAAACGCACAGGACATGGAAGAAAAGTGTCTTAGTTTCACTCAAAAGAAATATTATTTTATTTTTTTAAATAAGATTAACTGCATTATTTTTTTTAAAAGACGTGACCTGAACTGTAATCAAACCAACTGAAAATACAAAAAAGGAACCGTCACTATTTTATCGAATTATGGATAGAGTCTATGGTAAGAATGAAATGTCTCGAACGATGTTACAATTAATGAAAACTGTGAAATCTTACAACTAGCACATATCAATCCTAATTAACCTTCAGATCACCTCTTTTAAAAAAAAAATGCAGTTATTTTAAAAATAAAATTATGTTTCCTTTCATTTATACTTGATATTTTCAGTTTTTAAGGCACTTTTCTTCCATGTCCTGTGCGTTTGTTCCACGATGTTAGAGTCGATATGAATAATTTGTAACGTTTCATCGTTTTCTTCAATTCTAAAATGCAATGTTTGTTTGAGAGATGTTATCTTTCCCATAGTCCCATACTTCCATTCCCATATCGATTAATTCGATAAAATAATGACGGTGTCTTTTTTTGCATTTTTATTTGGTTCCCGGTTCAGGTACTCTTTTTTTTTTAAATTAAATGCAGATATTATTATATTTTAAAATAAAAATATGTTTCCTTTGAGTAAATCTTGATAAATTTAATATTTAAGGTACTTTTCTTCTATGTTCCATCGATTTTTTCCACCTTGTATATCCCTTATTGGCCTGCTCAATACTCAATTGACATCGGCATAAACTACTTTCATTTAATTAGACAAAATTTTATAAAACATATTCTATTTTTGTATTGAACAATTATAAATTAAAAAATATTAAATAATATATTTCAAAATCATTTCGTAGGAACGATATGTATTTTTAATATATTATATGAATTAGTCACTTTTCAACAAATTCTAGTTCAGCACTTGTTTGAGATAACTACAAACATGTTGTGAGAATCTGTAGTTAGTATCATGTAATTTAATAGTAATTAATAAAATAATATAATACTATTCATTGGGCATTTATCCAACTTTTTAGCGAAATTAAATAAAATTGGGTTATTTTTCACAAAATTTTGAGTTAATTTATTTAAAAAAAAACAACAACTCGTATAGAAAAAACACAGAATGAAAAGAAATGTAAAAACAAAACAAATATCTTAAAAATAGTGCAGCAAGTCAAATATCTCTACAAAAAATTTAAAAAGCTAATAAAAAAAACCAAACCGATAAGACCTGTACTTTAATGGTATTCGTTGATAGTTTTGTCCAAATAATCAAGAGACGCCGGGCGGTCACTTCGCGCTGGGGCACCTTGTATATAATTGGATAATATTTTGTAGTAGAAGGTTGGTATCAAATAAGAATGATTAAATTTAAAGTAATTTATATATGTACCTATATAAAAATCTATTGTTGTTCTTTAGTCTCGCTCCAACCCTAAAACGGCTGGACCGATCTAAATAATCCTTTTTTTGTTTTGTTGGGTGAAGGGTGATTTAAGTATTAAAAAATAGGGAAAACATCGAAAAAATAGCTGGAAAATCGAAAAGGTCAGAACTGTTTATTTTATATCTATGTATAATTTATATA
Source organism: Argynnis bischoffii washingtonia (assembly GCA_033884665.1). Lineage (NCBI taxonomy): Eukaryota > Metazoa > Arthropoda > Insecta > Lepidoptera > Nymphalidae > Argynnis > Argynnis bischoffii. The sequence continues at coordinate 7,104,801 of CM066609.1, forward strand.
TAATATATAGTCTATGTATTCCATACTAATCGTAAAACGTACCTAGGGAAGAATCGCTTTTGCGCACAGAAGATATGGAGTGGATACTTTGTGCTATAATATGTACTGATTGGTACTTGTAACAAAGTATCGAATCCTAAAGCTTACGGTGCAAGCGCGTGCCGTCAAACTTCTCTAACCGTCCTTAAGAAAGTTAGTAAAGTTTCCTCCCGTCGGAGATGTGCTGTGTCGTGCCGCTCTACGACGTTCCCAACCTCATGTAAACTCTAATCCCGCAGATGAGACTAGGCTTTACCAGCTTATATAACTCCGTCAGAAGTCGCTTGATAAACCGTGTCTATACTAATTACAATCGATGCTAACCGTATATTTTGTCTAAAACATTTTAACTTATTTATATTGAATGATATTTTATAATAAATAAGTAAAATAGGATTATCATAAATAAGATGTATGTATGTGGTTTTAAACGTAGTTAAAAAGTTGTGGATAGTAAAGGGATTTGCTTTCTCGCACTCCACTGCACTTGAATGGCGCTCGCGTCGCATTATCAGCCGTCACTTCGCTCGACAGGTGTCGCCTTCAGCCAACTCGAGAGTAAATTACTAGCTTCGAAGTCGCTGAATCAACCCGACTTCCTAATCGATTTTCGAACCACTCACTTAAAAAAACGAGACATCATCTGTATCAATGACGTTTGTTAACACGCCACTACGTTTTTAAAATAGTTAAAATCTTGCCAATGAACCGCATAATAATGGAACAATGTTCCCAACATTAGCAGTAGTGTGTATTTCAAACAGGAGCAGGTGTTTCATTAGTACAACATAATACATATAACAGCAACATCTTGTATGCTAAGCGCGAACCTCGAGCTCGTTTTCGTATTTAAATAGGAAAATGAGAAACAGACGCAGTGAGTCGACGAAGCACTGGTGGCGTGGTATTGTTTTAATTAAAGTAATTGGAGGAGGCACGTCGAGAGCCGCCGCTCGGTTGGCATGATCTGTGCCTTGAGGATTTACACCAATTTAAGACCGAGCTCAGCGAGGCGTCAATTAATGGTATAGAGAATACTCAATCGTAATATGCAAATTTTATAGATATTACTTTAAATACGATTTTTTTCATGGAACGAACTGTTATTGCATTGACATATTCGACTGTAATCGATTGAAAAGATTACATTGACATATTTTTACGTCGAGTTGCCCGTTAGGTTTTGTTTTAAATAAAAATAAAGAACATAAAACCGATATCTGGTTTTTACGTTACTTTAGTGACATGACTGCATTTTGCTTCCGTCGCGACAAATGCAACGACGAAATATAAGAAAAGAAACCAAACTTAGCAAAAAAATAACTGAAGATAAACGGAAACAGACTCGCTCATAGAGAAAAGTAGACGCTTCTGTTATAGAAAACTTTGTGGAAAGACACATTTTAACCATTCTTTTTATATACTGTTGCAATATAATAAAATTATACTTTTTTAACATTATTATTTAATACACTGTAAACATTAACATGGAAATCTATCTATCTTAAATTTCTATATTACTTTTTGTCACTCTCCAGCCCTTCAACTGTCTCCACACCATAAATCACCTCAATCCGTCACTCTGTTTCGACGTGAAAAAAAAAAACAAACAAACAAACAAAAAACAAGCGGACAGACAGACAGACATACTTTTATATTTATTATGTTAATAAGTATATAGTCTACCTTTTCCATACTAACATTTAAAACGTACTTAATGTAAAGTATAAAAATATTGTTGGTAAAGTTCGGATATAAGTATGGATATTTTTTATTTATTTCGTCCTAGGATAAACAAGTAGAAATGTTAAATAGTCTACTTAATAAGAATACGAGTACGAAGTCGCGGTCAGCAACTTGTAATAGGTTATATTTACAAATGAATGCCTCATTGACTTATTAGCTAATATATAAGGCTATGCGAATCAAAAGATCTCGGGTCTAAGACAACGTTCAAAAGGTGAGAGTTGTTGAGAATTTCTTTCAAAAAATTTCCAGTAGTCGCCCGGAGTCATGCCCGTACGTCGATGAACACGTAAAAGCGTCGATGCCGCGACTTATCTCTTTGCAATCGAATCGGATTGTCGTTCCATCGGACTATGAGAGTAAAAAACACTGCACCTATGTTTGCTTACACGTCTATGCATATGCTTCTTTTGCATAATTGACGAGTCTCAATGATATTGGTTGCCTCGACTGAACCTGTCAGATATTATTAATATAATATTTTCTTTAAATTCGATTATTTCTTATTTTAGATGATGTAGTGAAAATCTGTCAATGCATCTAACATGTACAAAAATTCAATGACATACTTGAATTTATTAATTTTCTTAACATATACGCGTAATGAATATAAGAAATCGAAACTGGTCATATTTTGAAGAGAATTTGCGAATTCGTGAAGTGGCAAAACAAAATTTAATATTCGTAAAAGGGTTGACGTCGGGACCGGGCAGCGCGGCAGTTGACGCGTGCCTTTACTAGGAGTTTTTTTGGCCACATTCCAAAATCAATATCTTCAAATACACAGGCCGTCGCACATTTTGCGCTAATCTCACCCAAGAGCAACATGGAGATAACTATCAGTAAGTAGGTAATGTGTGTGATAGTAGCCAAGTTGGTATTTCAACTAAGAAATGCATTTTAATATCTCCACTTTTCAGTTCCTGGCAAATAGGAAAACTTGTCGATCTCTATCAGATGGGTATTTCGTTCTTAATGTTTAATAAAATGTTTATATTAACATTTATTAAGAGTATATAACAAATCTACCTACTTCTTACAGTTAAAAGCAGAGGCATTAATTCATTTATACATGGATATATTTTAATTCCCTAGTAATGCAAATAAAGTTTTGAATTGTGGGGGCTTACTCGATATGTATGTATTAACGCGACACAAACTACGACATCGTAAAATTCAGGCAGCCGTAAAATTAAACAATCCCGTCTGCAAAACTGCTAGCAGTACTTAGTTATGAATAAACATGCACTTTGTTTATTGTTGTCATACGCATATTGATTTAAGATAAATAGAATATGGAATATCAAAACTTTCTACAAGAAGATAAATAACGGACGGCATGACAATAATTAGTAAGTGATAGTAAATGCTTATTATAAACTTATCACTTATATTAAAATAATATAAATGAATGACTTAATACATAAGAAAATCTTAGGTTCCGATTTCTCGGAAACTGCTTGATCGATCAGGCTAGATTAAATTATATATAGAAATCCTGAAAGAAATCCTAGCACGAATATAGAAATATAATTTTTATTGACCGAGGGCGTACTGTTTTCGAAACATCTGAAAATGAAGACAAAATTATATAATATAAGAAATACAAATACAAAAAAAAAATGTAATATATGTAGATTTCAGAATCTGATATTAGTGACACTTCTAGGTATATTATTAAATAATAACTAGTGAGAATTGATGTAACTCTCAAAACTTTTATAAAAATATTTTAATATCTTTCTTGTCGTACATTGGCTACTTTTACTTATACACCAAGAATATAAACATTACATTAAAAAGTAAAATATAATAGTAATAATAAAGTATCTACCTAAACAGATATTTTCGGAGTCGGTATAGAGTCCAGCCGACGTGTATTTGTTCATTTGTAACGTTTGCATTCCTAAATTATATATTTATCCAATTAAGATAAAACTTTGTTGGGTAGTTGTGTACGCCCAGAGTGGTCCTGACACAGTTCCATCAAGGTACAATAAGTGGCGCTCGAGTAGATAGTGAGCGAAGCCTGGGCCTGGGTAGTTAGTAATGTATAAAAAGATTAATATCTTATTTGATTTTTATAATATGCTGTAATCATTTTTAATATAATACATGAAATTTTAAAAAACTTCTATGCCGTCGCGACTTCTCATGTCATTTTTTTACTTTACGCTGCAAACTATACGATATTAGTTTAAAAAAAACTATTAGTAGTATTTTAGTCACCGGCAAAATTTAATACGCAGCATGAAATATTGGCCGAAATGTTTTTTTTTACATTCATTTAACTAAAGCTCCAGAAGAATTAACCGTTTTTAGAGTTCCGTAGCCAAAATGGCTAAAACGGAACACTTATTACGTCGCCATGTTCATCTGTCATATGTCATAGCCCTTTTTAAACAGGTTGTGACTTTTTTGTTTACGCCAATTGTTGCAGTTATATGCTTCTAAAGTAATAAACATTGTGAACTAATTTGTGAAATGAACATTGGAAAGCTCTAATCTAATATATATATATACATATATATTAACACACAGCACCATCTAGTTTCATGGTACGCTACGAGGCTTGTATTATGGATACCGGTATAGTTGATACATTACACATGTATAGCCTTAAATAATACATAGATATTATAAATCTTAGGCATTCATTTGTAATCATCACACAAATGAATGCCCCCATCGGAACTCGAACCCACCTAGCACAACACCTAGCACAGGAAGTAGGGCAGCACTATAAACTGAACCAATCGTGTCGTCAAAACTTGAGCTTACAAATTCCTTTCAACAAAAACTTTTAATTTTTTTTTTATAAGATATGTTAAGTAGTTTTTGAGATATGGGATATTTTCCATTGTACGAGTGCAGCCGCAAACTATGTTACTCATAATAACATTATAAAATGCAAACTTATACTTAATCATCAGTCAATAAAATAAATATCGCTGATGGGTAAATATTTTATAATACTTTTGATGTAACAAATTAGTAGGTACCTATGTTAAAACAAAAAACTTAAAAAAAAAAAAAAACCGACTCCCAGGCACTCAAAAGTAAAAAATAACTAAACGGGGGTTTTCATTTAGAATAGATACTTAATCAGATATTTTCGAAGTCGGTGTGCTTTGATTTGTATTGGCTGGCACCGACTTCGAAAAAATCTGATTAAGTATCTATTCTAAATGAAAACCCCCGTTTAGTTATTTTTTACTTTTGAGTGCCTGGTAGTCGGTTTTTATTTTTTTTTTAAGTTTTTATTTTTCCATTTTTAGTGTAAACGAATCATCAATACAAATTAATCAAGCCCAAACACCAGGTAATTGCTGTAAATCGTTGAGGAGTTCCCTCGACTATCTTTCGGGTCCATCATCAGATCGACTCCAGACCTTTATTAAATAGTAGTGCTTTAAAATACCTAATGAAAATGTTAACAAACGCACTAGTCGCTGCTACAATTTTCGAAAGTTCCCCTCGATTTCTCTGTGATCCCATCATCAGATCCTGGTTTCCTTATTATGGTACCACTCTTGGGATATCTCCTTTTCAACAAAAAAAGAATTATCAAAATCGGTTCATAAACGACGAAAAAATGCCCGAACAAACATAAAAAAAAACATATATACGGTCAAATTGAGAACCTCCTCCTTTTTTTGGAAGTCGGTTAAAAAATGAATTTAATATTTCATGCTACAGAACCCACAATATGCGAGTCAGACTTGCACTTGTCCTATTTTTTTGTTAGTATTATTGACGCAATTAGTATCGCGTTGCTCTGTAGTTCTTGAATTTGATCGTTCAACAGTCGTATTAGTGTCGTGGCTAGTCTGTACGATTTTTAATCCGGAGCTCCTCAGTTTGAGTCCTGGGTCTGGTCAAGTAAAGTTATTAGGTTTTTCTGGCAAAAAATCTTAGGGATAACTCGGAGTTAAAAGTTTAACAGTGTTACATCCCCCTTTGCTACGCAGAGTATATAAAAGTCCCGCGCCTGATCTCTTGACGATCGTGTCAAGAGTGCACTTGAGTTCGCGCACACATTTGTTAACCGATTTCTAAATACGTTACCTTTGACTGTTTTTTTTTTGTATATTTGTACATCAAAATAAGCGGGGTTTTTTACCTCATTATACTTAAATAATTAAGAAAACTAATGGAACTACAAGTAATTCTATAATTATTGTAAATTTACTCAAATTTAAAACAAACCATCAAGTACAAATCCATACTTATCACATATTATTGAGATGCGCCATTGCTCAATAATAGAATTAGAAATTGACTTTTATTTTCTTCTCTCTAACAGTTGTACATAGAATTCAAGGGACGCAAGCTCTATTATTTTATTTACCATGAACGGAACATCATAACTGCTTTTATGACAAATATCATTATCGCACCGTCAAAATATCACGTATTTCGACGCGCAAATGTTCGAGGACACATGAATGAATAATACATGAAAATAAATCTCTTTTTTTGGTAGATTCTTTTTCTTAGAGTTGAATTTGCAGCTGCTTACGTCTTTGTGTAAATTGTAAATGATGTATGTGTTTTCGTCCGATGTAAAAGTATTCTTAAATGGCTCTTCCAACGTTTTACACGCACTGCCTTCTATATTATCTCTACGTCAATGAAAAATAAATTCCTAGAAATGAAATAATCGTTTAAAATTAAATTAACACGAATGGAAATGGCATGGCGGCGATGTTGGAGAGGGCGCAGTCGGGTGCGAAGCGATGCACCGTGCTCGAGAGCTTGGTTCATTTAAAGGCACTTGTCTGTAATTGCAGAGCGACTAAGACTTAGCTCGCCTGAACGGCAGGCGCTATCAAACAAAAAGAACTTTTAATGGTATGCCTTTCTCAACCCTCTACGGGCATTCGCAAAACCGACGACTCGCAGTAGTTTGAAGGCAACCTCATTTGATTAACTTTCCTTTGATATAATTTTATTTCAAAAATTCGTTCTATAAATTAAGACCAAAGAGCTCCACCCTTTATTACTAATTTAAATTTCCTGCTATTCCTTAAGCATCTTTTCTTTCTTAGATAGCTATTGCAATTTAGTCGGAAACGCAATAAATAGCTCGGGCGGCGCCGCTTGACCCACTTCCTGTTACATGCCGAAACGTTCGCGATTTAATCGCGTTGTGCCCCCACTCTGTCTTTCTACCAAGACCTGCAGGGTCGGTACGCTCCTTTTCTCCATAATTATTAAATCCATTCCTTGCGTGCCAAGAAAGGGGTATGAAACTATAAGTAATGTTACACTTTTCTTGTGGTCATCTTAAACTTATATATACTTTATGATAATAAAAAATTATTTACAAAATTTGTTTAAAAGTTTTAAAATTTAAGATATGTATTAAACTTATAGTTTTAAAAACATAGTACTAGTTTCTATACATTTATATATATTACAAGCACGTGGTTTTTCTTATTCTGGAACAGTCGAAGTAGCAACGAGTGCAGTGCGGCGTGCAGTGCACTCGCATCAACATCTGATAGGGAGGCGGAAATTGTGCGACGCGTCGCGTGCGCCCCTCGCCGCATGTCTCTGACGTGCATTCCATTCGACTTTCGTACTTTATTTCGCTCCGTTTCTTGTTGCTTCTAGCGAGCCTTTCACAACACAAAGAACAAATCGGAGCTTTTAAATTTGAAGACCAAATAATATAAAAAATGTATAGCGTTTTGCTAAATAACATCATATGGCTACCTCACATTGATCTATACTAAAATTATAAAGCTGAAGAACGTCTTTGTTTGTTTGGTTGAACGCGCTAATCTCAGGTACTACTAATACGATTAGAAAAATTCTTTTTGCATTAGATTTATTAACTGAGGAAGGCTATATAGCCTTTATCATCCCGAAAAAATGTATGGTTCTCGTGAGATAGATTTGTTTTTGTCTAGGGACGAACCCGATGCGAAGAGAGGGTGAGTCGCTAGTTATTTTATAAAAGGGAAGTAAAAAGATTATTGATAAAATCATAGATAGAATTTAAAATAAATTTTACTGTTAAAATTTTTCAATAAACTTGTTATCAAAAAGACACAAAATTTTGATGACAATTTTATATATTGATGTATTATTAGAAATGGCATTATTTCTCCAAAGAATTAAACATATGTATATTCTACACTTAAAACGTATAATTTTGTATCTGATGTGTATTTATGATTGTCGATATAATAAGTAGGCACGTAGAGCAGTGGAAGCTCTTTCGGAAATATTCTTGTAAGTTTCATGAATATATTAGCCATTATTGTGACTAAAGGAATCTATTCCCTGTAGTGAACCGGGCTCGGCCGCGTGAATAGCAGCTACACGACTCTCAATTACTTGAGAATTGCGGCGAAACTAGCTCATACGACAAATAATCATATTTTTACAACTAAAACAATTTATTTTAAGACGTGACACTTTTTTCTATGATGTGTCATCAGCCTGATCATAAAATCACAATGAAATTTTTAGAACATAAATTAGTAAACTGTTAAAAATACTGCAACAAAATATTAACCAAGAAGAGGAAAACAAGTATCTTTATTTTTAACATATTTTAGTGAAAAAATAGAGAAAAGTAAGGACATATTTTCGTCGAATTGAAATTTAACTTCTCATAAATTTAAATAATCCCTCTAATGAATTTAAAACAATAACCAATTAAGGCAAAAAAGGCAGCGGTAGCCCAGTGATAAGGCGCCCATTTGGGAAACTGAGTGAAATGGTTTCAAATATCGAGTCTCGCAACTCTGATATTTTATATGTGAATTATTTCTAACATGGTTATCACTTGTCGTACAATAAAGAAAAACAAAAACTAGAGAACCTAGCAAGTTTTCAAAAACATATGAAGTCCGCCAACCCACACTTGGCCAGCGTGGTGGACTATGGCCTGATCCCTCTCTTATTATTGTAGGGAGGCCCGTGCCCAGCAATGAGACGTTTGAAAAGGCTACATACAATCAATCAATATTTTATTATCTGCTATTGTCATGAAGCCAACATTTAAAGAAATTGCACTGACGTCTCTAAACGTATATGTACGTCAAAACTGAAGGTTCCTTAGAACACGGCGCCACCTCACAGGCCCTATTCTATGGAATTTTGCTTTAATCAAGGTGAACTACTGAACTTGTAGAAAAACCATTCGCACCATCGCCAACCGCGGCTCCTTTTTCTCTCAATAAGAATACTTATACGGCGGTACCCTAGAACAAGTTTCGATATAAAGTCAGGTAACAGTGTCACTTGGATGAAAATCCATTATACTCGTACATTTACCACATACTGAAACATACAAATAAGTTTGTTAGCCAGACCAGGCAAGTCAGTCACAAGTTCACATGATATCTACTATACATACACATAACATACACGTACACAATTAAACTACTTTAAATCTGAAAGATGAAATTCCTACAAATGTCGGTTCACTGAGATCCACTTATTTCTGAGAAAACATAGCTACGTTTATTTGATCTATCTCTCTTACTCATCCCTTGGTACCCCATCTTTTTTATTTTTCGTCAACCTAGCTTCGCTATGATCATCACATGCTCTTTAATGAGAACCTAAGAAAAATATTACGTATATTTCTTACTTAATGGTGAAATGCATGAAGCTTGAAGATAGAACCCCATTTAATATAAATTATACATCCAGTCCCAGTATTTTAAAGGTTCTTTATTTCATAATTAGTAGTTTTTTTTCTACAAGTCCAATAATTTTAGGTTAATCCAGCCCAGAATTTTGTGAAAGTGAAATTTTATGTAAGCCTACATTTATTTCACACAAACTTGAAACCTGTGATCAGCTTAGACAAATATAATAAAAAAACCGGTACATCTCTAAGTTACATTTTCGGAGACGTTGCTGAAATTGTTTATTCCTGACTAATAATCCTGTTTGTAATAAAATTCATCAACAGCCCTAAAAAGAGTTGGTTATGGCTGGGCTGCATTTGGGTATGTATGTATTCAGCCCTTTTTAACGTCCCACTGCTGGGCACGGGCCTCCCTTCAATACGAGGGGAATCAGGCCATAGTCCACCACGCTGGCCAAATACGGATTGGCGGACTTCACATGTCTTTCGAATACTTACTAAGTTCTCTCAGACATGCAGGTTTCCTCACGATCTTTTCCTTCACCGTAAGGCAAGTGGTAATCAGGTTAGAAAAGATTCGCACATGAAAATATCAGAGGTGCGAGACCCGGGATTTGAACCCGCTTCACTCGGCTTCCCAAGCGTCGTCAATTTTCGTCAATTTTTTTACGCCACCGTTGCCTTTTTAAGGATTAAGAAAGGTTAGACGAATAAATTTAAGGAGATCGTATAAGAAAATTCTTTTTAGGGTTCTTCTAGTTTTTTGTCTATCCAAAAAACCGTTAGAAAATATTCTAAAAAACAACGTTACAAAATAACTAAAAAGACAAAAACATGTTGACGAATGAATATAGTATTATGCAGTCAGAGACATAAGTTCACGTTTCATCCTTGCCGCGAGATGTACATACATTTGTATGTCTCCGACTGCATAGCACTATATTCCTTCGTCAATTTGTTTTCATCTTTTTAGTTACCTTTTATACAGTCGGGTTTCATTTCCCTTTATATTTTTTTTTTATTTACAGCTTTTTAATTTTTGCCAATTAGTCATTTGAAATTATAATTAGCAATTTTTATCCTAAATTACTTTTAAATATGTAAATTGTATAATTTTTTGTGATCGCCTCTTAAAAACCTTTATTTTGATACCCCACTCGATTGGTAAAGCAGTGGTAGCCTAATGGTAACGCGCTCGCTTGGGAAACCGAGTGAGGCGGTTTTAAATCCCGTGTCTCGCACCTCTGATATTTTCATTTGCGAATCATTTCTAACATGACCACCACCTCGCCTTCGCCTTATGGTGAAGGTTTTTCTTCACATACATACATACATACATACATACATACATACATACATACATACATACATACATACATACATACATACATACATACATACATATATAGTCTGATAAATACATTGCCCTTCTTTGCGTCTCGCAGTCGATTAAATTGATTTATTACTACTTCTTCAATGTTTAATTTCCTATTGGTTATTAAATAGCACAAAAAATGCATTGTGTAGTGGCACGGAACCCTCCATGTGGATTTAATTTTCAGTGTATGAATAGTACGTATTTAGTTCCATATAAAAAGCTAGAAGTTTTTTCAATCTTTATTAGATTACAAACAGTTATGTTACTTAATTAACGAACAAATAAAATTTTTTATTACCTGATACGAATATTAAATATCATAGTTAAAGCATTGTAGGATAGTCCAAAAATAATCAAATATATGAATAACTCAGCCGACCAAATGAATAATGATTTTTATTGAGTTTGTTCTTCTCATGCTTTTCAAAAGCATGTTTTATATTTTGTTATATCATATTGTATATAATATTAATGCTAATCATGTTTATTCATTTATTACTACTACTACTACTACTGTTATCACTATCTTGATTTTGATGGAGAGAACTAAAATATTAAAACTTATATGTTATTTTCGGCAAAGCACACTGTATAATAAAATATACCAGTAAGTACAGTATAATAACCATAAAATACTAGCCATAAAACTTATAAAATATGCTTTTTATTAAATTTAAAATGTATATTTTTAAAATACTTTAATATTACAAAAAATACCAAAGTATGTAACAAAATAATAAGGACTTGAAATTAGAAGACATAACTTTACCAAATATCATTTAAACTGTCTACACAGCCAAATAGACATTGACTATTGTGGCAGACGGTAATCAAACTTTGCTGAAACTGACAATTAAATTTGAATATAAACTAGAATGTGCGCATACAAGATATTTGCATAGCGTTGCAAAAGGATCGATTAATCAGTAAGTACGGGCATAGTGAATACGCCGCACGGGGGCGGTCGCGTGCAGAAGAGCTATAGCAGGCCAGCGGCGGGCGCCTCGGTGCGGGTCGGCGTGGCGTGGCGGTGCCTTCCGGCGAAAGGCGAGGAATGTTGCCGATAGATTAACTTCTGATCTCTTTTCCGATATTATAGCGAAATATTTATGTAAGGAATTCTAAGCATTTCAATCAGGTTTAAGGCCACGTTTTGGTCTTTCTGGATATATGTATATATACGAGTATTTCTATTGTATATGCTGACTTCCTCTTTTTCATAGAATTCTTAATCGTTCTGTTAATTCTACAAAACTTAAAATAATGTTATATAAAAAATAGTTACATTAAAATTTTAATTAACATTTATTCAAATCTGCCTAGCTTTTCAAAATATAATTTCAATCGGAGTAACTTTGGCCCGGTCAGGAATTTTTTTGGAAAAAATTTTAGTTTTTTTTGTAAACAATTCACCAAATGAGATAACACGTATAGGAATAAACTAAAAATTATTGAATTTTCAAGGGATTTCCGTTATAATTAAACTCAGTAATGCAAAATTTTGCGAATTTCGGCTGGGCCAAAGTTTTGCGGGGGTAACTTTGTAACAACTATGTCTGGTCCTGGATTTCACTACGTTTCTTTTAATTTCACGATTATGGGTAACTTTAACCTCTCAATTCAGAGCTTTGAAGAAGTGAACTTACGCCATAGATAATAAAAATATTACAAAATGTTTAGGGTTGCCTTAAAATAAACTAGAAAATTTGCATAATGTATCTTTTACTGATCCTTTTAGAACAATATTTTTTGTATTTAACGAATAAAATTATCCTTAGACTACCTAAATCTAAAATAAGAAATATTCTTTCTAAGTGAAACGAGACCAAATACTTAAACCAACAGAAAAAAAATAAAAAAAGTCAGTTGAGGAAAATGATAAAATAAGTGTTAATGTCCCCACTCCATGTATAGAAAGTCATCACGTATTCCGTAGTATCCGCTTTTTAGGACTATTTGCTTATGATCTAAATACTTCACAATATCTTTAACGTTACAATTCACGAAATCAGGTTTAGATGGCCATTTCGACCATCTAAACCTGATCTTTCGTTGCATCAGAAGCTTTTTGCTTAGCGGAAATTTTTAAGTTCTGTCCCAGTCTCTCGATGACCTTATCAGGTAACAGAGACTTTTCGCATCGCAAAATGTAATAAGATTCATTGGCCTTTTGAATATTCTGATTGTTGAAATTAATTAAAATTGGCAGTGTGTAAGTGTGGACCAATGTTATATGGAAGGTCAAAGTTACCCAGATTGACTGTATATCTAATACCAAGAAAAAAATTGATTCCTTTATAATATATTACACATACATATACATACATATATACAATGGAGATCGATGGCATCTCATAATATTTAATCCCCTTTAGCTAATTTTAATTAGCTGAGAGGGATTAAATACGATGTTGTATAACATTAAAATAGAATATGAAATATGAGTATGATAGATTGATAACTTTAACGCTTTTAGCTTTTATAAAAAACTTTATGTAAACTTATTTGATACAAATGAGGTACTTTTACACCAAATGTGCAGGTTTACCATTCAACTGCATATGTATTGCCTATACGTCCAGATGGATTGATCAACTCAACTTGAATGATTTTAGTTTTAACATGAAGCTATCGTTTAGATTTTACAGTACTCTAAATAATATATTATATACTTAGCAACAATTCCAATCTGGCAGAGAGTTTTTACAAGAAATTTTACAAGAAAATATTTATGGGATTATCGGTCTATTAAGTTTCCAATAAATAAAAAATAATGAGCTCCACCTTCATTACTTTCCCTTTTTTATTTAAAATTTATAAGAAAATATTTATTATAAATTATTTTACGTACCTGGGCGACCGAGCTTCCCTCAGATTTTTTGTTGTTATATCGTATTTTTTAGATCAAAAAAAAAATAATAAAAACTTGAATAAATACAAAAAAAAACAAAAGTGAAAACCTTATATCCGATCGAGATTCGAACCCGTTCACCTGTGATTATTAATCTTGCATTTTGATCGCTTGACCACGGTGTTTACGCTTGAGTTTAAGAAATTATCGACTATATTCTGCATGGAATAATGCATAAGAAAACTCGAAAACACGCGTTTTCCCAGACATAAGACTAACCTAGGTTGATTTTTCGCCCCAGAAAACCCCCACATACCAAATTTCAGCGAAATCGTTTAAGCGGTTTCCGAGATCGCCGGTATAGGTAAATAAATAAATATATAAATATACAAGAATTGCTCGTTTAAGTGTATTAGAGTACCTGGGCGACCGAGCTTCGCTCGGAGTTCTTGAAAGATTGTATATTTTACATTAAGTGGCTAAGTGTTACTGAGAAAGTTGTATAGATGTCGCGATAAGAATAATTTTCTTTTTAATTTGGCTTAAAAATAATTTTACATTGAGTGACTAAGTGTTACTGAGACAGTTGTATAGATGTCGCGATTAAATTTTGCGTAGAATAATGCATAAAAAAACGCATTAAAACTCGAAAACACGCGTTTTCCCAGACATGTGACTAATCTAGATCAATTTTTCGCCCCCGAAAGCCCCCATATACCAAATTTCAGCAAAATCGTTAGAGCCGTTTCCGCGATCGCCGGTATAAATAAATAAATAAATAAATAAATAAATAAAGATATAAATATACAAGAATTGCTCGTTTAAATATATAAGATAAGATAATAAATTTCTTAATATTATGTAAGTTTTACTATAGTCTAAATTTCAACTTCTGCCATAGGAAATATTCGTACTTACCGACTTTTAGTTCTGAACTGAGACTGTGTACTGTTAAATCGATTGAAAAAAAATAACTCAGCTATACTATACGAAAACAATTTTTCAGTTTCAGTTCAATTTTACCATGATGCGTCCACTAAGTTATAACAAATCGATACAAAAAGGAATAACTTGTATATTAAAAAAAAAATTGCGAAAGCGTCTATTCCTTCATAAATATCGCTCTTAAAGCCAAAACTTAGCTCTTAAAAACAAACTACAATTTTTGTCTTACTTCATCTTGCTGTAACAACAACGTATCATCATTTCTTTAGTATTCCCTAATATAAATTATTATATAAAGATACAGGAAAGTATACATTTAAAATAATTCATATAACAATACTATTCCATTATTCATAATTCAAATATATATTTGAAGGATGTTCATAGCTGTCTAAGTCGTACTTACCTAATATACGTTGATGCGCCCGTTCTGAGGTAGGGAAGGGCGTATGGCGGCTTGTTTGCGTACAAGTGAATTCCATTAGATTCCAGAGCGTGTACCACAGACTCAAACTCCGCGCTTCATTCATATCCCATTAGCTGATCGATTCAGAAGTGCTATACTCATTTATGCAGGCAGGCCTGGAGCTTAACCGCGGATTCGTTTGCGCCTCAGATGCGGGGTACACTATTATGGTGTACATATATTTATGACGATTGGTCAGGTTAAATTTTGTTCCAGTTAACAAACAAGCGTGTTGGAGCATATCGCTAGCTTTATAGCATTGCGTTATTGGAGAGTCAATTTGAGCTTCGAAATATATTCGTTTACTGTGTCGTCGCTATTGAACACAGATTATATTTAGTCGTTTATACCCACAGTTAATCATTAAATGCAAATATGAACATATTTAAGTTGTTTAAACTTATGTATATTTAAAGTTACTTTTCTATTATAAATATGTGGTAGAAAACCAACAGCCTAATTAAAGGCTTGTAAAAACTGATAACTGAAACTGAAATTTACATTATTTTCAATATAAGTTCACGTATATTAGTATATTGCGATATTAAAAAAAAATGTTTTAGCTCAAATAATGTATATAAATTAGAAGAATTAGACCTAAGCAGGCCTTAAAAATTTACATATATAATAATAACTCGACACAAAAACTCATTTAACGTCACGCGAATGTACTTCGCCATTTAGAAGAGTGTTGAACTGTGCTTCATGGCAGTGAAACAATAATTAAATTTTCCCTCAGCTCCAGAGTGCAGAGTGTGTCGTTTCATCAACCCGCGCACTAACTTGCCGCCGCACCTGAAATATTTAATTCCAACCAGCCATTGTACTGTAATGCACCGGAAATGAAATCTCTTGACATTTTGCTTATTCCTTATGTGTATGTTACTTTCAGAACGAAATTCGTGCAATTTCATTTGGAGATTCTTGATCGAATATTTTAATATCGAAAGATATTAATCATAAAGATGTCTCTATGATATTCCTTGTAATGTTGTTACTGTACAACACTACAAGAATAGGAATTTAAGTAAATGAGACAGTATAAAAAATAAAAAAAAAAACATTGAATTATGGAAAAAAATATTTATCTATTTTAAAATCACAAATACGTATAGAAACTGTATTAATAGTAGCAAGTATAAAGAATAAAAAGAACAACTAAAATCGACTGAAAATGAAATAATACAAGCGTGTTACATACATACTTCTATAAATATTTAAAGCCAAGTCAATATAGCAAAATGTATGAATATATTTAATTATTTAGAATACTGTTTATTGTTGATGTTTTCCATTACTAATATACTTTGTATTTCAAGAGACTGAATGTGAAGCTATGTTGCAGTAAATGTAATTGTGTGACAGGCGGTTGAATAACCCAACCGACTAACGAATGTAATTAGGTTTTCCACGCCTGTAGAGCTGTGAGTACCAAATTACCGTCAATCAACAAAATGCACTTTTCTAGAACAATAATGTATTTCTTTTTTCCTTTTGAAATACTATTTTTGTGAGTTGTTAACCTGATTGTATTACCTTTTTGAATAAGCTGATAAAACAGACTAGTCATGTAAATGTTACTGAGATATACCTACTCGTATAAATCAAATTGAAATGTCGAATTGTAATTTTGAGAAACATATCTCTAAAATTGTTCTTGAAATTAATATGACTGTTAATATGCTTATATATCATGTTTTTATTAATTCTAACTCTAATCTGATTTAATCTTGGAAACCGGTAAAATCTAATATATAAATATCTTGTGTCACGGTGTTCTCCAAAACGGCTCGACCGATTTTAATGATTTTTTTGTATATTTGGTAGGTATGAGAATAGATCGTAAAGTATTTTCACCCTCCTACCCACACCCCCATTTATTAAGCGCGAGCTTAGTATTTTTGTATGAACATTATTATACAAGTACACACTCACTCTCGCTTCGCTCGGGTTCGTCATAACATAACATAAAGCCAAAAAGTTTTTATTGTAGATTGTTCTGCTAGTTATACTATAAAAATTTCTAATTGCAAAGATTAACATTCTTACAAATACGTGTATGAGAACCTTACCTCTATGGTCGTGTATTTCTAGGTAAAACATATGCATTATGCAATGTACGGAAACTACATACGAAGTAGGGTAATACTTTATTGATAAATATTAAGAACTTAAAGTACACACTAAAATCAATGATAATAAATTTTATTTCATTTTTCTTTCATAGAGTAAAAAAGGTACATACAATTATATAAATTGTATTGTTAAACTTCATAGAACAGCTTCATTTAAATTTTATTTACTTTGTACAGAGTCGAATCATATTTTATTCTAGTTCTTTTTAAAATATATAATTAATAACTTTAATTATACCTTTAGAAACTCATAATATAATATGAGGGAATTACTAGTCTTTTTTATTTTACAAATGCTCTTAGATTCAACAGTATGCAACACATTGATATCAAAATACAGTTGTTTTCTCTATTTAAACACGCAAATGAGTAAATGATAAATTTTAACACCAAATAATAATGGATATTTATTATATAATAAAATTATAAGTCAATAAATTATAAGCACAATTTAATTACACGTAATCTAAATAGTAAAATATTTTACAAGATTTCATTACACAAATTAATAATATTATTATTATACTAGCGGCTCACCCTCGTTTCGCTCGGGTTCACCTGTAGACAAACAAAAACAGATTTATCCCATGTACCTTACCCGCCCAACACAAATCTTTAATATTGTAGAACATACTTTTGTTCTATCATCAATAGTTTCCGCAGCGCATGCGACAAAAAACGTTTTAGGGCACTTTTTTTACACCTTGGGTTATGTCACTTAAGTTTTAGTAAAATCAGTTATTGTTTCTAGCAATAAATATAACCTATGTCACTCAGGGTGAATGTAGCTTTCCAATGGTGAAAGAATTTTTGAAATCGGCTCAGTAGTTTATGAGTTAATTAATTACAAACATACACACATACTAATACAAAAATACAAATCTTTCCTCTTTATAATATTAGTATAGATCTTACAGATAATATGTATCTTAAAATATTATATATATTATATATTATGTTCATCCCATATCCCATAAATATTATAAATGCAAAAGTTTGGATGGATGGATGTTTGTTACTAAACCACGCCAGAACGGCTGAACGGATCTGAATGAAATTTGGCACAGAGATAGATTATAGTTTGGAATAGCACATAGTTTATCCTGGAAAAAAGAAAGGTCCCCGTAGAATAGATTTGTTTTTGTTTTTCATATAACATGTACCTTAATTTCGTATTTGATCGAAATACAGATAAGAATTACTTTGAAATTACTTTAATCTAAAAACGTTTATAAAATATAATTTTAAATATGTATTAATTAAACTTTAAAGCTATATTTATGTTTTTAACAAGTCAATAAAACAAGTATAAAAAGACCTTATAAGTTATAACACTGCTATGAATAAAATAAAATAACCGAGGTGTTATTTAAATATTATCTTACCAGGTATACGCTTATCAAGGCTCAGCGTCGGCGTCAAGTAGCGAAAGGCGATGATTGGCCCGATTTCTTCGCCGCCGCCTTATTTCCATCTTATTACCAGCAGCGAGCGATATTAAAGCGGGCGCTACATTGACGCCGCGCACCGCCACCCGCGTCTCCGCCCTGTCTTTTGCGTCCGTGAATTAGGTTAATGGCTTGCCAGGTGATTTCCTTCTGAACCCTATTTTTAGTAAGGCACTACCTCGACACGCCAATGTCACTGAAACAGCCCCGAATGTTCGACTCGTACATGACATGCGTAACACGAAAACGGCAATTCACTCTGTAAATGCACGCACGCGAGTCGACGATTATAGACCCTCGACTGTTTAAGATTTCCGATAAGACGAATAATTCAAATGTTATTAAAGTTACGATCTGTTGTAGAGTGCTGTAGCGTTTCGTAGCTATATTATGAGATTGGGACTCTCGAGGGTCTTTGATTTATGGTGTAAAGTCGCGCCGCAGAGCGCCGACGCCGCCAGCGAATGCCATCGGCGTTTTTGCGACCCTTCTCCCCCAAACTACTGTCATACTCTAAAAGCTAACAAAACTTAATCATACAAAACAACCAATAGTCTGTTATATTTCGTTATTTAAGCAGATGATATTAAGGTCGCTTATTTTATATTTAAAATGACTTTGAGTTTTAGTATTGTTATTTTTATAATCTTATTATTTGTGATAGTGTTTATCCTTATTTTCTTATATTACCTAAAAACATCATTAATTTGTCATTATTTTTTCATGATATTAGTTTAGCTAAACAATAATAAATAATTCATCAAGACACGATAAACGGTAACTTTCCTTATAATTATTTTAAATGTATGTATTTAATATCTGCTCTAAGAACATTAAGAAAGGATTAGTTTTCAGACTTCGAAGATGTTACGCATTGTATTACAAAAACAATGGTTTAAAACAAAACTCGAAGATGCTCGAAGAATGCTCAGTAATCTTATAATAAAAAAAAATATATCACATTACGACCCTCCGCTCGCGTGTGAACATCCAAAAACCTTCAATGTTATCAATCGATAATATTAAAGCCACCACCATTAACGACTTTATCCACATCCCCCTGAGAGCCTGTTTTACTCAAGTAACACAAAACGTTATTATATCTCTTGAAGTAATCTACCCAACACAAAAGGCCGCAAACGAAGCGTTCTACTAGTATCACTAACAATTTTAAGAATTTATAAAATATTTTCATGTGACTTCAAAGGATCCTACGAAATGTTTACTTTGATCTCGTCTGCTCTTCGATACTTTGCTAAGGCGTTCACATTTATTACACTTTAAATCTAAATTATGAACATTTCGTACAATCTTTATAAATGTAATTTGCTACTTGTTTAAGAAAAATGAATGTACATTGGCTTGTTTTTATTCATTCATATATAGTAAAATATTTTATTTAATCAAATTTAAGACAATTTCTTTTTGATTTCATTTTATATTATTTTCTCTTCTTTATAAATAAAGATATTTTTAATCTAGGAAATTTTATAACATATTTTACAATTTACCTTCTCACACATTACACATTTTATTTATTAACAATTTAACTGTCAAATAGTTGTTTTACTGTTCTTTATTGTGTAGCTTTTTAATCTTATTTATAAAGTCATTTTAAATTAGTTTTATTATTGTTAATACAGTAAAGATAGAAATAAAAAAAAGAATATGAATAACATATCGTTTTAAATTAGTTCACTTTACAACCTTCACACGTGATTCATTCGTAGCTTGATGTCGATAGTTGTCGCCAGTCGAAAGGAAAGCAAAGCAGATGTCAACTACAGCTGGTTGAAGGGGACCAAATGATAGACAAATGACAATTTGACCCGAAGTCAACCAGCTAAAGCGAACAACGCTAACACTTTCACTGAAGCTCGGTAATCTCTTCAACAATTCTTGATGTCATATTTTCTTTTCTATTATCTTCAATGAAGTACAAAAGAATAGTTGATAAAAATCATCATATGCCATAGGCATATTCTAATACGATCGAGGTTGATATATTTAGGATCGTGTAAAATTTTGCGAGTATATAGTGGAACAGATGAGTCCAAGAATAGAACGGCGCGCGAGGTACGCGGAGGGAGGTGTAGCGCGAGGGCGCCATCGGCGGTAGCACGACGGCCGGCGGCGCCACATATAGGGCTGGTCGCGCGCTCTGCAAGCACACACAGTGTAAACTTACCGGCGCGAGGCGGGCCGCGGCGCGCGAGCGAGCGCGTGCCGGCGCGCCGACATTGACGCGCCGTATGTAATTGTACACGCCGCCTTGCTATTTTAGTCTCGTCCGCTGCACTAATTCGGGCAGGGTTAACGCGGCGGCTTCCCTGTTCGCTGTCAGCCGATGCACACTTCCGTCGTCATATTTTACGCGAGCACTCAAAAATCTTAAGATAAGCTTTCAATATTCCAAATAGATCACATTCACATCCGCAGTCTTAAAATATTCAACATCTCGGCTGACATCGACAGTCGGAGATGAATCGGAGTTCTAACCCGATGACCCCGACGTCATCGACCTGACGCGGGCACCAGACGAGGGGTTCGTTGACATCTAGTAGATGACCTTGCATCTCGAATTTGACCCAAATAGATTTTATTTAAAAAACAACTTTATCAAAGAAACAAATTATTATTTGGTAACGTTCTTAAAATACGTTTCTGAAATTTAAAAAGCGGTGAGTTGACCGACCCCAGGTGAGAAACACGACGACACCTTAGGTCGCTACTTTACGTCCGCGAATGCATTCTGACCGACAACGACGCGACATTGCGAACCTACTAACCCCGCGCCGCAAGGGGTCCTGCGCCCCGCGACCCTCCGAATCCGGCTGCCCCTCACCCCCCTTCCGGTCCATCCGAAAGCTAGGAAAATACTTAACGTGTAACCCGCGCGGATCCGTCCAAACGATGAAATTACGGAAAATTAAGCTAAGGAGGTACCGATTGGAATTTCGTAATCGCCTATTCCTAAGCATTGACGTATTTAAAACAGTAAAACTGGAGGCTTGCGAGGTATGTCGAGCGCGCGGGGCGGGCGGGCGTGAGTACGAACGGCTAGGGCGGGCGGGCCTCGCGT
The DNA here is from genome assembly GCA_033884665.1 of Argynnis bischoffii washingtonia. NCBI lineage: Eukaryota > Metazoa > Arthropoda > Insecta > Lepidoptera > Nymphalidae > Argynnis > Argynnis bischoffii. Next base: position 7,126,506 of record CM066609.1, read on the forward strand.
CTCGACTGAGAGGCGCGCAGCATCGCGCCGCCGCGCCGCGCCCCGCGCCCCGCGCCGCGCTCACCGCCGCACTGTCTGCGGCGCTGCAGCCTCGCGCCGCGCCCGCCCGCCCTCCGCGCCCGCACCTCGTGCCACACACCACCCGCCGCCACCTTAACCGTTACCATTGCCTCTACGCAAGAAAAAAGTTAACTTAGTCTCTCGCTGTTGCCGATGCTTCGACATGATGCTCGTTTATTCTTTTTCTTGGAAATGAATATGTGAAATATTTAGAATATTCAGTATAGTAGGAGCTATTAGGTAATTTATTCTATGAGAAAGAAATGTATATCATTAGGGAAAGCATATTTTATTATTTTTAAGGCTAATGATAATGTAATATTGACAGAGCTTATAAAATCGAAAAAGAATGTAAAACAAATCAGTTAAATCAAATGTTAAATTGAAATTAAATGAATGTATTATTCAATAAATTATTTTTTATAAATAAATAATGTATTGAATAATATCTTAATAAATAAATACAAATAATTTTCTTTAATATTTTATTTGATAAAAATAGGGAAGAATAAGTCACGACAAAAAGACTGCTGACTGTAGCAATAAAATTATTTTACCTTCATATTTTGTTTTGATAAAAATAAAGAAGAGTAAGGAACCACAAAAAGACTGCTAACTGTAGCACTGTTATACGTAAATAAAAGAATAAAATTTCCCAGAAATAGGCGGTAGTACCATAACCTGAATAAATGATCGTAGGATAAAGGTATTCGGCATACCGCGTTCACGAAGCACTTTATTGAACAATTCTATTTTAGCATTCATATTTCGTTTTCATAAAAATATCCGCTTCGGGAGTGATGCGTAATTATCGCCTTTACGCTTTTCATCATGCCCAAGTAGATACAAAAAGAAGTTCAGCATCGATATTCTGTCACAGTTCCTGTGATTATTTTAACACGAACGCAATTAGAGAGGAGTGGCGAACCTCCTCCTGTTTGTTTTAATTACGTCGAAATAACCCGCCGCACTACCCGCGACTGTACACCCCCGTCCGATCCACTTTTATAGCAAATGGCAAATCGCATTTATGCTCAAAAGAAAAACACAGCAATTCCATTTAAAAAATGTTTGAAGCCTTTGAGATCTTTGTATAACACTACTCGAAATTGAATCAGCTATTCTCTTTTACGGTGTATTCTCGGTGCTTTCTATACCCATTAATGAGCTTGCACATAAATCTTATGCAAATCAACACAATTCAATGACTGAATTATTATAACATATAAAATTTTCTCATTTTCCCTTCATTAATAATTTGTACTGTAAAAGAAATTTAGGTATATGTATAACGAGTAACTTTTAACTATAAATAATGTTCATGTTTAATTCTCGTACTATTCATAATATTTATATACTTATTTAATAAATACAGTAAACATTTTCAATTGTACTATAACTCAATACGTACTGCTCTCATTTTCATTAACGTATATAAATATGGAGAGCTCATCCAACATAAAATCTAAAAACAACTATTTTATCTTATCTCAACAAGTTAAAAAAATGTTGTGGATTTTTTTATTCGAATCCTGGTTCTGACATTCTTATGTGCAAATCAATTTCAATATGATTACCATTTGCTTTACGGTGAAGGAAAACATCGTGAGGAAACTATAAATATGTCTGAGAGAACCTAACAAATGTTCGAATGACATGTGAAGTCCACCAAGTCGCACTTGGTCAGCTTGGTACAATATGACCTAATCCCCTTAGCATTGAAGAGTCGCGTCCAGCAATAAAACTTAAAAAGAGCTGAATATAAAACATTGATAGACAAACAAATTTAAATTGTGTGTTCAATACTTATAAATAAATTTATGTTGGCGTGCCAATTGCATAAAAGTATTGTTTGAAACAAATTAAGCCACAGTCGCTGTTCTATTGCTGAAATATAGTCATACTAATAATGAATTAATAAAATCGTTTTCAAAAATACAAATTAACAAAATTTTATGTATGGCACTCGAAGGCTTTTAGTAGCCATTGAAAATTAATATTATGTGCCTTATGGTTGTATCAACAGATCTACTCGATCAACGTTATCAAATTATTGTTTTAATCCTGAGTAACATAGTTGTGACGTTTCATATCAGAAGAACTGCATATTAGAAAGACATTAAATTATATTATTTTAACTATAAATTGATAGCATAATATTTATAATAAGATATACCATGTTAAAACACCTACAAAATTTTTGACTATCTGTTTGTATCTGTTTCGGGCTTGAAATACATTTCATTGCTGGTACATCCATGTATTGTAAATAACAAACAATCAAAGAATTTCAGTTATAACCAATGGACTAGCACGACGCTTTTAACGAGACTTTATCTGTTAATGTTCGACGAATAGTTTAAAAGATATGCCGTGGGAAAACTAATCTTAGACTGATACATACATAGACTGCTATTTTATCCCTTCTTTCAACTTTGCTGAAGTAGGGTCATAGGGGTTTCCGTGCAATAGGTATTTGAACAATCTAACAACAGCAACATGACTGAATTTGACTATCGTAGTTATTATATAGAAGCAAATTCCAAAAAAAGGAAAAGCTCGTTAAGAAACCTTTATGTCTGAGAGAACCTAACTAGTTTTCAAAAATCGTGGGAAATCCTAAACCAACTCTGTTTACTAAAATAAAGAGTGGATCGGAGCATGAACCTCCTTACATTATAGGGAAGAATGTACTCATGCTGCAGTGGAACGTTAAAAGAGGCCGATAAAAAAGTATAAATGTATGCTTTGTACACTAACAATATCTCATACACTTTAATTTCATGTATTAATATAAATTGGATTCTTACAAATTATAATGCACTCCTAACCAATCTCGGTTACAAAAACTAACCTCATTGAGACTAGTTTATGTCTTGATGGATTTATGTATGTTATACATAAATGTATATGTTTATGAAAACACAAATACGCAATACATAAAATATTTCATATAATTGTCACTATGTATTTTACGTATTTTATTAAAATGCTAGCGACTCACCCTCGCTCCGCTCGGATTCGTCCCTAGTTACGTTTTAGCGTTTAGTATAGATTTCTCAGAGATTTTCCCCCCAGTAAAAAGTATCCTATACATTGACCCGGATAACCAGTTATCATCATATCAAATTTCATCAATATTTGTCCAGTGATTTTCTCGTAATGCGTTCCCAGACAGACAGACAAAAATTCTAAAAACTATAGATTTGGCCTCTGTAATAATAATGACTATTTCAATAAAATTTTCCAAAAAATAGTTAATATACAGATTCGCCTTCGTTAGATTTTATTATATGTATGTATACATTTATTTAAATAATATATTAATTATGCCAAAATATTTTGTATATTTATATATTAAGTTTATAATGGTAGGTATATGTATAGACAATATAAGTTTCACATCATCCCCTTTTTTTATTCCCAGACTACGTACTACCTAAATCTTAAAATAAGAATAGTCGTCATTTTAAATCAGAAAGATTATTTCCAATTTTGGTAGCTGCAACTTTTATTAGGCATTTTCATCCAAGCTTTCAACCACCATTCTACCTCTTTAGGGGTTGCATTCGAAAAATCCTTTCTTAGCAGATACCTATTCCCTAGGAGGAATTTACCTGTCAAATTCCATGTTGTAGCATGTATAATTTCTGCTATTACGTGATTAATTAGGGAGTGAGTGATATTTCGCTTTTATATTTAAATGTCTGTACGTGTTTTAAGTGCAATGAACAATGCAAGAAGAATATCTTTAAACTTAAAACATTTTTCTGTTAAATAAAGATATATGTTGCCATAATGTACAAATAATAAATATTTTATAAATGGTGATATAAATTAATTCTTTTCGAAGAATAGTTATCTTAACGCAACAAAACTAAACAAACTGTATATGCTGTATGTGATTCACTTCAAAATAATTTTCAAAAGTAAATAATGGCTCTACACGTATTAAGGTGACCATTAAATAGAAATAGTTCACACAAATAAATCTATTCAGACACTGCCGTCTAATGTGGGTGCTCTCCCTAAGTTCTTTTCACATTTCACTACTCTGCACTTCTTTTGTCTCGGCGCTTCCTTTCCAAACTACGTTACGTTTAAATTGTCACTTTTATTATCCGCTTTCGAACCAAGCTTCTTTTTAAACTTCCTGAATATACGGTTACTGGAATAGATTACTTGTTTAGTTAGATACTTCTCTTATATTAAATTTGTTGTATTTGTTTTGGAACAAGCTATAGTACGTTACGACTCTATTGTTGTACATGTTTGTCTCCGATGGAGAGAGAAGTCCACTTACTGTAAGTTACTTAAGATAGTTGTTAGGGTTTTTTTAAGCTTTAGTTTTACATAACTTTGTCCTGGGGGCGACATGTACCATATGGAAAATCCTAGCAAGTTACTGCGTTCTAGTCGTACCTGTTAATTTGCTTTTTAAAATTATTATTAAGTATAAAATTATATATGTGAAAGAAGAAAGTGCCCCTTAAAGGGCCCTGTGAAAATAAACAAGAAACAAAATGTTATAAAATAATATGTTTTTTTATAAAGTAGGAAATCTCGCGACGAACTTCTATACCAGATAAATTGTGTAACGTAATAAATTGATGCGTTCCATTTAATTTATAGTTTTTATTTTCTTCTTTTTAGAGCAATTTAAATAAAAGCTTGTTTAAAAAATGTATTTTTACAATTATTTTATTTATAGAATTAACTACGTGAAAATCGTGCGTTTTGTACTATAAAAAATAATCTTATTGTTAGAAGCTCAGGCGCATCTAATTAATTTAGGTCTAAATTATAATTAATATGACAACGTAAAAGACCCGTTTACCATAAATAAGTACAAAACTGTTGTCCACCATTCACGCATACTTGGCACAGTAACATGTAGAAATGGAAAAGATTTGTATATGCTTAATTTATCGTGATTGTCAGTATACTACACTAAATTAATAGCATAATTAACATAAAGCACAAAAAACAAATCAAAGCTGACTATTTGAAGCGCGACCTACTTCTATACGATGGATTGTATAACTTCATCACCCAAAAAGCATATACTTATTGTATTAGAGCGGTTCCTTGCTATTCCACCATTGATGCATAGGCTCATATGATGTCGATATTCAATCATCAATAAGGCAAGGTACAGATTATCCGATTTTCTAGCGTAGGTCAAAATCGATAACAGATACAGAGTCCAATATTCAAACAACAATAAGTTAGAAAGCAAGTGCAGAGGTACAAAAATTGGATGTAACGGTTAAAACACACTTATTTGCGTATCTACTATTGCTTATATACAAAAAACGTATGACATATTTACATGTTGACATTTATCGACAAACGAGATTTTTAATATTTTAGGAATAGTTATAAATTTTAAGCAATTATTTTGTAGCTTGCGTTAAAAAATGGATCAGATTTTAGGTGTTCCTTTTGCTGTTATTAATGGTATACTTATAACAATTTAGCTTAAATAATACAAACAAGTAAGTAACCACAAAAAGCATCGATTGACAAATAAATCTACACATATAATAAAATTCTAATTGTACAATAAATATTTTTTGGAAAGTCTTATTGAAATAGTTATTACTATCAATACAGAGGCCGAGTCCATAGTTTTTAGATTTTTTGTCTGTCTGTCTGTTTGTCTGTTACCGCATCACGAGAAAACCATTGGACAGATTTTGATGAAATTTGGTATGATGATAGCTGGTTATATACTGTTTAAACGTGCCTAGGGACGAACCCGAGTGGAGCGAGAGTGAGTTGCTAGTTAATCATAAGCTTATGGAACAGCTCTTTAGAAAATTACATTGATGTTTTATGAAATAAATAAGATATTGAAATCGTTAAAAAGAGCTTTATGCTTTATCGAAAATCAAATTTTTCTTCAGTTCAGATTATAGTAATGTAAATTTATACTAATATTATAAAGAGGTAAAGTTTGTGAGTTTGTGAGGTTATAGGGGGTAATCTCTGGATCTACTGAACCGATTTAATGAAAGTGATTACTGAAATTTGGTAAGAAGATAGTTTGAGACCCTGGGAAGGACATAAGATACTTTTTATCCCGGAAATCATCCCTTAAGGGGGTGAAAATGGGGATGAATAAATATAAAAATAGAAATAGTAAAAAACTTTTCAAAGTAAACATGTCTGTTGTAAATGTTGTTCAAAATTTGTATTATGACTATGTTAACATAAACATATTAATACTTACACTTACGAAATGGAACTTTCCCAGACATAAATGTGAGGTACCTTCTGTTTTTTTCATTTAGAATTGAAAGCATATCCAATATTATTATTGTTAGCTCGAATGCAATTCACATGCAAGTTGCAACATTACTAAGAACGATTCGTCAAGAAGGGAAGGCATTGCCATAATATTCCGACAGGGCAAATAAACAGAAAAATATAATTATACAATTAGTGTCTAGTAAGCGACACTATTGCGTACATGTACAGACGTATTTTTGTTTTGAGTGCATAACTTTTTTCAACAAATGTTATTTACACTTTGAATAAATATTAGTTAGCTTAATCTAATAATAATGTACCGACCAATATCCATCGTCTTTTCTTCATTCTACGTGACTTTGGCGAAGAAATCTATGCTCAACCGGCACGCTTTGAGGCCATTAACAATAAAATTGAATTGACACTTTGTTATAATGAAATAAAACTACTTTCTCGAATTATGTTTTATTTATTAATACCTAACCTTGAATTTAAATGTCCTCTCTCTGAAAAATATTAAGGAACCGAGGATAGGAACAAATGGTTTTGATGGTGAGTCGTTCCAAGATACCATACAATTAATTAATATAAATCATCACATTAGCACAGTTTCCTACAGTTTTTTTTTTCAATAATGTAGCTGAAATATTACCCACAAAAACGAAAAAGCGGACAGCGCTCGAGTAGTTTTGTCACTTATGACAAGTTAAGTAAGTTCGATAATATACTTGACTGATAGGTGTGGTACTTTTTAATTTTTGGGTAGTCATCATAAATTAAAATATTATGTGTACTATTAGTAAATATTTCATTATTTTTCTTATAAATGGAGTCTAAAGATATAATTTTAGTGATTTTTCTACTTACTACTTCTACATTTTTTTCGCTTTCATATGAATATACTTTTATGTTGGTTAGATTCTTTCAGAACAATAAACCAACGCCCATATAAAAAATAAACATGCCCTTTCAGCTATATTATAATATCAATAGTCTCCTGTGATATACGGGCAGACGGAAATAACAAAACTATAAGGATTTCGCTTTGGTCTTTTGGCTACAGATCTCAAAAAACAGTAGAAATACTAAAAATCAATAATTGAAAGCAATCAAGATGTAGTAATTGAATCTATATTATACCTATATTAATTATAATTATTATAAAAAGGCACAGATTTTTCTTTGTTTGATCGCGCTAAAATCAGGAACTACTAATCCGATTTTAAAAATTCTTTTTGCATTAGAAAGCCCGTTTATTGAGGAAGGCTAATGACGATATAACATATAGTCTATCTATTCCATACTAACCGTTAAAATACAAAAGCGAAGGAAGGGTGAGTAACTAGTTTGTAATAAATTATAATATTGTACTGAAAATGCAAGAGCCTTAGAGGTGCATATTATTTTACTGTAATTGATAACGTTAACAGTTCAGATAAGATATATTTGTGTGGAGTGGCTTTGGCTTAGAAGATCGTAGCTGGGTGAGCGAGGGGCGTTTAACGGGCTAATTATCAAACGGCTAATGAAGTTTGTATTCAGCGGGCGGGCCCACAGCGCCGCGCGGGGCTCGGAGGCGCTACGTGCTACGACTCGTAAAACGCTCCACCTGATAACTCCCCGCCCTCCACAGAAAAATTGCAGAGAAAAAGTTTCATCGCAAGGGAACGTGAATGAAATGAGGAATTGTGTCGGCCGCTTTCGGATTATTTCTAACATAAAATGCTACGAAGATTCTTTTATTTCTATTTCAATTCATCAAAATGTCTTCTTTGTGCAGTGAAACTCAATACTCGTATATGCAAAACTTGACGCGTGTCTTTGGTGCATCTCTAAAACGCATTTTAGAATGAAGACACGTCTTAGACACGAAGTCTGCTTAGCGAGGATATAATTTAAACCCGTCGCAGAGTTCCTTTGACTTGACATGATAATTTATGGTTAGTTGAGTTACGTGTGCTAAACATGACTGCCTATGTATCTTGTTTAAGCGACATGAGATTAATTATCACGGTAACTGTTATAGTTTCTAATATTCTATGCAACATTTTACTTCTTTAAACAATATGTTTTTCTCCAAATTAATGTGATTATTATTATTTAATTTCTTTATAATATAAATTAAAACTTTCTTCTTTAACAAAAGTTGCAACGGTTTTTCAGTCTTAAAATAAATACTCTATTACCGTGTAAATGTGGTATCTGTCTACAACTGATAGAAATATATATTCTTCAGTCCACGGAACGCTAAATCCTTAACAGAAAAATTAAACTCTTCGTAATGGGTGCTTTATCTAACGAGCGTAAAACTGCACATTTTCGTTTTTATAAGATCTTTTGTTATTTTAAAATTTCTAAACATCTGATAATAAGTTGAATTTTTATAGGTTCATTCGCCTGATAGTTTGTTTGTTATTCTGATGATTTTCGCCAAATTCAATGAATATAAATAATTGAAATTTGAGGTCAAATAACAAATTGCCCAATTTTACTTAACTTTCAATTAACGTTCAACATTAAAATTGTTAAATTTACTTTTACAAATAAGTTCTCATTATTTATTATATTATTGCTCATTTAAACATATGTAGTCATTATATATGCCCTACTGGTGAGTACTATCTTTTATTAAAAATTCCATCACATTTGGTATAGCAGTGATAGGGAAATATCATCATATTATCCTAGTACTGAAAATCATTCATACATATGTATGTATTTCAATTTTTGCAGTTGATACTGGAATGGTCGTCAACTTCCATAGATACCCAGTCGTAACTCTATTTCAGCCGCAAGCCAGTTTAAAATAAAACGAGTTCATTAATTTTAATTTTAAAGAGTAGACTAAAACATCTAAGAAATGAATACAATTGATACCGCGTAATATGTTTTGTATTTGTTATGTATTAAGCAATATATAATATTAACCATTTGAAACTACGAAGGATGCTATGAAGTTTTCTGCAATATACTATGAACGCTACGGAATTTTTAAATTCATTAAGTAACTTTTTTTAATTTCGTTAATGTTTCAACTTTGGCAAGTAAATTCAATTCACCGATTTTTTGCAATGGCAACTCAGTAATTTTGTACATTAACATTACCATGTAAATCTTTTTTTTAAATATTAGAAGCTGTCATGTAGCTATTATACTATATTTAAAAAAAAGTCAAAAAACAACTAAAGCCGCGTCGATAGCTAAATAAGCCTTAACTTCTTTTATCCGAACATATTTTTAATGCAAGTCCAGACGAACCGCTCCATATTCTGTTTAAGCTTCTCAATGGAGGCTGAAATCTGGTAAGCTTACCTCTATTCTAATATTTCCTAAAGCTAGGCTTACGATTATTTTATCAGCACAGAAATTTAGCTCGATAATATCTTTAAAAAAGGTTTTGCGGCGATTTACGAATATAAAACAGGTAAAAAAATATTACGATCACAAGTAGGCTTTTTGTTATGACTACAATTTTTTTTTTCCACCGCATGGATTGGATATTCATCAATTGTTAACAACTTTGTTTATAAAAATGTGTTTTTCATGATGTCTAAACGGTAGAAAATTATAAAAAAATGACGGCGGCAAATACTTCAATTAGCAGCGAGTCTTGCTAATTGTTTCGAAAGATAATTTCATGTGGGTTTATTATAACATGGGCGGTTGAGCAGTCCCGGGCAGGCGGCGCGTTACTGATGGCAGAGACTCTAGCACACATGCTACTAATTACTCATTTAAGGTTGCCCTTGCTACATGTAACGAGCTTAAATACCACCTTCTCATAACTACTTTACACCATACAGTGAATCAGAGATTAGCTTACGGCCTTTTGACCTATGCAAATGAAAATTGGGTTGCTCATTTTATAGCTGTTGACCAATTTAAGGTAATTTAATATTAAAAGTTTATTCTGAGTAGTATCAGAAGTAACCCTCATGGTACACCACCCATCGAGGTAGGGCTCCTCCCAGTGCGTTCCTTGATTCCTATTCATATTCCTAATGAAACCCCCCTTCCCCCCACGATAAGGTGAACGCACATTGGGGGGGAGGCTTCAACATGACCCCTAACCCGCTTGCATACAATTAATAAATATAATATAATTATAATATATAATAAATATACATATGTATATAATACATAAAACATATATTATATATATGTATTACAGTTTATTTTATTACATACAATCTGACATAAATATTAGACAAATAATAATTAATAACCTGTTGTAAGGTACGCAAAATTAATGTAAAATTTAATGTATCTCTCACATTTAACGTTCAGAAGGAAAAGTTGTAAAAATACACTAATCCTTTTCTCAAAATAATCAAATTGTCAAAAAGCATTTACTACGTTTTACTTACATAAAGATACTACGCTTTGTGTATTATTGAAATCTCCATTGTATTCACTAGCAGAAGTGTTAAGCGCACGCTCGATAAAAACAAAGTATTATCGTAGCGGCGTGCCAAGTTACGTGAAGTACGCACTTGTCTGTAATTCGCTACGGTCTACGTGAGATTTAAACTCTAATCTCCGCAATACAGAATGTAACAATGCAGAAGATAACTCTTTGAAATTCAAACATTTTACATCCTAGTAGTCTCTACTTAGCTCGCATGTTAATTCTATGACATCTATGACATTATACAAAAATATCATTTTATCTATACGTGCATTTAAACTACAACCTAAATTCTATCTACATGGCCAAGCTTTTAAATTAGATTATTTTGGTAAATTAAAAAGTTTTATTATAATTTGTTTGGCCAGTTTCCATTGATGTACAATGAAAGAGACGAGAAAAAAAGTATTAAAACTAATAACAATAATATTACTTAACTTTTTAACAAAAAAAATAATACCTATACATATATTTAAAATTTGACAGCCTATTAACAAAATATATAACTACTTAAGATTTTTTATTTTAATCTTTATAAGGCTAAAACGTATAAAAAATGATAGAAGACAGTGCCTTATTAAAAAAGAACAGCCAGGCGAAGAAGAACCCGACTGTTAATAATAATGAATAGAAATATTATAACAACACTTCTTTTATAACACATGTAACGCCATCTAGCGGAATTCACAAGAACAGTTCAGTACAAGTGTGCTAGTAATTTCAAAAGCTGACACTATGGTGTGAATTGCGCTAGTGATTTTAATGTCATTGTAGCAGAAAGATCAACACAAAAACCAGTATTGGTTTAGTAAATATGATTATAATTTTGAATTATATCAAAAGAAAGTATTATTAATTGTTAACAGCCTATGAACTATTGTCTTGTTGGAAAAAAATCTGCTTAAATGATATTGAACGATATTAAAGATATGTCATATATTCATATCTACCGTGACCTAAACATACATATTTTACGGTCCTTTTAAATATTGTTATAGATATTTATAATTATATTTCCAATATATACATTAAATATATTCTGAGAGTTCCAATAGAGACGCATTGCCTGTCATAATAAGGAGTTCATTTTAACTCTCAAAAAAGTATTTTTTGCTGTATAATATTTCATTAAATTGAGTTCTAATCTAGAAGATTGTATGAAATATTAAATAAAAAGTTATAAATTACAAATGTTATTGCTTTTTACGTTAAACAGTATATTTATTATTAATTATTATGTGTATTATGTTAGGTACTTACTGGTTCCAACGTAAAAGACTTACCTCCAAGCAGCAAAAGAATCATCTACATTCTAAATATTTTGAAATTATTTCACTAGAGTTCGATTCGAATGTGTTATCTCCTTTAACTACGAAAAGCGGTTTTACTTTGATAAATCCAACAGTTCCAATTCTGATGAATGTTAGGTTCACTGTGTTAGTATGATCTATACAGATAAATAAAATTGAAGTGTCTGTTTGTAATGTCAAAGTAACAACTTGTTACTAATGATAAAAAAATGCATATGAAAATATATACGGTACATATAAGAAAAACACAGTTTTTAAATTTTTTGTCTGTCTGTCTGTTTGTTCCGGCTAATCTCCAAAACGGCTGAACCGATTTTCACTGGACTTTCACTGACCGATAGCTGATATTATATGGAGTAACTTAGACTACTTTAATTTTAGAAAAAGAATTAGCGTTCCGCTTAAAGACATGAAAATGTACCGAGAGACGAACCCGAGCGAAGCGACGGTGAGTCCCTAGTGTATTGATAATTTTAAATCTCTATTTCGCTCACGAGTAGGTAGATGTTTTAAAATTAATTGCAGAACCTATACATAGTATTTTTTATTTTTAGCAAATATTGGCAAAGATTCAGCGCTGTGAAGGAGTAAGAATGCTTGAACTGAATAGATAGATATTTGTATTAAATATACAAATATTACGAACAGCGTATAATAACCTGTATCTTTACTTTTGAAGTCTCTCTTTACTTTTTGCGATATTTTTCATACTGATCTAATGTAACTTAAATTTTTATTTTACTTTGGAAATAATATTATAATTATCATAGTTGTATCATGGCGCATGGAAAATCTTAAATCAAATTATAGATTATACAACAAAAAATCAAACTGAACACCGATAACAGAAATTTCTGTTTAATGCAACTGGATGTTAACAGATTAAATTTGTAGCTGCTCTTAATCCCGATCAAATCATCGAAATCGGATCGGTAATATCGAAGTTCCGCAGCCGAACTGCTATCCATCAAATGAACAAATAAAAATGTATGAAAATTTTCAATTTTGTATATTTTCTCGATGCAACTTTATAACATCACATTTCAAGCTTTACATATTACCTGCATATATTTCACTTAAATTTACTTAAAACCTTTTATTATAAAAAAAATTAAAATCTTCCTTATATATAAATTCAAAGTATCTTGTATTTGTTTGTAATATTGTCTAATCCTTCTCTATATAAATATACGTTTTTGAACTGCGAAGATATAAACGGAAAACTTTTCTGATATAGCTTTGTTAGTTTGTAAAATAAAAGTAATAAAAGTATAGTTTTTATATTGAAATAAACATAAGAATCGTATACACGAGTTAGGGCAGTCGTCAGGAAACTTTCAGCGGCCTCTGGACTGATGCCAAATATTCTAATGGTTATTTTCGCGTCATCCATACAAATACCATGACAGCATCCCTACCTATAGTGAATCTTTGTACTTGCAAAAATCTCTACGCATTTTTTAATATAATAAATGAGAATAAGAGATGCTTGTAGAGATTTCTGTTACATATAACTAAAGTCATATTAATGGTATGCGCAATTGAATAAATTTCATTGCGTATGTATGCATACATAATAAAGTTGTAGTCTTCTGGAAAGAAACCGTAGTAAAATGTATTCATTGAATTCGTTATCCATTTAAAATTATACCTACTAGATGTTTATATTCATCAATATACCTTGACTATTATTTTAAAATTTTCATAAATATTTTATATTTTTATTTATCGTCAAAAGATTTTACTTAATCCCTTGGATGAATTCAATTGTAACAGTATAATTGCCACAACTATGCTTTTATTGCTTCTATGGATATATGAGACCATTCATCCGTTCAATTAAAAAAATAATGCTAAACCGAATTGCATGTAAGTAACTCTATTAAAATCATCGACTAGCATTCATTATCCCCCTGTCTAGTTTTACATTCTTTTGTTAGCCATAGTCGTTGCATGGATGCATGAATAAATTATTTTTCAACGTGATTTTGAGAATTGAACATTCTGAACGAACTGGTAGGTCAAGATCCCTTTCTCATAGAAAACGCCTTTGTGCGATAGTAAAAGGCGTGCACTATTAAAGGGCGCGGATCGAGTCGGTTGTGGGTTTATAGCGCAGTGTGTGCTATTGAATATTTTAGGTGAGATCTCGTTGACGATTTAAAACTCTGCAAAGATGTTAGACACGACAATATCAAATTGAATTATTCTAATTTTCTCTGATCTCTTTCGATAAATATATTGAATAAATAACTGAATTATTTCATCTTAACTGATATTTTTGCTTATCTAAGAGCTCTCATCTCATCTAACTTACAATGTATTATATAATCAGAAATAGTTTTACAACCTCATCATCAAGTACATTACTTGAGTAACCTGAGGGTTACCTACGCGCAACCAGGCGCGGGAATTAATCGGCCCTTGTATAAGTAGTGGCCATACCATCACATAAGCACTAGTATGTGTGCTTTTGACTACAATGCACTGTCATTGCCCTGCTCCCGCCATCGCCCCCCTCTGTCTTGAAACAATGAACGGAACCTGGTGTAATAGTCGCGGCTTCGCCCTTATGATTTAATGACACCTAAATGCCCTCGTTTTTGTGAAGCAATCCTCAAAGTTATGTGATTTGAATTTTTTTGCCGAACCTCTGTCGACCCTGAATACTAAATTTTGATGAATTTAAGTTAAGAAACTTTTGTAGGGAGGCTCCAAGTAAAACTTTTATATAGATTTTAAATTCTAGATTTAATTAATTATTATTATAGGATACATACGCAGTAGCTATATTATATTCTTAAAATAGATGTTTAATTATAGTAAGTAATTTTTAAATAGATTAATGTATTATATATTTATTATATAAGAAGAGAAAACTTCAAAAATAGGTAAATAAAACGAATTATATATGTTATATATTTTGTAATCAACACACAGTGATTAGTGATTGAATGTAACAGTTTAATTAAAGCTTGAAAATTAAAATTAATAAAATTATATATGTGGCTGTTGATACAATTTAAAAAATAAAAACGTGTAATATTATATCACATACATATAAAGGTATCATGTTTTACTTTTTAAGTAATAAACCAATATGTACAGAGCATAATTTAAAAATATAGACTAATAAGTACTACATGAGTCACAAAATTTATGTCAAGTCAAGAACAAGGCACGGCACGGACGTCCGTGATACGCAGGACCGGCAAGCAGGCAGGGCCGGGCACGGGCACGATGCCATTCATCCGCGACCGATCCGCATAATGAGATGCAGTGTTCCTCCAGATGCGGCGCAGGCGCGGCTATTTTTTGTGCTCCCCTTTTTTTGCTACGACTCTCTCACCACTGACAATGTCATGTCCCAAAGTATTTCTTAAAACAAAAGATCATTCATAGTTTGTAATAATAAAAATGGTTAGTCACACATTAATTTTTTAAATTTAATGAAGTTTAAAAATTTCTTACTTAATTATTTCACTTCTTTGAAAATTTTTGATACATGAAATAATGTCAATATTTTTTATAAATAGTTCATTCCTATGATGTCTTAAATACATCAAGGATTATTGAATATAAAAGAATGAAATCAGGATATATTTTGTACAATAAATTAAATAATATATTTGAATAAATAGTTAATGAGGTAATAATTAAGTTATTCGAATATAATATTATGTAACGTAAGCAGAATTTCTTTATAAGTTATGAAATTTTTCCGCAGCTAAATATACAATAAAGTCTTCTTGCAAGGAACTCGGTCCAACGCTAGGCTCACGTTTATTTATGTTGCTTTAGTCAGAACTGTTACCTAAACCGCGCCAGATGTTATTTTACGACAACTCGCCACCTAATAAATAATTTTCTCTTTTACCTATAAATGTTTAATATTTCTTTATTCATATTTGTTTAAGATAAAAATATTGCACATTAATATTTTTTAGTCTTAGTATATAGAAATGTGTTTTTAAGAATTAAATAGTAATACCTATTTGTTACAAAGATTTTAATTTTTAAACTCAATAATTATTTCTAATGTTAGGTACGTATTTAAAACTACGCCTTACTAATAATGTAGATGATGATTAAGTTAAAGTTTAAAGCCGCGCCCCACACATTTTTTTAAGAAAATATAACACTTTTAGATCAAAAGCACACAAATCCTTTTGGTCACAAAATATAATTCTTCGTCCGTTTTTCTTTATATATTTATATCACGCAGGCATAACCGCGCAGCTCCATACTTCTTTACATTCCATATGACTTCAAATACTATGGGAAGTAAGGAAGCACGGAACTCGCGCAAGGCTATGTGTCTTCTCTCTTCTTTATAATGGTGATGCTCTATGTGATCACTCTCTAGACGACACTGTTAATATTATAACGGAGGGCACCGCGCCATCTTTAGGAAAACGTATCTCTAGGAAAGTAACCACTACACGACAGCCACCATTGCGAAGACGGTGTGGTAGCGGGCGACGCGGCCTCATGGCAGCTCGTCGGGCACTGGCAGCGGGCTCAGTGCGCACGCGCAGTCCAGGTCTAAAAATGGAGTCAACCGGCGGAGTTCGCTTTCGAGTCGCGAGTACCATCCATTCCAAATTTGTATTTTCCCAAAATAGAACCGGCGGCGGGCGTCCATCGGATCGGTTACTCAAACGTGCAGCGACCTGCAGCTTGAGGCAACTCGAAATGCACAGCCAACGACAGAGTCCCGATCGCTGACTCGCCGAAGGCTCTTATGTAAGGAACACTGTAAACCGCGCCGCGTGACGACCGTATCGAAAATAAACGTGCACGCAGAATACGACGCCGACGGGCGCCACATGTGCGCGCTCCCGTCAGCGTTCCGATGCTCGCGCGCTGGAGGGGAGGCTATTATTAGTTGAACACCATCCACCACTGTCACCTCCCGCGGGGTAGTCGTGCTATACATAGTGGCCAACACGAGATCTGGCAATCCTCAGCGTTCACTGACCTCCCTGAAATGTTTACACAAAACCAATGTCTCAGCATTACATTCATACATATGTACATATTTATTTATTGTTAAAGAAATCCACGTTACTTTCGTTTACTATAAACATCATAAAAGGTATATAAATATAACATATCCATAGATACTCTGTTTGCGAAGTTGAACTATCAAACTAGCAGTGCAGGCGTATTGTGGTCGAGAATTTCCGTTGTTGGCTGTAAAGCTCTACATTCACTCAGTCAATAAAAGAATTTTGGCAAACTTTCGTAGACAAACAAGTGGGACGAAAGCCAACTCATCTTTTGTCTACTTGAAAGCAACATAGTTTTGTAAGCATTTTGATATCATCACATTATTTCACAAGAACACAGAAAACATTTACTTAGTTGTGAAATTATTCAAATGGAAATGATTGAGCAGACATTTACAAATTATGTGTAATTTAACACTATTCGTTTTACCTATATATTATTATATTAAGCCGACATAATAATAATAAAACATTTTTAAAATTTATTACGTGTATGTGATCTCATAAGATGCGTTATTGAGTGAAAATCTACAATGCTGCTGTGGAGCATAAGCGGCCAAAGAGCGCCTGTTGAATATTAATGTGACATTGTTATTGGCCACAGTTACCCGCCGCTGCCCCAAACGCACATTTCCATAACTTACTATTCTGGATCCGCGGGGAATCAGATCACTGTAGTAGAATATGATCACTCAACTTAACTAATATGCTCTATAAATTCTGTCGCGACTGCACGTCAATAATTCATTACATGGAATCAGTAAGAAGTCAGAGCAAGGCGTGCGCTCTCGACCAGTATTCTGGAACACTCAGTTGATCAATGCGAAGCCCGCGCAATGATTCACTCCTCGATTGTTTCGTATGTACACAGAGAGCACTTAATGCGGCGCTTGATGCGCTTGTCAAACGCGACCTATGCCATCGATTATAAACGATTTATCTTTAGATTTTTACTCTAACAGTCTAATAAAAACTACCTCTTATTAAGTAATATAAAAATATACTACGATTATATAAATTATCCATATTTGAGGAATCTTATAATATATTGATCATTGGGGTAGAGAGCAGTGTCAGTATCATGGCCTCAATTCCCGTTGAAAGCAAACATTTGTATTGGCTCCATTGATATTTCTGACCATGTAGATAAATCGACAATGTTTCTTGTATAAGTTTTTTATTTAGCTTCTTAGTAAATTAGTTTAGCTTCTTGCAGTGATTATTATTCTTTAAATTTTATTTTATTACAAGAACCTTGAGAATAAGTTTTTTCTCGCTAGAATCGCTAGTATAAATCCAAAAAAAAAATAGTAATTTAATACTATATGATATGTTACATAACAAATTGTAATATTGTGTTCATTTACACATGGAGTTTGAGAGCATGCATAATAGTTGTCGACTAAATAAAAATGCAACCGACGCGACATTGCAAGCATTAGTTAGTCTTATAACAGAATCGTGTATCTTGAAATTATTTAAATAGTAGAAAAATCTTTATATAGTTATATTGCTAAGTCAGTCTATTTTATGTACTCAATCGTCATGATATAAAACTTTAATCATATTTTGAACTAATAAAATATAACATAAAACCTTTATAGAAAGCATTGTCGTCAAGTTTTTCAGATGTTGAAAATTTCAGTTGTAATCTCTCAATCACCCATAGAAAAAGACGTCTTCTTAGATGCGGAGTTGTAAAGATAAAAATGGAACTCACAATAAAATGTTATTTTATGCATACGCTCGAATTCACTTTAGAAAAACAAAAACCACATCTATCCCACGGGAACTGTACATTTTCCGCGATAAAAAGTAGCCTATATGTTATTCTGATATAAAAGCTTACATTATTGTAAAGTTTCATTGAAATCCATTCAGTAGTTTTTGCGCAAAAGAGTAACAAACATCCATCAACTACTATACATCCAGACATCCATACGTCCTCACAAACTTTCGCATTTATAATATTAGTAGGATTTAATTTTATAAACAACTGAACATTAAGAAATATTCAATTCCTAACCCCTCGAGAACCGCATACACACCGGTGTGTACGATAACAATTGAATTCTCGAAAATTCGTACGGATTTCTGAGAAATTATCCTGAAGAGATTAATGAGATTAGATAATGCTCATTTATATAATGCATATAAAATATATTGAAACCACAAAGAAAGTTTCCTAAAGTATATATTATTTTTAATTATTAGTTTTTTTCAAGTTCACTTTGAAAACAGAGTGTAGGGGGTTCAAACCCAATGCTTTGTCCATTTGAGATTTGTTTAAGTCTCATTTTCAACATGGTTATTATCGTGAGAATTCCTACATGTTTAGAAAAATCTATCTAGGTTTAATAAGACGCATGAAATTCACCTACTTATATTTGACCAAACTAATGAACCATTGACTAATCTCCCTCTCATTTAGTGGAGATGCGCACCAAGATCTATTAATTGTTACCTTGATACTCGTATGCTCACGAGGTACAAGTAAGGGTGATATTGCCTAACACGCCAGCGGAGCCGCAGGCACATGCTAGCTCTAAATAAGTAAAACTCGATATATTTACATCTGATAATACTTTTTTAGATTTACGCGAATATTTGACATTTTAAACAAAACTATCTTTTCGGATATTTTCGCGGTTTTACTTTGATTTTTGGTTCCCGACGTTTCGAATGTTGTCTGCAAACATAGTTAGGACCGCCCAAGCCATTATATTCGCTTCGATAGACCCCAAATCCTCGCGAAAGAAAACCGATATCGCCCTAGGATAATTCGAGAAGCCATTAAAATTAAAAAACATCAAAATTTCAATAGGAATGATGGCTGGGTACTACTATCGTCGTGGAATCTTGCTATTAATATAATAAAATTAAATAATAAATCTAAACAAAACATAACAGACAGATGTAGTAAGTTCTTACTGTGCGAATCAAAATAACAGTCTTTCAAAGCAATATTTTTTATTTTTAAATGTATATAATAATAGTGTTTGTTACTTATAATTTTGATTCTTTTCTAAATAATTCAAAACTAAATTAAAATCATTATTCTTAATTAATTTCAGTTTTATCTTTTTTTAAACTACCTACACAATAATGTAGCTTTGAATAATAATATTTTATTTTCTTTATGTTTATAAATATAACTAGCGACTCACCCTCGCTTCGCTCGGGTTCGTCCCTAGCTTGCTTCCCCATACAAACTTTCATCCCCATTCTCACCCCCTTAAGGGATGATTTTCGGGATAAAAACTATTTTACTCACTCACTTTTCATATCATGAGATTTAAAAAAGATCATATTGTAGTAAAAAAAAGCTCTTTTAATTTTCTTCTATACAAAACTTGTCCTGACAATAACAAAAACCAAAAAAAAATAATTATCCAATTTGGTGCAGTCGATCGGAAGTTATGCGCGTACATACATTCCGGTGATTAATTTTTATTTATATAGATAATGACAATCCTAAATAAAATTAGTTATTAATTAAGTTTTCTAAAAAATTGTAATAAATAATAATTATAATAATAACAGCCAAAATTAAATAAATAATATTCCATGTTCAATTATAAAAAATATAAAAATGTTTAGAATTACATTTAACAAATATTGTAAGGTACTTTGGTGTCTTATTTTAATTCATTTTGTTAATTTGTACCCGCAAATACCTACCCAGCCTACCCCGGCTGCCTGTAACAACTATGTAATGCTTTTGAGACATCTTAAACCTTAGTCTCTCCCGTGATCATGATTGCTGTAAAGCATTCGAAACGTCGGGTACCAAAAATCTAAATAAATCCACGAAAAAATCCGAAAAGATAGTTTTATTTAAAATATTTACATCTGAATCGAATTAATGTATGAACGTCATTTTAAAATTCAGAATCAATGATCGCTTATCTATACAGATAAATAAAATTGGAGTGTCTGTTTGTAATATTAAAATAACCGTTTTTTACTAAATGCATATGGATGTATACACGGTACATATACCAAAAAAACATTTTTTACAGTTTTTGTCTGTCTTTCTGTCTGTCGGTCTGTCCGTCTGTCGGTCTGTCCGTCTGTCGGTCTGTCTGTCTGTTTGTTCCGGCTAATCTCCGAAACGGCTGGACCGATTTTGATGGAACTTTCACTGGCAGATAGCTGCTGTTATAAGGAGTAACTTAGGTGACTTTTATTTTAGAAAACAATCATGATTCCGCGAGAAAAAATTTAAAACCCCATGAAATTGTGAACAAATTCCGCGTACGGCGTGCGCATCCGAGCGAAGCGAGGGTAAATCGCTATATAATTTAAATGAATATCTTAGAAGTAGCAAGCTACTATTTATGTATAAACATAGCTAACCGTGAAAACGTACCTAGGGACGAACGCGAGCGAAGCGAGCGTGAGTCGCTAGTCTTCAATAATAATTGTTTATGGTATAAAATGTAGAATGACTTGACTACTATTATAAATACGAGTTTTTATATGTAAATGTATATGTATGTCTGTTATAGTTTGTGCCGTCCACGAAGACGCGCCCCTCACTTTATTGACAGTTGAAATCGCGTACCTTCGTGGATGGCACTATCTATACTTATTCATGCTGAAACGGACGGGCAGATTCGAATAAAATTTAGTAAACAAATAGATGACCAGAAGTAACACATAGGCTACTGTTAGGCACTTGGAGACGCACTCGAGTCACTAGAAGTTAAGACGCTAGTTAGATATTATCATAAAATCAAAAAGTAGACGTATTTACTACAAGTAAGTACATCTGTAAATGCATAGTACAATTGCAAGTATTACAGCTAAATTAAATCTAAAATCAAATCACAATCACCTTTTTTTTGTTTTCGCTTGGAAAACTCATCATGGAATCCGCTGGAAAACCCTTATGCCGGCCGTCAATAGGCAGGGTACTGTGAGACTCTTATTAAAAATCTTACAGCGGTACCCGTCGCGGCAATGCAATGGGGCTTTGCAGGATCGCTTGCACACACACTACAACACCCAAATCTCAATTACCTACCAACCTACCAATTTTGGAAAATATTGAATTCACAATTACTTATTAGTATTTCATTTATTTTCCTTTTTTTTCAAAAATTTAAAGTTGATACGAAGATACATTCAATTCGCATGTATCATCTAAATGCAAATTTAAAAGAATGACGTAAATCTTTCTTTTATATTGCGGTATCAAGTAAATTAAAAGTTAATCATTTGATTTAATAATCAAATACTTATTTCATATTTGAAATTTGGTTTCTTTTACCTTACAGTGCGAAGATTTTTATGTAGAGCATGAAGTTTCACAACATTATAAAATGTTCTAGGATCACGCGGTAATGATACAATTCATTAAATTACTGAGTAATACACGTGGTATTAATATGCTTACAATATATAATCTGTTTGATTACTACTTGCCTTACGGTTAAGGAAAACATCGTGGGGAAACCTGCATCTCTGAAAGAACCTAGCAAGTTTTCGAAAGACATGTGAAATCCGCCAATCCGCACTTGGGCAGCGTAATGGACTATGGCCTGATTCCCCTCGTATTGACGGGAGGCCCGTGCCCAGCAGTGAGACGTTAAAAAGGGCTGAATATATAATATATTCATAGTTAAGACACATTGACTTTAAATGCTAAAGTCAATGTGTCTTAACTAGAAAAAAGTATGATACAAAACAAGGGTACATTTGAGACAAGATAGCACTCATTTAAAACTTAAGAGCTTATAAATTATAATACAATTATACAAATAAGAAATATTAGCGTGCGTTATTAATTGCTTGTTAAGTTTGATTTTATTCTAAAAAGTATAAGTCAGCTCTATGAATTGTAAAAGACAATTAGTCAGAGTGCTATAAATAATTAAAACGTTAAACACGTTTTAATTATTTATAGTAATAGATATTGTACCTATGTGCAAAATTTTTACTCAAATGTAAATTTTCGTTTTCGAAAATTCCTAAATATATTAGAAATATATTTAATAAAAGACAACAATATTAAATTAGCATAGATTAGTTTCAATAAATATAACAAATGAATTTATGAAAAATAAGAAATATGTAAATTGCAATAATATTGTATTTTGAAACAGTAATGTCTAGTGAAGTAGAAATGAAATGATGAGCACATGTTAGTTGGTTAATTAAAAAAACGCATTATTACAATGGCGTCACCCAGTGTGGCAGACAAGACGAATGAATCGCGTGCCTGGCAACACTCTTAAGACGATTTGAAATACTCACGATAGCTAGTTATTAATTATAACATTCATAATAATAATATTATAACGTACACGTATTCTTTGCATTAACTTTAAGTAGTTTGCGTTACTTGCTACGTTTGACCTACGCCTTGTACTATTCCTATAGAAATATCGTTTTGACTTTTAAATATGTATGTATTTCAAATTTAAATATAACCTTATAAATGTTTTTATTGAAAGGACTTCAAACTAAACGTCTAAATGGTACATTATTGCCTATTGAAATATTCAATTAAAACAGTTTATCGAGTTTGATTACATTGTTATTATATAATTGCAACAGACAATCCAAGGGTACGTTTCTTGTGTTTATATCAAGATTTCTTATGTTATAATTCGAAAACTTTTAGCACTACTTACATTGATCTAAACATTAATATACATTTTTAAATGAAGATAGCATTGTTCAAAAGTCACTTAAGTATTTTAGAAATACCATTAAAATAAGCTCTACAAATGAAATCTGTAAAACTATAAATTTAAGGGTATACACTAAAAGTAGGGATCGCGAGTGCGTACGCGCCAGACGAGGCGCGCGACGATCAGATTCCAACTGTTGGCGTACGTAGGACGAGCGCCGCGCGCCGCGCGGCGGCCACGGCGTTTGACCTTATTTAATTAGTTCGTTCGTTTTTACTCTTTGAACGTAACCCAGCATATTAAAATGTATATCACCTAATTTATTGTTGCCATCTTTACCATTGCTATTATTATTCGAAGGGCCACATATAAAATTATCCGAAAGAATAATTATTTTGACATCCTAAATAACTAAGAAACGAAAGGATGCAGAATATTTTATTACATTTCATTAAAGTAGCGCGTGCTTGTTGATCTCTACCACCTTAAAACACCTACAAAGACGATGCTAGTTCTATTTATATTCCGAGTTCAACGATCTTACATCAAGGGTGAATTTCCGCGAACAAATTTACGAATTTACGTATCAAATAAGCATTTCCATTTATAGGACGTTTCCTTAACGTTTATTTAACTTTTAAGTATAAAAATAATCTATCATAAATATAAATATATAAAAAGCCAATAACAAATAATTCTCGGCAGGAGGTCTATAATTTAACCCTGCGTGGGGGTTTTTCAAACTTCGTTTATTTTGTTAGTTTAACAAAGTCGGCTCAATACCCTTTTGTATAAGTTTGATAATCAAGTTAGAAATCAGCGAGTTCACTCGAATAATAAAAAAGATTCTCTTATTTTCGTTTTTTTTTTTTCTCTTTATTAAATAAAAATCAATTGGCAAATAAAAAATGTGTATCATATTCGGAATAGTTAAATTCTGTGGTTTTAGACCAAGTACAATATAAAATAATTATATTAATGAATATTTTTTTATTTTACATTATTTTACATTTGTTAAAACAGTAGCAATAACAGCAAGACGTTTTACAAACATGGTATTCAGTGAGTTCTTTACCTTCTTTAGAGAAATCAAATAACTTAAAAAAAGTAAAATATTGCTGCGAACCTCCAGCGGGAGCTAAAATAATGAAATCAAAAATTTTATGGGTAATCCACAACGGGTAAAATTGTTAAGCTAATGTTTGTATAATACACGAAATTAAGTAAGTTGTCATTAGTTTGTCATAAAATCAACATCTTGGGCTAAAAGGTAGAATTTTCGATTAAAAATTGTATTAGTATATATATATATATATATATATATATATATATATATATATATATATATATATATATATATATATATATATATATATTATGATTATTTTGAAGTTATACTTCTTTAGGGACATTTGGAAAAAAATATGAGAGTAAAATTTTTACCATGCGCGCGCACACCGACAGCGAAACAGCGACATGATGAAGTTAGCTGGTAAATGATATATAATATTATATTCTTTCCTGAAATATCTATACATATAATAAAATTCTAACTGAGCCGAATCTGTACATTAAATATTTTTTTGTAAAATCTTATTGAAATATGTTATGTTGTAAATATGTTCATTATTATCGATACAGGGGCCGAATCTATAGTTTTTAGAGTTTTTGTCTGTTTGTTCCGGCTAATCTCTGAATTGGCTGGACCGATTTCGACGGGACTTTCACTGGTAGATAGCTGATGCAATAAGAAGTAACTTAGGCTATTTTTATTTTAGAAAAAAAAAGTAGGTTCCCACAAAAAAAATTAAAACCAAATTAATTAATTAATTTTGTTTTGGGAAGCAACCTAGGGACGAACCCGAGCGGAGCGAGGGTGAATCGCTAGTATTATATATGATTGTAATATGCCTAATATGGTTAATTTAATTATTTTATTAACTTAGCTATTTTTGTTCTGTTACGCCAAAGAAGTATAACTTCTTACGTACGTACACAAACACGTTTTTTTTTTTTAAATTTAGGTATACTAAATTTTATAAACTTATTTTGCCATATTCAACAAACTTTCAGAAAATATATTAATTACTTCTCAAGACAGCATCAAAAGCAAAAGCAGCAATGATTTATTCTGATAATGTCATCTATACATACATATAATAAAATTCTAACTAAGTCGAATCCGTACCTTAAATATTTTTTGGGAAAATCTAATTGAAATAGACATTATTATCGATGCTGAGACCGAATATATAGTTTTTAGAATTTTTGTCTGTCTGCCTGTCTGTTGCCGCATTACAGAAAAACCACTGGAGAGATTTTGATGAAATTTGGTATGATGATAGCTGGATATCCGGGTCAACATATAGGATACTTTTTACCTCGGGAGATTATCTCATTCCCAAGGGGACTACAAGTTATAACACAGCCCAAAAAATATTTATGGTCAAAATTTCGTGAAACTTGGTATTAATGCTTTTCAAAACATTTAAATAAATATGTGTTTTAGAGTTTTTTGAAATTCATCCCATAAGGAGAGAAAATAAGGGATGAAAATTTGTATGAAATTTTGTATGAAAATTTGTATCGTTTAAAGAGAGTCAGTAATTCTTTTTATGGACAATGTATACGCTTGTACAACAGGATCCCAGAAAATGTTCAAAAAGCTTCCATCAATAATTCAAAAAAAATTGTTATAGAACGTTTGTGTGCTAAAGGCTATTATATATTATACAATAAATAATTTTATAGAAGATAGCACGCCTTGGGAATGAAGTGATCGCCTCCAGGCTACTTCAACTTTATAGAAATATTGTAAATTATAATTTATTAAAAAAAATATTAGTCCCGCTGAGTTTCTTTCGCCAGTTCTTCTCAGGTCTGAGGCTTCTTCTTTCCGAACTGGTAGTAGACTCATGACGTTCAGTAAAAAATTGTAATAATTTAATGCTGAATAAAATATTTTGAATTTGAATTTGAATATGAAACCTACCTTTTTAAAGTTTTTTGCTGTAGTTTTAGCGCGAGCGAAGCCGCGGGTTTTGCTAGTAACTTATAAAGTTATTATTTTAGGCTTATTTTTAAATATTTCAATGGATTAATAAATAATAATAAGGTGTTATTAAAAAATAAGTAAAGAATTGTAAATTCTAGCATTTTCGTTTCAGATAATAAGTCCAGACATATAAAGTCATAGATTTAAAAATTCTGGAGAATTCCTGACATGGAATGCTCAAAAAATAAAAATATATTTATTTATTTTAATAACTTTTTAAAATCTAAAAAAATTGATGCAATTGTAGTTTATAAATAAAAATACAAATTGTATCTTCAGGGCTATGAAAGCAATGCTCGGGAAATTGCCTCGTCCGTGGATAATGGATGATGCGAAGGATGACGGCTACACCGCGCTGCACCTGGCCGCCTTCAACAACCACTCCGAGGTAGCAGAACTGCTGGTGCACGGTGGCGCCCGCCTTGACTTGCAGAACGCGAACTTACAGACTGCTCTACATCTCGCCGTGGAACGACAACATACGCAGATTGTGAGGCTTTTGGTGGCACATGGGGCTAATCTCAATATTTGTGATAAGGTTACTACTTTTAAAATATCTTTATGAAATTTGTGCTATAGCTTTTGAAGAACAAGAATCTAGGCATATTGTTATTTCATTTATAATAAAGATGACATACGAGTACATAGCTTATGTAAATCTAAAATTTACATTATGAAATTAATGGCGTAAAATAGTCTTCATAATTAAGTGATAAAGACTGTTTTTCGTCACTAATTTCTACGATTCTTCAACTATTTCACGTGTAAACTTTTAATTTAATTGACTTTAAACTTACATAACAACGCAATTATTGTATTACTAGCGACTCACGCTCGCTTTGCTCACGTTCGTCCCTAGGTGCGTTTTCACGGTTAGCTATGTTTATGTACACATAAATAGTAGCTTGCTACTCCTAAGATATTAATTTAAATTATATAGCGATTTACCCTCGTTTTGCTCGGATGCATACGTCGTACGCGGATTTTGTTCACAATTTCATGGGGTTTTTTTTCACGGAACCCTGATTCTTTTTCTGAAATAAAAGTAGCCTAAGTTACTCCTTATAATATCAGACATGCCAGTGAAAGTCCCATCAAAATTAGCCGGAACAAACAGACAGACAGACAAAAATTGTAAAAAATGTTGTTTTGGTATATCTACCGTGTATACATCCATATGCATTTAGTAAAAAGCTGTTATTTTAATATTACAAACAGATACTCCAATTTTATTTATCTGTATAGATAATGACACGTCACTAATTTCATCTCATAAATGCAACTCAATTTAAATGTAACAAATGCGCATCAACCGTGTGAACGCTCTTTTTGTCTGTTCTCTCGTTCGGATTCCTCGTCACTTAATATGGCCTAAGATCCGGCTGCAAGATTGCTACGTTCATCGAGTATTTAATAGAAATCATTTTTTTATATAAGTACAATAATAACAGGGACAATATGTTTTGACCGGGGTGGGGGGTAAATTAATAATAATTGACTTTTTGGAACAAAATCGTTGCACTTGTTACTAAAATAAATTATACTCCACTTCACAGAAATATACGTAGAGAACTTGAAAAGTCATTGTAACCCCTAATTGCGGCCACTTTTACATAGGCACAGGTAGTTTGTCAGGTAGAAAAAAAAACTTTAATTTGATAAAATAAATAATTAATATACCTACGTATAAATGTAACAAAATATTACCTGCTGACACCAGGCTGCAAAGAGGTGGCGGCTAAGTGCGCAACGGCACCTATCAGTTTATATTGTTTAATAGACACCCCTAGGTCAAAACACATTGTCCCTTTTATTATTGTATATAAAAAATGATTTCGATTAAATACTCGATGACCGTGACAATCTTGCAGCCGGATCTTGATCCAATAGATGACAAAACAAGTTAGACGATATTGAAATTAGTGTCGTTAAATTATTTTCGTCCTATATAAACTGAGGTTTATAATGTAAATCTAGCTTTTTCATTAGTAGTGCAAATTAAATGTGTAAAATATGAACTAACTTGACGCATTACATATAAATATTTTCTCGAAAACGTCTCCTATATTTTATTTGAATAATTTATTACTTTCATGTATGTATTACAGGATGGAGATACTCCGCTACATGAGGCCTTACGACACCACACTCTGCAACAGCTGCGACGTTTGCAAGACGTACGCGACGCTTCATTGCTAAGTGGCTTAGTGCATGCACAAGACAAGAAATCTTCTGCTTCTATCGCCTGCTTCCTTGCGGCACATGGTGCAGACCTTACCATTAAAAATAAAAAAGGTATTTTTCAATTTATTTTTTATTACATTTGTTCAGACAACACAAGACATGTGCAATTTATATAACATAGATATTAGCGGCTCGTTGACTTCACTCGACGCTTTACTGTACTAACAAATCTCAAATTATCCCATAGTTATCTATAGAGGCTGATATACTACACGACTATACTATACTATAATTGAAACTAATACACAAAATTTCATCGCAATCCAATCTTCTTCTTCTTCTGCCTGGCATTTATTAATCCCGGCTATTGCCAGGGTCTGCCTTCCTGCTAAGCCTACTCCACTTTGCACGGTCTTTCGCGTCATCCTGTGTAAGTCCATTGGCTCTCATATCCTGCTTCACGACATCCAGCCATCGCTTTCTTGGGCGCCCGGGAGGTCTTGTTCCAGGGACAAATATATCAAGGCACTTTCTTCCAACATAGTCCTCAGACCTACGCGCGACATGACCATACCACCTCAGACGACGCTCTTGGAGCTTATCCGCTACGTCACGGACCCCAAGACTGCCTCGGATGAACGTGTTGCGTATGCGGTCAGCCCGCGTTACGCCGCACATCCACCTCAGCATCTTCATCTCCGTGACGTGAAGCTCCTGAGTGTGCCGAGACAGCGATGGCCAGCACTCGCTTCCGTATAGAAGGACTGGTCGGATGATGCTCTTGTATATCTGTCCCTTGAGCTTGGGCGGTATTCTGCGATCGCAGACCACACCTGTGACCTCCTGCCATTTGGCCCAAGCAGCTCTTATACGGGCTTGAACGTCGTGATCGATGCTTCCGGACTCGTGCAGGACGGATCCAAGGTACCTGAACTTCTCCGACTTAACGACTGGTTCAAGCCCTATTTAGATGGTGATAGAGTCCGGACTCCCGCAAGCCATGTACTCGGTCTTCGCCACATTTAGTTTAAGACCGCCGTTCTCAAGCGTACCCTTCCACAGGTTCACTCTACGCTCCAGCTCTAGACGGTTCTCATCAACGAGCACTATGTCATCGGCATACATCATCAACCATGGAGGCTGGTCCTGGATGTATGTCGAGACAACATCTAGTACTACGTTGAATAAGAACGGGCTAAGAGCGGAGCCCTGGTGGACCCCTACAGTGATTGGAAAGGGCTCGGTATCGCCAACAGCGGTTCTAACCACGGAAGCGGAATTGCGGTACATGTCTCTGATAATGCCAATATAGATCTCAGGCACGCCTTTGAATCGCAACGCCCACCAGATGCATTGACGAGGCACACAGTCAAAGGCCTTCTGCAGGTCCAAGAATGCCAAATGCAGAGTTCTCCTTTTCTCCCTGTAAGCCTCAATCAAATTTCTGAGGGCAAAAATGGCGTCCATGGTGCCCGATCCTGGCTGGAACCCATATTGACACTCAGAGACAGAACACTCTTGGCGGAGCCTGAGGTCGATCACGCGTTCGAAGAGCTTCATGGTGTGACACATGATTTTGATCCCTCTATAACTACCGCAATCTTGAACACTGCCCCTGCCTTTGTATAAAGGGGTTACAAAGCTAAAGCGCCACTGGTTTGGCATCTTTCCAGTGTTCAAGATGCAGTTAAAGAGATCAGTAAGCATGAGCACACCAAGAGAGCCCAACGATTTCCACACCTCGATCGGTATGTCGTCAGGTCCCACCGCTTTTCGGTTCTTCATGCGGCGAAGACAATCCCGAGTTTCGTCAGGTGTTATTGGGGCAACAAGTCCGAGGTTAGGGGGCGGTTCGGGTGGAAGACTATATGGGTGCTGGTTGTTCAGCAGCTCCCGGAAGTAGTCTTTCCATCTCTCCTTCACAGAGGCATGGTTACAAAGCAGCGTGCCCTGGGAGTCCCTGACGCAAAGACATTTTGTGATATCTTGCGTCGCTTTATCCCGGGCACGTGCCAGCTTGTATATGAGCTTTTGCCCCTCCGCAGTTTCTAGCTTATCATATAATGGTGATAAGCTATCACTGCGGGCTCTGGCTACAGCTCTCTTGCTGGCACGTTTGGCTGCATTGTACTCTTCTCTATCTTCAGGAGAGTTGGTTTGCTGCCACTCTTTAAACGCAGTCTTCTTTTCTCGAATCGCCCCCTGTACCTGGTCATTCCACCACCATGTCTCCTTGTCGATGACTCGTCCTCCCTTAGAAACGCCAAGAACTCGCCTTCCCGCCGCGGTAATTACCGACTGTGCTCGATCCCAAGCCTCCTGGGCGGTTTCGGTGTGAATCAATAGGTTTTGCTTCTCAACCTCCGCCAGGAAGTCAGTCCGCATCGGCCCATTCAGTAACCACCACTTGATTCTAGGTTTGCGTTTCTCGGCTAGTTTCTTTTTCGGGGTAAACAAATAGTCCATGACAAGGAGACGATGTTGGGCCGTCAGGCTTTCACCCGGAATGACTTTGCAGTTAGTCACCTTGCCGATATGACACCTTCTGGTCAGCAGATAGTCTATTTGAGTAGAGTGGGGCCCGCTCTTATACGTGATAAGGTGCTCAGCATTCTTTTGGAAGAACGTGTTCTCGGTGGCCAGATCAGACGCAATACAGGTTCTTAGAATGTTTACTCCCTCTGCATTGCGACAACCATAACCAAAACCACCGTGGACACGTTCATATGTCTCAGCTGCCTTACCAACGTGACCGTTTAAGTCCCCCCCAACGACTATTACTTCGGTAGTCTGTATAGCGCGTAGTACCTCTTCAAACTGCTCCCAGAAAGACTCCTTCTCGGCCTCACTACAGCCTGCCTGGGGGGCATAGGCACTGATTAAGTTCGTGGCAACACCCTCAATCAGTACCTTTACCCGCATCAGCCGGTCGCAGCAACGGTCAACTTCTAGGAGACCATTCCGAAGCTCTTCAGAAAGCACTACCGCTACACCATTTTTACCTGAAGGTGACCCAGTGTATATAAGCTGGTAACCCTGTCCGATATTACGGGACTTATTGCCCTTCCAGCGAGTTTCCTAAAGGAAAGCACACTGGACCCGACGTCTCATGAGTACATCTGCGAGTTCCCTGCATCGTCCTGTTAGAGAGCCAATATTCCACGTAGCAAAGCGGAGTTTCCGTCTGGATACTAACGTCTTTAACCGTGCCTGTACTTGACACGGTAGCCCTTGCCCACTTGTCGCAGGTGTAGGGCGATGTGCCTGCGCGTCGTTTAGCGGTGACGCCCTAGCCGTACCCAGCATTTTTGTATCTGTCCTCATTTACATGGCGAAATTGGTTTTAAATGGAGCGATTGCCATCTGACCTCCAAAAACCCCACATATTGTGGGAAAAAACCAGGGTAAGGAGTGGGTCAAAAAGGGAGGTAGGGGGGGGGAGCGGGAAGGGGCCAGGAAAGAGGAGCAGGAAAAGGGGAGGAGAGGACACCACAACCGCAACCCAATGAATGTTAGAAATACACATAGGCGGCTTTACCTATATTGCAGGGTGTGCAATGCACACGGGCGCAGGGTCTGAAGGGGCGCCAAGCGCCGCTCGCGACACCTCGAAAGAGCATGCGTCATTCGCGGCGCAGCCGGGTTTTCAAAGATCCTGCGCCCGTGTTATAACCAACACCAGGCGGCGGTCGCGAAGCAAGGCGCGCGTAGATTACAAAGTTTGGCAGCATTTGTCTATAGCTTTAGAACGTCTTGAAAAAAGCTTAGGGCACCTTTGTCTCGTAAGAAACTAATTACATTGAGTTCGGTCATTTTATGCAAAAGAAAAAATGGTAGGTCTCTTGAAAAAAGTTGAAATTGAACGGGAAAAAAACGGATGGCAGTACTTGAACGAATAATCAAAATAATTCATTTTTTAGCGAGGCATTATCTGGCGATTTGAAAAAAATTACGATTCTGATAATGGTAATTTTTTAAAGCTAGTTGATAATAGTTCTAAATTTGATAATGTACTTACAGAACACATTGCCCTTATTCAAAAATCTCAGTCACGCCTAACTCATTATCTTGGCCATAATGTTTAGAATAAAATAATACGATTATTAGGGGAAAATATAAAAAAAATTGTTTTAAAATTAAAACAATTCAAAAATAAGTTTATATTTTTACAACTACCTATTAGATTCCGCAATTGCCGAATTCGACGAACGGTTTAAACTTTTGGATCAAAATAATATAATAATATTTTTTTTTTTTGCCCCCGCGGAGTTTTCTCTTAGTACATTGGAGAACGTATTGGTACCAAATAAAATTAATTCTGTCTAAATTTGAGCTTTTTATCTCAAGCCGTTATCGAGATATTAAAAAAAAACTATTTTTTCGATTTTAATTTTTTCCATAGTAAAATTGAAATTTGATAAGCGCTGATTTTTTACCAATACTTCCGAGTTAAAGGCATGAAAAAAAATTATATTTCTCAGACCGAAAGTTAATTTTTAAGAAAAGAAATAAAATTAAATTTATAGATGAAAAAGTTAATGTTGTAGTAACTAAATGAAGATAGTGACGATTAGTGACGAAGATTAACTGACATGTCCTCTCGGTCAAAAATATTTATTTATGTATTTTTCTATCAATAATGAAATTTTAGAATTTTACCGGTGGTAGGACTCTGTCAAGCCTGAGGAGTCCGACTGGATGGGTACCACCCCCTTATCTATTTCTGCCGCCAAGCAACAATGATTGCATTGTTAAATGTTCCGGTTTGAAGGATAAGGTAGCCGGCGCAATTACAGGCGAGAGGCATATCATCTTAGTCCTCACAGTGACAACGCACCTGTGTTTCTGCATTTTTGTTACTTAAAACCTAAGTGCATGAACCGTAGGTGTTATGGGCGACAGGTACTGCTTTCCATCAGGTGGTCTGTCTGCTCGTTTGTCACTGAATCTCATATATAAAAAAAAATTTAGATCATTGGAATGTAAGATAAAAAAAATATTTTTAATTTTTTCACTTTACCACCATCAAAAAAAAAATAAAAATACACCTGACTATAAAGGAATACAGAAAACATTTTGTGACAAAATTTGGAAGTGGACACTTTTCAAAAATACGATCACAAAAATAATTTTAGTTTTATTTCTTTTCTTAAAAATTGGCTTTCGGTCTGGGAATCATAAAAAAAAAATTTTCATGCCTTTTACTCGTAAGTATTGGTAAAAAAAATCGGCGCTTATAAAATTTCAATTTTATCATGGAAAAAAATAAAATCAAAAAAATTGATTTAATTGAATATCTCGATAACAGCTTGAGATAAAATTTTGACAGAATTAATTTTATTTGGTACCAAAACGATTCCCAAAGTACCTACGAAGAGAAAACTCCCCGGGGGCAAATTTCATATGTATATCCGGCTATACCCGTTGTGCTTTTTTATTCTTGTAACCCCTTCCTTCCTAAAAAATACTTTTTACTCGTGTGTTTACATTTGCACCCGAATTTCCATTCACTGGTAAAAATATATCTATAAGTATTCTAATTTGACCACACGCCTACTAGATTTTGAGGGTAGGCCAGGGTATTGATTGCACACAGGCGCTACATGGGCTAGAGCCGCCTCTGGAAATACATACGTTGCAAAGAAATAGACTATGTACATTACATAAAGTTTTACTTAAATTGCATTGCGAATACCTATTGGAATTCCATATGCGACTTATAAACTCAGTCAACTGGTAATTTAATTTGTACAGCAATGAAACTTAGAATTTTTGTTCATTTCCAGGTCAGACACCGCTAGACCTATGTCCGGATCCGAATCTCCGTAAAACATTAACAACGTGTCGCAAAGAGGGTACAGGAATGAATGACACCACACCAGAAAGTGACTCAGGATCTTTTGCAAATGCACCAGTTCCTTCGACGTCCACAGCCGAACCTCCTGCCACCGTCGAAATACAACAAAGTGACCCCACTGCCGATGAATGTCTCGTATGCTCAGACGCCAAGCGCGACACATTGTTCCGCCCCTGCGGACATATTTGCTGTTGTAACGTTTGTGCCGCGAGGGTAGGTTGCCCGTACAAATATTTATTGCTATTCTAGCCATTTAGCAGAGCATATTTTTCGTTTATAGTTTTTTCGTATCTTGTGTCTGAAATAGACGTAAATAATAAAATATATGATAAATCATATATCAACACAAAGATGATTCATAAAAGTATTCACATAATAAAAACTGTTTAAGTGGTATCAATATTGTATTTGTTATATAATTCTATTGTAACTCCAATACACTTTTTGTGAATTGTTAAGGATAAAAATCCTTATAATAGCACTTCTTGAAATTTATATGGGTCTATATGTATAATAATGATATGGTTATTTCATGTTTCCCTTTAAATTTGTATTTTTGGTTTCCCTAATAAAATAAAACAATAATCCATTCAGTTTTTTTTTCAATTGTTTTATCTTGGACTGTTGATGTTTTCCAAATAAAGTAATATTTATTATATTATTATTATTATTAATATTGTTTTCAGGTGAAGAAGTGTCTACTGTGTCGCGCGTGCGTGACGTCCCGGCAGCGCGTGGGCGAGTGCGTGGTGTGCTCGGAGGCGCCGGCCACGGTGGTGTTCCGGCCGTGCGGCGACGTGTGCGCGTGCGCGCGCTGCGCCCCGCTCATGCGCAAGTGCGTCGAGTGCCGCACGCCGCTGCAGCCGCCGCACTCGCCGCACTCGCCGCAGTCGCACGCCGCGCCCAGACCTGACGGTACCTCTGGTTTTTTTTAGGGTTCCGTACCTAAATGGTAAAACGGGACGCTATTACTAAGACTTCGCTGTCAGTCCATCCGTCTGTCTGTCTATCTGTTATCAGGCTGTATCTCATGAACCGTGATAGACAGTTGAAGTTTTCACGGATGATGTATTTTTGTTGCCGCTATAACAACAAATGCTAAAAAATAGAAAAAAATAAATATTTAAGGGGGCTCCCATAAACAAACGTGATTTTTTTGCTCGTTTTTGCTTGATATTGATAATAGCAACAGGCAGACACTTGAAATATTCACAACATATTTAGTTATATATTCACTTTAATAATAAATAATTAAATTAATATAAAACGAATACTTAAGGGGGGCTTCCATACAACAGACATGATTTTTTTGCTTTTTCTATAGATAATGAATGGTACGGAACCCTTCGTGCGCGAGTCCGACTCGCACTTGGCCGGTTTTTTCAACATTAGCAAATGCATTTACGTATACGATCTCTATACATTCAAGTTATCTAGGACTTGGGCTAGAAAAGCCATTACTACCTACATAGTAATAATATTGTCCTCTTGACCGATTACGGCCACGCTGGCCAATCTCAATAATCTACTTGCGCGCGTGAGATATTATAGTACACAAGTGTATGCAATGATAAAATAAATAAATATGTTGGGACATTAACACACAGCGCCATCTAGTACCATGGTAAGCTACGAGGCTTGTGTTATGGATACCAGATAGTTGAAAAACTGCACATATATCACTTTAAATACATACATATTATAAATATAAATACCCATAACTGGAATACAAACATTCGTGCTTAATACACAAATGAATGACCCCAGCGGGACTCAAACCCGCGACCGCTGGCACAGCAAATAGGCCACTACAAACTGAGCCAAACATGTCGTTAATTCCTTCTCATACTCCGGTAGGACGATAACACGACTGGTGAGAGATCAAGCGCAGGACCGACGGGTTTACGTGCTCTCCGACGCACGGGGGTAAAACACCGCCATTATCCCAACTTAGGCCTGTTACAAAGAATTCCTTGACAGAAAAACCCAATACCTATACTTAACCCAAACTTAACTCGGGAGTTAAATCCAGGACTACTGAGACAGTTGAGGCATACATAGGTTATGTACGTATGTATAGTTAGAGATCCTTTAGAAATTTATAGAAATGTTTCCTGTCAAGCTGAAGTTTTGTTAGTAACTACGTTTTGACGAGAGACCCAAGTTTTTCTTTCAATAAACGCACAAAAATACAAAATTTTCCTATTTTATTATTCATTAAAATATATCCCACATTAATATCACATAATCTATAGCTATTTTAATGTTTATGCTATATATTCCAGCAGCAGGTGAGGCCAGCAGTAGCAGCAGCAGCAACCTAGCCCAAGTGCAAGTAAACAAGGGCCAGCCGGCGCCCGCGCAGGCCGCCCCGCACCTCATGAACAACGGCTTCCGGTCCGCCCCCGGCAACGCCCCCGCCAACAACCCCGTCAACACCCCCGCCCCTGCCCCTGCCCCCTCTAATATCCCAACACCCACCTCCCTCTCCAAGCCCAACATGAACACAAACGCCCCGCCCCACCCCCCGCACGCCGGCCCCAGCCCCGCCACCGCCGCGCCCGCCGCCGCCGATGTGCAAAAGCTACAACAACAGTTACAAGATATTAAGGAGCAGGTATGTTAACATAGGTCTTTTCCTTAGAAACTGTATTTACGAACAGTTACTAGTATAACAGGTAATTATATGGTGACTGGCGGCTGGAAAAGTTAGTTTGCGGCCTTAATGGCGACAGGATCATTACCGCACTCAACAACGCTGGCCCACCAGGGCAAGGAGCAAGAAGGTTCTCCCATCCTCCACATGAACCAGAATGTTGCTTTCGCGTTCCACTCTGCTGTCAGAAAGCCAGCAATCCATCGCTTCAAGTTCTTAAACCGCTTCAACTTCACGCTCGGCTGGATTGTCGGATGATACTGAGACCCTCCACTCTGATAGTGCACACAGGGAGGAAAAGCGGTTGCCTACACTGAATACATCGAAAAAGTAATTTACATTAACAGAATATAGACGTAACGTACGTAGCTTTCCCATACTATTGCTAATTAATTCAGTGAATCAGAGTCTCGCAGGACCAACCATCCTACTTCTATACACATTCTTCTCATCTTTTCTGAAGTAAAATTTCTTTTGGCATGACTGAGGGATAATTCAATACATTGGAAAAATGAGTGTAACGGAAGTGAGAATTAAATTTATTATTAATAATATTATATTTTTATAATTCTTATTATGTATATTAGTTATTACTTATAAAAATGAATACTTATTACTAATAATTTTATAAAAATTATTATATTTATATTTTGATTCGTTTTTAAAAATTAGTTACTTCAACCGCGCTAAACATTATACGCACTCATTTTTTTTCTCAGTGCTCACTCACCTCTATTCCCAGTGGTTTACATAGTATGTAATCAATTTCTACTTTTTGCTTATCGCCCCTATAGTCTCTTGCCTCCTTTAATTCATTCAATATAGAAAACGAATTAATTAACAAAAATTATTGAATAAAACCAACCCAACTACGAAATATAATATAGATATAAATACGAAAATATTCCATTTAAGCATAATTCCTGTTATGCTTAAATGGAATATTTTCGTTTGTTTGAAACCGTTCAATACTTATTGGAATATTATGACATAAATACTTGTAGCCAAACTTATTACCCTCTTTTTGACGTCACAGCATTCGTGTAAAGATAAATAGCACTATTTACCCAATGACCAAAGCTACCCTGTGTGCGGGGGTCCGAGAAACATTCACGGAATACACGAACGTGCACCCATGTATTGCTAATCCAAATATCTATTCCTAGCGGGACTCGTCCGGAAAAAGATTATTTCATCTCTCGTTTATTTTTATCATTTTGTTAAATCGACCGAGATTCTCTAATAATAACTACCAAAAGTTAAAATATCGGACGCGGCAGTCCATGTAGTTTAGAGGGCTTCGAAGTATATACTTATAATTATAGTACACTTATTGAATACCACTTCTAAACATATAATAAAATTCTAACTGAGTCGAATCTGTACCTTAAATATTTTTTTGGAAAATCTTATTGAAATAGACTTTATTATCGATACAGAGACCGAATCTATAGTTTTTAGAATTTTTGTGTCTGTCTGTCTGTTACCGCATCACAGAAAAACTACTGGAGGGATTTTGATGAAATTTGGTATGATGATAGCTGGATATCCGGGTCAACACATAGGATACTTTTTACCGCGGGAGATTATCTCATTCCCACGGGAATACACGTTATAACACAATCCAAAAAATATGTATGATCAGAATTTCTTGAAACT
Organism: Argynnis bischoffii washingtonia; assembly: GCA_033884665.1. Classification (NCBI taxonomy): domain Eukaryota; kingdom Metazoa; phylum Arthropoda; class Insecta; order Lepidoptera; family Nymphalidae; genus Argynnis; species Argynnis bischoffii. The sequence continues at coordinate 7,165,603 of CM066609.1, forward strand.
TGGTATTTATGCTCTTCAATACAATTAAATAAATACGTGTTTTAGCGTTTTTTGAAATTCATCCCATAAGGAGATAAAATGAGGGATAAAAATTTGTATGAAACCAACCTTTTTAAAGTTTTTTTGTTGTAGTTTTAGCGCGAGCGAAGCCGCGGGTTTTGCTAGTCTGCTATAATTGTCGTAGTATTATATGCTTCATATTAAGAAATAAAAGTGTTCATCATTACAATCGCATTAATAAAATCTTAGACAATTAATCTATTCTAATATTATAAAGAAGAAAAATTTGCTTTTTTGTTTGTTAGTTTGTATCGAATAGACTTCGAAACTACTTACCAAGTTAGAAAAAATTTGGTAAGAAGATAGTTTGAGGCGCTGCACTAGGAAGAACATAAGATAGTTTTTATCCCGGAAATCATCCCTTAAAGGGGCGAAAGTTTATATGGGGAAACAACCTAGAGACGAACCCGAGCGAAGCGAGGATGAGTCACTAGTAACACATAAAGACATTAGTCAGCTGTGACATTAATATAGACGTGGCAGCGTCTGTAGTACCTATCTAACATTCAAATATTATAAAAACCCGTAGTTTAGTTAGTTTAGTTCTTAATATTAGTTTCGATATAATAACGATATGAAAATTGTTTTTTTGTTATTTGCAGACAATGTGCCCAATCTGCCTGGACCGCCTCAAGAACATGATCTTCTTGTGCGGACATGGCATGTGCCAGATGTGCGGTGACCGCATCGCCGTGTGCCCCATCTGCCGCAAGCAAGTCGAGAAACGTATTCTACTTTACTAATTGCCTCATTGTCATTGCTCTAATAATAGCTAGGTCTTAGTCTCAAACTGCTTTCTTCGATGGTTTCTTTTTTTTAATGAAAATAAACTCAGGTTAAGCCTGCCAATTGCGTTTAGGCAATGATTCTAAATATGAAATGTTCCAATTTAACGTACCATAGTAAGGGATTTCTATAATTCGGTTTTGTTAAACACTCGCAATCATAGATTTGGTTCATCTTTTGTGTTGTTTTCTTTGAAATTTCAAAAAAATAATTAAATCCAAGAAAGTGCAAAAGTTATTTTTATATTTAATATAAGTTTTCGTTACTTCTACATCTTACACCATTTTAAGGTATTACTTAAATGCTTAACAGCGTTAATTATAATCTTTTTAAGCCTTTGATATAAGGAACTAGTGTAGTAAATAATCATCATAATATATTATATTATCTTTATATAGTGTATGATCTAGAAAACGTTACAATAGCTGCCAAGTTTTTACCTTTTATACTCCCAACATGCCTTAATCTGAATTAAAGTGTTAATAATTTATGTTAGGATAAATTAAAAGATAATAGATTATTAGAGACATTAAATGCCATACAGTATCAAAAATGTATGAAAAGTGCCAAAAAACGTCAAAATATGCAACATCGAATCATAAAAAAACTTTTTAGTTGATTCTCTTAGTCATATAAAAAAATATAGATAAATTCAGACTTCTAAAAGGAGAAAAGAAGAACTGGGTAGTATTATATTGAATGCATAAATGTACCTAAGTATAGTGAAACATGTATCATCATTAAAATTTGGACAAAATATAATGCAATATGCAATAAAAATAAACAACATATTATGCAAATGATACGCATTATTGCGAGTAGCCTAATGTAAGCGTGTCGTCCGGTTTCTAAATATTATTATTATAATATCATCTAAACCCAAGCACTACCGTACCGGGCTTGGTTCTCGCGCGGATTTTAGTCTCGTTCAAACAAAACTCGATTTTGGGGACGTAAAAAATTACATCTCATTTCATAACTTCGCGCGATTTGAAGCACACTCTTCTCTGCTATTGTCCTCTATATATCCTTAATCCTTTAAACAAACGTTTGAGCGGTTGCAAATCATAATAAAGATAACATTATAAATACACGACTTTTTCGTACAAATCCCGTTAAGAGGCTCCATATACTTTTATTTTGCCTATTCCTTGGGGAAATAATGTGAAATTAATTGTATGCATGTAAGAAGTAAGTACTATTTTAAACGCACCTTCATTGAGAATACTCTAGAAGAAATGCTTAATTATAAGTTCTCATATTTTATATTGTAGTCTAGTGTAAGAAATGTAATTATATACTGCCAAATGTTAAAGTAGTTGATACCTAGTAACATACTGTCTACCGATGTATACAAATATTGTTACGTATTACAAACGAAAAATATTTATAATTTTAATTTAGGATATATCTATTTTTAATCAGATTTTGTTCTGTATAGTACTAGCAAAAGGCCAGATATTTCAATTGCCACATATGCAGTCATTAACTTCATACATCGATAGAGTTATATTATTTTCTTTAATTTCCACATAACTATTAAAGCCCTGTTTCGAAATAATAAAATCTATATATCTGCATTAACTCAACGATGAATTAATGAGTCGGAATAAAGAGCCTTAATATGTATTCAGCACTTTTTAACGTCCCACTGCTTGGCACAGGCCTCCCTTCAATACGAGAGGAATCAGGCCATAGTCCACCACGCTGGCCAAGTGCGGGTTGGCGGACTTCACATGTCTTTCGAAAACTTGCTAGGTTTTCTCAGACATGCAGATTTCCTTAAGATGTTTTCCTTCACCGTAAGGCAAGTGGTAATCATGTTAGAAATGATTCGCACATGAAAATATCAAAGGTGCGAGACCCGAGATTTGAACCCGCTTCACTCGGTTTCCCAAGCGAGCGCGTTACCGCTGGGCTACCACTGCCTTAATATACTTACTGTTTAATCCAATAGATAAAACAAATAACTTCAAACATGTAGCTTTAATATGATGATATAATGACAAATTATTGGATAATAAAAAAATAGGCTTGAATAATTTAAATTTATGCAAATAAAAGTAAGTATAAAATGCATTTATTTCATGTAATTTGGTTAAATAACAGAAATCTTGTTAATATCACCATCGGCATTGTCTTTTTCGTAAGGCGTATCTTTTTTAATTATTCGTCATATTTATATTATAGACCACAATTTCGTTGTATTTTAATGTTATTGTTTGCGTTTTTATTGTTGTCATCATCGAAATTATTATTTTATATTAATAATATTTAAGCTAAAAATAACTTTGCATTAATATTAAAGCAACAATTGTACGTTAAATTTACATTCATTTTATATTTAATTTTCATTTATACTGTAACTGATATCTCTTCTTTTCATCTAATTCACATTCCTTCTACAAAGAATATAAAATTAATAAGCATTATTATTATTATCTTATTCTACAAAAGTTATATAGTTCAGTTTATTTACTCTATTAAGTTTAAGCAACAATATTTTATAATACTGAATAATATTTAAAATTATTACTTAAATGGCTAGTCCCTCTTCCATGAAGCAACGTATCAATGGATTTTTGTACAGAGAGGGTTTATGAACCGATAGACTGACCGATATTTTACATTCGTACTTTTAGTGGTTCCGTGAGATATTAGTTCATTGCAAGAGTGGAACAACTGCTACATAGTATTTTTAAGCTACAATGTAGCTTAGGACAAAAGGAATTAACAAAATGTTACTTTCTCTTTTTATGAGTTCCTTTTGTACCTAAGAATAATCGGTAATTACTGCCTAGCTCATACAGAAAATTAGCGCCAAACGTAACTACATCATAACTCTGTATTGTCTTTATAAATATTTTATAAACATTATATTCTTAATTATTTTTTATTTTTCACAAATTTTAATTATTCCTACATTAATGAAAATCAACAGCTTTATTACGTATCGTTATATACTGTACTGTATTATGGAACTAATACAACTGTTATCATTAATAATAATAAAAATTATTTGCTTATGAAATTTAATTGTTAGTACTATGTAATAAATCAGACAAATAAAAAAGTTAGATGGCACGGGCGTAAACAAAAGCGAGAAGGTGAAAGAAACATCGCATTAATTAAAGTTAAAAAATTAACGTTCTGTCGCGTACACTACACTACACACAGCTGTGAGGTAATTAAAAATGTTGATCCTAAAACCTATTTCTATTATTATAATTAATTATTGTGTATAAAACGTACGTATTTGATTTCACCTTAGATAACTCGTACACGTATAGGTACAAGTTCCAACTGAAACGTAATCTTGTGCTTTATTGTGAGAACGCTGGACTGTGTTTTTTTTATGAGAACGCTGGAGTCTGTCTACATTTTTTTGGCCTGAGAGTAATAATACTTGAATAATTTTAGTGTTGCAGTTATTATAACCGGCTAATTACTAATATATGATGTTTAAATATAGGAATATTGTCAAGCTTTTATTACTTCTCGCTGCATTGTTATTGTATTTACCTAAATAAACTGCTTTTGATAAAATGTTTTTTTTTTCTTTAAAATCACATATCATTAACTATCGACAATTGCAATTTTCAATTTACTCTGCATCTATTACTAGTGATTTCCAAAAAACAGATCATCAAGTATTTTGCCATCTTAACCAATGGACCTACGATTGATATATCGTTCAAAAGAAGAGTGCTTGAATTAATCGACTTTTTCGCGACCTGTCATATAAAGGCCTCTGTCTGTCGAAGTCTTACCACTAAAGTTATGTAAATGTTAAGCTAAAAATATGCTATAATACAGGTTTCCCAAAAATAACGCCAGGAGTAACGAATTTTGATTTCTATATTTATATAGAAATCAAAATTCGTCTCTAAAACTCTATTAATTCTTAAACTTAGTTCAACCGAAATGAATATAAAATAAAAGACCTTTAATACCTAGCTAATCGATAGCCACAAATAACATGCATTATTATGACAAATCTATATGTCATAATACGAAACAAAAAAACGAAATGAAACCTCAATTGGCGTGTCTTCAGGCGCAAGAATGCTGTTTCATGGCTTAACGTTAACATTCCATCTATCTCCTACTACTTACCGTCCGTCAAAAACATCTAAAACTTAATTCTCGCGAAGATTGTTTTGTCTATACATATGTATAATGAAATTGTAGAGGTCGAATGTCTGTACATAGAAAAAAAATACTTACTAAAAATCAAGTCAGGGGGGGTAAGAAGAGAAATAGAACAAATCTAGATTTTTTTTCAACTTTTTTGTTTCTCTGCCTGTCTGTTTGTATGTTTATATGGGCTGATCTTCGAAACTGTTAGAGCGATTTAAAGGAAATTTTGCATGGTGGTACCTTATATCCCCGACCAACATTTTAGATATTTTTCATTCCGAAAAATAAAGAGTTCCCGTGGGATAGTTAAAAAACTATAGTAACTTACATAGTTTAGTACACAAAAACTACTGATTGGATTTAATTGAAACTTTACAATAATATAGTTCATCTATCAGAATAATAAATAGGTTACTTTTTATCCGGGAAAAATGCACGGTTCCCGTGGAAAAGATTTGTTTTTATTTGTCTTCTAGAGGCGGACCCGAGCGAAGCGAGGGTAAGCCGCTAGTATTATAATATTACTATTATTGCAAATGGGCAATGAAGAATTTTAATTCATTGTAGGATTAAAGCATGATATATTATTTTTTACGATATTAGTCCTACTATATTTATACTATAATAAAGCAGTAACTTAGCGAAATCACATGAAATATTTTATAAAAACAATGACTGTAACGTATTATGTAGGTATACAATATAGACCCCAAAACAATAATTATAAAAAAAATTGTCTGTATGTCTGTTTGTCGGTTTGTCTGTTAGCGAGGGTGAGTCGCTAGTTAATGATAAAGGAAGAATAGTAATTTGAATTTCTATCTGTTTGTTCGTCCCAATCTTAGTTGAGAATGTTATGTTCTACCAAAAGCATAAACATAAAAAAAGCCTAGTTTGTAAAAAAAAACTTTTAAGTAATACAATAACGGCTTCGCTAATAATAAAAGTGAGATCTAACAGGATATCAAGGACGAAATTTCTTGAAGCTCCTGTCATGCACAATGTTCTTCAGTTGATTTAAAAGAAAATTTATTAGGTTCTTTGCTTAGTGCTACTTAACAAATTTTCTTTAAGACAAATTTATTTAACTGCACTTGAATTTAAAAACTTGGAAACAAAGTTTAATATGTTTTAGTCCTTGATATGCCTTTAAAGGCACTTAAATTGGATAAGGATACGTACTGGGTACAGGTTTATATATATACTAAATTATATATCATATATTTAATTACGACAGAACTTAGATGGTTTTAAACTTATAACCTTAATAAGGCTATTGACATTGCGAGAAAATTCAGTCTTTGATATACCTACTTGTCTTACTACTTTATTGAAAACTAAATAAATAATACTCCATGCGCAATTATAAAACTTATTAAAATTATAAAAATGTTTAAAATTAAAATTAACGAATATTGTAAGGTACTTTGGTGTCATTAAATTTCAAAGGTTTTATTTTTGACAAATAAACAGGATCTTAATTTATAATACTATAGTTATAAATAAATAAATTAAGTTAGCTGCAAGTTTAATAATTATGGTTAGTTTTGTTTATCGATTGTAGTAGATGTACTTTGTAAATTTCTCTTCATAGCAAGTAAACCGTTTTCTGAATGGGAAAAGATGCAAAAGAAGTTATTGGATCAACAACAAATATAAAAAAAATAAATAATGGTTTAATTGATATAATGGTTATTAAGAATAAAGGTTGAAACTGTTAAAGCTTTGTTTTAATTCTGTCCTTAACCCTCAGAATAAATAACGCGAGCTTTCTTCTAAAATAAATTGCCAATTTATATTATTTTCAAAAACTATCATTAAGTTGTTTCGAAATAATATAAATTGGCAATTTATTTTGGAAGAAGCTCGAATTTATTAATTGTATTGAGGGGTTATTCAAACTTCGCACCACGATAAAGTTACCCAAGGATCCCACAAAGGGCGCTAGTAGTCGTACTTTGAAAACACTTTTTTTGTATTATGTTGTCGTACTTCTCCGTTAGGAGTATTAATATTCTGTGAACAGCGCCGCCCTTGCTATTTCGAGACTGTTCATACCCGTGCTTACAGTTCATACTTATTAGCGCGCGTTCTATAGCTATATTTCTATAACACAAACAATACAATAAAACTAGCCTGCCCTCATAAAATTTTGTCTGTTTTACGAAAATATAAAAAAAAAAATTATCGAAGCTGACCATCGATCAAAAAAGTAATTTTATTCGATGAAGCTAACAAATTATTAAATTACTCGAGTTTTGTCGTCGTCGTGATACGTCTTTAAAATCACACCGAAACTATGGAGAGTAGAACCACGGAATAGGTAAAAAAGGCTGGAAGGGTAATGTGGGCGTGACAGCCGCGCCGCAACTGTGATTAAACAATCATACTTGAACCGATTCATGCGTGCACCGCTTGTAGTTCGTGTTTAGAGTGCATCGGGTACGGAGCTACGATAAATAGTGTTATAATGCCGTGTTGTGCTATTATTACTTGCAAGACAAAAAGTCAAACTTCGAGTATCGATCGAGGAAGTATATCTTTTCATCGGTAAGTCAAAAATAATAATGAATATCTCTTTAGTTTCAAAAATGTAGCAACGATTACAAAATTCAAAACAAACGATACTATTGTAATAAGCTAAAACAAACAATATACATTGCTCGCTATGCATGCGCATAATCAAAGCAACGCGCGATCGTTGTCTGCAATGGATAACGCGCGATCGTTGTCTGCGTTTTGTACCTACGTTTTGTATATTATAATAGTGATGGCTATTGTTGTAAGACAAAATAATCGTTAAGACAATGATTTTTGTATAATAATGTGATTGAATGCTTTCTATGGCTAATTTAAAGTTTATATACAGGTTTATTTTAGAAATAAGAAAAAATCAATTTTATATATTACCTAATAATATCTCGTGCAATATGATTTCGTAATATCAAAAAGTACTTTTAGGTTTCCTAAAGAACCTTCCATAAAAGAACAATGGATTGACGTGACGGGCAGGGAAAACTGGTTTTCGACAAAGTCCAGTGCTATATGCTCTAAGCATTTTAGTGAAAATGATTTTATTATTAAAAAATCTGGAAACAGATATTTAAAACCAGACGCTCTCCCAAGAGATAAAATTGTTCATATTTATACCAGTTCTTTGGTAAGTTTCATTGTACTTATATTCTTTTTATTTACTTGTTTTTATAAAAAAATCTAAAATTGTTAAAAGAGACAGATGATATGAATGTAGTTACTAGATAGCACTGTATATATGTCTGTAATACATTTATCAGAAGTTAAATATTGTTTTATTTTACTTTTAAATTGAACTAATCTAATTCGTTTATAAAATGTGTTTTTAATAACTGTAAAAAAACAAATATTATATAAAATTTATTTTCATACACTGACATAAATTATCGACAAAAATATCGTTAGCATTTTTTATTTTCAACCACTAGTAATTTTATTTGATTTTGCACAGCACAGACGCAACACTAATTATCTATGTGTTGACCAATTACAGGGCTGCGTTAAAGGTTGCGTATGTGTGCGAATGCTTGTGTTTATTTGACTTGCGCGTGTAGTAAAAATATCAAGAAGGGATGAGTGGCGACAGTGGTTCCCATACAAATTACGCGTGATAACCATTCTAATATCTTTCATCAATTCTGTGGGTAGAACTAAGGAGAACTATCACCAAGCACCAAATCGGTGGCGCCACAGAATGCAAGTAGATGAATTTAAAAAACATAGCGCCAAAAGCCATAAAAGTAAGATGGTGAATTGAACAAGGAAAGAAAGTTTTCCGCTTTGTTGTGACGCACTTTTAAAAATATTTTTAACAGGCTCACCAAACTTGGCCCCCAGGATTTTTTTATGTCTAATTTTAGAATTTTTATATTCACATATCCTTTTTTCGTTGTTATTGATAGATTGATTGTTCTTAATTATTCTCCATAAATAATTGTTTATTCGTAAATTGTTTATGTATAAATAATTAATCAAAAATATAACCTCAAAATGGTCCTTTCCTTTTCTTTCATTTTATTATGGCATCTGAACATAACATAATAATAATTACTTAATAATCCAATATCAAACCAAAGCGCTAAATATTTTTTAGTTCTACGAAATATAATAAAATAAAAAAGTTCGTCACTATTGCACTAAATGAACTATTAATTGTTAAGTATATAAACAATCGGGATATTTTTAATTTATTTGTTAAATTTTTACGATTAGACAATGCATACCTTGAAATTTTCGACCTTACACCGGTGGTCCAACATTGATCACCTATAGCTCAAAAAGTATTTTGTAAGTTGTAGAGAATAAATGGATCTTTGGAGATGGATAGATGCATTTTATTGATTAAACTATTATTTTAAAAGTTATCGGCCTAGATAGAAAAATCGGTTCATTAAATGGGCCATAAATGGAAAAAGGCAAATTTTACAAAAATATTATTTACAAGAAAAAAAAGATGCGAAATTTTATTCTCTACAAAAATAGTCTTAATGACTTTTGCCCTAAAGTGCAGTTTTCGAGATACCAGCCAAAAACTTTTTTTCAAGATGGCGCCTGAAGCTCGATAGGAATCTGTCAGAATTACCAGAGTGAAGTTAGCGTAAAAATATTTTATTTTGTATTCTGCTATATGCTAATAAATTGCTCTTAAAATGCTCCACCGCAATCTGCAATTGCTCCAGGTCTAAAGTGATTAGTTAATTAATTATTATTTTTTTAAAAATTTGCCCACTCAAATATTAAATTTACTATAAAACGAGTAGTATTCACTTTTTATTAAAGTTTTTTCGCTTAATAAATTGCTCTTAAAATGCTCCACCGAAATCTGCAATTGCTCCAGGTCTAAAGTGATTAGTTAATTAATAATTATTTTTTTAAAAAATTGCCCACTCAAAAATTAAATTTACTATAAAACGAGTAGTAATCACTTTTTATTAAAGTTTTTTCGCTTAATAAATTGCTCTTAAAATGCTCCACCGAAATCTGCAATTGCTCCAGGTCTAAAGTGATTAGTTAATTAATTATTTTTTTTTTAAAAAATTGCCCACTCAAAAATTAAATTTACTATAAAACGAGTAGTAATCACTTTTTATTAAAGTTTTTTCGCTTAAGAAATTGCTCTTAAAATGCTCCATCGAAATCTGCAATTGCTCCAGGTCTAAAGTGATTAGTTAATTAATTATTTTTTTTTTAAATTGCCCACTCAAAAATTAAATTTACTATAACACGAGAAGGAATCACTTTTTATTAAAGTTTTTTGCTTAATAAATTGCTCTTAAAATGCTCCACCGAAATCTGCAATTGCTCCAGGACTAAAGTGATTAGTTAATTAATAATTTTTTTTTTTAAATTGCCCACTCAAAAATTAAATTTACTATAAAACAAGAAGTAATCATTTTTATTAAAGTTTTTTTGCTTAATAAATTGCTCTTAAAATGCTCCACCGAAATCTGTAATTGCTCCACGTCTAAATTGACTAGTTAATTATTTATTAGTAAATTTAATTTAATACTTTCTTAGATTTACGCGAATATTAGACTTTTAAATAAAACTATCTTTTCGAAACAAAATAGCAGTATTTCAAATTAGTAATTCAAATAAATACTTTTTATTTGTAAATGTAATTTTTAAATAATTTTATATAGATTAATAATATAGATCAATAATGTGGCTTAAATAATTTATATTTTATTTTTCTTTATAGTTTAAATATAATAATAGCAACACTCAAAATATAGATTACTAAACAATAAAGTTTTCTATAAAATTGTAATAATTAAAAATAATAAATAATTAACTAATCAATTTAGATGTGGAGCAATTCCAGATTGCGGTGGAGCATTTCAAGAGCAATTTATTAAGCGAAAAAACTTTAATAAAAAGTAATTACTACTCGTTTTATAGTAAATTTAATTTTTGAGTGGGCAATTTTAAAAAAAAATAATAATTAATTAACTAATCACTTTAGACCTGGAGCAATTGCAGATTTCGATGGAGCATTTTAAAAGCAATTTATTAAGCGAAAAAACTTTAATACAAAGTGATTACTACTCGTTTTATGGTAAATTTAATTTTTGAGTGGGCAATTTAAAAAAAAAAATTAATTAACTAATCACTTTAAACCTGGAGCAATTGCAGATTTCGATGGAGCATTTTAAGAGCAATTTATTAAGCGAAAAAACTTTGATAAAAAGTGATTACTACTCGTTTTATAGTAAATTTAGTTTTTGAGTGGGCAATTTTTTAAAATAATAATTATTAATTAACTAATCACTTTAGACCTGGAGCAATTGCAGATTTCGGTGGAGCATTTTAAGAGCAATTTATTAAGCGAAAAAACTTTAATAAAAAGTGATTACTACTCGTTTTATAGTAAATTTAATTTTTGAGTGGGCAATTTTTTAAAAAAATAATAATTAATTAACTAATCACTTTAGATCTGGAGCAATTGCAGATTTCGGTGGAGCATTTTAAGAGCAATTTATTAAGCGAAAAAACTTTAGTAAAAAGTGATTACTTCTCGTTTTATAGTAAATTTAATTTTTGAGTGGGCAATTTTTAAAAAAAATAATTATTAATTAACTAATCACTTTAGACCTGGAACAATTACAGATTTCGATGGAGCATTTTAAGAGCAATTTATTAAGCGAAAAAACTTTGATAAAAAGTGATTACTACTCGTTTTATAGTAAATTTAATTTTTGAGTGGGCAATTTTTAAAAAAAATAATAATTAATTAACTAATCACTTTAGACCTGGAGCAATTGCAGATTTCGGTGGAGCATTTTAAGAGCAATTTATTAAGCGAAAAAACTTTGATAAAAAGTGATTACTACTCGTTTTATAGTAAATTTAATTTTTGAGTGGGCAATTTTTTAAAAAAATAATAATTAATTAACTAATCACTTTAGACCTGGAGCAATTGCAGATTTCGGTGGAGCATTTTAAGAGCAATTTATTAAGCGAAAAAACTTTAGTAAAAAGTGATTACTTCTCGTTTTATAGTAAATTTAATTTTTGAGTGGGCAATTTTTTTTAAAAAAAAATTATTAATTAACTAATCACTTTAGACCTGGAGCAATTGCAGATTATGGTGAAGCATTTTAAGAGCAATTTATTAAGCGAAAAAACTTTAATAAAAAGTGAATACTACTCGTTTTATAGTAAATTTAATGTATGAGTGGGCAAATTTTTTAAAAAATAAAAATTAATTAACTAATCACTTTAGACCTGGAGCAATTGCAGATTGCGGTGGAGCATTTTAAGAGCAATTTATTAGCATATAGCAGAATACAAAATAAAATATTTTTACGCTAACTTCACTCTGGTGTCAGAATTTTATGATTTTATACTCAGTAAGTGATCCTAAACCTTATAAAAGCAAAAAATTGGATCAGAAATTTAGTGCAAAGTTAACCAAAAAAGATGTCTATTTTTACTGGCCTATCTGTTTAAAACTGCTAGCTTCACATCACATCTACTTGCTACGCTAACGCTATATCGGTGAGTTTCTGAATTACAATTTGCTGCTCACCACTGGACACTTTTTCAACTTGTTTCCGATATAAGTTGGTTCTCCTTAGTTTTGCCCTCCATAACTAAAACATACAGGTCAAAAAATTGCACCATAACGAAATAGGTTGCATTAGGTTGCCGTAGTTACCGTTGTTATTGTCTAAAAAATTATATATAATATGATATTCTTTCCGTCGCTATCTTCAAGATTACTAGTTTTACTAAATCGTTATCCAATATTAATCGAAAGAACTTTATATACACTACCTATTCTCTATCAGTATAGTATTTCTATTTTGTTTTCATTCCAATCTTTAACCCATGGCGCGAGCGGGGTGTCTCGACACGGCTCCACCCGATTTCTACATGATTTCTACCATATCCCATAGGTAGTAGGTACTCTCTTTTTACTCTGTGCAAATGAAAACGTCAAAAGTCAAAACATAAAACAATTTAAAATTTATGTCAAAAATGTAATGTGAATTGTGAAGCCAAAATAAATAGAAAATTACTATAAACCATTACAAATAAATTATCCCTTAGTATTTTAATTTAAATTAATCTCCAATAATTAGACATTTCATTATAGAAATGTATTAAAGCAATACAAATTATTGGGGCACTATTCAAATTTCAAATTATTAAAAATCATGAATAAACGAGGAAAGCGTCATCATTCTTCTTCTGATTCAGATAGTATCGAAGAAAGTCGTTTAAAAGATATAAAAGAGCGTGATGAGTTCGCGACGAGATTACGAAAACGTGATGAAGAAAAAGTCAAAAAAGTTGTGGAAGGGACCAGCAAAAGATCTTATGAAGAAGCTGCAAAAAGATTAAGACTAGAAGCCGAGGATCGTGATAAAGTTTTACCTAAACTTCGAATACAATCAAGACGCAAATATTTACAAAAACGAAAAGATGATAAAGTTATTGAACTGGAAGATGATATAGCTGATGATGAATATCTCTTTGATGAGAGCATGTAAGTTTTATTTTTTGCATTTGTTCACTGCTTACAATTATATGCAATAAATAAAAAAATATGTGGTTGTTACAAATATAATATTAATAAAAAATTACAGTTTAACTGAACGTGAAAAGAAAGACAGAGAGCATAAAAAAACATTATTACAACTTGCTAAAGAACATGAGAAGGCAAGAGAACTTGAAAATGTTCAAAGATATCATATGCCACGAGACCTTGGAAAAGGTGAAAAAGGTAATAGTTTACTTTTATTAATTTACTTTTATTGACTTATTAAACTTCAAAAAAGAAAATATTCTTAACTAAATTATTTAAAATATTATATATATTTTATGTGCATATTTCAAACAGTAGGGAATTAAATGCGTATATTGTATTTTTCAGGAGATTATGTAGAAGTAGATGAAAATGAAAAATTACCACATTCAGAACAAAGAAAATGGGAGCAAGAACAAATAAAATCTGCATTTTTTAAATTTGGTGCAAAAGATGCTAAAGCTCATGATGAGTATGAACTACTATTAGATGAACAAATTGACTTTATACAAGCATTGCAATTAGAAGGAAACAAGGAAAAGAAAGAAGAAGAAAAAGTATCTGAGTACCAAAAAATACGAATGACAATTGAAGAAACAAAAAAATCTCTACCTGTTTTTCCTTTTAGAGAATCTTTAATCGAAGCTATAAAAAATTATCAAATATTAATTGTTGAAGGTGAGACTGGTTCTGGTAAAACCACACAAATACCCCAGTATTTATATGAAGCAGGATTTACAGAAGATGGTAAAAAGATTGGTTGCACGCAACCAAGAAGAGTTGCAGCAATGTCAGTAGCAGCCAGAGTGGCACAAGAAATGAATGTCAAATTGGGTAATGAAGTAGGTTACAGTATAAGATTTGAAGATTGCACATCTGATAGGACTGTTATAAAATATATGACTGATGGTACATTACACCGGGAATTTTTATCTGAACCAGATTTAGCATCATACAGTGTAATGATTATTGATGAAGCTCATGAACGCACACTGCATACAGATATATTATTTGGACTTGTCAAAGACATTACCAGATTTAGACCAGATTTAAAGTTACTAATTTCCAGTGCCACATTAGATGCTGAAAAATTTTCTACCTTTTTTGATGATGCACCAATATTTAGAATTCCTGGTAGGAGGTTCCCTGTTGATATATATTATACAAAAGCACCAGAGGCAGATTATATTGATGCTTGTGTGGTAACTGTATTGCAAATTCATGCCACTCAACCTCTTGGTGATGTTTTAGTATTTTTAACAGGACAGGAAGAAATTGAAACATGTGTAGAGATGTTACAAGAGAGGACAAAAAGAATAGGAAAAAAATTAAAAGAGCTTTTAATTTTACCAGTTTATGCTAACTTGCCAACTGATATGCAAGCTAAAATTTTTGAACCTACTCCTGAAGGAGCCCGAAAGGTAGTACTAGCAACCAACATTGCTGAAACATCATTAACTATTGATAATATTATATATGTTATTGATCCAGGGTTTGCAAAACAAAATAACTTTAATTCCAAAACTGGTATGGAAAGTCTAATGGTGGTCCCAATTTCCAAAGCATCAGCTAACCAAAGAGCAGGGAGAGCTGGAAGAGTTGCTCCTGGAAAATGTTTTAGACTATACACAGCTTGGGCTTATAAATATGAATTAGAAGATAACACTGTTCCTGAAATTCAACGCATAAATTTAGGAAATGCTGTACTCACACTAAAGGCATTGGGAATCAATGATTTAATCCACTTTGATTTCCTGGATCCTCCACCACATGAAACATTAGTTTTAGCATTAGAACAATTGTATGCCCTAGGTGCACTTAACCATCATGGGGAACTAACAAAGGCTGGTAGACGTATGGCAGAATTTCCTACTGATCCTATGCTAGCGAAAATGTTACTAGCAAGTGAAAAGTAAGATTTTTTTGCATTTTCTTAAATGACGTAACATGTGTTGTTTTAAAAATTTAATTTATATTTTATACATTATGATTTATTTATGATGTGAATTTTATTAAAGATTAATTAACTTCCTTTTTTCAGATATAAATGTTCAGAGGAAGTAGTAACAATAGCTGCTATGCTGTCTGTTAATAGCTCTGTGTTTTATAGACCAAAAGATAAAATAATACATGCAGATACAGCAAGAAAAAACTTTTTCCATAGATATGGGGATCATTTAACCTTGATGAATGTTTATAATCAATGGGCTGATTCAGATTATTCAGTGCAATGGTGTTATGAAAATTTTATCCAGTATAGATCTATGAAGCGAGCACGTGATGTGCGTGAACAACTTGTTGGACTTATGGAAAGAGTAGAAATAGAAATGATGTCAAGTATAGCAGATGATGCTAATATTCGTAAAGCTATAACCTCTGGCTATTTTTATCACATTGCTAAGTTCTCTAAAGGAGGTCATTATAAAACTGTAAAACACAACCAAGTAATGTATTTAATCTATACTATAATAATATTAAATATATATTAATTTATCCTTACTTTATTCAAATTCTATCCATATGATCGATATGTTCATAAACGTTATAATGCCTGAATTGATGCACCTGAGGAATTGACTGTCTGATGACATGATCTCTTGCACATGCAGATTTCTCCAAACCCATTATATGTTTCTATGTGATTGACTCACAAAGTTCCAAATGTCTAAATATCTTCACAAACTTCCACATTTATAATGCAATAATAATAAGACATAATTAGAATTTAAAATTAACTTTTTAATTTAGCACTAATAAAAATAAAAAATAGGAATAACATAATTTTTTTTTAATATATATTTTGATGTGTATTGCTTTAATTTTATAATATGCTAACTTCTTTCAGACTGTCATGATTCATCCCAACAGTGCATTATTTGAAGAATTGCCTAGATGGGTAATATATCATGAGCTTGTTTTCACTTCTAAAGAATTCATGCGACAAGTTACAGAGATTGAAAGTAAATGGCTCTTAGAAGTTGCTCCACACTACTATAAGGCTAAAGAGTTGGAAGATTCTACAAATAAAAAGATGCCTAAAACACTTGGAAAATCAGCTAATAATACTTAAATGGGTTAGTTATTAAAAATGTATACCACTGAGTTGTTTAATTTTATTTACTAAAATCTACTTCTTGTGCTCAACTTAAATGGCTCCCAATCCCACTTCGCCGTGATATGCACATCCTTTCGTTCCTCTTCAATATTCTTAATGATCCAAATGCCCCTTCATACCTTTGTTCCCGCTTCCAAATTCGCCCTACTCCCTCACGTTCTAGACGGCCTTGCTTCACTGCGATGCTTGACATACCCAAGAGCAACACAAAGTTCTTTTTTAAATCTTTTTCGGTTTATGGTGCATTGCTCTGGAACAAACTCCCGAAAGATATCAAATTAAGTCCCTCTATAACTGCTTTTAAAAAGAAAATAAAACAGCACCTTCTCTCCCAAGTTAATCCACATTTATATTTACTATTATTATGGATTATATTATATAGATATGTATTTGTGTATATAGTAGTATGTACATATGTTATAGTATATAGTATGTATAATATTTAATTATATATTTATATTTTATTTATTTATTTAATTATTTATACTTGAGTAACTGCACTTAAGCCTGCTTTTTAATACTACCTCTCTAACTCACTTAGGTTGACTGGAAGAGATCTCTTCTAGAGATAAGTCCACCTTTGCTAACTAATTTTATTGTTTGTTAATTTCTGTATTTTACATATAAGTGCAATAAAGAATAGTATATATATAATAATTTATTATCACATACAGAAGCTTAAATAATTTATATTCTATTAAAAAATTAAATAACTCTGATGTTTGTTATGACATGAACTACTAGTTACATTTCATTAAATTCACAACAATCAAATGTTGAAGTAGCAAATAAAATATTTAAATTAAAAATCGGACACTCTCCCCTTGCGTTCCCAATCACCATATCTTGTTGGTTCAGGACCTCTAGGTCCTCCAACCTCTCCTGTATTAGGATTTGTGTTATTAGGCCATGCTGGTAATGGATCATCTTTGGGAGGCTGCAACTCCGACTGTTCTCCTAAATCCTTTATAGGTGTAGTTTCTCTTAGTTTTTTTCGAAATTCAGCTAGCCTCTTAGATTCACTCTTAGTAGCCTCCTCGGACTTAGCATCTGTATGGGATTTTTGAGAATACTTGCATAATGTCAAATGAGACCGAGTCACTAGAACAAAATATTATTTTAATAAAAAAACTACTTATTAAATTGTAACAAATATTACAGATGAAAATATTACTTTTTGTACATAATTCTTTAATAATGTCAAATCTAATGTGAAACATTATTAAAAAAATTTAATATCCCGTATTTTTATTCATCAATGTCAACAAACAAAATCCAAAACAAATTATTTTTTGACAATCTCTTTTGGTCATGGTATTCTAAAATTTGAATTCTGTGTATTTTATAAAGAACGATTCAATAATTATTTTGCTTTCCACATTAAGCTAAAAAATAATTTATGAAATAAGATGAAACTGTATATTTTAGAATTCATTAATTTAATTATCGCAAGTAAAACAAAAAAAACAACAATGGTATTTTTTAAATATTGAGTACTTGAGTAGCAACACTTCAATAATCCAATGACATTATTGTCTATGGAATTATCATATGATCAATGATCAATTGAGTTTCGTCTTCCTCTTCTAATTTTTTGATTGTAGTGATACAACTAGATTTCATTAAAAAATCCGGCGAGAGGTGTATATAAAAATGAAAGGCTGCATTTTCAACATCGATG
This sequence comes from Argynnis bischoffii washingtonia, assembly GCA_033884665.1. Lineage (NCBI taxonomy): Eukaryota > Metazoa > Arthropoda > Insecta > Lepidoptera > Nymphalidae > Argynnis > Argynnis bischoffii. Next base: position 7,183,951 of record CM066609.1, read on the forward strand.
CTGGATATTTGGAGGGATTGTGTCGCGGTTTTAAGTGTGGGATACTTAAGCAATCTGATTACTTGAATTTGGTACAATGCGAAACATTGGAAGGTAAACTACATTTTTTAGTACTTTATTCTTCTTTATTTCCACAATTAGTGTATTTTTTTTATATTACATAACACATAGCTATTATAAATGTAAAAATGTTTACACACCACACCCCCTTTAATGAAAATTAAAATTACGAACTAGTGTTACTGTATGATGAATGTTTACAGATTTGAAACTCCATTTACAAGGAACAGACTATGGAACATTCCTTGCTAATGAGCCCAGCCCTCTCGCTGTATCAACTATTGATGACAAGCTGCGTGAAAAGCTTGTTATTGAATTTCAACATCTAAGAAATCACTCTGTTGAACCCATGTCAACTTTCCTTGACTTCATCACCTACAGTTACATGATTGATAATATCATTCTACTAATCACTGGTACTCTGCACCAGAGACCAATTTCTGAACTAATTCCTAAATGTCATCCTCTTGGTTCTTTTGAACAAATGGAAGCTATTCATGTTGCCGCCACTCCAGCTGAGCTCTACAATGCTGTGCTGGTTGATACACCACTTGCACCATTTTTTGTTGATTGTATCAGTGAACAAGATTTAGATGAGATGAACATTGAAATCATTCGTAACACTCTTTACAAGGCCTATTTGGAGGCTTTCTATGAATTCTGCAAACAGATTGGAGGAACAACTGCTGATGTCATGTGTGAAATTTTGGCTGTAAGTAATTATATTATATATATATATATATATAGGTTTTCTAGCTTACTTGGTCAAGCTTGTTTGTAAAATTAATAAAATAATAATTTAAAAAATATTTTCTTATTTCAAGAAAAAATCACTAATTAAAACAATATTCATTTATTAAATGTTTATTATATAAATTCATAAATTTAAATTTAGAATATTTAAAAGTATTTAGTTTGTAGATGAATTCTTTTTTTTATATAATACTTTAAACATTGGTAAAAAAAAGTACTAGATACACAATCAGCAACAAAAAAAATGTCTTCACAGAGTGAGTTCTCATTTGAACATTTGAGCGCACTGTTATTTTTATTTTTTGTGAAAACAACTTTAAGCATTGCATTTAAGGTTCAACTTACATTGTTGCATATTTATTTCAGCTAAAATAATTATTTAAACAATTGATGACAGGTTTAAGAAAACTTGCATGGGATTGCGTATCGAGTACTTTTTTAATTGATGACTTTAAATGATAATATGTCCTATTTCGGAAATAGGAATAATATAAAAAATATGACTATAATTTATTGTAGTTTGAAGCTGACCGTCGTGCTATTATTATTACTATAAACTCTTTTGGAACCGAGTTGTCAAAGGACGATCGTGCTAAACTTTACCCACGCTGTGGAAAACTGAATCCAGATGGATTGGCAGCACTTGCCCGTGCTGATGATTATGAGCAAGTAAAGGCTGTAGCAGAGTACTATGCTGAGTATTCTGCACTTTTTGAAGGAGCTGGCAACAATGTTGGTGATAAAACCTTGGAAGATAAATTCTTTGAACATGAAGTAAGTTGCTTATCATTCCTTATTCTTATTTATTTTTAAAATATTGAGTATACATAAGTTATGTATGCTCTAAGATATTGTTTTCGTAAGATATCTTCAAAATATAAATATGATACCCTTTCTGTTTCAGGTGTCTCTAAATGTAAATGCATTCTTACAACAATTCCACTTTGGAGTGTTTTATTCGTACCTGAAGCTCAAGGAACAGGAATGCCGAAACATTGTTTGGATTAGTGAATGTGTAGCCCAGAAACACCGAGCTAAAATTGACAACTACATTCCCATTTTCTAAATGATTATACACTTAAGCAGAGCTATGTTATTCTTCATAATGTAAATATTGTTACAGAGTGTGAATTACTATTATTGCAAACCTGTTCCATTTTAGTGCTTGCTTGTGCAAATGTGTAGTCTCACAATATTTATAATACTATACTTCAAAATTCTATTATATTTTTTTTAATACACATGTTAAAATGCAATAAGAGTTTATTGAATGAGATATATATAAAAGAAAATAAAAAATATTTATTATAAATGATATTAACTCAATTTTTAATTATTTTATCAAAAAAGATTATTAAGCTAGACATTCCGTATTATTTTATTTAAACTCTGACCTTTTCAGTATTGGATTATAATTGTTTAAAAATAAACTTAATTTTCAGAACTTTTTTAAATGTGTGCTGTTTCAGAATACTGGATAACTTGGAACTCTGTTGCACAAAGACTAAGTACACATTTTTTTTTCAGATTTTGTACACTATCGAAGTCCATGAGTATTTATCTCATCATAGGACATTATCTCCATAAAAATATTAAATTATATTTCACCATAAAATTAACTTTAATGACATTTATTATGATTCAATAGTGTAAATATTTATATTATAATAACATGTTCTAGAGACTCCATTGTATTTTGTCATTGATGTAATGATAGTAGTGTTATTTTATTTTCTGTAGACATCTTAACTTTTACAAAAGGTATATTCTTAATTGTAAAATGTGTAAATTATTATAGATTCTTGGTTAAATAAAAACACAAAATTTTAAACAGTATATTATTGACTTTCTCCTGATGTTTCTTCTAATTTTTGTAATTTGTACTTTTTATTACCAATTTGCTCATTAATTATGTGGGTTATTGGTCCTTCATGGTTACTTGTTAGCTTCGAATTGAGTATGTCATAATTGTCCTTCCAGTAAGAATTTTTTAACATATCATCATGAACATCCACAATGAATGTCTTTTTTAAGTTTTCATTTTTTATTGATTTCCTTAAAAGTAGGGTCCCTCTCTTAAATATATTAGGTTCATTATTGTAATTGATATTAAACTCTTTAAATAATATTTCATTCTTATCTGCAGATACTGTTCCACACAATCTTTTTTCTGCCTAGAAATAATGTAGTTAATATCAATCATTAGGATAAAGAATAATTTATGAATAACTTTATATTTAAAACAAATGCTTACCTGAACAGGAGTCAAACCACCTTGTAAGATTAGAGTCCAAAAAGTAGTATTGTAGAGATTATTTATATGCACATCTGCTTGTCTCCATTTTAAGTAATCTATTAAATTTTCATCAGAAGGATACAAAACTATGCGCCCATCAAAGGATGGTGGATATCTTAAAGTTTCTTGACCAAAAAATTTACTCCAGTAAAAAACATAACATGAAGAAAATTTGCTATTAATTGTTGTTAATAATTTAGCTGCTCGTCTTTTATAAAGATTAGAATCTTTTTTAAATATAAATGAATATTCGTCGCTTTGACCGAAAGCCATCAATAGATCATTAAACTCGTGCAATACTTTAAAAGCCGCATAATTCATTAAATTCAGTGCTCTTAAATCATTGGGCTTGCTGAAATTGTGATCTTCTGAAAATTTATGAAAACATTTTCCATCTAATCTGACAACTATCCAAGTGTTAGGAAGAAGACTGTCGTCCTGTTCATAGTTTTTTACATATTCAAACGAACTTTTAGCCATTTTCAAACTTTTAAAATCAAGAAATTTACCTTTTTTACAGGATAATATATATGGAAATATCCTTTTAAATAACATACGGAACGTGGACACATTTAGAAAAATCTTGTTTTTATTTTTATAATCTAAGCCAATCACACTCCAACAGTTCAGTGTTCACAGGTGAGTCGTGACAACTGACAGACAAAGCACAAACTAGTGATGTGCGACTATGGAGTATGAATGATTCCAGTCGAATTATTCGACTTTATAAATTATTCGACTCATTCGAATGAATTACGAAGTTAGTAACTAATACCCCAGTGTAAAACAAATTACAGTGAGCCATTTGATGTTTGACTAAAAGCCGACAACACATGGCATACTCCGTAGCACGTAGGGTTATCATAGTTTTTTTAATAATTTAATTAAAATATAATATAATTATTTAGCCAGTTATCGAAGTTCTTCATAGCAACGAATACAAAAGTATTCGTAGATTTTCAATATTTTATAATTTTTTTATGAAAAACTTCGATATTCGATATATATTATAGTTAGGCATTACGCGGAGACAAATTCTAACATAGTTTTACAATGTTTTATATAATATAATGTAAGTCACAACTCACAGCCCATGTATTATGAACCATTTTATTACTTACAAATATAAACATACACGCGATAGCCCTTAAAGTCGTATCCCGCGGCCCGAGCTACTAATTCGGGAGGCAGCAGTATAATTGCAGCTTGGGCACGCCTACCTGCATCTCACCCCTCACCATGGATGACAAATAAAACCCCTCACACCCCGCACGATTACCCTGTCTAGACGGCTTCGACGGATGACTGTTTGATTTATAGGCTGTGCTAATACCTGGTCGACTTTGTCGCATAATATATTTTTCGACGGCAAATCATCGATTCATTCGTATTTCATTTCAAACTGGCGAGTGGCGACCGAGTCGCAGTCGCGACCAATTTAGTTGAAACGCCGTTAATAATTACTAATTAGTAAAATATAATAACATTAGTATGTTACTAATATTCAGGTCGAATGTGTAAATTAGTAGTTGTAGGTGATTCGAATCGTCGGATCATGCGCAGTCGCGCATCACTGGCACAGACAAACATTGACAGTTGACATCATGGATGACAAATAAAAGTTGACACAGCGAAGTCTTAATTTTTATTTGTCATTTATGGTCTTAGCGGTGGTCTTAGCTCTATGCTCTTAATTCATAAATATGTATAGGTAATCATCAAATTATACCTACCTACTGAGTTGTGTCATGTATGGTATTGAGTTCGAGCGGCCGACGCATTGCTGTTTGTAGCATTTTCTGCAGTTGTAATTATTTCTATGTAAAGTTTTATTATAAATTATTTAAAAAAAAGTATTTAATTACGTTTCTTTTGAATTGACGTATATTCTGGTATAAATTTTCCTTAATAAAATTAATGTTGTAAGAATATATTTACAGCTAATTCTCAACGTTTTTAGTACCTAGTTCTTAAGATTTTCAAAAGGATTTTTTTTTGTAGAAATCCAATACATATTTTCAAATTCTGAGGCCGCTATAAACTCAACCACTATGTACGAGATATTATTATATAGGTATTTTTCATTTCGTTTGCTTAGTATAGTACTTTAATCCATGAGCTTGAAAAAGTGTCGTCGCGCATTTTAATAAAAAAACTTGCTTCGGAATTGTGGCTTTATTTCAACTAATAATGAAAATTTGCGAAAAGCGAGACTGCTATGAACTATATTAATAGTTATTCTCCACCATACAATAAGTCAAAATTGTCGAAAAGTTTCAGTTTCTCTGAATGAGAACGTTAAAAATGGGCAATAAATTGACAATTCACAGTGAAAATGTAATAGGCATCTTAAATGATATTCTATAAATATATGATTGTAATATACTTTATTTATTTTAAATGAGCCGACTAGTAAGCCTTGGTTATCTCTATCTACAATGGGGTCCTAGCAGAAACAAAGAAAAATTTAAAAAATATCTTTTTCCAAGAAGTGTTTATCGTTCAAAGTGTAAAGTTCAAATAAATGTCAATAGATGGAATTAAATGCACAGATGTTATTAAGTTGTTAAATTAATAAAAAAAGGTATGTTATACCTATTGTGTTTTAAAAATACTCGAAGTAAAGGAAAACGATAAAATGAGCTCGTAAATCAAATTTGCATAAATAAATTAATCAAAAATACAAGTGTAGGTGAAACCAAAATAGCTGATTATAATAATATTTAAAACCAACCATTAAAAGTCATAATTTTTGCAATTACCTTCTGTTAGTAATAATACTATAATATATTAATAAATTATAACAAAATAATTATTTACCAGTTATACATATAATTTATTACATTTATTTATATCATTTACCATAACTTTTTATTACACAAGTAACTTCTTGACTTCATTAGGTGTTCTTCGTACTATTGATTGAGGTTCTACATATCCATTTTTGGGATCATGTATTGCTTGATATAATTGCTCATATATAGCCATTATCACTTCAAAAGCTCTTTTCTTTACATATGATTTATGGTTTTGACTTATAAGTAGATTTAACTGGGATAGTATATACACATCAGGTGTGACTAAAAACAAATCAAACTTATTTAAAAATGTCTTCAATGAATTTGTGTCCATACCGGGAATTGCTGATAGAGGACCGTCAATCTTTTCTTGTAACATTGTATAAATAGGACCCATATTTAAATTTGCGACTAGGAAACTGGCTTGTTCAGACGTCAAAGTATCAATTTGGGCTTCCGATTGTGCTTGGAGCCTTTCATTATATTCATCTAAAATAGTGTACAATGAAAGTGTACATTGAATATGATAAATACAATTTAACATGTACACTGACATATCCGTGGAACTCAAATGGCATGCAGTTTCATTAATTGCGTGCAGAAGAGGATCTAATATATGCATTATTAAAATCTTTTTATCTATATTGTTTATGTCATTTGAAGTATTCATCAAATCTCGCAAAAAACTAATTAAATCTGTAACTACAAATGATGGATTTAAGTCGGATGGAGGTGCTTTAACACCATGACTCAATTCTTTTTGCACTTTACTATCCAAGGTCATAAGAAATACTAGCTCACTTTTTTTAGAAAGTTCTTCAAAAGTATCAATCATATGACCTTTTATAATAACATTTTGAATAATTTCTTTATAATAAATTATGAGATTTGTAATAGACCACAAGACTAGTGGATCTTTATCAGGCTTTAATATAAGTTCAGCTCTAACTTTCAGTAATGGACATAAAGCCTCCATTATATTTGTAAGAGCCTCTGTAATTTTAAGTTCTTTATCAGGCAAAATACAGTACTTGAGAAGAGAAGACAGATTTTCTTTTTCAATTGGAATTATTTGATATACCCATGCTAATATATCACCTATATACCTTTTGGCATCTGTAGCATAAAATTCTATGGGCTTTGAACCATTATCTCCACCTTTGGTTAAAACATCTATAAATTTTTGTACAACCATACCTTTTCTTGCATTGCAATATTCGTCAATAATGTTACAAAACAATACTTGTCTGTTTTCAAATTTTGCTAAAGCTTTTGGCACCAAGGCATTATTTGGTGAATCTATCATTAAACATGCACCAATAGTCCAATGATACAATTTTTCAATTGCAGCTTCTTGTTGCAATCCTATCGTTTCCATAATGTCAAAAGCTGGAGTTTGATACCAGCATTTTATAAGAGTCCTACAGTTATCATTTAATTTTTCAACATTTGCCAAGGAATCAAAGAAGTCATGGGTAAGTGGAGATACATTAAAGAGGTGTTTAGTTTGTTCTGGAGATAGGTGAAATTTTTTTACAAAGGCATTGACCCATGTCAACTTCTTTTTTGTTTTCTTTCTTTCTTCTTTCAATTTAGTAGTCTGGGCTATAATGTGATGAGTTTTTGTTTTGGATTCATGTAATCTGTTTGACATATTATTTACTGCAATGTCCAAAGAGCTTAGTGAATCTATTAATATTTGCAATTTATCTTTGACTTTACCATATTCTAATAAAATATTTTTGCTAACTGAAAGATCTCTTTTTTCAATTTCATTAACCAGTACTCTTCTAGTATATGAAGAATTTGCAGAGCACAAACCGGAAACAGTATAAAGTGCTTCGCTGTTATCAGTTATGATGTGGCTATCAAAAATCTTGTTAATTCGTTGCCTTATAGGATTATTATAAACATATTCCATTATTGATTATAAGTTATTTAACTTTTTAAGTTTTTGTTGATAGTTAATGTTCTCGTTTTTATTTCTTCCAGTGTGATGTGTCAATTGTCAAATGTCAATTCAATTCTTATGTTCAATGGCTTTTTTTTTTAGGAGCGCCCAAACAGCACACCTAAAAAAAAAATACTAATTCTGATTACAATTTGCTCAAGTCTTTACATCGATTTCGAAAAATAAATAAAAAAAAACTATGATAGATAAATTTTAAAATTACCCTTTAATGTACTCTCTGAAATTACCTTAAATTCTAATTATTTCGAAGAAAAATGATAAATTTAACTCCAAAATCGATCAAAAATTAATCGATAAATTATTATCGATAAATTCGAAAAAATAGTAAAATAAATAGATTCTACGGGAAAAACTACAAAAGAAAACAGTATACTTTACGTGAATTCCAATTTTTATTATTTTTTCACGACTCGACAAAGCGCAAAGTTTGAATGTTTACGGCGACATTGTTTAAATAATAAGTCAAATCTAAGATTTAAGGACGCCGTTTTTTTCGTTTTTTCCCGAAAATACATTGGTGTACTCAGTTTATAAAAATTTGGTCAATAACATACACATTTTCAATGATAATTAAAAAAATGTAGTTCTCACAGTAAAAATTATCAATTTCTCCAATTTATTCAATTTTTAAGTGCTCTTACAGAGCAACCATACAATGTTTTTATTTCTTCAAAAAGGAGAGTTCAAGACGCAAAGAATGAGCCATATCTGAAAATTATACGTAAATTTTTTTAAATGTAAACGTCCACTTGAATTTGGGGGTGATTTTCAGCTTCTCCAGACCATAAAACATACTTTTCTCGGTAATCGCTTAACATTTCAATTTATTTTTTTTTTATTTATTATATTTATTTTGAAGATTACATTCCCTTAGTTACATGAAAATCAAAAGATTATTCTAGAAATTAAAAATTAAAAACCAAGATAAAATTAAAAACTGCGTTTTTTTGAAACTATGAGGTTATTGTAAAAAACATTTTTTACAATTTATATATGTTATAGATTTTTACTAATCATCGCATCAGGCATCGGGGGCATTTTACGAATTTCTATTCCTTAAATACCTGCTAACATTTTAAAATCATAAAACTTCAGTTCTTTTTCAATATTTTGTTCCCAAACCGAATTTCGCTTGGACTAATCATAGTAGATAACTCTTTTAGCATTTGTCTATGGATATTACATTCTAACTGCGCCTCAATATTTTTCTTCTGTAATTTAAGTTGTTCTTAAAAATGTCAGCTTAAAGCTTTGCCATTAGATAACCTCAAAAATTACAAATTATTTGATACAATAGAAATTATTTCATACTCTAAAAAATGGGGTCTAGACAAATAACTGAAAAGTCTCTGGCTATGCTACGATCTCTACCAAGAGTTTCAATTGCAAACGTTCGTAACAATCCTGGCTCAAAGAAAAATGTAAGTGTGAATAAAAATGTAAAATTTTAATTTTGATGCTTGTGATCACCTTGGTAAAGTTTTCATAATTATTTAGCTTCATTTATTACTTTTATATGTATTGAAATTTTAGTGTTCCTTTACATGAAGCAATACAATATAAAATTTATTTGATTGTTTTATTTATCATTTAAAAAATAATTCAGAACAAAAGAGGTCGTGGTCAACATGGTGGTGATAAACATGGTGCTGGCAACAAAGGGTCAGGTCAACGCCAAAATTACATGAGACTAGGGTATGAAACAGGCAATAATCCTTTTTATTTGAGAATGCCTCATGAACCTTATTATAAAGGCCACCAGTAAGTATGTTTATGAACATATTAAATTCTTACTTATTCTGTTTCTTTATATAGATATCAATAGGAAAATAATTTTTTTACAAAAATCTGATAATAATTTTTATTTTTTGTTTTTTCTAGTCATCGGAGACAGTATCCTCCCTTATCATTATTTGAATTACAAAAATTAATAGACACAAACCGTTTAGACATCACGAAGCCTATAGATATTGCTAGCATTGTAAAATCAGGCCTTTATCAATTCTTTCCTGATCAAAAACACTTTGGTCTTCATTTAACTGATGAAGGAGCAGATATCTTTGCTACAAAAATTAATATAGAAGTTCAGTGGGCCAGTGAACCAGTAATAGCTGCTATAGAAAAAAATGGTGGTGTCATAACTACAGCTTATTATGACCCACACAGTTTATTTCTTCTAAAAAATCCAAAAAAATTCTTTGAATCAGGTCAAGCTATACCTAGACGAATGATACCTCCACCAGATGCAATTGAATATTACACAAGTGCTGAAATGAGAGGCTATTTAGCTGATCCTGAGAAAGTATCACAGGAAAGATTAAAATTGGCACAAAAATATGGATATACGTTGCCTAAAATTGAAAGTGATCCAAATTATAACTTGTTATGTGAAAGAAAAGATCCTAGACAAATTTTTTATGGATTGGAGCCTGGATGGGTTGTAAACTTAAAAGACAAATGTATTTTAAAACCCAAAGATGAACAATTATTGCAGTTCTACTCATCATAAGTTGTACTAATAGAATATGTTCTATTTGTAGATTATTATTATTTAAAATAAATAAAATTCACTTGTGTATTTAGATGTTTTATTAAGTCTGTCAAGTTAATAGATTTAATTTTAAACTTTAAATAAAATTAATTTCTGCATTAGAAAATTCTTGTGAAATCAATATCTGTAATGGTCTGGCTTATAAGGGCCTTCAATTGGAACTCCAATATAGTTGGCTTGTTTGGCAGAAAGCTTTGTAAGTTTGACACCCAAATGATCCAAATGTAATGCAGCTACTTCTTCATCTAGTTTTTTAGGTAATGTGTGTACTCCAACTGGGTAAGTGTTATGTTTGGTCCATAATTCAATCTGAGCTAAGACTTGGTTGGTGAAAGAATTTGACATGACAAATGAGGAGTGCCCTGTAGCACAACCTAAATTAACAAGCCTTCCTGAAGCAAGAACAATAATATGGTTGCCATTTTCAAGTTCATATCTATCAACATGAGGTTTGATGTTTACTTTCTTAGCATTCTGGTCTAACCAAGCAACATCCACTTCACAGTCGAAGTGGCCGATGTTACAAACAATTGCATCATCTTTCATCTTTACAAAATGCTCTTTACAAATTATATCAATGTTGCCAGTAGTGGTTACAAATATTTGTCCAATCTCTGAAGCCTCATCCATGGTGGTCACCTGGAAGCCTTCCATAGCTGCTTGGAGTGCATTGATGGGATCTATTTCAGTTACAATAACTCTACCTCCAAAACCTTTAAAAGCTTGGGCACATCCTTTACCCACATCTCCATAACCAGCCACCACACAAACTTTTCCAGCAATCATAATGTCAGTTGCTCTCTTAATTCCATCTAGAAGTGATTCTCTGCATCCATATAAATTATCAAACTTACTTTTTGTAACAGAATCATTAACATTAATAGCAGGTACTTTTAAAAGACCTTCACGGAACATTTTGTATAAATTATGAACACCAGTTGTAGTTTCTTCAGAGATACCTCTTACACCTTCTAATAGTTCAGGATGCTTAGTATGGACCAAATTGGTTAAGTCACCTCCATCATCCAAAATCATGTTTAATGGCTGAAAAGAGAAAAACAAAGGTTATAAAAATTACTTAAGTCATTTATTATTAACCAAATATGTATGTTGGTGTTTATTAAAATTATAATGTAAATTTTGAACTAATATTATATGTATGTACACCATACATTCATACAATTTATAGTAAATATATTACCTTTCCATCAGGGAAAATGAGTGTTTGTTCAATACACCACACATATTCCTCCTCAGTCTCCCCCTTCCAAGCATAAATAGGAATTCCCACAGCCACTAAGGCAGCTGCAGCTTCATCTTGTGTGCTGTAGATGTTGCTGCTTGACCATTGAACCTTAAATTAATACAAATAATTATAACTAATCTAACATCAAATTATTTCTCTAATGTGAAAGAATTTTCATTATTTATTAAATTAAACAATGTTATGATTCTGTTATGTTATTCAAATAACTATTCGGTTTAAATGTAGATATTGTAACAAAGATAAAATATAGACTGTTTAACAAATATCATTATCACTATTATAATAACAGTAATAAATTAACATATATTAATATATTTTTATTGCATCACATGACCCAGAGATCAGAGAACACATGTGTTTTAGATAACAAATGTAAAAATTTAATTCAATATTGGTTGTTACGAGACATGTTTTTATCTTATCAGTTTTATCTATCAAGTTGTTAAAAAGGAAACTTACACATAATGTTACAAGTACTTTTTGGTTTACATATTGTATTTTTCACAAATTGAATTGAAGGAGTTCAACATGATGTTATATAATACCTATGATTAATATAAAGGATTTTTAATTAAATAAAGGAAAACCAACTAGTCACTATTGCACAATATTATATGTACTTACTTCAGCTCCTAATTCAATGAGTGTCTCAATAAGCACAGCAGTTTGAACTGTCATGTGTAGGCTTCCTGCAATTCTTGCTCCTTTAAGAATCTTTGCAGCAGCATATTTTCGGCGGCAAGCCATTAATCCAGGCATTTCTTTTTCAGCTAGCATTATTTCTTTGCGTCCAAGCTCTGCCAACTTCTCATCCGCTGAAATGTTTTTTTTTTTAATTTAAAGCATGGTATATACAAAAAAAATAATTAAAAGCCAGAAATTAAAATAAAGTTATCTTTAAATAGCCAAACATATTTCATGAAATATGATTATGAGATTATGATTAATATTATCAGTAATAATGTTCCCTTTATCTTTTAATTATTTGTAAACAAATATATGATAAAGTTAAAATCAAAATAGTCTTAATTTATCATATCTGATTTTTGGGTAAGGGTTTATTATCAAAGCTAATACAGAACTTTTAATTTTTTGGTAGCTATCCATTTAAACACGATATATTGTTAGAATCCTAACCTTAAAATCTGGAGAATTTTTACGTGAAAACTATGTTTAGATAGACAAATAACCTTTATTTTTTAAACAGTTACTATTTTTATTCATGAAAAATTTAAAATTAAGGAACACTTACCGATTTTATACGGTGGCTTCATTTTTAAGATTTTTATGACACAATTACAGAAAATGCACTAAAGAAATTTATTTTAAGACAAAATTATCGCTACTATAGCAAAATTAATTTAGTTACTACAATTTCTTTTGTGATTTTGTTAAAAATACCACGACCGAGTCGGAACGTGGTTAACTGAATGACAGACAAAGTAAAAAGAACCTCAATTGTCAAAACTCAAAACTGATGTCGACTCTCGTGCGTCATACTACAGATTACAGCATCATTATTATTTAAATTAAAACAATATTATCAGTATTGAATAATATAAAATATTGTTTTATTTCAGTTTAATTTACATATTCTATATTTAAAATTGAACAGGGAAAAAGAAAGAAAACGTTAAATTTATATTCTATTTGTTCTTAACTTATACCTATGTAAAAAAGTTAAATTATCGCAGCAAGGATAAAACGTATGTCTCCGACTACATATTACTATATTCCTACGTTAACTTATGCCCTTTTTTTATTTTTTTTACGCGATCGGGTTATTTTTATGATTTATTTTTTTTATTTACAACGTTATGACCTTTAGACTTCTATTGAACAATTTATTATGTTAAAAACATTCATTTTGATACCTCACTGGGTACCTTACGATATTGGAAGATTTTTTTTGGCCATGATACAAGTTGGCGTTTGAAATCCGCAATTTAATAATATTCATATCGTCCGTGAACTTCTGAGATCTTTTATCTAGGTACTTACAAATTTTACAAGAGATACATAAAACCAATTTATAAAAAAGTAGTTGGTTTGTATTTACGTCTTTTTATGATATCATAATTAAATGCAGTTAGTATTATGTTGCTCCTGCCAAACGATGACTTTATTTTTTAAGTTTTCTACAAAAATACTAGTTAGGAGGTATCAAAAGTTCACAGACGATATGGCTTATAAAACTTGCGTTATCAAGACTAACGACGCGACGTATGAATAATTAAAACTGGTTAAGCCATTTGGTGATTACGAGTATAGATATAAACAACCAATTTAAAATGTTTTTAATTAAAACGTTGCCGTTTTAAGCCCCAAATAAATCGTTTTTAACGGTTGAAAACTCTCCTACAAAAATAACAGAACTGTGTTTTACGCTTAATTGTGGGCAATTTTTGGTCACCTGACGTCATGTTTCGTTTTAATTAGTTTATAGAATATCAATAGCAATAACCTACCTACTAGACGAAAACTAAGTATGTACCTATACCTAATTTTATTTATTATATTTTTATGTACGTGCATGTGTAGGGTAGGCACTAGGCGAGCTGGCAACGTTGCGTCGACTCACGAGTGACGATGCAACGAGAGCGTGAGTTTGGTTTTAAGCCGAATCAAATTGATTATTTATATCGTTTGAAAACAATGAAAAAAATCTTTATTTACCAATACAGAGTATTTAACTTATCAATAGAGTTTTTATAAACTAGGTAGGTAAAACCTACGCTTGGTCGGACGGACCAACTAATTACCCGCAGTATATATCGCACATATAAAAAATCTTTACACAGTTTATAGGTACTCCGGCATATCCCTACCTCGGTAAAATTAAGAAAATGTAGTTATAAGTTATAACTAAGAACAACATAGTCATCAACATCAACCGTTTTAAATCGAAAAAAATAATTTATTTACATATTAAACGGTTTCTTTCGTTTTCAAGGGATTGGTTTAATTGGTTTTAAACCGGCTTTACATTTATAATTACGAGGGAACATAAGATTATACATACATAGAGATCAAACACATCCACAATTCACACACAATTCTTTTGTGCTTCACCGCAGTCGGCTAGAAAGGGACAATTAGATATTATTTATTAACAATGCTACGAGACATTGGCGCCAGAAGGGGGCTGCAGTTTAAATTACATGAGTAAAATCCCCGATTTTTAGATATCTTCAAAGAAAAGACGATAAATAAAATATGAATTAAAATAATAAGTATATTATTTAAAGGCTAGTTAGTAGTTTAGTGTCAAGAAGCAGATGCGCCCCCCTGGAGATATAAGTTACTTAAACAATATAAGTTTGTTTTCTTCTGCAGAATAGACAAACAAATTAAAAAATTACCTACTCCACATTTATTTTCTGTTTAATTACGAGTAAACAGTTTGTTACTTGTACATATTTGTGTACCCAACAATTTGTCCATACTATCATCCTACCTAGGATTCAAATCTCCAACCAGTTAGTAAGTTCTATAAGGTTATCTTATTATTATCACTAAACTATTCTCAGAGCCATCTGGGTTATCTCGAATTACAGTAGTATAGGTTTGTTGTCAATAAAAGTCACTTGTTTAATTTAAAATTGCATTTAATATCGTAGAACGGTTTACAGGATAGTATTCATGGGCAAAACAAAAGAAGAAACAAAAAGATGTAACAAAATAATTTCTTTTAAAATAAAATTTGTTTCGCGCAGGAAAAGTGGGTGGTATTCATCGACTCAATGCCTATGATTCTAATTCAGAACCTTTCATGGCATGGCACTAGTCCTCATACATATTCTCCTATCATCCTTAATATAAGTACACAATATAACAGACTAATGAAAATTATCTATCGATACGTATAACGAGAACACGTATACGCATTGTGTAAAACACAGCCATTGGACTCGTGCAAGGCATACGACGCGCGTCGTACATCGTACACGGCTCCAATAGTAAACACTCATCTCTTAAAAAATCTTGCATAATTCGCGCAAACATCATCCCTGTCAGTGATGCTCACAGACTAGCAAACACTCAAATTACGAATTAAATTAAAACAATTTGTTTTACATTCTGCTCTCATCAAGCTCTTACAGTCCATAAATTCTACAACTACTGTTACTGGAAATAAGTTCGTCGTTCAGTATCCGTTACGAATGATATCGCGCGAATGTCTGACATCGACGCGATATACGCGATAAGAAATTACGAATCCGATCAAAACTTCGAATGCTTCAAGGCACTGACGTGTAAAATGTAAACAACTGGACGAGTAAAACGATCCAAATCAAACAATGGTTGGAATAACAAAATATACAAAATGTTTAACGACTTACTGAATTTCAATGTTTAAATGTAAATAACATTACGATAATTTGAGATTCGGACATAATTCTTTATAAGATAACGTTACGACAGAGGAAGCACAATTAATTATTTTTACAACAATTTAATAATGTCAGTGCTTTAGTTTGGCCAATATTTACGCCAATAAAAAGAACGATGTAAAAGAAAAGAGCCGTTAATTACATATGTACAAACGTGAGCCTGAGACCAAAAGGCAAATTGTTTTTTTATTCATCACAAAAATTAACTATAAAAAATACTTGTACTCAATACTTAATTATTGCATAAAGAAAATACTGGCATATTAAATAAAATGGATATGTAGGTAAAAAAAATATCAAATGTATAGTTTAATTAATTAATATTACAATATCTGAGTTATAGTTATGAATTATGATGAACAAAAAACAAGGCACCAATATGGCGTCCCCCGGTCTCGCTCGCAACTTCGATGGAATCTTATACATTAATACCAATCCTTGGTCAGGACTGATACATGTCTAAGTTTACAAAATATACTCGATCGCACACTCGTCTCCCACTCATACATCACCATTCACTATACCTTTCAAATATCTTACAAAACAATAATAATTTATAAAATTCACAATCCCTTGCATATGTGCATGCCTATAGTAACATACGTCGACTTTCATACAACTCTTTCGCATCTCATAAGTAAAGATACCACAGCCACTGTCTGTATCTATAATACCGAATAGGAAAATGCTTCGATTTTTTATTTAGAATATGGAAAGATGGCGAGGCATTACACGAGTATGCGCTAGGTGCAGCGCGAGGGTCGCGGCGTCCCCTCCGGTTGCAGTACACTCATATGATGCAAATGTTTACGAATCACAATGCATTTATAATACGACAATTCGATTAAATATCTAAAGCCACATATCACTGCCCAAGTTCTAACAACGGGTGACTCCAAATGGTCACAATTAACTACTTTATTGAGCAAAAAAATGGAACAATATATTTCAAATTTAACGATACACGATGAGTTTAACGCTTAGCGCTCGGTTCAGTTCATAGGTAATACTAACAAATACGGTTTATAAAAATAATCATTAAATTTGAAATACACTGGTGCTCTTTTATTTAATAATTGAAATGTTGTTAGATCTTAAGCTCCAATACAGATGAGGAACATACATATAAGATTATAAGATAACACTATGTCTAGTGAAAATGGGCCTGATACCAGAGAGCAAGATTGTATTGAAGTTATCAAGTTGAACATAAAAAAGCATCTTCTAAGGCCCAAAAAATAAATGCACCTAACGACTTACAAATAATGACATGATATGACCTCCCAATAGTATGTTTGAGTTTACCAGCAATAAGTTGTTTGAAACTTCGTTACATCACTGTTGTTCCACGATGTTTCAAATCTGCACAAAGAAATGTATTTATATAAAAACAAATTATTCTAAAAAAACTAACCATATTGCAATGTTTTGTTTCGAAAAAACGAGCTAACAGTAGTAAAAATAACAACTGACATGGCCCTTTTTCAAAGGATAAAACAGAAACATTTGAATTTAAATTGGTCCAGTAGCTCCAAAGATGCAAAAATTGAACTTTCCATCCCATAAACTCTCATATCAGTCTTCAATGTTGATAAAGTATTTAGTTAAAACTATCATATAACAATGAGAGTACGTGGGCGGCGTTTTACGGAAAAGATATAAACATGCACTTTTTCAGAAAAGACATCTAAATATAGAAAACTTAAAAAGCAAAACCTTATCTAAATACAAATTTTGATCCAATATACATATATACAAGAATTGCTTATTTAGTATTATAAGTTTTTATTAAGTATTTAATTAACACGATCATACAGTTATACAAGTGATATAGACCGTGTAGAAGGTGTGATGGTGACAGTGTCTCTCTCTCTCTTGTGTGTGTGTGTGTGTATGTTTACGTGTGTGTTTGTGTGTGTGTGTGCGCGCATGTGTGTGTGTGCGCGCGCATGTGTGTGTGTGTGTGCGCATGTGTGTGTGTGTGTGTGCGCGCATGTTTGTGTGTGCGCTCGCGTGTGTGTGCGTGTGTGTATGTGCACGTGCGGGAGAGCATACATACAGCCAACAAGAGCTCACCAGCTGGCTATGGGCTGGTGCTTGAGCTTGCGGATCTCCTTGGTGGCCCAGTTGGCGAGCGTCTTGGTGCGCGGCGTGCGGCTGAGGCGCGCCGCCTGCAGCAGGTCCAGCAGCGGGCGCGTCTCCAGCAGCGGCAGCACGCGCGCGCCGAACACCGTGCACAGGTCGCCCGCCAGCCCCGCCACCACCGACATGTGCCCGTCCGTGCGCTCCGGCTCGGCCGCCACCGACGTCATGAAGCTCACGATCGCGCCCACGTGCGGCTCCACCAGCGCCACGTCCGGCTGCACCTACGCACAACCGACACGGTCACGCGACAGTCACGCCCGTCACCTCCCGTGACATCCCGTGACATCCCGTGACGTGTAAAGCGTTCGGAACGTCCGGAACCAAAAAGCAAAATAAACTCACGAAAAAATCAGAAAAGATGTTTAAAATATTTGCGTAAACCTAAAAAAGTATTATCTATATAATATACTATTCAGCTCTTTTGAACATCCAACTGCTGGGCAAAGGCCGCTGGCCAGATGCGAGTTGGCGGACTGACATGCAAGTTTCCTCATGATGACTCAACATTATAATCAAATCAAAATATTATACTTTAACCAAATAGACTTTTAGAACCACCTTAGAACCGTCAATTATAACGTTTATAAAGTTTAAATTAAAAAGAATATAAGTGTATGAATAATCTATCAATGTCATACATAATAATGTCTTTCTAATGGATTTCCGCCATGGCAGCCATTTTCAATGAAACTAATCATGTACATATAAGATATAGTGCAAAAATATGCGCGCAGACACAAGGGCACATTTGCTGCCTTGAAAAAATAGTATTTTGATAAGCATGACAAATGACGATGGCTTTTGATTTTAACGGAAACGCTGTTAGCAGGCTTTTAGACATTACATTCATACAAGGGTTGTCAAAAATATAAATTTTTATGATAAATGGTTTCGATATTAAATTAAAGTGCTGACTGCTAAAGTATCGTAATCGTTCCTTAGATGATATCAGAATTATTATTTAAATTAATAACTTTTTAAATTTAATTTTAGTATGTTTATTTTATAAGTTACTTTATGGCCATGGCCATGTATCATATATAATATATACATCTTATAAGATACAGAATCAAATTGATGTAATTATAATTACAGTCTTACCTCACTACCCGAGCCTTTCAGTCCTTGAATAATCCCCGTGTAAGCCTCCAGAACACTTTCACGTAATTCACCTAAGTATTCCACCATGTCGTAATCATTACGATCTACTTGTGCATTGCTGGCCTATACAAAATAAAATAAAAATATTATTTTATAAGTATATTACTTATAACAGAAAATACCCAACAAGATAATATATAAGTATACAAACCTGCAGCAACATTGCCATGACTACATCAAAATATTTCTTAAAGTCTGGACCAATACTTAGCGCAATATCACCAAACACAGAAAGAATTTGCGGTTTCACTGAGCGATGGATAGAGGGGTCTCCGAGATTCTCTAATAAGAGTAATATTATTTCATCACAATATGGCAGCACCTGTAATAATTTCGTCATAGTTATTGTATAAACATAAATTCGTGTTAGGTGATCAGATATAAAAATGTGGCTATCAGCATACCTTACTCTTTAGAGCACGGCAGATATCGCCCGTGACACCCACAGCCGCTATGCAAACTTGGTATTCTTGATGATTTTTGAGTCCAACATAAAGGTATTGTTTGAATGCATCCATATATTTAAGGAAACCTTCTCCTAACACTTCAACGAGCGTAGAAACTGCCATTAAAGCGTCTTCTTGGACACCACCGGCCTTGCCCGCGTTGCCCGCGAACATGGTCAAAAGTGCCGTCATGATTGCGTCTGAGATTTGAGGAGCATCTTCTGGTGTCACTTTCCTTAGAACAGACTGTAAAGTCGCGCAAAGAAGGCTCTGGAGGTCATTGAACTGAGACCGGTCCGCCTGACTAGAGATAATGCTCTCCATTTGCAAAACTTGCTGTAACCGCTCTAATATGACCATTGTCGTTTTCTGTACTGTTACATAGCAGTCTGAGGGTGAGTTCTTCACCATCTCCATTAGAGCCTCATATGCGGCTGATCTCAGGTTATGTTGAGCAGCGTCTTGACGATCTGTAGTTTCTAGAAGACGTTGGACGATATAATCGAAATATGTGGACATACAGTAAGTTTTTGGCTGTTCCGAGTCACCACAGTCAGCCGATTCGTATGCAGCTTCGGCAAGGCCGGTGAAGGCCCAGCATACATTTGCAGCGACACGAGGCTCGGCCTTCAGGCCATTCATCAAGGACTCCAATAGAGGTTGTAGATATGTCTCATTAATGGCGGCCTCTGGTACGATTTCGCAAATTCTACCAAATGTCCAGGCAGCTGTATCTCTTACGGCCACGCTTGAGTCGTACATAGCTTGTATGAGAGTAGGCATTGCTTCTTCTACTAGAGGTACTAAAGTGGTTGTTTCTAGACCACCTAAGATAGAACCAAAAGCCATAAGAGCAGCTTCCCTAAACCTCCAATTCTCGCTCTTTATATTGGTACGAATAAATGGTAAGACATGGGGCACAATTTCATCTTCGCAGCAGTTTGATAAAAGCATCAAACATACTGAAGCAGCTTTTGAAGGGTTCCACTCAAGCTCATCATCTGAATCATCTTGTTTGGTCAGTTTCTGCATTAAAACTGGTGCAATGTACTGTAAAGCTCCTCTGGCATAGAATCTTGATGTCCTTACTGGTGGGCGGCCTAACATAAAAAAATTAATGAATACAAGTTCAAACTCCATCTTTACATATAATAAAACTGTAGAGGTCGAATGTCTGTACATAAAAAAATGCTAAAAACCGAGTCAGGGGGATGTAAGAAGAGATATAGAATAAACCCAGATTTTTTTCAAATTTCTTTTTTGTCTGTCAGTTTATCTGTCTGTTTATAGGGGCTAATCTCCAAAACTGTTGGCCCGATTTAAATGAAATTTTGAATGGTACTTTATATCTCCGGTCAACATTTTAGATACTTTTCATCCCAGAAAATAAAAGAGTTCCCGTTGGATAGTTAAAAAACTATAGTAATTTATACAGCTTAGTACACAAAAACAACTGATTGGATTTTAATGAAACTTTACAATTATATAGTTCATACATCAGAATAACAAATAGGCTACTTTTTATCCCTGAAAAATGTACGGTTCCCGTGGGATAAATTTTGTTTATGTTTGTTTAGACGCGAAACCGAGCGAAGCGAGGATGAACCGCTAGTTATTATATGAAAAAATGAATATTAGTTATAAAAAACAAATTTAACTTTAATTTAACATTTGACAGTACCTGCTTCAGTTGCCTCCGCCATTTCAATAGCTAAATCTATTTCTTCATCACTGACATTGGACCAAAATTCAATTCCTTGGAGTGAAATTTCATCCACATCTGATTTCATTGCCTCTAAAGTAATAGGGAATAGAGCTTGACCCATATACGGTTCCATATATTGGTAATATAATGATAAAATTTTTACCTGAAAAATTTGTAAAAACATCTAATTAAAGCACTTCTTTCTTATAATAATTTATTAAGTTTTCATTATACACATCTGTCCTTAATTACAATGCCTCAAAAAAAAAAATCTTGCTGTACAAGTAATTGTACATAAACTTTATAGTCGATTTTTGCCTCTTCGGCTTGTAGAAAACGGCAGATTATTGATTTGCACACTTTTCAGGATGTAATTGGCCCACTATACCTTAATCTGACGATTTCAAGTATTTTTTCTACCTTATTAAAATATTTTTTTAAATATTTTGATCGGCAGCCCTAGGCGCGCGGCCTTATATAGAGGACTTATATTATGGTGGAGGTACTCAACAGAGTGCAAGGTTGAGTAAATCCGCGCTTGAGTAAATCCCAAAATCCCCTCTTGGGCTCCCCTACTATAATAATCATATTTCATTTTAATTGATCAAGTAGACTAAAAGGTTTTCTTGAGCTCCACATTCCGAGTACTCCTCGTGACATACAGCAAAGGGAATAACTAGCCATAGCAGAACAATTAGAAATATACTCTTAAGCAGAGCCTCAGGTAGTAGTTGGAAGACTGGTTTAATTTATTATTTCATTATAAGAACTCTCCTTATATATTCCCTTCATAGTACCACACATTTAATAATCATATATTATTTATTTATTATTCATAAAATA
This sequence comes from Argynnis bischoffii washingtonia, assembly GCA_033884665.1. Taxonomy (NCBI): domain Eukaryota; kingdom Metazoa; phylum Arthropoda; class Insecta; order Lepidoptera; family Nymphalidae; genus Argynnis; species Argynnis bischoffii. The sequence goes on from CM066609.1 coordinate 7,206,342, forward strand.
GAATAATCTGCGGCTATTTGGTTTTTAGAGCTATTATTTTTAGTCCCGATTGAATGGTAGTACGTAACATACGTCATATACCACTCAGACAGACGCGATCGCGACTCGGAAATCGTCACCGGCAAAAGAATATGCCACTCGAAAAGCCTGATTTTAGTTACTGTATATATTACTATGCAATCTCTCATTTACGTTTCAATACTTACTTAGACGCCTTTTTAGATTAAGAGGATTCAGCCGTAATAAAAGCTCGTCAGGAATTTATCGATATTCGTGTAATTGAAAAAATTAATGTTGTAGGTACCATAATTCATATTATTATGACTTATGACCTATTTTCCCCTAGCGCTATAGCGACAGCATAATATGCAGCCATTCAAGAATTCAAAAAATTACAAACAACATCTCATTTCCTAAGTGGATATGGATGGAATAAAAATACTTACTACATGCCGAGAAAAAAAAAACATTGCTTTGGTTCAGGGTTCGAAACATAAGAGAGATGATAAATATGGGTTGATAATTATCTTTGATAAATTTAATATAATTTTTTTTTTTTTGCAACTCTTCAAATTGTCGATCAGCAAACTGAACTCTCTCAATCAGCTCAAAAACTCAATCAGCAAACTGAGTTAATGCAGTTGAGTAAGATGAGGATGGTATTCCACTCATAAATTTATTTAAATAATGCCTATGCAGTTGGTTAAATTTATTGAGTTTTTATTTCCAAGTATGTACATGTCAAAATTACGAAAAAAATAAATATAAAAAATTACCTTGATTGTTAAAAGTGTATAATTTATTTAATTTATTCTAACGTAAATTATGATAGGCAAGTAGTCAAATACCACCCACCCAACGTGCATTCACCTTGTCGTGGTGAAGGGGGGCTCAGTAGCGTCTGGCAGTTCAGCTGGACGTATGAAGTCAAGAAACGCACAGGGAGGTGGCCCACTTCGGTGGGCGGTGTAACATGCGGGTTGTTCCTGGTACTTCTCTGATAGCAGATTGGACCGTGGAGCAACCCTATGGTTGTTGTGGTCTGCTTCGGGACCTGCCATCGGGGCGTCATAGTTGAGTGCGTAAGCGATCCTGCGACGCCTCATTAAGTCTTTTATAACAGTTCAGGACTTTGAAGTGAAGATATGGAGCAAAGCATACACCTCAGTAAAATACTGAGTTTTGTTTCTGTAGTGACCTATAAATATAAAATAATTTACTAGTTATTAAGGTAGTGAAAACATTTACTTACTAAACACTGAAGAGCTGCTACACTTATTCTCATATCACTAGACTGTGTTGCTTCACATACTACTTCCATTATAAAATTTCTCTCATTTTCTTTATCAAAATTAGCTTTAGTGAATTCAAGAGAGTTTAGTAAGGCTTGTGTGGCAGCCAGTCGGACATGGTTACTGGGTTCAGTTGATCTCATACCATGTATGATAGCAGTTAATATACGATTACTTTGTTCTGTTAGTACTTCTGCATCTATCTCCTGACAAATATAACCTGTCAAAATATTATTAGTAAGTATATTATTTATTGCTATATACTTTATAATAAATAATAAATTTCATAAAATGAAATATACTACTCTATATAAATTAAGGCCTTTATAAAATTTAAATGATTCCTTTTTATCAACAGATTCCAAAAAGGAGGTGGTTCTCAATTTAAAGGTTGATAATACAAATCAAAGCACACCGTCTACGAAATTATCTGTTTAGGTATCTATTCTAAATGAAAACCCCCCTTTAGTTATTTTTTACTTTTCAGTGCCTGGAAGTTGGTTTTTATTTATTTGTTTTAAGTTTTTATGTCTAATTAGAAGTTCATTAGCCTTTTATCTGTTGATCATAATTCTTGATTGATATGAAGTTTCAAATATTGTAATATAATTTTACTCAAAAAATACAATTCTAATTGTCTTATAAGATTAATAAAAGAAAATTCTTCTTTTTACTTAAAATAAATAATGCAAAAAAAAAGAGGTCAATTTTTAGCAAATTCACTCACCAATAGCCTCTAAACTTGCTTCTCTCTTTAATTCTGTTGATTGAGCATTGACAACATTTTCAACTAACATAGGGATTAGGTCATTCCACTGGCCCTCAGCGAGTTCTGCTACTGCTACATATGCTACACACTGAGCTGCGGAACTGGGTCTGCTGTTTTCTGTTCCAATTGCTGTTAATATCTAAAAAATGTTATAATATTGTAGTATTAAATTATTTATGATATTTTAATTTATTGTAAGGATAAATTATATGTTACATATATGGCTTAATATCTCATTAAAAAACAAAACTTAATTTTCTTGAACATTTAAAGTAATATTAGTTTTATTATTAAAATATTTAATAAAACAATGAACTTGTAAATGAGAGAAAAAATATAACTACATTTTTTTTAATATAAAGTCTAATATCTTCAGGTAGGGCAAGCCATCTTTGCTGGTATTGAAGCTTTAGTGTAGGGTCTTTGGATGTGAGATGGTTTTTCAACTGCAGCCCAGCGGCCATTCGAGCCACTTGACTATTACCCCCTTGCACCAGCACATCTGAGAGCATCTTGATAAAGGTTGTAAAATTAGAAGCAGCTGCATGGTCAAGGTATTTTTCAGCTGCTTCCAATTCATTTCGATCTGTAATAAATTAAAGTGTTGTTACAATAAGGAACATGTTTTTAATGACTTGTGAGATACAGGGAACACATAGTAAGGTTATATTTTTTTTTGTATATGAATAAGAATAACTCAACCGCAGGCATATTAAAACAATCATTACGTATTATAAAAATATATAAATAAATAAATTACTGATGTACAATGTAACGTACGAGAAACTTCTTTACATGACAGGCATGTAAAATATTACGTTATTAACTCGTTAAGTTTGATTTTTACAAGCCTAAAATCTTATTATTAGTAAAAGAAACGTTCTAATTGACACATGATGGCTTCTTCATATTGTAATCTTTGTTCAACCTCCTATTAGTGATAATCATATGTGCTACGTACTGTAAAAGTCAGTTGACAATAAAGAAGCGCCATGCTCATAGAATTATAGAAAGCGTTGCATACCTGGCGATATAGTTTTTTCTAATATTTGTATGAGCGTTAACGTCGTTTCCGTCAGCATTTTGTTACACTGTATTCTAGCTCAACTTAAAACTATCTTGATATATAATAACCGAAGAAAAATTGGTAACCGGCACACGACGAACGACACTCACAAATTTCACAAAATGACCATAGATATTTTTTATTTTTTTAACAAGATACGGCGTGAGTATTTAATTTAAAGTCCAGCACATACAAGTCTGATCATCCATCGTATTTTCTCTTCGCTTAAATCGACCACCTCAGTTTAATTTTCAGATTTTTCAGATTTCTATTTATTGTTCATCACACATCAATGAGTGGTGAACAATAGATAGAAAAGTGATATAATTGTTATGTAAATAGTACTGCAAAACTGTTGTCGTTAGTTCTGCCAAGCACCTAGAAAAATCTTATTATCAACTAGCGACTCACCCTCGATTCGCTTCGGGTTCATCCCGAGACAAAAACAAATCTATCCCACGGGAACTGTACATTTTTGCAGGATGATATACATATGTATAGCCTATAGCCTTCCTCATTTAACGGGCTATCTAATGCAAAAAGAATTTTTCAAATCGGATTAGTAGTTTCTGATATTAGCGCGTTCAACCAAACAAACAAACAAACTCTTCAGCTTTATATTATTATAGTATAGATTAATAAATGAACCCCTCGAGGACCGCATACAGGCAGGCGTGTATGATAACAATTGGATTCTTAGAAATTCCCATGGATTTCTTAGAAAATATCCTGGAAAGACTACAAATTATTTATTAAACACAATTAAAATTTTCTTTCTGCCTACCCCACTATTTGTGTGTATGTCACGACTCACATGTATTAAAACAATAACTGTCATGATGCGTCGAGTAGTAATATATCGATATAGTCAGCTAAGTTTAACGAGAGGTATGCATCAAACCTGACCCATAAAAAGTAATAAATTAATATTTCTATTTCAATATTTCACCTCATTTCCAAGATATCAACAAAATTTATCAACTTGAGACATTGTGTTATTATGGTTAACATTTTACATTCATCTTTCTGAATTTTGGTATATTCCTTTATTATACACATAAATACAAACACTTGTGGTTCATTACTTTTTGAAATTTTATGTTGACTTCTTGTATCCGTTGATAATTGATATACAATTTTATACATCAAATATCAATGTTTTATATGAAAGTAACATAAACCATAGAAATACAAAGAGTTAAAATGTACTTTATGGTATTACTTTGACATAAGGTTGTAATCTGTGGAAGTGTGTTTCTTTTTCATGTTGACGGGGGTTCTTCGTGAACGTTGAGCCGATAAAATTTATCAAAATGGTACATAAATCTGTAAATTACAGAGAAATCATTAAACTAAATTATAACTTGGTTATGGAAGATTATTATAGTATTTGTTTTTGTGATATTTAAGTGTGTATTTTGTTGCAAATAATAAACAAAGTGTTTTTTCCAGTCGCTCGTAATCCCAGACAAGTTTCAACATATTCTTCGTATTATGAATACGAATATTGATGGCAAACGTAAAGTTATGTTTGCCATGACTGCGATTAAAGGAGTTGGTCGCAGATATTCCAATATTGTCCTAAAAAAAGCCGACATTGACTTGGACAAACGTGCCGGAGAATGCACTGAAGAAGAGGTAAGTGTAAAATATTTGTTTAAAGAAAATTCAATAGTATGTATTTTTATGCTAGTAATATGGTTCGTACAATCTTACTGTACAGTAGTTTCTAAACTTGAAATTTATTACGTTTTGTATATTTCAAATTATTATGAAAGTAAGTATATATAAAAGTAGAATTCTATTAATATTCTATCCTCTATCTAATATAAAATTAACTATTTTTTCTAATAAACATTGTATAATTTACAGGTAGAGAAAATTATTACGATCATGTCAAATCCCAGGCAATATAAGATCCCTGATTGGTTCCTCAACAGGCAAAAGGATATTGTTGACGGAAAATACAGCCAACTGACTTCCTCTAACTTGGATTCAAAACTTCGTGAAGATTTAGAAAGGTTAAAAAAGATCCGTGCCCATAGAGGTATGCGTCACTACTGGGGCCTCAGAGTGCGTGGTCAACACACTAAGACTACTGGCAGACGTGGAAGAACTGTTGGTGTGTCTAAGAAGAAGTAATCTGTATAATAAATAATTTTATTTCCAAAGACATTTTTTATTTTTAAAGCTTTAATATTAGACATTCATTATTTTAATGAAGCATAATTTTTTCCATTTACTAAGAATAAAATGAATAAAAAAATTTTTTTAACTTATTTGCAATATGGTTTTAATCGTGTATAAGAAAACCAGCCAAGTGTGAGTCAGACTTGTACGAAGGGTTCCATATGATTATCTATAAAAATAACAAAAAAAATCATGTCTGTTGTATGGGAGCTCCCCTTAAATATTTGTTTTATTTTAATTATTTATTTTTAAAGTGAATATATAACTAAATATTCTGTGAATATTTCAAGTTACCTGTTGCCGTTATCAATATTGAGCAAAAACCTCACATTTGTTGTAGGGGAGCCCCCTTAAATATTTATTTTATCTCTGTTTTTTAGTATTTGTTGTTATAGCGGCAATAGAAATAAATATGTGAAAATTTCAACTAACTATCATGGTTCATGAGATACAGCCTGGTTACAGACGGATAGACAGTGAAATTTTCATATTAGGGTCCCATTTTCCCCTTTGGGTATGGAACCCTAAAAAATAAGTGATACACAAAACCTATTATAAAACTAATACAGCTGATGTCTTAATCCTTATAAATCAAATACCTAAATAAAAGACAATATATCATTAAAATTATATTTCATTTTTACTCTAAATCTTAAATAATTTATAATATGAACTCGATCTATCTTTTAATAAGTACAATTGATAAATATGTATTATCTACACTTTATAGATGTCTTTTGAAAAATAAATAGAAATTACATATTTTTCAAAATTTCAATTTAGACTACTTATAAAAAGGAAATATTTGTTCTCACATTTCATTTTAATTCAATAACTATTTATTTATTAAGGAAACAACTGTAAGGGTTGTGATGTTTTAATGTTTAACTAATAAAATACACTATAAAATTGCTATTTACAATTTTAATTATAATAAAACATTATTCATATTGTGCTATAATCACCATCATATATACACCAGCTAGAAGAGCAAGTATTTCTTTGATAGATTGTGAAAATTTATTAGATCCCTCTAAGAGCTCTGGAATAACAGACACTGTTGCAATGTAAATGAAGCCTCCAGCTGTAAATGGCAGGATAAAACTTGAAACTACTCCATCTCCTGAACCCTGTAAATATATTGATAAGAAAGTGCCGGATATAGCTCCAAAAGCGGTTAAAAGTTGTAGCATCATAGCCTTTCTACGAGAACATCCTGATTGCACAAGTATGGCAAAATCTCCTATTTCATGAGGAATTTCATGTAATAAAATTGTAATAGTAGTTATAAGACCAATGTTCTGTCCAGCAATATATGAGGCACCAATTGCTAATCCATCAGTAAAGTTGTGGGTAAAATCAGCAGCAAGATTCAAGTATCCAGCTATTTTAATTTCTTCTTTTTTATTTTTACCAGATTTCTTGGATTTATCTTCATGCTTCTTTTTGTCTGTGCTATGAGAATGTCCATGTCCACTGCTAAACAGTCTTACAGTTTTTTCCACAACAAGAAATGTAATTATACCTCCAAGTACACCTAATCCTACAGTCATATCATGGGGTTCATGTTGGTCTTCACCATGAGAGTGACTATGACTGTGACTGTGTCCTCCACCATTAGAAGGTAAAAGAGCATGAGGAATTAAATGTAAGAACGCATCACCAAGAAGACCACCAGAAGCAAATGACAATAAAACTTTTAAAAGAGGCTGTTTTTCAACAGTGCCATCAATAGGAATAAAGAAGAGAATGAAAAATGGAATTATACTTATAAAAACAGTAGAACCAAGAGCTTTCACATATAAATCATAATTTGAGTCAGGTGTATTTTCTTGTTTTCCACTGTGTCTTTCATTTGCAGATTTGCTATATTTGTATACTGGTGATTCTTCTCCATGAGAATGTGAATGGGAATGTCCAAGCACACTTGTCATAAGCACCACTGTAACTACACAAATAACTATTTTTCGTAACTTGTACATTATTGGTTATTAAAATATATCTACCGCATTAAAAATTATTTTTTGAAGCTTTTACTTTCGTGCCGATAACAAAGCTTCAATGTCATTGAACTCCAGAATCTGACGTGACTAGACAGTTGACGTGCACGCTAGATCATCGATTAAATAGAGTTACCAGAGTTAAAAAATATATATTTTTAAATTCTTTGTAGAGCGTAGAGCAACTGTGTACAGCAAGAACGGAGATTTGGCGGCTTAATAGAAAATTCAGAGGGAAAAGGACATTATCTAGAATTACTTAAGATAATACTATTAGATAATAGAATTACTTAGTCCATACCAACTGCTCCGGTGGTCCAGTGGCCAGGTATGTAGGACTGCGTATCCGAATGTCCTATGTTCGAGTCCCAGGTTGGCTCATGTTAAGTTATTGAGTTTTATGTTAAGAAATTCTCAATAGCCTGAAGCTGGAAGTTGCTGGTGTCACACTCGTGCTTCGAATAGAATGTAAAGCCAACGGTCCTGCGCCTTAACTCTCATCGGTCGTGTCGAAATATCATCCTACTACTACTAAGTTACGACGAAACAATTTTGTCCATCGATCTTGGGATACGTACGATCGCGTCGGTGACAAAATTGTCACTCGACACTCTCCAGTCTCCATACATATCTTACGTTTTCGCTCCCCAGTCGTTTTTCGGCTCACCAAACTTGGCCACCAAAATTGTTACATCAAATTGTATAACTGACTTAACTAAAAACTAGTAAATAATTCTTCTAATTTACAGCTTTGTAGTTATATGCCATAGAGTTTTTTTTGCTATTATAAATAAAAACTTTTTGAACTTCGTCTATCATATCAATATCAATATCTGTGTCGATGGCTGAAAAACGAGGCTCACCAAACTTGGCCCCCCAGAATTATTTTTTTCTAATTTTTAAATTTTTATTTTCACATATCGTTTGTTCGTCGTTTGTTCTTGATTGTTCGCCATAAATAATTGTTTGTTCGTCAATTGTTTATTTATAATTAAATAAACAAAAATGTACCCTCAAAATAGCCCCCTCAATCGAAATATATAATTTTTATTGTTACTAGGTGTCTTTAAATATTCATTAGTGTTTGTTCTTTTATAAAATACGTTTGTTCTATCGTCAAAGTGCTTATTTTTTGTTTAATTAACAATTTTCATTTGGCTCCCAGGATTAATATTTTTCTAAATATTTAATTTTTATTTTCACACATCGTTTGTTCGTCGTTTGTTCTTGATTATCTGCCATAAATAATTGTTTGTTCGTAAGTTATTTATTTAAAAATACATAATTAATCAAAAATGTAACCTCAAAAAGCAAAATATCCCAATCAATCGAAATTTATATTTTTTCTTGTTACTAAGTACATCACACATCTTTAAACATTCATTAGTGTTTGTTCTTTTATAAAATATGTTTGTTCTGTCGTCAAAGTGCCTTTTTTTCGTTTAAATGAAATTGTTTAATTTGCTGAAATAAAAAGACATCATGTAAGAAATTTGAATATTATGCAATCTACATATTTTTAATTTGTAATTCTATAACTTTAAAAGAAAGTAAAAGCTATTAAAAAAGTATCAATTATTTTGTTTTATTTTACGTGGTTCATTATTTAAATAAAACTATCTTTTCGGATTCTTTCGCGGACTTATTTTGATTTTTGGTTCCCGACGTTTCGAATACTTTACAGCAATCATGGTCACGGGAGAGACTAAGGTGTTAGATGTCTCAAAAGCATTATATAGTTGTTACAGACAGCCTACCCACAAAATAACAAAAATGAATTGAAAATTGGCATCTAAGTACCTTACAATATTTGTTAATTTTAATTTTAAACATTTTATAATTTTAATTATTGTATACTTGAAATATGGAATATTATTTATTTAATTTTAGCTATTATTATTATAATTATTACAACTTTTTAGAAAACTTATTATTCTATAATTGTTTAACAATCTATATTTTTAGTGTTACCATTATTATATTTATAACCATAAAGAAAAATAAAATATTAATTATTTAAGCCACATTATTGTTCTATGTGTACTTTAGAAATTTAAAATTAATTAAGAATTACATTTACAAATGAAAAATATTAATTTGAAATACTGTTATTTTGATCTACACAGTAAGAATTTACTACATCTAACTGTCTATTATGTTTAGATTTATTATTAGATTTTATAATATTAATAACAGGATCCCACGACGATGGTAGTACCCAGCCATCTTCCCTATTGAAATTTGGATGTTTTTTAATTTCTATGGCATCCCGAATCATTCTAGGGCGATATCGATTTTCTTTCGCGAGGATTTGGGGTCTATCGAAGCGAATATAATAAATCTAAATAATCTAAATAAACAATTTTATTAAAACAAATTATAGGCACTTTGACGATAGAACAAACGTAATTTTTAGCACCCCCTGGTTATCTTCTAGGACATTAATTGTTAACTGGCATACCGGTGTGCCTGCGACTCTCGAGCGAAAAATAGATAGCCTGTAATGTAAGAAAATAATAATGAACGACAGAACAAACATATTTTCTAAAAGAAGAAACACTAATGAATGTTTAAAGACACCTAGTAACAAGGAAAAATATAAACTTCGATTGATTGGGATATTTTGATTTTTGAGTTTTCATTTTTTATTAATTATTTATTTTTAAATGAATAATTTATGAACAAACAATTATTTATGGCAGATAATCAAGAACAAACGACGAACAAACGGTGTGTGAAAATAAAAATTAAAAATTTAGAAAAATACAATCCTGGGGGCCAAATGAAAATTGTTAATTAAGTATACAAAAAATAGGCACTTTGACGATAGAACAAACGTATTTTATAAAAGAACAAACACTAATTAATTTTTATAGACTACTAGTAATGAGAAAATATATAAATTTCGATTGATTGGGATATTTTGAGGTTACATTTTTGATTAATTACTTATTTTTAAATAAACAATTTACGAACAAACAATTATCTATGGCGGATGATCAAGAACAAACGACGAACAAACGATGTGTGAAAATAAAAATTAAATATTTAGAAAAATATTAATCCTGGGAGCCAAATGAAAATTGTTAATTAAACAAAAAATAAGCACTTTGACGATAGAACAAACGTATTTTATAAAAGAACAAACACTAATGAATATTTAAAGACACCTAGTAACAATAAAAATTATATATTTCGATTGAGGGGGCTATTTTGAGGGTACATTTTTGTTTATTTAATTATAAATAAACAATTGACGAACAAAAAATTATTTATGGCGAACAATCAAGAACAAACGACGAACAAACGATATGTGAAAATAAAAATTTAAAAATTAGAAAAAAATAATTCTGGGGGGCCAAGTTTGGTGAGCCTCGTTTTTCAGCCATCGACACAGATAATGATATTGATATGATAGACGAAGTTCAAAAAGTTTTTATTTATAATAGCAAAAAAAACTCTATGGCATATAACTACAAAGCTGTAAATTAGAAGAATTATTTACTAGTTTTTAGTTAAGTCAGTTATACAATTTGATGTAACAATTTTGTTATTTTATTTTTGAAGATATTCTTCAGAATCGTTGTGATTTGAAACTCGATACAACGAAAATGCGACACTACCAAGAGACAAACACATAAATGTTTAAATTAAGCCGGCCAGAGAATGAGCTAGAATACATTGCCGTGTTGCCATAGTAACCGTTGTTATTGTTTGACGTACATGATAATATTATTTAAGATAGAACACATTACACAGGAAGTGGAAAATTATAAAATTATCTAGCAAACCCGCGGCTTTGCTCGCGCTAAAACTACAACAAAAAACTTTAAAAAGGTAGGTTTCATACAAATTTTCATCCCTTATTTTATCTGCTCATGGGATGAATTTCAAAAAACGCTAAAGCACGTATTTATTTAATTGTATTGAAGAGCATTAATACCAAGTTTCAAAAAATTCGGATCATAAATATTTTTTGGGTTGTGTTATAACGTATATTCCCGTGGGAATGAGACAAACTCCCGCGGTAAAAAGTATCCCATATGTTGACCCGGCTAACCAGCTATCATCATACCAAATTTCATCAAAATCCCTCCAGTGGTTTTTCTGTGATGCGGTAACAGACAGACAGACAGATAGACAGACAGACAAAAATTCTAAAAACTATAGATTAGGTCTCTGTATCGATAATAAAGTCTATTTCAATAAGATTTTCCAAAAAATATTTAAGGTACAGATTCGACTCAGTTAGAATTTTATTATATGTATGATGTTCTCCTGACCGATTCCGGCCACGGCGGCCAATCTCATTGAGACTAGCCAACTGCGCAGGAGATATTATAGTGCACAAGTGTACGCGCAGACACAAGTGCACTCTCTATTCCTGTCACTCTCATACTCCAGTGGGACGACTACTCGACACGACCGGTGAGAGTTAAGGCGCAGGACCGACGGCTTTACGTGCTCTCCGAGGCACGGGGGTGAAACACCGCCAACTTCCCAACTCCGGGCTGTTACTGAGGCTTACTATACAGAAAGACTCAATAACTAAACTTGGCCCGACCCGGGACTCGAACCCAGGACCTCAGGATGTGCAGCCGGACATGCTAGCCACTACACCACCGAGGCAGTATATGTATAGATTACTGAATAATATGTAATGTACATTTATCTCAAATAAAATGTAAAATAACTTTGAAACTTGGTAAAAATATTATAAAAAAATAAACTTTATAATTATCCTACTCCTGATACTCTATATTCATCTCATTCTCTCGTAGGTTACTTTTCTGAAGTTTCACTTCTACCATGTATGAATTGCATACATACGCACTTTTAATTTTTTTACCTGACTGCGCGACGCAAAGGAGGGTAATGTGTTTATTATGTGGGTTTGTACATTTTCCGATTTTGATAAATAGCACGTCGTTTAATTCTCCATGACGCGCGGACGATGCGAATGTCTTACAAAGCATAAAAATTTGGAAAAATCAAGAAATGGAGACATACATACAAGTATGTACATACTCGCGGTAAGGATGAAAGGTGTATATCTCTGACTGCATAAGACTATATTCCTTCGTGGACTTATTTTCAATTTTTAGTTAGCTTTTATGCAGTTAAGTTAAGTTTGGAAAAAAAACTCAAGATATATAAACTCAAGATAAAATGCCATAAAATTTCCGTCCTCTTTGCAAAATACAAAAGAAGAGGAAACACAGTTATCTATACTAATATTATAAAGCTGAAGAGTTTGTTTGTTTGTTTGAACGCGCTAATCTTAGGAACTACTGATCCGATTTGAAAAATTCTTTTTGCATTTGATAGCCCGTTAACTGAGGAAGGTTATAGGCTATATATAATGTGGGATAGATTTGCTTTTGTCTAGGGACGAACCCGAAGCGATGCGAGGGTGAGTCGCAAGTGATATATAAAATACTATTATATAACGGACGGATTGAGACGGACTTTGCTCCATAACAGATATTAAGGAGTACAGTCCGTCTCACGAAAGAAATCCCGCTGCAAAAAGTGGAACTTGCATCAAAAGGATGTGATTTTCTGGAATAAACCCAAAGGATAACCATAATTATACAATTAAAATGTTTTTTATTTTATTTACTTTATTGCGATTACCTAAGACTCAGGTCTTGAGAAAACAAAATGTGCGAAATATGTATACAATGTATTATTTTATAATGTGTATCAACTTAATTTACAAAAGCAATAAGAATTCATTCTAAAATTATACATTGAAATTTTTGGGGAGTCTAAAGCCATGGATGCTAGCAACATTCCTTCGCATGACCGTCGCATAGCGCCACGTCTGCGAGGTAGATATGGTGACTAGATGGCTATTACTATCTATTAAAACCCAACGGAACCATCTGTCTCTAAATAGGTCGTAGCGGGAGCACTCAACCACGACGCGACGCCCTAATGGCTGTTCTCCCAATGGCTTGCTCTCAAGGTCCACTCAGACTCATTTCTATGCTACTATGGTCTGTGCTTCTTAACTCGTTCTTTACACTGAGAACTGCGTTGTTTTTGGCAACTATGTTATTTAAGACTTGTCTTTTAAACACTTATTTTAAGGCCAAATCTAGTACAAATATCGTAGAGATTGGGAATATTTCAACCCATTTGCATAATGTGCAACATATGAAAATAAATAAATATTACGTACATAATATCAGTTACTGTGGTAAATTATGAAACAAAGTTCCTTATCACAAGTTATACGCGGTACGCTTAGCGAATATGAGCTAGACGGAAAAAAGTATAATAAGTCAACGATTACGACACGCTTTATTATTTACTAAGACCTATGAGCAAGCCCATTATGTTGTGTAGGCCCTTTCGAAGTAGGTAAATAAGTTTATCCAGGCATACAAGTTTAACCAAAACTGCACATTGATTCAAGTGACACTGTCAAACGCCTTTTCGAAATCATCAAAGCGCGAAAGTATTAGCTGCTGGTTAACTGCTCTTCCTCGATTGCTGACGAACTCGGAAGATTGTTGCACTTTTATTTGTATCAGGTTGGAAGCCAAAAATAGTATCAGAAAACATTGATAAGTTAGTTCAAAAGGACTTTTACGACCACTTACATAAGATGATAAAACTTATCCCACCATATACAGGAAAGTTAGGGGTCCGATTAAAAGAATAAACACCTCAAATTATAATTTACGACTAGTGCGTGCTCTCTTATTGCAAACTTCTAGTAAGCCTTACGTAGCCGTATATACTGTAAAGCATTTATTCATCTACTACTCACTAGCGACTTACCCTTGCTTCGCTCGTGTGCATCCCGAGGTACGTTTTAACTTTTTTGCATGGAACCCCAATTCTTTTTATAAATTAAAAATAGCCGAAGTTACTCCTTATAACATCAGCTATCTGCCAGTGAAAGTCCCGTCAAAATCAATCCAACCGTTTTGGAGGTTAGCCGGAACAACACACATACATAAAACAATTTTAAAGTTGTGTTTTTCTTTATATAAGTTCATATTATGCATTTAGTAAAAAGCTGTTATTTTGACATTACAAATAAATACTTCAATTTTATTTACCTGTATTTATTCTAGAGTGTAAAATATTTCTAATCACTAATGACTCTGTGGTTAACATCTTACAGAACCATAGAGAAGTATTAGGTACTTTTTGTAGGAAGTTGACATTGATGACTGAAATTTGTGCATTTATTTGTCATCCATCAGTCATCCATGATTTGTGGGTAGATGGTAGATACTGGAATTGAGTATTTGATGTTTGTTTTTGCTCATTATTAAAAAATAAGTATAAATTGATAAAAATGTGGTTTTTAATATATACAAAATATTGCTAAGAATGAGATACACTGTTAAATAATTTTTTCATTGTGTTATTTCTCGTTAATTAGAATTAAAGAAAAATCGGTGAACTATTTCTTTGTGTGAGTTTTATAAAATATATATATATATATATATATATATATATATATATATATATATATATAATATAATATAAAGAAATATTGTATAGATTATATACTTTAACTTTAGTTGATGATGATCATATAGATTTTTAGCATCATGGAGAATGCTGAATCAAGTGGTAATTCAAGATTAATGCAAGAAGCACCTACATCTATGTGCCATCCATCACATAAAGTGCACAGATTTATAGCTTTAATATTGATGTGTTTTCTTTGTTTTGGTAAGTACTTTGTGTTAAATGTAGTAACTGCTTGAAATACATTCTGAGGATTTTTAAAATAAATATGTGTCAAGTTAGATATACAGAAACAAAAGTATATAAATAATTAGTACTTTTATTTCAGGTTCCTATTTTTGTTACGATACACCCGGAGCTCTGGCTGATAACTTTAAAGGTGATTCACACTTGAATACATCACAGTTTGCATTGTTATATTCTATATACTCTTGGCCAAATGTAATATTATGCTTCATTGGTGGTTATCTAATTGATAGGTATGTGTATGTTTTATAAAGTAAATTATTAGAGTTGTGATAAAGTGTCATATTTAATGATATGCAGGGTATGTTATATTTAATTCTTTCATTAATAATAAATGTTGATACTGTTTTATTTGTCTTTTATATTATATATAAGAGGCTGTGCGAGCCCACAGTGGTAGTGGACTATGGCTTGATCCCCCTCTAATTGAAGGGTGGCCAGTGCCCAGCAGTGGGATCTTAAAAAGGGTTGAATACAATAATTTTTATAGTAATGGAATTGATTACAAAATTAGAAAATCTTTTTAGAAATATCAACTAAGAAAAATTATCAAAATTTAAATTCTATTTCATGGAAATTAAAACAAATGATTGGACAATCTTATATGTTATAATTTTAAATTAAATAAATTGGAAAAAAGATATAGAAATATTTTTTCTAAATCGCAAATTGCTAATATGTCATTTTATTTTCATTATCTCCAAATATACATATCAAGTTATGCTTAATTACTTGTCCTCATTAATTTCAGATGTTTCGGTGTAAGATTAGGAACAATTATATATATGACTATTGTATTTATTGGAGCAGTAGTTTTTGCTCTAGGAGTCTATATAAATGCATTTTGGCTAATGATACTGGGAAGATTTATTTTTGGGTGAGTTATCAGTACACAATTTAAAGCTAAACAAGATATACACCATAATTATGATTTTAGTTTTTTTTTAATAATGGGAAATGCATTTACTACTTAGGCATACTACCTGTAAATACAGTACTACCCACTTAAACCTAGCAGAACCTCTCACGTCTTATTGGGGCTTCGCAAGATTGCTTACGCACTCGACCACGATGCCCTGACGGCAGGTCTGCCAAAGCTCACCACAACAGCCATGGGGTTGCTCTAATGGTTCACTCTGCTATTAGAGAAGTACCAGGAGCAATCCACATAGCAAACCTCCCACCTCGTTGGGCCGCCTCCCAGTGCGTTTCTTGGCTTCGCATTTGGCTGGATAGCTAAATGCAAATGAGACCCCCACCATAACAAGGTGAATACACACTGGGGGGATGATTTAAATATTCCTTAATAATATATGAGTTTGTTGTTTTGCATTAATAACACTAATTAATTACACTTCTCACTATCATAATTTCATGTTTTGATTAATAATTTGTAATTGTTTTCAGTATTGGTGGAGAGTCATTGCAAGTTGCAGTTAACAATTATGTTGTGCTATGGTTTAATGGAAAGGAGCTAAACATGGTCTTTGGGCTACAGTTATCATTCTCCAGATTTGGCAGTACTGTAAACTTTTGGGTGATGGAACCTATTTACAGATGGGTAGCCACCTATTATGGTGGCTATGAAAGGCTTGGTGTTGCTCTATTTATAGGTTAAACATTTTTTTTTATTTGGTAGAAGTATTCAGTTAGAGACTATGAATAGGTGATTTCCATACTAGTGTGAATATAATTTTTGATCTTAATTTAGACTTTGTCAAAATATAAGATTAAGGAATACACAGCTTTGGCACAGTAAGTAGTGCACATACATGTATAAAATGCATATACATGCGTATCTATAAAAGTTTTATTGTTTGTTTATATATATGATGTGCTTAAATTCATAAAAAACTAGTTTTGTTTTGTTTTTGTTGTTTTGTTTTTTTTAACATTACAGAAAAAATTATTCCAAGATAGACAGTTAAATGTTTTATGAAAATGTAAAAAAGATATAGTAATATTACTTAAAAATTGTAGAATAAATAAAGAAATAACCTTGATATAGTATTGATAACATTTGAATTAATAATAAATTAAAATTTACTAAAATCTGAGTAAACACAGTAAGGGTCTATATATTAGGGTGATTAGGATCTATATTTAAAACTAGCGATATAGCTTAGCCTAGCTTCTCTCGGGTGCATCCCTAAGTATGCAGATTTTGTCCACTATTTCATGGGTTATAATTTTCTTGTGCAGAACCCTAACTCTTTTTCTAAAATAAAAGTAGCCTAAGTTCATCCTTATATCTAGCTGCAAGTGAAAGTCCCGTCAATATCGGTCGAGGCATTTCGCAGATTAGAAGGAACAAACAGATAGATGGATAAAAAATTTAAAAATTGTTTTGTTCTTTTATGTACATATTTTCATATGCAAATCTGTTTTTGTGACAATGTTTGTGTTTCAGCCTCGATGACTTGCTTGGGATCTCTCATATGTGGGGTTATATTGGGGTGGATGGATCATAGAGCAGAGAGGATATTGAACAGGCAAGAGGAACAGTCCAAGGATGAACCATTCCATCTATTGGATGTATTACATTTCAAACCCGTTTTCTGGCTTGTGTCTCTTATTTGTGTGGCATACTACTTGGCTATATTCCCCTTTATTGCTTTAGGAAAGTAAGTTCAGTTATTATGTATGTTATTATTAATAAAAATTATGGTTTTGAATAAACAAACTTTCACTATATTTTATAACATGTTTTTATATTATTTTTATTGCTTGTTTTAGACTCTTCTTTGAAAGAAAATTTGACTTTGTACCACAAGATGCAAATACTGTTAACTCAATGGTGTATCTCTTATCGGCTGCATTGAGTCCATTCTTCGGTATTCTTATAGACAAGACTGGGAGGAACGTCACTTGGGTCATTCTGAGTATAGTCACTACTATTGGATCTCATTTTCTACTCGCGTTTACTTTTGTCAATCCATATGTAGGTGTGGTGAGTATATTTTTATTATTTAAAACTTAATCCATACTAATATTATAAATATGAAAGTGTGTTTGTTTGTTCTTCTTTTACTTCGAAACGGAGTGACGGATTGGCGTTATTTTTTGTGTGGAGATAGTAAGAGGGTTGGAGAGTGACATAAGTTACTTTTTTCAGCGGGAGATTATCTCATTCCCACGAGAAAACAAATTATTAGATAACACAAAAAAATAAGATCAGAATTACTTGAAATTTGGAATACCAAATTTCAAGTAATTCTGATCTTATTTTTTAACATTAATAAATGTTCTTCAATACAATGAAATAAATACATATTTTAGCATTATTCGAAATTCACCCTATAAGGGGGTAAAATAGAGGTTCTGCTATTTTTTATATGAGTTAAATTTAAGTATAATATTCCAAATTTTTTAATTATAAAAAAGAAAATTGTAGTTAAAGTGTTTAGTATTTTGTAATAATACTCGTAAATAGTACTGTATAGAAAGAATAATTTTGTTTTAGATATCATTGGGAATATCATATTCATTGCTAGCAAGTGGTTTGTGGCCACTAGTTGCAATGATTGTTCCAGAAAACCAATTGGGCACTGCTTTTGGAATGTAAGTTTTCGTTTAAGCATTAAATATTTTGCTTTAAATCACATCTGATCATGAATTATGAGTAACTTTAGAGCTGTTTAAGAAATCGAAATGAAACTTGGCTATGTTTTAAAATCTGATTGTTAGTTGAGCAATAAACAAAATAAGCCGTTTTGCCCATAACAATGTGTATACCGTTAGTATTATCACAGTAAAAAAATCCATACATAGGGCAACCCTAAAGCGCTTTCCCCGAATATTATATAAAAATATGTAAGACAGTCGGGTGCGCCAACTGCGTTTTTCCGTACATCTAGATGCCTTCATTAAAGGACTGTATGGATTAGTAATAATTTCTGTATAAATTGAAAAAAAAAGTATTTTCGTAGCAAACAATAAACATATAATGGAATGGTCACTTACATAAATATTTCATTTTGTCTTAATTTTTCAGCTGTCAAGCTGTACAGAACCTAGGACTGGCCACGGTTATCATTTTCGCCGGCATGATTGTGGATAAATATGGATACTTGATGCTGGAAATGTTTTTCCTTGGATGTCTTTTTGGTGAGAATAATGATAGTTTTCGAAATAAAAATTTGTAATAAAAATATTTTCTAACGTTTTATTCTTTTTTAGTGTCGTTAATAGCGGCAGTTCTCATTTATATTCTGGACTCGGCGAACAACGGTGTCCTCAACCTGTCGCCAAGTAAGCGGGAAGCTTTAAAGGCGTAAGTGTAAATCTCATTATTATCTTTTATTTTCTTTCATTAATTTTCATTTGGGGTTCGCAATGTAATGTGTTCATAATTAGAATGTCCGACCTGACCTTCCTTTTTAAAAAAGCATAAAAAAAACAATAATTGGGATATACACAATTGAGTAAAAACAAAATCGGTACAGCCTATAATGCAATACCACCGAGAAAATCTGGCCAGTAACTTAACAGTCGTTAACGAATTTAACAGTAGTCTTAACGTATTAACAAGAAAGTTTAAATTAAGTTCTTAATCCTTAAAACTTATCATGTAATATACTACCATAGAAACCTTATTGTTTTTATATCTAAAACTGACAACTAGCAAAATGATGCTTTTGCAGACCAATCGCCCGGACAGAGGAGACGGCGAACCTTCTAGAACACGCAGACAGTTCCGGCTCCGAGCAGGACGACGTGGACGCGGGGAGCTCCCCCTCGGTGAGGGAGTCCCCCCGCGAGCAGTCCGACCGCATCCGCTCGCGCTACATCGCGCAGATACTGCCCGCCACCGTCCCGGACAGGCCGTAGACTTGCGTGTGTCACACGTTTTACTTGCAGGTGACATCTATTATATATTATTTATAAATGACATGCAAGTTGTAGTAGATGCACATGAGTAATAATATATCTATAAAATATACCTATATAGACAAATCTTCATAGAAACGATACACTGTCATGAGGCGGTGGTGTGTGCGTTTTTTTTGACATGTTCGTCATAATATCGTTTGTCAACAGCTCGAACCGGAAAAAATAGGTTTTTCAACTGGTAGCGTGTAAATGAAGTCGTTGGTTAGCTGTCACGCACATAACGTTAAGCGGTTGTATGAAGCTTTATCTGTGTAGGGACATTTATACTTGTGGTAGATGTAAGTGAGAGTGAAGTTACACTAATGGTGGGGTGCTCACTGAAAATTACATTAAAAATGTGTTAAAATAGTTGGCCTCAAAAACGTGATTTTTTTGTCTTGATTATAAATTATTTACAGTTATTGAACCTTTTAATTTCATATTAAAAGGTGCAATTACAGTAAATAATTTTCAAGGTAAAAGTTATTTTTGCATGTTTAGTGGGCATTCAACCTTATGTAATTTCATGGCTCGCAGTATATAGTAGGTGAATAGAAGCACTTTCAAGTTTTGATGATGTGGCGTTTTCTATATTTGAGGCCGTCAGTGCAAAAATGATCTAACCTAAATTTTTGAATATTTTGTTATTGACACACTTTGATGAGTACTTATAAAATAGGCACATTCCAACAAAACATTACTAAATATACTCATTATTTCCATACTGACCATTGATTCTGTGAGAGCCGACAAAGATATATCGTATCTACCATTGTTCGATGTATCGACAATAGCATAATCGTATTATGATCGTGTCGGTATGTATTTAAACAACATTATATAATATTAGTGTAGCGTTTAACTAAAAATATTTCTGAATTTTTATAATGATTTTAAAATACTGTGATATTTACATTTTATCAATGACATTCAAGCAATTACCGTTTATTTGTTTATAAAGAAAAAAAAAAGTTGTTCATCTAAAAATACTTTATCAGATCAAAGCTCTCAAAGCATAATATTTCAGACTTAACTGTTTTGTAATGTTTGCAAGAAAACGTGTGTAATTAACGTGTAGTGATTAAATGATTATATCCAGATGTTGGCAGTTCCTTGGACTGCAAAACTTCAGGCTATCTCTGGATATTCATATCATATTTTTAGTATGTATATAAAATGTGATATATTATTTAAAACTATGCTTAAAATAATATATAAATTTAAGTTAAGCGCAAGCCGTATCATTTATAGTCTGAATAAGAAGCCTGGAGGTTTGCTCTCCGTGTATTTTTAACCATTGACTTATAAATGTATGTAAATATGTACTGTTAATTAGGTATAAATGAATTTCGACTATTTTATAATAAATATAATTAAATGAATTATGTAACGCATATTGGTTTTTATTTAAAACTTCTATTAAATAAAACAGAAAATAAACTTTAGTATTCACAAGTAACAAAAATCTATTTACATTATATTTTGATTATTTTTTTAAAATGTAATAATTTAATTTATTAAAATAAATTCTTAAAGAAATCCTTAAATCAGAACCAATAGGTCATTTTTAAGGTCCCATCCGTGTCGCGTTGCGTTTCTAATATACTAGCTTGGCGAACCAATTTACGCATAGAATTTCGACGTATAGGTTGCATATCTGGCAGTATGTCTTCAACCGAAGGCGCTTGCGTCAATTCAAGTTGATCCAAGTTTTCATAGGAATCGGCCTTCGGAATGATTGTTCTAAAAAAAAAAAACGTATTAACAATGCTTGGGTATTATATTTCGTATATTTGAAGGGCTTCCGTTAATCTATCGGATTGATGTAAGCATAAACATTCTGACCAAAATATAGGTCATTTATTGTTAATTTGTGTTATCTCGGAGCTTCATGTACCACAACACAGTATGCAGTGAGATATATAAATTATATATAAATTAAAACCATTAGCATTTAGCCGTAGCTTCAAAGTGTTCTCACAATAGTTATAGCAAAAAACAAATGTAAAAAGAGGTTCAAGTTCTGTTTAAATGATTCTCTTTCCGTAGTAATTTCTAAAATTTCAGCTATAACAATGTACATCGTTCTTAGATAAAAACAGCGATTTACCCTCGCTCGGGTGCGTCCTTAGATACGTCTTAATTTTTTAAGCGGAACCGTAATTCTTTTTCTAAAATAAAAACCTGAGTTACTCCTTATAACATCAGCTATCTGCCAGTGAAAGTCCCGTCAAAATCAGTCCAACCGTTTCGGAGATTAGCCGGAACAAACAGACAGACATAATTTCATATGCATATAGTAAAAGGTTATTATTTTGACATTACAAACAGACACTTTATACGATTTTATTTATCTGTATAGATTAAAATAAAACATGACAACGAAAGATGTCAAGCCCTCCTGTGTAGGTTTTAGTTCACACAAAAAGTAAAGGATAACTTATAATAAAAAAAAACTGATTTAAAAGTTATTTAAAATTTGAATTATTGAAAATATAAATAGACTACCTTAAAATTGAACAAGTAGAGACAAGAAGACTACTCTGTACTTAACATTACATCATTCGTAATACAAGTTACTCGTTTTCGACATAACTTTTCTATTGAAAACATTCACTTAATCAAGTGTGTCAACATTAAACAAAACTTTTAGACTGTCTGAAAGGTGTGTATTGTAGAGTTTTGTATTTTAATGAAGAGTTACAGCATGGTATAAAAAACATGATATATGTGTTACCTCGGGCCACCACACGCGAGACAGTCTTTATACGTCCAATCCTTGCCGAATTCTTCCCCTTCTTCGGCTGTTTGTGGTAGGGGACAATGTAGCGTTTCAGGTAAACGAAGAGCTGTTAAACCACCAATAACCGACACTGCTCCCATAAGTACCAATGGCAGCACAAGATTACTGGTGCCCTACAAAGTATATAATATTTATGTATATATAATATCCTCTAGACCGTTTTCGGTCACGGCGGCCAATCTTACTAAGACTAGCCTGATGCACAGGAGATATTATAGTGCACAAGTGTTCGCGCAGACACAAGTGCACTCTCTATTCCTTTTACTCTTAAAGTCCGATGGGACGATATTTATACGATCCGTGAGAGTTATGGCGCAAGGCCGACGGATTTACTTGCTTCCCAACTCCAGGCAACAACTGAGAATATGTTAACAGAATAACCCAGTAATTAAATTTGGCCCGAGCTGGTACTCGAACCCAGGACCTCCGGATCTGTACATGCTAGCCACTATACTATTGAGGCACCGAGCCCTTTATGTATATAGTGTTAACAATACCAACACCTTTTTAAGAGAAGGATTACAAAAGGTTCTTCTAAACAACGTAGAATGGGAGTTCTAAGTTGAATTTTTCAACTCAATTGATTAGAATGGAAATTTGAAGAGAGTTTAAAAAAGTCTTAGTGGAAGTTCTTACTTTACTTAGTCCATGCATGTTTCTACCTTTGGATAAAACATGCATGGACTAAATTCTTTTAAATTGCGAAAGAAAAGAATTTAAGCCTGCTCATTTTTGAAGGAAACTATAGGAAAATACAAAGTTATATTTTGTCTATTTCTCGTAGGTATTATCGGCTCAACGTTATTTGAGTCTGGTTTAAGGTAGCGTGAAAGTAATAAATCCAATACAAAATGTTTTTTCAATTCTGTGACAAACTCAGAAACTTTTTTTTTCTCTTCTTAAATAGACAGACAGAAAGACAAAATACATTACATCTCAATTTCCATATTTTCCTAATACACAACATTTTAAAGAAGAATCTTAATGGACAAAACTTCGTTGGAAATCTATTATCTGGATACATTTATAGATTAGTACCTATGCTGCTACCTTGGCTACTTTCTTTTCTAAGATAATCGTCACATTGCACTACAAGGAAGTTTATTCAACAAGCCTTATTGCCCGCGTTACATATTATTATTATTTCCAGTATAAGAATACTGTTAGATTCATATAGATGTTTTAATATAAATTCAATTGAAATACAAAAATAATTAACATATATTTGATTAATATTATTTGGCTTCATACTAGAGCCTAATCATATGTTTAAAGTTATGATTTTAATGAGAAAAGTTGTTACCAAATAATTAATGAATGGTATAATAATTAATCCAAGTCCACCGATGTACGCCGAAGTTCCAATACCTATCCCTCGAAGTTCCGTTGGATATAATTCACCAGCGTAAGGATAAATTATCAAAAATGATGCCGATATAAAACATTTTGATATTAAATATAAAATCAACGTTTCTGTTTCAGCGTCTGTAAATAAAAAAAAAATGTGATCGTATGTATGTAATTGTTTGGGTTAAGGAATTTATTTTTAAAGCTAAATGTCTAATTTTTCGAACAAGTTCTTAAACTCGTCAAAGGTTAAAACGTTAATATAGATAGGTATATTTGAAAATGAAAATGATCATTGACAACCTAATTATCCCTTGGCAATACGGTAAAACAAAACATTTTGATTAAAAATGCATGTTTGAGAAAAATTAAATAGTTTTCGAAACATATGTGAATTATGCCAACCTGCCAACTTGGCCAATGTTGTGCAATACCTGGTTCCACCTAGGATTGGGAGGAAGACCGTGGCCAACAGTTCGAGGTTAAATGAGCTGGTTATTGTTATATATTTTATATTTATACAACGATCCATTTCTATCCTAATACAGTTTGTGAATGAGTGTGTTTGTTAAGTACTTCATAATACAGTATCGGCTCACACTTTATATCTTGGATTAACACGTAAGCTATTTTTATCGAATGATTTACGCATGACGTTAGAACTAGATTAGTAGTTTTCTACATTTAGATATATTAGAAAATATATTTAAGTTTAGACGAACTCTGACGAGAGCCAAAACATTTAACTGGCGTTGTGAACATTAATATCAATATATCATATAAAGAAGTAGATGCATATATATATTAGATACATTGACACCGTACTTTAAGAACTTCCATTTATTATTATGAATACATATAGGTACTAATATGAATATTACCTGCTGGCAAAAGGACAGTGACGATGCAAAAGATCCCACTTATAACCATCGACAAACACAATGGCCAACGGCGTCCAACTCGGTCCATTAAATACCAACATACAATGTAGCTGGGGATTTCTACGGCTGATGACAGGAAAAAGCTCATGTACTGATTACTCCCGATTGCTGGTCCATAGTAACTTAAGCCTACATACACCATCTCTGACGCACACCAGTTTAATGTAATTAAGAATGTTTTGAGTCTCATGTTTGGAGTTCTGCACAAAGCAAAGACACTGACCGACTTTGTCTCTTTTACTCCCTGTTCCTTTTGTTTCAAAACTTGTTTTTGGAGTTTTCTTGTATATTCTTCTGGGAGTTCCTTGCCATTAATCCTAGCAATATTTTTTAAAATATCATTGGCTTCCTCTAATCTTTCTCTCATTAACAACCATCTTGGCGATTCTGGCAATACAAACCAATAAAGATAGTAAAAGAAGAAAGGTACTGATGTGGCTAATGCTAGTGATCTCCAATCTCGTAACATGTATGTTACAACTGATAGTAAAATTAGGCCCAGAGTGTAAAATATGCAGGTCATGACCGTTACAAAGGATCTGTAATTTGGTCCCGCTAACTCTAATGCTAAAATGTTGACAATTTGTTATAAACAAATTTAAGAAAATGTAAAAACAAAAATGTGAGTGTGTACTTATGTACGCACGTAAGAAGTTATACTTCTCTAGCGTAACAGAACAAAAATAGCTAAAGATTTCATCCCGTATGTCACAACTCTCTGTTTGTAAAAGGAATACAGCTAACTTCATTATGCCGCTTTTTGGCTGTTGGTGTGCGCGCGCATCGTAAAAATTTTACTCTCATATTTTTTTCCAAACGTGCCAAAAGAAGTATAACTTTTAAAAAAACAAATATATAATAGAATTCTTTTTTCTAAATACTTACAGATAATAAAAGGTATTTGGTAGACAGCCGGAATAGTCAAACCAACAATAACCCTTGCTAAAACCCAAAACCAGTATTCATGTGCGTAAGCGGTCATCATACTACCAAGTAGTAACGTCGATAAACATGCGAAAAATGATTTTTTGCGTCCTATACGATCATTTAAAAGTCCAAAAGAGTATACACCTATTGGTCCTCCAACGTTTAAAGCTACTAAACCAAGTGTGGGATATACATCATATTCGCAAACTAAATCGAACTGCAAAGTAAAATATAGGTAACATTATTACAAGAAACGTTTTATGAAGGATCTAAATAGGAAGATATTAATATAAATAAAAGTTTATTATATCATATTAATATAAATTAACCTTACATCAATCACAACAGAAGAAATAACTTCTGTTCTATCGTACTCATAGCCATCGAAGCATGGTTCTACAGGCCAACTTTCGTTCACTTCAATCGGTTTGTCTGCATTTAACAGCGTGGTCCAGTTAACGGAATATCGCAAACATCTTTCAAAAGTTGTATTCTGATCTAGCTATAAAAATAGGTTAATTAGTAAATTAATTTTAAAGTTATGTAAATTATATTTACGGACATGTTTGTAATATATATATATACCTTACGTGGAATAGATAACATTTTGCGGCTTATTTGTGACATATTTTGTAATTCAGGAACCTGACACCAGTGATCAGGGGTATCAGTCATGAAGAGTTGATTAAATGCACAGAAACCACAAGGCAAGCAAGCAGGCAGGCATACGAACCACAATAAACATTTTTGGTATATTCCAAATTCACCAATTTTTGGTAGTACGTCATCCAAATCGATAGCGTCATCATTGGTCTCTTTAACCTTCAAAAAAAGGCAAATAATAATGTTTATGAGATTTTATTTTACGAGATACGGATATCATATCTCACATACACTAACACTAGTTTTTGCACAGACACGAAAACGAACATTTTATATTACCGGTGATTTATCCTGAGCACTGTATTTTCGTGAATGATTGGAATTGTTGGGCATTATTGATTGTTTATTTACTGGATTTACTACTATTAATATTCGAACCACGAAAGACGTCTACACGCGTCCAGTAGTTATTAAACTACCTTGGTATTGTGCGAAGCCTTATAGTATTAATCTAATTGATTAAAGAAAAGTATTCTGTAAATGTATATAAAACATACCAAATGTAATCAAGCAAAATACTTATATGTATTAATTAAAACAGTATCTATTTCATATAGTTTATAATATTATAATAACGATTATTTTAAAAAATTCTTATACACGACAATTATAAGGGATATTAATCATTATGTATACCTAAGTTACATAGATATTTCATATTTGCACCTGTACTAGATGATAAGGAAATTTTAGGTGTGTCAGTTATTAGATTGGTACTACTGACAGCTATTTGAGGTGGACGCTTAGGCCGCACTTGGGAGGCGGCACACCTTGTTCCTCCACAGACTGGAGGTATACCATGCGGGTTGTTCCTGGTACTTCTTGAATAGTAGAGTAGTCTGGACCGTTAGCGTGCAACTGCTTGGTCGTCGTGATTTGGGAGTGGGGAGGAAGACAATCTATTCCTAAGTTTGCCATGATTTAGTAAGTAAATGCTATACAGCCTTACAGTCCTGCAGCCCGATTAAGACCGGGAAGATTCTGTTGGGTTATAGTGGGTAGTATTAGCTATTCTAGCTGTTAAGTCTCCTGTATGTATGCAGGTGTTATGCGTAAATGCATTTCCCAACGTTAAAAAAGGCACCTTTGCCTACACTTATGAGCTTTTTTATTATTTACATCAGTTTTTTTAAACGCTGTCTGATGAATCGTTTCAGATATTTCAAGTTAGTTCCAGCGCAATTACAGGCAAGAGGCATATCATCTTAGTACTCACAGTGACAACGTACCGGCGGTTCTGTATTTTACCTAAAACCTAAGTGCATGAACTGTAGGTGATATGGGCGACAGGTACTGCTTTCCATCAGGTGGTCTGTCTGCTCGTTTGTCACTGAATCCCATAAAAAAAAAAGTATCATTATTCGTTTCATCGGATTTGTGCATTCTTGATTGATCATGAGTAGGATTGCCAACCGTACTATAATATCTGGTATTGTACTATATTTCGGGTCTATGTACTATATACTGTTGAAGAAATATATAGTACTCAAAAATACTATATTTTCAACACCGAAATCTAACAAACAAATCAGTCATTTTAAAAAGAAGAAAGAAACAGAAGTAGTGTCTCATTAATAAAAAACGAGGTTTTGATTTACCTTTATTAATTTAAAAATTGAATGTAATTACTACATAGTATAAAACAAAGTCGCTTCCCGCTGGCTGTCTGTCCATATGTATGCCTAGATCTTTAAAACTTCGCAACGTATTGTGATGCGGTGCGGAAATCGCTGCCTAAACCCTTTGAGCCACAACAAAATAATGTATTGTGAAATTGTGTATCTTATATAGCTCTACAGAAAAGTCCGCGATGGCATACGTCTATCTCTTAAGGATAACGTACTTCCATTCCATTTTAATACTTTAAAAAATTGGCAATTATAATGCGGTAATGTAAAAGCTATATTTATCGCGGAAATCATCCCTTAAGAGGGTGAAAATGGGGATGAAAGTTTATATTGGGAAGCAAGCTAAGGACGAACACGAACGAAGAGGGGGTAAGTCGTTAGTAAAGCATATTATGACACTTTTATTTTAGACAAAAAATGTAAACAAATGCAAAAAGTGCAAAAAAAATAATTGTTTTTATAAAAAAATAAGATCAAATATATCTTTGCCTATTTTTTGTTTTTTTTTTTCCATAAAGTACCTACTATATTTTTTTGAAGTGTAGGTACTATACTTTGTCGATCGATACAGGTAGGACGCACTGGTTATAGAACCTAGTCTTTAGGGACTATGGAACCGACGACGACGACGTCATTAAATATATAGATTTCTTACGAAATAAATTTTTCATAGCCCGTACATAGGTCATAAAAGTTAGGATACAAAAAAATACTATATAGTTTTGTTAAAATATTTTATTTCTGAAACGTAGATAAAATTGATACAAGTAATTAAAACTCTTAAATATAACTTAAAGTTTTTACATAACCAAGAAACTGCGAAAAATTGTCTTATTTTTAATGTAAGGATTGCGCGTTTTCCCACAACTTTCGTTATTGTACAGCGTGCTAACAATCTCGCATGCACCCTTTATTTAAATTATCTCATATAATAAATAAGAAGTTTTATTATACAAAAATCTCAAATACAAGAAATTGACGCCATAGTTACAACACAAAATTATAACTGTATAAAAATCGGTATTAATTTTTAAAGATTTCAATTTACATTAATCTAATTTAAATATATGTAACAAAAATAAGAACAAACACATTTCGTTTCTAATTGTCCACCAAACAGTATAAATTTCTATATATAACCTTTGGTAACAGAAATATTACATGTATAATAAGTATGTACATTATATTATATTCAACCTCTCCCTAGGAGTAGGCACTTTTAAATATTCCCATTTTATCAAGAGCAAGAAATTTTAAAATTCACCTTTTAAAGATTTTTATTAAAATGTTTCAAAATCGTTTATAAAATATGATATTATAAAATATATTTCGAAACAAGCAAATAAAATTTTTAACGATTGACAATAACAACTTTTAAATACCATTGGAGGTCGTTATAGAGCCTAATATTATGATCACTAACTTGTCAATAGTTTAAACTCTAAAATTCATTTAATTAATGCTGAAATATTACGTGGTGTAATTTTCTTATGATTAGTTCACTATCAATAAATGTCTCATTACGTTCCTGGAACTTTGTACGCTCACCACATTTATTCGCATCCCGTTGTTATATCTACTTAAATGAATTTATTTAATAAGGCAAGCGATTACATTAAAATAAGAGCGATGACCTACAATATGCAGGTTCATAAGAAAATCGTGCACCTTACATTCGAAGTTTCGTCTAGTGGTCACAAAAATCTCACTCTCACACCATAAGAAGTTATATTGACTGGACGTGGGTTGGGCATATTTGCACTGTATTTCATAATTTGTCTCGTTTTACACACTTTCACAACTTTTATCAATATAGTAAGTAATAGATACACTAGCAAATCGAAGTCCTTATCGAAAGAAGTAAATGTTTTGGATGGTACATGTGGTTGGGTGTAGTTGCTTGAAGGAATAATAATCTCTTTGAAGAATTAGCACATCAGACAATGTTTTTCTGGTGCTTATAATTTTTACAAATATTATATACAAGAGTGTCGTTACTACACTGGGAGAAAAGGCGCGCGAGCGCCGCCGGCCGACGCTACGTGAGTAGCTTGAAGAACATAATCCCTAACGAGATGTTTATAAACAGTACTAGGATCACTAATTGCTGTCGTGAGAACCAGTCCTGAAACAGAAAAACGTACGTTATATACAGATAAATACAAATACACAGGTTTATTAAAACAGTAAAATGAAATCTTAACTTAATTCAAACTAAACTTTATGAGACTTCTACCTACTATTGGTATTAAAATGTTTTTAATAAAATAAGTTAACATGTATTTTCAAATATGATTTAATTAATTCAAACTTAATATATCACCTTCACTTGTGGACTAACTAAATACAGGAGGGGGTTGGCTCTCAGCTTCTCGGACTCCTCGTGCATGCGGCGCACTTCCTCGCGGCGCGCCGAGCCCAGCGCCGACACCTCCTCGCGGGACATCCCCCCGCCGTCCGGTAACCGCGGCATCCCTGCAACGTCCGGTAGAGACTTCTTGCGTTGTAGCGTTTGTGGAGTGCTTAACATCTGTAAACATTGCGGGTTCGTAACATAAAAAAAAACGTCTTTATATCTTTGTAAATGTATGATATATATATATATATATATATATATATATATATA
The DNA here is from genome assembly GCA_033884665.1 of Argynnis bischoffii washingtonia. Lineage (NCBI taxonomy): Eukaryota > Metazoa > Arthropoda > Insecta > Lepidoptera > Nymphalidae > Argynnis > Argynnis bischoffii. The sequence goes on from CM066609.1 coordinate 7,237,209, forward strand.
TATATATATATATATATATATATATATATATATATAACATGCACCTATTAATTTAAAATAAAAGTGTGTAAATATTAAGACCAGTTGTCACTAGTAATTTTACATAATCCGATTGCACTGAATCGTAGCTATATGTTAGTATGGAGAGGCATGTCACTATATTATTTTATGCATGCAGACTGATTTCTTATATAGAAGTACACATATTGCATATACTATGAAGGACACTAACAAAAGAAAGCTACTGAATGCCATTAAACATATGTTAATGAATACAATATGTTATTATTAGTCATTAGAGATAAATAAGTTTAAATCCAAATGCAAAAGAATAAGTAACGAATAAAAATTATAAATATCTAAACGTATAGGTACTGCGTTCGTCTACTTTGTATCTGATTTGTTGATATTCATTATTTATTATGTACATGAAATAAGTTTTCGTTATGTATATAAATGTAAACTAAACGATGTAAAATTGATAATTACTATCAAATATTTTACTCTTTACCTCTACAGGAGGTACATTAATCCAACTCTCAGAGGCGCGGCGAGCCAAAATAGCCGGCGAACACATAAGATCCTCATCTTCCTCCTCGTCTGCTTGATACCACATTTTGCAATAAAACTATAATATCGACTTTAATATCACACAACTGTTAAGTTTTTATAGTAAAATTTTGTACCGATTATGATTTTTTGAAATTCGTTTTTTTTTCGTAACCTTGTTATTGATAACGGTTGCGTTAGTTTTAATTAAAAATTAGAACTGATAATTTCTATTTATACATTTAGCGAATAGATGATGCGCGGAAAGCGGCAGCGAATGACTGTCTCAAATTAGAAATAGAACGGGCTGACCGGCCGAGCTCCGCCGCCCACCGCCTACATAACGAAACGTAAACTAGCGCCCACCTATATGTATATGTATATTTACTGTGTAGCGTATAATGTATATAATATATACATTTCACGTATCACTGATGCAGATGTACTAACAATGTTTGTATCATAAAACTCAAAATGAAATGGAACAAGTTACTAACAAATAGTAGCAATTAGGATTTTATTGATTGTAATTTCGATTAAAGCAGAAGGTACCTATGAAGTATGAAGTTTGTTATATAGTGTGTTTCTCGCTAGTTTAGTTAATCGCTATAGGTATATATTTATATTAAGGAACGATAGATGGTTTTTATTTGTGGATAATGTGGAAAAAATATAGACTACACCTGTTGCTGTGAGTTGCTATTTTTTTCTAATTGCCCATAGAGTTCTTAGCTAACCAGGCTACTAATAAGAAAATCGCACTACTTATAATAAAACTATAATTTATAAAACAAATCAAAATTATATAACGGTAATATTTAATTTTAAAGTTGTTATTTAATTTTAAAAAAATTTCAACGTCTAGTTGAAATAAAAAGAAATATGATTAGAATAAATAATATATTACATATGTATGCAAACCACAATGATATTTAGTATCCTAAACCCACTATATGCACAATGTACATGGGTATATGTAAGTGGATGAGATCAAGTAGCTTTTAGTATACATTGTTAAATAACTATCAATGCTTGCTAATACTAGAAATACTTTTTATTTGTAATGATTTAATAAACATAATATAAATATTATTCTTTACAAACCTTTCGGCCTCCGCCACCGCCTCCCGTCGGCGCTGGAGGCGGTGGTGTTGGATTTTGTGGTACGAACAAGCTTTCGGTTCTCTTTGGTTGATATGGCGATGGAGTAATTTCTTGTCCAAGATTTCTTTTCCGTAGAAGGGAATCTTCAAAAGGTTGGTTTTCCCTTGAAGCAGCACGTGAAATAGAACCACGGCCTGAAGCTAAATGACCATTGCCAGCGGGAGTAGCCGCTCGAGAAGGTGGACGCGAAGAAGTTATCGGTTGTGGCGCCACAGAACCAGCCCTGGATCCACCACTAGGAGGCACAGCTTCTACTGATGGCTGTCTTGATCGCCTGCCATAGCGATCCACGCTTGAATCTCTACTAGGAGGTCGTTTATAGTGGTCAAAGTAATCGATGGAAGGACGTGGTCCCTGTTGTCTTAAGTCTCGGTCCCCATTCATTATATCTTGTTCAGTTGCTGCAGGTGGACGATTAGATTGCTGATCCATTGCTCCTTGCCGGTAAAGCTGTTTATCTGGTGTTTGTCGGTACCCTTGTTGGTTAGTCGAAGTTTGCCGATACATTTGTTGTTCTTGTCCTTGTCCTTGTGTATACATTTGTTGGTCGGCTGGTTGTCGGTATCCTTGGGGATCCATAGACTGTGAATAGCTTTGATGGTCTACATTTTGAGCCTGTCTGGCTAACGCCCCTTCTGAATGGACGGTACCTGTACGCAATTCATTTCTTCTATAAGCTGCCATACTACTGTCGACGTATGTTTCAATTTGTGGTTCATTCATAGGTTGAGCTAAAATACTTTGCCGTCTCGAAAGTCCTGGAGGTGCATTCCAGTCCTGAGATGGTCTTTGATTTGTTGATGGTCGTGTGGAAGACGAATATCGACGGTTTTGGTTGGCGTATTGTTGATTGCTGTGATCAATGTTTTGTGTTTGATAGGAGGATAGCGGTGGTTGGGTTTCCGGCATATATCCACTTGGTGGATTATTTGAATATAGTTTTTGTCCTTGTATTTGATTTTGCACACTTCCAGGACCCGTCCATGTATCTTGATTAGTCTTATAAAATTGATCGTATTGAGGATTAACATTTCTATCAGCAGAACTGTAGTTAGGACTAGTAGAATATCGTTGGTCCATTGATTGGCCTGTATTGTGATACTGAGTTGATGGTCTTCTTGACGACACCGCATTTGGTATTTTGTTCATTTGAGGAATTTGTGAATGCATCGGAGGGATATGATTTGGAATGCTCTTTCCGTCCATGATCTTTTCGGTTTCTTGTGAAGGGGGTGTAGGATTAACTTGTTGTTCATAAACTTTTTGTCTATACTTCTCTCTTAACCCTATTCGGTCAAAGCCGGGATGCTTAAAATCTGGTGCGAACTGCTTAGCAGTTGTTTGTGCTATATCACAGTCATCTTTAGCTTGGTCTGCTGCTTCATCAGCTTGCTCGGCCTTACCTCGAGCTGTAGCGGTTCTGTTAAAAGTAAGGTTATCATTCTTTTTAACAATAATAGTAATAATAATATCCTCCTGATTGATATCGACCACGGCATGTAAGAAGTGAATCTAATATACACATATTTATACTAGCAATTGATTTGAATTTAATAAACATATCTAAATTTACTTTTATTCAGGATTTTTGTATATTTCATTTTATTTAACTACTTTTTATAATGTAAGATAGTATCATATTACAAACCTAGAAATAGCAATATCGGCCTTTTGTAATGCTATTTTTGATGCACGCTGCGCTGCATTCACTGCAGAGTCAACGCGTTCCCGGAATTTAGCCGAGCGCATGAGAAACATATGTTTGCGCTTTTGGCTAGTGATGAGCACGTTGTTCTTATATTTGCCTTCTTCTTTCGTCCCATCTCGGAAGGTAGTCACACCGTAGCCGTATTTCCTATTCGCGAACCACTCGCCCTCATATCGGAGTCCATCACTACGTTCACTTACACCGAATCCAGTACGTTTATCGTTCTTCCACTCGCCCATATAAGTTTCAGTTACACTGGCATCTAGATGTTCATTCTGAAACATAAAATAATATAATTTTTATTATGTAAAACTTGTTTGTATTTCAAAATTATTGAAAAGTTTCGAGGCATCAATGCAGTATTTACACTAAAAGTCAACCAGTTTTTTCAGTTTATAAGGAAGCTTCCTACATTTTTAAAGGTACATTAAAGAGAATAAGCTATTTACTTCCTTCTCATATAGTTCATACAAAATAAGTTCTATATGATCTAAAACCATTTTATAGAACAACTTTTACGAAATCCAACTATTAATGAATATTTTATTTAATCTATGACATAAACTATGTATATTAAAACATTTTAAATTTGTATTGACGTAAGAAAAACTCACATTAGATAGGTAAGTATTAGCTCTACATTTTTGTTGCAACTAATTTGCTTAAGCTAATGAAAATTGCTATCATTTATGAGTTTTGTTATTTCTTTCGATCATGCATATTACAACATAGGCAATGTTATGCATGTTGGAGGGTCTTTTCAACGCCACAGTATGTTATATAGGCCAGAATATTAATAAACTCACTGATTAACTTTACACATCGTAATACAAAGTACAAGTGCGTATTAATTCATTATTGTTATTTTTAGTATTTAAGGCTTACCTCAACAATGAAACTGTTGTTCGAGTTTGTATGCAAGGAGACTCGTGTCGTAGCAGAGTGCGTGCTCTCGACCGACGACACCCATGATGAGGCCGACCCGCCCGAGCCGCCGGAACGCACCGAGCCGGTACCGCGCTTGTCGAGCTCCCCCGTGCTACGTTGTTTGCGTATTCTCTGAAATCACATGAACATTTGTATGATATATTTTAACTAGCGGCTTACTCTCGCTTCGCTCGGATTCGCCTGTAGGAAAACAAAAACAAACCTGTCCCACGGGAATCGTACATTTTTCCGGGATAAAAAGTAGCCTATGTACTGTTATTCCAGAATATAATGTATCTCTGTGCCAAATTTCATCCAGATCCATTCAGCCGTTCTGGCGTGAAAGAGTAACAAACATCCATACTCACAAACTTTCACATTTATTATATTAGTAAGGCTTTAAATATAGGTCATTACTGCATATACATATGTTTATTGAAATATACTCTATAAAAGATGTACGAAGTACTGAGTATGAGTTACACAAAACTATTTAAATGACTTCGCTATATCGCGTTAATCGAGTACCTAATAACTAGTAATATCTAGTCATTCTATTGCATTGTGTTATATTTTACTACCGATTCACTCTCGCTTCACTCGGTTTCGTCCCTAGTTACGTTTTGAACATGTTTGTGTTGTATACTGTAAACACTGGCTTAAGACTGATTTAAAGGAAATTGGTGAAATGAGCCCTTAATGTAACGAAAGGAAGATAACGTAGGGTAATCGTAAGAGACATTGCAGTGTTCACCGTGATATGATAACTTAAACTTTATAGTAAGACTAGCGACTCAACTTTGCTCCGCTTGAGTTAGTCTTTACGTTTTAAGGTTAGATTCGACTTAGAATTTTCTTATACGTATAGATTTACACTTTATTACTTTAATATTAACTGGAATATACTATATCGAACTCATTTTCATTATTATCGCTCAGTAACTTTTTGCTCACCCAATGCCATGGGAATGACATACGTATATCATCATCTCTATTGCAAGAAATAAACATGTATTATTTGTGTTTGAAAAAATATATATTAATAGAAACATATACATGAATAATAATTTTAAGAAATAAATTGATAATTATATTAGGGTGGATTAGAAATTTCATAAAGAATATTTTGGATGATTAGTTGAACTTATTGTAAATACGTGATCAGTATCAATTTGCAGGTAACAAAATCATCATAATTGGTAGGTACCTACATATATCGGTATTAATATTATAAACTAGTGACTTACCCTCGCTTCGCTCGGATGCATCCCTAGGTACGTTTTATTTTTTTTAAACGAAACCCTAATTCTTTTTCTAAAATGAAAGTAGCCTAAGTTACTCCTTATAATATCAGCTATCTGCCAGTGAAAGTTTCGTTAAAATTGATCCAGCCGTTTCGGAGATTAGCCGAAACAAACGGACAGACAGACAAAAAAAAATTGTGTTTTTAAATAAAACTGTCTTTTCGGATTTTTTCGCGGATTTATTTTGATTTTCGGTTCTCGACGTTTCGATTGCTTTACAGCAATCATGGTCACGGGAGAGACTAAGGTGTTAGATGTATCAAAGGTATTATATAGTTCTTACACACAGCCTACCCACAAAATAACAAAATGAATTCAAAATTTTGAAATTTGGCACCAAAGTACCTTACAATATTTGTTAATTTTAATTTTAAACATTTTTATACTTTTAATTACTTTTATACTTGAAATATGGAATAGTATTTATATAATTTTAGCTGTTATTATTATAATTATTACAATTTTTTAGAAAACTTTATTGCCATATACCACTTAAATAGGGTTTGCTGAATAATAAAAGCTTGCTTGAAATTTCGTCATTTTAAAACTTAGAAATAGCTAGTTTATGAGTTGAAATGCTACTAAACTTGTAGGCTACCTAATATCCGGAATAATTTAAGTGGTTCCCGTTGGACTCTGAGTTGTTGAAAGTTATTTAGGGACACTAGCAAGTAAGTTTGGGTAAAACAAATAAAAATTACTAGAGCACCGTGTACACAGTACGCATATACATAAGCCCGTACGTAGTAGGTATATACATAAGACTGTTGTAATTTTACTTAAAAGCATTTTAGTGTAACCAAAATAACATGATCTCAATAATGTCTAAATTAATAGATGGAAAAATTACTCTATTGTTTATAGCTTGCTAGATTTTGAAATAAATAAAATCTTACTTAAAAATATATTTGCTTCTACTAAATATCGAAATAGTATATAAATAAAACATATATTTAGGGATTCATAACTCAAAAGAAAAAACGAAACACTTATAAGTTTATTCGTGTCTGTTCATCTATATTCTCGTGTTATGATAGAGTTTGTTTAGAGAAGTGCGATAGAGCTTAAAATAAAGTATACAAAACTTCGTAATCCCCCTGAACTCCGAAATAACTTTAAATAAAAAATGTGACGAAAACTCTTTAAGCCATATTTATAGTTTATTATTTACATAATTTTTAATTTTTAATTAGACTATGTTTTTATTTAAGTAATTTAAATGTTTCAAAAAAAAAAAATCATCGCACATCTAACAAGATACAATATTTTACATTAATTTGGAAAACATTAAATTTCTTACCCACTTTATTGCTCTCGTCTATACGAACGAACTCTCATATTTACTACTAGCGACTCACGCTCGTTTCGCTCGCGTTCGTCTCTAGGTACGTTTTCACGGTTAGCTATGTTTAGGTATACATAAATAGTAGCTTGCTACTCCTAAGATATTCATTTAAATTATATAGCGATTTACCCTCGTTCTGCTCGGGTGCATACGCCGTACGCGGATATTGTTCACAATTTCATTGGTTTTAATTTTTTTTTGTGAAACCCTGATTGTTTTTCTATAATAAAAGTAGCCTAAGTTACTCCCTATAACATCAGCTATCTGCCAGTGAAAGTCCCGTCGAAATCGGTCCAGCCGTTTCGGAGATTAGCCGGAACAAACAGACAGACAGACAAAAATTGTAAAAAATGTTGTTTTGGTATATGTACCGTGTATACATCCATATGCATTTAGTAAAAAGCGGTTATTTTAATATTACAAACAGACACTCCAATTTTATTTATCTGTATGTATGTATAATAGTAAATTATATGAAAAGGCGTGCAAGCCGTAGCGACGTAGCACTCCATTTCGGATTTAATTTGAGCGATATTAATGCATGTAGTGCAGATCTTAAAAGACGAATTTTCACTTCATTTTAAAGACTTAGGGAAAATATTACGTTAAATAACGAATGTCAGTTAAGCCACATAAACAATTGTCCTTCAATCGGATTATGTACCTATTTATGATGTTTTTTGTAGTTTTAACAACAAAAACATTTATTGTATACTATATATCTCTTGTATTGGAGAATTACCTTTCATCATTTTGAATAACAAAGCGACACTATTTTACAACTGAATGAGATTTTAATTGAATATTAAAAATTGCATTATTTTTATTCATGGTTGAATGTCGCATTGCGGATCTATTCCTTAGAGCGCTGGTGAGATTTAATATGTTATTTCAATATGTGCAGCAGCTGCCGCCTGCCACGATATAAATATTAAAGATTTTAATGGCATGTTCAACCATTTATAGATAAATCAGAATAGTAAACTCGATTTTTTTAACGCATTTTTGAGACAGTAATAATTTTTTTAATATTTTTATTATGCCTTGTGATCCAGTTCCAATTGCCTTATAATATAAATATTATAAAATTAATGCTTAAATAACTGAATATTTTAATAAATTTAACATTGTATTGTAAATTAAATGACAGTCAAATAAATACAGTGAGAGTTAAAAGTTTTCTAAAAACCAATGTTGTAATTTTTTAATATAATTTTTTGCGTTGATAATAAAATACTAAGTACATATTAAACTAACTTTTAAATGATTGATTTTATAAATTCTTACTGTATACAGTATTAAGACCCTCCTCTTTTTTTTGAAGTCAGTTAAAAAGTATAGAATTTTTTGTAGGTGCCAATTTTTTCCATAATAAAAATCATTTTTTTTTTGTTATCATACTTTTATGATTATATAGACTAAGCAAATTTATCGTTTACCTTTTTTACCTTCCACATAGAGATTAATTATGGTAACAAAATATAATTAAAGCATACAAATATTTTGATGAATTTTTTTATTGTTCCTTTTTTAAGTTTCTTGTACACAACCAGAGATGTGCTAAATAGTTTATAAAATGTATTTAAATACAAAATGCAAATACTTTTTATATTTTTTATTTCAAATACAAAATACAAAATAGATTTTCATTTTGTATTTAGAATACTAAATGCAAAATACGTATTTCCAAAATACTTTATTAAAATAAAATATTTTTATAGTTTTTACTTTATTTATTTTAATAGTAAGCTCACAATTTAATAAGTAATTAAAGTAAAGGATCGATTAGCTAGAGAAATTAACCCCAATATAACGAACATTTTAATTTGTTTTTTTATTATTATTTCTGTAAAATACAAAACATTAATTTAATGCAACAATAATTTAATAGTAAATGTTACTAGGTTTTTTTACGAAAAAACTATTACACTTACAGCAAATAGTCCCTTTTTAGTTTTTTCGACGAGAGAGCCACGTCGTCCAGAAGGTTCGTCGGAACTCTCCTTGAGGACGAACCCTCCTCGGGCGTCGTCCATGCGCGTCGTGCGCCGGTCGGAGGGATCCGGCGTGCCCGTCGCCTCCGCCAGCGAGGACAGGGAGCCGCGGTGGTCGCGCGCGCCCCCGCGGTAGTGCGACGCCAGGCCGAAGGGCGCCGACGTCCGCACTCCGTACCCATGTCTGAGTCCTCGCATCCATTGTCCTTGGTAGGTTCCTGAGAAATAATATATTGCCTTTATAATATCGATTTGGAACAATTCCCGTGAAAGTGATGACGCACTTTTAAATATGGTCGCCAGGTTGCGTCATTGTTATCAATATTAGAATGTATGAGACTATGTATGAGTACCTATTTGGTTAGCTAACACTAATGACTTTTAAGACATTTGACTTTTTCTTATAGCATGAAATAAGGCGTTGTCATGATTGTGTGGCGAGGCGGCGTGCACGGCAGGCGTGCCTGCGCTATATATAACCGGCGAGGGCCGCGGATGGCGGCGCGTGCTGCAGGGCCACCTCACTCATACCAATCACTAATCTTATAAAAATCATCCAAAATCTAACTCCCAACTATTAGTCATTGTTACTATTGTTATATATTATATTGCGCTTTCAAATGAAAATAAATGGAATGGAAGTTTTTAAGCTTACACATTCCACATAATCCAATAAATATGTCCGGACGACGGATGTGAGCTATGGCTTGTCTTCTGTGAAATATTCTGTATGATATTTGTGATTTTATGAATGACAATTCTTAATACGATCATGACTCAACGAACAGGCGTTGAAAATCGTATGACGTTGTTTCATGGTAATGTACGGCGCGGGCAGTGTTACGCATTACTGAGTTTTGGTGTTGCTTCAAGGTGAAATAAAAAGTAATTTATTAATTACTAATTGTTGTCATGTTTTATATAAAGATTCTTAAATTACATTAAGAAACGATATTATTCAAATAATGTTCAGTTCAGTTTACTCACATATTTCATTATAATATGTAGGTAATAATAACAACTGCAAGGCATATTACGAATACAAATCATCATCATTTTATTAAAGTTGTGTAAACTATAAATATGTAAGTCTTTTAAACATAAAATTGTATAGGTATTAAAGGTACGTAACCACCCGTGTGCTGCCACGCATTTATTTTCCGAGAGCAAACATTGCGCAAAGTAGGGGGTTTTTTTTTAGTTGACGCAATCATAATGTAGGTCATAAAGTGATATTCATGTGCATAGTTATTATTAGGTTGGCGGAAGAGGAGAAGATAGAATTAAGTTAGGTTTGGAAATATGAAGTAAAAACTATTTAAATCTCTACAATTAAGAATTCTTTAATCAACATCTTTTATTCTGATTTTTTTAGCCTGAATTCAATTTTCAAGGAAATGTACGAGACAGTTTTTTCATACAATTACCGCATATGCTATAAATACTAAAGTGAACTGCGGCAATGATTTTATTAAGCGTTAATTGCCCTGATTAAAGCAATATTTGACTATGAAATGAAAACTTCACGGTCGTATAAACCGAAATAATTTTGTTGGTATTTTAAAAATTTGGCATTGAAACGGGTAATACTTACCGCCATCGGCATATGTTTCTGAACCGTATCCGTCTTGGAGGCCATTGGCCCATGTGCCCTCGTATTTGGCGTTACTTGTGCTGCTCTGGCGGACGCCGTAGCGCCCCTTGTAGCCTTGCGTCCACTCTCCTCGGTACAACCACCGGTCACGCGTCTCCACGCCCAACCCGTGCCGTTTACCGTTCTGCCATTGCCCCTCGAATGAGCTACCACTGGAAACAAAATATAACTATGATATTTTCTTTTAAATTTAATTTACGTTAATTAAGAAATCTCTACAGGTAAGTATGTACATTGTACATATAGTCGTTACCTATCAAAATAATCCAATTTTTAGAAGAAAAGTATTATGTATGACTAAGAAGTATTATGTATATTGTGTATTCAGCCCTTTTTAACGTCCCACTGCTGGGCACGGGCCTCCCTTCAATACGAGGGGGATCAGGCCATAGTCCACCACGCTGGCCAAGTGCGGATTGGCGGACTTCACATGTCTTTCGAAAACTTGCAAGGTTCTCTCAGACATGCAGGTTTCCTTACGATGTTTTCCTTCACCGTAAGGCAAGTGGTAATCATGTTAGAAATGATTCGCACATGAAAATATCAGAGGTGCGAGACCCGGGATTTGAACCCGCTTCACTCGGTTTCCCAAGCGAGCGCGTTACCACTGGGCTACCACTGCCTTCAATATAGTATACTTTTGTATATTACAGTATGACTTTTTTACGTAGATTACTTTTGTTGTCACTGTTTCACACGTTTAAATAATATCAAATATATCAGGCCATAACTATAAAACAAAAAACCGAACGAAACCTATATTTGTAACTTATTGATTAAATGTATCTATCAAGCGCGGATCCAGGGGGGGGGGGGGTCATGGGGGTCATGACCCCCCCCAAAGCCGAATATATTTTTTAAGAAGTTTGAAGTTTGAGAACAGAAGGATTAGGTAATACAAAATATTTATTCGTTTATGAGTTTTTCTTTAATTTAAATATGCGCTAAAAGTATAAAACTACTTTTCTTTCTATCATGGAAAACTAGCGGCTTACCCTCGCTTAGCTTGGGCGCGTCTCTCTAAGTTTTAAATAGGTATAAATTAGGGATGGGCCGAAATTCGTTTTGAATTTTGGCACCTTGAGCCGAACTTCGGCATTCGGCCGAAATTCGGTTTGAATGCCGAACATTTGGCAATAGAAAAAAAAAACCTACTTGCACTATTTTGACTGAAATTAATAGAAAGCACGTCACGTCAAGTCACGACAGGTCATGCCTGTCGGTTTGGAAACAAAAAAATTAAAACCTAAAGTAGTATCTTTAAAACGCTAGCACGTTATCTATACTAATATTATAAATGTCAAACTTTGTGAGTATGAATGTATGGACGTTTGTTACTTTTTCACGCCAGAACGGCTAAACGGATCTGCATGAAATTCGGCACAGAGATAGATTAGTCTGGAATAACACATAGGCTATTTTTTATCCCGGAATAATTTTACGGTTCCCGTGGGATAGGTTTGCTTTTATTTTCCTAGAGGCAAACCCGAGCGAGTTGAGGGTGAGGCGCTAGTATACCATAATTATGACAGTTTTTACACTAACCTCAAAGTTTTCGAGATATTTGCAAAATTACCCGTTTTTCAATTTTTTCTTGGTTTTTTATTTTTAATTTCTGCAATATCTTTTTGATTTAAGTGAAAGTAGGGGAAGGTAACCTTCAAAATACTTATAACGACCAAAAAAAATAATTTAGTTGAAATATTTAGCCGTTTCCAAGAAATTTATGTTTTATGATCTCGAGAGGCTGAAAATCACCTTTAACTTTGTACAGTCGTCCTAAAAGTACAGTAAGGTTGAAATTGAAAAAAAAACTATTTTTAACGACTTTCATCCCCTTATTTCTCGGGGATAGCTGGATATCGGGGGCATTCTAACAAACACCTTAATTACAATTCGTAAATTGAATTAAAAAAATCACGTTTTTGGTTCATTAAAAACACTCGGAAACATTAAGTATTTTTAATAATAAAGGGTCACGTTTCTCACGAGAAAGCGCGGTGAAATTGAACCGAAGTTCGGCTGAATTTCTGCCGAATTTTTTATTCTCACCGAATGTTCAGCCGAAGTTCGTATTCGGTTCAAGCCACATTCGGCCCATCTCTAAATTATAAATAGCTATTACGAGTGTACCTTACAAGAAAAACTTATGCTATTGCAGATTTTTCTGTAGGTCTTTTTAAGACCTACAATTTTCTAGTAGATATATTGTTTTGATGTATTTCTTAAGGTTTAGTCAGCGTTAGCCATGTAAATGTCTTAGGATGACTCGATAGAACCCTGACACCCTGAAGAAATGGAATTGTTTTCTCGTGGGAACTAAGATTTTCCTGTAGTAAAAGTCATCCTTAATGTTGACCCGAGTAAAGTTATCACTACACAAAATTTGGTTAAAATCGGTTTAATACTTTTGCGTGAAACCGCACACACAAACAGACATACTGACAAAAATTTTGTTTTGGGTTCTATATTTTGTACTTTATACATTAGTCATTGTTTTTAAACAAATATTTCGTGTACAGATTTTGCTAAGTTACTGTTTTATAATATGTATATTTCAGTCTCTGACCTCCCCCAAAACCTAACCCTAGATCCGCGCCTGGTATCTATTTTATAACTACATAACTACATATAATATATAACAATTTGTGTCCTTGCATTGCGTCTTTCACAACGTCACACACATACAATTTTTAAAGATTTAACAAGAGATTTGGCAGCTTACTATTTTTGTGCTTATTAATGTTTCAGTAACTAGGCTTTATATACATCACGTACATATGAATATCGCATGGCTATAAAACATTATTTAGTTTGAGAAGAACGTTGTGATATCTCTCTACATTTTCCGCTACAATTTATAGATACTATATAATGGATTGTCCTGGTCTGTTGACTAAGACAATCAATATAATCTATACATATAATAAAATTGTAACTAAGTCGAATCTGTACATTAAATATTTTTTGGAAAATCTTATTGAAATACACGTTATTATCGACACAGAGGCCGAATTTATGGTTTTTAGAATTTTTGTCTGTCTGTCTGTAACCGCATCACGGAAAAATCACTGGAGGGATTTTGATAAAGTTTGGTATGGCGATAGCTGGTTATCCGGGTCAAAATATAGTATACTTTTTACTGTGGGAAAATATCTCATTTCTCAGAATACCACAGAATTGATGAAAGGTAGTAGAATGGTAAACACGCGTAATTTGTATGGGAACCACTGTCGCCACTCATCCCTTCTTGATATTTTTACTACACGCGCAACTCAAATAAACACAAGCATTCGCACACATACGCAACCTTTAACGCAGCCCTGTAATTGGTCAACACATAGATAATTAGTGTTGCGTCTGTGTTGTGTAAAATAAATAAAATGACTAGTGGTTGAAAATAAAAAATGCTAACGATATTTTTGTCGATAATTTATGTCAGTGTATTAAAATAAATTTTATATAATATTTGCTAACGATATTTTTGTCGATAATTTATGTCAGTGTATTAAAATAAATTTTATATAATATTTGTTATTTTACAGTTATTAAAAACACATTTTATAAACGAATTAGATTAGTTCAATTTAAAAATAAAATAAAACAATGTTTAACTTATAATAAATGTATTTTTAATGTTACATACGTGGTAAGTGAATTCTTAAGTTAGTTCTCTTTATCACACTCATTTTACATGACAAAATATTTTACAATATGTTGGCGCGAAAATGAGAAAACACAATGAACAATCATATAAAAATAATAATGACTATTTAAATAAGATTTTCCAAAAAATATTTAATATACATATTCGACTCAGTTAGAATTTTATTATAGAGTATTTTTTGATATTACCAAATCATGCATGAGATATTTTTAGGTAATATATAAAATTGATTTTTTCTTATTTCTAAAATAAACCTGTATATAAACTTTAAATTTGCCATAGAAAGCATTCAATCACATTATTATACAAAAATCATTGCCTTATCGATTATTTTGTCTTACAACAAAAGCCATCACTATTATAATATACAAAAGTGAATCATCGCAAAGCAAGCAATGAAAAGTGTGGGTTTCGCAGAGAACGCTATCCATTGCAGACAACGATCGCGCGTTGCTTTGATTATGCGCATGCATAGCGAGCAATGTATATTGTTTGTTTTAGCTTATTACAATAGTATCGTTTGTTTTGAATTTTGTAATCGTTGCTACATTTTTGAAATTAAAGAGATATTCATTATTATTTTTGACTTACCGATGAAAAGATATACCTCATCGATCGATACTCGAAGTTTGACTTTTTGTCTTGCAAGTAATAATAGCACAAGACGGCATTATAACACTATTTATCGCAGCTTCGTACCCGACACACTCTAAACACGAACTACAAGCGGTGCACGCATGAATCGGTTTAAGTAAGGTTGTTTAACCATAGTTGCGGCGACGCTGTCACGCCCACATTACCATTCCAGCCTTTTTTACCTATTCCGTGCAGAATACTATACTAATATTATGTCGCTAGTCTAGTCTATAAAAATATAATTATTCATTGAAGTTTTGATGACAAAATTATATGGTGATATAAGCTCTAACAAACCTACGAGAATTACAATACGGGGCGCAATAGCGCAGTTATTAATAGGATCGCATATAATTTATATATATTAACAGATATAAGAATATTATACATATAAAAATAGCAATATGTATGTATAAAAAATACATAAATGTGTAAGGCTTATGGATGTTCGGGCAATTACAATATTCATGTTGATTATTATTAATTAATTTGTGTAAGAAGATATCACTTTAACTAGGACTTAATTTAATTAAAGAAATCATAATTTTAGGGAGTTTGTTGCAAAGTAGAGCTAAGTATTTCGAGAAAGAGTGTAGCAAACATTTTATATTACTTTTGGGTATCTAGACATTACATTGAGCATCATCGTGATCACTTGGAACGTGTTAGAGTAGGTAACAGATATTAGATCAAAGATGATTACTTTATCGAAATAAGGACTAAGATAATTGGACATCGAGAAGGAAATTAAATCTGAATCTCAGTTTGCTACTGAGCCCCTGGCTAAACTACACTCAAAGCAAGATATGTATTTAATGCACACATAGCCTCAGGTAAGTCGGTCACCTTGAAATTACGATATAGGTAAGGTCATACAGAAGGAAAGGCGATGAAAAGAGAAACACCATTAGTAAGTTCTAACTATTCCGTTGACGTATCATATACTGCCGACAACCATCTTGATATAAATATAATCAATATATAAATGATGTAAAAATGTAAACCGCTATAAGAGTGTTAAGAAAGATAACAAAATCAAGACTAAAATGCACCGCTACAATGAAGTAAGTCAAGTGAAGTGAGCTTAGTGCTATCTATTGCACACACTTGTGGGAGTATGCTTCATCGTCACCCATCTGACGGGAGTCTATTTGTCGTACAAAAGATCAAATCGTACAATTCAATTATTTTAACTAACCTAGGTAAGATTAACATTCTTTGTCAGCTACGTATGTAGAGCCATTATGAGAGAAACCGCCCGGCGTTTCTTGATTATTTGGACAAAACTATCAACGAATACCTTTAATACTTTTACTTGCAGTGTGGATGCTTGCTGTACAATACAAACCAGTTAACAAGGTATTTGCGCAGGTATAAAAAAATAACTGCTCTATCCCTTATTTTTGATTGTTTAAAAGTGACCAATTCAGCATCTATTTGAGATAACGACAAACATTGTTATAAGAATCTGTAGTTAATATCATGTAATTTAATTTAATAGTAATTAATAAAATAATAATATTCATTGGGCATTTATCCAAAATTTATGCGATATTAAATAAAATTGGGCTATTTTTTAATAAAATTTTGAGTTTATTTAAAAAAAAAACCTATTTAATTTTGGGTAGATTTTATACCTCGAATCGTTAAATTATGATAACAACTGATAAGAAAAAACACAGAATCCATTCTTTCCAATTCATTTTTTCCAAAAAAGTGTAAAAACAAAAAAAACTATCTTAGAAGTAGTGCAGCAAGTCAGGTTTCTCTACAAAAAAATTAAAAAGCTAATTAAAAAAAACCAAACCGATAAGACCTGTACTAGTTTTGTCCAAATAATCAAGAGACGCCGGGCGGTCACTTCGCGCTGGGGCACCTTGTAGAAGCTTTTATTTGACCATGAAAAATAGAATTTAAGACTTATTAGGTACATTACGTACATAAAGCTCAAAGATGCACTCTTACGCGTAGCATGGTATTTGATAGTCCCTGTCACAATCCTTCTATTTGTTGGAGGGACAGTTAGAAACGGCTATATAACCCTTTTTTGCAATTCCACAAGTACTACTGTTTTATACTGTTTTATGCTAAAATATGTCACAACTCCCAATTAATAATTTAAAAACTTCATATATACCGTGGCTACATATTTCTACATACCATGTCGGCCTCGGTAAACACTGTTATGTTGTTTGTTTTTAATTTTTCAGTTTATTGATTCATGTACGAGTAGATCAAACTCATTGTTATATTATGTTATTATAAAGGGTATTTAATAAAATTTAAATCTCAATAAGTATAATTTCAGCTTTTATACATATAAAAATATGTATATATGAATCTATTTATTTAGCTGAGTATGTTTTCTTGAATGAAGGTATTTTCTTTTCTATACACAATAGTAGAGTCGCTTTGTAGTACGTATATATGTTTGTGTTAATTATGCTGACTTTACATTATTGCGTCAAGTTGAGTCATTACAATTATTACGAAGGTTGCATATCATTATTATTCATACCTTAGGGCTTTGGTTACCGCGAGTCAAGGTCTTTGCCTACTGTAGTTAGCACCTGTATATTACGTATATTTGGCAAGTGCCAGCTTTTACTCTACAAGGTCGTAGTGATAGTTCTTTCGACTGGTAGTGACTTTAAACCTCTAAAAAATAAACAATGAAAGAGTTCTAGTAGGTACATTTATTATGTTATAGTTATGTATTAATCCAGGATCTATCGCATCTATCTGCATGTAGCAGGTGGTATGCGTAAATGCGACTCCCAACATAAAGAAAAAGGATCTATCGCAATTCTAATTTTCATTTTCCATTTAAATGTCACAGTGTGAAGAAGTAACAAACGCACTCACAAACCTCGTAGTTATTACATTAGTGTAATATATAGATCAAAAGGTTGTAATATACAAGTCTACTCGTAGATCGTAACCTTTTGATGATCAAAAGATTGCTTTATAATGCAATTTGTAATGTGTATATTAATGCAATTTCTGTACGTATGAAGTCAATAATAGAATTTCCCAAATAACTAATTTAATATATCTTCCTATCCTTCTTACTTTATTTCATTTAGAATTAAAAAACATATTTTTTAAAATTAATTTTATTTATTTTAAAATATTTATTGCAATATGATGTTTACATAATTTGTAGTTATTTAAAAAGAAAATGAAATAAATATTTAAATGGAACTTGGAAGACTACTCGTATCTTTAAAATTTTTAATCAGATCAATAAAAGAGCTTTAAGCTTTTTTTCCTCCCATTTTATTTAATATAATTTAAACGAGCAATTCATTTATATGTATTTATATATTAATTAATTTTTTTTGGCGATCTCGGAAACGGCTCTAACGATTTCGCTGAAATTTGGTATGTGGGGGTTTTCGGGGGCGAAAAATCGATCTAGATTAGTCTTATATCTGGGAAAATGCGTGTTTTCGAGTTTTCATATGGTTTTCTTTCGCATTATTCCAGCAGAATATGGTGGACAATTTCTAAAATTCAGGCATCGTGTTCAAGCGACCAAAGTGCAAGATTAACAATCGCAGGTGTCCGAGTTCGAATCTCGATCGGATACAAAGTTTTTACTTTTATTTTATTTTTTGTACTTATTCAAGTTTTTAGTTTTTTTTATCTAAAAAATACGATATAACAAAAAAGAACTCCGAGCAAAGCTCGGTCGCACAGGTACTTCATTTATTATATAGCGACTGTACGGCACCTAAAGCGACCTTTTGCATAGTGAGCACTGAGCAGAGTAAGTTCTCACTCGACACAACGATCCTTTTTATACCGCAGCAGGTAGGTAAATGGGTAAATTCAAGTATACAATAATTATTTCCTCACAAAAGCTTTAAGCTTGTCATATCCCAGCCTATTACTTTACACAGCGCCGCGGTCAAAACAGTACCTAAACTTTTCATGATCAAATTGTATCCAGGGATCATGCTAAATTATTTCTATTAATTTTAAAAGAAACCATACTAGGCTCAAGAATATTTTTTTAAGTCAGTTATAAGTGAAATTTTCCAGGCGGCATGATTTTACTGGTAAACATATTGTAAATATTTACGTTTGTTACATTTCAATGAGAAAAATTTTGAAAATTATATTTATTTTTATGTGCACTCATAGTCCACGTCGTCTGCCAACTGTCTGATCGTGCATCATTCGAAAATCTCACAACATGATTTTATTTGAACATTTTAAATCTATTCTATACATATAATAAAATTGTTACTGGTCGCTGTCTGTACATGGAAGATATTTGAGAAAAATTATTATTGGTGGTCTTTATTATTGCAATAGAACTCAAAACAATGATTTTTAGAATTTTTGTTAGTTTGTCTGTTTGTCTCTCAATCTCAGAAACGGTTTAACCGATTTGAGTGCAGTTCTGACTAATGCGAGTATATTGTGGTAAGCTTAACTTAACATTTAGTAGGCATTTGTTTTATTTCAATCGGTTCATAAATAAAAAAGTTATGTCAATTTAAAGAATCACCTAGGGACGAACCCGGGTTAATCGCTAGTTATTAAATATATATATTACTAGCGACTCACGCTCGCTTCGCTCGTGTTCGTCCCTAGGTACGTTTTCACGGTTAGCTATGTTTATACATAAATAGTAGCTTGCTACTCCTAAGATATTCATTTAAATTATATAGCGATTTACCCTCGTTTTGCTCGGGCGCGTACGCCGTACGCGGATTTTGTTCACAATTTCATGGGTTTTAATTTTTTTTCGCGAAACCCTGATTGATACTCTTTCTAAAATAAAAGTAGCCTAAGTTACACCCTATAAAATCAGCTATCTGCCAGTGAAATTCCCGTCAAAATCGGTCCAGCCGTTTCGGAGATTAGCTGGAACAAACAGACAGACAGACAAAAATTGTAAAAAATGTTGTTTTGGTATATGTACCGTGTATACATCTATATGCATTTAGTAAAAAGCGGTTATTTTAATATTACAAACAGACACTCCAATTTTATTTATCTGTATAGATATCTTTTAATCGCGTAGCTTGAACTTCTACACGCTATTAGTATATCAAGAGAAGAAGGTGGAAGAGGATGTAATGAGATGAGAGAGGTGATAGAGAAAGTACATAGAAACCATCGTTTTTATAAAAAGATGTTTAAATCTCACAAAGTTATGATGAAAAAATTATACAAAACCTTAACCGTTATAGTTTTATAAAATGATTTTCTTTTTTGTAAAATAATTTCGTACATCATTTGTCTACGTTTATTAAGCAATGTTGTATATTTACTGCAAGGTTTTTACTTCTTCTTTTTGTTCTCAAAATTTTGTTTTATTAACAAACTTTTTTCGCAACATTTTCTTTTAGTAACAATTTTATGGTAATAAGTACTATGAAATCAACGTGACAAATGGTACCTATGACAACTAGGTACCTATATAATGTAAAATGAACATTGATTTTTACTATATCGCGTTTTATTTATTAAAGCACATAATGTTGCGTAATGGAGAGTATGTGACGTCATTACACCAAAAATTATAATTAAAAAAGACAAGCCTGAAGCATGCCTTATACATCCTAAGACAGTTGTTAACACATGAAAATTAACAGTTATGTACAGTTAATCGTAAATTGCCGTGTGTAAGAGAGAAAAAAACATTTTCCAGAAACGAATTAAAATTACTAGCAAAGTTTAGAATTTTCGAATACTAGAATGTACTTTGTTTATGCATATAAAAAGGCTGGCAGTGTGTCGAGAGATCACTTGAATTTCGGAGCTAAGAGAAGTCTGAAAAGAAATACGAAAAAGTGAAAAAGGTGAAACCGGTGGTAGGACTCTGTCAAGCCTGAGGAGTCCGACTGGATGGTTACCACCCCCTTATCTTTTTCTACCGCCATGCAACAATGATTGCATTGTTGTGTTCCGGTTTGAATGTTAAGGTAACCAGCGCAATTACAGGCAAGAGGCATATCATCTTAGTCCTTACAGTGATAACGTACCGGCGGTTCTGCGGTTTTGTTACGTAAAACCTAACCGCATGAACCACAGGTGTAATGGGCGACAGGTACCGCTTTCCATCAGGTGGGCTGTTTGCTCGTTTATCACTGAGTGCCATAAAAAAAAGTGAAGAAAAATTGAGTAAAGTCATAGTGAAAGTGTAACTAGTGGTAAAAAGTAGTGAGACTGAATTAAGTCAATAATGTACATGTACTGTGTGTGAATGAGAACCGCCATAAGTGGCTGATACAAACCCAAAGTAATAAAACATCTGTACTGCAGAAGATGTGCTTTAATTTCTGATCCCAGAACTCACATAATGTAACAATAATATAATCTTTCAATAGAACTGCTGATGAGCATTTATGTATTTTACTAGTACTACCTAAATATTGCTGAGTTTACAGTTTATATTCTTACGGTACATTGATTGAGTGTTTTACCAAATCCTGGTCAATTAAATGGAGACGTAAGGTACTGCCAATCACCTAGTATTGTCTCGATATCGGCTTAAATATGAAAATGAATTGTGGTCTATGTTCACTTTCTCCGCAGGAAATAGAGTAAAACTACATATACACTATATTTACTTTCTTAGATTTACGCGAATATTTAACATCTATATACATATATAAAACAAAGTCGGGTTGGTTATAACTCTTATAACTCGA
Source organism: Argynnis bischoffii washingtonia (assembly GCA_033884665.1). Classification (NCBI taxonomy): domain Eukaryota; kingdom Metazoa; phylum Arthropoda; class Insecta; order Lepidoptera; family Nymphalidae; genus Argynnis; species Argynnis bischoffii. The sequence continues at coordinate 7,258,828 of CM066609.1, forward strand.
TTTGTCTTCATCCCAAATAGCAGAATAACTATTAAAACATCTGAAAAATTCACGAAAAAATAATTGAAAAAAAAAAAACTATTGTATAGTACTAAGCGTCAAAACGTACCTAGAGACAAACCTGAGAGAAGCGAGGGTAAGTCGCTAGTTTTAAATAAAACTATCTTTGTGGATTATTTCACGGATAGTAGATAGTTTAAGATAGTTTTATTTAATACTAGCGACTCACGCTCGCTTCGCTCGCGTTCGTCTTTAGGTACGTTTTCACGGTTAGCTATGTTTAAACATAAATAGTAGCTTGCTACTCCTAAGATATTCATTTAAAATATATAGTGAACGTACGTACGTTATTGCGTATGCCGTATGCGAATTTTGTTCACAATTTCATGGGTTTTAATTTTTTTCGCAGAACCCTGATTCTTTTTCTAAAATAAAAGTAGCATAAGTTACTCCTTATAATAGCAGCTATCTGCCAGTGAAAGTCCCGTCAAAATCGGTCCAGCCGTTTCGGAGATTAGCCGGAACAGAACAAACAGACAGACAGACAGATAGACAGACAGACAGACAGATAAAAATTGTAAAAAATGTTGTTTTGGTATATGTACCGTGTGTGTACATCCATATATATGCATTTAGTAAAAAGCGGTTATTTTAATATTACATACAGACACTCCAATTTTATTTATCTGTATAGATATATGTACACTATATATTTATATATTAATGACAGATAAAATATATTCAATAAAATAAATGCTAAAGGTAAACTAGCTTATCCTAGTTACACTTTACTGCACTTTATACTATATTTTACTTAATCATCTAATATACATTTTTATTCATTTAAATATTAATTAATGATTACAGTTATAAAGTTAAATGTCCGCACGCAAAGTCTAAGTAAAAATAAAGCTACTCTCGTTTATTTCTCTTACGCACAATCTCTATCTACCTACTATCAATAAAGTCTAACAAATTAGCCTTCTAAATAATTAAACATGTTTTATATATATCATTGGGTATTTCATTAATTCCAATGTCTTAAATATACCTAAACGCGCTGCTTTAAATATTTACATTTAGTTTGTGTATACTAACACTGAAAGACGTAGGGATTCCCATTACCTACTTATTTCAACATTTTGGATGACATGACTCGGCCAATTCGAGAATACTCACGTAGGTATCTTTATTAAAACATTATTATCATTGCAAAGGATTGTGGCAGTAACTCGATGGACGTACAAAGATAGCATAAACGTAATATGATCGTTTACATACTGGTTCATTACATTCCATTTTGATATTTTGACAATAATTCGGTTGAATAAATCGGCGCTTTATATATTTTTTTAATTTTATGTCGTTTATGAAATTATAATAACTAGCGGCTTATCCTCGCTTCGCTCGGGTTCACCTCTAGAAAAACAATAACAAATCTATCCCTCTGGAAACGTATTTTTTCCGGGATAAAAAGTAGTTTATGTGTTATCCCAGACTATAATCTATATCTGTGTCAAATTTCATAATATTAATTTATAATATTAATACGGATAAAACATTAAGTATATATACTATTGTATTGATATAAAACTAGTCTGAATTTAATATTCGGTATGTAAAACTTATTTTTGATTCCTTAAATTCAAAATTATTAAAGAACAACTATAAGAATTTCGAGTAGGTATAACAAAAGTTTAAATTTTAGCGGCAGTAGTCGCATTGGGTGAAGATGAACAATACAATAGTACCTTGTTATATATAAAACTACTATATATAAGAGTACTTCACCGATCATGAATACCTAAGTTACATATGCTTTAAGCTTAAAATAATATAAATATTGTTATTTTCTTTAATAAACAAGTACTTTATTTATTTTTATCTTTAATAAATTTTTGTTAAATTAATGATGAAAATAATTAAAACTTTTGTGGGTTTTTTTTAAATTGTGACGACACTCCAAGACGAAATGAAGACCTACAGCAACTTCATATAGCTGTATGAGTATACATTATAAAAGTTTGAAATTTGAAGAAGAGTTTGAGTAAACAACAATACAAACCTCACAAATCAGTAGGTAAATCAAAACTTTTATGAATATTTCTTAAAAATGTTCTTGCTTTAGAAATATTTCCATTAATCAAAAGTTAATAAATATGAATATCAAATATCCACGTAAGATTAAATAAAAAAATTACTCAGAATTTTCTATTCATAAACTTTGGAGTTTCATCTTACACATATTTCAATATAAAAACATAAACGAAAACAATTCTGAATGCACTATCTCTTTAAATAATGAATTGATTTATATGCAAACTTAAACAAGCAGTAGGTAAAGATTGTACAGCATTTTTTTATAAAATCATCTTTTAACTAAAATTTATTATTTCAACCTTGGTAAAATAAATGTGTATTACTAAAGAAATATCAATTAAATGAGCACAATTTGTTTCGTTCGACAATGATATGATGTATAATTCAGAAAATATCGCAAAACTACCTACTTATTATATTCGTGGCTAGCTGAAACATAAACACATGTACCCAGTGAGTAACACTGAAATTCCTTTCAGTTTTTATTAGGTAAGATAATGGATTGGTCTGTTCTCTACATGAGTACGGGCGAAACGAGTCTGACCGCTATTTATAACGTACCAGTTACATTTTCTGCGGTAGCGTAACTGTATATTGCAAGTTGAACCGGCGCATTACAAGCCCTACGGATTGGCGACCTTGAACAGTGAACACTGAATTCACAATGTCGTTGTAGGTGGTACTCATTCATACATATTGCTGCAATAAACCAAAGCTACATCCGCTTAGTCATAAACAAATAAAAGAGACATTTTCTCAAAAATTTTCCTGTTGGGTATAAATTGTGGTAGGTACAGAAATAACACCTGGCTAAAACAAGTGAGATGCGCTTGACGTCGAGTGGTTCTGTAACCTACTTGTCCTTATTTTAGAAATGCAGAGAACCATACAGCCATTCCGTTTCTACGTTAGTTACAATAAAATAGTAACGTGGTTTTAAAGCAATATATTTTGTTACATCGGCCAAATATCTTTAGATGTTAGAGAGTACGGAGTATTAGTCGGCACTCGGCATAAGTTGCCAGCCAAGAATCATCTCATAAAACAATGATCGCAACGTGTAAATCCACTTGAAGCAAGGCACTAATTATATAAACTATTGGTAAATACGTTCTATTATAATGAGTAAATGTAAATTTCTAGGCAAAGTCGCGGGCTCGATGATTGAACTACATGACCTACAACTTGGCTACAGGCCGCGGCAACCACCCACGCGGCTGACGCACCTTGCTTGTCACGCAAATGACAATGGTTTAGGCTCGAGACCGACATTACTGAAAATAAAAACATCGTTTCATGTTATAAATTCCCCGCCTGATGTGTGTTGCTGAATAAATCATTCTAAATTGTTAAGGTATATCAATAAATCGCCAATTAAAACAATTGTATATTTAAATAGTGTAACTGCTTATTATGTATATAGCTTTGGCAAGCTACAATTTACATATAATGTGTTTTTTCAAACTTCTCTATAAACTTCGTGCCCTTGTTCTCGAATTCTGATAAAATTTAAGAGCCTTGTTTAATGATTCATAGGTAAACTTTTAGCACTTTGTAAAGTGTATATTATATCTCATTTTGTAGATGTCACGAATAGAAAGGAAATGAAACACGTCCGTGGATTAAGAATAAGCTCAGTAAATGGCTGTTGAGAGGACCATAAATGAATAATACAATAATACATTTGAAAATGTATTAGCTAGTAACTTTACTGTAACTGAGGTCGCAATATATTAGAGTGCTTTTGACTAAAAGCAACATTTTAATTAAAAATTAAAAAATACTGACTTAAATGGATATAAACAATAGGTTTATAATAATTTTTAATATTGTTGACATTTTATGCCATTCCATAGTTTTACAATTCAACTACAATACAATACAATATATATATATATATATATATATATATATATATATATATATATATATATTGATCACTGATGCTAACTATGATAGGGGAGCCTAATTAATACGGTATATTTAACCTATAACTATATCTACAAAAAGTTGGGTAATGTGCACTCTGAAGACTATCTTAGTGGAGTCAATGCCATTATAAGTAACTTATAGTATAATTTATACTGTCAGACTTGTTTTACGTATATGTAACAAATTCAAGCCAGTTAATCAGTAAAATAACAAATAATGTTCATTAAATTTCATTAATTCAATTCATTTAATAATAAATAACTATTCATGGGTAAAAATTCCTTACAAAAAGGTAACGAATCTCGTCTCGATTAGAATGGCTTGCAAATAAAAAAAATGAGTCCGAATCGGCCAATTCGGTTGGGATCTTCGATGCCTTGATGCATGCTTCGATCACAAAATGTATTTCCGAATGTAAATGTATTTTCCACCACGAAATAGACTAAGTATTCGAGATATATTTTTATTTTCTGTTTTTTTTTAATATTTTATACTTTGTTAAAAATACTTTTTTCATTATGCTTTTGACATTTTGTAAAAAATTACTACTTACTTAGACACCAATTATTTATATAATTGTTTTGTTTTATTAAATGGTTTACATGGTACCTCTATACGGTATACTTAAATGAGTGTTGTAGTGGAATCCACAGTACACGGGCAGGTAGAGTCCGAAAAAAACAAGGACGGGCCACTAAATAAAATGTTTGTAACACTTTTAGTTTACATTTACATACAATTATTAATTGATTTTAGTTTTGCTCTGTTTTCCTCACAAGATTAATAATTTAAGCACTAATTAAAACTTTGCTGGACTGGTTTTATACTAAAGAAATGTAATATGTATTTGTATAAAATACCTCGATATGTACAACATATTTTTAATAGTATTTCTAGAATTGGTCAAACTCCTAGGCATTCCTAGGTATCTCATTAATATTATAAATAGATAGATGTTTGTTACTCAATCACGCCAGAACGGCTGAACAGATTTGGATGAAATATGGCAGAGAGATAGATTGTAGTTTGAAATAGCACATAGGTTACTTTTTTTCCTGAAAAAACGTACGGTTCCCATGAGATAGATTTGTTTTGTTTTTCACTAGGAACGAACCCGAGCGAAGCGAAGGTAATTCGCTAGTATTGTATATTTTTTACCAACATGATGTCAGTCACCTCATTATTTTAAACCGCACAAGAGTGTAAGAGGCCAAGTTCTCGACGTTGCGTAGACGTAGTATATGCATAGATATACAGAATTTAGGAATGTATATCGTAAATCTTATGTTAATTAGGTATACCACGTGCAAGTAGATAATGCCTTGAATTAAGTTTTAGGTTTCCTTTCAAGACCTTCATTCTCTAAAATACTTAGTAGGTTTCTATTACTATAAATTGTAAAGATATACCGTATTTTTAATTATAATACCGGATTTCGGTAAAATCTGTACGTTAATGAAGTAAAATTCAGAATTTGCTATCGACATTAGAAATTTAAATTTTATAAATGATTTGTAAGTTGTTTATAGAGACTATGTTAGAAATATGCAAAATAATAAAATACAAATTATTATTAGCCAGCAGAGGAAAATTATTGCTTTAAATATAATATAATTCTCAAATATTAGGTAATATTTTTTTTATTCAGAATATGCCGCCTGATTATTGATATAGTTATATTAATTTCGTGGAAATGTGTTACTGATAAACATACGTAAAAGAAAACTAAATCAAATGTCAAATTACTACTGATTTATTCAGTAATGAGTAATGAGTAACAGTGGGTACATGCCTGATCCATTTCTGAGTGGCCTGCCGCCTATTTGACGCCTGTTTAATGAATAGTCTGAAGTCTGAACTACCTAGTCTGAAATTAAGAGAATGGTGAGAGTCTGTCGCCATAGTTACGTTTTCACACTCGCGCTTGCGCAAGGCAGCTTCAACTTTAACCTACCTAGTTATACGCAACGTTTTAATAGGTACAAACTACGTCTCAGCAAGTAAAAAGAAACATAAGAAAGTTCAAGAAATTTACAATTAATATTAAGGTTTGAGCAATAAAATATTTTATTAAGAATTTATATAAAAAATATGCTATTCCTCCATAGGCTTTCATATAATATAATTAATTAATGTCTTCACTCTTCAGTTTTTGTCATAAATTCTTACAGGAAAAAAGAAAACCAAAATTAAACAAGCGAGAAGGCATTACATTAAATTATTGGTTATAAATTAAAATAAAGTTAACATATAATCTATACAGATACATAGAATTGAAGTGTCTGTTTGTAATGTTAAAATAACCGCTTTTTACTAAATGCATATGGATGTATACACGGTACATATACCAAAACAACATTTTTTACAATTTTTGTCTGTCTGTCTGTCTGTCTGTTTGTTCTGGCTAATCTCCAAAACGGCTGGACTGATTTTGAGGGGATTTTCACTGGCAGATAGCTGATGTTATAAGGAGTAACTAAGGCTACTTTTATTTTAGAAAAAGAATCAGGGTTCCGCGAAAAAAAACTAAAATTCATAGTTAAAGTTTCCTATTAACAGAAAATTTCAAACTTTTTTTTTTTAAATTGAATTGTAAAAGAGTATTTGGATTTATACAATCACTTTAGCAAAATAAGGATCATTAAAATATATTAAAATAAACTGAAACGCTATGATTGGAAGGAACTACGTTCTATGACAGCCTGGTTCGCATTCAACCTCAAAGACGCTTGGCTAAACTTGAATTTTCTTAACCTCATACATTGTACCTGTATTTATAATATAAAACGGTGTATGTATTTTTTTGTTGATTTAGAATCTATACATATTACAATAAATAGTAATAAACCGAGATCGTACATGAAATAATCTTTAAAAACAATGACTTACGTATTGTGTACAGAATATATTTTGTACGAATTTTGTCTATATATCCAGAGCTTCATACAAAATTTCAATTTTTCATTACATAAAACTTTTAGTAGCAGACTTATAATTAACATATTCAGTAATTTATTGTGGTAAAGTCTCTAATGTTCATGGAAAATTACAAAATTTAGTTTGGGCGCAAATCGCTTGTTTATATCCATACAAAGTACAGTACAAAGTAAGTATAAAATAAAGCGTCTGTCTGACTCTATCTGATTCTCTTCTTCTTCTAAGCTACGGAACGGATTTTGATACGATTTACTCTAATAAAAAGATCGATAAACGGGGAAGGTTTGTGAATAATTTGTAAATATTTTTATAAGATAACTGAACTTTATAGGTTATCTTTTTAAAACGTAATTGCCTAGAAGACGAACCTAGACCTAGTACGCACTGGAGCGAAGCAAGGATAAGTCGCTAGTTCTTTATAGACAAGTTTAAAAAGTAATAAATATGTATATTTCTATGCCACCAAGGACTTCGAAGAATAATTAACATACATAGGTACGTTGAAATTTAAAGATTTACTTTGTCTTTACAAGCTTTTTTTGACTTGCAATGTTTGTAAATCTAACTACGTTACACAATTTATAGGTATGATATAGGAGCTTGTTTTTAAAAATGTTTTTTTTTTAAATATTAGTTTATTTATATTAACTGCTATATATTATCATCTATATTCTTTAATTTTTTTCTTTAAATTTTTAATTACTGTGTACAGCTTGCCAAGGAGCAATGTTGTTTTACTCATGCAATGCACCAATTTAGTATGATTACCTGATAATTGCTATAAGGCTAGTCTAATTGATTTATAATTATAAATATTTATACTTAAATTAATCCTTGTTAAAAACAAAAAAATATCTAATTGTTAGTTTCTTTTTTACTGTAGGTCATTAGTAGCGGACAATTTTGATATGTAGAGATGATTATTATTATTATAGTTATGAAAGTGCCTATGTAAATATATAGATATTTAATTTATATATGTAAATAAGTTTTTTTTCCCTCGGGTGTGTTTCCAACTCTTTTTGTCATACATTTTATTGTTATATTCAAACTGTTTAAGCAGCGCACACCGATATAGCAACTAAATTGACATTTTTTCCAACTTCAATCCAAGTTGTTATGATATCCGAAGGTAAATACATTTTTATCAGAATAAAAAATAGAAATGTATACTTGGCAGAAATGTGCATATTCCTATTATAGTAAAAAAATTAAAATCGGATCAGTAGTTTCAGAGATTATCATCTACATCCAAACTTTACCTCCCGTCTTTAATTCTTATACATTTTACCTCTTTACCTATAATATTAATGTGTAGAAGTATGAAATATTTTTTTAAATTGTTTATAGAGATGGATATGTTTTGAAATAAAACTATCTTTTCGGATTATTTCGAAGATTAATTTTGATTTTTGGTTCCCGACGCGACGTTTCGAAAGCAATCATGTTCACGAGAGAGACTAACATTTTAAACGTCTCAAGGCGTTATATACTTGTTACAGACAGTGCCTACCCATAATTTTACAAAAATGATTTCAAAAATTCAAAATAATAAGTTATCACTTCACAAAATTTAGTTAAAATCGATTCAGTATTTTTTCGTGCAACGCGCACATCGATTAAACTAAGTTAGTTTTATTATATGTATAGATAAGAATAGGTATTGCGAGTGTACCTTAACGCTTCAACAAACTTTGTTGCAATCCGTTCATTACTTTTTGCGTGAAACGCGCACACACAAACAGACAAAAAATTTAATAACTATTGTTTTGGGTCTATATTATATACATAATACGCTACCTTTATGCTTATATATTATAAAATTGTTTCCTATATAGCCGTTTAAGTGTATAACCTTGAGATGTCTAAAAACCTTAGTCTCTCCCGTGACCATGATTGCTGTAAAACATTCGAAACGTCGGGAACTAAGAATCAAAATAAATCCGCAAAATAATCTAAAAAGACAGTTTTATTTTAAATGTCCAATATTCCCGTAAATCTAAGAAAGTATTATGGATTTGTTTATAAAGATTTAACAAAATTTATACATAGGCATTTAAATTGATATATTTTTTGTATAATATGAAATACTACGATTAATTATTAGCTGATTAGAATTAAGTTAACCTAACACTCGACAGCAAATTGATGCTTCGAGTAGCGAAGTAATATCTGATATCTCGACCACCTTATTATCTGGTAAAGTCCATTAAGCTTGTGTTTTAATATTATTTATTAATATAGGTATTTTCACATTAATTTTGGTTCTTGCTCTGTTCTTTTCTTATATGTGATATAATTTATAGGATCAATTATTAATTCGAATAATTGTAACTTTTTTATTAATGGGTTCTTTGAAACTAAGAGAGTAATGTTCTTTTGTAATGTTCTATTTCTGTCTATTTACCAAATAAATGAACCTATGATCGATTTCATGTAAAATCCATGTGCATAATATTAAGACACATTTGTTACCTTTCATGTTCATATTTCATTAGTAGGTACTTATTCTTTCGGTATTTTAACACATTATGTTGTTTATTTTATTTTAATGGGTTTATATTAAGGTACCTAATAAAGTAAGCACTAATATTATTATAGCTTGATGGAAGTTGACTTGAAACTAATAACTTTTATTATTTCGACTTTTTAAATTTTGAAAGTAGGTAATAATCCAGATACATCAGATTTGTGTGAAATCACAATGTCGGGGGCTTCCTATTTTGATGGAGCAACGACCCGATGAAAGTGGGTTAGATGGGAACAGGCGTCCGCCGAGATTTATAGGAAGGTCTGGCACAGTAACGCATTCTGCCAGAGCCACGTACTCGTACTGTGATGTCTGTATAACTCTAGTGTAGGTAAATATCAATAGCGATTAAAAGGATAAAAATAATTCCATTTAGTCATTACGCGAGTCGTTAGTGTAGTTTAAGGCTCATTGAGATGTGAAATTACATAAAATAAGACATTTGTAAAATTACCGAAAAAAAAGTACGTACGTACGAATATTATTAATTGATTATTATATTTAATGGCACCTAATAATTTTATTAATTGATTAAACTAAGAAATTAAAAGTCACTGTTTACCTAACAATATTTACATGTAATAAAAAACAGGTCTAACGGGCACGGATGAGCCGAAATAGCGATTTAAAAAAAATAAAATGAATACATATTTCAATTTGTAATCATATGTCAGCTCCCGTGACCGGGACATCGAACAGCTGCACTACATTACCCTCAATTACGATTCATAAATTGCGCTTTGCTTCACCATGTGTTATAGGATCCTTAATGGATGCGTGTATAACAATGACAACGGGTCAATTGACATCGAGGCCGCAGCATCGTGATACCTAGCCTTATCACTTATCGTTATCAGTAGCTACAGATCGATATGACTATTTTCTTCGTGGTTGGACCATTAGGCACTTTCACCGCTGTTACACGCGTTTTCTAGCGAAACACCGAACTCAATTATTAATAGCAGACTATTTTTGGAGCGGCTTCGGACGCGAATTTCGGGCATGTGCGAGGCCCGGGCGGAGACACTATCTCACCTGGGCCAGGTGTAGACGCCGGACACTTCGAAACCGAAATGCCAGGAGCCGGCGTACGCCCCCTGTCCCTTGGGGCCGGTGCACACACCGTGGCCGTGGGCTTTGCCGTCTTCCCACCCTCCACAATATGTACCACCATCGTCAAAGTCGAATCGGCCACCGTTGAGGCCACGCTGCGGGGGGTTTCCGCTAGCGGCGTGCGCGGTGTCGGCTAGCTCGCTCGGCTGCATCACGCGAAACCGTGGTGCCGCGGAGGGGAGGGCCTCCCGCGCGCGCCCTCCGCCGAGCTCGCGGTATAAATAAACATCAGCTGGGCATGTCGCGCCGTGGCGCGCGGCCGAGTGAACACCACTCCGGTCCTGCGCGAGCAGCACTGCCGGCCGCGCGGCCGCCCGCCCTCACCGCCCTCCCCGCCCGCCCTGCGCAATGCGCACTCACTTCTCGCACACCACGCGTTCCACGTTCATTTTATATTTTAGCCGCGCTATTGTTTGGAATAGCTGGCACAAACATAAATTGTAAGCACTAATTCTTTCACAATAGTGCATTTTTTGGATAGATTTTTTCACTATACTATTTTAGATATTTGTACAGTCTATCGTTAAAGTGTTATTAAATAAAATTAAGATGTAATTATTTTAAATTAGGAAATATATTCATCTTGTTAATAAATAAAAATACTAATAATGATTAATAATCATTTATTAACCATCATAATTTCGTAAACCTTAAACAAAATAAGTGTATAATTAACTTACATAATATTTTAATAATTTAAACAGGTAAAGAATGATGAATTGTAAAGCTAATTAACATTAAATATTTGGCAGTGAAAAAGTGCCTTATAATAATGTGTAAAACATTTAATATATTTAGCACTTACATCAATATTTTTCTATAAAGTTTCAAGTAAATTTAAATCAGTGGAAAAATAGGCACTCTTAATAGGCAAATTTATTTAAATGTCTTTAAGGTGGATGGATTTGTTACGGAGTGAACTCATCACAGATATGAAATAACTAACACTTGTAATTTTGATAGTATTAAATACTTCTATTTTGTATAACACAAAGCATATAAATAATTGATGCCACTTAAGTAACAAACCGATATTATTTTACTAATTAAAATATTATATAAAAATATTTATATCTGATGATATATACATAAGCATTACAATTTATTTATCAATATATCCACATATTAATAACATTATTTTATTGATCTAAAAATACAATAGATCATAAATGCATTTATAAATTTAAAGATGTGCCATTTTGTGATAAAAAATTGAACTATGACTGTCATCATCATAATAAATACCTACTAACAAAAATGTAAAAACTATTTATGTTTATCTTCAACAATCCACTCTAAACCATTGCCAGGTAAAGCACTGTAAATAAAGGGTGAAATCCATGCTAAATACCACCTGTGACCAAATACTTCTATTAAATTTAATTTTAGTCCCTTGTTGTAAGATATGCCTTTATTAGTAGGTTTCATTTCTGGTGTTATTTTACCTCTTAAAAGGTTATTCAAATGATATATGAAAAGAAAACCTGTAAATGCACCAATAATGAAGTTTATTTCTACTAAAAATACAAACAAACTTTCCTCTCCAAAGTCAATTGCAAAGCTAGCTAAGGGAAATATAAACTTACCAATAATAAGGCCATGATTCCACCTAATAAAATTACTTAAAAATATAACATTATAATAAAATGAGTACACCATTGCAATAAAAATATACAATGTAAAGAACATAAAATATCTGTGGTTGTAATAACCAACACAACAAGCAAAAAATGTGCAATGGTGGTCCCTTTTTAGTATGCAAACATCACATGTATCACAGTGCCATGCTCGAGGCGGTCGAAGACACTCACATATGCTACACATTCCCCAGTCCTGTGTATATTTACTTTCAAAATTTTTACCTTTAATACTTGTATCGGTAAACATCCCATATATCATATTCCCAATAATATTTAGTAAAAGAAAGGTTGCACACATATAATGAACTATGTAAGGAACAGTCCAAACTTCCACCACAGTGGGTAGGACTATACACAGTTCAAAATATAGAAAACTTGGCACTAAGACAAAAACAATAATAAGGTATATACTGTGTTCTAAAATCCTCCTCCATTTTTTATTTTGAACTCTTCGTATAGTAAGCAACATAATCTACGTAACTTATATTGTATGTATTTATATAAACGGAGAGAGTAACCCATCTATTAGAAATTTATTCATTCTTCAAATCTGAAAATAAACGTATTTTTTATTTCGTAAAATATAAGTTACGCTAAAAAAAAGTATAATAACGTATAAACTAATAAGTTGATATATTTTCTAAATGAATTGGTATGTCACGTACCTATTTATATAATATAAATACATCTTTAATTTATATTTTCATATCTATATGATAAAAATGTATTTACTTATATAGTGCGAATATTCGATTGAAGTATTCAATATTGATAATTCATTTAATATTATTTAGAAATTTAGATCTTTTTGAGTTTTGACGTTGACTATTGGTACACTACCTAATACCTATTGACATTTGACTTATTTTGACATTAAAATTTACATGTCACGTGCTGCTCATTTTTTATTACTAAAAATTGACGGTAAGGAGAATTCCTATCGGTAAGGTAACCCACACACTACGCAATATTTTTGTCAATTTTTCGTGATGAATATTGATTATTGACTCAATAACGCGCAGTAGCTTGGTGTAGAACTGAATTAACCGATGTTATCTGTAATTAAAACATAAATCAAAGTCTCAAAAACCAATGACGTGAAAAGATTTTTTACTATTAGACCGACCACACACGTACGGTTTCCTAATTTTGTTTCCTGAATGGTTATTCAGATTCGGAGACCTGAACTTGCCTTAAATACATAATATTCCGAACGAAAAAAAAACTGACGTTCGTTTCGGAAAGAACCGAATGATGTCATCCCCATGGATGACAAATAAAATGGTCATCCCGGATACAGTGCTCGCATACATTTTTCCTAATCCGCCGCACAAGAACGGAAATTTTCGTTTAGAACCGCGTCTGCGCTGTATCGAATGGACGTCTACGCACGTACTTCTACTACTACTATATTGTATCTATTATTTTTATATAAAAAAAATATGCATGAGTCAGAACATTTAATAATGTCTGTAGAAAAATATCCATGTCTTAGTATTTAGTGTGTGTAACCAATAACGACGTTTCCTTTTTTTTTTGCTTAGCGCCAGTAAAAGTGCAATAGCAATCAATTCGTCGTCATCCATATTAAGCGTGCTTACATGAAAGCGTCAATATATCCTTGTGTGACAGTGTAAAATCCCTAATACAAAAATCTAACAAGTCAGTAAAACGTCTGCGCTAGTCTTACGGAATTCCGAATCAGTCCTGTTCAGGAAACCATACGTAGGCGGCCTGCCTTATATTTTCTGTTACCGTTGCGTGCATCACGCTAAGGCAGTACTTTTCAAAGTGCTCGATTATGCGGAGCGTTTCAAAAAAACAATTTCAGAAAAAATGTTTTTATTAAATTTTCATTTTTTTTTTATTTTTCAAAGTAATGAAACTAAAACAACCATGTGTTTTATTTGAGAAAAATCATTTTTTTTATATTTTTCATAGAATTTAAAAACTTAAGCAAATTTATTTTTTTAACTTAAGTAAATTGTTAACAACAAAGTAAAATATAACAATTATATATTAATTTTTCCAACGAGAATCTTTCCTGAAACCTTTTAAAAATATCTCTAAAAAAGGAAAAATAATCCCAGATTTGTTATTTAACAATTATCGCACTAGCAATGTTAATGTTCAAGAAGGAAAAACTTGTTCATTAAATAATACATAAGTAATAGAAAATTCGCGATAAAATTTTTTTGACCGCGGATTATTGTTCATTCATTTATCCAGTAGGGCCTAAATTTTTGTTATTTCTAAAATTTTATATTAATTAATATGTTAAAATAATTTTTATTGATAAAGTCCAAAGCGAGCGTGGCTTACGCAAGCCGAAGCATCCGTTTTCGACCGTATTTTCACCCCTCTAGGAAAATTCCTACTCCTTTTGAATCTTTTTTTTAGATTTATTTTTTTTAATTTATTTTTGAGAAATTTGCAAAAAACTAAACCCCCCATGTTTTTTTAATTAATAATTTAAAACTTTTGTAATTTTTGCAAGTGGAACTAGTTTTTTTTTTAAATCATATTTTTCCGAGACTGCTAAAAAAAGTTGATCAAAATGGCACTTGTTTACTAGACTAATAGGTATAGATTTTTGTAATCGCTTCTTAAAAATCTGATTTTCATACCCTATTCGATTGTTTTGGACGAAAACAATTGGTCCTTAAGATCCGTCATTTAAATTTTTAAAAAGGATTTTGCGCAATATAAACGTAATAAAACCACAATAATAAATAATATAAATATTTTATTGATTTACACAGTAAAAGACATTGCTTAACAAATTGAGGATAAGAAAGATTTAAAGACGAAGTTACATTCTACATGTTCTTATTCGCAACATTACATTGTATACATAGTAAAATATATTTCTTCTTATATCTAAATAAATACATCGAAAACATGGACAATCACTCTTATTGTAAATTCAATCTTTTTATTTTTTAACATTAAAGGTTTCAAAAAGACATGAGTCAAGCATTTACAAAGATTTAGCGTCACATAAGATGTTGGTAAGTACATATGTACTCGTAGCTTTGATAGCATATGTATTGCTAACAAAGTTGTAAACACAACGGGCAGTATTTAACTGGAAGGGTTGTAGAGAAAGAGACGATACGACGACGCGAGATAGAAAGGCGTATCTTGAATTATATTATTTTTTAATTTTTGTAAAACTTCTTGCTGCTGTCTTTAGCCATGTCCACCAGGGTTTGGGCGGGTTTGAATGGCGCTCCATAAAGTCCATGGAATTCTTCCATCTTTCTCACCAATTTATCAGCACCAAATTGGTCAACCCACCTGATAAAAATCATAAATGTTACAAGAAATACTTTTTTATTATTGATATAGTTTTGTTATTTTAGTGTGAATGAGGTGGAGAGAAAGATATCAGTGACTGCATTCTATTCTTTACAAATACCGATGATCGAATCTGTAACTGTTTGCACATGATGTGCCAAAAATATAAATTTTGCGAAATTTATAAGAAAGATATAAATACCAAAATGGTACTATTTTCTTAATTATATAAATTAAAAAATATATTTTACTAGCGAGTCACCCTCGCTTTGGTTCGGGTTCGTCCCTAGACAGAAATAAATCTATCACACGGGAACCGTACAATTTTCCAGGATAAAAAGTAACCTATGTGCTATTTCAAACTATATACACTCTCTTTGCTAAATTTTATACAGATCTGTTCAGCCGTTCAGGCTTGAAAGAGTAACAAACATCCATCCGTTTATCCATTCTCACAAACTTTCACATTTATAATATAAAATATTAGTAGGATTTAAATTCATATTACCTGAAAGGTCCACCAGTGAATGGCGGGAACCCAAGGCCGAACACAGCGCCAACATCTCCCTCAAGAGGGCTGTGTAAAATTTTTTCTTCTAGTGATAATACTGCCTCATTTACAAATCTATAAATAGAAAAAATAAAATATTATATATATATATATATATATATATATATATATATATATATATATATATATATATATATATAATTGTTAGATACACATGTACATTACTGAACATATAATTCTGTCACTTTTTAATATAACAATACTTAGGGGTAGTTAAAAAATATTCTACGGACGCGTACGGCGATGGGTCGAGATCCGGATGCTCCCTACCAAATCTCAGCAAATCATCAAAGTTATCGTGCAAAACGCAGTGAACATTATTAATTCTTACAAATAAACAATTAGAAAATCACCTAGTGTTGATGCACAATCGAGGCGTAAGAACCTACGCCGGGCTAACATTGAACCAGGTAGTACATCCACTTTTAAAAGTATTATCCTACTCATTTATTCATTTTTATCCCATTAATAACAGTTTGTAAAAGCGTGTTATTTTCAAAATAAAACTATCTTTTCGGATTATTTCGCGAATTTATTATGATTTTTGGTTCCCAACCAAACCATGTGTGTGGTGTGGTGGGAACCAAAAATCATAATAAATTCGCGAAATAATCCGAAAAGATAGTTTTATTTTGAAATGTCAAATATTCGCGTAAATTTAAGAAAGTATTACGTGTTATTTTAGTATTTTAAAATCATTTTTATTCACTTGGACGACATGTTTGGCTCAGTTTGTAGTGACCCTAATATCTGTCCCAGCGGTCACGGGTTCGAGTCTCACTAGGGGACTTTTGTGTGACTAGCACGAATGTTTGTACTCCAGTCATGAGTGTTTATATTTATAATATTTAAAGTTATATATGTGCATCAACTATCTGGTATCCATTATATAGGCCTCGTAGCTTAGCACGGAACTAGAGGGTGCAGTGTGTTAATGTCCCAACATATTTATTTATTTATTCATACACACCTTGATACCATTCTCAACTGCTGGTCTTCAACAGTGTTAGCGCCGCGAGGTTCGAGAGAGTATTTATCCTTTAATATCTGCACGGCTTCTTGGTTGACATCCCTGTTCTTTGTACCCTTTTCGTATATATAGAAACCTTTACCGGACTTCCTTCCCATGAAGCCAGCTTTGACTAGATCCTGCATGATGTTCAAGTCACCACCACTAATACGATCACCGAACGCCTGCCAATAGTTAATAAAATTCGTTATTCTACTGTTTAAAAAAGGATAAGTCATCGATTTTTTTTATTTTAATAATATTCCAAAAATATAAGAAAGAAATTTTATGTTATTCCTGTTTTTACTACATGTTAGCAATAGGAATACTTTAGCCAGTTTTTTTTTCTATCTATTTTAGAAAGTGAAAAGACTTCTTTTTGGACCTTATTACTTACTAAATATATAATTAAATCTAGGACATTAATTTTAACTTGTTTTTTATTGTCATATCAATTTGTAAAATACAGATTCCAATTACAACTAGGTAATGCAGCCAAATGTTGGATAGTGGAACAATTTTAATAAATTTTCAATTTAATGATGTCCAATAATATTGTTTGGTCAAAAGCATGTTTTTTTATTTTTCTTTAAAATATTATTTTTAATCAATGGAAGTAACATCAGTGCTAACTCAGTGGTAACGCACTCACTTGGAAAACCAAGTGAAGCGGATTCAAATCCCGGATCTCGCAACTCTGCCCTATGAGGATATCTCATGTGCGAATCATTTCCAACATGATTACCAACCACTCCAAGAGAACTTGTGAAGTTTACCATCCCGCACTTGACCAGTGTCGTATTGCGAGGAGGCCGATGCCCAGCAGTGGGATATTAAAAATGAATGCTGAACAGCATCTGACCTTAGCTAGGTCCACAGCAATGTGCGAGCCGACGTCGATGCCGACCTCGTCCGCGAGCGTGGCAGCGCCCACGGGGAAGCCGAACTGCTTCGTCATGCTGTCCAGGTCCTTGGGGTCCACGCCTTCTTGGAGTAACCTGTGAACAAACATAACCATACTTTACACAAGTTATGTAACCCAACATGTGGTCTATTTAGATATACTTCTGGGAAGGATTCTTTACTATAAAATGTATCGTTTCTTTAGAGATCCTTCTCAAAAGGATCTGTTATTATAAACAATGCACATGCAAGACAATTGAGTTGTCACAATAAACTAAGCATAAATTGTTTAAGGGCGAAGGGTCCCTTTTTTGGCTGAGAACCCAGACACACTCCCACACTCATGTATCATATAAAACCGTAGAAAATAAGTTAATAAAGTTAGTTGTAACTTGTAACTAACTATCCTTTCGACAAGGAACATTGTTTTATTACAAATCACCATTCCGATAACGTAACTTACATTACTTCATTATTTTTTAATATCTTGACTAATAAATATTGTTTTGTGCGAGTTGAGTTCAAAGTTACTTATTGCATATTTAATGTTGAATGCGCTTTATAAAACACAATTTATTGAACACTAGCGACTCACCCTTGCTTCCCCATTGTAGATTCTCCATACAAACTTTCATCCCCATTTTCACCCCCTTAAGGGATGATTTCTAGGATAAAAAGTATCCTATGTCCTTCCTAGGGTCTCAAACTATCTTCTTACTAAATTTCATCTAAATCAGTTCAGTAGATCCAGAGATTACCCCTTACAACCTCACAAACTCACTAACTTTACCTCTTTATAATATTATTAGTATAGATTGTGACATTGTATAAAACACGAAACATAAAAAATAATTTATATATATAAGTTAATATATGAATATTTATAAAGGTTTAGTTTTATGTATTTTTTTTTGCAACCAAATCCCACAATATATGTAATTTCATTTAAGATGTCAAATATTTGCTTACTCTAATAAAGTATTATTTCAAACTAATCAGCTAACCTGACAGCCTCACTGAGCATGGTGGAGAGGATCCTAGTGGTGTAGAAACCGGGCCCGTCGCCCACAGTGATGACCACCTTGCCTTGGCGCAGGCCCACGCCCACGGCCGCGGCCGCCGTGTCGTCGCTGGTGCCCGGGTGCCGGATGATCTCCAGCAGCTGCATCTTGTCCACGGGGGAGAAGTAGTGCATGCCTGCACAATGATGCGTCATCTCAATGTTAGTACTTAGTAGTAATCGTTCATATTTTTACTGTATAAATGTAGACTAAGGAATTATACACAATTGATCAGTAGCCCAGTGGTAACATAATTGCTTGGAACACTAAATGAAGCCGGTTCAAATTCCGTACGTATGCAAATCATTTCCAACATGATTACCACTTGTCTTACTGCAAGGAAAAACATTGTAAGGAAACCTACATGTCTGACAGAACCTAGCAAGTTTTCAAAACACATGTCAAGTCCGCAATTTAAAAATTCATCTGCATTCAAATATTCCGAAATATATATTATAGTAATTAATATTAATAAATTAAATATTAATTAAATGATTTACCAATAACTTTTTCCGGGCGGCTGCTACCGGCAGCAATCTTTGTAATGGGGATGGCACTGGTGTTAGTCGCTACGATGCAATGCTTGGGGACCACCGCCTCTAGCTCCTTGATCACTTTGTGTTTAATATTGATATCTTCGAATACAGCCTCAATGACACAGTCCACATTCTTGAACTTGCCGTAGTCCAGGGTTGGGTATAGGTTTGATAGGAATTTGTCTTTTTGTAAACTGTAAAAAGCACATAACATTTTACATTATTGAAAGAATGTATTCTGCACCTGAGTAAAAAATATAATGTATAAATCAAGTAAAAAAACTATAATTGCGATATGAAGAAACTGTTAAGTGTACTATTTTATGCAGTTAATCTTTGAATTTCATATTTAATTGCTACTAACTATACTATACAATACTAACTAATAATAATCACATATTAATTTTGATTAAATGTAATGTCTCAATTTTTTTTTATAGATGTGTACCAAATTCTAAACTTATCTACGTTTTAAATAAATTTATTTTAATTTTTAGTTCCCGACGTTGCAAAAGACCGTCTCTCCCGTGACCATGATTGGACTAAATCGTTCGGAACGTCGGTAACCAAAAATAAAAAATACCCGCGAAAAAATCCGAAAAGATAGTTTTGTTTAAAATGACAAATATTCGCGTAGATCTAAGAAACTATTATCTACCTTCACACGAAAATATTGTTGAAATCGATCCACTCCTTAGATTAGCAAAAACAGACATACAAATGACGAAATTAATATTAAATTTCTGATTTGCAAATAAATACTTTGGTTTTAATTATGTTGAAATATATGCAAACACTAGAGACTATTTAGTTATAACATATTTTTTTGTTGTCACCTGTATACTCCAGAAGGAAGCAGTAGCTACAACCTTAACCTTTGCTTGTTACATTTACTAAATTTTTCCTATCAGTCATAAAACAGTATCAAGATCAAGATGTGTAGTAATAATACTGGCCGTTTATTTATACAATACAACAAGATGAAAATAAAAATTGAAATTAAAGTATAAATATATATTTGTGTACTCACGAGGACACTCTCTTGCGTTTGACAGCGTTGACGAGGCCGTTCTGTATCTGCCCCACGCCGCGGTACAGCCCCGCGCTGGTGGCGTCCTTCAGCACCACGCTGTAGCCCTTATCGATGGACACCTGCACTATGCCCGCGCCCATCAGACCCGCGCCGAGAACACCGATCTGGAATATTATTATTATTATTTTAATGAGTAATAATTATAATTTAAGACATAATAATAGTGAATTAATACATAATTAAATAAAATTGGAGTGTCTGTTTGTAATATTAAAATAACCGCTTTTTACTAAATGCATATGGATATATACACGGTACACATACCAAAACAAAATTTTTTACGATTTTTGTCTGTCTGTCTGTTTGTTCCGGCTATTCTTCGAAACGGCTGGACCAATTTTGACGGGATTTTCACTGGCAGATAGCTGCTGTTATAAGGAGTAACTTAGGCAACTTTTATTTTAGAAAAAGAATCAGGGCTCCGCGAAAAAAAATTAAAACCCATGGAATTGTGAACAAAATTCGCATATGGGTACGTACTAAGCTACTATTTATGTATAAACAAAGCTAACTGTGAAATCGTACCTAGTGAGTGAGTTGCTAGTTTATATTAAATTAATAGATAGTGTATTATATTAAATTAGTAGATAGATAGTGATAAATTTTTGGAGCAAAATTCATGACTCTAAATATTTTTACAAACAACTTCCATGTTTATTATATTAGTAAGATTTCAAAATTCAATTTTAAAGTTCTTCTAAACACAGTTATATAAATATTCGTTTTACTTATTTACATTTAACATATCACATGCAGCACGAAAACGAGATAAAAATCAATTAGTGAGCGTGGGAGCGCGCCATCTTATAATATATCAATTAAAAAATCTTATAAAAAATTGGTTGCGATCCACAAGTCAAACTCAACCTTGGTGAACTTCTATAGTTCAAATTTTTTTTCATGTATAAATAAAGTATAAAGTCTGCACTAGAATTAGGCCAAGTTTGATACTTGTATGTGTATATTATTAAATTTACTACATTACAAGAAAGTTATATAAGAAAATTTGGCATTTATGCCAACTGTACATCCACTACTGTGTCTAAAAGTTCAATTCCTAGCATAATTAACAACTTACACTCTTAACATTAACTTGGGACTTGCCGAACCTATTCTTCTTGCATTCAGTCTGTCCACGGAATAAGCCAATGAGTCCCTTGCTCTGCGGCGTCATGGCGAGCTCACCGAAGCCCTGCGCCTCAGCCTCGTACCCGGCCACGGGGCCCTTGTCCACACCTGTTCTTACTACTTCTAGAATCTATATAAGAATATTCAGAATGAGTGTTATTTAAAAAAAGTAAATTTTTATTGTTTGTGTATTTAAGCCAGTACATTTACATGTGTTTAACTTATACTTTTGGCAGGATTTTAACTCTAAAAAGATAGAGCAATTAAAGGCTTCTTAATTCAACCTAAGTACTCAAAAAATATACTCTGAAGTTTTGTCATTAGTTTTTAGACTCAAGATCATTTCTATCACTTTTTATAACAGTTAGAAAATATTACCTTAAGCGGTGCGGGATACAAGCCACGGGAAGCCTTCATCACTTGCTCTTTGGCCTTATTAAAGATCATGTTCTTGACCCACTCCCACTGCATCGCTGTTGCTGTCACTTTGTTAACTAATCCCTTCTTCGACCTATCCACTACCATCTTCCCAGATGCTATGTCTTTGGCTATTTGAATAGCTACCTTTTCTA
This sequence comes from Argynnis bischoffii washingtonia, assembly GCA_033884665.1. Classification (NCBI taxonomy): domain Eukaryota; kingdom Metazoa; phylum Arthropoda; class Insecta; order Lepidoptera; family Nymphalidae; genus Argynnis; species Argynnis bischoffii. The sequence continues at coordinate 7,281,253 of CM066609.1, forward strand.
AATATTGCATTGTGTTGATTTCAGGCTGGTCTAAACCTAAAATTAGTACTTACATTAGCACAAGATCAACGAAACGAAATTTGAGTAAGATGTATATTAAAATGGAGCAAATGTTAATAGTATAAAAGTTTTGCTTTTACAACAAAATGAATTGCTACAATACATACAATGAATTGCTTTTATTGTTAAAAACTATGATATACCAATTTGATAGTTACTATATATTAGGTACTCAAGTACCAAATATGGATACATTATCAAAAGAAAATCAGATATAAAATACAAAAACTTGTGAAATGATTTTATTTATAACTGTGTATGTATATTGGTCACTTACCAGGTCCAAGGGGTGACACTAACAGATCAACAATGCCAAGCTTTTTTGCCTTATCAGCTTTAACATTCTTTCCAGTGAGAGCCAAGTCCAAAGTTGTAGGAATTGATGTTAATTTAGGCATCCTAATATAAAAGAATTTATGTTATTATAAAGTTATACAGAATATTTTGATTATTTATCATGGATAAATTGTGATATGAATACAAACCTAAAGTTAACATTATTTATTAAACTAAAGTATTTTTAATTTTAAGACTGATATAACATATTACATTTCATAGCTTAAGTTTTGGATATTTTAAAAGTAAAATTAAGCTATGGTTTAACGATTGTATAATTTATTAATTATACCCATAACACATATATTTTGAAAACTTATTCATAAAAAAATTGAATTATATATTCACAAGTATAGTTAGTGTAAAATCTCATATTAATAATTTCTATTACCTTTGAGTACCACCACCTCCAGGCAGGAGGCCAAGCATGACTTCAGGTAATCCAAAGCCTGTTTTAGAGTCTTTTACTGCAATCCTATATTTACAAGCAAGAGCAGTCTCAAGACCTCCACCAAGACAGCTTCCTTGAATAGCTGCCACATACGGTTTACGGGATGATTCAATCCTTTTGAAGATTTCATGACCTTTAAAAAATTTAAATATATTATTTCCACGTGTGGTATAAAAAACAATATATATATATATAAAATTGAACTGACCAAAAATAGTAAGCACCATAAATAGAAGTTTTATCAATTATATCATTGACTATATTGTTGAGTTGTTATTTAACATAATAATGTCTATTTATTACTTTGAATTAATTGCCTTTTAAGGACATCCAATCTACTTTGCTACTTTCAAATCAAAACTAACCACACCAAAATGTTTTCTCTATATATGTTGATGTCCAAGTTAATTGTCACAGAATTCTTAAAAATTGTGAGACTTTTTTTTTAAATAGTAGAAAGCTAATATTTATTATTAAAAATAGGTATGGTTCTTATAAAAATTAAGTTTCTTAAGTCAATGAAATAATTTTAATGTAATATTTTTTATACATACCATTTTTTGACAGAGTTACTACTTCATCTTTAGTTTTGCATTTTTCAATCATGCCTATATCAGCTCCAGCAATAAAACATCCAGGTTTGCCAGATATTAAAACAGCAGCTTCAATAGAAGGATTTGAGTCAACTTCATTTATAATTTTACTGACTTCATCCATTACTGCTTCGTTTAAAGAGTTGACCTGAAATAATCATATTTGTGAAATACCATGGTTAATAGTTTAACCATGTTTAAGTTTATTTACAACTTTATTTACATCTATACAGATAAATAAAATTGGAGTGTCTGTTTGTAATTTAAAATAACCTCTTTTTACTAAATGCATATAGATGTATACACGGTACATATACCAAAACAACATTTTTTACAATTTTTGTATGTCTGTCTGTCTGTTTGTTCCAGCTAATCTCCGAAACGGCTGGACCGATTTTGACGGGAATTTCACTGGCAGATAGCTGATGTTATAGGGTGTAACTTAGGCTACTTTTATTTTCGAAAAAGTATCAGGGTTTCGCGAAAAAAAATTAAAACCCATGAAATTGTGAACAAAATCCGCGTACGGCGTACGCGCCCGAGCAAAACGAGGGTAAATCGCTATATAATTTAAATGAATATCTTAGGAGTAGCAAGCTACTATTTATGTATAAACATAGCTAACCGTGAAAACGTACCTAGGGACGAACGCGAGCGAAGCGAGCGGGAGTCGCTAGTATATAATAATTACCATGATTAGAATAAGTATATAAAGATTGTAATATATTTATCAGTTAATCATTATAATAAATCATCCATTAGGTAAGAGTAGATACACTATTTAAAGACATGAATATGAAATTTACTCTTTTATTAGTTTTAAATGCAGTGTAATCAAAATACACTTTTGCCCTAAAAATAGTTCAATAATATTACATCACTAATCATTTCAATTTAAATCTTTGTTACATACCTTAACATTTGGAGAGTCTAGTGTCACAACATATACTCCATTTACCAACTTACATTTAGTATGAACCTGTGAAGCTGCTGCAGCCGCAAAAGATCTGCTATGCAGCCCTAAAGAATAAATAAAAAGCTTTTAAAAAGTATGTTATAGTTTATTACAAACTATTTTTATTCCATTTAAAGGTATCTCCTCGACTTTTATTATGGTATAACAATTAAATTATTCTTATTTTAAAAAAAAGTTTACGACTTTTAAACTACTATGACTATCACAGTACTTACTATTTATGAATTTTACATTCTTGTGACTTTTAAAAATCTTCAGAGCGTTAAACATCTTACTATTAGACATAATTAACAATTATGTAAATTATAATTTAATATAATAAATTAATATGGCTAAAATGATCAAAAAAATTTTGAACCCAGACTTTGAACCTAAACTTTCTCGTCGGATGGAAGTGTCAAGTGATAAATAGGAAGTGAGGAGCGGAAAGGGAGAGGAAATCTGACAGTAGTTTCACTGTATACAGAATATAGATAAATTGTCATTTTATTATCTGTTCCCTTTTAGGACGTTTTCTTTTAGTTCCATAAAGATATTACACAGAGTAGACAAACCCTTAGAGTATACATAAGCTATAGAGCGCGCGCGCATCGCTCATTTTCCATTATGCGAAACGTAAGTAGATGTTTTAAACATGGATGACAAATAAAATGGTTTTAAACACACATATAATGATATAGATACATACTTGTAGATGAAGCGGTTGAATAGTGATTAGTGATGTGCCATGATTGACATTTGTGCATGAATGTAAGGTATTAATTCAAACAATGGGTATGTAAATATTTAGTAAATTTAAGGTAGTAAGACTAGTTACTACTTTTAGTATTTAATTTAAAAAGAAGTATATTAACATAAACTACATTTATTCATGCACAAAAACATATAGATTTTATTATCTTAAATTTCATTTTAATAGTTATTTAAGGCTAATTTTTTTAATGGTTCATTTTTGTGCCACCTTTTCTAGAGTAAAAAAAATTGATGTTAATATGTGGTCCAAATACCTTTTGCCTTCATACTTTGCCTGTTCATACTTTTCACAAGTTGTTCACACACACTGGGTGTAATAATTAATTAATTAATTTTAACTTTTTAATTTTTTAAATTCCTCGTAGGACAATAATGTGGCTTGAATAATTAATATTTTATTTTCTTTATGTCTATAAATATAATAATGGCAGCACTAAATAAGATAAATAATGAATAGTTTTCTAAAAAAATTGTTAGTTATAGTAATAACAGCTAAAACTAAATAAATAATATTCCATACGCAATTATAAAACTTATTAAAATTATAAAAATTATTAAAATTAACAAATATTGTAAGGTAATTTGTTGCCATTAAAATTCAAAGGTTTTATTTTTGACAAATAAAAAGGATCTTAATTTATAATACTATGGTAATACAAAATGTTCGAGTAGTAGCACAACGTGGTACAACACTAGCTCGTAAAGAGGGATAGTAGGAAGCTGGGGGCGCGTGTGACGTGTGTTTTGACCCGCCCGCGCGCCTCCCGCAACACCCGCTCACACCTGTGTAATTTATTTAAAATCAGTGTTTTCTTATTAAAATATTATGTACCGATGAAAAGAAATATCTGTGTTCTTTTTAATTTGCTTACGTGAATCGATTTTACAGCTTAGAACTGCACATTTTACCATCATTACATACGTCCAAGTAAACACGGACGAGACAAACAATCCGCGCGCATGACTTTTCGTGACTAACAGCGTCGCCCTTACTATTTTGAGACTCTTCATACCCGTGCTTACAGTTCATACCATGGATGACAAATAAAATTCATACTTGTTAGCGCGCGCTCTATAGCTTATGTATACTGTATGGGCAAGCCGGTCAAAAATATGGTATCCCGATAGAAAGGGGTAAAGAATAACCAGACGCCTTTCTATCTCTTTTTATTTTATATGTTTAAAGCATGAAAGTGATAAATTAATTGACTTAAAATATAGAATTAGAATGTGCTATAATAATTAACATAGGCAGTGGTAGCCCAGTAGTAACGCGCTCGCTTGGGAAACCGAATGAAGCGGGTTTAAATCCCGGGTCTCGCACTTCTGATATTTCCATGTGCTGATCATTTCTAACATGATTACCACTTGCCTTACGGTGAAGGAAAATATCTTGAGGAAACCTGCATGTCTGAGAAAACCTAGCAAGTTTTCGAAAGACATGTGAAGTCCGCCAATCCGCACTTGGGCAGCGTGGTGGACTATGGCCTGATTCCCCTCGTATTGAAGGGAGGCCTGTGCCCAGCAGTGGAACGTTAAATTATGTACAATCTTACGACTCCGTGTAAGCCAGTTTATCAGAATCTTAGTAGCACTGGCTCTAGAACTGGACAAGTGCATAATTCATAACAGTGATGTTATTAGCGTACCCAAGGATACCGGGTTTTAAAAAATCGTTGATGTGCATCAGGAAGAGTGTTATGGAAAGAACATATCTCTGAAGAATACCGGCATGGACAGCCATTAGTTCAGATGAGCAGCCGTTAACGATCACCCGAAATGACCTCTCACTTAGGAAATTTCATTACCTGCTAGACATGGGCACGTGATATATGTACATACAGAACGCAAAACCATTACCAAAATGTGTATAGTAATTGACTTGGCACTGTTGCAATAACTCAAGATTAAACAGTTTATATAATGCATAATACTAAATATAATATTACTGCATAATACTACATATCATGTTTCTTCATCAACTTGTTCTCATCATTTTAATTGAAGTTTTACGTAGTCGAGTTTTTTATTTTTATTTATTTGTGTAAGGATACTACCATGTATGCTAAGCAAAGTTTTAGGGATACGAATAGTTTTAATTACTGGGTAGATCGAGTTATGAAATTAATATTATTTACTGTATCGCGGTGCTAACATTTTCCGTAGAAAAGTTTCTCATTAATCCTTGTATTTGTTTCATAATTTCAGTTTAACGGTCCTTAAATTTCAATAACTATGCTGTGCTAAAGTTTATTCGCAGTTATGGTTCGTTGCATATGAATCTCTACATATAATATCTAACCTATCAAAAGCTTTAGAAGAGTAATTACCCGCGATAGCAGACTTCATAGGGTTAGCCATAGAATTTTTTATTTTTATAATTTAACTGAATTTTCCTTTTTTGTGTCTCATTCAGAATAAGTTTTATAAAGATAATATAAAATTCAGTTTAGGCGTATTCTATATATGCACTATTAATTTTATAACCACTTAACTATAGAGATTTTAGTACGTTTAGCGAAAATATAGGTTTAGGTAAAATATGCAATATTACATGTTAAATATCTATAATATAATAGGTATATTTAAAAAAAAAAGGAATATATTCCTATGCAATTATGTGTCTTGCATTTTTACATTTTTTTACATAACATGATTATTATAATACTTTTATCAAATATTCTTTTTTATTATAAACTAGCGACTTACCCTCGCTTCGCTTCGGGTTCGCCCCTAGACAAAAACAAATTTATCACACGGGATCCGTATACTTTTCCGGGATGCTATATAGCCTATAACCTTCCTCAGTTAACGGGCTATCAAATGCAAAAAGAATTTTTCAAATCGGATCAGTAGTTCCTGAGATTAGCGCGTTCAACCAAACAAACAAACAAACAAACACTTCAGCTTTATAATATTAAGAATAGATAATATAAAAGTAAATAGATTATGAAGTGGTGAAAACCCTGTCCGAGTATAATGTCTGCTCTTTACTTCACAAGAGCAGGGTGGCGAGTGGTGGCCGGTGGGCGGCTGTTAGCCGCTCTCACACTAAAGCTGAAAATACGTCATATATACCTATCGCAACAAGTAGCTAGTAAATTGAAACTGCTATTAAGTTAAGTATTACCTACTTAATATATTACAAATATATTTAAACTGTGGATTGCCTAAAGATAACCCATATGAAGCAAAATTATATTCATTTTTTTCATTCATTAATTATACACTTATACATTTACTCAATATAAACGGATTTGTGCAATTGGCTATTTAGTTTTAAGCTGGTTGCATCTGAAAGTGTTTTAGGTCTAGATGCTGCGTTTACAGGCGTCTATGAGTTTGTTACTTTTTTAAAATGTACCTCATATATCGTCGTCAATGTAATTATCTTATAAATATTATCGCTTAAAGAGAGCATGCATTCTGATAAAAAAATCCAAAAGATTTAGAAAATTATGATGATATATATATAAAGCTTAGTCATAAATTCATATAAACATATAGTCAAGAGTCTTGATATTTTTAAAAACAGAGTTTTGTCGGTTTTGTCGATTTTTTTTATTGTAGAGCCTTATGTATAACTTTTCACGTCTTTAACGTATCTTATTTCTTTCTTAGATTTAACTTAATTGTAGGTTTTTGCTATTTATTTTACATAACTAAACAGCTAAACATATCTAATACATTAACATTAAAGTTTGCTTGTTTGTTCGCATACCGTTCATCCGATTGCGATAAAAGTTTGTCAACTTATTGCATGCACTTGCACGAAGGTTATAAACATGTAGTCTTCGATCAACGATATGCTGATCGAAGTATAGGTATAGTGCAATTAACTTAAAGTAGGTGACGCATGTGTCGTACCTGCTTTCATACGAATGGCTAACGCTGACCAAACCTTACAATTAGAAATAAATCAAGACAATGTACTCGAAAATTCTAGGTTTTAGTGATGCCTACACAGAAAGTGTATCTCCTGAGGTACACTCAGAATAATTATTTTTATCTATTTAAAACGTACCTACGGACGCACCTGAGCGAAGCGAGGGTAAGTCGCTAGTTATAAATAAAAATATAGCTTCATTCAACTATGTGATACTTCAAGACTCATATTATATGAATAAGAGTATCTTAAGGGCAAAAAAAAGTATTTTATAAGTATTTCTATTGGAAGTGTAATGTATTTTCTAAGTCTCTCTGCTTTCGACTTGTTGAGAAGAGGGAGGCGGGCGGGTGACTTGGGTCTCCTTTTCGTTGCTATGGTTACAAAGTACCGACTGCAACAAGTGGGGACTTTACAACCATTTCTTTTTAAGTATCTTAATTCTATTAGTATTTGTGATTACTGATATTAGATAACATTAAACAACATACATTTCTTAAAAATATTGGCTTAAATTTTAAGGAAAAATAGCTATGATTTTAAGTTAAAGATGTTACGTTTTCTTGTTTTACGAGTACACTCAACCCTCAACAACCCATAGTACCTAGTTAACTATTCCATATATGTAATAATATAAAATATAATACTTAATAAAAACTTGTAATTACGCCCTGTCCGATTGTCCGTATGTTAGTCATTTTACTCGATAATTTTATTATAGATATAGATACATTGTTGAAAATTAGTAGGTCTTGTGAATAGCTAGACAATGCTGTAACTAATTTATAAAAATAAAAAGTAGGGATGGCACTCCACACATGTGGACTGAGAGGTGAAAATAAAATTTTAACTCCACATAAACATGTGGGGCATCTCCGGGTAGGTGTTTTTAAAATTAAGATAGCTTCTTAGCGACATTTTTGTTAAAACAGTTGCAGAGTAAAATGTTTCTAAAAATACGTTCAATGAAAATTATTTTGAAGATAAATTGATTTAAATATAATATGCTTCACATAGCAATACTACGTGATAGGTACAAAATTTATCAATGGAGTCATTATAATGAATTATATCATAGACTAGCGACTCACCCTCGCCCCGCTCAGGTTCGTCCCTACCTACATTTCAATATTTTGTATAGATTTCTCAGAGATGATATATTTTCCCGCAGTAAAAAGTATCCTAATGTTGACTCCGATAACCAACTATAATCATACCAAATTTCATCAAAATCCTTCCAGTAGGTTTTTTGTGATGCGGTCACAGACAGACAGACAGACCGGATGGATGGATGGACGGACGGAGAGACAGACATACAGAGAGACAAAAATTCTAAAAACTGGATTCGGCCTCTGCATCGATAATAAGGTCTATTTCAATAGGATTTTCAAAAAAAAAAATTAATGTACAGATTCAGCTTAGTTATAATTTTATTATCTGAATAGATGGGTAAATATTTTCATTTACAAAATTTTATGTTACCTATATTTAATACTAGCACAGATTGATACTAGCGACTCACACGTTCGTCTATAGTTAGGTACATTTTAACATTTAGTATAGATTTTTCAGACATGAGAAATTTTCCTGCAGTAAAAAATATCCTATATTTTGAGCCGGATAACCAGCTATCATATCCAAATTCATCAAAATCTGTCCAGTGGTTTTTTCGTGATGCGTTCTCAGACAAAAAGACGAAAATTCTAAAAACTATAGATTCGAACTAATTCAATACGATTTTGCAAAAAATATTTAATGCACAGATTCGACTCAGAATTTTATCACAAGTAGTAATTTTATTATATTTATTATATAATGGATTTCCTGCTACGGAAGCCCAAGTCAGATTGGTACTTGTCTGATTTTTTATCATTATTTTTTATTTATACCAATAATAGCAATTTAAATTGTCTACACTGTCTATTGTTGAAAGATCGTTTGATTTTTATAGCAGAATAAAAATCTACAAGGATTTTCACAAGTCATCTCTTTAAGAGGGAATTGATTGATCCAATTCTCTTGTTCTGCAAGGGGGGTGGCGCTCCCCATTACTTTTGTCGTATTTCTCGCTTTGTGCGTTCATCCGGCAATACCATTACTATCTTGAAACGCCAGAAGTATTTAAAAAAGTATATTTTAAAAGTAGCGGCTCTACTTCGCTTCGCTCGGGTTTGCCTCTAGACAAACAAAAACAAATCTATCCCACAGGAACCATACATTTTCCGGTATAAAAAGTAGCCTATTTGTTATTTTGATATATGAACTATATTAAAATCCAATCGGTAGTTTTTGTGTACTGAACTGTATAAATTATTATAGTTTTTTAACTATCCCACCGGAACTCTTAAATTTTCGGGGATGAAAAGTATCTAAGATGTTGACCGGGGATATAAGGTACCACATGCAAAATTTCATTTAAATCAGTCCAACAGTTTCGGAGATCAGCTCGTACAAACAGACAAACAGACAGACAAACAAAAAAATTGAAAAAATCTGGATTTGTTCTATTTTTCTTTTTACGTCCCCCTGACTCGGTTTTTAGCATTTTTTTTCTATGTATCTGTACATTTGACCTCTACAGTTTTATTATATGTATAGATAACAAACGAAACTTATAGTATTATTACCCTACTTTTATTAATAGTATAATAATATAAAAAAAAAAAACTTATACAATTAAATTTTATAACCCTGAAGGCGGGTATTAACAAATTGTAAATGAAAACGTTTCATTCTTATTTAATATTGTGCTATGATAATCCTATTTTTTATTTTCATTTAAAGTTCGAAGGAACTCTTCTTTAGCTTAAAGCTTCTTATATCTCATACTCAGAACATCTAGTTTTTACCACTTAGATTAAATGCCTATATGGTTAAAACTACAAGGATTTCGCCTCTTCTATCTCATAAACTTCCAGCTACAATAGATTAATGATTTCCCAGAAACTAAAAAGTATAAAATATATTACATCTGCAAACATATTGGTATTTTGGAAATTAGAACAGATTTAAAAGTATCCGTCCGATTCGACGGAAGTGGTTTTGTAAAATATACCTACATTCTTATGTAGGTATATTTTACAAAACCACTTCTTTTCTTTTTTCTTTTTTCTTTTCAGTTGTCTTCAACTGCGAATAAAAAGTGCTTATCTAAAGCTATATATCAAAAGTGCTTATAATAAGTCTAATTGAATAAAGATTATTTCATTTTATTATTTATTATTCTTACTCTCTCGTTTTTCTACTTAATTCTGTTTTAAAAGTGCCCTGAATATTTATATTAATTTCTGATACGACTTTTTCTAATCTAAGTTACCTTTATCACAGATCATATAATACTATAACTATTATAGTAATACCTTTATATGTATATTTCCTCATTCCTAGTATTTTTTCCATTTTAAAAATTATACATTACATGCCACATATTTGAATATTTCGTAACTTTTAATAGATATAATAAGTATTTGATTTTGCCCCTAAACCAAAATATATTTTGTAATTTTCCTAATCATTTCTACTTTATATTTTTTACATGCGGGAATTACCCTTACCGCTCCTTATTCAATGGTGTATGACATGTCTAAATATAAAAATAATATAAATTTTCATTATACTGGCGCTTTTTAATACTGCTTATTTGTAGGCGAATATATGTACATATTATTTTTTATTTTTTTGGTTATGTGGGTCTCATCGGTCAGAAAAGTTCGTATTACCCGCTAGCGCCACTTCTTGCTAGAGTAGAGAAAACTAATATTGTGCTTGATTTTATTACCTCGCAGGAGGCGCTTTCACGAAATTACTCCCTTTGAGCTATATCTTTAACTTTTAGGCAGGGCTTCTGTCCACCTCCCCGCCCGGTGACACTGTCAAGGCCAGTAGGACCAACAGCAATTACACATTCAGAAAAAAATGATTTCTTGATCCTGATTTATTGAAACGTTAAAATGTAAAGTACAAGCAAACAAATTTTTATCTATTAAATAATAATAAGTATGAAATGTAGAGTACAATAGTGTCTTATCAGATATCAGTACTTATTGGATTAATATTCAAGCGTACGGCTCATGCGCTAAAGTTAATCTAGTAAATTGAGTATACGACTGTATAGTGTATAGCCTGATCCTTCGTATAACGTATATAAAGTGGCGGGTACGGCGGCGGGTGTAGTGTGCGAGAGGTATTGGTCAGAACGCGCCGCGCCGTGATTTACTGCTGTTGAATAAACGGATACAATATATTCTCCGGTTTCATTGTTTCATTCAGTGATAGTTTCCCTTTAAACGATTAAAATAATCTGGTAAGTGCTATTAAATTGTATTGAAAATTTTGAGATTAAATATTTTTTATTTATATTTTTTACATTTTATTACATCGTTCAAAATATTTGACATTTAGGTATTAAGTATTATTTTTCTAAATATTTTAATTTTTCTATTGTTAAATCTAGTCGGATATTTAACCTAGCTCTGCTTGACGTAAATTGATATAAATTATAAAATTCATCACATTTTTAATTGAAGTTTACTGGGACATTTTTTGCTCAAACGTAACACTTAACTAACATTATTTACAAGTAACATTTACTAAGTGACCTTCAGATATTACTATGTTTTTTACCGATATGAAATTGTCCTTTTAAAAGTGACCGCACAAATATAACTCACATAGATAATATTTACTTTCAATCATAATCATATAGCCTTGACCCTCCTTCTAAGTACGCTTTGATAGCATTGACTTCAATATTTATAATTTTTAATTTGATCTTGATTTAATTCCAACCTTGATCTAATTATTTTTTCCACTATTTATTTATTTATTTATTACCTCAGGAAGTAAATGTGTGTCTCCCTCTCGCTGTTGTCTTTACTAACTAATAATACTGGTATTGCACTCTTAATAGAGATTTGAATAATTGATAAAATATCAACTTTATCGGTATCCAAGCTCTATCATTACTTATATTAGATCGATACAAGTAATAAAGTAAGATAAGTTGGTAAACAAATGTACAGAACTCTATTTTACGTATTATAATAAATAACGGTTATAAACATATCAAAATAATAATTCAAATTGACGAATTACATTTACAGTTATCAATGTAATTAACTCATTTATATATAAGTCTAACGAAACAATTCTTTCATATTTATATTACGCAACTTTTACATAAATCACTTAAAAATTACTTTAAATAAAGATTTTAAAAACAGAACTACTAGACTAATAATAATGGGCCAAATTAACATGAAGTATTAAATAAGACTAACTTTTTAAACCAGAGAATAAGTTAATTCACGCTATGATAAATTATACTGTTTAATTATTAAGGTCTTCTTAATAAAAATATGTGCTTAAAGTATGGATTATATGTACGTTGTGGAGGTCAATGGGAATTTTTTACAATAATGCTGATTAATAACTAACATTAAGATAAATAATAAAATTACTTGTTTTAGTATATAAAGTATCATACATAAGTTTTTTTTTAATTCTTTACTGTGCATTTCGGGTAACATTAACATTAATACTTACATAGAGCAGAAAAAGTAGAGTCGATAGTAATAATGTATAAAAATATTTTTTTTTTATATTTGAAAAACAATATTAAATATATTGTGTTATTTTAATTTGATTTTTTTGCTGTTAGGGCAATTAGGATATGATAGCGACATTAGGAAAACCCAAACCTGGCTTACACGTCATTACTATAAATTTACCGAAGTAACCGGGGAAAAACCTAAGACAGATTTACCGTCACAAACTTTCCAATCATTTACGTGAATATTTATGTTTTGTTTTATTTATAAGAATGTTATAGCATATACAGATGAATTACGGGTATATTAATTATGTCTGAATTACAATAAGGCTGAGGTCATAGATTCGATTCAGCAAGGAGTGATAACTTGTATTGAGCATATGTTATAAAAGTTTATTTTGGTTAACTACTAAGACCAATGCAAACAGTGAATAGTTATTTATGTTTCGCATTATTCAAAAATATCCTAAGACTAATAGTAGGGGGAGCCCAAGAGGGGTTTTTGGGATTTACTCAAGCGCGGCAGATTAACATAAGGGGAATACCTTGCACTCTGTTGAGTAGTTCCACCATATATTCATATTATTCGTCCGACTATTGTTGGTGTGTGATATATTGCAACTGCGACTATTTTTATGTTTCTATAAAAACATTTCTCAATCAAGTTATATAGATTTTTAATAATATGGATAGTTAAAATTTTAAGTTTCGAATAAGATTTCCAATCCATTTTTAGCTGCTTAGGTTAAAACCCATTTTTTTATTACACGTAAAGACTCTTGAACTTAAAAATAGTTGAGGATATCTTCAGATCGGTAGGTTAATGTACATTTTTTTTCCATATAGAAACTCCTGCACCTAAAAATCACTTATTTTACATTAAAAAACAAAGAAGTGGTAGATATTCCTACAAATCAACAAAAGTCGGCCGAATAATTGCCTATTGCTTAATCATCCGATTATCGGACAAAATAGCAACAGTCAAAAGAATATCATAAAACGAACCATTGTGTTTGTCTACAGTCTTATCTATATATTCTAAAGAACAAACTACAACAGTAAATTATTAAGTAGAGCCATAGAGTTACCATTATTGAGACAGCCGTTGTTGAGTTGTAACTTATACTTTGTTTCTTGTCATATTGAGGATACAAAAGGTTAAAGTCATAAGGGCTACATCACATCACAGCCGGGATATTATCAAACACCGATGCAAAAAGATCCTAAAGCTTGAGCACGTATCATTTTTATATGACAAATACATGAAAAATCTGATATTATCATAAGTATAAATAGCAGTCGTCACATAAATTCGCATTCGAAATGAGATCGAGCCAGAAACACTCGAAGCTTATGCTAAGACCCAAATTTTCGATTTCCGATTTAAGAGCTTTTCATTTTGACATGATATGACAGTTAACAAATGGAAAATCAGATATCACCATCATCTTTAATCCATACTAATGTTATAAATGTGAAGGAGAGTTTATTTGATTGTTTATGCTTCTTTCACGTCGAAATAGAGTGACGGATTAGCGTGATTGTTTTATGTCGAGATATTTAGATTTTTACCGCGGGACATATATTTATGATCAGAATTACTTAAAATCTGGTATTAATTCCCTTCAATACAATTTAATAATACGTGTTTTACTATTTTTCGAAATTCATCCCATAGAGGTAAAATTACGCTTATCCATCATTCCGTTTCGACGTGAAAGAAAGACAAATAAACAAACAAACGAACTTTCTTCAACTTTCACATTCATAATATTCTAGTATGGATATGGATAACCAAAAAAAAAACGTGCAGTTTTAAAATAGTGTCATTCTATGAATTAAAAAAAATACTACTTTAAAAGTATGTATTTTTAATATTTAATAACGTTGATTTACGATAATAATTATATTATTCATCTGATCTATTAATTAAACATTTCGCTGCAACTAATTTATATTTATGATATTCCTTTGGTCATTTGCTGTAATTAAGCGACCTAGTTATGTAAACAGATTTTTTTCAGTTTTCAAACGCTATCTAGCGTGCTCATCTATCGCCTTGACCGTATCAAATATGTATATACCTATCAATGACTACTGCCAGACTCATTTTTTTTTTGTTAAAATATTGTAAATATCATTTACAATCTATAAAATCATAATATACCTTTGGGCTTTTAATTATAATCCTTATCCGACATTGAAATAGGAGGCTATTTCAATTAAAACAAATTTATTTTTGTATATACCTATAGGTAAACATCGTCAACTCTAATTTATAGCAAGGTCAAAGTTTAAGTATTGTGGGCAAAGAAGTACAAAACATAATAATATTCAACAGTTAGAAAATTATTTAATATTTCATTTCATAACCAAAAGTTAAAGTTCTTAATTACGAACGTTACGCCGTCCGTCCTTCCGTCGATGAACAACTTAACAAATACATAGTGAAGAATAAAGGAAAGAGCTTTAGCTGCTAGCTTTAAGGTATGACGACAAATAATTAAAACCAGTAAAGTATTAGTTGTACTAGAGCTTAAATTAGACCCCACCGAAATGTGTTCATCTTGTGTTGATTGGGGCTCATTAGCGTATGACAATTCAGCCGGGCTTGTAGCCAAGAAGAGCCGACTTCGGTGGGCGATGCACTGATAGTAGAGAGGACCGTGGGAGCAACGACGTGGTTGCCTGGTGTGGCTGCCTCGGCACTCTGCAGGCCAGTCATCGGGGCGTCGTGGTTGAATGCGTTAGCAATCCTGCGACGTCCCATTATGACGGGGGAGGTTCCGTTAGGTTTTAGTAGGTAGTACTGGTTTTTCTGGCCGGTGAGTCCCACATAATCACCTGTATGTATGCAGGTGGTATGCGTAAATGCATATCTCAACGTTAAGAAAAGGGCTTGAACTATCAATATAAAATTTTATTTGTTTTATTGGTATACGAGTATACAAAATTATGATTTGCACATTGCATATTAATGTATCTACAGACACACTTGATGTTCAAGTCTTACTCAAACTTGACTAGATTTTAATTATTTAATTAATATTTATAATTGAGCTTGTAATTTATATTGTTTTATTTCTACTAGAATAAAGAAAGTATTGCAGTATACCTTATCCTACTTTTTATTTATTCAAGGCCATTCCACGATTTACATTTTTAATTAAAAAAGGTTGAAAAGTGTAATTATCTTTAAATAAGAACAGTAATAATGTGTTTTTATTCATTTTGTTTAAATTTGACGATCACATTGATTAAAGTTAATCTGCATATGTTCTTGAGGAAAAAGAGATTATAAGACGTTTTCTTTCATGTAGATTTGGTTTATCAGTTTATCCAATGTCGCTAGTTATTCATGACAGTTAAGTAAAGATCTATAATAACATTTCCGCGAAATAAAAATTTTGAAGGTTTTTTTTCTGAAACTGTTAATATTTGTTATAATTGTTCTTATTCTAAATTAAAACAGTTTTTATATGATATAATTACACCACGTCAAATTTACCAGTCACAGATGGTGTTGTTTGAACTTTGAAAACAAAAAATAAATAATATAATTCTAATTATTCTTCAAAGTTTTATTGAGCGTATAATTTTTAAATTATATAGCAAAAAAAGTTGTTTGGTTGGTCTTCATTTAGGAATTTTCACTTCATCTCTATGTCATCTAACAGCCAAAACATACATATTGTCTACCACCATGCTGACATCTCAACGACCTTCATACTTTTTTTCTATCTCTTATGTCTTGATGGAGTAAAAGATTCGTATCTGACTGTTCAAGCCCCCCCAGATTTTTTTTGGGAACAATCAAATCAACTTTGGAAAAAGAACTTTCAGATTCCTTACGATTCATCCTAAGTTTTTATTACCAGATGTTGATCAAGAAATATGCATATAATTTTTAAGTTACCGCAAATGAAACATTTGATTTCGGTGTATTTTATTTTTCTTAAAAACCTTTTCAAGTTAGCATAAGTTTCTTTAAGACAAAAACAAACTGTTACAGGTGTTGACGCTTTATTGCCGATATGTAAGAGAACAGGTTTAATAATCATGCTTCTTTTTGAAGAACCACTATTCTTAAGCATTTCATTTGATTCTTTTATATTTTAAACCACTAATAAATAGCACAACAAAATACTAAATTATCCTCTTTTTTTGGAAATACTCTACAAATTCTTGATTTCTGCTTTGAAACCAATACAATGTTTACTATTAATTAATTAGTAAAAATTTTAAAAATAAAAATTTCATTTTTGTCGGTCGGTAATGGAGAATTCAGAGACTTAGAGGTATTTTTTGAAATTTGCTGATAACGATTCAAAACGGATTCAAATAATGTTCATTAGCAGCACAGTGCACTTGCGTGGTCCGTGGATAACCTCGCACCACTTGCCTGCTTGTGCAACCCGCTATGCGCCACTCACTCGGCATTGAGCGAGTTAAATCTACAAAAATTTTCAATTGTTTATAAGTACTTAATTATGTATTATGATAATCAAAGTAATTAATTTTTTTGAGTTTCGTTTTTTATAATAAGCTATTAAGTGTATAATAATAGATACTATTTATATTATCTATTTTACTAAAACTATTTTATAATATAATAAGGTAGTAACCATAATCTTACTTTTTTTATTTAAGGTCTATCATGTCGGATCCTTTAAATTATAAAATTGGTTTGTTAAAATACAAATTTTTTTTTTTTGTTGCAAGTTGCTAGTGGTATACCTACACTATTCATTTTTTAGATAATACGTACAAAAATGTGTATTTTCTACGCAAGAGCATAGATGTTTTGCTTTTTATTGTAAATGTGTTTTATTTTATAAGAAAAGTTAAGACGTTTATTTTACTTCTAGACCACATGGAGTCTAAGGAGTTCAAGGATTTCGCCAAGGCGATGGTGGATTACATCGCGGAGTATTTAGAAAACATACGTGACAGGTACTTAATGCATTTACAATACAGTATAATCTAGAAGGCAGTGGTAGACCAGTGGTAACGCGCTCGCTTGGGTAACCGAGTGAATCTGGTTCAAATCCCGGCTCTCGCACCTCTAATATTTTTATGTGCAAATCATTATAACATGTTTACCACTTGCCTTACGGTGAAGGATAACGCCGTGAGGAAACCTGCATGACTGAGAGAACCTAGCAAGTTTTCGAAAGATATGCTACCTACGTCTGTCACTCGGGGTGGCAGACTTAGGCAGGCTAAGTGTGGGGTGGCCCACCCCGCACTTAGCTAGCGTGGTGGACTACGGGCTGATCCCCTTCGTATTGAAGGGAGGCCCGTGTCCAGCAGTGGGAGGTTCAAAAGGGTCGAATGCAATCCAGATTAACTAACGAAAGAAATACATGAGCAGGACTTAGAGGCAGGATGAAAATTTAAGGATCGTAAATTGACTTTTGAATTAACATAATATGATATTACCTACGTCCCGCACTGGCGTCGCTCCCTAAATTTTATTACAATAGCTCCCTAATCTTTATGCCTGTAGAAGAAAAAATATAGGACTTTCATATAAACTTACGATAGTCTCTTTTTACGAGTATGTCATTATTTTAAAAAAATTGGTTTAAACCTAATAAAACCAACAAACAGGCCGCTCGAGTGTAATATGTATATAAATAGAATAATTTTAAATATAAAAAGCGACATGACACTTTGTTTATCAATTACAGACAAGTTGTGCCATCAGTGAAGCCAGGTTACCTTCGGCCTTTGATCCCTGACCAGGCCCCGGAGAAGCCAGAACCCTGGACCGCAGTGATGGACGATATAGAGCGCGTGGTCATGTCTGGCGTTACCCACTGGCATTCGCCACGCTTCCACGCCTACTTCCCTACGGCTAATTCTTATCCGGCTATTGTAGCTGATATGTTATGTGGCGCAATTGCCTGCATTGGATTTACTTGGGTATTTATATTTTTCATATTAAAAATATATAAGCGATTACTAAGTATATAGACTATACACATACGTACATTCATACAATTAAATTACTTACCTTATGCCTTATGCCTACCTGTAGCATTCAGATTAATAAATCTCAAATTACTCATTGCGATTAAATGTTTAAAAATTTATGAACCTTATACTATGAATAATAATTTATAATTTATAACGACAATAATATTTTATCATATATAATATGAATTACATTAACTACTTGCAATATAGAATAATTCACATTCTGTAGACCAATGTCAATGACAAAGTCAATGGTTCCGCTGTAAATGCGGACAAGGAAAACAGGTAGGTTTGTATGAATTAAGAATTTTTTGTGGTACTATAATATTGAAACATGTAAACAATCTGTCCTTCTGATACTCGTTTGCTAAATAATTATTACTAAATATTTCTATTTTGTTTATATTGCATGCGGAAGTTGCGGCTATATGATATTTTATAGATATTACGTATGTATGTATATTGTATATCTGTACTGATTTTGAATTGACAGCCGATACAGCCTAGCTTACCTTTGCGTATCTAAAAAATTGTAATTAAATTATCTTTAACTAACTAGCAAACCGCTGTTGATTAATATGGCATCTTACAAATTATGGAGCGAGTCGACACGTAGGTACCTATGTATATGTTTGTTTATTCTTTACACTATAAATGAATTTGACGTAAAAGTGGTATGGGAAAAAAGGAATGAGTTAATGAATACAGCCTTCTTTTTGTAAACATGTATAACCAACCATGACAGCAGAACGACCGTAGTGTAGATCAGCAATGTGGGTAATCCTAACATCATAATCTTATATATTTAAACGAGCAATTCTTGTATATTTATATCTTTATTTATTTATTTATACCGGCGATCTCGGAAACGGCTCTAACGATTTTGCTGAAATTTGGTATATGGGGCCTTTCGGGGGCGAAAAATTGATCTAGATTAGTCACATGTCTGGGAAAACGCGTGTTTTCGAGTTTTCATGCGTTTTTCTTATGCATTATTCTACGCAAAATTTAATCGCGACATCTATACAACTGTCTCAGTAACACTTAGTCACTTAATGTAAAATTATTTTTAAGCCAAATTAAAAAGACAATTATTCTTATCGCGACATCTATACAACTGTCTCAGTAACACTTAGTCACTTAATGTTAAATATACAATCTTTCAAGAACTAAAGAAGAAGAGCGAAGCTCGGTCGCCCAGGTACTAGGTGTTTATGTGTATACTTCCGTGCACATTTTTTTGCGAGTTTTGATTTCTTAACTGTTTTTGTAGTGGAAACCCGTGATCTACTCAAAATATTCTACGAAATTCGTCTATAATATTTTTCTATTTAAACAGCCATCATCATCTGGCAACAGTAGCCTAGTGTATCGTGGTCGATTAAGAAACCAAGAAAGCGAGTTCAAATCCCGGTTCTCGCACCTCTGATATTCTCATGTCAGCGTGCAGGACTATGGCTTGCACCCTCGCTTTGAGAAAAGTCCGTGCCCAGCAGTGGGACGTTAAAAAAGGCTAAATAAAATAAAACAAACATCTCATTATTTATCAGTGATACAGAGTTAAAAAAACTTGATGATTTATGACATTATTTAATTTTGTCAATAGATCGCCAGTCCTGCCTGTACTGAATTAGAAGTTGTGATGTTGGATTGGCTTGGTCAGATGCTTGACTTACCTGAACAGTTCCTTGCTCGTTCTGGAGGAGAGGGCGGTGGAGTGATTCAGGGTACTGCCAGTGAGGCCACACTTGTTGCTCTCCTTGGAGCCAAGGCGCGTACTATGCAAAGAGTGAAGGAACAACATCCTGATTGGACTGAAGTACAAATATTGTCTAAACTTGTTGGATATTGCAACAGTGAGTTGTTTTTATTAAGTAATTAAACTAAGGCGAGGAAATTATGGTTTTGTGTTTTTTTTTACGTAATCAAAAACTAAGTGAATAATCTATATGGCTAATCCATCGTTTTTAAAACTACTTATTGATAATAATAACTAACTACTTTATCTGTATAAAGTAAAAGTATTAATCTTGTAATCAACATAATAAAGTCATTATTGTTACTATTAAATAAGCAATATATTATGACACTAGCGACTCACCCTCACTTCGCTTCGGGTTCGTCCCTAGACAAAAACAAATCTATCCCACGGGAACCGTACATTTTTCTGGGATGATATATAGCCTATAGCCTTCCTCAGTTAACGGGCTGTCTAATACAAAAAGAATTTTTCAAATCGGATTAGTAGTTTCTGAGATTAGCGCGTTCAACCAAACAAACAAACAAACTCTTCAGCTTTATAATATTAAGTATAGGTATGGTTTCTATTTGTCCCGTAAATGAGCATGAGGACGGAACTATTAGTTAATGTGTGATTAGGGTCATCTAATCACCACCTATAGTTCACCTTCATAGTTAAAAATTGAAACATCCCTACCAATATCTACTACTATTCCCTACATACATGAGTTGACTGGAAGAGATCTCTTATAGAGATAAGTCCACCTTTGTCCATGTTGTTTTATACTACTTGTTTAGTGCTAAAGAAAAAGTTTAGTGTTAAGGAATGTATATATCTATGCCAAAATTTTAAATTTCTTGCTTAATCTTCAGAACAAGCTCATTCGTCCGTCGAACGTGCTGGTCTATTGGGCGGTGTGAAACTACGAAGCTTGAAACATGACAACAAAAGAAGTCTGCGTGGCGAAACTCTACAGGAAGCTATTGATGAGGATATCCGAAATGGGCTCATTCCTTTCTACGTGAGCATACTTTTTTAAATTTTCATTGTATAATATTTCAATTATAGTATGGTGCCGATAACATTAGTCAAACCGTTTCTTTTCACTTATGAATGTTCGTTATACAAACATGGCGTAATCTGCTCTAACCTAAATATTATGGAGATAGTAAATCCTTGACTTTTCTGTAGGCCCTTTTAAGACCTATAATTTTATAGTTCATACTGTACATTATTTTGATTTTAATAGTTTTTAGTAATTGGGTTTTTCCGTGGGAATGAAAGATTTTCTTGCAGTAAAAGGTATCCTAAATGTTGATCCGAGTGATAAGTTATCACTACATAAAATTTAGTTAAAATCGGTTTAGTACATTTTGCGTGAAACGCGCACCCAAACAGACAAAAATTTTAATAACAATTTTTTTGGGGTCTATATTCTGTACACAATAGGTTTGTTAAAGTCATTGATTTTAAAAAAATATTTTATGTACAAATTTTGCTAAGTTATTTACTGTAAATAACAAAGAACAATAAAAAACATTTTGTTAAAAATGAGCTCTTTCCTTAAGTTTGTCGAATGTCATGACTTCCCAGAATGCGTTCCTTATTAGCAACATTATCGAATGGTGTAATTATACAGTATGTGTTTTTTTTTTCAAAATCAACAGGTTCGATTCCTGGCTAGGAAAATTGATCCAATGTTGCAGTTTTAGTTTTCATGAAAATCGGGCCCGAGACTCCTTTGAGTACTTTTCGCTATTCCTCATAGTTTCGGATTTAGCCATGCACACCCACTTGAAAAATTCACCTGTATATATAGATTTCAACAACAACAGATAATCGAAAATATTTTAAGATAAGAGAACAATTAGGTATATTTTCTTTAGCTTGCTCATTTCCAAAAATTCAATAAGCCGGAAGACAGATAGTATATAGATATTTATGAAAATACCATCAAAAAACTTTGTGCATAGACATGTAATGTTAGAAATAAATGTATGTATTACTTGCAGGTGGTAGCCACATTAGGTACTACATCATCTTGTGCATTCGATAATCTTGATGAGATCGGTGACGTGTGCAAGGCGCGCGATGTGTGGTTGCACGTGGACGCCGCCTACGCTGGATCTGCCTTTGTTTGCCCCGAGTACCGCTACCTCATGAAGGGCGTTGAAAAAGCAGACTCTTTCAACTTTAACCCTCATAAGTGGATGTTAGTCAATTTTGACTGTTCTGCTATGTGGCTGAAACAGCCACGATGGATAATCGATGCCTTCAATGTAGACCCTCTTTACTTAAAGCACGATCAACAGGGAGCCGCTCCCGACTATCGCCATTGGCAAATTCCTCTCGGACGTCGCTTCCGTGCTCTTAAATTGTGGTTTGTTCTAAGATTGTACGGAATTGAAAACATTCAAAAATTCATTAGAAAACATATTGCGTTGGCCCACCTGTTTGAGAAGCTGTGCCTCGATGATGAGAGATTTGAATTGTATGAAGAAGTAACGATGGGTTTGGTTTGCTTTAGATTAAAGGGTAGTAATGATATCAATGAGGCTCTTTTGAGGCGCATCAACGGTCGTGGTAAAATTCACCTCGTGCCGTCTAAAGTAGACGATGTTTATTTCTTAAGACTTGCAATTTGTTCTCGATACTCAGAGGAAAGCGATATTCGTAATTCCTGGGAGGAGATAAAGGAATCGGCTGACGAAGTTCTTGCAGAAAACTAATGTACAGAAAATTTAATTCTATTAGATGTTGTTGTTTCAAATTTTAATAGACGTATAAACAATATATAAAAATATTAAACCAAGGTATATGTCAAAAATATTGTAATTGTTAAAAATTAATTACTCTGAGGTATAATTTGAATGTTTCATATCATCCTGAAACACTAGATTCTTCCTCATCTTTATGTATTTTCCTCTGTATGATTCTTAAATTAAGCTATTTTTGATTCTTGCCTCAATAATAATATAGTAGGTCGATGTTTTGACAATAAAAATGTTCTAAATATACAAATATACTTACAGTAGATTGATTATAAGTTGGACTGTAGCTGTTATTTGCAATCTTAGTATTATTTACATATAAGTATATGTGTTAGGTACCTACTATCTACTAGACCAGAGGTCAGCATTAAATAACAAGTGAGGTCCATATTATTGAAATGTTAGGTATAATCAAAAAGTATTTTAAACGGTCTTCTTTGACTGTTTTTCAAGAATGGGTATGATAGGTATGCATAATATAAATAAATATCATAGAAACCAATAAATATTTATTGGTTTCTATGTGGCTTTTGTCGCTTTTGATGGGATCCTATTGGAGTTTTTAAACAGGAACATAGATAAATAATCTATAGTATATTATAAAGCTGAAGAGTTTGTTTGTTTGTTTGTTTGGTTGAACGCGCTAATCTCAGAAACTACTGATCCGATTTGAAAAATTCTTTTTGCATTTGATAGCCCATTAACTGAGGAAGGCTATAGGCTATATATCATCCCGGAAAAGTGTACAGGTCCCGTGGGATAGATTTGTTTTTGTCTAGGGACGAACCCGAAGCGAAGCGAGGGTGAGTCGCTAGTAGATAAATAATTGGGCCCAGTGTTATACAGTTGGTGGTCAAGATCGAGTCTGGGGTCAGACTTCCGACGGCTAACTGCTGTATTAGACGATAGCAAATAAAATATTAAATACTTCTCATTATCGATTCATATTTCATTTCATACTAGCGACTCACCCTCAATTCGCTAGGGTTAGTCTCTAGCTTGCTTTCCCATGCAAACTTTCGTCCCTATTCTCACCCCCTTAAGGGATGATTTCCGGGATAAAAAGTATCCTATGTCCTTCCCAGAGTCTCAAACTATCTTCTTACCAAATTTCATCTAAATCGATTCAGTAGATCCCGAGATTACCCCCTACAACCTCATAAACTTACAAACTTTACCTCTTTATAATATTAGTATAGATGAATCGGTAGTATAAATGTATTCTCGATAAAATGTGTAGATATGTGTTGTTGAAATATGATGTTGTATTTATTTATTCTAAGTATTATTAAATCTATACCTATAAAATCAAAGTCTGTCTTTTATTTACTCAAACACTTTACTAAAACACCGAAAAATATTTATTTCATCTTGTTAATAAAAAAAATTAAAATGAAAATGTGTGAAAGTGAAAACAGTGTTAGGAAAATGTAAAAAAACTCAAGTTTCAGCGAAAAGACTAAGTACATTCCTAGAGAAATGCTACATATTTTAGCATTTTTATGAAGTTACTATTTCTACATTTAGCTTTTTTATTATCAGATTGCGTTGCAATCCAAGGGAATGTTTTGTTTGACCAGCATGTGTGTATGTGTGTAAGTATGTCCGATTCTATATTCCCTCGAAACTCCTAAACGGATAAACGTTGCATTCGTCTTGATGACGCGAGTGCGAGTAACACTAACTTGCTGCGAGTCTTGCGTTATGTTTAGGGGAACTTATCGTACCAGGCCAGTTTCGTACATTTTTGTTTTTAAAGATTAAATAGTAAATAATTAGACCTGTAAAATATGCATACGGGGAAAGAACAATTATTTAGCTACATAATGCTACATAAATATAATCTGTGGATAACATTTAAAGCCAGCCGATGTACCTTGAACCGTATCACTTGTATTTAAATAAAACTATCTTTTCGGATTTTTTCGCGGATTTATTTTGATTTTTGTTTCCCGACGTTTCGATTGCTTTTCAGCAATCATGGTAACGGGAGAGACGGGAAACAAAAACCAAAATAAATCCGCGAAAAAATCCGAAAAGATAGTTTTATTTAAATGTCTAATATTCGCGTAAATCTAAGAAAGTATTACGTATCACTTGTACTTTGGACATATTAGGGTCAAATAAAAATAAACACTTGCAGTTGTCGCTATAGTTTTATTTTTTATTTGACTACGTTATATGGCTGATCACATCAACCTAACAAACATCAGTGAACTCTAACGTAACATCAATATTTCAAAAATTATTATCCTATCAAGTCTATATTTCTTTTTATCAAAAGTATCACATTAAATCACATGTTAAACCTTAAATCTATTGAGTTTTTACTTAAAATTAAATAATATTTAATTTGCATTAGGAACAACTTAAAAGAAATAAATAGTATCAATGTTTCCTCAGACTTAGATTAATTATGTTGAGATAACGTATAGTAACACAATTATATATTATTAATATTTTAACAAATAAATCCCATATTTTGCTATTTCTGGCACATAATATACTTCTCTTTTTAAATTGACTGTACCTTAGCTATGTTAAGTTTTTTATTTTCATTTATATTTTATTAATACTGGAAGTTCATGAATGGAATAGATGAATTCAATTTCAGATTCAGAATCAGACTCCACCAGACCAATATTTTTCTTTTTCTTCTATCTCCTTTTTCTTCTCTTTACACTATATAACACTAACAATGATGTACCTTGGCCAATGTCCAAGGTACAAAGTAAGTTGGGAGGCCAAGGTATAACATTGCAATAACTTATTTTAACAAGCTTTATAAACGTACTTACAATTGAGGTTATCTTCGGACACCTACCGACGTATTTTGAGATTAGAATGTAAAAAAGTTTTTTATGTATGTAGGACATCATTCTTAATAAATAGCCTATATGTAAAGTCCAAAAAATGAACGTTTTTGAGCCAAACATTATAAATTATATTTTTAACTCAACTGATGCGGCGCCGGCGAATCCCAATTCCCAACAAATTTTACCTTGTTGTCGACAAAGGATGTTTCGACTACCATAAACAATAATTATTTAAAGCGCGGGAGTTTAAAAAAAATACGGTTGACAATTGACCTAGGGTACAACAATGTCCAAGGTACAACAGGTTTCCCTACATGTATATTTTCGACTGAATAATATTATTTTTCTACGTCAATTGTTTTTATCTTTTGCGCAGTCGGGCTTTTTCTGTTTTTGCAAATAAAACTTTTTTAGGATCACTTTCAAAGCAGGCGTCCTCAATAGTGTTAAAACCATTTTCCCTTTAACCATCCATAACTTCAGCACGCACGACCTTGGGATTCAGAATAGTTCTTTATCGAAGTTGTTTTTTACGGAGTATCTATTTCAATACCTATCGCAGCAAGTTGACGTTCTATAATGTTTTAAGAAGTTTGTTTTTCTCCTTATCCGCTTCTTTGTTTCACATGCGGCTGACTATAGTCAATTTCTACTGACACTGAGGTCTCGTACCCGACAGGGTAGATTAACATTTGTATCTTCATTACTACTTATTCTGAATGACACTCAAACGCTCAACATAGAAATAGTTATTCTGAATTAATATTCTAATTGTCTAATGACAGATATCTAAACAGGTAGTTTTATTTACATAGGTAGTTACAAAAAAAAATTACTTAAATTCAGAAGAATTTACAAAATGCAAATGATCAATATACTATGGTAAAATCGTTCCAGTGTCTAGAAGTACCTAGTACCTACTGAGAGAAAAAGTAAGTAGGTCAATCCAAAAGCGAAGTGCAGGTCACTAATGAGTAATCTATACTATAATAAATAACGTTAAATATTTTTTTTAAACATTGAAGCAAAACAATAGTTATTAAAAATTTTGTCTGTTTGTCTGTATGTCTGTTGGTGTGTGCGCGTTTCACGCAAAAAGTAATGAACTGATTTCAAAGAAATTTGGTGAAGTGATGACTTATTACCCTAAATTATTACCTTAAAGTCACATAAAAATCATTAAATATTTATTGGTTACTATGTGACATTTATTAGTTTCTATGTAGCTTTTGTCGCTTTTTAAGAAGAGATCCTATTGGAGTTTTTCAATAGGGTTTCTCGGGTCAACATTTAGGATACCTTTTACTTCAGTGAAATCTTTGTTTCCCACGGAAAAACACAATAATATATGCATAAATAATGAGTTATTCTTATTTATCCAATTCATTTTAAATATTGGCCACACAAGATTTTCAAAAAGAGGAGAACATAACAATCTTCTTGATCTATGGACGCTGTCTATTAGACATTCAAAATTAAGTAGTTATGGCACAATATTGTTGAAGAAATCGCTTTAATAATTATTTTATTCAATGGATGAAAATGAAATTCTTACGTGTAACGCATTCGTGGTACAAATGTAGGGGCGTTGGGCTCACAGAGCAGATATTTGAAATATTAACGAAATCATGTAGAAATTTTAGTAACGCTTTAAGTACAGCGGGACAGGACTGCATTTTAGACTCCTGCAGTATCAGTCCAACATGCAAAGAACCACGCGTCATAATTGTGGGCGCTGGAATGGCGGGCTTATCAGCTGCAAACCGTCTTACTCAATGTGGCATACGAAATTTTCTAGTCTTGGAAGCTAAGGAAAGGTACATTTTTTGGTCGTGATAAAAATAGTAATTAAATACGACTTGAAATGTTTTATAAATTATAAAATTAATATTAGCTTCATCCTATTTACCTAATCTTTTTATGACTACGGTTTATAATATTACTTTGATTTTCATTACCATTGTTCTTAATAATAATAATATTTTCGTTTTACTTAAATCACATATATCATTCCTTTTGTATCTATTAAAATCCAATATATCTAAATTTGTTTTTAGACCAGGCGGCAGAATACATTCGTGTTGGCTGGGTGATGTAATTATTGAAATGGGTGCCGAATGGATTTGTGGAGCCTGCTTACCTAATTCTATATATACATTAGCATCACAAGACAGACTACTACAATCACCGTTGACGCGAATGGATTCCACAAAAGGCTTATTTTGCACCAGTGAGGGTCGTGCAATTGATTTACCTGTAACAATAACAGCATATCATACATTCAGGCAAATAGAACAACAAGCTGCAAACTTATTTCGGTTAGGCTGTGAAAGGCAGCATGGCACGTTACTTAATTTTATAGGTTTGCGTATTCAACAGGAATTACACAACTTTCCTGAAGACCAGAGGTATGATGCGGCCAGGGTTATGTTTGGATTAACAAATATTCTGAGAAACAAATGCGGCGATGATTTATCACTTGTCAGTGCGGATCAATATGGAAGTTATATTGAGCTACCTGGTGGCAGCGTACGGGTTCCACTGGGATATGTTGGTGTTATAGCACCATTACTGCGAGGCTTGCCCGATAATTGTATTCGCTATAATAAGCCCGTCAATGTAATTCGTTGGGGCAAAGGACAAACGGGAAGCGGTCGTGTTTTAGTCAAATGCTGCGATGGTGAAGAGTTAAACGCAGATTATGTCATCATTACGATATCTCTAGGATGTCTAAAATGCCAAGCAGATAAACTTTTCGCTCCACCACTCCCTACGTGCAAGTTAAACGCTATATGTAGTCTGGGTTACGGCTTAAGCGACAAAGTGTTCCTGGAATACGCTGAGCCATATTGGGTTTGCAATGAAGGTAACCTAAAATTCGCATGGTCATCTGAGGAGTTACAATGCAGATGTGATTGGACCCGAGGAGTTTGTTCAGTCGACGAGTTGCCTGGCAGTAAGCACGTATTGTGCGCTTGGATTTCGGGACAAGAAGCCGCTGTAATGGAATCAATGGCAGATAACGATGTTGCTGAAGGGTTGACATGTCTATTACGGAGATTTACTGGTAACCCTTGTTTGCCATATCCTCAGATGATGTTGCGATCTCGATGGGCTTTGGATCCTCATTTTTGTGGTGCTTATTCGTATATGAGTTGCTGTTCTACTGTGAGCCACCAATGTGAACTCGGTACTCCAGTGCCGGGCCCCTGTGACTCCCAACCTCCTATACTTCTATTTGCTGGTGAAGCAACAGTACCTGGTCATTTCGCTACTGCGCATGGCGCTAGATTGAGTGGAGTTCGCGAAGCCGAACGTATCATACAATTGACTAAAAAATTTGATGGTCCTCCACGTTGAGCATACTGTGATTTACTTTTTATATTGTATATTGTATAGGTTTTATGATAAATTTTATATTAACAATTCACACATGCCGTATTATATGTTCTGCTTTTCCTTCACCAAAGTTGTATAATAATGTATTACTTACATAGTTTTATAACTAAAAATACAAACTAAGTAAAAACAATAGATACTGAAATTTAAAATAAATTATTATAGTTTAAAAAACTAAAGAACACGCTTTATTGATGAACCGAACTAAAAAGTGAAAAATATTTTTTAGTATGAGAATAAAGTGATTAAAGAGAAAATTAAGATACTTTGTAGTTTGTACAATATTTTTATACTCAATGTTCTTTTAGAAAGCGTACCAATGGAATATTTAATTACAAACTGACATCGAGCACCCCGCGCTTTTTTGACAATAACTCTCATTAATCACTTTATACTTATAACTACTACCGTATAAGAATACTACTGCATTCTTATGCTACATGCGTGTTTTTTTTTAAATAAATTAAATAACTACATTTTTTAATATTAAATCATTGTATTGTCATCGGTCCTTGATGTATGCTAAATTTCAAGTTAACTGATATTTTGAAGTGGGTAAAAATCGCGTTCAAAGATTCCGTTATATAGATAGATAGATACAGGTTAAAAGCAATTCAGATTATGATTTTAAAATTAAACAGAAAATTTGTACAAATTGAAAATCAATTTATGTACATTAAGATCTTTATTAATTAGAATAGAAATACTCATATAAGATTCACAAGGAGATTTTTCAACAAGCATTACAAATGCAACCTCATATCATATGTATTAAGTTTTTTTTTTACATTAAAGAATGTAAAATGAACTTTTTCTACATTGTTATTATTCTAACATTTATATCCTGATGGATAAGATATCTTGTAGACACTCATTAAAAGTATTTTAATACTTGATTTTATCCCTATTAAAAAATTGGCTAAAAGCCACACTTATATAAAATAAATAAATAGTACCCATTCAGTTTAATATCTAAAAATATTATAATATGTAAAATTATTATATGTAAAATAAAGTAATAAATTATTCTATATTGTAACAGGATCTTACAAACTATATTTTAAACCTCTGAGAAAACTTCCACCACCACATGTAAGTTGAAAAATATCATCAAATAAGAATTTAGCGTCACCACTGTTATAGCATCTGTCTCTATTTTGTACAGCATAGTAATGTGGACAATAATTAGCATTGGGCCAAGTAAATGTTATTTTATAACGCTGGTTCTTTTTAAGTGTAACAGGTTTATCAAACGTTATATCAATAAGAGAATCATATTCTACATTCTTTTTAAATTGCAGCTCTCTGACAATACTGTTTTCTCCTTCACTAAAAATGGTGATAGTAAACTGTTCGATATATTGTTTTGTAACAGGGTTGAAGTATTCAATCACTGGTGTCATTCTAGATGGCACATTTAAAGAACTTATTGAGACAGATTCAGTGATTTTAATTCTTGTTTCCACTGTGGTATTGTTTTGATTTATTATTATAGGAGGTTCAGATCTGATTGGTGTTCTCTGGCAAATATTCCACTCAAATTGTATTGTTTTTCGTGGAATAAATTTACTGTCTAAGCTGCCTAAATTTTTTTCAGTAGGAGTCATAGCTGATATATCAAATTTCTCTATATCCTCTATTTCATAGGTATTTAATAAATTATCATTATAATTTATTACTTCTTTCATATCATTTGGAGAGAGACTATAAAATCTCAGATGTTTAAAGATACCATTTTTATCTAAAACTTCTCTTCGATTTACTAAATTATTTTTAATGTCATTTTGTTCACAATAATAGCTTGTCCATTCAAAGACATGTTTTATCAGATCCTTTTCAGTAATATTCATTTCATTGCTTTGAACTACAATTTGCATGCAAACTGGAGTAATGCTTTGTTTATGTTCTTGAAGAAGATGTTCAGCATGTTTACAAAATAATCTCAATGCATATGAGACAACTTGTTTATCTTGCATATAGTCTGGATAATTCAAAATACTAATAACATTACTAATATTTATATTTCTTAATAAGTATGCTGCACAAATGTCTGTCAAGTATTCCAGCATATACTTTCTTGAAACATACAATAAATCGTAGGCTTCTTCAACAGATTTTATTTTTATTTCATCAGTATATATATAATTTAGTAAAGTCTGAAATATGTTTGGCTCAATATCTGTTATAGTAATAGCATCATTGCTGGATAAAGGCCCATAAAACATTGCCTCAAAAACTGGACTAGTAATTCCTAATATTAGTTTATGAGCTTTAAATATTTTTCCACTTACTATAAAACTACAATCACTCAATTCATAAGACTGTAATAATTTATTTATCCGATCATATAAAGTATTAGTTTGGGGTCCCGTTATTCTAGGACCCATCTGAAAATAAAAAATGATAAAATTTTATTTCTTAAACACAACACACAATTGTACGCAATAAACATGTAGTACTTTAAAACTAGTAAAAAGAAGAAAAAAATCTTAGTGTATAATTACATCTATTATTATCTTAAACACGTTACAATATATAACGGTAGTTAAATATTCTTCAACTTGTTTTTCAATTAACCTTGAACTTGGGATATGACCAGGGACATTATTTTAAACAGTAAACACTAACTTTAAATTAATTCAATCAAATATTTCATTTTAAAAATTGAAAGACACTAACTTTAAATATATTTAACAGCAGTTTTATAAACAAAATTATCGTTTAACTTTATTAACTTATAAAATTAGCACACTCGCCTTGCGAATGTTTGCAAACAAACATGAGCAATGTGCATTCAGCTCGTGATCAACAGTTGATGATCAACAGGTAGGGTAACCAACTAACTAAAAATGTCAAAAGAATATTTTGGATTTTATTTATAAAAATGATTTCACAATAATAATTTCTTTACGATATAAATCATGGATGACTAATAAAAATATAATTGCTGCGTAAAATGAATTATAAAAAGCTGTCTAGAAATCTTATATTTTTCAATGTTCAGTTTAGAAATCTTGTATGTGACTTTATGTTGGCTAATAGCTATTGTCAAATATCATAGTATAAATTATAAATTATCACCACTCTTAGAAAAGAAAGGTTCACCAAACTTGGGCCCCTAGGATTTTTTTTTCGAATTTTTAAATTTTTATTTACATATATTGTTTGTTCGTCGTTTGTTCTTGATTGTTCGCCATAAATAATTGTTTGTTCGTCAATTGTTTATTTATAATTAAATAAACAAAAATGTACCCTCAAAATAGCCCCCTCAATCGAAATATATATTTTTTTCTTGTTACTAGTAGTCTTTGAATATTAATTAGTGTTTGTTCTTTTATAAAATACGTTTGTTCTATTGTCAAAGTGCCTATTTTTTAGATACTTAATTAACAATTTTTATTTGGCCCCCAGGATTATATTTTTCTAAGTTTTTAATTTTTATTTTCACACATCGTTTGTTCGTCGTTTGTTCTTGATTATTTGCCATAAATAATTGTTTGTTCGTAAATTGTTTGTTTATAATTATAAATAAATATAAATGTATCTTCAAAATATCCTAATAAATGGAAATTTATATTTTTTTCTTGTTACTAGTAGTCTTTAAATATTAATTAGTGTTTGTTCTTTTATAAAATACGTTTGTTCTATCGTCAAAGAACCTATTTTTATACACTTAATTAACAATTTTCATTTGGCTCCCAGGATTACATTTTTCTGAGTTTTTAATTTTTATTTTCACATACCGTTTGTTCGTCATTGTTTTTGATTATCCGCCATAAATGTTTGTTCGTAAATTGCTTATTTAAAAATAAATAATTAATCAAAAATGTAACCTCAAAATATCCCAGTTAATCGAAATTTATATTTTTTCTTGTTACTAGTAGTCTTAAATATTAATTAGTGTTTGTTCTATTATAAAATTAGTTTTTTCTATCGTCAAAGTGCCTATTTTCTGTATACTTAATTAATAATTTTCATTTGGCCCCTCCCGGATTACATATTTCTAAGTTTATAATTTTTATTTTCACACACCGTTTGTTCCTGATTATTCGCCATAAATAATTCGACGTTTGTTCTTGATTATCTGCCATAAATTATTGTTTGTTCGTAAATTGTTTATTTAAAAATAATTAATCAAAAATGTAACCTCAAAATATCCCAATCAATCGAAATTTATATTTTGTCTTGTTACTAGGTGTCTTTAAACATTCATTAGTTTCTTTTATAAAATATTTATTAATACATAATATTCTTTGAACAGATCTGATACTGTTAATTAATAAATGTTTTGGTTAGCTTGTAAAGCTCGTAAGTTTTCTCATACTCTCCCCTCATGCAATAAGCATGGGACCTGCTTCCCTCCGTAGTGAGACGATCATGATTATACTGATAATCAGCCCAATAAGATTCGAGGGTCTCTAACTGCCTTTTAAAATAGTCTACAGACTTGCGTTCTGCAGAGTCTTTTTTAATATTAGTAACCATCTTACTGATGGCTAAATACAGTTCTTGCTGGGTTTGATAAACAGTCTCCATAATGAAAGACAAAAAAGATAATAGGCAACGATATTACTTGACAGCTCCTTGTCGGCTGCTTACGGGTCATTACTTCGGCAGAATTCCTGATACTTGTAATTCAGGATCACTGTCAGGGTCCTGTTAACCACTGGCAAACACTTAATAGTCACTTGATTTTTGCTGACTCAACTCACGTGGCAATTATAAACGTGGATATAGTTACCGACGCGACTCCGTTCCGAATTATTTAATCACTGGTAAAAGTTCGAAGGACCATTTAATAATGTACCGGTTCTTGTTAACTAATACACTATTAGATTGATAGAATGAAAGACGTTTGGAATTAATACTTGATACTATTTACTGTCTGTAGACTTATTAATAAAATGATAATGAAAATGTTATGGACTTGTGAGCACGCGCAGCTTACTTGCTAGCGGTACGCGAATTGACTTGATTTTTATGAATTAAAATAATAATGAATTATGCGTGTCGAGTAAAATGCTGAATTGTAATTATTATGTACGGTTGCACCGTACACGTCATATTATATAAGCATAAATTCATAAATACAATTATAGGTATATCATATAAAAATGTAATCTAATACAAAACTTTATAAATATATTATATATACATATAATTATATACTTAAACATACATATATAGTGCTAAACAGAAAAATATACTGTTTAAGATTGAGCTAGATAATGCTTTTTTATGTTGGCCTTAAATGCAGCTGTAAAAAGCTCACGTGTAGGATAGGATAAGATAGGAGTTTTATCCAAAAGTAAATTTTTTTTTACTTAAAAATCAAAAATAGTTTCATCTTCGATTTTGAAGTCTTTGTTTATTATAAATATAATGTATAATATTTATTAAGTAATTTATATAGCTTGGAAACTATCAATCATTCAATTACTAATTTACTTTTTATTTTTTTCTAGAATATCCAGTCAAGTATATTTAATAATGCCAGCAGTATGAGCAGTACCTGTTCAATTGGCAGTTAATACGTTAAAAAAAATACATAACATATTTTAAAATAACTCTTTTTGCTGTTCCTCAACTGTATTTGTTCATAGAATTAGATATACGGCGCAATACGCAAGAACATACAGGAAAAATATATAGGTTGAGTGAGCTTCCTGTTTATTTAAACTTGAAGCTTGAAAATGATGGTAGATCTGAAACTAATCTACGTTATCGGTATATTTATTACTCTTCTAAACATTTGTATTTTATTTACACTGTTATGACTACTCAATGAGTAGTACTCATTTAATAAATATATAGGTAAAAATAAAAAAAAAACCCGACTGCGTGAAAAGCGAATTAAAAAGATGAGAATAAGTAACAAATTATTATACATTATAAGTTGAACACATAACCCTCTTTTGGGTTTCGCCGCAGTCGTGTAAAAATTTATTAATTTTCAGATTATCTGAAGTAGCGGCGTATATAACGGGTCACTACTTTACTTACTGCCGACGTTTAGGACATAGGACTTAAAAGGTAATAGGCTATTTGACTGGTTACTAGAAACCTTTTAAAATTATTTACTGGTGTTTACTGAGCCTACAAAAAGTGTTTATTTTTAATACGTATAAGTATTTTATCAAAAAATTGCAATTAAAAAAGTACAATTCAAATAGGCCGTTGAAACACTTTTTTGTGCAACATGGCGTCAGTGACGTCACAAGGAGTTATAAACAATCAACCGACACGACCCAAGTTAAGTTAGCGTTCATTTTTGTTAATAGGCATTTTATCAAATAAAGAAAATGTATAAATAGTGTTTAGTGCCAGGGTGCACAAATACTACTATAAAGACACCAGAAAAACTATTCGTTTGTGTGCCGAAGAAGCCCAAAGTACGCAAAATGTGGTTGAAACTCGCTAGCAGAAATCCTAACAGTGTAGTGAATGATTCAACTGTTTTCTTTCACTTTCACATATTTTCTAGTTAGCAATTTGTTTTAAGTTAGATGTTGTTGTGTTTTTTAATAGAACTTTCGGGAAACAAACACTAAGTTAATATTTTAGATTGTATATATAAACTGCACATTA
Source organism: Argynnis bischoffii washingtonia (assembly GCA_033884665.1). Lineage (NCBI taxonomy): Eukaryota > Metazoa > Arthropoda > Insecta > Lepidoptera > Nymphalidae > Argynnis > Argynnis bischoffii. The sequence goes on from CM066609.1 coordinate 7,317,156, forward strand.
ATGAAATGGTTCAATATTCTCCTTGTACACTTCTCAGTAAAATAAGTATCACCTAAGTCTTCTTAATCTGTGGGCAATTACAGACTGTCAATACTCATTGACAGACATGTATTTGATAGCTTACTAGCCTGTGACATCATTCTACGGTCAGCCAATCCAAATCGTTTTTGATCACGTGATAACAGAGAAAAATAAATTAAGTTTTTATAGGCTTTATTACACATACGACAACATATTTTTTTCACCTTAATGTATAAATTGCATTTATTAAAACCCATGCCCTTTGCGGATGTCAATAAATAAAACAGTATTTTTCACACTGTCAAATAGCCTATTGGCAAATTTACAATGATATGTCAATAAATCCTGAATCGGCATCTATTCGTACTGAAGTTGAACCCCATGGAGCGTTTTATATATAAGAAAGATAAACTATTTAAAATAAAGTATCTAACAAAGTTTTTTATGAATTGTATACTAATTGTTATAATTTATAATTTTCTGAATATTTTTATTGAATTATTACAATTTACAATTTCTGTGATTTTTAACCGACATCCAAAAAAAGAAGGAGGTTCTCAATTCGACCGTATATATATATATATATATATTTTATGTTTGTTCGCGGATTTTTTCGTCGTTATGAACCGATTTTGATAATTCTTTTTTTGTTGGAAAGGAGATATTCCAAGAGTGGTCCCATGATAAAGTAACCAGGATCTGATGATGGAATCCCAGAGAAATCGAGGGAAACTTTCGAAACTTGTAGCGGCGACTAGTGCGTTTGATAACATTTTCATTAGGTATTTTAAAGCACTATTATTTAATGAAGGTCTGGAGTCGATCTGATGATGGACCCGAAAGATAGTCGAGGGAACTCCTCAATGATTTACAGCAATTACCTGGTGTTTGGGCTTGATTAATTTGTATTGATGATACGTCTACACTAAAAATGGAAAAATAAAAACTTAAAAAAAAATATAAACCGACTTCCAGGCACTGAAAAGTAAAAAATAACTAAACGGGGGTTTTCATTTAGAATAGATACTTAATCAGTTTTTTTTCTAAGTCGGTGCCAGCCAATACAAATCTAAGCACACCGACTTCGAAAATATCTGATTAAGTATCTATTCTAAATTTCTTAACTTTCTTACTTTTCAGTGCCTGGAAGTCGTTTTTTTTTTAAGTTTTTTCATAAAAAATGTCGTCGCAAAATATGTATTTATTATTAATAATTTTATAATAATTATGACTTATAAAAATGAATATTTATTACTAATAAAATTATTATTTATTATATTAATAATTTGATTTGTTTTAATTTAATTGTGGAATATACCACAGCGCCGAGGAAGTTTTTTATTTCAATCGTGCGTAAAGGTTACATCTATACATACAGATAAATAAAATTGGAGTGTCTGTTTGTAATATTAAAATAACCGCTTTTTACTAAATGCATATGGATGTATACGCAGTACATATACCAAAACAACATTTTTTACAATTTTTGTCTGTCTGTCTGTCTGTTTGTTCCAGCTAATCTCCGAAACGGTGGGACCGATTTTAACGGGACTTTTACTGGCAGATAGCTGATGTTATAGAGAGTAACTTAGGCTACTTTTATTTTAGAAAAAGAATCAGAGTTCCGCGAAAACAAATTAAAACCCATGAAATTGAGAACAAAATCCGCGTACGGCGTACGCGCCCGAGCAAAACAAGGGTAAATCGCTATATAATTTAAATGAATATCTTAGGAGTAGCAAGCTACTATTTATGTATACCTAAACATAGCTAACTGTAAAAACTTACCGAGGGACGAACGCGAGCGAAGCGAGCGTGAGTCGCTAGTGCACTAATAAAATTTATCGCAATGGGTAACTTTAATTTTTCTCGTTGTCCCTATGATTTTCAAAAGGACCGCCTTAAATGCATGCATGCGCAACAGAAGTAAATACTTTTCTGAATATTAATTAAGCTAAATAATTAATTTTTTTAAACAAAAAAAGGCACTTTGACGGTAGAACAAACGTATTTTTTAGCATTCCCTGGTTAATTTCTAAGAAATTAATTGTTAACTGGCATACCAGTGTGCCTGCGACTCTCGACAGGATATAAGAACAAACACTAATGAATGTTTAAAGACACCTAGTAACAAGAAAAAATATAAATTTTGATTAATTGGGATACTTTGAGGATACATTTTTGATTAATTATTTATAAATAAAAAAACTTACAAACAAACAAAAAACAAGAACAAACGACGAACAAACGGCGTGTGAAAATAAAAATTTAAAAATTATAAACTTAGAAAAATGTAATCCTGGGGGCCAAATGAAAGTTGTTAATTAAGTGTATAAAAAATAGGTACTTTGACGATAGAACAAACGTATTTTATAAAAGAATAAACACTAATGAATATTTAAAGACACCTAGTAACAATAAAAATTATATATGTTGATTGAGGGGGCTATTTTGAGGGTACATTTTTGTTTATTTAATTATAAATAAACAATTGACGAACAAACAATTATTTATGGCGAACAATCAGGAACAAACGATGAACAAACGATATGTGAAAATAAAAATTTAAAAGTTTGAAAAAAAATCCTGGGGGGCCAAGTTTGGTGAGCCGAAAAGAAATGTGTATAATTTATACGTACGTTCTTTGGGACTGGTCTTAATATTAGCATTTCTTGTGGTAACGGGTTAACTCACAACTAACAATATGAAAAATTAATCTATAATTCAGACAGTGGCGCCACTGTACTACAGAGAGTATTGATCGTTTCTCTGCTTACTTGTAATACATTTTAATTTTGATGTATACGCATGCTCCGATAAAAACTATAGAATGTTGTATAATACTAAATACTAGCGACTCACGCTCGCTTCGCTCGCGTTTGTCCCTAGGTACGTTTTCACGGTTAGCTATGTTTATACATGAATAGTAAGCATGCTATTTCTAAAATATTCATTTAAATAACATAGCGATTTACGTTACGTACGTATGTTATTGCGTACGCCGTACGTGGATTCTGTTCACAATTTCATGGGTTTTAATTTTTTTTCGCGGAACCCTGATTCTTTTTATAAAATAAAAGTAGCCTAAGCTACTCTTTATAACAGCAGCTATCTGCCAGTGAAAGTCCCATCAAAATCGGTCCAGCCGTTTCGGAGATTAGCCGGAACAAAAAGCATTCAGTAAAAAGCGGTTATTTTAATATTACAAACAGACACTCCAATTTTATTTATCTGTATGATTACCATTTTGCCCACATCTTCATCGTTTTCCTTATTTTCTGTAGCGACTTCTTTAAAAGAATTTAAAAACCGTCGTATTTTTCAGTTTTTCATCATTTTAATTATTAATATGATATAATTGACAATAATTATTAAGAATAATTTGCATGATTATGAAGATTATCTTCGATACCTATTACCTACTCATCAGTCATCATCACTAATTTTCAGAGCTTCTTAAAGAACGTTTTCCTTAATAATCAATTATAAACATTCTGGTATAATAAATTAAAACATTTTCAACTTTATTGTCCGAGCATGTAATATTTATCTATACATATAGTAAAATTCTAACTAAGCCGAATCTGAACATTAAATATTTTTTGGAAAATCTTATTGAAATAGACATTATTATCGATGCAGAGGCCGCATCTATAGTTTTTAGATTTTTTGCCTGTCTGACTGTCTGTCTGTTACCGTATCACAGAAAAACCGCTGGAGGGATTTTAATGAAATTTGGTATGATGATAGCTGGATATCCGGGTCAACATATAGGATACTTTTTACCACGGAAGATTATCTCATTTCCATGGTAGTACACGTTATAACACAACCCAAAAAATATTTATGAACAGAATTTCTTGAAATTCGTATTAATGCTCTTCAATACAATTAAATAAATACGTGTTTTAGCGTGTTTTGAAATTCATCCCATAAGGAGATAAAATAAGGGATGAAAATTTGTATGAAACCTACCTTTTTAAAGTTTTTTTATTGTAGTTTTAGCGCAAGCGAAGCCGCGGATTTTGCTAGTTATGTAATAAAGTATTGGTCCAGAAAAAGAAAACAGAAAGAAGGTAATAGGTGTTTGAATTTCTATTTTGTTTTTTAATCTATAGATTTAATTATTATAATAGAATTATTATAATAAGTACTAAGTTCAAAGTTGTGTTATCTGTTGACTATTTAAGTCAGCTCCAGAGACAAGGAACAACAAGATCAGGTCAGCTCTGCTAGGAGTAGTATATCTTGTTGTTCCTTGTCTCTGGTAGTATATATGTTCTGTGGTTTGTAGTGGCGCGCCGGTGTAGCATTAATACAATTTAAATGAAAATGATAGGAATATTAAAATGAAAATTGATAAATTTGTTTTTTAATACATTGCTGGTAACAATGGCCTCGACATTTGATGATACAGTATTGGACTTTGATTTAAATTTTCTACAACAGCCAACTAGTATTGTGGTAAGATTTAGGTTATATTAAGTTTTCACTAAAAAACCAGCAAAATAGGATTTTTTTTTAATAATAATTGTATATACTTTGTTTTAATATTATGTAATTTTCGCCATAGAAGTAGATTACTATTTTGAATGTTATATTCATTTTTTTTAATATATGTTAAGTATTGACGTATATCAGATATCTGTTTAAAATTATTGTATTTTTTCAGAATGATTGCAAATTTGATAAACAAAGAAAAGCTGTTTTAATTGCAAAAAAGAAAACAGTTGCCACAGAGTGAGTAACAAACATTTTAAATGTTAAGGCTTAAAGTATGGTGATATACTAAAGTTAAAGTATTATAAAATTTAATTTGGTGGCATGTTTTTCAGTTCTTTAATAAGAAAATATTATGCAAAAAATGAGAAATTAGAACAAACCGAGGTTCTTCTTTTGGCCGCTAAGGAAGAATGTAAACAAGTTTGTATTGATTATAAAGAAACATTAGAAAGATGTTCACAACTGGAAAAGGTATGTTTATAGTTACTTACCCTTAAAACATTACTTATTTTATGCAGCTGGGCATGAAGCTCTGAGCATAAGACCTGTTAAGGAGGATTTAAAACTAACAGGGAATAAATATAAAACACAGCTGGAAAACCATCCAATCGACCTAGCTACCACGCTAGCAAATATCAGTTACACTTACTGACTAAACACCATGATATACAGAAACTTGGTGACAGATGGTGAAGGATGAGCTGTCTCCTGCTGGAGAGCTCCTTGGGCACGATAAGGATGACAGGAAACAAATCTGCTTATAGTTTGGGACCGATTGCAGATAAGCACAAAAAAAAATGCAGCTGGGCAAATTAGCTATATGTTATATAAGTAACATATCTTGTCATTATTTGATTATCTTAGTTTCATAACTATAGTCATAGAGTATGTATAGAAATAAATTATAAAATTTAGTATAGTAAATTCAAAGAAATGAATGCATGATTTTTATAATATATACAAATTTAAATAGAATTAATAAATAATTATTGTAACAAAAAGCTATTAATATACTAGTAAAAAAAATATATATTTTAAAACCAAAACTATATTAGATTAAATTGTTAAGCTGTTCTTTTATAGGCTAATGAAAAACCTGTGGCTTTCTTGTTTTAGGATGTCCAATTACTTAAAACAACAAACAAAGAGTTAGAGGATAGCAGTATTATATCAAAAACTCAGTGTGAAGCATTAAAATCTCATGCCCATCAACTTCAGGTAAGTAATCATAATTCCTAATAAATTATATATTATATTATACTTAGTCAAATGTGTAGAAAAATATATAAGAATTTCAGTATAAATATTATGGATTTAGATAGTTTATGTAAAATTGAATTCTTACAGGTTCTGGTTAAGGAGCATGAAACAGTTATTGAAGGATTAAAAATTGAGAATCATTTATACAAAAATAATGGAAAGGATTTTGAAAAGAAGTTGTCAGATCTTCAAAAAGAGAATGAAACAATCCTTAAACATTTATGTCTTGTCAAAGACATTGTGTTAAATAGAAGTAAGTGCATATTATGCTCTATATCCTTATACATACATACATAATATATTATTGGAGTATTATTTATTACAAAACATAAGTTGTCAAAAATTATTTAATAAATTAAGTTAGAGTCAAAATCTGTTATAACGACATCGAAGGGACTACTTGTATTTGGACATAAAAACTGATAGTCGTAACAGCCAGTAATGTTTTCGAGGTACAAGTATTTTTTTATGAAATGGTATTATTGAATGTGGGTGTTAATCCATAGATATTAATAGAAAAAATATATTTATGTATAAAATTACATTTTGTTTATTTCACATAAGATGTATAATATGAAAGAACATTATCATTTTTCTGTATTTATATAATCTGTAATTTAAGTCTGTTTTGGAACACTTCTGTTGGGCATACACGTTTTGTAATTTGAATTATGCTATCTAGCTTTGATGTAATACGCAATTTTTCCTCGATATTCATTTGTTTTCTTTTTCTTTGCGACATGTTAAAAGTTCCACAAATACCTAACTCGACAATATGTTTTGGTGCGTCTTGTGTACAATTAAGGAACGAAGACAAACTGGCTAAAGTGATATGAAGAAGCGGGCTTTGATTATACTGCAGACACGTGTATTTTGTTTCTATGAATTACGAATGACTCTAAACTCGACACGTTTTTGTTTACTTTTGCGATCTTAATAGCCATTGACCATTATACTGAGCTCCAGATGTGGATACTGCGACCTATTCATACTGTTTACAATACAGCTGGTCCTTCTAACAGATATAATTGTCTGAAGAATTAGTTAAATGTAGTCATAGTAATTAGTTAATCAGGTATGTCGTAATAAGCAATGTCGTAAAAAGCAATGTTTTTAATAAGGCGGTCATATAGCATTCAGCCGGGACCTTCGATTTTGGTCAATATAATCGGTATGTTGTTCTAAACGATGTCGTCATAAACGGTTTTAACTGTTTTTAAATATCTTAAAGTTGAAATTATTCATCATTATTCATCTTTTTGACTGTTTTGTATCCAAGTATTGATAACTTTTCAGAAAAATTAAAAAGAAGTCATAAGTTATTGTTACAAAAGTATGATAAGATAAAAAGCAAAAGTGATGTGGAAGACTCTTCAGAGGAAAGCTCTGAAGAAAATGATTTCTTTAATAGTTTACCACCCTCACCCATGTCAGTACAAGATATCGCAGAAAATAAAAAAGAGGTAATTATTAAAAAAATATATAATATTATCAATATTTAAATAATTGCTGTATTTGATTGCTGTCGGTTTTAATAATATATACTTGTGTGTTTGAGAATAATTCTAAATTGTATGTACCTTAATTTATTTTTATTATTATATTTCAGATTGTATTGAACTTAAATGAAAAAGTTAACTTTGATAAAAAAGGTAAGTTTATCAAATACTTTTGTACTTTATCTGTTGACTTCAATGACTATATGTTTTAAATAAGTAAGTAGAGTTACATTTCATTTATTAATCAATATTTTGCAATGTAACAACTGACAAGACAGATAATGTATTTATCTTATAAGTGTAGATTTGATGCTACGATAATTATGAATAATTTAAATTGTTTCAGTTATTGAAGATCATGAATCCGACTATAGTAATGAGGTAGTAAGTGAAGATACTGGCCGAGGTTCGTCCTTGGCATTTTCAGATGGCGAGAAATGCTACAATAGCCCCGATTATTGCCATGCTGATAGTCTATTTACTACAGATACTAGTAAGGTTAAAGAAAGAAAAATATACATTGATGTTGGTACAAGTCCCTTGAATAGAGAATTAGTACACATTGCAACAAGTCCAGTTATGTTTGATGATGAAGTTTTTATAAGCAATAACAGAAATAAAGAAGTTCAAAATGAATCAAGCAAACACGAATATATTATCAACGAAATTCCTCTTAGTTCTGATATTGTTACAATTAAAGAAAAAAAGAAAATGGTTGATTCCGCTACAAGCCCAATGCAATGTGTTGATAAAGTTCATGTATGTACAAGCCCTGTAATGTTTAATGAAGTTAATATAGGAATAAGTGATAATTTAGAAAATCATGTAATTTCATCTAAAGTTATAGAAAAAGTTCATGCTTCAACAAGTCCTTTGTTATTTGAAGGAACCGATCTTAGCAATAGTAGTGAGGTAAAATCAAAAGAGTTTTCAATACAAGATGTTATTAGTGTTAGTGACAAAAGTATGATACACCTAAGTAGTTCATATGAAACATCACATGAAGTTAGAGACAATCCAATAAATAATATAGAACCAACACATATTCACATTCAGGACTTAACAAGTCAATGTGAAATAGAAATTAGTGGTAAAACATCATCAGTTGAAGAGAAGAAGTGCTTAGAAAGAAACAATAGTAATAATATATGTAATGAAACTATCGATGACGGAGAAATTGAAATGATATTAAATTCGATGCGTTTTACTGAAAGGCTGATAACTCCAATTCCAAAGACACCTGTTAAATTAATTAAGAAAAAATGTAGACAAGTAATATCTCCTATATTGGAAAATACTGCACCTTCAAAGGAACATATGGTTTGCAAAGATGCTTTAAAATTAAAAGAAGAAAATAGAGTTCTAAAAAGTTGTATGTCAGATCTTAGTAAGGAAATTGTAAATATAAAACGAATATTAAAAAATCAACATTTGATGCCCGAATCACCTAAAAAACAAGCAAATGGTAAGACCAAGGTATTGATGACTGATTTATTTGATGATTCTAGTCTAGAAACAATAAGTTTAAGTGTTGATAGTGAAACTTATAATGATAAAGATAAAATTTGTGAAAGTGTATCCTCCAGTGAAAATCTTTATAAAGAAACTACACCAACTAACAATTGTGAAGAAGGTAATATAATGCAAAATGATGAAATACTTAGTGTGCAAGATGTACAAATAACTCATATAGAGTCATTAGACAGTATACCTGAAAATAACATTTCAAGAGATAAATCGCCTTCCAGAGATGGCCCTGATATAAAATCAGTTTTGGGAATACAAATGGATGATAAAACAGCTAAAGAAGATTGTTTAACAGAACACAAAAAATGTGAAGAAATTATAAACTATGTAAATAGGGATAAAGAAGTTAATTCGCAAGAACATGACAATAACGATTTAAGTGATACTGAAGTTGTGAATGATGGTAAAAGAAAAAGAAAGGCGCATAGTCATAAATTAAGCAGGCTCGAAAAGTTCAGAAAAAAATTATTACCAAAAAGTAAAATTGCTAGTATTAAAGCTCCAATTAAAAAGTTACAAGCAAAATCTAAGATACCGGCGTCAACAACAAATCAGCAACAGCAGAATACAAACCTATTGTGCAATTCTAAACGTCCTTTAGACAGCCAAACCGCATATGAAAAAGCAGTAAATGTTATGAAAGAGTTAAAACTAAAGGAAAAAAATAAGGACCATGAAATTAAGAAAGCAAAGGCAATAGAAAGAAAAACATCTGAAAGTAAATCTTATGAAGTCTTGAATTCTAAGAAAGAAGATACACTTAATAATGATATTATCAAACAACCTGTTGTATGTTTGTCACAGTTAAATTTAGATGAAATGATGAATAAAAGTGGTAGTGATCATGATCCAAGTGATTCAGACACAATTCATTATGTTGTGGAAATAGTTGATACACCCACTAAGAATTATATGACAAGGAGCCGGAGTAAAATTAGCGACCAAGATTCTATTCTTTCTAGTAGAAAAACAAGCACAGACTCTATTTCGAAGGCTACAGTCGAAAATTATAATGTATGTGACGGAACACCGCCAAGGAAAAGATTAAAGCGCACGTCATCGGGGGATACCGCCGAAGTAACATGCAAGAGGGTGCTACGAAGTACAAGCATGCGAGAAATGCTAAAGAATCATGTCAGTAAAGAATCAAATCCAGATATCCCTTGCAATGATTCTCCGGAATATATACATAAAACACCTCAAAAACGAAATTCAGTTGATTCTAAAGCTAAGCAAAAACATAGTCCTAGTAAAGATTTAAATAAAATGTTTCCAAAATCTAATGAACCTTTCTCCCAATACGATTTCAATGAAGAATTAGAGGATTTGCATGTCAATGAAAGTGTTGGTCCAGTTAACCATCTAAAAAATAGCATACTTTGCAAAATGATAGATAAATATGGGAAAGCTAGAATTAAATTTAATGCTAAAAAAGTTTCCGGTAAGTTTTTTATTTCTTTTTATACATAATTTCTTTCTATAAATAATACTGAATTATATTATAATTTATGTTATACATTTTTATTTACAGATAATATAACAAATTCTATATGTAAAAAGTTAGAAGAAAATATAGCACATATAATAGAATTGCCAGCGGAGAAAGCTAAGATAGCGATGGATAAGCTTGTAGAAGATATCCAGCAGAATTGGAAGTTGAAAAATTTCCTCACTGGTTTCCTCAAGTACTTAAAGGACCCGGCGAGGAAAACGGAATTATTTAACAAAGTTAATTCACCGCCCGCGCCCCCTATGACCAAGTCTGAACAAGTTGTCCTATACATTATAAAGCACTTGAGTACATCTGTACCAGATATCGTCAATATTATATTGACTCAAATGGAATTTACATTATTTCAATTGAATAAGAGTCCCGAGTTTGATGTCATAGAGAGTCTTTCACATGTATATGCTCTAATGTGTCGATACTTTGGTTTGAAAATGCGTCTCCGTTTGTTTATACTGGACGCTATGTATTGTTTATCATTTAAAGTGGTCCCACTGATAAAGCAATGTCTAGATGTATGGATGCATATTTTGCCCTTAGCTCATATGGGAATTGGTAAGTAAATAAATAGGTTTTTTTTTTATTTGGTACTTGTTTTTTTATTGTGACTACATACTTATTTCTGATTGCTATGTTTCTTTAAAATTACATTTTTTATTAAAGTTAACAATTATATATAACTGTTTATTTACAGATTTATTAGTATTAACTTAAAAAAAAAACTCTTATGTACTCTGCAAAGTATGTGTATAATATTTTTTATAATTTGCAGCTAAAAGTCCATTAGTGACATGTTTAGTGTATCTCCTGCACTTCTACAAATGTGAGGACAGGTACAACCGGGTGCAAGACATAAGATTTATACTCAACAGAAAATATTTCTACCAAATAACTGATTGGAATGAACCTAAAATATTGGAATTGTTTAAGACATCCATCAAAGAAGTTAGAGGTATGTAAAATATGTTTATTTCTAATTTGTTTTTTTTTTTTTACTTTTTTCATATTTAAAAGTTATGGAAAACTTAGAACTTGAGACTGACATTATGTTATGATCATGTTACTATTATCAGTCTCTTATTAGTAAGGACTTTGTTATCTAGTTTATATAAAATATGATTTACATTTAACATAAAAATTTTAAAAATAAAAAGATTTTTCAATATTCTTAATATTATAAATATTTCATTCTAAAGAAATATGTATTATAGAAAAATACTAACATATGTTTTTTTTTAAATTTTTTAGAAATTCCAGCTGAGAAAAAGATGTTAAGAATGGCACTTATCATTCTGGCAAAGAGGCAAGGGCCGGATTGGTGTCAGAAAAATATTGTAAAGAAAATGCTAATGCCTCTCATAGAACAAGAGGATGTACCACTGAGAATTAAACAGTTCAGTGTGGAAATGCTAGGGCCGTTGCTGAAGCCATATCCAGTAGACATGAAAGTGCACTGTGAAATAGTGGTTAATAATCTCCTTGATATGGTGGAACAAAATCGTTAGTATCATGAACAGTTTTTTATATATCACTTTAAATTTAGTCCATACTTTTTTATTTTATTTTCATTGACATAAAAATGGTTAAGGTTAAAAAAACTCCATATCACAGTGGTTGATAAATGGAATTGTATTTTACATGTATGCTTGAAGAATACAGTTTTTCTAGGACCTTAATTGTTCTATGCTACATCTATTGTTATTCCAAAGATTTGGTTTTTACTTTTCGTTTTATTGTATATAACCTTAAAATCTTTTTTACAGCGCCAGATTCACTTAAGGAGTCTATTTTCACGAGTCTTATATACATGAGTAAACACAATCAAAACCGGGTGATGCAAGCACTGCTCTCATGGACGCCTAAGCAAATTACACCTGAATTTGAACAGCTTTTAAAAGATTTTGTTCAAGAAAAACCGCTAAAAGCATGGAAAGGGATTTTATCCAGAGTCAAATTTTAGAATTGTAACTTTCTTGAGAAAATGTTCTCTATGTAAATTTTTAATTTTTAACTTGAAGGAAACAACTATGTACCTAATGGAAGTAGGCTAAGATTAATTATTAAGTTTGATGTATATTTTATACATATATTTGTTCAATTGCTGTAAGTCTAAATAACGTTTAGGTGTGTCATTCTTTCCAAATGCTCTGTGATTTTGTAAATTGACTTCATTTTAGAAGTATTTGTAATAAATTCAAAGTATTCTTTGTGCATTTTTATTTAACGCGAGTAATTATTTACAGGAAAATAATGATTCCAAAAACAGGATGCGCTTTGATTGCGGTTGTTTTTTTTGCCACACAGCTTTTTAATAATTGTAAACTGATTTATGTGTTTTAATTATTATTGTAGGTAATATTATTATATACATCAATATGACCCATAAAATAATGGTCTTTTGACTAAAAGACAATTACATTACACCTATGACATTACACATATCTAAAATCTAATCATGTTGCAAATTTTCTCATACGTAATATCTACATATAAAATGAAATCTTTAATTCAGTTTCTTCTAATTATAAAAAATATCTTGCATCAAGTAATATATAAATGAAATTAAAGTTTCTCTTTGTAATGTGAAAATAACAGCTTTTACTAAATGCATATAAAATTATATACAGTAGGTACTTATAAGGAACACAAATTTTAAATTTTTTGTCTGTTTGTTCCAGCTAATCTTCAGCTGGATTGATTTTGACTGTACTTTCACTGGTAGATACCTGCTGTTATGAGGAGTAATTTAGGCTACTTTTATTTTAGAAAAAGAATTAGTCGCTAGTTATTAATTAAATAACAAAAACATTTTGAATGAATATATTTTATTAATAATTTGTTTTATACTTCTTGATTTCTACCATAATGACATGAATATTAACAAGTTGAGTGCGCGCGTTGGGGGTTAACAATTTAACAAATTTATGATAATACTGTACAAAGTTAGTAAGCGCCATTTGTAATAAGCCAGATCCTGTCACGAGGTTCGGGAATGAGACCAGGACTTCTCTATGGATTTCTTCCAGACTTTGTTTCCAACTGTTGGTAAAGGAGGCTACAAGGGATATTGATTTCTTTTCAAGGTTGGCCAGTTCGTTTTTTCTATCACTTTCTAACAACTGTTCACCTTCCTTCACAAATTGTATAAGTCCACCGAAATGAGGACTTAATATCTCTTCCACATACTCCGAGCTTCTCGCTTGAAGTTGTTCTCTAAAACTTTCAGCCTCTTTGGTGTTATCTCGTGTTCGTTCCATTAAAATACTTAGAACCATATCATAATTATTTATTAGGAATATTAATTGTTGTATTCGTTGTGGGAATTCAGCTGCCATTTTGAGTAGGAAGCAATGGACTTCGTCTTGTAGTACTAGTAACAGATTGCTAAGTTCTTCAGATGGGAACTGTTCACTGAGGCTGAGAATTGCTGCTGAAAACTCTGCATATCTTCGTGTTATCTGAAATATATATAATATATTGGTTTGATTATTTAATTTTCGCTTGCTTTAGCGTGCAGACCCAGGCCTATAAACTATCTCCATGTATATTGCTCCGTTGTTGCATGTGTTGTATCTGTATACTTCTATCGGTATAGGGAAACTATGGGGTCTCATTAAGATAAAGAACTATAAGAACTATTAGTTCAATTAAATGTAAATAGATAGAGCAATATGGATCGATTTGTTATTAAAACAATATAAAACGTGGGAAAGGTCATTAATAATAATTAAACTAGGGCTTATAATACTTAGTTTCATCCATAATTCAAAGTAATTTATATTTATTTTGACTGTAACAGCTATATTAGTGGTTTAAAAAGGTAAGTCATGAAGGTCATAAGGACGTAGTTAAGCAAAATAGATCCAACCAAAAAACTTACTTTTGAGAAAATAGTTTTAGTAAAATTGGTAAAACAAAATAAAAAGACCGTAGTTTTTTTTAAATTCCTCTTAAATATGGGTATTTTACCTAGTTTCTTTATATAAGTTGATATGTAGGTGCTATTTATATGACAGTAACTCAAAAAATGGTTTTCGTTGGCTGGATCCGTTTTGCATAACTACGTCCATTATTAAGGTATCATTATAGTGTAATCCCAATTAAAATAACTTACATAGTGGGGTCCCATTTCCTTATTAGACAATTTGGCTGGATCACAATCTCTTACACTTTGGATGTTCAATTTCAATACATACTCTAGTCTCGGCCATAATGTTGCCAGTAAAGAATCCCAGTAGCTGAAACAATTTGTTATACATCATATTTTCTATCATTTCCATACTAGCTTTCGTGGTGGGTTAAATTTTTAGGGTTTCGTACCCGAAGGTTACCAATGGAACCCTATTACTAAGCCCCCTCTGTCCGTCCGTCTCTCAAGTGGGCTATATCTCATGTATCGTAATAGGTAGAGATTTGAAATTTTCATTGTATATTTCCATTGCTGCTATAACAACAAATAATAATAAAAAACCAAGATGGCGAATTTCAAAAAGGCTGCCATGCTAATTAAAAAACATCGATATGGTATGGACCCCTTCGTGTGTGAGTTTGACTCGTGCTTGACCTATTTTTTCGTGCTGTGTTACTTCTATCAATGTAGATTCATAAAAATAATGTTAAATGTAAGGTAAAAAGAGCGATAATTCACTTTCTAGGGTTGTCAAAAATTTTAATAAAAAGTGTCATAATTACATAATTTGAGACACTATATTTTTTTTCAGACAGAAATAACAAAATAAAATAAGAGTGCGTGTATGAATGTGTATACGCGCAAGAAGTAAAACTTCTGTAGGTTATCAGTACTCTTTATGTAATTCAATTTATGTTTTAAATAATTAGGGTAGGAGAGATACTAAAAATAATGCATATTAGGCATATTACAATAATATATTTATGGAATATCATTTAAGGAAAAAATATAATATTATATATGATTTGTTAGACAATAACAACGGTTACCATGGCAACAAACGTACGCACATTTTTTCGTAACGCTTTCACTAGCTTATCCCCCAAGTAAGCGTGCGTGAAGAAGTTTTACTTCAAAAACCTTAGTGAAAGAAGTACATAGGCTTCCAGCATTAACCCTGTTGATATACACGATTGAGTGCCTGTCATTTGAAGTTGCTCAAAAATTTATATCTAAAGGAGCCCTTAACATAAAAAGGTTAAATATTATCAATATAAAGATTCTAGGCAGAGCCTTGTTTACTTACAATAAAGTCTTACCTATCCAAAGCTGCAACTGCTCTTTTGTGACACATCCAACGATACCTATTTACGAGCTGTATACACAGGAACAGAGCAAGGCAGTCATAACATTCCAGGACATAGTTTTCTACATTTTTCTAAAATCGAAAAAAATTCATGTTAATTTTTTTTGTATAAATTTAAATTTCTTTAAAATGTTAAGAATGTACATTACAATTTGCTTATATAACAACATCAAAAAGAGGTAGGTTACTCTGATTATCCCACTACTAAAATATGTATATTGTGTAAAGTTACATATTACAAAACATAAAGGACGGTCCTTAAATTAAAAAAAGTGTGTGTGTACTTATGTAAGCATGTAAGAAGTTATACTTCTTTGATGTAACAGAACAAAAATAGCTAAAGATTTAATCCCATATGTCATAACTCTCTGTTTGTAAAAGGAATGCAACTAACTTCCTCATGTCACTTTCAGCTAACTTCATCATGTCGCTTTATGGTTGTCAGTGTGCTCGCGCATCATAAAAATTCTACTCTCAAATTTTTTTACAAACATGCGAAAAGAAGAATAACTTCAAAACTTATATAGCATACATAATAGATAGAAAATAACCATCAATTGCAATTGTCACAAAAAATTACATACCACAAGTAATGAAAGTGTTTTCCCAAGAATTCTGTCAAATAATTCTTGCGCATGGCTTCCTTTGACATGGAAAAATTCTGTAGTAAATAGATATTCCCTGCAGCTGTTGTCCACTAGAGCATATTGTAGACTTCGAAACAATGCTTCATATGAATACTAAAAATATTGATTATATATTTAAACTGTAAATAATTTTCACATGTGTTCATTAAATTCAGACATTTATACTATTTTTTTAGTTTATTTTTATTTATTTAGTTTGGTTCAAGTTAATCCTTATAGAAGCGGCCCCCTCAGGCAGCACAGAATATGGACAGAATTTGGAGCTACAAATATCTGACATTCATGTGGTCTCTTTTTTGTGAGTTTTTCAGAAGGAGAACCTTTTCCCTAATTTGATAGAATTGCCAAACAATTGACATGATACTCCTTACCTTTCAGCAATACAATATGTAGCTTCAAGTCTCTGACTAATATTACTGTGACATATGGACGGATGGACAGAGAAATTACAAGGATTTCATTTTTTCCTTTTAGCTACAGAACCCTAATGAATATTATCCAGGGGTGACATTTTCAAAACTTGCATCATACTGACAAAATCTACCACATAGCCCTGACCCTTATATAACTTGAAATATTAATATTCTAAACAAACCTTAGATTTTTGCTGCACATGTGGTACAATAATAGGTGCTTCTAGTTGCTGAGCAAGAACATCTCCACGGTTCCCTATTGTAAATATAGTGCTTTTGTTTTTTAAATTGGACTTTTGAAAGAAACCACCCTTGGAACCATCCTCAATTCCCATTAAGTCATCCTTGGTTGGTACTTCTTCATATTTTAATTTATCTAATCTTGATGCATAGGATTTAAAGTAAGAATAATAAACTTTACTCAAAGTATCTATGTATTCATTGCAAATTTCTTGAGCAACATTCCTTTCATTTGCCAAAATAAACTCAAAGAAAAATTTATACTTTAACATAGCATTTTGTGGTATCTGGTAGTTAGCCATTGGCTTACGGAATTTGTAAATTTGTTCAAGTACATATGTCCTTATTTTAGACACTGATTTTATTTTCAATTTTTCTAAAACATCTTTGACATCATGACAGGCTTTGGTTTCTTTGAAATCTTGTTCTTTAACAAAATTTAACTTTTGATTTAAAATTGCTAGTTGAATCATGAATTCTTTGTCTATAACTGGCACATTATTTATACCACTGAAAATTAGAAAAAAATAATTGTTTTTTTAAATGTTTTAATAAGACTTCATAGTCATTTTATGATAAATAAATCTGCAATAGGTACTCACAATATAAGTGATTCTGATATAGCCATATCTTCAATAAATGATGACAGTGGTCCTTTAAGAGCTTGCCTATTGGAAAGTTGGACTGACATATTGACAGATCGTTTTTGTAAACTAATAATTTCGTTACTAATACTTCCCAGATCATTCTGAAAACAATAAGTCTAAGTAAATAAATACTCAAATAAAAATATAATACAAGCAAATTCTTGCTTCTTTATTAGGTATCATAAAAGGCTTGTTTATTTTATCTAAGAATTCTACCTGAAAAACTAATAACATGCTTTCCATCCTTGCTAAGATGGAGTCACAGTCTTCTATCTGATTGTGAAGTGAAGCGATATTTTTGCTTTCTTTTAAATAGTCTGCTACAGAAGATTTCTCTGCTTCCTTTATGTTTTTATCGACTTGTAAGGCGTATTCACGTAAATCTGTCCCATTTTTTAAAACTTCTTGAATTTCTATATCTTCTAAATTTTTATCTAAAATTTCCGTCATATCTGTGCTTTCAGACATTTTAACGATATCACATTACATAAATTGAAGAATAAATAATTAACTATTAAATATAGTTTTAAATTCTTGAATTCATCATAAAAATCATGGATAAATTAACAAGTGTTTGTAACTCTGCCATAGATAACATAAATTGTCAAGTTGGCATTGACTTTGACACATTGCGTGTTTCACAGAATAAAAAAATTAAAGGAATTTGTAATTTTATTTTAAAAATATTTCTCCTTCTTGTCTTCTCCATACGTTCAACTGGAATCCAACTTTGAAGCCATTAACATGAAAGAAAATTGAATCGAAAAATATTTTCTACCTTTCTCTGTAAAAAAGTTTAAATATGTTTAATAGCATTTATTTCATACAATAATTATTATTATTGCTTACATTATGGATTTGAGATAAGCAGAAAATATCTTTCTTCATTTTTGGCTTACTGTCATTGGCCATTCGGCTATTGCCATAGGTGCAGAGAGTCTTTAGAAAGAGAGAAAGCGAACGTGCAGTCAATACCTGTCTTTTATTCCAATTTTAATTTATAAATGGAATGTTAAAAAATATATTATTGAAAATTATATTATTTTAATGGAATGTAAAATGTTTATAAATATCTATCTTCATTATTCTTATTTCAATGAATACAGAAGTCTTCTGACCGTACATTCGTTTTGTCTAATGCTGGGTACACACCGACCCAACGAACGCCAACGAAGGATATTCAGCGTTGGCTACCGCACATTCGTTGGCCTTCGAAGGTACGTCCAAATACATTTAGTGGTCGAGCAAACGATCGTTAGCACCTGATTCCGGCTTGCATTCGCAATTTGATCATGGATGTCGACGAAATATTTATAATTGCTAGTTTTGTATACCTTAACGAGAAAGCAGAGATGGTGGACTACCGCATATTTTAGGAACAGAAATGTGTATCGCAATTAAAAATATCAGCAATTTCTACCCAGCAATCTCTTCTTTTCATTTTTTAAATTTTATTTCTTACTAGCGAAACCCGCGGCTTCGCTCGCGCTAAAACTACAAAAAAAAAAAAACTTTAAAAGATAGGTTTCATACAAATTTTTATCCCTTATTTTATCTCCTTATGGGATGGATTTAAAAAAACGCTAAAACACGTATTTATTTAATTGTTTTGAAGAGCATTAATACAACAATACAAGTTTAAAGAAATTCTGATCATAAATATTTTTTGGGTTGTATTATAACGTGTATTCCCGTGGGAATGAGATAATCTCCCGCGGTAAAAAGTATCTTATATGTTGATCCGAATATCCAGCTATCATCATACCAAATTTCATCAAAATCCCTCTAGTGGTTTTTCTGTTATGCGGTAATAGGCAGACAGATAGACAGACAGACAGACAAAAATTCTAAAAACTATAGATTCGGTCTCTGTATCGGTAATAAAGTCTATTTCAATAAGATTTTCCAAAAAATATTTAATATACAGATTCGACTCAGTTAGAATTTTATTATATGTGTAGATTAGTAGGGTCCCAAAGACACGGCATTTCTTTGTAGACATAGATCGATTAACAAAAACATGTCATCATTACTCCACCCTTAGTTTTTCTCCATAATTGACGTGTATTTTCTTATATATTAGGTTAGACATCTGCACGCTACGCTCTCTCGCTTTAAAGGAGCCGTTCGTTCGTTAGCCTTCGGCGACCGTCCACACTGAGTTCGACCTAATGGCTCGATTCCTTTGATGTTACCGCCACGCTTCAGATCGCAGACACACGCCGACGAACGATCGTTGGCGTTCGCTAAGTCGTCCAGACAGGGCCAACGAAACCCGTTCATTGGCGTTCGTTGGGTCGGTGTGTATCCAGCATAACACTCACTATATCTATGGCTGTTGTATAGAGACATATTATTATTATAATAATTAATATGAAAGGCTGTAGCTGGTAAGACAGATAGGAGCTTAGACACAGGTATAACCGAGTCGAGTATTTTCTTCTTTTTAGAAGTCCGTCAAAAAGATATTATTAAACATTTTGATGTAAGATACGCTGAGTCACAAAAGCTCTATAATCATACTCCAGGCTTCACAGACCTGGAAATAAATGATAAAGTTAAAATGTTTGACAATTTACGTCATCTTGCGTATGCCGATAAAGCTTATGCTGCTATAACATATTGCATACTAAAACAAAAAATATCACTACAGGAAGGCATTCGAAATCTTATCTTTTTGGCAAAAAATACTAATTCGATTAATGTCGATAATTTAGGTGACAAGGTGGATGAATTATTTTAAAAGGGGACTTGTTTAAAATTTCATCCAACCTATTACAATTAGTATGTGGCCATAGGGCTGAAAGTATTGAGATTCGTCGTGAGACAATCACAGGTCAGGTTCGCGACCTTTTAGTAAAAACATCTCTGAATAAAATCCCACCATCAACAACGCATTTATTTGATTCTGAAGCATTTTCTTTAGCCATAGAAAAACCCGGTGGGGTTCGCAAAGTTTTTTAGCCTCCAAAAATTAGTATACCTTCGCAAGCAAGGGTAACCCAAATGAATCATCGCCCCTCGCGGGGCAGAACTTGCGAAAATCTATAGTTCCATCGCGTGGAGCTCAATGTAATTACTATGAACAAAATAATCAAACTACTATGCACTTGCATGGTTATAACAGTTCACCCTCGAAGGGTGAAATTTGTTATAATAATCAGCTTCCTCAATACATTCATAGGATGTCAACCAATACAGAGGGTCATTTCTAAACAAAGGCTCGCGGCTCAATCGTGGAAGTATTAGAGGCCGTGAAAATTCTCGAAGAATTACCAGAGGCGGACATAATTATAATAAAAACAATGACATGAAACAATTTCAAGCAGGTCAGTTAGTGATTTATCACGAAAAATGGTTGAGAATAGGAGCACCGAAAGTAATTCTAAAATTGATTCGAGGTAGTCGCATACCCTTTTTTCAAAAACCACCCCTTATTTATCCAAACATATTAAAAGGACCATTTCAAACTTCGTTCTCAGAGGAAATGTCTGAGACTGAATAGTGCAAAAAATGAAATCTCAGGGCATTCTGGTGGCAGCACCATACACACCACATATAGTTTAATTTCCCCCCTGTTTCTGGTACCCAAACCCAACGGAACTACCCACCCCATCTTCAATCTCAAAGTACTCAACGAATATGTACTGGCTTAATTGTTTCACTTAATAAACATGCACAAAATACCAAATTTTCTTCAACCGAGGAACTGGATGTGCAAAATAGATTTATTTCAGGCATACTTTCATCTTTTAGATGCATAGATAGCAAAGTCTCAAAGACATTTTCTACACCTCATTTACAATCAAGAATTATTGGAGATGACTTGCCTCCCATTTGGTCTGAGCACGGCTCCGAAAACGTTTTCGATTTTAACGAATTGGATAGCTCAAACAATGAGAGAACGATGGCATGTCAGAATAGTAGTCTATTTGGACGATTACCTAATAGTACATCATAACGCTCGAACGCTTTTAAATTACGTTAAACTTACAATACAATTAGTACAAAAATTAGGGTGGCACATAAACACGGAAAAATCAATACTAGTCCCTCAGACGAATATAAATTACTTAGGAATAATTTGGAAACCCTGGATGAATCTAAAATCTTTGCCAAACGAAAAGATAAACATCATAAAAGAAAAACTAAATCTGATGATAGGGCTAGGGAAAGCGACACTAAAAGAATTACAAAGAATAGTAGAGCTTCTAAATTTTGCCAATTTTGTAATTCCACGGGGCCGACTCAAACATCGACAAAGGTTAATGTTACTAAATACTACAATACCAAAACATTCATCCAAAGCCTACTCTCTACCACAGGGTGTGTGCAGCGAACTGAGCTGGTGGATTCAGAACTGCCAGTTAACAATACTGCTACATTATCCCCCTCCAGTGAACTTTCTAGTAACTGATGCATCGGACGTGGCATGAGGAGCACGAATGAACAATCAAGCTTTCTGGGGCAACTGGTCCTTAGAGGAAAAACATCTACATTCGAACCAGAAAGAGTTGCTAGCCATACTACATGCTCTTCAGAATCAGGCTTATTCTTTGCAGGGCAGTTCAGTCCTAATACAATTGTAGTATGTAAATTATAATAATCTAACCTACTTAAGTATTAAGCAATTAATAATAGTTAGTAAACAGTTTTTATAAACATGCGACATGACGCAGGACATCGTTCGATGAACTCTAAAAACTGTTTACGTGGTAATATGTATATATAGTAAGTTAATCTTAAAAGAGTCATAATAAACAGACATCAAGGGGAAATGACGTTTCTTTCATTAACTCTCACCTAACGAAGAAGACCCGACTGCAAGCTACATATTTTACAATGCGACAACAAGACAGCAGTCGCTCAGTTACGGAAAGAAGGATGTACGAAATCCAAATACTTTTTGAACATAAACTATCAGATTATGGCATTATTAGATCAATATCAAATACATTTCATAATACACCATATTCTAGGCAAGTACAATCAAGCCGATCTCTATCGCGTCATCGTCAGCTTCCCGAGTGGCACCTACTACTGGCCTGTGTGCAAATGGTGTTTGCGAAGTGGGAAATACCGGTAATAGACTTATTTGCCTTAAAAACAGCTCATATAGTATACAATTATGTATCCCTAGATTTGAGAGACCATCAAGCTTTATTTCACGACGCGTTCAGTATTCCATGGCACTACCCGTTGACATGGTTGTTTCCACCACCATTTCTGGTTCCCAGAGTACTGGCTCATTTGAATCGGTCAATAGGAGTTTTTCTGATAGTTGTCCCTCGTTGGGAGAAAGTATTCTGACGAGTAGACGTCAAAGCTCGAGCACTCGAAATGCCGTTTACGTTAACCAATTTACACAAACATCTAATAGATACGTCAACGGGACTCCTTCGACCACAGGTTCAACACATTCTTCTGAAAGTTTGGAAATATGGGAGTGAACTGATGCCATAGAATCATAGAATACTGAACAATTATCATTACTTAAAAATTCTTGGCGTAAATCAGCTCTGAAAATATACGAAGTAGCTTGGAACCGTTGGGTATCATGGTCTAAAGAGAATAACGTTAATCCAAAAAATCCCAAAGGATCCCAGTTAGCACAATTCTTATCAGATTTATATTTAATTTATAAATTGTCTTACAATACTATACTCCTACACAAATCGGTAGTATCTATATTATGTAACTCTGAAACATCAAGTTAAGTTGACACGTGCTAGTAAAACATATATTGAAATCAATTGCTTTAAAAAATTCGAAACATAACAAAGCACCTATTTGGGATATATATAAATTAGAATCATTTTAGCAAGTTACACAGTAGATTTAAATATTCCAAATATTGCGTCATACAGTTATCTTGTTATTATTATGCTCTGAGCGATGAATACATGACCTTACATTGCTAAGAACTGATCCCAATCACTTCATAAAAAGTAATGACAGTATTACATTAGTTCCTGAATTCGGTTCAAAAACAGATAGTAATAACTATGGGCAGTCTAGTTGTAGATTTCTATTGAATCCTCGTAACTGTAATCTGAATCTTGTTTTTTGGATAAATAAACCCTTATCAGTATTAAATGAAAGACGCGATACTGCAAAATCATTTAATCTTTTTATTACAGTAAAAGGAGTGGCTAGACCTGCCTCACGCACTGTAATAGCAGGCTGGGTAAAAACTATACTCTGAGATGCTGGTATCACGTTTACACCAGGAAGTGTTCGGTCTGCAGTCGCCTCTAAGAGTTAGTTGGAAAATGCTTCTGTTGACGATATCCTAGCTAGAGGCAATTGGCGATCAGCTAACACATTTCATAAATTTTACAAACGTGAATTATTAAGAAACATTGTAACCGGAAATGTAACACAATTATATTCATCAATAAATTAAAAATTTAGAATCTCTTTCATGTAGAATGTAGATTTTTATATCTAATAATACTTATATACCATGGTAAATTTAGATTTTTTATTAAAAATACTTCTATTATATTCACATAGGCGTTTCAATTTAAATAAGCCCTACTTTACAGTAGGTTGCGCCACCAGGCGAAAACAAACACTCTTAATATAAAACTTCCAGTTACGGTCAAGTTGTTTAATAGCAGCGTTTTACCTGAAATAAAACGGTTTCACTTTAATTTCTGCCTGGTGGATATTGGGCCAATAATTTTAAATTGCGCTCGATTTTACAAGAAAACCTCAAAGGGCGCGCAACCACCAGGTGGCGCCACCTACTGCCGGCTTTAAGGTGAATAAAAGTACGACAACTGGTACTTTAACGACGGGAACGGAAATGTTCTCTCAATATAAAGCTTCCAGTTTGGTAAGTATTTTAATAAGCGTTTTATTTCAGGTAAAACACTGCTATTTATGGCGTCCGCGCCACTCTGTGTGTAACAGGTAAATAAGGGGTAAAAAATTGAATTATTTTTCTTTCAGTGACAGTTTCGACTCGGATTACCATAGACCTCTTTTATTTAAATCCAGAACTAATACAACTATAAGGGCTTCATGTTAAATTTAAATTTAGTGACAGATCTAACTCAAAATTATAGATTTTGAACATTATCTAAAGAATCCTTTACTTATAATTTTTATTATATCTTTAATATCATGGACTCTATATAAATTTTTAAAGACTTACCTTCGCTTCGCCCGAGGGAACCCGAGTGCGCCCCTAGGTACCTATGTACGTTTTACGTAATGAATCTAAACGAAAGGTTCGATTCGAATAATTCAAAGAGGAATTAACATGTTTATAATCTAACTTGATTATGAGACTGTGTATTTAGTTGGATAAGGATTAATATCATGATACGCACGTCAAGAGTTTTGGTTGACTAATTTGAACAACAAACAAACAACAACAACAAACTTAAATAAAAAAAAAAAACTCGTACACAATATCATAATTCCATTGATTCCATTCATCCATTGATTCCATTTGTATGAGAATTTACACAATATTGTAGCAAACCGTTGAGTATCTTGCAGATTTCACGTGACGCTGCAGCATTAGGTTTAGGTTACCATATCATTGCAATGTCATTGAAGTAACGGGATGCGAAGTTTCGAATGGATTAGATCTGTGAAAATTGCTCCTATCCAATTATATATATATATATATATATATATATATATATATATATATATATATATATATATATTATTTGAAAACTAGCGACTCACGCTCGCTTAGCTCGCGTTCGTCCCTATGTACGTTTTCACGGTTAGCTATGTTTATACATAAATAATAGATCTACCGGAAAGTTCTGTCCATTTCTATGACAATAATTTCGATATGTAAGCACATGTTTAATTGGCGCATGTTCGGCTCTCTATTTTCATCGATTAATGTACACATAGCAAATTAAGTGGAATAAAGTTGATTCACGTTAGTCTTAAATGTGCAGCGACAGTGTATTCATGGCGACTGATAAAGTTCATTTACGAGACTGTATTTTCGTACGAATTTCAACAAGGAAGAAATGTTATAGAAGCATGTACAAATTTATTGAAAGTGTTCGGTGAAAGTATAGTTTCTGATAGGATACACAGAAGATGGTTCGAAAAATTTGAAACAGGTGATTTCGATCTTTCTGATAAGCCATATTCTGGGCGACCATCTTTGATCGACGACGATGTAATTAAGACTATGTTAGAGCAAGATCCTTTTCTAACAACATCAGAGGTCGCAGAAAGGCTTAATTCAGTTCAGAAAACAATTTCGGACCATATTCGGAAGATAGGATTCAAGATGGGTGCCACATGAATTAAGTCAGAAGAATTTGGATGATCGAGTCTTCGGTATGCACATCTCTGCTTGGTCGGATAATAACTGAAGATGAAAAGTGGATTATCTACAAAAACATTGTAAAGAAAAGGGCATATTGTGAACTCAAAAACCCAAGCCTTCCACCTCTAAACCAAATTTGACTTTGAAAGAAAATGTTGTGTATATGGTGGGACATTCCAGGACCAATACATTATGAGCTATTAAAACCGAACGAAAAGCTCAATTTGGAGAAATATTGACAGCAACTGGATAATTTACAGACAGCAGTCGGAGAAAAAAGGGCAACGACGTTCAACAGGAAGGAATTCATACTGCACCGTGATAATGCCAAACCACATGCTGCTTTGGGGACCCGTAAAAAAATTGCAGAACTAGGCTGGGAAATTCTGTTGCATCCACCATATTCCCTGGACTTAGCACCCTCTGATTATCACTTGTTTTTGTTCTTACAATTTTTTTTGAAGGGCAAAAAATTCAAAACTGGAGAAGATATCTTACAAGCACCGGTTCAATTTTTGGCATCGAAAGGTGATTTTGTTTTCAAAAATGGGATATATAAATTGCCCTCACGCTGGCAAAAAGTCATTAATAATAATGGCAATCATATGTGTTATTAAAGTTTATTGACAGTAAGAAAAAAATGTATTTTATTTTATTCCAAAAACGGATAGAACTTTCCGGTAGACCATATAGTAGCTTGCTACTCCTAAGATATTCATTTAATTTATATAGCGATTTAACCTCGCTTCGCTTGCGTGCGTACGCGGTACGCGGATTTTGTTCACAATTTCATGGGTTTTAATTATTTTTCGCGGAACCCTGATTCTTTTTCTAAAATAAAAGTAGCCTTAGTTACTCCTTATAACAGCAGCTATCTGCTAGTGAAAGTCCCGTCAAAATCGGTCCAGCCGTTTCAGAGATTAGCTGGAACAAACAGACAGACAGACAAAAATTGTAAAAAATGTTGTTTTGGTATATATACCGTGTAAACATCCATATGCATTTAGTAAAAAGCGGTTATTTTAATATTACAAACAGACACTCCAATTTTATTTATCTGTATAGACAAAGTACAGCCCAAGTTAGTCGCTGATAATCTAACTTTTTATAGGTGGAAGAATTTTTAAAATCGGCTAAGTAGTTTTTGAGTTTATCCATTACAAACAAATAAACATGAAGCTAACCTTTTTTCTTTATAATATTAGTTTAGAAGTTTAGGTATATATTATCGATTGTTCAAACGTTACGGTGAGTTTTAGCTGGATATGTAATGAAATGCCACCACTTCATGTAATGGTCGAACATATCATGAA
Organism: Argynnis bischoffii washingtonia; assembly: GCA_033884665.1. Classification (NCBI taxonomy): domain Eukaryota; kingdom Metazoa; phylum Arthropoda; class Insecta; order Lepidoptera; family Nymphalidae; genus Argynnis; species Argynnis bischoffii. The sequence goes on from CM066609.1 coordinate 7,344,323, forward strand.
ATAATTAATTCTACAACCTGGCCACGACATAGGGATAGAAGGCTATCCTTGCTTTTCTGTACAAAGAAAAGTGTGTAATATATGTAGGTATTTTCTTTTTAGTAGATTGGTACTAAGTACCTATATTAAATGAAGCAATAAGGTAAAAAACACACAAGTTTCAAATAACGCATATGCGTTAGTATAATTGTGACGAAATATTTACAAAGAAAAAGTATAATGTATAACAAAAGCACATCAATCCATATTGAGACAAAAAAAATGCAATTGAATTCGGAAGTTTACGAAACGTACAGTTTTCTCGAAATATTAGTCTATAAGATCTACGTCTATAATAAAATTAATGTTTGTTAAATTCAGAGCTTACCTACTTTAGTGATGTGGGTGTGAATATTGATTTAAATTTATATAAAAAACCTTGGTTTTAAAAATTCAAACGATAAATGGCTTTTGGAATGTATTGCAACAGTTAAAGTGTTTAATTATTCGTAGTTAGTATCTTATTTTTATTAATTTTACGATATTTTTGACTTATTGCTACTTAGCAAACATAAATTTTTATGTTTTGTAGTGATATGAAAGCACAACCAAGTTTGTCGCAAAAGCTTAGGAAAGGTTCTGTTCAAATTCAACGTCCTAAAAAGCACGACAATATCTTTATTAGGTGATTTCTTTGAGATATTACCATTCTAATATAAGTGAAGTAGGTAGGCATCTGACACGTACAGTTTAATTGAGTTACCAACATAAGAATCATGCCACAATGAATTACGAAAGGAAATGATTTGTTAATTACTCTTATAAATCTAAATAATTAACTAATACATATAAAGGAGCCCTGGTTTTCGAGCAAAAAGTTCAGCATTGTTTACAAAATATGTAATTATAAAACAATATATATAGTATAAAATTATCACGCGTTTATTATACCCTATAACATCGTTAAATCTACAATTAATAACTCACCTTTGCGTAAATATTCTTTAATTACTTTTAATCGATAATTTTTCTATCAATAAAAATAGCTATTTTGCAATTTTATTGCATTAATAATTAAATGCTTTCCATCGAAAATGTAGCGAATAAATGATCAATGTGATCTATATAAATATATATATTTTTAAATTTCAATTATATTGATATTTCTGTAATATTATGTATTAATGAGGCAGCATTAATTTCTATCCCACCTACCGAATTGGTCCAAATGGAATTTTTGTGCTCACTTAAACAAAAGAAAAATCAAAGAAAATTGGCAACGAACTAAGAAAAACCCTAATTATATTTTACTTTACGAGCATTCTAAATGAGTACATTGATATGTCTTAGGTTTCTACTCTACTGTTTTTTTTAATTTAAAAAGATTATACAAGGAAACTTCTAAGCTACCTATCTAAGAAGGTACTCTTTAAGACACGTTGGAGTTGGGAGTCTATAATAGAGATGCTGAACTTTTTGTCTTACCTTATACGTATATTTTTATTTTAACAATTCACATTAACATTTTATGAAATAGTTATAAAATAATTTAAACCTAAAAAGGTAACTTCCATCTTCGTTCTTGGATTTCATTATTCCTCGAGCCCTTCTTGTGCTATATTGCACACGATCGGCGAGGCCATCGTATACATATTTCGTATCCAAAACCAAAGTTGCATTTGAAAATGGCTACCTTAGAAAAAAATTTATAAAGAATTAATTAATTAAATTCAGTCCCTTTCAAAATGTAAATCCGTTGATTTTAGGATTCTTATTCTTTAGTAATTTTATTCTTCTAATATCCTTTTTCTAAGGTAAACATTTTATAATACAATTATTTTAGGCAAAGGAAACGAAATACTTTTTCAATCACACCACACTCATTTAGATATCAACAATACCTTAATTACTCATAAATTTTCTATAAAATTCGGTGTTTACGAGCCAAATTTTTAACATTTGTAAGTCTTGTGACTAGATTTTTCTTATTTAATAATACACAAGTAAATAACGTAGGAATATTTGTACGACGAGATGCCATTGATTACGAGCGGTAACTTAAATGCAGACTACTAAAAAGATACCTTTATAAGATAAAACGGAATCACACCCAAATATACATTAATAATAAATTAAGCTTAACTATAAGTGCCCAATATATTAGGACTTACATGGTAAGATTTTTTTCCTTACTTAAAATTAATTATTTAATTATTCGTACAACAAGCACAAACCGATTCCGCGGAGATCGAGTCATGTAGAGTTTTACTAGTCTCTAGAAAAATATTTTTAATCTAGATAAACACTTATAAAAATAACGGAGTCGGCTCTAGAAGAGAATGCGTCTCGAAGGCGGGGGTGGTCCTCGGGATCTCAGTGCGGGGAAAGCGTGTAAGGCGCCTAAAAGGGCAGGCTGGCGCGAAACATATTCTCGATGAGAGGCGGCGCTGGGACTAAGTCTTCTAACTTCAGGTAGAATATACGCTGAAGACCTTGCACAGAAAGAGACCGCAGCTCAGGGAGAGCTCCAAGGACACGACTGAAGTGTGGCGCACCTACTGCGTTAGTACTCCCACCGCCGGGTATATGTGCCCGCAAACATCCAATGATCTTCATTTGAAGTTGTTCGACTCGATGTGGTTCTTTTAAACCATGTCTCTCTGGAGGACAAGACAAAAAAGAACTATAAGAATAAATATAATCTAGAAAATATTACAGTAAATTCTTAGGAACATTTTAATACAATCAATATTTTTAATTAAATCTTGCAGTTAAAACTATTATAAGTAATAAATAACAATGTTATTTTTAAGTAGATACGTAATTCAATCAATATAATTTGGTTAAACATAAAGTAAGAAAAAAAAACAAATAGTTTCATACCTGTTATTAGAGTTAGCGCACATAAACAAGCGAAAGTAGAAATATCGATGTCCATCGAATGTAGAGTATTACTAAAATCAAGTACTGCGTGCAGCCAATCTCCAAAAGATCGTTGACATTGCCGTTTATCAAGCACTAGCCCATTGCAAAATGTGAGCTTGGTATCTTCAGGGCGAGTGCGGTAGGCTAGACGTAGTACAAACAATTCAAGTCGTGCCGAAGCAAATAGTTGTTCACGATCTTCTGGACATAAGTCCCCATATCCTGGTACTTTTTCTGCAAATATCTTAATCATGTCTATAGATGTTGTCAGCAATGTGTAAAATTGTTGAATAACTTCCAAATCCGAAATTGGAGGTTCCATTGGATTTGGTTCTCTATATTGTGAATAATCTAAGTTGGCAAAATCAGGGGACGTATCCACATGGGCTCTGACTAGTGCTGTGATTAAAGAAATCGGTGGACTCGGAGGGGATTCCTGTGGACATTTTGGCTTAGAAGGTAATCTACCCCGTCTACCTTTTAGTGAATCAGTTCTTACTACTTCCTTTACCATGCCCACCGCGAGACACTTTTGAAAACGACAAAATTGACATCTGTTTCTTCTTCTTTTATCGACTGGGCACGATTTTTCTGCTAAGCATACATATTTGGAACCTTTTTGAACGGTTCTTTTGAAGAATCCTTTACAGCCTTCACAAGTACGGACACCATAATGTTGACATGCAGCTGTATCCCCACAAACTGCACAAAGCTGACTTGGTGATGGAGGTGCTGCTCGTGACACTGTATTATCTTGAGGTGCTCCACCAGGTGAACTAGACGCAGAACTAGGCGCTGAAGCTTGCATACAGTGAACTCTGCTACCGTGAATTTTAGGGCTATCATTAGAACTACTAGATTCTGATCTTTGAACAGGCAATGATGACCTTCTTTGTCTATTTCCCTGATCAGTAGATATGTGCAAATCGACAGAACTTGGAAACGGTGGCAACGAATATGAATCTTGTGTATTAGTTACGCCGCCAGTATCAAATGTCGGTGAGCACGGTTGAGCCGCTGCATAGTAAGGTGATGGAACGTATGGCAATGAAGGTTGATGATATTGATATAATAATTGAGTCGACGCGTGTCCTGGATGAGAATATGCACTGACGTTATAGCAGTCTTCATCCATTTTTAAGCCGAATTCTGCCATTTCTTGTTTTGGGTAGCGCACTGAATAAGTTTCTTCGAAGCTTGGTAAAGCAGGGCCTAGAGTAGGAGACGGCGTCTCGCTTACAGGAGTGGTGCGTTGGGATTTCACTTCCGGAGGAATTGGTGCATGAAATTCGACGTCTGGGAATGGATCTAAATTTTCTTCTAAGATTTCAGAAGAGTCTTCTTGATATTGCGGCGACAAAAGATCAGTGAAGGACGTACCGTAGTTGCTCTGCAATAGAAAAAAATCGATACTTAAGGCGTTACAATTACGGTAGGCGGAACTAACATGGGCGGTCACGACGCGCCAATGGCGCACCAGGTATATCAATCGTTTCATAATAATTCTTTTATGGTGACACTGCTTGTTTGTTGTGCAGGTGTTCTAATCAGTAATCATTTTTTATTAATACTTCAATTAAAAATATTTATTTATATATTTTTCGAACAAATATTTATATGACAAAATTCAAATAAAATATGATTTTGTAATACGTACGTGTGTTTGCAGCAGTAGCATACTGGACGAGTTTGACGTGAAAGCGCTTGGCGAGCGCGGCTCAATGGCGCTCGGCCCTGTAACAAAAAAATAATAAATTAGATGCATATAAAAATTGAAAATATAATTTAATAATGAAATAAAATTACATATATGTATGCGCTATCAGGATGACAACATATTTGCTGCGTTCTGAATAACGGAATATATTTCTACGAGCGGACCAATAAGTAGAGAGGGTTGATTGTAAATGCGCCGGAAGACAAGTGGTCAGCGTGTTGACGGTACCGGACTTTGAACTATCACGCTATACAAGCCATGCATCATTTATATTTACCCTCGGTGAACATACTTTGATTCCTACTTAAACACAAGCACGTAATTTTTAAATCAATATCTTTTGCAGGATTTGACTTATGACTGAACGCTACTCTCTTATTTGTAAAAATGACGGCAAAGAAGAAAGGTCTTCTAATTTATACGGCAGTTTTGCCTGCCAAATATTGCCGTTTTGAATACATTGTGTCACGGTGCTTGATTCGCCACGCCCCGAAAATTGAATCCTATGTATACACCTAATCTAACTATTGCAAACGTTATAACACAGTCCTTGCTCTTATTTCATTTTCAACCATAAGTACCATAACGAAGATCCAAATTACGAAAACGCAGTAGTTTCATAATTTTTGGGGCGAAAATGCGATAGTTCCCTTGGGAGGTTATGAAATCAGTGGCATTTGCAGTTTCTATTATGTTAAGAACCATTAATTTCAGTCTTATTAAGTTATAGACAAAACGCTAAATCTTTTGTTATTATGTAGTGTTTATTTTTCCTTTTTATAAATTATATATTTATATTTGGTTATAAAGAAAATAAAAATATTATTATGTGACGGTGATGTATTTTTTTCAAGTTTAAATTTAAAAAGCATCCGAAGCAAATTAATTGAAATTCGATCTCGAAATAAAGACTAGTAAGAAACAGTGAAAAATATTTTTGTCTTAAAATTACAATCTTCTGTATTATGCGTTATTTTTATTCTAGCTTTATTTTGAGCGGCTTTATTTTAACATTCTTCTAGATATTCATGTCACGTTGTTTCCTAGTTAAGTCTAGACATTGTTATTCTTTACCCATTAAGATACAGTTTGTATTATTTTTTGTAAAAAACATGCTACATCAAAATATGTGACTTTTTTGGACGTGAGATGTATCATTGTTTCATGGGTAAAAATTTATATCAGTCATTGAAGTCGTTTTGATAATGGCATTAAATATCTTATTTTGTTTAAAAATCGAGTTTTGCATCATCTATTTTATCAACAAAACGAGATATGCAGTTTTGGCTGATTCTCAGAGTCAGAGTTTAAGTACAGAGTTATGTTAAATTTTAACTCATATTCAAGAAAATATTTTTTCCATTAAAACACCTAAATTATATTTATTTTTGTCAACGAATTTATTAGGAAAAACTACTTCTTAATCAAATCAGTGGCTTTTATGAGGATGAAGTACTTGTCTCTACAGGCATACTTAATATTATCTATGTATTTTTTTAATTAAGCAATATGGCGCAACATGAAATTTTACTGATTCCAATCTATCTTAAATGAGATGTAAACAAAATTACGCAATAACTTATATCTTATAGATTCTTTCGAATATTAAGAGGAAAACATACATCAGAGTATGTGTCTAGCATACCTATTAACATTGCCAAATCAAGGTTTAGGTACATAAACATACTTGCATAAATTATGGGATGATTACATATCTACGTTTTGTGCTACACATTTAAAAAAAATAAGCTCTATATAAAAAATACAGGAAAATTATATACAAAGTAGAAATATTTCCGGACACGGTCTATTTGCCTCAACAAAGTTTAGCAAAACTTCACGATGCATTTTAATGCGCTTAGGCAAAGAACCTTGAATATCAAGCTTCATTTATATTCACATACTATATATATATATGTATATATATATATATATATATATATATATATATATATATATATATATATATATATATATATATGTGTGTTAATAAAAACAGAACAAATATAATAAATGATTTCACAAACATTATTTCATGATAGGTACTAGGTATAAATATTTTTAAAGTAACGAGCTAACACATTGCTTCACTTTATTTAAAGATAAAATAAATATTTTATAGAATACTAGAAATATATATAAAGCACTTAACCATTTTTTTATTGTGTTTATGTCATTGGTGGTTTATATGTACGTTATGTCTCACATGTTTTCTGTTATTGTATTAATAATTTCTTCATTCTGTAATGTAAAATATAAGATAGTGAATTATTATATATAAGTGTAAATATTTACTTATTTCTTGGAACTTGTATGAGCTTTCTGATTTATTATTTAACTAGCAGTACCCGCGTCTTCGCCCGCGTTCAAACTTCCAATATATATATATATATATATATATATATATATATATATATATATATATAGTATGGCAGTCTGCCCGATTTGTTGACTGACATTTATGATTACTGCTCCGCTTCCTTAGGTAGTAAGTAGCATGATGATATAAAGCCTCTACCCTTCCTCAATATACGGGCTATCTAATGCAAAAAGAATTTTTTGAATCGGTTTAGTAGTTCCTGAGATTAGCGCGTTCAAGCAAACAAACAAACTCTGTCTCTTTATAATATTAGTATACTTAGATTATGATGTTGCGTAATGATTTTTTTAACTAAGCTTTGTTTGCTATAATAAAAATTAATTTATAAAAATAAAAAAAACCTAACTGCGTGAATAGCGAACTAAAAAGACGAGTTAAAATTGACGACGGAACATAGTATTATGTAAAGAAAATATTTTTTTTATTTACATCTTTTTAGTTTTACTTAGTTAGACAATTTAAGTTTTATTTAAAAATTTCTTATCCAAAAATTACGAGGGAACATAGGGTCTAAGGTTTGGGAAGTCTCGACATTTTCAAAGTCCCAGGACACGAGACCACTCACTACTAAGGTCTCGGAACTTCAAGACTTCTCAGTATAAAATAAAATATTTTTTTCGTGAGATGGATCAATAAATAAAGCTATTTTAGTAAAAATCAAGATATTTTATGTTTCAAATACTAACATTGTTAACTATAGTCTAAACAGATTTTATATTTTATTCTTATAATCACAAATTCAATTTTTGGCATTAAAATCTCATAATCTATTCTATAATAAAGCAGTAACTTAGCGAAATCTGTACATGGAATATTTTTTAAAAACATAACTGTAGCGTATTATGTATACAATATAGACTCCAATACAATAGTTATTAAATTTTTTGTCTGTTTGTCTTTTTGTCTGTTTGTCTTTTTGCCTGTTTGTCTTTTTGTCTGTGTGCGTTTCACGCAAAAAGTAATGAACCGGTTTGAACGAAATTTGGTAAAGTATAACTTATTACTCGGGTCAACATTTAGGATATCTTTTACTTCATGAAAATCTTTCTTTTCCACGGAAAATGACAATAACTGGTTTTATCGAGTCCTCCTTAGAAATCTCTCGCTGGCTAAACCTTATGACATACATCAAAACAATGTACTAAATATTGTAGGTCTCGAAAAGGGCAACAGAAAAATGTGCAACAGTGTATGTATGTCTATCTCTTAAGGTACACTCGCAATACCTATTCTTATCTATACCTATAATCAAACTAGTGCTGAACCGATTTTAACTAAATTTTGTCTGGTGATGGCTTATAACTCGGGCAACATTTAAGATACCTTTTACTACAGGCACATTTTTCATTCCCGCAGGAAAACGCAATGACTGGTTCTATCGAGTCATCCTTAGAAATTTATATGGCTATACGTCAAAACGATGTACTAGAAAATTGTAGGTCTTAAAAAGTTATACATTTCGCAATAGTATACGTGTATCTCCTAAGGTGAATGTACCTTACAATTACTATTTTTATATGTTTTTACCAGCTTTATATATCCATAGTAATATTAAATGCGAAAGTAACTCTGTCTGTCATCTTCTCACGCTTAATCGTTGAACTGATTTAGATAAAATGTGGTATGGAAATAGTTTGAGACCCTGGGAATGACATAAGATAGTTTTCATCCGGGAAAACATATCATATATATGTATATGATATGGGGTGAAAAGGATGTATATATATATATATATATATTATAATACTTACCTTCTTTTCTATACCTGTTTTGTTTTCCTGTTAAAACGTACCTAGTTATTTATAAAGCAAATTTATAAATGCTTCAAACAACTTCTTTTTTAATGTTGTCCTTGATTTTATTGCTACAATTTCAGGTGCATTTTCTGCGATTTGTGTTATATTTGACTTCGAAACGACTTGTCGGATTCGTTGTGTACAGTAGAGCTACTGGCGTTTAGATACCAGGAATATTTAAGAAAAGTCTGCAATACAGTTTTTCCGCAAACGCAATAAGTGCAGTTTTTTACTTAAGTTCTTTGTAAAAAAGTTTTAAGATCTAATCTAAGACAACTATTTAACTAAATATTTAACAATAATTATGGAAAATTAAAATAAAAATTTATATTTGTTATATTATTATTATAGATAATAACTAGATAAAAGTAACTTTTCAAATCTACTTACGACCATTACATGTATGTAGATTATAGTAAAAAATGTGAACTAGATTTATAATGCTGTGTAATAATTAATTATATATTATTTTTAATTTAAATATTATTTTTAATAAACTTAAATATTATTTCAAATATACAAATCAATATATATGCAAATTAAACAAAACGATTGGCCATGTTAACGTTTACACAAAATACAATTTTATATCTACATTCTACATAATTTTATTTTGTCCATTTATATAATTAGTATACATTTATACGAGTTATAATGTATCATGTAATCTTATAATCTAAATTGTAGTCTAGTTTTATTGTTTACAATTATAGTTTCAATTTATATGAAAAAAAAATAATTATAAGTAATACTTACATTATTATTTGTTAAGTTCGTCGTTTTGTTCAACCTTTATTTTTTATGTAAAGCAGCCTGATTTAGTATTTCCTATGTTCGAATATGGTAGTACAACTCGTTTATAGTAATTTAGTGTCGATTTTTATATGCGCATGTTGTTTCCTCATTATATGAATTATTTCTGAACATTAAGCAAATTGAAATATGATAAATTTGCGAGTGTCTCTATCAAGGCTATGATTACATGCGTTATTTGTATGAATAATCTCCTGTTTACTTTTTTAAAATAGTGCATATAATACTTTCTTAGATTTACGTGAATATTTCACATCTATAATAAAATTCTAACTGAGTCGAATCTGTACATATAATATTTATTGGAAAATCATATAAAAATAATCATTATTATCGATACAGAGGGCGAATCTATAGTTTTTAGAATTTTTGTCTGTCTCTCATTGCTGAGAAATCTATACTAAACGTTAAAAAATAATTTGGGCCGAACCCGAGAGGAGCGAGGGTGAGTTGCTAGTTGCTAAATAAAATTTCACCACTTCGGTGGTAGGACTCTGTCACGCCTGAGGAGTCCGACTGGATGGGTACCACCCCCTTATCTATTTCTGCCGCCAAGCAACAATGATCGCATTGTTGTATTCCGGTATGAAGGATAAAGTAGCCAGCGCAATTACAGGCAAGAGGCATGTCATCTTAGTCCTCACGGTGATAACGTACCGGCGGTTCTGTATTTTCGTTACCTAAAACCTAAGTGCACGAACCGTAGGTGTTATGGGCGACAGGTACTGCTTTCCATCAGGTGGTCTGTCTGCTCGTTTGTCACTGAATCTCATAAAAAAAAAAATATTTTTTCGGATTTTTCACGGATTTATTTTGATTTTTGGTTTCCAACGTTTCGAATGATTGAGAGACTTTTGTCTCTTCAAAAATCAAAATAAATCCACGATAAAGTCCGAAAAAGAGATACTTTTATTTGAAAATATAGTACATACAAAAAATAGAAAATATTTTAGTTTAAATTTGATACTTGTATTTGTCAGTATAGATAGATAATTATTATTTTTGTGCTGATTGTTGAAGTTTTTAGAGTTGTGTAGCAAAAGTATTAGTTATTAATCCTATAAAATCTGTTTATCCTTCTGTGCTATCTACATTAGAGCCTATCACTTAAATCAGCTTATATTATTTTTCTGCATATCTTCTTTAACTATATAAATTAAATGCTGTTGGGTGGTAAGTCCATTACATAAATAGGGAATTGACAAGTTTAGGTAATTTCTTTTTTAAATGCTTATAATAGCTAAAACAAGGCTTTGAGGAAATTTGGAAATGTTGGTCGGAAAATTAGGAAATTCTGAAAAAGTTCAAAGCGCTGTTTTATATAGAAATTTTGTAAGAACCCAAACACATTAATTGAAATTAGGACAAACTTACTTATTCTAAGTAAAACAATAAGTGGTCAAGTCTGAGTTGAAGTTACACTCAGATTTTAAACCATTACTCAATTGGTATTAGTGGTATACATAACGGAATGTATTTCTGTACACAAGCCGTATAAACTAGACTGTCGGTTGGAATTAAAATTTGTTTAATGGTTGCCATAAGATTAATTCTTAATAGAAAATAATCATAAATAATTTAGAAATTTACATATATTATATATATTCTAAATATGTATATACATAAATGAAAATTCTAAATAAATTTAAATTGGATATTTATTATATAATATATAGATTCACATAAAGTGTCATGTCGGTACATATATATATATATATATATATATATATATATATATATATATATATACATTTGTGATGCCTACAACGACATCTGTCAGGTAAAGCTAGCTTTCTTATTCAAGGGTTGTGAGAGCTTTACGTATAAGTTCAGGGCGGGTCAAATAGAAAGTGGTGACGCGAGTTAACGATAGATGGCTCTGCCACGTTTGTAGTGATGAGAGCAAAGTACTAATTATTATTAATTTCAAATTTTATTCTTGTTTTTTTTCATTATATTATGCATATAATATAATAGGCCATTATAATGATGGTCATCTTCCTTCATTCACATAATACTCATTCAATCCAGTAGCTAGGTCAAATCATATTACATTTAAATTAATTTTATTAAAAATTTGTATATATATATATATATATATATATATATGACAAAATGATTCGATATTAAAAAATATATGTAATGGAGAACGTTTTCAAGGTGAACAGCCTAACATAAATATTGGCTTATAACACAAAATGTTCCAATTCAGAGAAATCTTTCTTAAGTACCTCTTGACTCTGGCATAGTATTTTTATAATAAATGTACTCTTATACAAATAATAAGGATATATAGCAGTTTGTATCGTAAACGGTTTTATTATAGAAAATGAAAGTAACTTGATTTATGGTGTTTCAAGTCTAATAAATGTATTAATCAATAAAATCATTACGATTTATGTGAATATTTATTAAATTTAAGAAACTTAATAAAGTGAATATATACGATTAGGTTCTTTATTAAAGATATCTTAAATTATTTTTTATTTGACTGGTACCTTTAGTCTAGTCAACAAGTGCCTTTTTGGTCAACTTTTTTTCAGCAGTCTCGGAAAAATATGAACGAGGTGTCATTCGATTTGGAATGGCATGTAGATGATTTTTGAAAAAAATCAAGTTCCGCTTGCAAAAATTGCAAAAATTATAAACAATGAACTAAAAACAAAAAAGGGGGTTTAGTTTTTTGAAAATATATCAAAACTAATTGAAATTTATCAAATCTAAAAAAAGTTTCAAAAAGAGAAGAAAACGTCCTAGAAAAAAGTCTCAACTCCTGGAACTGTAGGACCAATATTTATAATTTTCTCAGAGGAATGAAAATACGGCCTAAAACGGATACTTCGGACACTTTATCATTAATAATTATTTTAACATATTAAATATAAAATTTAAAAAATGAAAAAATTAGGGGCTTTTTGGATAGAGAAATGAACAATTTTCCGCCGAAAATTAATAATTATTTTCTGCTTGAACATGAACATTGAAAGTGTGATTATAATTGTTAAACTATATATTTGACATTGTTTTTCTTTCTTAGAGCTATTCTTCAAAGGTTTCAGATTCAGAATAGATCCCCGTTGGAAAAATTAAAAATTTGTTAATTTTCACTTTGTTTTGTACAACTTCAAAAAAAAAGTTTTTAATTCAATTTTCATTGTTTATTTGATAAACAATTTAATTTTTTCTATATGTTTTATTCTTTTTTTCTACATAATAAAAAAAAACCATGTATTACGAGAAAAACAATTTATTTATATTTTGTATCCGTTTTTTTTTATGCGATTCAGTGACAAACGAGCAGCCAGACCACCTGATGGAAAGCAGTACCTGTTGCCCATAACACCTACGGTTCATGCACTTAGGTTTTAAGTAACAAAAATGCAGAACCACAGGTGCGTTGTCACTGTGAGGACTAAGTTGATATGCCTCTTGCCTGTAATTGCGCTGGCTACTTTATCCTTCATACCGGAACACACCAATGCAATCATTGTTGCTTGGCGGCAGAAATAGATAAGGGGGTTGTACCCATCCAGTCGGACTCCTCAGGCTTGACAGAGTCCTACCACCGGTAAAAACCTAAGTAAGTTAAAAAAAATTAACCTAAGTAAATTGTTTATAAAAGGCACTAGGTGACTAGACTACTTACATAATTAATAGGAAAGAAAATATATAGCGAAATTTTAAGAGTACCTAATACTTTTTTGTAGTTATTCTTTATGATGCTGGTAATCTATACATAGGTACCTATAATAAAATTCTAACTAAGCCGAATCTGTACATTAAATATTTTTCGGAAAATCTCATTGAAATAGACTTTAGTATCGATAAAGAGGCCGAATCTATAGTTTTTAGAACTTTTGTCTGTCTGTCTGTTACCGCATCACAGAAAAACTACTGGTCGGATTTTGATGAAATTTTGTATGATGATAGCTGGTTATCTGGGTCAACATATAGGATACTTTTTACTGTGGGAAAATATCTCATCTCTGAGAAACTTATACTAAACCTTAAAACGTAAGTAGGGACGAACCCGAGCGGAGCGAGGGTGAGTCGCTAGTGCATAATATTTGTCAAAATTATTGACTGAAGTGTAGTTTTTTATCAGTAAATACATAGGTATATACGAATATATAGCAAATAATCTTTTTTAGAATTAGTCATCAAATAAATTTATCTAAGTATTACTTAGAATGAACTTAATAATACAGAATTTCAATACGCTCTATTTCTGAGCAGAGAGAATTGTTTCATTCGAGTATCACGTGGCATAATTTAAATCTTTGAGAAGATATTCTCATAACCAACTTTCACATTATATAATTCTATGTAATATACAATACTTTTTAGAATTAACTTAAGGTTCAATCCCTGTGTATTAAACTTTTGTTTCTGAATTTAATTTAACTTTATTGCAAAAAATATTTGGTTATTAAAGTACAAGTGCTAGTAATACTTAATTCAGACACATAAAACTAATCTTTATATCTATCGTTCGGTCGATCACAGCTGTAAGGGAGAACGGGGGCGCGACGCGGCGCGGCGTGACGTCACTCTGACGTTATATGGACGTTAGCGTCTCGTTTCCCGGCATTACAGTGTTGAGAATGCTCGAGTACGTCACTGAGGAATGCCAAATTTTACGTTCGTCTTGTGATAAAATTTTCACACAATTAAGGCTTGTTTCTCTTTCATTAGTTGCTAAGAAAACTGTACAAAGAGGTTCACGAATAATTTAATATTCAATTTTGTCATATTGTAGCATTGCAGGTACTTTTAGAATTTAAGTGAAAGAGCAGTTTTCAGGGGTCCTACTTCTCAAGAAGTTACCTAAAAAGGAAAAAACGGTACCCTAAGGATCACTCGTGTCTCTGACTTTTCGGCTGCAGCATCCCATTTTCCAAATATATATCAGACAGAAAAAGATAAATTTCCCAAAACGCTATTGACCTAGGTGATCAAATGGCAGACGCAAGTTGTAAATAAATAATTTCTAATTCTGTGGGGTAACTTGTATTTAATCTTAAACATTAAGAAATATTTCATCAAGTGCACAATGTCATAATATAATTTAAATAAAAGGGTTTCTTAGATGAATAGCTTGAATATAACCCCCCCCCCCCCCATTTGCCAGAACAGCGTTGGATTGTAAAATAACAAAATATACGACTTTACATATATTTTACAGGGAAAATATAACTAAGCTCTTCTGTCCTTCTAGTTTCTTCTTTCGCACTTCATGATTTTTTAGTACAAATGATTTAACACGTTATGCTATATATGTATATAAGATACTATACATATATAAATATAGGTTATCTTAATAAAAAAAAATCATAGCAAAATTATTTCTTTGGTTATGAATATTAAGACTAACAAAAATTATAATTATTTCTACTATTATTAATATTATTGCTACTTCGCGTTGCCACAAAACAACATACCAAAGTGTTTTTTTTATAGAAACTGCTTTTTATGTTTTATATATCTATAGCAAGTGGTTCCGGTGGGATATGAGTACATTATATTGCAAATTGAAGGACGCGTGGGAAATAATGGCGCTCTGGAGAAGCAAGGGCATATTACTAATATATAAGGAAATGATAAAGATAATTGTTCTTATCTATTATAATTTCGTCAATCATCTAGCGCAGAGATTAGAGTTTTCTCTCTTAGGTGTATGAAACAAATACTCATATTTACGTTAAAGAATTTGTTATTATTTGCACTATTATTATTTACATGTTTTGTGTATATTTTAAGGACCCCTGAGTCAGCCGTTAAGCGCGGAGTATTAAATGCATACAAGATTAAGTCGACCAGTTTATTATAGTATACTCTTAATATTATATTATTTACATACATATCTTAAAACTTTGTATCAAACCGGTTAAGTAGGAACTAGGCGCCGCATATCATATAAATATTTAAACTTCAATAACGATAAGTTACAATTTTCCTGAGTCAAAGTTTCGAAACATTTTGAAATTATTTCGTATTTTTAATATAAGTACATATATTGAAATTATCAAAGATTTCGGTCATGATGGCATATTTCAATAAGATATTCGGAGCGGGAGATACTATAAGTATAGTGCATAAGTGTTTTTGCAAACGCAAGTAGACTCTCTATTCCTTTCTCTCTTAAAGCCTCGGGGGGAGACAGTACTACACGAGATTAATCACTCCAGGATAATTTCTAAAAAAATAATTGTTAACTGACACACCGATGTGCCCGCGTCCCTCAACACGTTAAGTGTAGGGATGATGGCTTCTCGTACTTTTGTGCAAGTTCCGGGGCAACTCCGTCAAATTCCCAACTCTGGGTTATTATTGAGAATATGTAAACAGGGTACTTAATAATTCAATTCAAAAACCTAAAACGTGCAGTCGTACACGCTACCACTAGTTCAATAGGGTAGTTAAATAATTAAATTGATACTATATTAAAATTCGACACAGTAATTTCTGTTAATAGTGTAAATACCTAACGATAACTTGTTTTTATATTCTAAGGAAATCTAAATAAGGAAAAACATTTTGAATGTTTTTTTTAAATAAAAAAATATATACAATGTTAATTTAATACAAACAGTTTATTTTTATTATTCTTTTTTATTTAGTTGAAAAACTTTTCTCAAACAGTAAATCAAAATAAAGGCTTTTTGTGTAAACAATTGTTTAATTATAATCCGTTGGTATCGACAAGTGAAACTTTAAACAAGTTTATAATATCTGGATTAATAGAAGATGTTATTAGTTAGGCTGTGTGTAGTTTTACCCTACTACGCGACGCAAAGAAGAATAATGTGTTTATCAGCCTATATATGTATGTATTAGTTTCGTTTTGATTATGTATTGTAGATTTGTTTATATTTCAATGAATAGGTGCAAAAACATTGAGTCCAAGAGTTGTTTTACTGTGTATACTTCAAACAGTAAAACAACTTTTGGAGAGCAGATTTTTACATTACTCTTTTATTCTTTTTTCAATTATACTATTTCAATTTCTTTCGAAATTTTTAGATGATTGACCCAATTATTTTTGCTAAGATTTATAAAGTGTATGCAATATTGAAAATACATTGAACTTAGAAAAATATAATACAATTGTATAATTTTTATACGAGATATAATTTAGTCGACAAATATATTTTTTGCGTGTCTGGGAAATAAAATGAATATACAGATAGACATGAAACTGAAAATTAAATGTTTCCCTATGGATAGTGCTTTGCATTACTGCTTATATTTTTTTACTACATATACCTACAATTTATAAGAAATAAATAGTTTAAAATATATTTATTAGTTTAAATATGGTAACAATTTTAATGTTCAAATTCAAATTAAGAGATTTAATTATCATCATATTTTACTAAAGTTTTTAAGTAGTATGTGCTCGTAAAGCAAGTTTACCTTTTTAGCCGACTCCGGCGAAGCCCAAAGAAGGGTTATGTGTTTGACTTGTATGTATGTATGTATGTATGTATGCATGTCCGATTCTATGTGCCCTCATAATTACTAAACAGCTCAACACATTTTGATAATGTATACATCGTTCGATTCGTTTCGTCTAGGTGCAAATTTGTGTGTCTTTAAAAAAGTGATTCGTCCGAATCAATTGAGTGGAGTATCAAAATATAGATTTTTAATAGGCGATTGAAAATATATATTCGGCTTATTTAAATAAAACTAAGAATTTCTAACTGATCAAAATTAAAAAAGCTGCAAATAAAAATAATAATACAAAAATAAAAAAAAAACCGACTGCGTAAAAAGCGATCTAAAAAAGAGAACAAGTTGACGAAGGAACATAGTATAGTAGTATGCGGTCAGAGACATATACATTAGTGATGTAACAAATGTTCGATTTTTCACATCCGCGAATGCGAATGCGAATATTCATCTCCAATATTCGCGAATACGAATGCGAATGGTGACTTTCAAACAAAGCGCACGCAAAATGTTAAACAGACAGGTTTGACATTTTATGTCAGCCATATTTAAACTGAACATAGCCGAGCCGATACAGTTTGAATGAACGAAGTTAGTCACATTAAGTTCGTTCGAAAAGATTTGTTGTGATTTGAGGTTAGTTTAATATTATTGCATTTGTCAAATTTAACTTATACCTAATCAAATTGACAAAGTGATATAAAAAGATGAGTAAAGCACAGTTTTCTTATCATTCCGTATCCGTTAAGTCCTTATATAATTTCCTTTTTGTTTGTCAATTACATTTGTCAAGCATTCGTCAAAAAATATGCGCAATAATATTCGCATTCGCGAATATCCGTTACATCATTATACACACGCAGCTATTCTAAGACATGTACATATATGTATATGTATTTATTTTTGTAAATATTATTTTTATTAACAAAACAAATGAAGTAAGGGTAAGTCACTAGTATTAAATAAAACGATAATATTATTTATAAAATTTTATGAATGACGACCTTGATGTCAGACATACTATAAGCGGATATTTAGGTACATTATAAAACTGGAGAAGAATAAATTAGAATTTATGCTTTTAATTATCTTAGAACATAATAAGAGGAAACTCGTTTAATACAGTATTAAAATTTTAATATCAAAAAGAATTTAACGTGTCTTAAGTGCCATTACATATTATGTAAGTATGGTCCTTTTGACGTGTAGAACATATCTACCTACTCCCTACCTACATAAATCGATGTATAATTTCCGATAGGAAATATCAATTAGTTTGATGATATTAGTACTTTCTTAGGTTTACGCGAATATTAGACATTTAAATAAAATTATCTTTTCGGATTTTTTCGCGGATATATTTTAATTTTTCGTTCCCGTCGTTTTGATTGCTTTACAGCAATCATGGTCACGGGAGAGACTAAGGTGTTAGATGTTAGACAGTTAGATGTAGTAAGTTCTTACTGTGTAGATCAAAATAACAGTATTTCAAATTAATATTTTTCATTTGTAAATGTAAATCTTAATTAATTTTAATTTTCTAAAGTACACATAGAATAATAATGTGGCTTAAATAATTAATATTTTATTTTTCTTTATAGTTATAAATATAATAATGATAACACTAAAAATATAGATTATTAAACAATAATACAATAATAAGTTTTCTAAAAAATTGTAATAATTATAATAATAAAAGCTAAAATTATATAAATAATATTCCATATTTGAAGTATAAAATAATTAAAATTATAAAAATGTTTAAAATTAAAATTAATATAAAAATATTGTAAGGTATTTTCAATTTTCAAAATTTTGAATTCATTTTTGTTATTTTGTGGGTAGGCTGTCTGTAACAACTATATAATGCTTTTGAGACATCTAACACCTCAGTCTCTCCCGTGACCATGATTGCTGTAAAGCAATCGAAACATCGAGAACCAAAAATCAAAATAAATCTGCGAAAAAAATCTGAAAAGATAGTTTTATTTAAATAGTTTGATGATATTAGATTGAAATTATTTATATTTTGTTGTAATTGTTACGAAACACCCGACCTTTTTTATTTTTAACAATTCTGAACAATAAAAGATGAATAGATCAGTGTGACTCTTTTCAGACAAGAAAGAATTAATTAGTGTTTTTATTATTTTGCTATTCTTTGTAAGTTCTTTACATTTTAAAGATATCGAATGTTTTTAAATAAAATATTCACTAAATATGTGATAATGTAAATATTAGACACTAATTTTTTTTGAACTAATTTATCTAAAATAAATTAAATCAAAGTATATGTATATAGTACAGTGGCTTTATTTTACACAATAGCGTAAATTTATGATAAACAACATTATAATTTAATATTTTTTGTATAAAAAAAATCCAGCTAAATTTTTTTACAACAAATTTACTTACAAGTGTTGTTCACTTTTTTCTTTTGTGTATTATTTTTTTACTAAGCTTGCATCGTTTGTTGGACAGACTGTAACTTATGCTAAGTAAGTGTTATAAAAGTAACAAGTTTAAGGAAGCCGGTAGCCGGTAACCAAGGGCGTCCTTGAAACGGGGCGCGGGTCGATGCGTGACGTAACGTGCTCGTGACGTCACGGGCGGCGTTCGATGCGGAGGCCGAGGCCGCGGGCCCGCACCTCTACACCCCGTTACTGCCGTTTTACCACACCACCCAAGTATTTTTAGACTGTGTGACGTAATTCTGCTACAGAAAGCGTTAGAGCATCACCATTGTAGAGCTTAAAATATGCAGTAGGTTGTAAGTTAGTTTAGCTTTTTCTGATTATATCAAAGACGGATATTTAAACTCGTGAAAGTGATAATAAATTGCGTTTTTATGCACTACAGTTACTGATTTGCAGATAAACAAGACTAATTGTTGGTGGTGCAGATTGGCGTGCCTAACCATTTAAGTAGCAAGTGAAGCTTGTTAGTAATGCAAGTGCAGTATTCATATATGTATACATAATATGTATCGTATACCGGATTGACAATATATTAATATCAGTCAAAAAACTAAATAGAGACTAATGATAATGTCTAGAAGACACTCGAATATTATTAGATACATATCCTGAACAAATCGTTTTATTATGATAAATAATAATTCTATAAGACACTATTTTTTGTCCGCTGCTCTACTCGCATGCTAAATATGCCGATGAAATAAATCAAAACGTGAAAAACTAGGATATTTAAAACTGTATCCATTCGGAATTGCAATTAAATCTGTTACGTCTTTACAGCGTAAAAAAAACCAAATACACATTCATTCACTCACAAAAATTCTTATTTATAGTAATAGTATAATATTTTATAATTTTTACTTTTTAATAAGATATCAGACTATTCAAAAAGCTTCTCCAGATTCAATACAATAAGCTATAAATAGTTTCCCTAGGGTGGTGTGGGTGTGACGTAAGCGGGAGAGCCATTTTATTTCGCCCTGACGTCACTACAGTTGGTGGGTGATAGCGTGCCTTATCATCATATCCATACCCTCAATTATATTGTGTTAAACGAACTATGTGTGCGTTTAACACAAATACTCATTCAGATACGATTAGATTTATCTTTATATAAAGCTCAAATATTAGAAATGACGAAAACCCGCTTTTAGTGATTCAATTTGCATTCTGGCCCCGAATATATGCGTCAAATGAGCATAATTTAGTAGTTTATTGATCTATTATTTTTTAAAAGCACTAAATTTTAATGTTAAATAACCTTATGTGCAATCGGCTTTTATGTCTACCAGTTATCAGGTGATAACAAAAGTGAAAGTGATGTTTTGCTGCGCGGAATCTCTTGGAAACCGGTGTTTGTTTAGTGTTCATAATTGTTTATCACTTAGGAGGACACGAAATAGTGAGTGGTAAAAGTTTGATAGCTCTCGCCGCTTAGTCATTTTCACATATTGGGATCGAGATGTTATGTCGATATGCGATCATTGGCAATTTGCGGAGGCACATCTCATTGGCAGGTGCAACGTCTGCCGGTTGCGACAGCCTATTGGGCAAGTGGAAGGCAACTCGGCTGAGGCCAACGGCTCCGTACCGGAGGCGATCGCGACACAAGCATCCCATATTATACTAGAATTACCTAACTTGCCGAGAACATAACAAAAACAATATTAATTTCGCCGCACTGGTCAGTCAAAGATTCATTAAATTGCTTCTTGCTAATACCGCAGTGTGTCGGTTACAACACTCACTTATTACTTTAAGCTTTCATAGTATTCAATTGATTTTAAACTCGTCTTAGTAGATTGTAGCAGAAATTGTTTTAATAAAATATAATATTGTGTTCTTAGTCGTAAAAGGTTCGAAATTTTATAAATATCTTTTAAAAACAGACCGCTATAAGTTTTCTGGCTCTACATCATCAAATTATGGATCGATAAAAATAAATAATTTACCTTTAAACATTTTTATTTTTTTCCGTAATGAATTATTATTACTAGTTTTTATTGTATTTTTTTGTGAACAGATACTCATTTTCTCTAGGTATCTATAATACCGAAGATGCGAATATTATTAAACGGTTTTTTTTATAGAAATAAAACAAAGGGGCATATGTCTTCTTAGACCGGTGTATGTTGAAAATAATTTCGTAACACCTATTTATTTTGCTGGATACTAGCTTTTTGTATAAACAAACATTATTGGTACAGGTAATTTTTAGTAATGATTATTACATAAGATGCGGTGCCACTTAGTATAGCGGAAGTACCTACCACTTAAACAAATGAACAAATCTTTAAGCAGTCTGTTGTATATTAGTTTTTATATACTATAATTAATAATATATTTTTTTTCTATATTTTTCACACTCGAGAATGGTTAAACAATATCAGGCAGGTGAGAGGCGAGAGGAAAATATGAGGTACGTTTTGATGCCTTTATAGACAATTTTTCTTCGATTTCAAAACAGGACGAGGTACTCGATTCGGGTGTATATGAACTGATTTAATGATATTTTTGAATGAAGAGATCGTAAAATGATCTAATCTTATAAAAATGTTCAACCACAAAAATAGAAGAATAATTACATGATAATTTTAAAGAGGGTGTATTTTTTTATTAAAAATGATTCATTTTTAAGTAAAAGTATTTTGTGTACTTTAGTAAAAACTCATGAAAAGAATATACGATTGAATTAATTCATTAACTTTTAGTAAAATATATAAAAATATTAATGAATTAGTTCAATCCTATATATTCTTTTTAATATGAGGAGTATTGTTAAATCGCATGTTTCTTAATCTTGAATAACATTTTAGGCAATTAATTTTTTCCTACGTATAAACATTAAAAAAAAGATTTGTATAGAAAATTTCTTCTCTTGTAATTTTTAAGGCTACATAATTATGAGTTTTATTTAAAAAGTCATAGTGTAATCTATATATAATTTGTGAACTTTTGTTGCGCTTATAAATGTTATTAGGTTAATCAGGACTCCTCTTAATAAGGACTAGGTATACTGTATAGGTTACAAATAGGTTACACACTGCACGCATGGGTCACTGGCTAACTGTGAGCTCAGCTGTAAAACTGGCTTTGATTATATTTAAATGTGTATAATATTGATTAATTAAATTGCGCTTACTTTTATGACAAGATATTTGTGTTATTAAACTATCATAATATTTTTTTTAGTATCTTCAATATGCAAGTCCTAGTTAAGTTAAAAAAACTTCATGCATATGAAAATAAAACATTGCGATAAAATAAACTAAAAAAACTTTTGCAATAAAATAACTAAACAAAAATAAACAAAAAGGTACGTACGTGTGTTAAGGAATTGTCTAAGGCCACAGTGTTGGCTGGAGGGCGTCAGCAACGCACCTCGCATTCTAGCCGATGGCCATCGTCACGACAGTTCCACACAAAGTCTACGCACCCAAAGGTTCTACACAACGAAAGCGAAAATAAACACAGAAGTGGAAGGACGCGTATCGTCGTGCGGGCGCTGACCTGGCGCAGGCTTGTCGGGGTCCAGAGGGGCGGCGCGCGACTCCAGGGTCAGGCCGAGGCACGCGCCAGAAAGTCCCAGTTCGCTCAGCAGGATCCTCATGCGGCCGAGCACATTGCACTCACTGCACGCGCACTCACTCACAGTCAGTCGGTACTCGGTAGTTAGTAGTCGCGATGCGCGGAAGTACGCGCTGGCGGACGGGCGGTGCGATACTGAGGCCGCCGCCGCCGAGGCTGGCGGCTATATCGCGCCGCCTGACGTCACAACTGCGACGTCACCGCCGTGACGTCACTAACGGTACCTCCCACGGCCCGCCCGCCTCCTCCGCTGCCGCCCGCCCGAACCTGCGCTAACGGCATCGCTAGTACGGAGCGGAGCTTTCGTACGCCCGCGCCACAGCTGCCACAACTGCCACTACTGCCACAGCTCCCGATAACCCGCTACGTTTCAAGGCTTTCAGTAATCACGCTTTTCACGGTCAAACATGAGCTTTATCGTGTTTCATGGGTCTGTTTTTATGTTATTACTATTTAAATTCAACATTAAATACTTTTTTAGTAAGCAAGGGATTAGATCGAATCTCTTATATATAGCAATGTAATAATGTGATCAAATGACGGTAAGGTAAAGATGTAAAACTTTGTCTCTCAATAAATATTACTGCGCTTACTTACATCATAATAAATAGTTTAGATTCAGATTTACAATTACAGTTTCTTAATATATAATATTATTGATTATTTAATTTTACATTATATTATATGCTTTAGATTTTTACTTGTACTTTATATGAGGAGCTTTTTTAATTTTTTAAGAGTATTCTCCCTCCCTTAAATGATGTTGGGACATTAATACACAACTCTCAGTGATGCTCTCTGTAATTATAGTTGTGCGATTATTATTAAAATTGAGCCATTTTGTCGCGAAAAGTTCACGTAGCTCAATCAATATTAAGTTTCACCAGACAGACAGAACCTAGTATGGAGTTCCTTTTGACGCTATCTAGACAGCGAAAAGATTAATATAATATGCGATATTGGGAAATATCGCGCATTAATTTAAAATTAAATTTCCATTCAGCAAGTATAGTTTTATATTTTTAGACCAGCATTTAGGGAACGTTTAGGTATTGAATTCGCTACAAAGCTAATTTGACATGTCATTACTTTATCAGACCATTGTTTAATATTGATGTGTATTTAACAGAGTTTTTTTTATATATGTTAATTGGCTTATATTATTAAATATATGTACCTAAGTGTAGACAGGAATTAAAATGTGGGATTATTTATTTTATATTTTAGGTTACGCAAGTTAGTTTTGTATCTTAAAAGTTAAAAGTAACAATAATTAATCGTTATTATAATTATGCATAAGTTAACATGAAAATTTCGTTACGGACATGAAAAGTTAAATGTTTTTGATTCATATTTATGTATTCTTTAATTTATTTTTGAGAAAAGAATAAGGCGTACTTTCGCATACATATCATTATGTATAAAAGAAGTCGAACGATAAGTGACCTGCCTTCGTTTTTCTTAAGTGTCACTTGATTCACGTCGCGTTGACCGGATAATGTTCTGAGGTCAGTTTTAAATTCAAGTGTGAAATTAATCTTATTTATGTTACTTATTATAAATCAGTATTTAGATATATTAAGCCAATTAGGTGATGTGACATTGAAAAACTATTAGTTCCTAATTATTACTCAACATGGAAGCTTTCTTAACTAGTTTTAAATAAGTTCTATTGAAAGCTTATTCTGTGGTTTGCAACGTATTCATATATAGAGCTTTTTTATAATTTTAATCGTTTATTGCTTTGTTCACATGTTTCATACTAAATGAAATATAATGGATGTTATTATCTACCTGAGTATATAATCTATGTGCAGTCTCGTACATGCGTGTACTAGTTTCAGTAGCGGGAGACAAATGCAGCGGTGACGACGCATCCCACTTCGCTTCCGCATTGATTGCGTCGTCGTCACGCAGGATATCTATAGGCGACAGATCGAATGCACTAGCGCTATTTCAGTTTACTCGCTAGATAGTGACTAGATCGCCCTACTTCCACTATAGAAAATGTTTCCTTAACGTTCTAGGACTTTCTTTTTTCCTACATACAGGATATGACAGTAAAAACAATCTGTTTAGGTTCCTAACAATAAATATTTATAAAATTAATATTTAATGGTAATTTCACTCTATTCTCTGATTTTAGAGAAGATAAAGTTAAAAGCTGCGATAATTTATATTGGAACACGAGACTAAATTATCCAATAAATAGAATAATAAAAACATATTTTAGTATTTCGTTCGTATCCTTATGATATTTCTACTTTTTGATGTTTTACAAATTATGGCTGCCGTGACCTCTGCACTCTGTTCATGTTTAACAAAGAAGAAAGAAGATACTAGTTAGTTTACATGTAGATAAGTAGATATAATAAGCGACTAATATACAAGTTTTGATGTGCTTTGAATGTATAAATTATTATTATTAAAAAAAAAAATAAAAAAAAAATCCTAAAGGAATAACAAAGCCTAAGCAATCTCTTATTTCTAGAGATTGTTTATCTGCTTGTAGAGACCATGACCTATCGAACTGGTTCCGACAATCTTCTGTATGGAGCAGATGTATTTATGCCTATACTTGTAGTAGAAAATAAATTAAATAGATATTTTAAAATCTAATTTAATAAAACATCATTGCTTTTTATTATTACAACCTGTTATGATATAATATATAATAAATCAATTTAAAGTTATGTTTAATGTTCTGTCCACCTTTACATCATCAGAAAGAAGTTTATCTTTTAAAACATCTGGAACTAGTTAAAATTTCTAACTTGTTATGGCAACATTCATAAGATTAAATTAATGATATTTTAAATAAAACTACATATCTTTTTTAATTTATTCGTGGATTTTTCGGATTTATACTTATTGGTTCTCGACGTTTCGAATGCTTTACAGCCATCATGTCACGGGAGAGACTACTTAAAATGTCAAATATCCGCGTAAATCAAAAACAGTATTATATAAATTAATGGAACAAATTTAATTATGATACAAAGACTTGCATAGCAAATAAATTCAAACATAATATATACAACTTATGGCATTGAGGTAGATACTTGAAATATTACAAGGCGGAAGGATAAAGTCAACATCGTTTTTTTTAAGTTGTATAGACTCTATGTACTCGTACATTCTGAATTCCAAAAAGTTTTTTGTCCACATTATAATTGCATACTCATCAAACATCAAAATCTATTTTAAAGCATATTTATAAAATACTAGCGACTCACCGTTATTTCGCAGGGGTTCGTTCTTAGTGAAAAAAAATAAATCTATCCCACGGTTACCTTACGATTTTCCGGGATACAAGTAACCTATATGCTATTCCATACTATAATATATCTCAGTGCTAAATTTCATCCAGATCCGTTTAGCCGTTCTGGCGTGATTGAGTAACATACATCTATCCATCCAAACTTTTGCATTTATAATATTATAATTAATGAGATGGGATACTTCTATTTAAATAATTTTATTGATATATGTATATAAATATAAAAAAATCTTCTAAGGTTCCGCAGCCAAAAGGCTAAAACGGAACCCCTATGAATTCACCATGTTGTTTGTCCGTCCGTCGTGGCTGTCCCAGTTGTGGCTGTCCCAGTTCCGTGTATGTCACAGTCATTTTACTCGAAGACTATTAGAGCTACATTACTGAAGTTCAGTAGGTATGTGCTTCATGTCAATCGCTAGATTACTAAACAAATCTGTAGCCAAATTATAAATAATAAAAAATAGGGATGGCACTCCACATATGTGGAGTGGTGTGGTGATAATTTTTTTTAGTCTACACAGGCGTGTGGAGTACAGATGTCTGGATAGCTCTTTAAAATTCAGATAGACGTTTTTTAGTGATTATTTTGATCAAGGTAATAGTTGCAGAGTTATTATATAAAGCGAATTTCTAGCATTAATAATTTAAAAATTAAAAATATATAATTTTTGATTTTTGAAATTGAAAATTCTTTTAGCTTTTAACAATGTTTATATTAAAGTAGGTTAAAGGCAATGTACTTCACACTTTAGGACCGTCGCAATAATACATGAATAAACGACGCGGGTGAAGCTGTGGGCAAACGCTATAGAGCATAATAAGTAGGTATAATATGCTTTTAAAAAACAACTTACATTAAAAAAGATATAACAAAAATAAAAAAAATATTACATAATTAACTAGGCTAAATTTAATATCGTTTATAATTTATAGCTTTTTGAACTAAAATATTAGCTAAAGTCTGCAGATTTCTCTCTTCGCGATAACAGCAATTTGCAAAATTAACATTTACCAAATTAATAGATGATGTGTATATTTTATCTTTGTTAGCATTTTAAATTCACATTCAACTCTTAAAATATTAACTTATCTTATAGACATACTAGCAGAACGCGTGGCTTCGCTCGCACTCAGACTACAAAAAAAACTCTAAAAAGGTAGGTTTCATAAAATTATTTTATTATCTTATGGGGTGAATTTCGAAAAAAACGTATTTATTTAATTGTATTGAAGAACATTAATACCAAGTTTCAGGTTATTCTAATCATAAACATTTTTTTGGGTTGTATTATAACGTGTTTTCCCGAGGGAATGATGATCTCCCGCGGAAAAAAGTAGTCTATATCACTCTTCAGCCCTCCAACTCCTTCCACACAAAAAAATACACCAATCTGTCACTCAATTTCGACATTAAAGAAGGACAAACAAACAGAAAGACTTTCACATAAATTATATTAGTATGGATTTAGTCTTTAATGTATCTACAATGACTATTAAAAACTATACTTCATTTAGTAATATTAAAATTTTCAAAGCTAGTTTTGTAAATGTGTTAATTCAATATACCTATTGCTTTATTTATTCCAATACTTACATAAGCTAGTGGTAGACGCTTCGTACATTACGTAGGCATACGCAACGCTTTAATCGATGAGTTGAAGTAACGCCTACGCGCAGGAAAACTCCTCATTAATTCTCATCGTTGCTCATACGTGAGCTTTCTTAACAAAGTTACTCTATTAGTAGTTATCTAATAGGTATAACAATATCAATATAAACACTAGTAGAAAATTAGCACTGTAAAATTATAAGTGAAATCCTAATTACTTAAAATGTAGGTAATATTGTTCAAGTATATTATAGTGGGTTGATTAGATCTTTTTAATTAGTTCTGCCGATAATTTTAGATGATGAGGGTTGTTTCTTCCGCGGTGTGTCCGCATTCAGCACGTTGCATATATTTATGGCTGTTACGACTGGTCGCATGCCCTAGTACTATTTACTGCTCGGTCGGCGGGCAAACGTCCAGTTATTCTAATTTTACTTATAATCGATGCCGTCGCAACTCCGGCTAACCGACAAAAGTCTTTCTCATCCGTCAAAGTCGGGAATTGGTTACATAGACGTCGGGTCGTAACCTATGGCTAACCGATGAAAATGGCCTACGCATGTGATAATGAAATGATTATGAGTAAATCTTTGTTTAAATTATACTATTAATATAAACTTTATCTATACTAATATTATAAAGCTGAAGAGTTTGTTTGTTTGTTTGGTTGAACGCGCTAATCGCAGGAACTATTGGTTGGAATTGAAAAATTCTTTTTGTGTTGGATAGTTCATTTATCGAGGAATGCTTTAGGCTATATATTATCCCGGAAAAATGTACGGTTCCCGTGGGATAAATTTGTTTCGTCGAAAAGAGAAGTTTGGAAATTAATTTTCAATTTCTCCATGGAATTTGAGATTGTATAATCCGACGTAATAAAGTAAACAAAGTTACAAGACTAAATTTTGCGATCTTTTTTAGGATTATGTTTTCAGGCAGTATTTAAAAAGTACATAGTCAATGCGCTGG
Source organism: Argynnis bischoffii washingtonia (assembly GCA_033884665.1). Lineage (NCBI taxonomy): Eukaryota > Metazoa > Arthropoda > Insecta > Lepidoptera > Nymphalidae > Argynnis > Argynnis bischoffii. Next base: position 7,373,311 of record CM066609.1, read on the forward strand.
TATCGCTAATGTGATCACGCTTATCATATGTACTACTCAATATCATTAACAAGATACGTCGAAATCTATGCACTAGATATTCTAGAGAATATAGTCATGCCAGTTCACATTTTTTTTTAACTCTATCAATTTCTTTAATGCAAGTCACTAGATATCCCTAAATATCTCTAAATCAAAATCACTAGATATCTCTATAGTATTAATTCTGTATAGTACCGATTTTTACCACTATCGGTTTTGCAGTTTGGCCGTGAAAGCCCAACAGTCAGCTTACACAATTTATTGTATAATATCAGGCAGCAGATATTATCTATAGGAATAGGTATAGATAGGTATTAAATCATATACTCAGAATAACAGGGAGGCATTACTGTTATAAATATAACAGAGCATACAGTGAGCTGAAACGTTGTTACAGAATTTCTAAGCTATTGTTTTACAAAAATTGTCAGTAGACTCAAATGACTTAAACTAGGTATTGTGATTGTTGAAAAGCAACTCCATATTTTTTAATTATAAAACCATTTGTCTTAAGAAATTAAATTAAGGCACCTGGTTTTTTAATGAAGCTCGTGGAATGAGAAGCTTAAGCAGTTAAAAGCACAATCACTCAATCAAAACAAAAGCTCAATATTTCTTTTGGACTTACTAAGTAAATCGATAAATATTTTTATTCATATATTAAGTTAGATTGAAATTGTATTTATTTGATTTGTAATTTGCCTATTTTGAAAGTTTATTTTTTATTTTTTGACGTAAAAAAACTTTATTACCGACTGACAAACAACGCTCCGCTAAACAGAGTGACGATAGAATGTATGAAAGTTTGTAATTTTCAAAATTGATATTTTATAAGAAATTAGTATTTATTTTATTTTTTTATTTGTGTGTATGTAACACTACAGATATATTGTCCGTGCTTTTTTATTTGACTGTTGCTATTCGTCCGATAATGAATGATTATTCGTTCGACTATTGTCGGTTGTTTTCTAATGTAAAATAAGTGATTTTGAGAAGTAGGAGTAGGAGTTTCTATATGCAAAACAAACCTTGACTTATCGAGCTGAATTTTTTTTTAGATCCCAGTGATTTTTAAGTACAAGAATTTTTGTGCGTTATAAAATAGGTTACTTTTTATTTATTGAAGTGAAAACTTCTATAGGCAGGTTTGGATGGGGAGTAAATTCATGTAAGTCGTTATAGACATGATCACGTGACGTGTTAACAGAGTGCTGATAGATGCCAAAACCAGATAAATGTAAACAGTTTTAATTTACTTTAATTTAAGATCAAACAATTAACTTGAATATTCAAAAATAACACTAGTTTGTTTATAGTTTTAAATTTTCACTTCTGTCGGCAGTCCTTTCTTTTTTCGGACGAATAGACACACCGTTTTTATTTTGTTGTTGTGATTATTATGAATGAAAACAGTTTCATTCATCTGTTTAAAATTTTGAAGAAATTCAATTTAATTTTAACGTCAAAAATGGGCTTTAGGAACTCAGAGGAGGAAGCTGAGGTTTGGTTTTGATTTTATGATATTGTAAAGCAAAATTGTTAGAAAAATTATTGACATAGTCTTTAAGAGTTCAGTCTTGACTCGACGACTATTCGCCTGAGTGTTCTTCTTTATGTGTGGTGTTGGTACAGGACACTAGCAATAGATAAATGCGAACTGATAGAATTGGAACATCATACTTACCATACTTATTTTATTATTTGACCCATAATTAATTACTATGTATTTTATTATATAGTTAAAGTAGGTAAATAGAAATAAATATTATATTGGCATCTTAGAATTAGAATCTTTATAATAAAATAAATTTAACAAATTGCTTATTGGATAACATAAAATGAGCATATAAGTTTGAGTTACTACCAGAATTATTTAGTGGGTACTGAGTTATTAATAATCAAAAGGTTAAATGGTTGTATAAAGGTATATTAATGTTTGTTTTATAATTACATTAAATAATTAACTTTGGACAGTCTTTCTGTACAATGGTAGATGGTCATATCAGCTTCAGTAACGGTGTTTTATAGGCAGAGTAAAGCTTTTAAGTGAATATTATATATACATTCCTATTTGCCATTATAACTTATTTTATTATTACTTTTTTCGAGCCTTTATTTTCTTATTAATATTTAGTTTCGACTGCTATCGTCTTTATTTAATACTAGCGACTCACCCTCGCTTCACTTCGGGATCGTCCCTAGAAAAAAAACAAACCTATCCCATGAGAACCGTACATTTTTCCGGGATGATATATAGGTTTCTTCATTTAACAGGCTATCTAATGCATAAAGAATTTTTCAAATCGGATTAGTAGTTCCTGAGGTTAGCGCGGTCAACAAAACAAACAAACAAACTCTTCAGCTTTATAAAATATTATAAAGCTGAAGAGTTTGTTTGTTTGTTTTGTTACTAATAAGTATAGATAAGTAGATACTTAGATAAGTAGATACCTAGATATAAAGTATATTCATTTAATTTTGAGAAAATTAAAAATACTCTTGCCGATACATTAAGTACACAGCATAGGGTAAAACCCAGATAGTCGCCTTAGTTGGATACTTGCCCCGGATTTCAATACGCTGTATTAGAGATGTCCCTGACGTTAGCGCTCTTCTGTAATTTGAAGCGCCTCTTCCACAGACTTTAGCTCCATGCCAGTAGTAGGACTAGGTACACGTGTTTTGTCTGTGTGAGCGAAAATCTTCCGCGGCAGGACGTTGACGAGCGTTGAAATAATATTCGTAAGTATTTTCTATTGAATATTTTCTGTTACTGTGGTCGGTTCAGTCAACTTTTTGCTTCTACGCATGCAGTGAAGTTTAAATTACACTACCTGTTACCTTATACTGTTAAATAGCTCTTATTTATTTTTTCAAAATATAAGGGCAAGTATCCATACCGAAAAGGATAGTCGTCTTATATAATTTTACGGATAGTCGCTTTAAGGGCAAATAGAGTTGCAAGTAGGCGAAATGCCTCGCAAATATGAGCAAGAATTTAGCATGTCTAAAAGGGCTAAACAATCTGCAGAAGTTTTAAATTCCAATGAAAAAATTGTCCAAAAAAGAATAAAGAAGAAGTCATTACCAAAGAACTAGAACGGAGACAAAGAAATAAAAAGATTTTAAGACAGTAGAAAATAAATCAGCTGATAACGAGATGAAAATTATGAAGAAAAGAGGTCGAAACAAAGCAAAAGATCAAAAAATATGTCGATTTCTCTAGCAGTGAAACAGAATGTAAAACCATATATTTAAATAAACTGAACGAAGAAAGACCTAAAGGATGACAAATAACAATTTATAGTTCCGAGAGTGAAAGTGAAAAAAGCATTATAAATACGAAAATAGCCAAAGAAAAAGCTATTAAAGGAGAACAAAAAAAGGAGTAAGAAATTAAAGACGATAAGAGACACTGAAAAGGCACTAAGAGAGTTATAAACATTAATACAAAAATAAAAAATGCGAATGAGAAAAGTTCAGTTGATGATTATTGTAAATGTTTTGAAAATTACAATAATAAATACAAAATCCAAATCAGACTGGATTGTGTTTCCAGGAAACTTGTTCATCGTTCAAAGAATGTTGTGTGAGATGTGAAAAATCGAAAGTTCTGGCTTCGTAATTAATTTAAAAAAAAAACTTGGTGATATCCGTCTACTCACTAATTTTAATATTTGTGCCAAGGTTGACTGCCATATTATTTTTATCTTTAAAATTAATTATTATTTTTAATTTAAATTTTGGAGATTTTATTTGTATTTTAAAAGTTGTATTGATTAGTATTATATAGTACCTACTTGATGTTAATTTATATAGTAACTACTTGATGTTAATGATTAATAATGGTTGATTAAATTTACATGTTTTAATCCAAAAAAAAAAAATTGAAGCAATTTCATAATGAGTCTTCTATCCTCGCATGAGGCAAGTATCCCCTAAAGCATTTTTAACATGTAACAACTACCCACCACAGAGGGCAACTATCCCTTTGTAGAGGTCAAATAAAACAGGATTTACTAAAAAACTAAACTAAACTAAACTAAACTTGATTGTGTTTAAAAAATAGATCACAATGAACGATTAAAGACCAACTTTTTATTATACACGGAGTATGTTGTAAGTAGATACTTAATTTTTATGTAATAGAAGATTTTCAAAAGGTAGGGCAACTATCCGGCTTTTACCCTATATTACTTATTGAGATAAACTCAATTGTATTTCTCATATCTATATTAATATTATAAAGCTGAAGAGTTTGTTTGTTTGTTTGGTTGAACGCGCTAATCTCAGGAACAACTGGTTGAAATTGAAAAATTCTTTTTGTGTTGGATAGTCCATTTGTCGAGTAAGGCTTTAGGCTACATAACATCACGCTATGACCAATAGGAGCGGAGCATAAATGAAAAATGATGCATATACGGGAAAAAATGATTCCTTTTTAGAGCTTCCGTTGCATGCGCTGCGTAAACGGTTAAAGTTACGCAAAAATCGTGTATGACGGAATTGTTTCCCTTTAAAAGTTCTAAAAAAAAGTCCACGACAGCGTATGTCTGTCTTTTAAGGTTGACTTAATATAATCCTTTTTATGGTAATCAAATTTGTTCTAAAATAATGCATTACTTCCGAAAGTGTTTTTATAAACATGATATTTATCCTTATCCAAATAAATACGTTATTTATCACAAGTATTTAATTTTGAACAAAATTGCCCTTGACGTCATTTGATTTCAATGAATATCTTAGGAGATATCATAGTTTTAAAATATACATATTTAACTTTACGCGGACTATAGGTTAGCGCGCTCTCAGCCCGATGCATGGCGAGGGCGGGGCGGTCGTGAGGGGGAGGGCGCTGGCCGCCACGCCGCGCCGGTAGCTCTGCGAGCAAAGTCACTATTCCACGCGGACGAAGTCGCGGGCAAAAGCTAGTAAGGAAATAAGAGTTTTCATCTATGTCCAGCATTATCACTTGGCCCAAACTTATAAAAAACGTTTTATTTATAAGTAAAAGAGCTATGTATACACCTGTACTATTAAGCCAAGAGCAGAAGTCGCCTTGGAAAAGGGAAAATACATTCAAAACAAAAATCTATACTAATATTATAAAGCTGAAGAGTTTGTTTGTTTGTTTGTTTGTTTGTTTGGTTGAACGCGCTAATCTCAGGAACTACTCATCCGATTTGAAAAATTCTTTTTGCATTTGATAGCCTGTTAACTGAGGAAGGCTATAGGCTATATATCATCCCGGCAAAGTGTACGGATCCCGTGGGATAGTTTTGTTTTTGTCTAAGGACGAACCCGAAGCGAAGCGAGGGTGAGTCGCTAGTTATGAAATAAAAGATAAATTACGCCAATAAGATACATATATAACTGAATCCTTAATAATGTGAAATTTGTATAGGATTACTTTGATAAGCGATTTATCATGCTTGTGTACAATCAAATAGGCCGCGAACCGCATCATCTATATTTGATACGCACCTACTATGTGAGTATGCGTGCCTGGATGTGTGATGTGTCGATGTGCGCGTGCGCCTCATATTTGAGCGCGAACGCAGCGGCATCAGCGGCTCGCGAGAGAATTATTACGTGAACGCGACTTGTTTCGATGCCGTCAGCGCATGTCTGAACATTAGGTGTGTTCAGTGTTTGTAAATTGTACTAATTGGGAATGGCGATCCATACTTACAATACAGTGCTTTCATCTATAACTATCCCGGTTGCGTTATACAACGACCGCTCGTTCGCTCAGTGAAATAATCTGGGACTGGTGACAGTTACTACTATCGCACGCGAGTCTATTGCTAGGACGGGTGCATTATGCACATATCCAGTGTATGTGTGCGTGAAGTGTTCACAAATAGTCGGTGCGTAAGGGGTTCAGAACGATATCTTATTGTAAGTAGATGCAACCACAATCAGTTGATACATTTTGAGGTTATGTTTGATGATTACACACAACAGAGTATAAGCAAGTAGTAATTTACAGTTGTTTCTTTTCATTTGAGTGATGTTAAGATTGGTGTTCTCATAAGCTGTTTTCAAAGGCAATTTTTTTTACATATTTATATTTATTTGTCTTAACCAAACATTTTATTTGACTCAATTATGTTATTTCACATTATGAATATCATTAACCTTAAAATTTCGCTAAGAATAATTGAATATTGAGGGCATGCAGTGATTGCCTAAATAATCAATATCTTTGTTCAGTGTATAACAATGGAAATCAAAGATAAGATAATTTTTATCAGTGAAAGAATACGATTTAAATACCTATATTATTAATACTATAACATTCACCACTATATAATTCATCAATTGGTCATAAAAAAGATTAAGTTGGTTCAATAGGTGCTTGTTGTATAAATAAACAGATATACAAGTTACTACAGATAAATGCAGTTAATTAGGAACAGGGTCGAGTTCGTATATTGAACACACTGAATAATTTTACTGATCAAAGAAGAGTAGAAACTATTTATTTTATCACGATCTCTCTATATTATTATTAGTTTGACGACAGTTGTGAAATCAGATTGACAGAATTAAATGGGATTTCCTTATTATGATTTCCATATGATTAAAAACGCAATTAAAACAATATTTCATTCTGCTATGTAGATATATCTTAAGCTCCCTTAAGGTACTGTGCGATAAGCGATTATATAAAAGTAAAGGGCACTGGCACTGTTCACTGGTACGAACATATGAGAATTGAGAATGCAAAATCATAGACAAAAACTAGTAAAAAATGTTTTGCTAATAATGTTCTTGTGTATTATGTTTGAAATTATAAACTAATATATGAAAACAGTAGGTATTTAATAACTAATTAAATAATACAAAAGTGGTTATCTATGTACTTTCGCTGGCAATTTAAAGCCATAAATATACTGATGAGTTTTCAAATATTTATATCTCACAAATATAGATTGGACGTATTTTTTCTTTATAACCATTTCAACAACATTATAACAATCAATTTCTATTTGATCTACCCACTTAAAATACTTTTTCTTAAGTATATTTCAACGACACAAAATGAATTTTATCTTATCATCAAATACTTTATAGATAAGTGGCTACCTAAGAGTTGTTTACCGATGAGATGTCAGGATTAAGTACTTATTAATTGCGATTAAAAAACAACAGTTGTGCACATTCGTTTTAGTTAAGTTTCGTATTATGCTATCTTCTTGTATCAACGAAAACAAATGCTTTTATGAATGAATGGTGGTTGTATAGTAAATTAATCCATCATAAGAGCAATATTTTTTTACTGTCATAACATAAAAGTCGTTTAATATACGTTATAATAAAAACAATAACAGCATAACGTCAATATCTTTACATATGTAACTTTTTTTTACATTTAGTACTTTTCATATTAGTAATTAAACAACTCTATTGACTTCAATAGAAAATTATATATTATAAACATAAAGTAACATAATAGTTTTATTATACGTATAAAAAGAATTCAATTGTAGTTGCATGCAGCTGACGGATGTATAAATACATATACAGCGAATTAGTCACTTGGATTATAAGAGTTATTTAATAAATAGTAATATTATTAGCTATCGGTAAACTATTTTAGTCTGTGGTAACTATATAATAAAAAATACCGTGAGAGAAATTAAATTTCATTGAGCAGTCACAGGTCAATAATTTGTTACACTTGAATATAAGAATGTCACAACTTATTAACCCTGAAGGGGGTGACCTGTGTATCCAATATTGCATAATGCAAGTAGGTCCAACACGTGATCAACCGACCCGTAGTTGATTAAAAGGCCGTTTCTTCTCCTATGTTGCCATTAATCGAGCGTCACTGGAGCGAATATTGTTCACATCGGGGAAGTATTGATTGCGATGCCCTCATCCCCATCGTAATACGTCATCGTTTATCGCTCGCCCCCGCATTAGTACGTCATGGATTTATGACGAAAAAATACGTCATTGTTTTTACGCATGCGTCGTGTGTTCAGCTCATTCTATTTTAGATATTTGCTATATGGAGCATAATATATTAAAAAATTAAATTTGCTATGAATTTGATAGTTTCATCAAGATGTATAAAGAATTTGTAAAAAAGGAAAGTTTTAAATATAAAAATATTTTTTTAATGCGCAAATTTAATAATAAGGTAACGTTTAAAGGATTAAAAATGACGTTACAAAAGTTCCATTTTTGGGCTTAAAACCAGATTTTAAACAGATATTTTGTAAAATTTGCAAATTTTGTAGATTAGTCGTGACATCTCTGTTTTATTTTAGGGAGTACGATACTATGCCGAAGGTTTTCCCCACCAATGCATATGCTTTCCCCATTTTTCGCCACCCGCCATCAGATGGCGTGACAGCTCTCCCGCTAAATAGCAACATGGCGTTTCATTCACAGTTGCCGTGAATTACTCGCGATGTTAATAAAATAATTTTTATTTTACTTTAATTTCCCTCAATCTGTAAAGACTTCGAACATGGTTATGGCGTTTTTGGATATGTTGTTTGAGTTGGAAACAGGTATGATTAGTGTTTACGTAATAGTGGAGTGATTGGCTCGCCGTCCTCTCTTCAGTATTGATTAGTAAACCGGTTATCACATGTGATTGCATGGATTTTAATATTTTCTATGAATTTTAACGTTAATTTCACAGAATAATTATGTGCAGGGTTTATTATTTTAATGTAACTAAAGTCTATAGTTATTTGATGAGATAATGGAAAATTAAATTTAGGAATGGTGCATTAAATTGACGCAGTAAACTTCACATTGTTGCTTAGCAACCATATAACCTTGAAAATTAGTTCTAATTTTAGTTCGATATCCATTTTATTATGTTTAACTTGAATTTAAAGCCACAGATGACGTAATAAAACTGCTTTTATAATAATGGAATTTTCTTTTTTTACAGATATCACCGCTTTATCTTCCGGATTATGGTACATTTAAAGAACTAAATAACTTTATTTAATATGGATCCAATATTAGAAAATGAAGCTGCATCATCAGACTCATCAATCAAACATGGAAAATCTAAACATAGAAATAAGAAAAAAAAGAACCAGTTAGAAGTATCAACTGAGAGTCAGACAGTTGTGGGTCAAAGGAAAAAATTCGTTGTCACGACATTAAGAAGTTCAGATGATCAAAGTATTCCATCTGAAAATTTACCCCAAAGTAATGTGCATACAATTCATTTTGGAACACGTGGAGTTGAATCACAGAGGCCCCATGTCCGGTCCGTTTTTAAAGAGAGAGCTGAAACATCTAGGCCGTCAAGTGCCGATAGGGAACGCAGCAATAAAAAAGAATATGAAACTTTTCATGGAACATCATCTAGTCCTCGTAGTTCTATATTTGATATATTTCGGATACGACGAAAAAGTGATTCTAAGAAACATCAATCACTTTTAGAAAATGTTAAAGGTGCTTTAGGTGGTACATCAAAATCAGTTGAAGCTCCAGAAGTTTCTAAAGATGATCAAAACATCTCAGAATCGAAAGATTCCCATAAGAACTATTATTATACCGTGACAGGAGTTCCTGGAACAAAAAAATCTAGTGCTCTTGATAAAATGATGCATATATTTAAAAGTAAGCCACAAACACCAACAGAACAAAATACCGCTAGCGCAACAAAGAAAAAGAGCAGCAAACCCGTTCGACGATCGTCAATTGGAACCACTTCTCCAACTTATCATAAAAATTCTTATGCATCATTAGACCCAGTACAAGCCAAGCAGTTATTTAGAGAGGTTAGAGGTCTCCCTAAATATGATCCATACTTATCCATTGTGCAAATATCGTTAGGTGGAAGAGATAAAACAAGACTTCTTTTAAACTTTTTTAAGTATCATAAATGTTATGAAATTCTACCCAAATCAGCAAAAGTGATTATATTCGATACTCAATTTCCGGTTAGGAAAACCTTTCCTACTTTAGTCTCGCATGGCATTCGATCTGCCCCTTTATGGGATGCTCATAAAAAATTATTAGTAGGAATGATTACAGTTACTGATTTTATTAGAATTCTCCTACATCTTGAAAAAGAAAATTCATCGATGGACGATTTAGAAAAACATACTCTCCATAACTGGAAAAAAATTCTAAGGCCAACACGAAAGCCTTTATGTAGTGTCGGTCCCGATCAATCTCTACATGAAGCTATTAATTTACTTAACAAAAACAGAGTTCACCGCCTTTTGATGATTGATCCTATGAATGGAGATGTATTGTATATACTATCTCACAAGCGAATATTACGATTCTTGTTTGTTTATCTCAATGAATTTCCAGAATTAACATTTTTTCATAAGAAGCTATTAGATTTGAATATTGGTACATACGAAGATATTATTTCTGTCACAGATAATACGACTGTTAAGGAAGCTTTTCGGTTATTATTAGATAAAGATATTTCAGCTTTACCTATATTAGATGAAAATGGTGTTCTGATAAACGTTTATGCTAAATATGAAGTATTGAATTTAGTTAGTGAGAAGTTATATTTAAATTTATCGCTAACAATAGGTGAAGTACGAGACAAAAAGAAAGACTGGGAAGAGAAGTTGCAAAAATGTTCATCAAGTATTACCTTATACGAGGCCTTAGAAATTATAGTTAGAACTGAAAGTCATCGATTATTATTAGTAAATAAAGAAGATAAGCTTGTAGGAATCGTTTCGCTATCAGATATTTTAGTTTATCTTAATAGGGTCATCCCTACAGAAAAGAAGGTTTCATCACTTCAGGAAATATTCAGACCATTGGAAGTAAATAAAGTTCCGGAGTCATTAAGAGAGAGTGAAAATGAAGTAATAACCATTAGTGTACCTAATTTAAATGCGCAAAATGTACCTGAGGTAAGCAATGTTGCTTGTGATTCTAATGAGCCTGATAATGATAATGCACAGGCGAACGACGGCGAGACTGAAGTAGAAGATACTAGTCCAAAATCTGATACAGATACTAGGAATAATGATGAGTCAGGTGATGTACCATAATCTCAGTCAAATATAGATTTAACATACTCGTATAAAGCATACGTTTACATAATTCCAAAGAATATTAAAGTAAATGTTAGTGTGTAAATCTCAATGCTTTCTGCTTACCTGATGATATTGTAAATTAACTTATTATGTACTTGTTAATAGTAGAATCAACACCGCGTGAAGCCTTATTTATTTATTTAACCCATTATAATATGTCGCCAAAACATAATAAATTATTTTAGAAACATTTTGAACTTTTATTTTGAAATTAATTTTAAATATTACAAATAATTAAAAAATATTTCAACCTTTTCAAATGAATGTAATTTATGCTGTTTAATACAATGCTAGGATTAATTAAAAATATTATCATGTTATTATAATAAGTTCTGTATAATTTTTGTTTTAAATTATAAGGTCCGATAATAATCATACACTTGTCGCTTTTATATGCACGCAGAAATACATTGCACGTAGAAAATATTTATTTTTAACCATTAACGTAAATCAAAGTAGCGTAGTAAATAAGCACCTAATTGTATCTACACTATTTAATTTATAAATATGTAATTTTATTAACGACTGTCCGTTAAGACAAGTAATAAAAAAAAAATAGATACCTAATTAATTAATAACTTCAAAAGGGTGGAAATGTTCAACTGCAAGTTGTTTTGTATAGTAAATATTTTGAATTGTTTCAATAATTTGTAATTAAATAGATTAAAGAAATTTAAAGGTCTACAATTGAAAATGTCATTAAATTGTATGGCAGTCAACAGTATTATCCAAGAAAAATATTTTTAGTAAACCTTTTATTGAACTTAGGTTCATATACATATGAGTTAAAAATTATGTCATATCTTTTAAGAGATAGTATTAGACATTGCCAACCGGAGAGAAAACAAAGTAAAATAGTATTCTTTATATATAATACTATTCGTTTTGGCAGATTGCATAATGGTATTTAATCAGGTTCAAATCTAAATATTTTTTAAATCCAGCTAAACTATATACATATATACCTATAGTGTAGCTCTCGAAGAACCTATCGAAGAGTACAGAATACATTGTGCTAAAAGGACATACAGTAGTTTCTATGTTGCACTATTGGGTAGTTATTTCAATAAGTTGTATTCGTATATTTCCTTATAATAGGCTATGTCTGCTTTTAGACAAGACTGTATAAATCTAAAATGCACGCACAAACCAAGTTTAGGGTTTTTCGTGTTTTAACATTAAAAAAAGACTTTTTTTCCTTTTATGATACATATTGTTTTCCTTTCACTTTAGGTTTTCTCAAAAAACAAAAAAAATAAAATAAAATAAAATAAAAACAGTTACAAATGCTATGCCTATTACATATTATTATGAATGATCAAATCCAACTGCCAATGTGACTATTATAAGTTATCGTCTGATATAGCTATAAATATAAGGATAAACTTGTATTATTTTTTATGAAAGCGTCGACCACTGCAACAATAATGTAAGATTCATTCTGTTGGAACTCACATCGGACGACGAAGTGTTACACAAACCTGTTAAAATATTTACAAGGACATTTCTGATCACTTGTTTTACGAAGAATATGTATTTTATGTTAGTGAGTTATTTTATATAATATAGCAGGAATACATACGTATCGATTCTATTACATTTTTATCATAATAAATTGGCGTGAAATACTTAATGATTCCCTTTCTATCTCGGTATCGCTAATGGCAATATTTACTACTTTTACTATTTGAAACATTATGAATTCAAGTATAGGTAGGTATATATATTAAAAATATTTTTCAATAATATTTTTTTATATATAAAAAAAAGAATCAATTTATTTAAAACAATCCATTTTTAATATATATAAAAGGAAATAAAAATAACACAACTGTTTACGTGCACACTATTTTATGAGTGCAGCTGAATGCGCAGCGGAGACTCGGAGACGTAGCGACCGGTCGCGGGTACAGGACCAAACCCGGAACAAACCACTTCGTCTCAAGGTTGTACCGTATCTTACTTTAAGACACTATTTATTCTTGTCTTTACCTGCCACCGCCCAGTCGATAAAATATACGTAAGTCGATCCAAAATTGTTATTGTATTAACATTTTAATTGCTTCTGATGTATAGTTATAGATAATAAATGAAAATAACGCATAAAAAATAACAGTTAAAAAGATATTTGCAAAAATTAGGACTCATTTTTGTGTGACTACAATACATTCTATTCAAATTAACATACGAATACGAACCAGTAGCGGCCCACTCGTGTGTGAAACCGGTAAGTCACTTGACACTGGCAAAATAAATATGGAAGCTTGCTGTGCGATTGTGAGACAAATCTGCCTACACACTGGTAGGCACAGTCCTGTCTGTTGATGTTTAGCGACACACGCAAAAGATATTTCGACAACTAAGATTATCTAACTTTTATGTTTGTCTTTCGGCATTTTTGATACTACGCCTGGATAACTTATAGCCTAGAAATAAAATTTTGTTATATAAATTGTTTTTATATGCTTTTTTAAGCATAAAAAAATATTTCCTAAAACTTGTAACTTTCTACGAATAAGTGAAAGATTTTATCTAAAAAGCGTAAAAATTATACGGTAGGCTATAATGGAACGAGCAAACAATAAAACGCCCAATACTTTTAATAGCACATACATATTTAACTGAATAATTGTATGAAATTACCTACGATATTAAAATTATTGAATCTATAATAACATAAAAATATATAGTTTTGGAAAAAGTACATAGAATGCTGTGGTCATACCTACATCATTAATAAATTGTAATTATATTAAAATTAGCAACTTTATTAGAAATATAATATTACTAGCGACTCACGCTCGCTTCGCTCGCGTTTAATAATAAGTAATAAGCGTTAAATAAGTTTTCAAGGTTTTTACAGAATAAACTATATATAAGTATATACATACATATGTATAGAAAAGTAAGTACCTATTTTAAAAATTAAAAAAATACATACATCCCTTACTTGAGAAATGATTCTCCATACAAACTTTCATCGCCCTTTTTACATTAAGGCTTTTCACCTTTTCTTTTTCTGGGATAATTTCCAGGATAAAAACTATCTTATGTCCTTCCCAGGGTCTCAAACTATCCATACCATACCAAATATCATCTAAATCGGTTCAGCAGATTAAGCGCGAAAAGGTAACAGACAGACAGATAGACAGACAGAGTTACTTTCGCATTTATATATTAGTATGGATAAGTGAGAAAATTTATGAAGTTATTTAGATGTTTGGATATTTTTTAGATATAAGCCTTATTATGAACACTGTTTGTAGACCCAAATAAATAAAAAAATATATTCTTATTCAATCACGCGTACGCCGCTGAAGTGGAACTTTGAATGGAATTTGGTAGGTTTTAATTTAATTTTATTATAACAATAACAGTTTTGTCTTAATCTATAGCAATTAGCTCTGCTTTAGTGTTAAAAGAAGGTAAAGTTACATGTACGAAATCGTTACTTACGCTCGCCACAGCTTGCGGTATTAGTCTAAAACTCATATCGGTACCTAGCAATGTGAAGTCGCTTAATCCGTCGACATCAAATCGACTCATTGTGTTGTGTCACCAGTGTTTGTAATGGGCGAAAGAAAAACATATAACGATGAAGTTACTAATAATAATTTATCTGGCTATTTACAATCTAGAAAAGTTTTGTTGGAGACTTCATCTAATAGGTGAAGAAACTATAACAATATAAGAAGATGCGAAGTTGATATTCGTATTTCACGCCAAGTAAATACAATAAAATCGAATATTTTATTCGTTACAGATTTATTTCGTAGACTGCGTTTTGCATAAATTTTAGTTAAGATTATAAAATTAAAAAATAAGTCGTCCCATAAAATCAAGGTAAAACGAAAGTAAGTGGACTAGAGTGGAATATAAATTAATGGAATATAAAACCACTAATTTTAGCATATTATAGATTTCTGGATGTGTGATAAATAACAGATATTTGCTTAATAATTACAATACCTACATAATTAAATCTACATGTAACTTGACAAGTAATGTTGTGGATATTCACGCTAGGTCTAGATAAGTCGTATTATTTAACTTATCAAGTATTGTTTCAAGGATAACTATAAAATGTTTCTTATTTAATGTGCATATATTTTTAATTTACAAGTACAGAATTGCACCTTTTCAATTATGTGATACACAAACATCTATTAAATATAATATATGCATCAATAATAACTGTGGTTTTTGAGGAATGTTGTTTTCATTTTATTGTTGTCCTTGTTAATAATAGGGGTTAAAGTATGAAATTGCCGATTTGCACAGAAAAATTGAAATTCTTTTTTTTTAATTTAACATATTTAATTAATTAAAATATTTACCGTTATTATCTATACATTGCTGCCATCTAATAGGAAGGTCATTTGTGATGCCTTTGCGATAGAACTCTGGTGATCTAGATTTGACAAACTGTGTGAAAGCATTTTGTACTGCCTCATGAGAAGAAAACTTTTTATCACGTAGAAAATTGTCCAAATCACGAAAAAAATGGTGACGAACGGTTTCTAATTGCAGTTCCTGTAGAGTTAAAACGGTTTCTCGTGCTGTATGAGGTCTCGCGTTATTATGGAGCAATAATGGTGAAGATCGATTCATGAGTCGGGACTGTTTCACTGCTAGTTTTGCTATCATTGTTCGGAGTCGGTGAAAACTATAGTGAATAACACCATGCTGAGACCACCAAACAGTTACCATTACCTTCCTATTGGTAAGCTTTGCTTTAGGGCACTGTTGCGGCGTTTGACCTGGGGTCAGCCATTGAATTTTTCACTTACGGTTATCGTAAAGAATCCACTTTTCATCACATGCCACAATTCGATCCAATGTTCCTTCATTTCCATATCGATTCAATAAGGCAACACAAGTTTCAACACGAGTTTCTTTCTGCAGATCAGTCAAATCATGAGGCACCCATTTTTATATTTTTTTATTTTATTGATTTGACGTAAATAAGTCAATATTGTTGGTAAGGTAACGTTAAATCATGCCGCTTTTTCCTGGGTAGTTTTGCTCGGATCGGCTTCCACCATCTCTTTCAATTCATTGTGTGGGCGGTCTTTCACGTGGTTCGTTCTGCAAATCAAAGTTTTCATCACGAAAGCGTTTAAACCAATATCGCACGGTGCGTTCATAAGCAGTCCCCTCTCCAAACGCAACATTGATATTGCGAGCTGTTTCTGCTGCGTTAGTTCCGCGTCGGAACTCGTATTCAAAAATCACTCGAATTCTCGAAGTATCCATCTTTCTTGTTTAAGCTGAATAAAAAAACAACTGAAAATCGATAATCGCATGTTGCACATTTTTTAAAAGAAGAACTACATAGGTACCATGTGAAAAAAGTTTCACTCAAAAATCTCAAACCATGAAGGTTCTATGTCAATTCGAATTATCTATTACAACAAAATGGCAATTTCATACTTTAACCCGTATTATTTGCAAGCGCGTATCTTGATTTTATCACCAATCGTCATCGTAATCGGCCCGCTTTAGTCCATCGTTGGACTTACGCTTCTCATATTGAACGTCACTAAACGCGATTTTCAGCCATAATACTTTCTTAGATTTACGTGAATATTAGACATTTAAATAAAACTATCTTTTCGGATTTTTTCGCGGATTTCTTTTTAATTTTTGTTAGATAACACCTTGAGTCATACTATGTATCGAAAGAAGACCCATACAGATAGGTACTTGAATGGTGAATCTCACCACCACCCTTCACAGTTAGCTACCGTGGGAAAATCTTTGTTTCAAAGAGCACAAGAGATCTGTGACGAGCAACACCTGGCCGGAGAGCTGCAACATGTCAAGCAAGTTCTGCGAGACAACAAGCTGCAAGTGCCGCGACTACGTCACAGGGACCGAGTGAAACCAGCCACAGTCGAGCACGTCCCTGCAGTTCTACCTTACATGAGAGGAGTCACTGACAAGATTGGCTACATCCTAAAGCGAGCTTCAATTAAAACTTACTCCAAGCCGCCAAAGAAAATTAGTCAATTCTTACCACCTGTCAAGTGCCACATCCCTCTACAAGATGCAGGAGTTTACAATCTTGATTGTGATTGTGGACTCTCTTACATCGGACAAACAAAGCGATCCATTAGAACTCGGGTCATAGAACACACCGGTGGTAGGACTCTGTCAAGCCTGAGGAGTCCGACTGGATGGGTACCACCCCCTTATCTATTTCTGCCGCCAAGCAACAATGATTGCATTGTTGTGTTCCGGTATGAAGGATAAGGTAGCCAGCGCAATTACAGGCAAGAGGCATATCATCTTAGTCCTCACAGTGACAAGGCACCTGTGGTTCTGCATTTTTGTTACTTAAAACCTAAGTGCATGAACCGTAGGTGTTATGGGCGACAGGTACTGCTTTCCATCAGGTGGTCTGTCTGCTCGTTTGTCACTGAATCTCATTAAAAAAAAAAAAAAAAAACACTGCTAATGTGAAACACCGCCGTAATACAACATCTGCTGTCTGCAAACATAGTCAGGACCGCCCAAGCCATTATATTCGCTTTGATAAACCCCAAATCCTCGTGAAAGAAAATCGATATCGCCCTAGAATGATTCGGGAAGCCATAGAAATTAAAAAAACATCCAAATTTCAATAGGGAAGATAACATAATAGACAGATGTAGTAAGTTCTTACTGTTTAGATCAAAATAACAGTATTTCAAATTAATATTTTTTACATTTGTAAATGTAATTCTTAATTAATTTTAATTTTCTAAAGTAGACATAGAACAATAATGTGGCTTAAATAATTAATATTTTATTTTTCTTTATGGTTATAAATATAATAATGGTAACACTAAAAATATAGATTATTAAACAATAATACAATAATAAGTTTTCTAAAAAATTGAAATAATTATAATGATAATAGCTAAAATTATATAAATAATATTCCATATTTCAAGTATAAAATTAAAATTATAAAAATGTTTAAAATTAAAATTAACGACATCATCCAAACAAATCCGAAAAGATAGTTTTATTTAAATGTCGATTTTCAGCCCTTAATTTCCAACTATTGCCAACCACTTTACGTATATCACTCTTATAGCTTAGCTGAAAGGCGTAACATAGTACGTATCGTTGTCGTAGTTATGTCGTGGTCTCCACTCTGGAGCCCATCTTCTCCATTGATTCTCCATAGGTTTTATGACAAAATTAACCGGCTCTCAGCCACATTAGGATAATAGTAGGGGAGCCCAAGAGGGGGTTTTGGGATTTACTCAAGTGCAGCAGATTAATATAAGGGGGGATACTTTGCACTCTTTTGAGTAACTCCACTATATATAAGTCCTCAATATAAGGTCGCGCGTCTAAGGCAGCCAAATAAAAAGATATTTTGATAAGTTAGAAATACTTGAAACGGTCAGATTAAGGTGTGGTGGGCTAATTACATGCTGCAAAGTGTGCAATTTAATAATCTGCCGATTTCCACAAGTCGTCGTCCAGCAATCGTTTCGTGTTTACTCTCGCCTCCGTATGTGATAACAGATAGAACAAGCTCATTGAAAACTTTTATTAGAATTTGCGGTATCAGTAAAGATAAGAATCGACAATATTTCTCAAATATTGCTCGTCCAGCTGTATTCTTCTTCGAGCTTCTTTCTCGAATTGTTCTTTCTAATATAATATTCAGGCCCTTCTTTTCCATTAGGCACTCGAGACAAGTGCCTAGGGCCGCCTCGCGATCGACGGGGCCCCGGCCGGCCCTTAAAAAAAACATTCTTTGCAGTATGAAGGAAATACGTAAAAGTAATAATAACTAAAGAATAATTATTTTAATATCTGAAATATTATAGAAATTATCTAAGATTTTTTAAATATATAAAACGTGTATAAATAGTAGGTAATATATGTGTTTATACAATGATCGTGCTAAATACTATTTATTTACGACAGATTACGTCATCGTAGTATTCGCTTAAATTTTTTATCAATGAGCAAAACCACCAAAATACAAAATGAGTAAGATAACTATAACTACATATATGACACACATACATGTATATACTTATTTACTTATATGGTTACATGAAAGTATCGCTAATAAGATATTACATAACAGAAGACTACATGTAGCAGCATACAAAGCTTACATACCTATTCTAGAAACCACTGTGTTTACCTACATTTAGCTAAATATTTTGCGATATGAGATTATGTGTTAATAGCTATAATCGATTTAAAGCATTTATTTTCCGGTATACAGTGCATATGGATAATCTTAAATAGTCATCATCTGCTGCTATTCATAATAAATCATATTAAATAAACGTAGACGTTGCGTTGCAATAATTAATTATCTTTGACAATAAAATGTCCACAAACTAACATGTTCTTCAAAGTAATTGGACTCTTCGTTAAAATACTTATACTAAATAGTTTGAAAGCAAATGGACGTTATGGTTACTCAGACATCGTTAAAAAAGTTTCACAATTTATGTTGGGCGAGAGCTTTAAGATTTTACAAGTCATTGAAGACACAATTTGTAAACGTTGCCAAAGAGAATGGATTGATTACTTTTTAAGTTCTATGATTATGTTGCTTGTAACTAAAATGCCTTTAGGCTGGGACACTGGCATTCTCTTACTTATATTAATGATTGCTGTTAATTTTTAGACATCACATTTATTTTGAATAAAAATTTAAAGTTGCCATATGACATCAAGTTTCCAAAGTGACCGATTTTATTAGTTATTTCTAAGTTTCATATTACAGTTTTGAGGCAATGTTTTAGTATTCTTAAAAATATTTAAGAATAAAATTCAAAAGTATTATAAGGGTTTAAATTGGATATAATAAACATATGTAAGCTTTTGACTCATTCGCTAACAAGGTATCCATATTATCATAAAAACAACTAGACAAGTAAGAACTGGTCGTACCTGCAACGTGAAGGCAGGTGCATTTTCAATGGAGACAAGCAGGCGCTAGGTAAATAGTATTATAGCTGTTTTCATAGAAAATAATAAATTTATGATTTTTTTATATTCATAAATAATTTATGAAAACACTGACATGTATAAATGTTTAAATTACGTTTAGAATATTATACTTTAAAAGTTACTTTGATATTATAAAGTTAGTAGTTTCAATATTAAATTACAAACGTATTTTTAAAAGTATTTAATTTTTATTGTTTTAAAATTACTTAACTGTATTTTTATAAACAGTTCAGGTAGCCACTATCCTAAACTATATTAGAACCGACAAAGTATGTTAAAAGTATGATTAGAAATTTTGGCCTGATTTCTGTTTTATCATTTAGCATAAAAATTTACTATACGTGAGTAACGTGTTACTATTACAAAATAAAAATCGGCAAAGTGCAAGTATTCGAGTAACGAGGGTTTCGCACCACTACACAATATTTACTAAAAAAAAAACACTTTTGACTTATATACCAGTGGGACAAGACAACATGATATTCGCTAATACAAAACTAAAGATTGAATGATGTACGATAATGACATGTTAAAGCTTGGTGTCACGAGCTCAGAATATATAGATACGTATATTTCCTGTCCACTTGTATTTTGTAATACCAACTTATCTAAGGGGGTAGTTTTAAAGTTCTTATGTATGTACAGGGATTTTTCGAAGTGTTTATTCGTCCGGTAATCAGATGAATAAAAATATATTATTCGTTCGATTATTTTCAGTTTGTGATAAATAACTGCGACTTTTTTGAGTTTCTACAAAAAACAAACTAAAAACATAGGATATAGTTAGAGAGCTTTTTATTAGAATACATAAAGGTTATTTTCTTTTTTTAACTAGCTACTAATACACAATTTCTACATAAGTGAATTAGCTACAGTGACACAATCGCAGTTTCGTATAAGCACCTATATTAATAATCTGTACTAGTATTATAGAAGCAGAGTTTGTTTGTTTGAACGCGCTAACCTCAGCAACTACTGTATAATACGATTTGAATATTTTTTTTGCATTAAATAGCCAGTTTATTGAGGAAGGCTAAAGACTATGTATTATTATGCATGTATTATAATGTAGTATACTGTAAATTTGTAAAAACATAACTGAGTTATGTTTGTACGCAGCCCTATTTAACGTCCCACTGCCGGGCACGGGCCTCCCTTCAGTACGAGGGGGACCAGGCCATAATCCACCACGCTGGCCAAGTGCAGGTTGGCGGACTTCATATATCTTTTTTAAATCTTGCTAGTTTCTCTTTGACATACAGGTTTCCTCTCGATGTTTTCCTTCACTGTTAAGACAAGTCGTAA
The DNA here is from genome assembly GCA_033884665.1 of Argynnis bischoffii washingtonia. Classification (NCBI taxonomy): domain Eukaryota; kingdom Metazoa; phylum Arthropoda; class Insecta; order Lepidoptera; family Nymphalidae; genus Argynnis; species Argynnis bischoffii. The sequence goes on from CM066609.1 coordinate 7,394,676, forward strand.
TCATCATGTTGGAAATGATTTGCATACGAAAATATCTAAGATGCGAGACCCGGGATTTGAACCCGCTTTGGGTTCCCAAGCTAGCGCGTTACCACTGGGCTACCACTGCCTGAATTATGTTTATTAAGTTTTATATTTTTTTATTTAACTATAACATTTTTTATCTTTTCATAGAAGAGTCATTGTCAAAGTAGTCATAACCATAAGAGTAAGTTTCACCTCAATGTTAATAAAAAAAAATCGATATTTTACATGCATTTTGTATAAAATAAAAAATAAGTTAATATTTAAAATCGGAGTATAAAGTTATATAATTGAAAATAAAGAAATAAAATACATAAAAATCACTTGCAGAATACTTTTAATTCATTGAATACAAAGCTTTATCCTTTTTCGCTTATTTTGAGATATAGTCTGGTATTTATAATCTAAACTATAATAAAGCAGTTACTTTGCGAAATCTGTACATGAAATATTTTTTTTAAATCAATGACTAGCGTATTATGTATACAATCTAGACCCTAAAACAACAGTTATTAAATTTTTTGTCTGTATGTCTGTTTGTCTGTATGTCTGTTTGTATGTGCGCGTTTCACGCAAAAAGTAATGAACTGATTTCAACGAAATTTGGTGAAGTGATAACTTATTACTCGGGTCAACATTTAGGATATCTTTTACTTCATGAAAATCTTTTTTTCCCATGGGAAATGACAATAGCTGGTTTTATCGAGTCTTCCTCAGAAACCTTCTGCTGGCTAAACCTTAAGACATACATCAAAATAATGTATTAAAAATTGTAGGTCTTGAAAAGACCAACAGAAAAATCTGGAACAGTATATATCTATCTCTTAAGGTACACTTGCAATACCTGTTCTTATCTATACCTATAATAAAAGATCCACAGACCTCATTTCTGCCACGACCTTCGAGTACGTTGAAAAAGAATGTTCAAATAAACTGAAGTAAATTTTTAACATATTAATTACTAACAAAACCCGCGGTTTCACCTGCGCTCAGACTACAAAAGAAGTTTTTGGTTAAATGTTATAACTAATTTATAATTTGATGACTGTAATATTTTCAAAAGTGTATGATTTTAACTCACACTTCAAGAGTTCTGTACCGCTGAATATTGTGTTGTTTTTACTAACATGGCATTTACACGCTAAACAAAAACTTTTACACAATAGATACTTTAGTATTTCGTCAAGATATTATGGAAAACCAATTTAATTTTAACGATCATAACTCAAAATATCCAGGATCTTAAAAGATATTTAACATATATTCTGTAAATTAATTTTCACTACCGCTACTTTTAGCACATTTTTCTATTCCATCTTTACCAAGTCTTCTCTTCTCTTCTCTTCTCCTCGCCTCACCCTGCCTTTCTTCGCCTCTCTCCGCCTCTCCTCGCCCATCCCCTCCCTGATGAACTTTTGAATAATCCTATCAGTGATATGCACCTCCAATACTTTTTTTACATATAGCCCAAAGTCATATCTCTAAGGGTTTTTTTTTAATTTTTGATCTCTTATTTCGTTTTCGAAATATGGTTTTTTTTCTGACCGAAACCGAGCGAAAAACAAGCGCATTTTTCACTTTTTTTTCGATAAAAAAAAAGATTTTAAGTGTTTTGAATATATTTTTTTCGCATTTTGTAGCCCTCATTCAGACGCGTCTTTTGACATCCCAATCGGCCACGTAGTCCCAAAATCCATGACACCAAGGCGATGTCGCACTTTCGCTGAAAATCGGGCCTATACCGAAGCGACAAAGAAAACATTTTCAATGTTAACTAACTTAGTCAGATCGATGTGCGCGTTTCACGCAAAAAGTACTGAACTGATTTTCACTAAATTTTGTGTAGTGATAACTTATTACTCGGGTCAACAGTTAGGATACCTTTTACTACAGGCATTTTTTTCATTCTAACGGGAAAACATAGTAACTGGTTCTGTCGAGTCGTCCTTACAAATTTATGTGACTAACGTTGGCTTAACCATGGAAGATACATCAAAATAAAGTATTAAAAAATTGTAAGTATTAAAATGGTCAACAGACAAGTCCCCAATAGTATATTATGTCTATCTCCTAAGGTACATTCGCAATTACTATTTTTATTAGGCAATGTTGCGACTTACTGACTGACTTATCAACGTTCAGCCCAAGCCGATGATGATATACCACAAAAAAAGCCAGCTTTATATATTCACACGAATAATAAATGCGAATGTAACTCTGTCTGTCTGTCATCTTTTCACGCTTAACCGCCAAACCGATTTAGAAGAAATTTGGTACGGAAATAGTTTGAGACGCTGGAAAAGATAATTTTCATCCCGGAAAACATATCATATATAAGGGGGTGAAAAGGGTAGTAGAAGATTGTATGAGGAATCAATCATTTCACAAGTAAGGGATATATATATATAACTGTAGAGGTCAAATGTCTGTATATAAAAAAAATACTAAAAACTGAGTCAGGGGATTGTAAGAAGAGAAATAGAACAAATCCAGATTTTTTCAAATTTTTTGTTTCTCTTTTTGTTTGTCTGTTTGTCTGTTTGTATGGGCTAATCTCCGAAACTGTTGGACCGATTTAAATAAAATTTTGCATGATGATACCTTATATACCCGGTCAACATTTTAGATACTTTTCATCTCGGAAAATTCTCGGAAAGAGTTCCCGTGGGATAGTTAAAAAACTTTAGTAACTTTTACAGCTTAGTACACAAAAACTACTGATTGAATTTTAATGAAACTTCACAATAATATAGTTCATACATCAAAATAACAAATAGGCTACTCTTTATCCCGGAAAAATGTACGGTTCCCGTGGGATAGATTTGTTTTTGTTTGTCTAGAGGCGAACCCGAGCGAAGCGAGGGTGAGCCGCTAGTATTATAATAAATATCAAATTATCAATTCGACATTTAACAAACAAATTCAAATTCTTTTTCTTTATTAAATTCTTCATGTAGGTGTATTCAGCCCTTTTCAACATCCCACTGGCGGGGCATCCCTTCAATACGAGGGGATCAGGTCACCACGATGGCCAAGTGCGGGGTGGCGGACTTCACATATCTTTCGTAAACTTGCTAGGTTTTCTCAGACATGCAGGTTTGCCCATGATGTTTTTCTTCACCATAAGACCATTATTAATCATGATGGAAATGATTTACACACGAAAATGTCAGAAATTCGAACTCGTTTAATATGTTTCCCAAGCAAGCGCTTTACTACTGGGCTACCACTACATGTAGGTGTGTGAGATTTTAATCGCAGAAATGTCCCGTAAGACATTAGGTATTTCTGCTACATTAAATAGGTATCTTTGCGGCGGCGCTAGTCACATTTTTAACAAACAATAAGTAACGTTCCATGTCTTAAACTAGGTAATGGTCCGAGTAGATCAATATTAGGTAAATATAATATACCTGCTCTATATTAATAGATATCAAGTAACTAGTTATTTTAGTTCACTATGGAGTTAAGATGTATGTACATATATATACTGTTATACTAAAATCTTAAGTGTTACGTAACCGAGTGTAAGCATTTTGTAATAGTTGGTAAGCTGATGTCATAGAGATTGGGAGCCAGTCGATGACCCCTTGACACGGTCGTTATATGCAGGTTCTAGCACCAAGAGATAGACAGTGACCGACGCGTTAATTCGATAGATGCGATAACGTTACTTATAATTGCATGTTGCGCTTAAATCTAAAGTCTTAGATGGAGTAAATTGAAATACGTTTACTGTATATTTCCATAGCTAAAGATACAAGGTTGCATATGACCGCAATTTTGTACTGTTAGGTACTACTAGAAACAAAGTATTGAATAATTAATAATCTACACTTGAAGCTTAACGCTTTGTATTCTTTTATCAGTTGTAGGTATCCTTTCTAGTCTCTGCCGTTCAGTAAATAGTGCTAGTCAGTCAAGGTATCATGTGCTATGGCGATTAATGAATGAAAAAAAAAACATTACTATATAATACATATTTATTAAAATAAAAAGTAAATACGAATTTTTAAAGTGTGAATGGCACTTACGTGAGTATCTAGGTGCCATCATTCATATTTGCATTCTATTTTTATCTTATTATTTTATAGTTGGCAGAAGAGTACTAGTATGTGAATTTCGTAATATACATATCTAAAAGCTATAAAGAAAAAAAATGAATTAAACTCTATAATACGAATACAGGTTATTTTCAGCTAAGGTGTGTTAGCCGGAATGCATAGTAGTGTAAGATTTTGAGCAATAAATGAGGTATAATAAAAAATATTTTTGTATATAACGTAATTTTATCTATTCAAGCTTTAAAATATAAACCAAAAACAATATCTTTTCGAAACATTGTAGCATTAAAGTCAAATTTAAAAATTCTTAAGATATGTCCCATTCGTGAAGGCATGGTCTTGAATGGAACATTGATGGTTATGAAAGAGCCATATATATAATAAACAATTTCTTAGAAAATATTAAAGAAGCTCTTATGTTTTTTAATCGTTTATTAATACACCTCCAATAAATAATATACCTTTAATATACTATAATTAATCATAATCTGCGTTTAAATATTGAGAAATGCATTTACGCACACTACCTGTATACATAGAAGTGTTTATGTGGGACTCACCGGCTAGAGAAGCCACCAGAACGTCTTAATGGGGCGTTGAAGTCCTGCCTTAACTAATACTTGTTCGACCCTTTCAAGGCCTACTTAGTTGCTCCTTTCAAGATTTTCATACTATTTTAAAAATAACCTCACAGCAAGAAAATTTTCGAATAACTGTGTGTTATTATGCACTCAAGTGCAATCTTTTAAGTAGTTAAACCAATGATCAGTTAGTAGTACAATAACTATAAAATATTATTTAAATAATCTTATAAATAAACTTCACAAACAACGAATAAAATACTTTTACTCACAAAATAATTAAACTATGCTTCGCCATTTTCTTTGTTTTGAAAAGCGAATAAGATTTACGTCAATATTGTTACTGAGTAAATGTTGAAGAATTTAGAAAACAAAAATCTACTACTTGGTTCCTAGCGCCGTAAATTTAATTCGTATAGCACTTTTCTCCTATTTATCAATCTCGTTTAAAATATTTACTTGTGTAAAAGGTGTTTGTAAATTAATAAATAATTAGCTAAATAAACAAAAGAGTAAATGTAGAAAAATATATTACATTCTAAAAGTTTTAGGATGACATGAAGATGCGTATATTAAATGTAAAGATAACATACCTAAATCGATATTCGTTATCTTAATATGGTAATTAATATTTATATATATAAATTATGTATTAAACATTTTTAAGTTAAGTTTACAATATGGGTTATTTGATATTTCTGTAAACATGTTAATTCTAATAAATAAATTAATCTTAAATTCTAAATAATACCATTTAGTAATTTTACATATATACCTACTATCAAGGAAGTACAAAGTAAACTCGTATGTAGTGAATCTATTCACGTAATGTAATTTTGTTTAACAACGAGAGAAACCTCTGATGATATAATACTCTGTAGTGCTCAACGCCTGCGAGTTAGTAATGGGAGGTGTTTATTTATTATTCTTTCGAGTTCCGCTATTTTCATGAATTAATCACATTATTCAGATAAAGTAACATATCTTTACTTACCTAAGTAGGATTTATATTGGATTTCACGTTTATTTTAATTGTAAATTAGACGTCTTTTTAAACACTCATTTTTTTAAATATATTTCATTTTTTATAAAAACTATTACAACTCTATTATTATACTGCAATTATTCATATCATGTCTTGAATCTGTGGACAAGAAAATACTTATTTCAGTAATACTAAGCTACGCATAAAAAAAAAAGTTCCACCATTTAACATAATAATAACATAATTACTATTAGAACTTACAAATACAGTAATCTGCGAAATAGCAAATTGTAAAAGTTTAGGTAAGACCTTTGTCTTAACAGGGTCAACGTTGTTTGATTAGTGCTGCGTAACAGTGCACAACAGATTTTCCTTAATTTTTTTTTATTAATAATCGTGTTTATGCTGAATTAGTTAAAAATAGTGTAGTATAAATGTGCTAAGGAGTTAATTGTTTTCGATTTTATTTTAAACAGATCTCAAAAAGAATAAGTAAGTTCACGCTTGATTTTTTTATTTATAAATATTTCTTAATAATTCTTGCAGAATAGTTTCAGAATACTTCCAATATAGGTATTGGAGACCTCAGATTTTGAAGATACATCAGGGAACTCATCAAAATGGAATAAGAAATAGCTGTGGCAAGGACTTTCTGGACAAGACTGGGTATGGTATACGACACAAAAGGAAACTTTTTAAGAGTTATAGCAAGCTTAAACATATACAACTTGGGTCAGAGATTCTCAGGTTTTAGATTTAGTTCGTTACTGGAAAAAAAAACATGTTGAATAGTTCTTTAGTAAATCTATACATATAATAAAATTCTTAATAAGCCGAATCTGTACATTAAATATTTTTTGGAAAATCTTATTGAAATAGTCATTATTATCGATACAGAGGCCAAATGTATAGTTTTTAGAATCTTTGTCTGTCTGTTTGTCTGGCTGTCTGTCTGTCTGTTACCGCATCACGAGAAAACTACTGGACAGATTTTGATGAAATTTGGTATAGTGATAGCTATCCGGGTCAACTTATAAAAAATATAGGATAATTTTTACCGCGGGAAAATATCTAATTTCTAAGAAAAATTACAAAAACTGCAATGTAAGAGTATACTAAAATGTAAAACCTAAAAATTTGGTTTTTAGTCATCTGAACGCGGGCGGAGCCGCGGGCAATGCTTGTTATAAATAAATTAATTTTAGAATTTTCAGATCAGTGTAGTAGTAACATAACAAATACCTATTTATGTTTATTATATATTTCATCACATCCATAGTAATATTATAAATGTGAAAGTGTGTATAAAAACACGTTTGTTTGTTTGTTCGTTCGTTTCTCGGAGATCACCTCATTTCCACGGGAAAACAAGTTTTGATACAATCTACAACAGCTCATCATACCTATGTAATATACACCACCATACATATATACTCGTAATATATAGTCTATACCGAACCCGAGCGAAGCAACTGTGAGCCGCTAGTATTTTATAAATATAATTTATATTTTTAGTTGTCAGAAGTCTAAGAAAGTAGGTATTATGTCAGAAGTCCTTTTATGTTGTTATTGTTTGTTAACCTTTTTTTATTTTTTTTATAATACCTTTGCAAAGTTTTGTAAATATACGTGAATATATACGTAAATTTAATAAAATGTAAAGAAAATGCTTATTAATAAAAAAAAAAACTTTATTATATTCTTTATTGCACTTTAAAAGTAATACAGAAAAAAAAACAATAAACTTAGTTAGCAAAGGTGGACTTATCTCTAAAAGAGATCTCTTCCAGTTAACGCCTGGATGTGGAAGAAAAGTCAGCGGGCAATATAGTGCAAAAAATAATTATGCTAGAAATTAAAGTGATTAATTAGGTACATATACATATATTACTTATAAAAATATATAATACTAGCGGCTCATCCTCGCTTCACTCGGGTTCGCCTCTAGACAAACAATAACAAATCTATCCCACGGGAATAGTACATTTTTCCGGGATAAAAAGTAGCCTATTTGTTATTCTGATGTATGAACTATATTATTGTAAAGTTTCATTAAAATCTAATCTGTAGTTTTTGTGTACAAAGCTGTATAAGTTACTGTAGTTTTTTAACTATCTCATGGAAACTCTTTAATTTTGCGGGATAATGGAACCACCATGCAAAATTTCATTTAAATTAGTCCAACAGTTTCGGAGTTAGTCCGTACAAACAGACAAACAGACAGAGAAACAAAAAATTTAAAATAAATCTGGATTTGGTCTATTTCTCTTCTTATGTTCCCCTGACTCGGTTTTTAGCATTGTTTTTCTGTGTACAGATATTCGACCTCTACAGTTTTATTATATGTATAGATAAAATAATAGTACTCGTCACTATCTTATCTATCATATAATTAAAGTCTGCTACATAAGTAAGTCCCCCATTGAGTTTAATCTCCCGCAAACAAATAAAGAAACCTTTAAAACCCGACATATTGTATACGTAAGAAACTAACGAGACAAATCGGCGCTGTGTTTTACAATGACCATAATATAAACAAATATAAAATGAAATCCATACATATAATAAAATTCTAACTGAATCGAATCTGTACATTAAATATTTTTTGAAAAATATTATTGAAATTGTCATTATTATCAATACAGAGGCCGAATCTATAGTTTTTAGAAATTTTGTTTGTCTATCTGTCCGTGACCGTATTACGAGAAAACCACTGGACAAATTTTGATGATATTTGGTACGATGATAGCTGGTTATCCGGGTCAACATATTTTACAGCGGGAAAATATCTCTTCTCTGAGAAATCTATATCAAAGCTTAAAGTTGAGTCCCTAGTGTAATATAAAATAAGTAAATATAATATCTTATCAAAAATAATATATTGCTTTAATTACATAGAGCTTCAATACATATTAACAAAATTTTGCAATATATGAACTATACAGATAAATAAAATTGAAGTGTCTGTTTGTAATGTCAAAATAACAGCTTTTTACTAAATGCATGTGAAAGTATATATGGTACTTATGAGAAAAAAACAAATTTTAAAATTTTTGTCTATCTGTCTGTTTGTTCCGGCCAATCTCCGAAACGGCTGGACCGATTTTGACGGGATTTTCACAGGCAGATAGCTACTGTTATAAGGAGTAACTCAGGCTACTTTTATTTTAGAAAAAGAATCAGGATTCCGCGAAAAAAGTTAAAACCCATGAAATTGCGAACAAAATCCGCGTACGGCGTACGTACCCGAGCGAAGCGAGGGTAAATCGCTATATAATTTAAATGAACATCTAAGGTGTAGCAAGATACTATTTATGTATAAACACAGATAACCGTGAAAACGTACCTAAGGACGAACGCGAGCAAAGCGAGCGTGAGTCGCTAGTATATAATATATCATAAGCTAAAAAATAATAACTATAAATGATTTCATTACAGAAGAAACAGGCATATTTCTCATATGATGTATGACGTTCCAATGACATGATGCAGTTACTATTGACTTTACTATTGTTGCATGGCAGTGACACATTGAGGTACACACACATAGTTCATTTAATTCAGTATGCTGCGTCAACATTGCGCTTACGCCAGATTTTAAAATCTTATAGATTTTGTATAATTTCACGTAATATTTCGGTTAAAAAGAAATTATAATGAAATTGAAATTTTTGTTGTGTATTTTCTTACATTAATTAATTTTATTATGCTTTTAGTCAACTACTATTACAGAACAATGAACTGAATGAACTAAACAGAACAATATGTAACATAACAATGTAGATGAAAATATATAAATGAATTAAGTTATTATGTTAAGGATTTTCTTTATATGATAGCTATGTTTATATAGGTTATATAAATAGTAGCTTGCTACTTCTAAGATATTCATTTAAATTATATAGCGGTTTAAGTTACGTACGTACGTTATTGCGTACGCCATACGCGGATTTTGTTCACAATTTCATGGGTTTTCCCTTTTTCGCAAAACTCTGATTCTTTTTCTAAAATAAAAGTAGCTTAAGTTACTCCTTATAACAGCAGCTATCTGTCAGTGAAAGCCCCGTCAAAATCGGTCCAGCCGTTTCGGAGATCAGCCGGAACAAACAGACAGACAGATAGACAGACAAAAATTGTAAAAGATATTGTTTTGGTATATGTACCGTGTATACATCCATATGCATTTAGTAAAAAGCGGTTATTTTAATACTAGCGACTCACCTTCGCTTCGCTTCGGGTTCGTCCCTAGACAAAAACTAATCTATCCCACGGGAACCATACATTTTTCTGGGATGATATATAGCCTATAGCCTTCCTCAGTTAACGGGCTATCGAATGCAAAAAGAATTTTTCAAATCGGATTAGTACTTCCTGAGATTAGCGCGCTCAACGAAACAAACAAACAAACAAACAAATTCTTCAGCTTTATAATATTAGTATAGATTACAAACAGACACTCCAATTTTATTTATCTGTATAGATTAGGTATATACGGAAAACTATAATTAAATACATAGGAATTTGCTTCTAACATACTAATAGTACAGGTATACTGTTATCCTAAATGCTATGCAAAGTTAATTTAAATATGAAATTGTATAATAAATGTATAAAAAATAACTTTAATGCCAAGTCATTGAAGGACGTTTTTCGTGACTTCAAATGAAATGTTTGCATTGCTGTAGGTCAGCGGGCAATCAAAGCGGTACTGATTGTGATTATTGCAATCATGACTTTTACAATTTAAATCAGTTTTTAATTTAGTTCTCATATACCTTCCCTTATGAATATTTTTAAAGGTGCAGTGCATACTGGTTTAGCGTGTTGGTATAATCAAGCGATCTGAAAATAGTAGATTTAATTTTCACTTGAATATATTTTTTATTGCGATACGATAAACAATGACATTATACCGTTAATAATGACTCTGTTATTATCTCAAAATAGTTTTGTTTTGTCAAATATAATGTTTTAAGTTCATTGATATACCAAAAATCATATGTTATTAAAAAATTGGTAACAAATGATTGTTAGTTTTGCATTTTTACTAAATTTTTTTAAAGAATGAATGCTAAAGTTTTAGAATAATAGTGCATATCGAATTAATAATAATATAATTGTATTGTAATTGTAAATAAATTAAGTTATAACAATACAATATAATAATGAAATTCATTTCTTAGAAATAAGTTTGTTAAAGCTTTTAATAACTGCGATGTAAGCTCTTACTCATATATCTCGGCAGTTGGTAAGGAAAAGTAGTTTGCATTAATGGCGTCTAGAATAGTTTTAGAAGAAACTAGCGACTCACCCTCGCTTCGCTTCAGGTTCGTCCCCAGACAAAAACAAATCTATCCCACGGGAATCGTACATTTTTCCAGGATAAAAAATAACCTATGTGCTATTCTAGGCTATGATCTATTACTGTACTAAATTTCATCCAGATCTGTTCAGCCATTCTGGCTTGAAAGAGTAACAAACATCCGTCTATTCATCCATCCATTCATTCACGCATCCTCACATTTTATAATATTACTACCAGAACTAATAAATAATAAAGAAAATACTATAAAAAGGTAGGTTTCATACAAACTTTCATCCTCTATTTTACCCCCTAATGGAATGAATTTTGAAAAATGCTAAAACACATATTTCTTTAATTTATTGAAGAGCATTAATACCAAGTGTCAAGTAATTTTGATCATAAATATTTTTTTGAGTTGTATTGTAACGTTTTCCGTGAGAATGAGATAATTTCCTGCAGTAAAAAGTAGCTTGTCGTCCAGGTATCCAAGTATCTCCGTATAAAAAATCACGGCAATCCGTCACTTTGTTTCGCCGTGAAAGAAGGACAAACAAACACACTTTCACATTTATAATATTAGTGTGGAAGTATGGATTAGTATGGATGTAAAAATAAAGAAATAATTGTTATCCGTATTTCACAGTTTATTTAGAATAAACTTGTTATTTTTTAAATACATTTAATGTAACAAAAATTATAATATTTTGTATTTTGAATAAAAAGATCACACTAAATGATATTAAAATTTCAGGTACCGTAGTTATGAACCAAAGCTAAGCAATGAATTCAATCTATATTAAGCAGTAATAAGATACTACTCAGGTGTTAAATTATAATAGAGCTTAAAATGTAAGAAGTATCTCCATATGTTTTCATTGACTCTTACTGTTGAACAGTGTTTCTATGATTTATTTCTTAAAGTCTCATTGGAACAAGAAAAACTTGTTTAAATCAAAAATGATCATGAATAAGTGCTTTAAAAGTCGAAAAGTTCAAAAAAAGTTATATAGAGTATTAAATAATTAATTATTTAGCTATATTAACTCTAACATGCATATTTTAATTTTTTTAATATACGAGTATGTAGTAGACTTTAACGTAGATGAAGTCCATTGTATTAATCAATTTACCCAAAGTTTCTTGTTTTGCTAAAAGTGTGTTGCTAAAACTCTTATGTATAAAAAAATATATCTTAGTAACATTATTTGTATAACACAGTTTATTTTTAGGTAGATGTTTTTTGTTTTAATATGACATGATGTTGCTACTCGCGCTGTGTTTTATTCAATGCTTAACCTTGCAGAACATTATCTGTTTTATAAGATTGCGTGCGAGCTGTTATGTTTGCTAAATATATTAATATATGTATGTCTAATTAAAATTTTATTTTACTTGAATTAAATTTGATTGATTGATAGAATATGTGATTATTATATTGTAGACATATTGTTTTTCTTCATATACGTTCTTTTTTATTCATATACGTGTAATAGTAATTAAAAGCTGGTGTGCGATAAAACTTCTCGTATCTAATAGATACTACTTTTACGTTTGCCTTTACGTTTGGTAGGACTCTTGACAAGTCTGAAGAGTCTGACTAGATGTACCCATCTAGTCAGACTCTTCAGACTTGTCCCCTCGTATCTATTTCTTCCGCCAAACAACAATGATTGCATTGTTATGTTCCGGTTTGAAGGATAAGGTAACCAGCGCAATTACAGGCATTTTTGTTTATTTTTTTGCATTTTTGTTACATAAAACCTAAGTACATGAACCGTAGGAGTTATGAGCGACAGGTACTGCTTTCCATCAGCTGGTCTGTCTTCTAGTTTGTCACTGAACACCATAAAAAAAAGTTTACCTATATAATAATGTACTCCTGACCGATTTCGACTCTAGCGGCTAATCTTACTGCGACTAGCCAGATGCGCGGAATATATTATCGTGCATAGTGTATGCGCAGACACAAGTGCACTCTCTATTCCTTTTACTCTCAAAGTTCGATGGGATGATACTTCGATACAACCGGAGAGTTAAGGTGCAGAATAAACAATTTTACGTGCTCTCACGAGGTACGGGGGTGCAACATCGCCAACTTCTCAACTCCGGGCTACTACTGAGAATATCTTAACAGAAAAACTCAGTAGTTAAACTTGGCCCGACGCGGGACTCGAATCCAGGACCTCCTTGTCTGCAGCCGTACATGTTAGCCACTAGACTACCGAGGCAGTTAAAGTTAGGAAGTTATGTTTATAAAGGCCAATATAGTAAATGTTACAATCATTGCAATTGTTACGTACAGAGCTTACTCAGCTTTATATTAATGGAAGCGACCATTATAATACTTTTATGGAAATTTCATAATGGATATTGAATAGTTTAATAGATTTAATAAGTGGCATATCTTTACAATGTCGTAAGAAACATTATTGAAGGATTTAAGTGTGTTATAAACAGATGTGGTGGGAAAACTGATAAAGCAGATCACTTCGTTTAATATTATTACAAGTGCTTTTCTTCCTTATGGATTTAGAAAGAAAAACAATATATTTAAGTACCTACTATTACATTTTTTTAAAAGATGCAAGGATGAAGGATAGCTTAATATTACAACTGGAACGCTTCTGGCTTTTATAAGTAGTATGTATTAATAATTTATCGAAAAAAAAACAATTCAAATTTTATAATTGTGTGATAAGATTTTTTTGGGTTGCCAATATTTTTGTATTATGTAGATAATAATAGAAGTAGTTCCTATTTTTTACTTACTAACAACATTGTTGGGCAGTAAGGTTTCCTAAGTATTTCTTTACACTAGAAAAAGAATATTAAGGAAATTAAAAATCCATATTCTTTTAAATGCATTTATTAATCTTAATATTATAATTAATTTTTTTTCCTCTTTAATCTACCCTAATATAATAAAGATGTAAATTTTATATATTTGGACTAGCGACTCACGCTCGCTTCGCTCGCGTTCGTCCCTAGGTACGTTTTCACGGTTAGCTATGTTTATACATAAATAGTAGCTTGCTACTCCTAAGATATTCATTTAAATTACATAGCAATTTACCCTCGTTTTGCTCGGGTGCGTTATTATACGCGGATTTTGTTTACAATTTCATGGGGTTTTTTTTTCGCGGAACCCTGATTCTTTTTCTAAAATAAAAGTAGCCTAAGTTACTCCCTATAACATTAGCTATCTGCCAGTGAAAGTCCCGTCAAAATCGGTCCAGCCGTTTCGGAGATTAGCCGGAACAAACAGACAGACAGACAAAAATTGTTAAAAATATTGTTTTGGTATATGTACCGTGTATATGTACCGTGTATACATCCATGTGCATTTAGTAAAAAGCGGTTATTTTAATATTACAAACAGACACTCCAATATTATTTATCTGTATAGATAATTGGTAATTCCTGAAACCACTGATTCAATTTTGAAAATTCTTTTACTAAAAGGATGGAACATCACCGCTGAGGCTATTTTTCATTCCGACAAAAATATGTTTACAGTCAGAAATCATAATAATTTTAATTAAAGTCGGAAAAAACTGACCGTCAAGTTATTTACTTGGTGTGCGCTGCCGGTTTGAAGTAAAGCAATAAAATGTATAACAAAAAGAGACGCAAGGACGCATCCGAGCGAAGCTAGGGTAAGTCGCTAGTATATACGTACATTCTATAAAATTCAATAATGACAATTAAGCTTTTTAAAAATAATTATACAAGATTCTTCATATCCATTGTAGCAATATATTTCAAAGGATATATTTTTAAAATGTCTACACTATTTTATATAATACGCTTTAAGAACTTGCGTTTGTAAAGTAACTTCGGAGCCGGTGGCGATAATTGACAAAATAATACTACGTGAAAGACATTTACAACCTCGTTCGTGGCCATAGATAACTAAAAAATGTTTAAAATGGGTTTGTAAACAGTAGCAACCTTTTTATTTCATATCATGCCCACTGAAAAACGGCTAGATCGATTTTCAGAAGCATTTTTTGGGCTTAATATGAATAGTCTTATGTGCTTTTTTTTACAAAGCTAAGATCATCTATTGTTGTTAAAAGCCTTTAAAATAAAATATAACAGGTACTTAATAAACAATATACGGCATTGCGTTCTACCCACTTATTCACGTGCTGTGCTTTAAATACTTTGATTTATTAATTCTGTTTTTATTTAATAGGCAACTTGTACCGCTATCAATAGCGAACATGTTTGTCACTAGATTTCTTAATAGATGATCGAACGCTGGTATGCGTAGTGACTTCATTCATTCAACGATGTTACACAATATCATAAATTGTCTATTCATATGCCATTATTAGTAACGAGGGACACTATTTATTAAGCCAGTATCAGCTCGGATCATAACTGATAGATTTTCTGCTCTAATACCCCCATTATACTATAATGAATCCACTATGTAGATTACCTATTAATATACCAAAGTGGTTATTTAGTTAAAACATTATATACCTGTCTTATATCTTGTCCTGTCTAATATCTTTCCAGGATAATTTCTAAGAAATCCGTGCGAATTTCCGAGAATTCATTTGTTATTATCATACACGCCGGCGTGTATGCGGTCCTCGAGGGGTTTTTAACACAAATTCTTTTGACTTATTATATTAAAAAATAAATATTTTTATATATTCCACACTTATTCAGCTTTTGTACATATAATAGTCAAATTAGCAATAATATTAAATTTAATTGTATTTTTCCTCAAATACTATAAAGAAGTTATATATATATATATACTAACTTGTTATTTTTTCTGACTACTCCTCTGGCGCTAATCTAATAGATCTTAGTAATCTGACAGCGCTGTATAAATACTACCGGATAGTGGTAGAGCTTTGGTTCAGCGCCACTGCAGTAAGCTTGATTGTAATTTATTACGCTTTTTGACATTTGTGCAGAATTAAAAACTGCGTCTAAGTCGAAGTCAGACTCTTGATATAATTTGAGTCATAGAATTTTTTATTAGTGGTTCTCCGGTATTAGTATTACATTAATAAAGAATGACATTTACATAAACCCGACGAACTGAATTTTATTTATTATGAATAATATATATAGGAATATACGAATAATCCTCGGGGTAAAGACATAAACACACCCCATGTATTAGAGCTTGATAAAGTGTTGCGTACGCTCCTTTTTATACCGTTTATGCACTTGCCACCCATAACGATAATAACGATAAGACGTCACAAGGTAATAAAGAAAATTAAATAAAAAAATTATCGCGGTGTGTTACATTGTACGTAGCAGTATCTGCAAAAAGTGATCATGTACAATAGAAATCCTTTATCGTCATAATAAGTCACTACACCACTCATTGACACATAGGTAATATCTAATCTGGGCCAATAAGGTCAAAGACGTGCATAACGATTCATAACTGATTGTCTGATAAGTAAAGCTATACCCATGAATAGGCATACAGTGGGAAAAAAGTTTTATTGAATTAACTAGATAAAAACTATAACCATTGTACTTCCGTGAAGTAATGAATTGATTAACCACGTGCTTTAATGACCGTTGATGACAAATCACGCATATCCTGTGCTTTTATCCATAAAAGATAATAATGAAAGAAGCTTATTCAGTCTTGTATCATTTAAGTAAGAAAATAAATTTGAAAATAAAGTAAAATAAGGCAATGTACTGGCTTTCTTACATCATTTTATTTCCTTATACATGCGTATATGATTTTACGATCGTTTTTTGGTAATGGTTGATACACACTTATGAAATTTATTTTTGTTTTCTTTGTTAAATAAGTCTAAGATCCGAAATAAGGTCACCTTCTTGATCACTGTATGAAAAGTATTTTGTATTAACATACTACTAACAAAATATATCGCTAATAAGTTGAAATATGGTCAAGGGGTCCATTTACTAAATAATGTACTAATTTATGTCTTGATACCCCATTTATTTGCTTATCATTAGAAATGTTGAGTTTTCCAAAATTACAGTAAAATCTTAGCGCAATGCAGTTTTGTTGTGATTTAAGCCGAGCTTCAGCAAGCAACCGTGATTTTTCACAATCAATCTAACTTCTGATTTTCCCCATACTTCATAAAGAATATGTTATTTTATTAACGAAAGGTGTCTTTGGCCATATTGGTTTTTGTACTATATATTCTTCTCGACAAATAAATAATATTTATTTATTTTTTATATATATTATAATGTAGGAATGCTATTTTAAATATAATTTCATATCATTATAATTTAACTAACGACTTACCCTCGCTTCGCTTGAGTGACTCCTTAGGTAAGTTTTATAAAGATAAAAATAGTTATTGTGAGTATGTATACCTCAGGTACACAAATGTTATTGCAGACTTTACTGTAGGCCTATTTAATTTCGTAATGGTTCGAGAACAGTTTTTTTTTGACGAAATATCGTCTAGGCCAAATCATCCAAATTATACATACAAACTATCCTCGTTTATCGTTCTTTCTATTAGTTAAATCGGTATCAAAAACCGTTGCATGGTTTAGAAGAAGTAAGCGGAAAATCAGACACACGCATAAAGCTCCTTTGTTATATAATATGTATAGATATAGAGAAAACAGATCCAGGCCTTTATAAACTAAATTGATTCGTTATTTTCAAATATTGACGTTGTTATTTTGCAGTTTATCTACTTGCTTCCTCTGCTAGCCTATATCCGCATGGAGCGGATGTTTGAATTTGAAATTTTATGTGTCTATGAAATGGCATTATTATGTGACAATTAAAAATTTTAATACTTGTAGCTAATTGTTAATTACTAAATAAGTACTAATAAGTTATTTAATAATATTTACTATACATTTATAAAAAAATCATGAATGACTTAAGTGGTCTCACCACATTAGGTCACTTATGTCATGGCCAAACATACATTATACATATGATAAAAGGAGTATGGTTAAAATGCATAAATAATAATTTTGTTGCCAGATGTTATTAAATAAAAAAAATATTTAAAGTATTATTTAGTTATTATTTATATTAACACTTTTTATCTTTCTATTTAAAAATTCTTAGACTACAATAATAACCTAAATAATAATTTTCCATAATATATGTATAAATTAAATTAAAAGTCTGCAATTTTTACTATTATACATACCATGTATAAATAT
Source organism: Argynnis bischoffii washingtonia (assembly GCA_033884665.1). NCBI lineage: Eukaryota > Metazoa > Arthropoda > Insecta > Lepidoptera > Nymphalidae > Argynnis > Argynnis bischoffii. The sequence goes on from CM066609.1 coordinate 7,412,799, forward strand.
AAACATACAAGCGATGATCTAAAAGATCGCGTCGCGCCCGTCGGATTCAGCGCTCAAGGCAGACCGGGCCATTCTTGAGCCGGAACCACATGGATATCGCTCACAAACATAGTCGAGAACTGGCAAAATATATAATTACTTTATATTTTCTGCAGTTTCGATGCTGTTTTAATGCAAAAATCAACTTCGTCACATCTGACGTGTGTAAATTGCTATCTGTATTGGTATCATAAAATAGTATGTAATATTCATATTTCTTGTCTAAATTGATCCAGTTTTATCTATTTTTTAATGTTCATTAGTTCAGGTAAGTCGAATTTCTAAACTCAATTTTTATTAAAACACCATCGTATCGGTATTAGGTGTGACCTATTTATTATCACTGCACACTTACTAGGTAAACAATCGAAAATATGTATAAGCCCATATAGAATTACTTATGTGTCTGTTTTTGTTTGATTGATAGCTCTGTTACACACCAATTTTCTAAGATCATAGGACCGAATATGTTGAACTTATATACATATATAGGTGATAGAGTTAGGTGACCTAATTATGGAGGTATAGTATAAATGAATAAATAATAGGGGTTAAAGTATGAAATTGCCGTTTTATTGTAATAAGTACGTCGAATTGACATAGCACTTTTATGGTTTGAGATTTTTGAGTGAAACTTTTTTCACATGGTACCTATGTAGTTTTTCTTTTAAAAAATGTACAACATTCGATTATCGACTTTCAGTTGTTTTTTTATTCAGCTTAGACAAGAAAGATGGATTGGATACTTCGAAAATTCGAGTGTTTTTTGAATAGGAGTTTGACGAGGAACTAACGCGGCAGAAACAGCTCGCAATATCAATTTTGCTTTTGGAGAGGGAACTGCTAATGAACGCACCGTAGATTTTGGCTTAAACGCTTTCGTGATGGAAACTTTGATTTGAAGGACGAATCACGTGGAAGAACGCCCACACAGGTGAATAACAATGAATTGAATGAGATGGTGGAAGCCGATCCGAGCCAAACTACCTAGGAATTAGCGGTATGGTTTAACGTTACCTTACCAATAATATTGACTCATTTGCTTCAAATTAATAAAATAGAAAAATATGAAAAATGGGTGCCTCATGATATAATGATCTGCAAAAAGAAACACGTGTTGAAACTTGTGTTGCCTTGTTGAATCAATACAGAAATTAAGGAATATTAGATCGAATTGTGACATGTGATGAAAAGTGGATTCTTTACGATAGCTGTAAGCAAACATTTAATGGCTGACCCCAGGTCAAACGACGTAACAGTGTCCTAAAACAAAGATTACCAATAAAAAGGTAATGGTAACTGTTTGGTGGTCTCAGCATGATGTAATCACTATAGCTTTCCCCGATCTGGTCAAGCAGTAACGGCAGATGTCGACTGTGCCAAACTCCGAACAATGATAGCAAGACTTGCAGTGAAACCACCATTGTTGCTCCATGATAACGCGAGACCTCATACAGCACGAGAAACCGCTTTAACTCTACAGGAACTGCAATTAGAAACCATTCGTAACCCTCCGTATTCGCCAGACCTTGCTCCAACGGACTACTATTTTTTTCCTGGTTTGGACAATTTTCTACGTGATAAAGTTTTCTTCTCAGGAGGCAGTACAAAATGCTTTCACAAAGTTTGTCGAATCTAGATCACCAGAGTTCTATCGCAAAGGCATAAATGATCTTCCTATTAGATGGCAGCAATGTATAGATAATAATGGTAATTATTTTGATTAAATAAATATGTTAAATAGAAAAAGTAACGAATTTCAATTTTTCAGTACAAATCGGCAATTTCATACTTTAACCCCTAATATAATGAAAGCGCTTATTAAGAAAGTATTTTATTGTATAACTAGCGACTCACGCTCGCTTCGCTCGCGTTCGTCCCTAGGTACGTTTTCACGGTTAGCTATGTTTATACATAAATAGTAGCTTGCTACTTCTAAGATATTCTTTTAAATTATATAGTTATTTACGTTACGTACGTACGCTGTACGCGGATTTTGTTCATAACTTCATGGTTTTTTTTTTCGCGGAACCATGATTCTTTTTCTGAAATAAAAGTAGCCTAAGTTACTCCTTATAACATTAGCTATCTGCTAGTGAAAGTCCCGCTAAAATCGGTCTAGCCGTTTCGGAGATTAGCCGGAACAAACACACAGACAGACAGACAAACAGACAAAAATTGTAAAAAATATTGTTTTGGTATGTGTACCGTGTATATATCCATATGCATTTAGTAAAAAGCGGTTATTTTAATATTACAAACAGACACTCCAATTTTATTTATCTGTATAGATTTTAAGTGCTTAATCAAACACAATGACATAAACATCAATTACAAGAAAATCGAGCTTTATCTCCAAAATTACTTTTATTAATATTATTATTGTTGAATAATAAAAGATTTAAGCTGTCATGGTCACTGGCATTATGATTTGAAACGGTGTGGTAAGGAGGTAGTGGGGTTTGCTAAATACTTAAATCAAAAATTTTACGGAATATACGTAAAATATTTTTTCATATACAGATGGGTATTTTGAATTACGATCCCTAAAATTTTTTTTTCTATAATATCTTTAAGAAATAATATGAGACGCGAACTTATTTTTGCAAATAATAATTAATGTTATGCCCATTATTTAGGAAGGCTATAGGCTCATATATCATATAATATAAAGACTATCTATTCCATACTAACCGTTAAAACGTACCTAGAGACGAACTCGAGCGAAGCGACGGTGAGCCGTTAGTAATATATAATGATTCTTTCACCATTAGGAAGCTATATTATGTCAAAGTAATGTGGGTTATATTTCAGTTTTCAGCCTGAAATTTATACTTTCGGTGCACCTGAGCAAAGCAAGGGTAGGTTACTACTTAAATTAAAAAAAACACAATCATTTAAGAATGATGAATGGAAGAATACTACTGTATACTTTTACCTAAGAACAAATCTGACTCGCCAAAGAGAGATTGCATGCGATATATTTCTTAAGTATTTAAATTTTGTTTTGACATAATATTTGGATTATCTCTGCATTAATTAAAAATTGATTTGTACGAATGTAACGCGCAATTTTTATTTGAAAGTTATATTTATAATAGCATATTGCTTTATTTGATCAAAACTTTATTACATTATTGTATAAATATGTAACCTGTTAAATAAAATCTTATTTAAATGAACATGATTAACTATTTTTTTTTGATTACACATACGACAAACTATATGATTTATTTTTAATAAAACTATCTTTTCGGATTATTTCGTGGATTTGTTTAGATTTTTTCCGTCCGTCGCAATGCAACATCTGTAGTCTTTAGTTACCTAAAGACTACAGTTGTAGTGTAGTGTGGCGACATAGGATCGCCGAAGCCACTACATTCTGAAGCCACTATATTTGGTTATTGCCCCAGGATGATTCGCAAAGTTATTGAAATTGCAAAACATCCAAACTTCAATAGGGAAGATGGCTGGGTACTACCATCATCGTGAGATCCTGTAATATATGTACATAATAAAATCTAACAACAAAAATAAACATGTACAAGATGTAGTTAATTCATACTGTGTAAATCGCAATAACAGTAATTCAGATTAATATTTTTTATCTATAAACGTAACAATAGTGTTGCTTAATATTTTAACTTTAAAAAATAACAATTTAAATTAATAATTTAACTTTTTTAGATTACATATAATACAATAATATTGTACATTCTTAGATTTACGCGAATATTTGACATTTTAAATAAAACTAAAACTTTTTGTAAAATAGTGGGTAGGCACTGTCTGTAACAAGTATTATATAACGCCTTTGAGATGTCTAACACCTTAGTCTCTCCCGTGACCATGGTTGCTCTAAAACATTCGAAACGTCGCGGCGGGAATAAAAAATTATAATAAATTCTCGACATAATTCGAAAAGATATTAATTTATTTTTAATATATAATATATATATACTCTTAATTTCCTACTCTTAATTTCTAAACAGGATCGAATCACATAGTTTTAAAAATTTATTCAATTAATTAGAATATTAAAAAAAGGACAACACAGCGTGCAACTGTAAAAGGTATATATTATGTAACCTCCTTGCTTCAATCAATAAAATAAGGAGAGTTATATGCAATAAAATGACAAAATTAAATCTGTTTGACCTGAAGCTTAATGTAAATTAATATTATTAGCCAAGTAGATGCCGATGTATATACTTCTACTATCAGTTCTGGGTAGCTAAGTACAAATGTATGTCAAGTAGGTTTACTTTTTATTTTTTTATTAATTTTATGTAGATATTCGTTCGTCCTTAGATTGACTCCCCACATAAACTTTTATCCCCATTTTCATCCTCTTAAAGGATGATTTCCGGGATAAGTATCCTATGTCCTTCCTAGGGTCTCAAACTATCTTCTTACTAAATTTCATCTAAATCGGTTCAGTAGATCCAGAGATTACCTCTTTACAATATTAGTATAGATATGTAATTTATTATTATTAAATATGTAAATTACATATTTGTTTTACCAGGAACTATTAGTATGTTACATTCTGCACAAAGCTTTACATTTTGTGGCATCTATTGTTGCGGGTTTACGTCCAATGTATACTTTTTCTAGGCACACTTTTGTTAGTGCGTATATTTTCCTCTATCATTACGACGAGTATCGTTCGCTTTCACTATTACCCATCAAGTGACGATGTGACAGCATAATTATGCGCATCGAACATAATCACGTCGCGTGCAGCTCTGCTAGTACTGCACAAAAAGAACGTTCGTGACCTCTGTCGACCTGCCGGATATATCGAAAGTGCTCATCATGGCGACGGATGATAGCCTGCGGCGATTTTCGTAATCCAATCTTTGTTATGTGACACATAATATTTCTAATTGTACATTCATACGAGCGGGCTTTCGTCTTATAATGCTTGAGTCTTTGAATGAAAGCTTTTTAAGCTTCTGTTATTATTATAGAAATATAACTTCACGGAAATTCATTAATAGGTTAATCTCATCACATTTTATTGCATAAATATATATTGTAAAGATTTCACTGCAATCACATCTCCTCAAAGTAACTAATCGATTACCATCGTAATGTCTCATCTCTAGGTTTTGTTAAAAAATAATTTCCAACACTGTTCTCCCTTGTCGAAACTTCATCTCTCATGCCTAATCAGATAATAGTCTTATGTGATAATTTAAGCTGCAAATTACCATTTAAAAAACCGCGATTTTTGCAATGATTATTTTGTAAGAATTTTTAAGATTTTTTTAATAATTTGTCTCATGAATTTAATTAATACTACATTATAATTAAACAAAGGTATGAATATAAATATTAAAATAAATCAACAATTAAATAAAATCTAAGCATTTTTAATGACACTAATAATACGGCAATTGTTTATTGAAAATGTAATGTAGGAATTTAATATAATAAACTGGGTTTTATTGATCAAATTACAATTAGCAAATACACAGTGCGCTATCGAAGGTGTATTGCAGAGCATAGAGGCGCAGTGGGCGAGGTTAAGCGATTGCTTAGATCCGCGTTCACCTCTCATTGTGTAACTGTACGGGAGGGGGGACCGTGAGAACCACCGAAAGTTGTGCCCAGCTTCCGCCGCTACGCCTGAATCGACTAACGATGCATCTCACACGCTTGCCATACACAACAATTGAGATGATAATTATCTTTAGCAACAGGAAATTATCTCTGTCACTTCCTAAAAATCTTACTGGTGAGGTATTTCGTTCAATTATAATGATTTTACGATGAATTGGAAACTGCGTGGATAATTTTTGGTTTTCGTATATATTATTAGTTCTCACATTAAATGGTTATTAAATAGCAAATATAATAAAGAGATAAACTAAACAAACTTTGGAAATGCATTATGCAGTATAATTATAGGACTTGATACATAAAAGATTTATGCATGATTCGTTCGTACCGTAGAGTAGCTAAAGCAGTGTTACGCTGAAAGCTTACAAAGAGCTTTGAAATTTATGATAAGTATTCATATCGTTTTGTAATTGTTTCAAAATGGTGCGTACTAGAGCATAGGAATAATTCATAAGCGTTGTTCCCAGCGGCAGCGATGTTGGTCTCTCGACAGTTGAATAGAGGTATGGTGGGCCGTTAGCGGGGAGCGGCGGGCGGCGGGCTCGAGGGCGGAGCACCTGAGCGCGCCCTGACCTGTGACCTGTGGTGAAAGGCGCGCAGGCACGGGCCGACGACACAACGTTGGCAAATGCGAATCGAGTTTTAATATTAATCAGTATCAGTAACTGTATTAAGAAAGTTATAGTAACTTAATTTTTTGAAAAATATTAAATAACTAACGACTCACGTTCGCTTCGCTCGCGTTCGTCCCTAGGTACGTTTTCACGGTTAGCTATGTTTATACATAAATAGTAGCTTGCTACTCCTAAAATATTGATTTAATTTAAATTATATAGCGATTTACCCTCGTTTTGCTCGGGTGCGTACGCCGTACGCGGATTTTGTTCACAATTTCATGGGTTTTAATTTTTTTTCGCGGAACCCTGATTCTTTTTCTAAAATAAAAGTAGCCTAAGTTACTCCTTATAACATCAGCTATCTGCCAGTGAAAATCCCGTTAAAATCGGTCCAGCCGTTTCGGAGATTAGCCAGAACAAACAGACAGACAGACAGACAAAAATTGTAAAAAATGTTGTTTTGGTATTTAGTAAAAAGCGGTTATTTTAATATTATAAACAGACACTCCAATTTTATTTATCTGTATAGATATACAAATATAAAATTCGCTGTTCTTAATTTGATAAAATTGTATTTCACTATTACATATAAGTATAAGTATAATAATATAAGTGTTTGATGATGGGTAATAATGCAACTTTCACTTACAGTTCATGTTAAATAAATCATAAGGCGCCAGTTACATGCGGAAATGAAGATAGATGACGCACGAAAAAGTTTATTATGATCTACTCAATATCACTTTAATGATACTCTGCTTGTGTTATTGAGTTTAAAATTAAACTTGTTCTTTTATAAGAGTTTTTTTTGTAGCTTTAATTAAAAACACAACTTTTTAATATCACATCGAATCGAAAATGTTCATTATTCGAAATCTTATAGATACATATTTTATTTATTATGGAGTATTTTCAAGCAATATTATTATAGTTTAAGACGGGACGTGAATTTAAAACCTATAATATTACAATTTTTTTATAACTCACTTTTACATTTTTGTTCTATGTTCAATGTATAGTAATATAATTAAATACAAATATGTATGTATTATTATAATAAGTAACTTGGTGAAATATGATTAAAATGAATTACTTAATGTAAAAACCAGAACTAATATGGGTGAGTTAAAATTATACTTATTAAGGTGACAGAAAAAAGATTACAAAGTAATTACTTACGTACCAATCTACCTTGCACAAACCAATCTATACTATAATATTATAAAGCTGAAGAGTTTGTTTGTTTGTTTGTTTGGTTGAACGCGCTAATCTTTAGAACTACTAATCCGATTTGAAAAATTCTTTTTGCATTATATAGCCCGTTAACTGAGGAAGGCTATAGGCTATATATTATCCCAGAAAAGTGTGCGGTTCCCGTAGGATAAATTTGTTTTTGTCTAGGGACGAACCCGAAGCGAAGCGAGAGTGAGTGGCTAGTAATAAAATACGCGTGTTCAGCGTGCTTTTCTATGTATGTTTAAATTTTTAAATTCAATACGATTATATCTATGATTTTGTTATTTTAAAATCGCTGTCTTTTGTTGAGCTTATGCACAAGGTACTTAATCCAAGCCAACAGTAAAAAATTTGTAGTCTACCTTTCTGTCTACATATGTGCACAAGTTATTTTGTGGATCATGAGACAACAATAGATTTTAGTTTTAGTAACGAATACTATGGCGTACATACAGACACATTTTTAGCAAATATTTTTAATAGGAAAAAAAAAGAGTTTCCGTGGAATAGAAGATAAACAAGAGACTAAACAATTTTACAGTTATTCTCGTAAAAAAAAAGGTTTGTTACTAATTTAACGCTGTAACACGCGAGTAGAACTACAGTATACCTCCAAGCTATCATATAGATGTACATATATATATATATATATATATATATATATATATATATATATATATATATATATATATATATATATATATATATATATATATATATATATATAATTATATCATAAATATATTTTGTAAATATTTATTTTCCTTAACTTGTAAAACAAAAGTCTTAATTTATTATTATTTCTGTATATTTTTCGATTCATTAAACAAGGTCTTTGCCTTTTATATTTCGTCAAAAATCATAATTTTTGATGTAGTATATAGTACAATAACTCGTACTTGAAAGCGTATTTTGACTGTGTATGTAGAATTTTAATGATGATTAGGAATGGATTGTAAAAGTAATTATCTACTTACGAGTCCTTGAAGTTTACTACTGTTTGAGGGTCTTATTGGCAAATGTCTATAGTATGCAAATAAAGATTTAAAGTGAGATATTTTTTTTAATAAATAAAAATATCAATAATGACATGATTTTTCCTTCTCTAATATGATGAATCTATAATGATTTGAATTGAGGTTTGTAAAACTAGAAAAATGAATTAGCATTTTTTTCAAAATCAATTTTGTTGTCTCTTTAATGTGTAAAGCTTAAGCTTAAATAAAATATTTTTTTTTATTTTTAAAATGCAACTACTAAGTAACCTTTTAGTCATTTATTTTTTATTCTTAAAGATCTTGAAATTTGTATATACACGTACTCGTACATATTATGCGCAATTATATGTAGTATTTTTGGAAAATAAAACTTTTTAGAATTAAGATTTTGAATAGAATATGTAATAGATCACACATATAAGAGAATAAAGTTTTTAACTCAATATTTTAAACCCATTACAATAACCTCATCAATACATTAACCAAAAATCTTCTTTTTAGTAAAATTTCGATGTCAGAGCTTATATCATTTAAATATTATGCAATGTGTAAGTTTATAAACGAACTTACACAAAGTAGGCAAAAACATATACTTATTTTGTAAAAAAATTGATAATAACAATTCATTATAGCCATGTAGTAACATAATCATTTAAAAAAAATATTATTATATAGATTATTTCATATATATACTTCTATACTAATATTATAAAGAAAAAAAATAGTATTTTTTTAAGTTTGTTTGTAATGGATAAACTAAAAATTCACTAAACCGATTTAAATGAAATTTATTATGAATATAGTTTGAGACCTTGAGAAGGATACAGAATAATTTTTATCCCAGAAATCATCTCTTAAGGAAATGTTACGCTGGTGTAGTGGCTAGTATATACGGCTGCACATCTGGAGGTCCTGGGTTTCGAGTCGGGCCGAGTTTAGTTATTTTATTTATAGTTTTTCTGTTTAGTAAGCCTAGAGTTGGGAAGTTGGCGGTGTTTCAACCCCGTACCTCGGAGAGCACGTAAAGCCGTCGGTCCTGCGTCTTAATTCTCACTGGTTGTGTCGAATAGTCGTCTCGCCGGAGTATTAGAGTGACAGGAATCTATTCCACACACAAGTGCACTCTCTAGAGTGCACTTGTGTCTGCGCGTACACTTGTCACTAGTTAATATTGAATTAAAGTGAATTAGCTACCATTTTTTCGGCATTGTGAATTGTTGCTTGTAAAACATCTGGCTCCAAATTAGCGATTTCTTCTTCAAGACTTGTAAGGTTTGTATTTCAAAAAGCCCCAAAAGGAAAAAGTCTGGCACCGTTAGATCTGGCAATCTGGACGGTCAGTTCAAATATCCAAAACGGGAGATCACTCGGCCCAGAAATTGGTGTCTTAAAAATCTCCATCGTTGCTCGAGCTGTGTGAGCAGTTACCCCGTCCTGCTGAAACCAATAATGCTTGAGACCGAATTCAGCAACTTGCAACAAAAAAATATGAAAGCAATATGAGGCCTGCCACTTCTTGCGACATCTGTAGTGTAGGACCCAGTTTGTCGAGGCGCTCAGCTAAACACTTAATTGTCCGTGCATATGGAACATTCCCGCTGCTTTAAAGTAACAGACCGAAAATTGATCAAATAAGCGGTAACAATAATTCCACGTTCTTCAGATGTGTATCGCTCCATGGCTTGTTGTCAATTAATTTTGTATCTCTCTAAATTCTACAACACAGATGTCAAAGCGCAATGGCATTTGACCGCATTTGCAAAAATTAAGGCACATTCACATTATGACATTACTTTTGCGCCATCCTGTATACGTACTAATATACAGTCTATCTATTCCATACCAACCGCTAAGTCGCTAGTTAAGGATAAAATTTAACTTTGACTATCATATCTATATGTTCGTTGTTGGTGTTTTCCAATGACTAATACCTAAGTGTATAATACGCTCTACTGCTCTGAAGTATCTACAGTAATTATTATAAACATTTTGACCGTCAAAAAGAAATTATTACAAACCAGTAAATATCAAGCAGCAATTGGGGACTTAACATAATATTTGTTAGTTTTCGCAGGTTTTTGCTTATTTTTTTTACATATAAAAATATTTTGAAATATGAACTTAAATAGAAATTGTACAATTATATCGGTTTAAAATAATTAATTAAGCGAACATGACTTCATTAAATGGAACTACATGGTTGATTGGTCACGCATTTACCACTAATTGTTCGGAAGTGACTTCTTGTGAGTATTCCTATGGCTACGCACATTTACGATTTACGCCTTTAATTGAAGATAACCCTGAGCGTTTATAGTTTTTTTTATTATTATAAGTGAAGTTGAATATTGATAGAAGTTAGAATATTAAGTAGTAAAATATTTCCCTTTTTAATAGAAATACTAGCAACTTAGCCTCGCTTCGCTTGGGTGCGTCTCTAGGTGTTAAATAGTAGCGTATGTACTTTAGGTCGTAATCTATTTCTATATAAAATTTCTTTCAAATCCGTTCAACTATTCATGCACATACACACAACAATCAGATTTAGTGAATATATGTTTTGTGATATATGTTTTTCTAATTGCATATTATGCCAAAAGACAATACACTTTTGATTTGGACCTATATTAAGCCGTAGGTAGGTAGGTAGGTAGCAAATTAACCTCGTTCAGAAATTATTATGTGATTTTTCAAGACCATATTATCGTCGTTCAGCTGATAACAGATAAAATTTCACTATTATAGCCTGTCTCTGGAGAGTATAACTAACGTTATATTTAAAACTAACATTAAGTATATATATTGCCGTATTTGACTTGTAATGATACTGTAGTTTTTACGTCTTCCAAGTTTATATATATATATACATATATTTCTCTCCTTGCAGCATTATTATAATGCATTTAAATAATAGCTACGTTAGTTCTATTTTAATAATGGATTAATCAATAATTACCACAGAAATTATACCTTCGGTCATGACCCCACTTGGGTCTTGTTTAGTACTTAAATGTCTGCACTCTCTAATACAGGTCTTTGTTCCGCAGGCTTATTAAGATAAGCCTATTTCACCCATGTATGGTAAAAGGAACATGAGGCTAGTTAAACATCTTGCCTGTCAAAATTATCGTGTAAGGTAAATTTAATTTTAATTTACATCATAGCTTTTATTTACAGATAATATAAAAGATATTATCATTCTGCGTACACGTTAAATACTGATAGATACATGTTTTGTGGTTACTAGAGGTTAAAGTTAATGTGCCATCACTATTATTATACGACCTTTCCTTTTAATAAATACATAAATGAATTATTTATTGTAACTTAGTGCTATCATAGCTTATTGCATATATGTTAATATTAAAGTATCTTACGTAATTTTAACTGTTGAATTGATTTATTGATATTTAGCACCTTTTTCCTTTTGTAAACTAATATTTTATTTGATTTAGAATATGAATTGATCAAACAACGCCTAGCAACATGGTAAGTTATATGGACGTTTTGTCCTAGCTCGTGGTTTATACATTCGTCGATATTAAAGACTACATACGATACATTATATTTTTTATATAAATAAGATACAGTATATTTTTATATAAATAAGAATAAATAATATCACAAAGAATAACGAAAATTTTGAAGAGGTTAAATTTTTTTCTAAGGCACATCTTAAATAATTCTACAGATTCATAATTAAATTATGAATTTTTTAAACTATATAATATATTTTAAACCAGCAAAAATTAACTGTGTTGTAATAATGCAGTAAATAAAGTACCATAAGATACATCTAATTTATATTCTTTGATTATATCTCACATGTTTGGATATACTTACAATAAGGCTTACTTCGGAATTTGTTAAAATAATAAGAACTATAATATATTTTAAGAACTCTTCATATATTTTTGATATATAATAATGAAGTAGACTTGTGCGGTGGTCCGTAACGCGCGAAGTGATTTTCTATTGTTGTTTTTATAAGAGTGAACCACGCAAGCCTCAGGCGGTTCTCAGCCGAAATCTACGCTTCACAGCTACTCAACGTAAACTGACGTTTCAAATTAAGTGTCTTACCGAAACTACAAATTTTATCACTTTAATTTTAAGGCAGCGTACTCATTCACCATTGATTTATCGCGATTTTGTCTTAGATTTAATATTTATCTAGCCACTCGATTAATTGAGGTCTGGGATACTTGTTGTAAGGCGTAGATACTATACTATTCTTCTTCACCAATTATCGAGTAAGCAATAAAAATAATTGTATACAATAATCTATTGAAATATTTTTACTGTTTTTAATTTCATTGAAAACAAAAAAAAAAACTTAAAAATTACATTCTATGCAAAATTAGTAGAGATTTTCATCATGTAAATAACATTTTATATACTAATACTTTATTGTATACTAGCAATTCGCTTCACTTGAGTACGATCCTACTAGCCTTTGAATACTCCAGATCATAATATACTATGTACTAAATTCCATCCAAATCCGTCAATTTAAGTCAAGAAGTCAAAAAAATACACACGCATATATAACAGATTACATTTATAAACCATTATAATACATATCATAGTAACATATAAATGTAATACCTAATAACTATATTGTTATAAAATTATATTTATTTGTGTTTTTAATATTTACTTTTATTTTAAAGACAAAATAATATTATGTAATTAGAGATAAAGATTTTTAATACTTCTCAAGTTAATACAAAAATGCGTCAAGACTGTCTATGAAAAACATGGTGCACATAATCATGCCTTAGTTCTATTGTACATTTATAGAAATAGATGTTATTATTTTAAAGAACATTGTAGCGTGCATTGTATCCATTACACGTAATAATTCTTTCGTCGTGCACTGCACCCAAAATAGGCATCTATTCTACCATGGATTTAGATAACTGATCTTTACAGCATAGATTGGTCTATTATACAAATGACTAGCAATACAAAATTTCGTAACGTTTGATTTGCATCTTAAATGATCATAATTTCATAACTTTGTTCCTGCAACATCCGGCCTATCTAAAGCGAATCTAATTCGAAGAAGTATTCAATGTCGTTGGAATTTAAGTACCCATGGTCTCATCGAAGCACAATAGAGTATTGCCCACGCTTTATCGTTAATTGCAAAAAATATGTTACGTAACATAACAGATCCGGTAAATGTTTCCTTTGAAAATAAAATTCTATTGCCGGATATATTTCTATTATGGATTTTAAATTAATTCTTAAATATTTCATTTAATATAATTTAGTAGATAATAGATAATATAGTATAATGTAATTCTTCGTATTTATCAAACTATTTACGTGGTTGTTGTATAGGGAAAAGTGGTTGGTATTTGATTCAAAGGAAATTGTTTAATATTCTTAAATGTAACTTAAAATATAATCATCTTTATATAAATGGCGTTTTTTAATAGCGGTTATAACTATTATATCATTTATTAAAGTGCTATATGAGAATATCTCGCACAGTATACCAATTAATAAACAGTTAAAATACGGTACAGGAATCAGGTCACGATGCAGTCACGCGAGAGTCAAATAATCTTAAGTTGCTAATCATTTTTAACATGAACATATTATGTCGATCAGGCTTAATAATTTTATAATGTCTAATTTCACTGAGTATAACTGAATTACAGTGGAATCCCGTTAAAAAGATGAATATAACATGTTACATTTACAATGTGCGATAAATAATATTACTTTCTTAGATTTACGCAAATATTTGACATTTAAAATAAAATCTTTTAGGATTTTTTCGTAGATTTAATAAGTTCTATAAGTAGGTTAGTAGTTATACTACATATACATACATGTCATTATTTACTTAAGTCCCGAGGCACTAAACTACGAGAGAACATAATATACTAAGCCGTGCTACAGTACTAACACTACACCACTGAGCCATGATGATCATTATTTACTAAATAGTCGTTATAATCAATGTAATAGTTTATGGAAGGAAACAAGGAGCTTTTATAAAATATACTAATTGACATATTTCAGTGTAGGTTTATCATTTACTGCTGGAATTTCTAAATAATATAAAGCTTGGAGTTACTTTAATTCAACCTAAATATATATATTCCATATTTATTGTATATAATATGTAATATAATTATTAATAATTCCTTTATCTTTTAAATATAAATCTTACATTGCTATTCACACAATAATATCTGACGGTAATATATTTTATTTTGGATTCCAGTTAAAAATGGGCCTTTTCAGGCTTTCAAATATTTTTAGATTCTTTTTCTTTATTTTAATAAATTCAGTATCTAATGTAAAATGAGTCAGTATCTAATAAAAATGATCTTTATAACATTTTTGATCTAGTAGTTCATTAAAGGCATATAAAGACTATAATATATAAAGACCCCATTGAATTGGATGTAAATACGTGCAGGTAAGATTCATAGAGCGCTGTAGCATCGTGTCTTGTTAGAAGAAACAAACAATGAGATGTTCCAAGTACAAATAACTAATGCAGAACAGTAAGAATTCCATAAAAGTAGAACGAATGACCTTTTGTTCTATTCTATTCAATAGTATTGCTATTTTTGAGTACAATTAATATCTAATTAAAATAAGTTATTTTAAAACTTTCATCATAGGTTGCTTTTATTAAAACGAAAGAGAAATCTGAATTCGCTCCGTAAAATATATGAACGTAAAAGAGCCCTTGGGGTCGGTCACAAGGAAGGAAGAATAACCGATACCGCTATATTTTAAATTGCAAATCAAGTAAATAAGCATTGCGATAAAAGTGTTTCATTTCACTATTATTGGCCTGTTATGATTAAACAATATCTCACAACTTCCAGGAAATAATCTTATTACGTTCCTTAAACCGTCTTAAAGCAAAAGCTTGGCATTTTAAAATTGTGATGCAATTATTTTAAACGCTGACATTGAAAAAGACAAGTTAAAATAATCCGAGAATTCCATGTGCCCTTCACTTTGCTGTTGCGCTGATGCATTGTGATGGCCAATGTATCTAGACCGTATGAATTTAAGTTGGCTACTTTAATCCGTTTTAAAGATGACTTAGTGTTCTCGCAACTAGATTATCATTCAACTTTCAACTGCACTCCCGTTTTATGTAATACTAGAGACTCTCCATAACTAGGAACGAACCCTCATTTTGCTCGGTTTCGTTCCTAGTTAAAAACAAAAACAAATCTATCCCATGGGAACCGTACATTTTACGGTTTTTTTTATGAGATTCAGTGACAAACGAGCAGACGGACCACCTGATGGAAAGCAGTACCTGTCGCCCATAACACCTACGGTTCATGCACTTAGGTTTTAAGTAACAAAAATGCAGAACCACAGGTGCGTTGTCACTGTGAGGACTAAGATGATATGCCTCTTGCCTGTAATTGCGCTGGCTACCTTATCCTTCAAACCGGAACACAACAATGCAATCATTGTTGCTTGGCGGCAGAAATAGATAAGGGGGTGGTACCCATCCAGTCGGACTCCTTAGGCTTGACAGAGTCCTACCACCGGTAATAAGTAAGTAAGTAGCCTATGTAGTAACCTATTCTAGACTATAATCTATCTCTGTGCCAAATTTCATTCAGATCCGTTCAGCCGTTCTGGCGTGAAAAAATAGGTCTAAACATACACCTTGTACTGTTAATAATATCCTACAACTTACAGAGTACTAACTAAAGTGTTATATGAATTCTATTTTATTTATAGATAAAAAAAAATCTAGAGGTACCTACACCTACACGTACGCATAAGTAAAGTAACTGTTAACTACTGATAACTTTTAAACGTTTTACTGATGAAAATTTGAAAATATTTTGCTCCGTTTTGAGTTCCGTACCCAAAGGGCAAAACGGGACCCTATTACTAAGACTTGTATGTCTGTCCGTCCAATTGTACGTCTGTCCGTGGTGACAACCAGGCTGTATCTCATGAACCGTGATAATTAGACAGTTGAAATTTTCATAGATAATGTATTTCTGTTGCCGCTATGACAACAAATAGTAAAAAACAGAATAAAATAAATATTTAAAGGGGCTCCTATACAGCAAATAAATATTTTTGCTCGTTTTTGCTCGATATTGATAACGGCAACAAGTGGACGCTTGAAATATTCACAAAATATTCAGTTATATATTCACTTTAAAAATAAATAATTAAATTAAAATAAAACAAATTTCTAAGGGGTTCCCATATACAACAGACATGATTTTTTGCCGTTTTTATAGATAATGGTACAGAACCCTTCGCGCGCGAGTTCGACTTGCAATTGGCCGGTTTTTAAACTAGCTATTCTTAAGTTTAACTTTCAAATAACTAATTACATATAATGAAATTCGGGTAAGTGCGAGTTTTACTCGCACACCTAGGGTTTCCGTAGCATGAAACATTAAAATAACTTAGTACATTAATCGCAAAAAGAAAATATTTCTTTTTGTGTACAAAGTATAAATTTACGGTTTTTGTGTTATTTTTTCCCTTTACTTGTGCAATAAAACATTGTTTCTTACCAAATTTCATGATTCTAGGTCAACGGAACCCTATGGGTTTTGATCCCCTTGCGAGTATCAAAATTTGCGGCATAAACAGCCGTATCTTTTGGTTGCGTAGACTCAGAAATTTGATAATTTTACAGTGCCAAGTGACTGCAGACTTAAATATTCATTTCAATTTGATACCCTTATTCTTTCCTGATTCATTCAAAATGATTTTAGTAAAACCTTGTTATCTGTCAACACAACCCAACTTCTAGCAAATGGAATCTAATGTATTTGTGATGATAACTTACTATTCTTCTTTATATTAAACGATAAGGAAAATAATAAATTTCTGGCTATGTTTAAACTGGAAAGAATAAAATAGTGCTATTTGATGTAATTTATGACACCTATTTTTAGCGCCATTAAAGATTTAACCCTTTTGTCTCCTGAAAAAGAAACCGTTGACTTAAAAATGTTTAACAAGCGAAGTCGAGGCGCGTCACTTGTGTAAAATATAACAACATAGTTTAAAGTTATTATTGCAATAGCTATTTTCATCTATACTATATTGATTGAATCTGTGCTTAGCAATCCAATGTCCGTATCTGCGACACCTTGTTGATAAATGATGACATCTGCCTATGTGTAGGTACGAGTAATAGGTTTCAAATAAAGTACCTTGTTTCTCAGTGCGCGAGCGAGGGACGACAAGACTACATTGTTTACAACCTGTAATTTAAATAGGAACATGCGAGATGATAAATATACAAATAGATATTTAAACGAAATAACGTCATGTACATTAAGTAACAGTATTTTTTAATTGGAAAGGAATTTGTATCAATTTTCAGTTGTTAATGATATTTGTTAGCCTCAAGAAATGATTTTATTATGTGACTATTAGTAAGTATCTTTTATTTCTTTCTTCATGCCGCTTTTATTTGTATACAAAATACACCAATATTATTTCAAAGGAAGCAGTTTGCTAAATACAGAAAGGAAATCACTTTCAGTCAATTTTTGAGTGCTACAAAGATTAGTCCGGGATCTCTGGTCTATTTTTACAATTGATTAGTATTAAACTAAAAAGCTAGCAAGTAGGACATATATTTATTCGAATAATTTAGATAATTATCTTAAGATTTAACAAAAAAAAAACCCACAGTTAGTAATAAATTTTTGTGAATCGTCAAATCGACATATTTTATCCCTGCTACCCCTGTTAGCTACCACAATCGAGAATTTTTGTAAAAAGCGTCTCACCAAAATGAAGAAGAAGGAAAATCAGTATATTTTTATTATTATCAAAGATTTCAACTTTAAACAGTTGTTGATTGTTGGATTGACCTGAAATTATTTATTACTACATATTATTACCTATGTAATATTCTAAAAATACAGAATATGTAAAAAGACCTTGTAATATACTACTTTTTCTTTAAAAAACAAACAATCCAATTGTTTTTTATAATCAAACTGAATGACTTTTATTGATCAACGCTTTTTTATTAATGTCATAAAAATTAATTAATCTTTATATTTACATATATTCAAAGTCATTTGTTTGTTATAGTACAGAAAATACATTCTGCCGTCATAATTAAGAATGCAGTACTTGCAAAATCGCGGTTTCGAGAAAAACGCGAAAAACATATTTTTAGACATCTGAGCAAGATGATCATATTTTATAGCCATAAAAATATATCAAAAAATTCAGAAAAAAATCAAGCTTTTGAATCATAATTTTATTTTATCTCATTTATCAATCTATCCAATTATAATGCGTATTACTGCGTTTAAGTTTAGTATCAAGTCTTGCGAGAATCAGAGGATACTAAAACTAAATGCAGCAGTTGCGTATATTACTGCATTATAGTCTAGCACATGTCGATTACTGCGCTATTGGTTAGTATTAATTTACATTTTTTATGCTTGGGACTAAGTGCAAATGGTCTTAAATTATTATCCTCTCATACAGTTTTAAAGTCCAATTCCTAAGTGTTTGCTATTAGGTCGACGAAAATCTACTATATGTTCTGCATTATTATATGCAGTATCAGGGTGAAATAAAAATAAACATCTGTCTTTATGATTATCTAAAGAAATACAAATCAAAATCACAATATTCAGTCAGACTGATAATAATGAACATTAATTAAGTAGGAACAATATTCGCGTTATCTACGAAACTATTAGCGTCTTCTTAATTTATAACTTAATTCAGACTGCTTCAATATATTTCTAATATATTCAGTCTTTATTTTATTGACAAAACTTATGAGGAAAAACTTGGGTAAGTACATACGTAAACAACAAATGAACATGGTATTTAATCAGGTATTTCTCAGGTACACCGATACTTATGGGCAATAGTAATTCCTCTTGGACTAAATTATATTTTTCTTTTTTCTACACTTTACATTGAATCATATAAAACAAGTAAGTACGTAGCATCAAAATGAGGTAATCAGTAACACTTAATAACAAAATATATTATTCGTTTATCTTGAAATAGACTGCACTATTTCATGAGACCTATCCTATTTAATGAGATAACATAGTACTATTTACTTAACACATTTGAATAAGTCACATCATTACACACAGCCTTC
Source organism: Argynnis bischoffii washingtonia (assembly GCA_033884665.1). Classification (NCBI taxonomy): domain Eukaryota; kingdom Metazoa; phylum Arthropoda; class Insecta; order Lepidoptera; family Nymphalidae; genus Argynnis; species Argynnis bischoffii. The sequence continues at coordinate 7,432,442 of CM066609.1, forward strand.
TTTCTTCTTTCTTAATCTAAAAACCTATCATTTAAATTAAATTCTTAAAACGGTGAAAATATTAGACAGAAAACATGAAAACAAACAAAATCTAATATTATAAACAAAAAAACAATCAACAGAAACAATAAATCCTATCAAAACAAAATAGTAAAAAAAATATTTATTCTTCAGGCTCTCTAACTTCAATGAGATCTACCGAGTCATCGTTCACAGGCTTTGGCAAAATGTCAGTCTGTTTTCAGCTATTATGTCACCTAGTTTTTTAGTATACCAGTCTTTCTCTCCTGAGTTATTCCTCGCGGCTTCTGATTTCTTACTGCTTCAGGTATTGATGATTGTTTCATTAATTTACTTTTCAGAAAATCAATTCCTATCATATCGCCATCATGGGCTGTTTTAACATACATATAGTTTCATACTATTTCTTTGTACCTCGACACAAACAATATCTTTTAAGTAGGTTCTTCCTTCAATCTTTTTTTAATTTATATTGTGAAGAGTGAGTGATCTTTGTATTTATAAAAATCTGAAATTTCCATGGGTTTTACATTCACTTTTCCTGAATTTGCTAGCTGCAGGCAATCAAAAAAGTCAGAAAAATCATATACTTTCTTTCCTTTTTGAAGCTGGTTTTCGATTTGATGTTGAAAATTGTCTGTAGACATAAATGTGTGGCCTGGTTCGAAATATTTATTTATGATTTTTGTAGCATCGATTATGTAGGCTATATATAGAGTACTGCGTTTTGATTTACTACTAGTCTATTGATTCTAAAAGAAAATGCTGCAATAGTGGCAATTACTGCACTTAGCTCTAGGGTATTCTTGCTAGTACTGCATTCTTTTTTAGCACATGTTTAATGCTGCATTTCTTCTTAGTATTGAAACTATTTTCATGCAAGTACTGCGAAAATCGTTAGTTAGAAAACATACTTCTAGTGAAAATTTTTATAAAAATATTTTTTTTCCATGTAGATGAACCCTTTGGAATGCCATTTCCAGTAAAAAGTGAAAATCCCAAAAATGTCGATTACTGCATTTTTTATTATCAAGGCAGCATTGTTGATTGTAATTTTATAATAAAGATTGTCTGAAAATTTCATCACAATCGCTTCAGCCGTTTTGGATTCTATAGGGAAGATACATACATACACACTTGGATTATTATATATATGTATATATATATATATATATATATATATATATATATATATATATATATATATATATATATATATTAGATGTAGAACCGTATATTATGATATCTTATTTAAATATATTTTATTCATTCGACATTTGAATAATTTCAGTTGGCTTCCGGTATGAATTATTATGTAGGTAATTCGTATAATTGATTTGCATACGTTTGGGCCGAACCCAGTGATGTAAATAGATCCACGCTTACGGAAGTAGCGGTAGGATCTACGCAAGAGAAGTAGAGGCCAGTGCCTTAATTTATTACTCTGCATATAAATAGGAAGGTACTGCCGCCTTCTAGATTCGTTCGTTATTCAATGTATTATATTATCGATGAGTTTTTAGTGCTAGATAACTAACATGACAGCTAAATGCAACAGTACTCACTACTCACCTTGGTGCATAATGAATGTGTAACAGATGAATAACGATCTTAGTTGAAATGTGGGCAGACACGTTGACATTTACTTATCTCGCTGTATGACGCTACCATTATAAACAATTAGTGGGTGAAAGTATTTTTGGCTGTGATTCTTAGCTTATAAAACGGGCGACTTTAGACCTAGACGCATAAAAACTGATTAGGATTAGACCAATAAAACGGCTTAGCAATCTTGATGTTACCGCTTGACTGATCAACTAGATATTACAAATTAAATGCCAGATTCCCAGTATACTAAGTTCATAGACACATATAGCTACAACTTGCACGAATAACACTTATTATTTAACCTTATTTAATCCTATTACAAGCTGCCTCGTGAGTGGCATTTCAGTTTTATAAGTATTAATGCATCCGGTAATTAAAATTGGACGCCTTATCGTATTTTATTTACAGAAAATATTTTTAGACGTGTTCCATTTTGAACCGTTTCCTCATAGTTTAGTTGTCCTGGTATGTTCAATTATTCTTATTTTTAGGTGCTTGCTTTTACTAATTACTCGATGGGATAGAATAGGTCACCGACATTTGGTTTAGTGGGTGAGGCTTTGGTAATAGATGAGTGGTTTGATTATAGTAGATAAAACATCGCAGCGGCGAGCTCGGAGGTGGCGTCTGGAGGTGAGAAACGTGGTAACAGGGCGTGAGATAGAACGGCCGATACCGTCCGCGGCTCGTCGCGCCGCCCCGCGCCCTCTCGCCGCGCCATTCCTAGCGAAACTTCACTTTTGACTAATATTCTCTTAATATAAATAGATGGTGTTCTTTAATAATTATGATATTTTTGAATGTTTTAATATAATCGACGATAGTTATGGCTTTTCAAGTTTATTAAGTAATTTTGTGTAGAGAGAGAAAAATCTTTAGAAAGTTTTGGAAGAAAGAAACAACATAACTTAAAAAAAAGAAATGATAATTACTTAGTATTAATTTAATAACTATGTTTTTGAAAATAACAAGTGCATGCTGTACGGATTTTCGAATCGACACCTCCTAGTAATTAAACCTTGTCACGCAAAGTGAGAACAGACAAATAAAATTTAATCGATTTACGGTACAGGTTTGCACAAGAGCTGCCTCGTTTACTGTCGCCCTCAGCGATTGAACCTCAACAACAATGTCAGGTAACAAACTACAGTACGGTTGATCTCTTTGCGGGATTTTATTAAAAAAGCTTATTATCATCGATTGATCAAATTATAATTATGTTTTTTATTCCATTCAAACTTAGCATTCATCAGAAATGATATTATAAAATCAGAAATGCTGTTATAAAACAAAATTCTATGTAAGCTATTACAGCGTAACAGCTTAGATATATATGTACATACATATGTATGTACTAGCAGTGGTCAATAGTAGTGGTTGAAAATGGAAAATGCTTGAAATAATAATTATAAGTCAAGTCTTTCTTAGAAAGTAATAAGCTGTATCTACGCTGTTTTTTTTGAAAATCAGAAGTATTTTTTTTTATATTCTTCACTAGCAGTGCTAAAACTATAAAAAAATACATTAAAAAGGAAGTTTTCATACAAACTTTCATCCCATGTTTTATCCGTATCCGTATTTATTTAATTATATTGAAGAGCATTAAAACTAAGTTTCAAGGAATACTGGTCATAAATATTTTTTTAGGTTGTATTATAACGTATTTTGCGTGGAAATGAGATAATCTCTCACGGTAAAAGCCTATGTCACTCTCCAACCCTCCAACTATCTCCACACAAAAAATCACGCATATCCGTCACTCCTTTCGACGTGAAAGAAGGACAAACAAACAAACACACTTTCACATTTATAATATAGTATGGATATGGATTTTGGCGACGTAGAATAATTACTGACTCGAGTCGCTCACGTGGTAACACTGAGATGACAGCAGTACGCTTCGTATCTGATATTTTTGAACGAAGACCGAAATCATATTTAATTATTTTTACTAAAATCAATAGGAAGCAATTTATTGACAAGTGTAATTGGTGAGAGGATATTTAAAAAGGATTTTTTTGCATTCAATAAATAAAAAAAATTACATTTAAAATCGATCGGTCAATTGGTTGTTTTTAAGTATAATAAGTTAATGAATTCTTACATGTATTTGGAAAAGAGCTGATATAACTTTTGAACGGCTAAAAACATTATGTTTAAATATAGCTAAAAGCACCCCAATTATACAAGGTTCTAAATAAAATAAATCAGCTATTAAATCGGTCCATCTTTTTGGGAGACAGACACACAGACAGATAGACAAACAAGCAATAGACAATAAAGGCGGCAAGTTTTAATACTGCGTTGAAAATGTTTAAAAGTTACTTTATTAAAGTCATTTTCACCACCATCATCGTCAAAACATACTGGCTACACGTCTGCGTAGCCATTCTAAGTACCTCTACTGCGTTATACCTATTCATAAATAGCAAAAACACACCAATCTATATTTAAAGTGGAGTATGTACATGAGAGTGTTATAATGATTACACCTTATGAAGATTATCAATGGGGGCTACCGCACTTGAATTCATCGCCAGAGAGCGCTAGTGTATGTAAAGTGAGGTCTTTAGAAATGTCAAATGGTACTGAACGTTTACTCTTTACGAGATTTTTATAATATTCATGATTATTGTAAAGATTGTGCCATTCCTGATTAATTATGGCAGATACGGTACGACATAAAATAAAAATGAGGGTCTGTGGACCCACGGTCGGAACAAAGTTCCTTTTGCTTTTGGGTAGACGTTTGCTCTACAGTCATTATAATTTATATAATAAAATATCAAGTTGATAGAGTGCAATTAAAAAATTTGTGATAAAATATATTTATTATGTATAAAATAAATAATGATAAATTAAACACTGAATGATATGGGATAATTAAGTTAATTTAACAAATAAAAATTTAAAAACTGTATAAATCTTATTTTATTTTATTTTCTAATTATAGAAATAAAAATTAACTATTTACTATAAAATATAAATATAAGTTAAAAAAAACCGAAGAGAAGAAAGCCATCGAGTTTTTTCGGTGCGCGAAAGAGCTCTGTGCGGCGATATATAAAGTTCATACACGGCTGTAACTATACCAAGAAGTGTCGAAAAAAGTCTTATTACACTTTTTTCGGCCTCCCTCCCATCCGCTTAGAGCGTGTAACGCGCGGTAAAGAACTCGTTCCAATAAATTTTATTGGTTTAAAAAAGAGTTAAGAAAAAGTTAATATTTTATTTATTTGGTTATGATTAATTATTTAAAATCCTGATAGAACTGCTTTCACACTAACAATTATAATTATTATTATATTAAAATTGGCCCTGTCGTGCTTACAAATACTTTTCAGCGAAGGCGATAGGACCTCACTCGCCAGTGGCGCCAACTGGTGCCACCAGAGACAATAGTCCTCATAGCGCAAGTCACTCAAACACTGGTTCATACTAGTATATTCATAATGTCGAAATGCTTTTTTTCCACGAAATGAACCGTTATTAAAGCCTTACTAAATGTTACATTTCTTGACATAGCGAGAAAACAAAATAATATAAAGGCAATAAAATTATCAATTTTTCAATAAAAACGTGGCAAGTGTCACTTTTCACTGACTCTTATAATTTAATTGTTATAAGAAAAAAAGAATACGAAATATACCATATTTTGGATAGTGAAGACTAATAAAAATGTCTAAAGTACCTTTTAATTTTTACATTTAAATAAAGCCACTAATAAATATTTCACTTTTATATTATTATATTTTTAATTATATTTACAACTATCGGTATATCTCTAACTGTACAAATGTAGAGCTAGGTAAAATAGGTTTAATATACACATCTTCGGTTCATAAAGCATTAAATCCTACAGATATAGATTTTGTGAAAAGTAATGCTTCAACGAGAAAGCATAATTATAGAGGGTAAGTAAAATAATAATATATTAAATCAGCATGCTTCGACATATGAGGACTTTGATAATATCCATAAGAAATTGTAAACTGATTTCAAGGTGTGATTTTGGAGTGAATTCACGGCTGATTATGGAGGCGGCCCCCTGTCATTACCTTGTCGGAGCTTTGGTAGCTAAAAAGCCCCATATATACTTGAACCAATTAAAATACCGTTATATATAATTAATTGTTATAAATAAATGGACATTGATGATATATGACACCAAAAGCAAAATGAATCATACGATTTATTGAGCACAGTTTTATGAGGAGGAGGAGTTTAATTCAGAGTCCAATAACGCGAATGTTGTGAAAGAGAAATTGAATAAAAATTTAATGACCTGTAAAATTAATTCAAAAGGTTAAAATTTAATATTTTTTAAATAACTTTAATTTACGTTAATTTATGAAGTAATTGAAATCAATTATAAAAATTAAGTACAAAATTAAAATTTTGATTTGTTTACCATAAATGCATTACATGATATATATGAGAATAATACCGAATTTTATTCCGTGGATAAATTCTTAAAAAAAACCTTATCGAGCTATGTTGAAACTGCTGTATCTCACTTAAAATATGTGACGAAACTGCCAAATCCATTTTACTAATTAAATATAGTAACATTCTTAGCACTTCTTAAAAAATATAACGCCTCTTCTTATCGCCTCTACTTCCAGTTACCAGACAGGAAAGCTGGTTCAATTTTCGCCCAAAGAGTCGGCATTGCCATTCAGCGGGGGAATACGGCTTTTCTTGCCACTCTTCCACTCGGAAATGACTTGTATAGTTATAACTAAGTGTACATTTGTTTTGTATATATAATTAAGTATATTTGTAATTTTCCTTATTGTATATTAATAAATAAAATATAAAGGTGTACATCCCTTCATAAAGGCTCATTACACAATTGTTTAATACTAATTCAAAAGATGACGTATCGCAAAGTTCAATTTTAAAGATACAATATTAACAAATCACGCCAGGTAGTTAGCGCAGCTATTTTACAAGTCGCATAAACTGCGTAAATGTCAATCGATGTTATTTACGTGAAATTGCATGTCACACAGGTCGCATATAATTACGTATGGCACCTTGGCGCGAGAGGTCAAAAAGAAATTCACTTAAAACTGTAACACGCCCTTTACAACTTACGTTGCGAATTTTTAAAGTCGGGTCATTTTCGAAAACCAGTGTCCGAAAGTGAAACTACCCGAGCATTTATTACCAAGTAAAATATGTAGATTGCCAACAAGATAATAATGATATGTGCTCGTGGTAATGAAATTTCCCGCAGCGCTGTCAAATGGTGCCAAAGTAATTTGCGTTGCTTGTGTCTGGCAACGAGTGGCCCAAGGGCCGCTTTCGAGCTTACGCAAACTGTAATGAGACTTTTGTCAACTTTATTCCGATTCTTCCGGAGTCTATATAATAAATTAGTCTAGTTACTACAGTCTTGTGTTTTATTATTTATTTACTGATGAAATTACTACGCAGTCGAAAATAGAATTTTTCTGTTCACATATCTCTCATAATCATCCTCCCCGAATGATTTCTACGAATGCCGGTCTTGTGCTATCCACATCCAGTAAGTTCCACCGACTTTAATCAAGTCTTAAGTCCACTTTATGGAAGGCCTGTCCAGTGTCCACGCTTCGCTTTCTGGTACGTGGTCGCTTTTTGACCATCCGTTCTGCGAGCAATGTGCCTTTCCCACTGTCACTTAAGAGGATTGTGAAGTGTCGATACGCAGCGCGAGTAGGTTTTTAAAAAAAACGCTATCTGTTTCATACCGTTCGCTTTGCCAACCCGTATGGTGTGATAGAGAGAGTTGCAAATCTTAGAGGCAATTACCTACATTTCCTGTTTGAAATATTGTTTCGAGCGATAACGTTTTCACCCCCCTAAACATTTACGAAATGAGACAATTTTGGTCTTTTTAAATTCAGTACACCTTAATCTAGGTCTGTGCATTTTTCTTTTTTTGTAATTCAGTTTAGTTCAATTTAAAAAAAAACGCTCAAAGGTCAAAGGTCAAATTATAAGTAAGTAAGTATTAATATAGTAAGTAGGTGAGTATTAATTTGAGACAATATTTTTAATAAAGCTTAGTTTACAAATTTTGTTAACATTTATATTAGGATAAGTCCGGGAGAGATGCCTACTAAATTTAAAAATTAAATTAATTAATTTTGCGTGATCCGGAACGCATCCATAATAGCGCAATCGAAAGTTAATGTCAGTGTGGAAGTTTTTACACAAATATATTTTACTTTTATTTAATATTTTGGTGTTAATTTGCATAATAAGGTAATTGTAGTTAATATATACGTTAGAATCTAATCTTAGAGATAGTTTGCAGTAATTTTTTTTCCTAAATTCTTCAGTTAAATAGTTTTAAATTGTTTCATAATCTAACATTGTGATCTTGTTTTGTTTTAACAATTCACTATTTTGTATTGTAAATGCTTTAGGGTGTATTCAGAGTCGATAGGCATCTCTTGAAGTGGTTTCATGAAGACTACAGTGAAGTTTCAGCGGAATGCTTAAAGTGTAACGTCTGATTATGCATTAATTACTTGTGGGCATCTAACCCTGATATCTATAGGCAACTAACCCACATGTCTAGGTGAGATGCCTATTTTCTATTATTTTTAAAAATCATTTCTTCATTTAAATAAATCTAAGAAAGTATTAAATCATTTTTTTAATATAGAATATATTGCACAATAGTTCTAAATTTAATCTGACATAAAACTATGTAGTATCTTATACATATAATTAATATTGATCTTTTTTTAAAACTATAGGCAAGTCTCCCTGACTTACCATATATATGTATTATATGAAAAGTTACTCAATGAAACTTTATTTCAGGCAATAAATGATATAAAAGAAAAAGTAAATAAAAACATTCGTACCATTTACGTAATTAAATTGGAAGATTGTTATAGGCTATAATGCAGCGAATTCACGAAAGAGCCATATGACCACCATGCGAGCTGTATTTGGGCGATCTCCTTATATTTGTTAAATCAACACAACCCTATAATTTTGATCGATATCTTTATTGACGGCTCAAATTTATTGATCATTTCTTTTCAAAAGTGAGAATGATACAGCGACTGCGATCGCTGCGATGTGTTGCCGCAAGAGTCGAGGCCTTTATGCGTACTGTGAATATTGCTATTGGTTTCGTTTTTGAATAGCCTCTTTATATCAGATTGACCTACTTTAATTTGGAGAAATTGATACTCTTACAACATAATATTTTAACCAGATCGGCCTTAAACAGTCAGAACAAAATAAAAAGTATACAAGAAATATATTTACATCTTCACAGTACTCTCTACGATGGACAGAGGATTTATTAATAAAATTTATTGACTGCTTTTAAGGGATATATTACACTCATTTAAATTTTTAGCAAATATAAATAAATGGCAACGGTAACTTCTATAGGCTTACAGATGTCTAGTCGTTGTAGAATCCTGCATGCAGGTGGTGCCGTAATGTTCATCGGAACGGTTTGCGATATGCCACGCGTTGTCTCTTGTTCGCTAAACGACACAGACACAGGCCGTATTTCATCGCTGCGCTTATCTTCAGCATGTTCCCTTGCTGACGATGATTTATTCCCTATTTTAACAACTTGCAAAAGGTAATTTTAGATGTCGGTAATTGTTATAATGAATAATTACTACTTGTAAAGTCGTCAACAGCAGGTTTTCGAACACTGTAGTAATTGCTTATACTCATTTTGTCGGCTCTTTAATAAAACAAGTGCTGTTAGTTCCACTTTTTAAAAATAAAATATAATAAAATTGTATTCTAATTACAATATAATACTAATATTTAATTTTTAAGTGCAACAAAGTATAGTATGTAATAAGTAGTACATTTGTATTCAGCCCTTTTTAACGTCCCACTGCTGGGCACGGGCCTCCCTTCAAGACGAGAGGAATCAGGCCATAGTCCACCACGCTGGCCAAGTGCGGATTGGCGGACTTCACATGTCTTTCGAAAACTTGCTAGGTTCTCTCAGACATGCAGGTTTCCTCACGATGTTTTCCTTCACCGTAAGGCAAGTGATAATCAAGTTAGAAAATGATTCGCACATGAAAATAACAGAGGTGCGAGACCCGGGATTGGAACCCGCTTCACTCGGTTTCCCAAGCGAGCGCGTTGCCACTGGGCTACCACTGCCTTAGTAGTACATTTATCTATATTAATTTTACAATTTTTAATTTAAGTATATTTATTATATTGTATTAATTCGTCTTCGCCTGGCTTTCAGAACACTTGCCAAAAACTCATAAAACGTATACGTTTTATGAGTATTTTTACAAAAAAAAATATATATATATATATATCGTTTTTAATATTAATAAGACAACTAAATATATTGACTAATCCTTAAATATTACGATCATTATTATTATACTTTATCAAATAATGTTAGGTAATATAAAAGTTATTTAAGTAAATGTAATATGAATAAATAGATCATTATTTTCATGTAATACATAAAACTACAATGAAAAATTGTTCTTCTTATTTTCAAGATACGAGACCGGGAACTATTGGACTAAAGTCACCGGTCTGATGACGATACCGAGAGGTTGTTTAGAATCACTAGTCATATTAAGTTAATAATTGTTATTTATCTGTTTTATAGCAAAATAAGCCTTCTTCAAAGTTACAAAACTAAATAAACTAAATTTGCAAAACTGTAAATATTTCCTAAAATACTGCATAAAGTGACTGGCCCTTTTAGATAGTACACAATTAATTAATCATTTAATTTTTCGTGGAACCCTGATTCTTTTTCTAAAATAAAAGTAGCCTAAGTTACTCCTTATAATAGCAGCTATCTGCCAGTGAAAGTCCCGTCAAAATCGGTCTAGCCGTTTCGGAGATTAGCCGGAACAAACAGACAGACAGACAGACAGACAGACAGACAGACAAAAATTGTAAAAAATGTTGTTTTGGTATATGTACCGTGTATACATCCATATGCATTTAGTAAAAAGCGGATTTTTTAATGTTACAAACAGACACTCCAATTTTATTTATCTGTATAGATAGATTCGTAATAATTTATATTGATCTAATATCAATATAAATTATTAGAGAGATCTTAAAATATATTAGTCGTAGATCACTGCATCATTCCCATAATGCAAATATATATCATTGTTAAAAATAAAAGGTCGATAAAGCATTAAGCTTATGCAAAATAGAAAGTAGCTAACCTAAATATATTGTCGATTTTAATAAAAAATCAGCACGTATATAATATAAAGTTACAATAATCTATACTTATTTTGCTCGTATATACATAGTAGTTGCGTACCACGTACCGTTCGATGCCGTTAAATAAAAAATACACGTACTTTAGCTTAAGTGCCTTTTATTATTTGTCCAAAATAAGTTCACCAAAGAGCTGCTCTGGAGGAAACGAATGAAACAAAAACGTCAGATAAATTATGAACGTGATCGATGATAAAAATGTTGGTTCGTAAGTCGTAGAAAGTGTCTCGACCTCCGAGCTTTCGTTAAATCGCCGACACGCAGGTCAGCCAGCTTCAGCGTACATAAATATGTCGACAGCTCGCCCCTGGTACCACTTTGTTTGTTAATATACTGCCAATTATAATCAAACCGTACTTGCCACTGTCAGACGTCAACTTCTTAATCCATACATGGATTGCATTTCTTTAGTCACTTTTGTTTTCGAGTGCAACGTGTCCGCGCTTACATTTTCATTTTAATAGTACGTTTTAAGTTTGGATGTACATTAACAATATTGTTGTTTTAATTAGTTATAATAGAGATGGTTTGAAAAAGTTCATCAGATTTATCTCAATTTGGTAGACAGTATTATCTTAATGACATATTCAGTTATTACGATATTTGTCTTTTTAATAGTACTTAACACCTAAAGTAGATTGCGAAACATTTCAAATCGGAATATAGTTCCCACGCTGCGCGCACGGCATAGCGGGGCGCTGTCGTCCATCAACATCATTATCTATTAAAAATATCACGTTATATTGTTCGCTTTCTGAATAAAGCAACTTTTTGACGACTACAACTTGCTATCGGTGTTTCATCTTTAAACACCAATAAATCACTTCTACAATAATTATGAAACAACTCTCCCTCTCTCATCCTAAATATGCAAAGTAAGAAACGTTTGTTTGATAAATGTTTCGATTGGGCCGGTATTGTTGTCGAAATTGTTGTATGCTTCATCTTCTTATGTTGAAAGTTTTTAATCTTATGAAATTTAATAATAATATTACATACCATGATTTGTATTATTTTATTCCATTTTACCCGCTTTTATTCAGAAAACAATAATATTTATGTAGATATTAAATAAGTTACAGTTGTGACACGATACAAACGAGAAATTTAAATTTATGATGGAACAAGTTTCTGTCTGCGGCTCCACTCACCTATTTTATTTATATATTAGTAATTCCGTAGGTACCGTGAATAAAATGGAAAAAATGTCTATGAAAGCTCGCATTAGAAATCCGTGTCGAACGATGTAATTGATATGAATGGGTAGGGAACACTTAAACTTCCGCATATTAATATCCAATTAGTCAATTCTTTTTTTTTATGAGATTCAGTGACAAACGAGCAGACAGACCACCTGTTCTCTATCCATATATACTCGTTTTATTGTGCGCCGCTAGTTCAAAAAAAAAAACAAATAAAAATTGTGGAAGATTGCTTCATAGTATGGTACCTGGGCAACTGAGCTTCGCTCGGAGTTCTTTTTTGGATAAAAAAACTAAAAGCTTGAATAAATACAAAAAAAAAAAACAAAATTAAAAACTTTGTATCCGACCGGGATTCGAGCCCAGATACGAATGAATATCAATGTTGAGCCTTGGCCGCTTGACAACGATGCTTATGTCAGAGCGTAAGAAATTAGCGAGCATATTTTGCGTGGAATAATGCGAAAGAAAACCGCATGAAAACTCGAAAACACGCGTTTTTAACATAATACTTATCTAGATCGATTTTTTTGCCCACGAAAACCCCCACATACCAAATTTCAGCAAAATCGTTAGAGCCGTTTCCGAGATCTCCGGTATAAATAAATAAATACACAAGTATTGCTCGTTTAAATATATTAGATATCTCCTTTACTTTGACTGGCAGTTAGATATTAGCACTATCAAACAATACAAAAAAAAAACAACTATCTCAGCTTTTAAACGTTTAAACATAAAATATATATAATATATCTACTAATCATCTGAAATAAAAAAATATTTACTATTAAATATGGTGATCTTTCAGGGCAAATAAGATCTGCTTGTTAATATTTGAGTGCAAACAGGAACTTAAATGGGTTGGATTTGTTCGTAATTGTGCGCGCAGCCACGTCCTAGAAACCTCGCCGAACTGCATCGTTACGGCCCTTAAGACTGATATATGCTTGTAATAAATATTTTTTTAAAGTTCCAGTGCGATAATAACTCCATTAATTTTGATTAATGACAATTTCTCAAAAGTGTTTTAACTTAACCATCAGGCATGCCATATTCGATGACATACCTACATTTCTTTCCCGGGATGGTATTGAACATTTTAATTAAATTGTTTTTTCACGTATTTGTTCTTGTTTTGATTTATATTCAACATTTTCATTCGTAAGTACTTTCTTTAAGTAATTTTATACGAAGGGGAATGTTTTTAAGAAATAATAAGCATTAAATTTTGCAGTATAAGCAATGTCATTGTATTTTTATTAAAATAACGTTGAACATGTGAAAAATGAGTAACTTTTTTAACTTATAAATAGCAATTCCTAAGCAAAAACACATTCCTCAGGGCGCTTATCGTTAAGCAAGCCGTAGCGGCGGCGCGGCGCGGCGCGAGCGCAGTCGCGGCCAACACATTCAGCGAATTTGCAATGCGCGATATCCCGCATTACCATAAACAGTATAAGGCGGAGGGCACGCCGTCTATCGCGCTAAGACATATAAATTATTCAAAATAAAGTATCGCTTAACCCCTGACCCGCTGCCGCGAGCCGCACGTTTGCCGCGCTACGCCGTCGCGTCGTCGATGCTTTTGTCTAAAGCAATTCTTTTGTCTTAAGAAACGCTTATATCCTAATGTGTAAGAAACTTAAACAATTCATTAAATATCCTCTGATGTTACCGGTAGCGATGCATACGTAAATTGAATCGAATTTTTAACACTGTAGAGTTAATAGTTATGCTAATATATCTTAATTGGGCTATTTTATTATAACCCGTCTCAGATCATTAAGTAATGTCGTGGATTTGAAGGTCGTAAATGTAATAAAGAGTGATTGATAATTTACAGCTTCGCGACGGTTTTGAAACATTATATACGTAATATGTATATAACATAACTTACAGTAATAACTAAGTGTATATTTGTTTTTTAGATACAATTAAGTATATTTGTAATTTTCTTTATTGTAAATAAAAGTATAACATAACTTCGTTTCAAGGCATGTCTTATGAAGGACAAACAATAAAATTATAGTTTTATGCTTCGTGAGTAGGTGACTACGAGTAGGGCGGTCGCGTGTCGCGTGCAGGGGAGGAGTCGCGCGCACCCGGCAGGAACTACGGGACAACTTGAGCTTATTTACTCAACAGCTTTCGCAAAACAACCCATTAGGGATAACTGTACTAAATAATTACTGCAATGTGCCTTTCTATTTCTATGCGCGCTTTGCTGTGCGCGTGCGCGTCCACCTGCCGCTGATCAGTGTAATTATTTACTATGCATGAATGCGGCGGCGGCGATGGCGGCTGTCTAGGACGATTCGGACAAAGAACGGTCATGTATAAAGATACAACGAACGCTCCGTGGACAGGTTCTTACATCTACTTGGGTGTGCGCTACAACCAATTTTAATACGCTCATTAATTCGTATTCGCTTATAATGACGCCTGTTAAGTATAATGAATTCATTTGAGAATATTTATTTTGGCTCTGTTGCTCATAGTATCAAATAACTTTAATTTTAGAAACACTTTAGATTTTAAAAACTTGAATACGATATGAATCAAATATCGTATCAATATTACAAATGTATAAAATATAAAACTTAATTTAAAAAATTTGTAGTGAAGATGAAGACACTCTATATTCAAAATTTTAACTGCTAACATTTTTTTAATAACCAAAAATAAAGATCTGTTGTTTTTAAGTTTTATGGCGTAGGATTATTTTTTTATTATAAATAACTTATGGTTATGGTTTTAGAGGTGGAGTTTTTTTTTTATTTTGGTAGGAAAATGAATTGGCTTATAGCTAATAATAACCTTGCTGATGTTACAAACAAGATTCAATTAGGACCTTGAAGTATCGAAAATATGTAGATAGGATGTGCTGTCTCACATTGTTCACGACGCGATTCTAACAAGATACTTTGATGATAAGCAAAAAACTAACAGCGACCTTCTTAGTACTAGTAAATTTTCACTGTTAGCTTTGTCCGTTATCCATATAATGATATAAATGATAACTAAAAAAGGTAAAATATTTCCTTTTTCCTATCGCTATCTAGGAATCTACTTAGTTACACCTGTCTACAAATGTGCAGTTTTATTTCAAAGATATTTTTCAACGAATAGTTAGAATTTACTTGTTTTGCCATTTTTATAGGCAGTTTTGCCATTTGAACGGAAACGGAAAAGTAAAAGTATCGTTTTTACTTAATAACTATAAAACTGCAATAAATAAATAAATAATAATTATTATTATCAGTCGATCAATGAACTATTTGGAGCATTTTAAATGACATTTTTTGTGATGATTTTGACTGACTATATATCCGGATGCAAAATAAAACCAATTATGATTTTAGTAGAATGAATACCAGAGTATTTAGTGGCATCGTTAACACACAATAAAAGTTTGAAAATGAGATATAATACAAATTAAGAAATAGACGTTCTTCGAAAAGATATTTATTTAGATGAGTGTAGCAATAGACATCAAAGCTGTTGAATAAAATTAGTACCATGAACGAGGGTGTTTGAATAGCAGAAAGGAAGGCAACAGATTTTTTGGTAAATCAGCTGACCTATGTTATTTTATATGTTATCTATCTGAACTAATAATGTTGGAAGAAAATAGATTTTTAAAACAAATTTTATTGTCACGCGAGTAAAGATGTAGAAACATAATCTGTCATACACAATTTTCAAATCGTATTTTATACTATAAAAATTATAACATAGACAGAAAATAAGCACAGCACCTAAAGCTTTTAAACTATTAAGACTCCAACGGATCACTTAAGAAACTCCTGCAGACAACGCATGAATTTTATAATAATACAAGTGACTCACCCTCGCTTCACTCAAGTTCGTCTCTACTTACGGTTTAACTTTTAGTATAGATTCTCAGAAATGAGATATTTTCCCCCAGTAAAAATTATCCTATACGTTGACCCGGATAACCAGCTATCATCATACGAAATTTCATCAAAATCCCTCCAGTGGTTTTTCCGTGATGCGGTAACAGACTGACAAACAAACAAAAATTCTGAAAACTGTAGATTCGGCCTCTGTATCAATAATAATGTTTAATTCAATAAGATTTTCCAAAAATGAATAGACTTAAAGCAGAAATAATGCCAAATATGTACATAATCGTTCATAATAATTTCACGGGCGAGTTTGATTTAAGATTGATGATTTTATTTCTATTTATAGAATAGACGTAAATCATTACTATAACAATGAGATGGCCAGCGAAATATGATCGCAGGTAGAGTGCAGACAATGGAATTGATAAGCGACTTTCTTTTACGATGTAAGGCGTTCATTCTTTGAATCACCATTGTACATACAAGTTATAGGTGCTGTTATTTAATTAAATCTAAATGTCTAGTCTCTTTTCTACCTTAGTTAAATGATGCTGATAACTACGCTATTATACATTGCGTTAACGAGATATATGTGGGTAATGCGAACCTACGTACCACGAAAATTGCTTTTTGCACTGAGATAATTTATATACTATAAATAACCTAGGCTATTTTTATTTCAGTAAATCAACTAGTTCCGTTGGTTGTGGTTATTACTTTTTAGGTACTCGACTGAGTGGATCAAGGGTGGGTAACTAGTATAATATAAGAGATCATTAAATATAATTAAGCATGCGCAGGATTAAAGATATGATAGTTATTTTAATTATATTTTTAACATATTGAGTATGAGGATATGAGCAAATATTGTAATATCAATATTATTAATTTCTACATTTTGAACTTATAAGTAATTCTTAATATATGTAAATATTTTATATTATATACATCCTGTATTTTTTTAGGTTTCTAATGAATCATCGAATCCAATAAAGCAATGAAGCTAAAAATTTACGGATGCAAATTTGTATGGTACACGTTTATTTTTTATGTATAATATTTATTTGATGAATATGTGGACAAAAGTATTGCATGTATTTTGGTTGCATAATATCAGTTTTTGTAATTAATAAAAAAACATGGAAGATTTATATTATCCTAGTACATCACAAAAATAGAAAGGCGTTGTTCTGCTATTTAATTATATAACCAAGGTCTTCGATATTAAAATGAAAAGAACAATATATTTAAAATTAGCTACTAAAATATTCCACTAATATGCCCAATGAAACATAAATAAGTAATTTTGATTTTATCTATGTGCCAACCAATTTGAGTCTAGAAGGTTATGGATGAATAAGCTATAAAAAATGAGACGTTCAGTTGATATCCGGTGACTGATGCTGTTCTCATAAATATTTATACTTGGTATTGAATAAAAGTAAAAGTGAATCCATGAAGCTTAATGGTCAATGCACGAATGTAACGTTCAATTGCCCTTATCTAAATTCCTTTACTATTACGGCTCTTGATATACATATAGTTATAAGTTAACATATTTTGTATGCAATGACTTTTATCATCTTAAACATAAATATTTCCTTTCGTTATTAAAAAATACATTTATTCAAAATCATCATAAAAATTGATTTATAATAGACGAAGATCATGTAACATACACACAAAAATAAGCACTAGAGTTAAGGAACATCTTTTTTTTAAGTCTATAAAAGCAAGTAAAGATTTTTTTTCACCCAACAAATAACATTATAGTAATACGTAATATAGATATTAAAATAAGTAGATTATCTAGTAAGGTTAAATCTATAAAATTAATTATTATTTGCACAATCTTTAATCGCTGGTAAGTTTTAATGGCTACGATTCATCACACTCTCCGGTTTTTACAGTGTATCACAATTTGAATCCACTCAGCTGCAAGGTCGTCGGGTATAAAAAAACGGCGTCTTGTTTTTGCTCCATTTTTATTCTTGAAGAAAAAGAATATCAGAACGCCGTTTTGGAAGTGCCCGACGCCGCGCCGATCTCGCCGGCGCGCCAACTGGTCCATGCAGGAAGTTGATCCAATTCGACAACAAAGATTTATGTGTTTTTCTTACGCCTTTTTAAAAATTAAAATTGAACATAAAATTAAGATTTCAACAACAAACATATATCATAATGAGATAATTACTAAAATAGAAACAATCGCAGTATCGTATACATTTTCCTTCTTATTAATTCTATCTATTATCTTCTTATAATCCTTTAAATCACTTGCGTACTTAAAATCATCCTCAATTTATTACATTTATCTGTAACAGTATTTTATTGTAGGCGATGGGGCATTTTGCTACACAGCTTACAAGCGTTATGCAAAATACGAAGCGCCTCTCGATTCTCAGATACCTATCTATAAATAAAGACAACAGATCGTGGGATTGCGCAGGTGAACGGCAATTTTGATATGTTATTTTAGTTTAACTGTCTCGTTCAAAACATTACCGCCTTCCGTCTACGCTGTAATGTTTCATTTCATTTGGCTTTAAAATTAATGTCCTCCTAGTCTTAATTTCTATTGTCAAAAATGATTAACAATGTGCTGAAACTATTACAGATGTTACTTTCAAAAGCCCATTCGCGAGGTAATAAAAAGCGTCGATTATTAAGATAGGAATCACAGAACGTGTTGAATCGTTTATGATATTAAGCTTTCTATGGTAGTGGCATATCTTAATATGATCAAAACACGTCCCCTTCCGTTTATATGAAGCTTAGTAAAAAATGTATTAAAATATTATGCCTATAAAATGTTTTGATTAATGCATCGATTGTTAACAAAACAAAATAGACATATCGTAAAAAAATATATTATTAAACTATTTTTTGTATTCGTATTCATAATGGCTGGTTTACGGAAATATAACTTTCATTCCTTAATAAAATTACAACGATTGTATAGTATAAACTATAGTATTGAGACTATAACTGTGATATGTGAACTTAAGCACGTCACGTGTCTTGTATAAAACACGTGACGTGTCGTATGATGAGAAAAACAATCTTGATTAAAGTGCCTACAAAGTTGTAAAATTTTGAAAATCTTGTGTATGTAATGGGAAACAAACCTCGACTAACAAATAACACTTTATTTTAATGATTTATAATACGTAAAAACTCATTTAGAAAGCTAATTAATGAGATTTCGATGAATAGCTTACATATGTAATTGTATTTAATATAATAACATAGAAAGATTTAAGAAAATAAATCATATATGATAAAATTAACTTGAATCACTATATAATAAATAACGAATACAACAATCTATTTATTCGATTTGCGGTTTCAAATTAGCCAATATATTTATAGCATTCTTGATTATGGCAATCTAATCTATACTACTGTTATAAAGAGAAAAAAAGTTTTTTTGTATGTTTGTACGCTTGTTTGCAATGGATAAACTAAAAATCCGCTGAACCGATTTAGATGAAAATTGGTATGCAGATAGTTTGAGAATCCTGGGGAGGACATAGGATAATCTCTTATCTCGGAAATCATCCCTTAAGGAGGTGAAAAAGGGAATAAAAATTTGTATAGAGCATTTTTCAAGTAAGTTTCACCTATTTTTAATTTGTAAGGTTACATTTATAATAGTTATAAAAAAATATTTATGCGAATTCTTCTTGCGCTAGATCGATTTGCTTATTAGAACACAAAAAGAAACTATTAAAAGTAAAGCGGGTTCAAATCTTGGGTCTCACACCTCTGATATTTTCATGTGCGAATCATTTCTAACATGATTACCACAAGTTATACGGTGAAAGAAAACATCGTGTGGAAACCTGCATGTTTGAGAGAACCGAGCAAGTTTTTGAAAGATATGTGAAGTCCGCCAACCCGCAATAGGCTAGCGTGGTGGACTATGATCCCCTTCGTATTGGCCCATGCCCAGCAATGGGAAGTTGAAAAGTTAACTTTTTATTTTTAATTTATAGTGATTAAATATATTTTACTAAATACCATGTGTCTCCCATCAGTTTGGAAAATCTTGTGATATATTTTTTCAAAATAAATTCCCTATTAATCTATCAATACAAAGTTTTTGAATATTTTCGAGGTCCTCTTATAAAATCATAACATGCACGCGCACACATATAAACACACCCACATATAGATAGTAAAAAGAATTACTGACTCGATGTAATGTGGTGCGAAATTATATTAAAATTCTAACGTCACGTATTAAGATGTCTCATGAACAGATTGATTTTCATTCGATGGAGTAGAGCTAAAAATGAACTTGAGCTCTACATTTTACACGGTTTTTTAATTTCTGAGGGTTATATTTAATGGTGGTACAAACCAAATAGGAAACAAAATATGCACAGGAATAGACAGTAGTTTTCAAAATTATTCAAAATTGTTACTCTTTTTACATTAGGATCGAAGTTATTTTATCTTGATATTGTATACTTTTAAAATAAGTAATGTCAAAATAAGTAAATAATTTTCAGATTTTATAAGATTAATTTAGATCGTGTAGTTGGTGTACATCAATACAATCTTAAAAATATAACAATTAATAATACAATCTTAAAGAGGCATTTATTTAATTTTGAATAATATGTAAAAGCTGAGATGTAAAAAGTATCTAAACTTAAAATAATTACATTATTTTAATAAATTAGCGGCCCTATGAAGTCTATTAAGTCCATCTGTGTGTTATAGTTTATATGAATTGATTTAAAATTCACAATGCATTATAGCGGAGAGTCAGAGACAATATTGTTCGCGGGTCACAGCGGGAGATCGAGATGACATCTCTCAGCGTGCAACCTTACTTTTAAACTCGTGCGCCGCTCTAAGCGTCACCCCTCATTCGACTTTCCTTCTTTCTTATTACAGTTCATTTTTCAATATCAACCTCGTTGCCCCTACAATATCAACCCTATACTGTAAAGAT
Organism: Argynnis bischoffii washingtonia; assembly: GCA_033884665.1. NCBI lineage: Eukaryota > Metazoa > Arthropoda > Insecta > Lepidoptera > Nymphalidae > Argynnis > Argynnis bischoffii. The sequence goes on from CM066609.1 coordinate 7,453,366, forward strand.
TAGAGTTTTGTTTTATTAGTATCGGAATATTTATTGAAAATAAAAGCACAGATAAAAAAGATAGATAGAGGTAGTTACAAAATTAAGCAACCAAATCGTTTTCGATTACAAAGTTCATTGTTTGATTCGCGACGTGATTTCTGCGAGTAGAAGGCGCGAGCGGCGCTGGCGCAGGGTTATCGGTTCGGGCGCCCGTCACGGTTCCCACGGAGAGCGGTATTTTAAATGCCTATTTATCTAAGTATGGCGACAGGACCGGTGCATTCTATTTGAGTAGCCTCTTCTGGATGGGTCAAGGATTCAGATGTGATTGCGGATCCGAGCTTGTGCGATGGCGAGCGACCTGACCTTGTTATAGCTCTTAGCTATATCCTATTATTCACAGAACGACCGTAATAAACACAAGAGCTGTATACTTAAAGTATCTTACAATTAAAATGTTATTGATTTATGTTATCTATAAATGTAAATTAAGTTTTTGCCAAGACTACGGCTGTTATATGTACGGACAATAGATATATGTAGATATACTTAATCACAATTCTGTCTAACGTGCCTGAACGGAACAGCTTCATTTTTAAATCCAATGTTAAAGCGGTCGAAAATAATTACTTCCTTGCTTAAACAACACTGCATATAGATATCGCCTCCATGTTTCTTCAAGAATATATTATTGCGGAAGAATGTCATATTAAGTGACCATTTATACGAGTTGTTGACAATCATCGTGATTCACATTTTACCTCGAAATTGGTGAAAATAGCTCGGAGTCCACGTGAGGCAATATTAAAAAAGCTCTTCATTTTGGCACATACATATGTATGTACCTTTTTTTTTAATATGTGTGCTTGGTAATTAGAAAATTATAATATGGAGCTTTTAACTAAAAAATTAAAGTAATCATTTTAGTCTTAGCGTTCGATTTCGTTTATGTGGGACCACTCTTAGGAGGCTTTTTTAATGTCATGTAAGAGTATATTTTTTGATATTTGCATATGACAATTATTATAAAACAGCGTGTTAATATGATCTACCATCAAAATAATTTGAATAAATGACACATACTAGTTTGCATAACTGTCTGGACGTTGTAAAAGTGTGCAAACATTTAGACAACATTAGCACTAAAAGCTTGTTATTCATCTATGTTTATAATTGTATAACGTAATAAATAACCTACGTAATCATCCAAGTAATATAAAAATTATAAAATACATTCGGACATTTTAGCCATATAACGATTACGTATTATGTAATTAATAATAAATAAATATGTTAGGACATTAACACACAACACCATCTAATTCCATGGTAAGCTACGAGGTTTGTGTTATGGATACCAGATCGTTAATACACTACATACATATAATTTTAAATACAGATCGCGAATTCGGCCCCTAGGGCAAATATTTAAATAAGCTTTGGAAATATTTAGCACACTCTGGATCTATATTCGAGTCTTGTGTATATATCAAAGTTTAGATATAGGATTATGTTAGCCAAAATCGACGATATATTCAAGATCTACGATATGGTGAGGTATTTATAAGTTAATAAAAAATATACAGACTATAAAGAAAAAAAGCTATTTGATGCTATTGTAGCGTAGTATTACCGGTAGTAAGACTCTGTCAAGCCTGAGGAGTCCGACTGGATGGGTACCACCCCCTTATCTATTTCTGCCGCCAAGCAACAATGATTGCATTGTTGTGTTCCAGTTTGAAGGATAAGGTAGCCAGCGCAATTACAGGCAAGAGGCATAACATCTTAGTCCTCACAGTGATAACGTACCGGCGGTTCTGCAGTTTTGTTACATAAAACTTAAGTGCATGAACCGTAGGTGTTATGGGCGACAGGTATCGCTTTCCATCAGGTGGACTCTCTGCTCGTTTATCACTGAATACCATAAAAAAAAATATTATTTATTGATATAATTAGTGTATGTCACAAAGAGTTACTATACTTTCATATGTCCCAACATATTAATGAACGCGTTGAAGTCTTTTGCTTCACTATGCAATACACATTTAAATATAACATCACAATACAACAACAAGTATAGGAAAATATACTCATTGTATTTCTTACTAAATAAGGCATTTGTTAAGGTTATACTACTTATTGTAAATTTATAACCTGTATCAAGTGATCGAAATTTTAAAAGGAAGTGGGGCAAAGTAATTTTACATAAAATACCTGTAAAGTTGAAATAACACATAAAAAATCACACGGCTACAAAATGCAATATATTATATATAGTTATATATTTCATATATTATTTAATAGATTACTTTTGTTATTACTTAAAACATGAAAGCATCTTCAAATCATTATTTTGTCTATTAGAATAATTCCATAAATAATCTTATCATAGACATAAAAATTATAATTTTACAATACGTTCTTAAAGGGTATAATCAAATAAAAATACAAAATCATCTCCTATAATCCAACATAGTAAATATTTATATTTTATTCATATTCATCCTTTAAGTAGTACTATAGTCATACACAAGAAAAAGAGAAAATGAATTTTAAAACTTTAATAGCATACTGTTTCCATTTTTCATGTTTAAAGCGTTCTTTATTGTCCCAGCTTTCCCCTTGACAAGATAAACTGTGATAAAACAGATATTTTATGAATCGACAAGTGAACATACAAAAAATCACTTCTGATGACGATTATTGCCGGAGGGGAGGAGCCGAGCGTAGCACTAAACCTTTTTATTTTACGAGTACTGTCTAATAAAAGAATCGTATAATTTGGTGTTGTAGCCTTTTACAGTTTATATGTGTTATCCTTAATTCATATTAAGTTTATTATTTTCCGTATTAACGACTGTGTAAATATACACAACTAGCGACTCACCCTCGCTTCGCTCGGGTTCTTCCTTAGGCACGTTTAATAGTTAGTATGGAATAGATGGACTATATATTATATAATATATAGCTCTAGCTAAGTTATTCTTCAATAAACAGGTTATCTAATGAAAAAAGAATTTTTGAAATCAGTCCTGAGATTACCGCGTTCAAACAAATAAACAATTTATTTACAAACAAACAAACTCTGCCTCCTTATAATATTAATATAGATAACGATATTTCGTTTATTTCTAAGTCTAATATTCTAAATATAGGCAATGATAAATGAAGTAACAAATCCCATTTTCTCCAAAAATATGAAAACTGTATGATTATTTATGGTACTTTTATAAAAATAATATAGACATTAAATGTACCTATTAAATTAATTTTTAACTACATGTAATTATTTTAGGGATACTTTTGATTTGAAAAAACAAGCAAATGTGTTTAACCAAATTTGAAAAGTACAGTTTTATTACACGATAGTTGTTAATGGTAGACGAGTAAAATATGTGATAAGGTGTAAACACAAACGGAGCGAGTGAGCGGCCTCAACACGCAATAAATGGTGTAATTAAGTGAAATTATTATAATTTTCTTAGCATTTTAAATGGATGTCCAAACATTACGTCCTTTCGTTAAATGTTTTTTTTTTCTTTTTATTTTAGCCGGCAAATAGCTGCTTCACTTATTTTAAAAATATTTTGAAGAGTCTTAATGTAGATTTCAATTTAAATTTATGTCAACAAAATTTACAATAAAGCTTTTGAGATATTTTAAATGTTCTTAATTGAATATGGAATTTAAGCAATATACTTAAATCACAATACATTATGAAAACTACTATAGCAATTATAGTGAATTTACGTAGTCATACGGTAAATTATTTTCATTATGTTTGTTATATTTAATATATATAAATAGATATATAGTGAAGCCAGAGAAATTCTTTAAAGCTTTGTGCATTTATTCGTCTGTTTTGGCTTTTTTTACCAAATCTGCAAAATCTGCTTCTCTGGCAAAAATATAAAAATAACAATATATAAATACATGTAATACTGTGTGTCATATCAAATATAAAGTTTCTGTAAAGAAATCTATATGCAATATAATATTTATCACTTAAAAACTTTAAGCCATATTTAAAATATTAAATTGTATCGCTACATTAGTAAGATTACCTTCCACTTCTGTTATATTTCATCATAAATTCATCTTACATTCGATCACAAGCATGAATAAAAAAGCATAATCGATATCAGTCCATTATGGATTGAAACAAACGATACAGCTTAAAGCCTTTTAAGCGGTTGAATCGTGAGTCGTCTCAGAGTAATTAACCGCAACTGATCTCACCCAGTGACCGCTACGACAATCACAGACATTAGACTTAGGGAAAAACAATAATTTTACATCTACTCTTTTTGTAAACAAACTATGTTGTTCTTATATGTAAAACTGTAATTGAACATTATAGCCCATATAAGTCATATACGTTGAATTGTTAATTGCGAAGGATAATTTTAACAAAATATATATGTACATATATTTAATTTATAACTTTAACAAAATTTATAACCTCTATGTTTAGAGTTATTTTTAGTTTTTTGTTATATTTGGTACATCATTCTCAAAAGCAAAAACAACTATAATATTAAGTATAAGATTTTTTTTATTTATGTCTATACGGCGAAATCTATTATGATAAAATCGCTTATGATCGTTTATATTAACACGAGGTTATTATTATCACTGTAATTGGGTAAACAATTTAATAACTCATTTGTAAGTCAACACAACGTATTACATACGCGATGCAAATATCATACGAAAAAAATGAAATACATATGTACCTACACAATAAAATTGAATCAGTACATTTATTATCTTTTAAGTAATTTAAGTTTGAGGGATATTTGGTAATTGTGATACCAGAAGTTAACAGTTAAGTTAGTTTAACAGTTCTAATAATAATAATAAATAAAATATAAAAATAATAAGAAGATTCGTGAGAGACGTTCTTTCTACCATTGACAGTTTCGTTTAATTTCATTAGTGTATGTAATATTAACGATGTCTTTCTTATTATCTTAGTCTGAGGTTTAAAGGTCACTTAACAGTTGATGTGACAAATTTTAATGAAATTTTTAGGACAGATTCTAATGGACATTGTCATTACAGACTTTAAGTATATCATTTTTATTTCAATACTAACGCCTCACACTTGCTTCGCTCGAGTTCACCACTAGGAAAACCAAAAAAATTTATCCCACGAGAACTGTACATTTTTCTGGGATAAAAAGTAACCTATGTGCTATTCCGGACTATAATCTATCTCTGTGCCAAATTTTATCTTGATCCGTTCAGCCGTTCTGGCGTGAGAATAGTTGAGTGACAAACATTAAAACATCCATCTAAACTTTCATATTTATAATATTAGTACGGTGTTGAGTAAGTCAAAATATTCTTTGCTTGCTATAAAGGTGAAGTTAAATTTTCGTCATAATGGCAATAATTAAATTAAAATATAGTAGGTATTGTATTCAGCCCTTTTTTGCGTCCCACTGCTGGGCACGGGCCTACCTTCAGTACGAGGGGAATCAGGCCATAGTTGGCCTAGCGCGGGTTGGTGGACTTCACATGTCTTTTTGAAAACTTGCTAGGTTCTCTCAGACATGCAGGTTTTCTCATGATGTTTTCCTTCACCGTTAAGACAATTGGTAATTATGTTGGAAATAATTCGCACATAAAAATATCAGATTTTTTAAATAAAATAAAATATAGTACCAAAATATATCTTGAAAGAATTTATATATCACTTGTTACCACTACTACACACCACATCTACGTGGCATATAAAAACCAGAAACACCCAAAAATTTAAAGGCATAAAAATTTAAATCCTTGCCATTTATTTTAAAACAGTTTGCTCTTTAGTCGTAATTGCGCGAAAAGCTTTTGAGTGTAGTGACAAATTACACGATAAGTGTATCTACATTGAACATTCGAATTTATTTAAACTGTCACAGCTAGCATAAAAAGCTCATTATTTTTGTAAAGTATTGATATATTTCATATTATTCTTATGGAATTTTGTCACTATATTGTATGAAAATTTCGAAATTTTTATTATACCTATTCCCGTATGCAAAATATCCATAAAACATTGATTCAGCTAGTCAGAAATTGAATCTTAAGAAAATATGAGTGTAAAATAAATATTTAAAATAATAATTTAAAGATTCACCAATCAATTAATTATATATCATCTGTTAATTAAATCGGTCTGAGTAGTCTTTTCGAAGGACATGTACTTTTACTCTATCTCTCTCTTTCTAGTATGTCTCATTTTTACCGTTTTTTTTTATAAATCTTTGCAATTTCTTGCAACTCAAATAATAAATTTAAATTTGTAGACGAAATATTTTTTTCACAGGAATATGTAGCTGTAAAATATACTTAACAACATTATCATACATAAACGAAAGCTGCAATAATAATCAATGTATAAAAAATAATTAAGTATTTAAATTTTACTATCGTATAAAATGATCCAAAGTTTCAGCTATATCTTAATTTTGTGCGTTCTCATGAAAGAAGAAAGAAAAAGAAATTTTAAACTACCTTCTGTTAATTGCATCGTGCAACATAACATAACTTATTAACAAATATTTCTCTTGTATATCATTAAAAGTTCATAAATTAATACATACTTAAATAGTTCAGTTAAAGAAAAAACAAAATACAAAAAAGTATATTGTAATAAAGTTGTTTTAAATATATTTTAAGTAGACAGTGTTTTTGTTAAAATTTTTAATTGAAGAATGGGTTTTTATCTTAATGTACTTAATTACAAACAGGAAGCACCTAGTAATAAATGAATGCAGTAATTAACGAATTTTAAATAATTATTTATAAATTATTAAAATAATTTTACAAATGAATGTATCCATGTTTAAGGATTTGTATGACATATTATTATGTAAATGAATACCTGCATTCCGAAACGACTTTTTGCATTATAACTATCTAAATGTAAAAGACAAAAAATATATTATATATGGTGCTAATGTGAATGTTAGTGAATGGATGTATATCAAAAATATTTTAATGGTAAAAATGAAAAAAGTATTAATTACTCTATGAATTATATACATACGGACATATTATATCCCTTTAACCAAAATTAATGCCATGCAACTATGTCATCGTATAAACAATAACCTGAAATAAATGCAAATTTTAAGCTTTACCTTATATTTTAAAAAAATTTATTCGTAGTGAATAGGAAATAATAATATACTTATGCATTTGAATGTGATAAGTGTACATTATAAATTATTTTGTATGTACCTATACATATGTACCTATGTGTACACCAAATTCTCGAAGACACAATTTTAATTGATACTGAATACATAGCACACAATGTTAAAGAAAATTATAAAGTTTAAGGCTACTAGATTGGCATCAAAAGTATGAAATTACGTATTATATTTTGCTATCGGAAATGAAACTATCCCTTGAGTTATTTCTTATTTTTAAGTGCTTGTAAGAAATTCTTATTATAATGTCTCATCTATACATATAATAAAATAGGCACAAAGCGTAATCTTTATACGTAATATTTTAAAAACAATGTCTGTTACGTATTGTTTACAGAACATAAATTCCGTTTTTTTGTTTTACTAAATTTTGTGTAGGGGTAACTTATTCTCGGGTCAACATTTAGTATACCTTTCATTACAGGAAAATCTTTTGTTACCATGGGAAAGCAATAACTGATGGTTCAATGAATTATTACACAAAACTATTAGTAGCAGGGTAAAATTTCTCATTATATTAAAAAAATACAGAATTTACTTCAAGCGCAAGTCTTTTACCTATCGAGTGTAAAATAAAGACACTGCCTGCCCCTGTCTGTTTAACTGCTTACTTCTTCTATATCGAGTAACAGATTTTGATACGGCTTTCACTAATAGAATCAATTATAAAAAAGGGAGATTTGTGTTATTATAATCTGTAACTATTTTTAACAAAATGGCTGAACGGTGTCTTATCAAAAAATCTATTTTCGTATGTTGTAATGGCTAACGCTGTTGGCTAATTAATAATTCAATAGAAAACAATGTAATAGAAAAGTGTAAGTCCAAAAAAGGCCTTCGCAAAAGTCATGTGTCTATCTCCTAAGGTATTTTTATATTTCATTTAATAACTAGAGACGCAACCGACGCGAGGGTAAGTCGCTAATATCAAATAAATAAAGAATAATAAATAATAATAAGCGTTAAATAATATTAAAATGACAAAATTTAACATATATATATATTGAAAGAATATTATCGAAAATGACATGTTTTCTACCTACATATACCTATTAAAATGACTTATTACTAAATGTTGTTTCTATACCTACAGACCAATGATAAATTAAATTTATGACACAAGTTAATTTTCAAAGCTAATATTGCACGTAGATGCATACATCAATGATGGGACTGCATTTACGCTGTTCATAACGATGACTATAATCAACATTACCGACTGATGGAACATTCTGAATAACCATTAGGTCGGCTTTTCTGGGCACCGAGAATAGCTGAGCTAATTTAAGCGCGTACTTCCTTGTACATGTAATAGTGTTCAGTGTGTTGAATAGGTAATGCTATTAGAGGAAATGATTTCTTTTATCGGCGAGCTCGCTAGATGTCGGCAATGGCCTGGCCGCGACAGAGTCGACGTGGCGCGATGAACGTGTGCGATACCATTCATTAAGCGGCGGCGAGCTACGCTCGCGTCAAATTAGTTGGGACCGCGCTTAATTAGACAGCGCTACGGCACCCGCACCCGCGTTCTTCTTCACTAATATACGACCGCGTCTCGTAGCTTTATGGACTTGCGCAACTCCAATTCATTAGTGCAATCGAATGCAAAATTTTCTTAACACGTTTAACGTCTCCTCAATTGTCATTAATAGATGCGCAAAATTAACATTTTCAATGTTGAATACCTTGTATTTGAATTCCCGTTTAAGTTATTACATCCTGCTTTATAAAATAAATAGTTGAGATCCTGGCATCGATAAAATTATAATATTAATACTATCGAATATCTATAAGTATAATTGGTTTTTTAAATTATAATAGCCGTGGGTTACTTTCGCTTCTAACGTGTACTGTTAAATAATGTTATCATCACTTGCATGTTTAGGTTCAAGTGTGTGGTATTATTAAGTTTAATTAAGACGATGACTAGACTCAGCTGCTGTCTGCAGACAGGCGCACGCGAACGGCTGCGACATTGGACATACGCGTGCTCGTGTTCAACGGGACTCCCTTCCTTACTATATATAAAATTATCAACTATTATGGTGACTTTACACCGGTATTGGAAAGCAAACTATAACTCTAAAACAGTATGTGGTTAAAATATTGTCGCCATAAATATAAAAAAATATAATGTGTACGCTACGAATACACATAAATATGATATTCAGTATATTATGTACAACGTACATATATGGATTTTTATTTCAATAGCTTCTTTTAAAATATGTTTGACTATTACAATTATATGTACATACATATGCGAGTTAAAATATTCCCTTGTTTCCTTGAATATAAAAACATTCTTAACTGCCACCTCAAAGAGACGAGTGTATCCTTGGTATTCATATTTGAATATTTCAAATTCTCAGAAATTGTAAAAGTATGTAATCCTAAAATTAAAGCATTATTATATCATTGATGTATCTGTAGTAAGTAGAGGGCTACCTTTAGTTATAGTTAAAATATGATAAAATATATTAATTGTACCCCTCATCCGTTGTCAATTACTAAACTATTTCACGTCAGTAGCAACCGACAATACTTAGTACCAGTTGAACAAGTCACCATGTGATGCAAAATACTAAAAGACATTTAAAAGTAACAAAAAGTTCTATTATACTTGTAAGTATGTCATTAGAGCTTTAAATTAGCTATAACTAATAGACCTTCAGACATAAATACACGAGTTTATTATTATTATACAAAAAATATCATATAAATTATTATATGGAGAATATTATAAAATAAAATTGTGTAGGTCACAGCTTAGTTTTAATATAATTAAACAAGCGGATCCGACACATGTTGTTCTATATATTATAAACAATCGTCCTTAATAATAATTGTGATTGTTATGTTTAAGCTCATACAAAAATTCTATAAAAAACTACACTTACAATCTACCCCTTTGTCAATTTTCAGAGCAACTTTTCAAATTTTTGTCACCTAAATTAAACCTTATTCGGATTACTATGAAAACAAGTATCAAAATAGGTCCAGCCACTCTAAAGTAATGTGAAGCTTACCAAGGAACTGCATTCTATTTTCATTTATATAGATTAACTAGCGACTCACGAAAAAGCCGTCAAGTTGGCTATTTAACATTGACTCCTATACTGGGGTAGTGGTAGCCCAGTGGTAACGCGTTTACTTGGGAAACCGAGTGAAGTGAGTCCCGGGTCTCGCACCTCTGATATTTTCATGTGCGTATCATTTCCAACATGATTACCACTTGCCTTACGGTGAAGGAAAACAATGTGAGGAAACCTGCATGTCTGAGAGAACCTAGCAAGTTTTCGAAAGACATGTAAAATCTACCAATCCGCAAGTGGGCAGCGTGGTAGATTATGGCCTGATTCCCCTTGTATTGAAGGGAAGCCCGTGGTAGTGGAGGCAGTGGGACGTTAAATAGGGCTAAATACATGCAGGTCAGCTGGGTGCGAAGCCAAAAAAGCGAAGCATAAAAAAAGGATAACTGCGTCACTGCGCAAAGTACAAATATAAATTGCCGTTACACTTTGTGGAGAGTATTATAACGCCACTAAGAAGAAATACGACTGTGAAGATTCAGCGGAATGCCTAAAGTCTATCGTCTACTTATGCATTAACGACTCAAATCTCAAATTAGCGAAAAAACTCAAATTAGCGACTCACCCTCGCTTCGCTTCGGGTTCGTCCCTAGACAAAAACAAATCTGTCCCACGGGAACCGTACATTTTCCGGGATGATATATAACCTATAGCCTTCCTCAGTTAACGTGCTATCTAAATTTTTCAAATCGGATAAGTAGTTGTTCAGATTAGCGCGTTCAACCAAACAAACAAACAAACAAACTCTTCAGCTTTATAATATTAGTATAGATTACTCGTGGCCATTTATCCCTGATATCTATAGGCAACATGTCTGCGTGAAATGCCAATTTTCCATTATTTTTAAAAAAAATTTTTTAACCTAAAATATATTGCACAATAGTTCCAAATTTAATCTGAATGGCATAAATATTAAATAGACATTGAATTAAAATAAACTGCGTATTTTATGTAATATCTTACATATATAATTAATATTGATCTTTTTTTTAAACTATAGGCAACTCTCCCTCCCTGACTTACCATACTAAATATCTCAATTATTATTTTTTTCACAAAAAGGGTACGTTGACTTGAAAATCACATAAAAGTACATATTTACGTTATTTTTATTTGAAATTTATATGAGATCACCCTGGAGGTATTGCCAGTTTATTTAAAATAAAGATCATGAAAATCGATTCCGAATTAATGAAAAAGATATTGCATGATATACATATATGTACATATACACAAAAAAAAACACATTTCTTTTTGCACTCGGTCAAATATAGGCAAAGGTGGTAACTGACTTCCCAAAAAGCGAACACATCTGTGGTCGAAGAAAGCACATGCGTTTTTTTGTGTTTACAAATAAGCTAATATACAATAATTATAATATTATAATATTATTGATTCCGTTTAGAATATTTTCCACACAGTTTCTGGCGTCAATAATTTTAAGTTTTTTCGACTTTTCGTTGATTACTGCTAACCGTTTGCGTACTGTTTTGTATTTTGTTGAATAATTTATTAAAGCAATACCGTACAGTAGAAGAGATGTTAATTGAGCAGTTTGGCGAAAATTTTATTGCAACGCATGGTCCTGTGCCATGGCCAGCGAGGTCACCAGATCTTACACCCTTAGATTATTTTCTCTGGGGGTATGTAAAAAACGAAATCTATAAAGTCACGTATAATGTAATTGATGACTTGAAACGGTCTTTGGAAAATATTCTAAACGGAATCAATAATATTGTAATGCTAAATGCAGTACAATCCTTGAAACGTCCAATTCAGCTATGTATTGAAAACAACGGCTATCATTTTGAACAATTGAACTGTTAAGGTTTACTAAGTAAATAACAGAACAATAAAAACATTTTGTTAAAAATGAGCTCTTTCCTTAAGTTTGCCGTATGTCATGACTTCCCAGAATGCGTTCCTTATTAGCAACACTATCGAATGGTGTAATTATACAGTATGTGTTTTTTTTCAAAATCAACAGGTTCGATTCCTGGCTAGGAAAATTGATTTTTCAAAAATCCAATGATACAGTTTTAGTTTTCATGAAAATCGGGCTCGAGACTCCTTTGAGTACTTTTCGCTATTCTTCATAGTTTCGGATTTAGCCATGCACGCCCACTTGAAAAATTCATCCTGTATATATTTTAATACTTCTTATAGTAACATATTGTAACTTAATTTTAATATTATTCATTATAATTCAGAATTCTAAAATAATAAGTAATTTAGGTTTTATATATATTATTTATCTTAATTCGTGAATTAGTTTTTGATCGCCTTTAAAAAAGGAAGGTACTACTTCCGCCATTTTCTTGTCTTCGCTTATTAAGAATCTATTTTCAATATATATTATAATTATAACTCAATATCTTGAAGGGCTCAAGGGCAGTTCCTAATAAATTTTAAGATAAAATACCATTTCAGGAGTGCATTTAAATTTTAAGTGATTTTTAAGCTAGTGAACATTTTAGATTAAAAATAATTAATTATTATCATCGTAATATATTGTATCATTGCATAATTCGTATATTAAGAACATTTTTCAAATAGTTTCTATTTATATAAAAACTGCCCAAGGTAAAAATGAATATAATGATTTTTGTATAGCAACTTTAATTTGTAATTAATATAGATTAAAGTGCATTTTGCAAATACTTACGTCTAGAAAATGTATCCGTATTATGGAACAATTAGCGTAATTACGACAACGGTTTCAAGAGCAGGTGTAAAGTGCGACAGCGACTCATAATTCCTAGTAACGGACTTGGCTTAAGGCAGTACTAGGGAAGCGTGCTTGTAGGCTGCAAAATTACTGGTTCACTATAATCGATCTCTGTATAATTCTAAGCTACTTCACCTGACCATTTTAACGGCAATTGTTTATTGTGTAAGCGTATCTAGTTTGCGATGATGGAAAAACGCTCCGCTATTTTAAATTAACCTATTTTTTGCTGCCCTGCAATGTGCAATCAACAGATACCACCATAATAATAGTTATAATTGGAGTTTCTGTTATGATAAATTTTTAATTACAACTTAGACACTCTCCTGAATAGTTTTCTGTGTGAATAATTCATTTTAATTGTTGTCACCTTTATAGAGGCTCATATTATTAATTAAGCTCGAGTGTTTATTTTTAGAGTAAAAGCGATTCAATCTTGAATTAATTATTCAGAACCTACAATTCGAATAACTGCTAATGAGAAGGAAGTCTTGGATGAAATAAGCAAAGTTTTCTAAGTAGGTACGCCTGACGCTCTCCTAAAGTCTATCCTAGTGATTCTTACTGCATACTGCATAAGGTAAACATTGCAACACATATTTTTAACTAACTGTACTGCTACAAACTCATAAAATAACACCAGACTGTACAGCCGCTTTGTTCTTAGTATTGGCAAAATCTCGCTGCACATAAATTTGCGGGGTTACGTTGTGAAAGCCAATATTCTTTGTGGCGCTGAGCGAGGTCTATTTCTAACATTAAATAAATTACTCCGTAATATTACAAGAACGAATCGACAGAACTTGTTTTCGACGGACGTGTCTGCTCGCGAACACCGATTTGCCATCATTTTTGCATTACCCAATCCCAAAAGTTATAAAAGCGTATTTAAATTGTATACCAAATTATTTTACATCGATTTAAAACAGCAATAAACACCGACTTAGTTCCTAAACGGCCATTGCCACAAATAGCTCACACTCACTTTCTTCTTTTAATGATTTTGTCGTGAGTTTTTTTTTTTTTGGTATTTTATATTTTAATACTTTTATTTTTATAAATAAAGTTGAAGTGTCTATATTTAAAATAAATTCATTATCATTTTATTATATAGAACAAAATTTCGCATTTTTAATTTTTGTTTATTTTACCCGACGGATTTTTAATGGTAATAATCTGTTTCTGACCAAAATTGGAAACTCAGTTTTTTAGCATGTTAACAAAATTAATAAAATGTTATATATTTTTTAATATAAAAAAAATCAGTTTCAGGTTTTAGAGCTTTTTTGAGACAGGTCATCTAACCTCATGCATGTCGTATGCATATGTCGTATAAGAGATACCATACATTGATAAACTACGAAGGCGAAGCCGTGGTCAAACACTAGTATTGAAAAATAATAAACATTATTTTAAACTGAAATAATAAATTTGGTGAAATGTTTTTGATTTTAAAAATTGGTTTGTATCAAGTCAGAAAGCCTTAAATAAAAGCAAGTACGAGGTTAAATGGCATCCGTTTAATTAACACGGCGCAGTGAACAAAGCTCATCATTAGAAGCACAATCGTGTATCTTATTTGTGTCGATAGCGCTATTCGTGTCAATGCTAATGAACACGCCAATCTTAAATCTCATAAAACTCAAAGATGGCATATACTTTACTACAACATTATTGCTTTATGATCGACAGTGTACAAACACTAAACTAGTATTTAATCGATCCTGGTCATTATCTTATATATTACGTAAAAGTCTTTTTAAATTATTGCACATTTAAATTAAAATAGAACGATAAAAATCAAAACCTGATATTGTATTAGAGGAATATTTTATTCCAATTACCCTCAGTGTTATGGGATTACTTAAGATGATATTAGTCGTTAGTGTACAGGAAGTGAGTATTAAAAAAAAAGAATTATCTAATTTTTATGGCTACATCAATTATATTAGATTAAAGACAGTAAGCAAAATAAAATTTTACATTGGTATTATAAATTATTCACCGATTTCCAATAACAGATGAAATTATAAAACGAATGCTTTATTTTTTTACAAAGTAAAGCATTCGTTTATATCAATAATTTTATTTTCCTTTATAATAACGAATTAATAAATTGGTAACTATTTAGTTAAATAAAATGATAAAAAAAAAGTTATTCAATGACAAGATCATGAAAGCTTATAATTGAGTTATGAAAGTTGATACATTAAAATTAAAATGTCATCGCTACCACTGTTATTATATACTATGAGCATTCTAGAATAATTTATAAGCAATTTAATTATTTAATTCATTTGAAATAACACAAGATTAGCACAAAACTTTATACCTACTTTTAAAGTGCCTACGATCCTTTATTACTTAATCGCGAAATGTGATGAATAGCAAGCTCTCCTTAACGGAATTAAATACATGTCATCAATCATATTTATATGTGAACGAAAGCATTTTAATGCATGTACAAAATTAAAAGAATTTCTTTAAAATAATATGACCCGGATTTTATTAAGATAATTCGACCAAGGCAGTGCAACGTAATATGCGAGAAAATTTTTACGAGGTATTCATTATCGGACAATGATCATTATAAAGCTGAAAGACTTTTATGTAAGGTACTTATCTGTCTTCGAAATGTTCGTATATTTTAAGCTATGCAAAATATGAACACAGCTGCATACGACCGACCTCGTTTTATTCGCGACGATAAAAACTTCTCATTTAACTTATCTATTTTATGTTGATTACTTCTATATTTTTTGCAACGTAACCTAACTGTTTCCTTTTAAATGATACATAATATTAATAAATATAATACACATAAACAATTATTGGAAATATTATCAAAGAACCATTGCATATAAGTAAATATAAAAATAATCTTGAAAGAAAATACGTTGAAAATACAATGTAAAAAAAACAATGAGTATTTTATAATATTATTAGAATATTACGTCTAATTCTCTGAGACAAAGTCGCTATGATTAGTAAAAGTTTAGTAATATAGTAGAAAAAATTTTTTTGAAGTTATTAAGTGAAGAACAAACTTGATAGTTTAATTTAACAAATAATATTAACAATTCCAATTTACGCTTAAAATTATGTATTGAAAAGCAGTTGCAGATAGTTAATCATTTTATCAATAAATAGGGCTATAAAGTTAGAATCTTCCTTTCTATAAAGAATATATACCACAATAACTGCTGCGAAAACAAATATCAAAAATCTACAAACTTCTCAAAATAAATTACCAAAAACTTTACACCAACAAAAAATATTTACGAAAAAACTAAATTGCTAACCATTAAACAAATGTACAAGTATAAGACATGCATATTAATAAGAAAAATAATCACTAAAACCATTCACTCCGAAATAACTTTTCAAACAAAAACGCACTCACACAATACCAGGAACATGCACAAAATTGAACTGCCTAAGACTCGAACCAAATATGGAATAAAAATATTACATTTGGAGGAGCACAGCTTTACAATTCTTTGCCAAATAGTGTTAAGGAGTCAAAAACTTTGCATATGTTCAAGAAAAACTTAAAACATTACATTATGTCATGTAAGAATCCAGATTTTGTATAGAATCACCACTGTTTAAATTGCAGACTATAATCTTGTAAAATTTGAATTTCCTAATATAAAGTGAACATTGTTCTTTTTTGGAAATAAATATCTTTAACCCGGAATAACCACCTGTAGCATTTACGGGTGTACATCCAGAGGTCCTGGATTCAAGTCCCGCGTCTCGCCAATTTTAATTATTGTATGTTTAGTAAGCCTCAGTAACAGCCCGGATTTGAAAAGTTGGAGGTGTTTCACCGCCGTGCTTTGGAGAGCACGTATAGCTGTCGGTCCTGCGCCTTAGCTCTCAATGATCGTGCCTAGTAGTAGGCCCACCGGAGTATGAGAGTGATAGGCATAGAGAAAGACTTGTATCTGCGTGTACACTTGTACACAATAATATCTCCTGCGCAGATGATTAGTCTCAATAAGATTAGCCACCGTGGCCGAAATCAGTCGGGAGGACATTATTACACTATAATATTACCACATTTCATAAGATCTTCATAAAATCTAAGAGAAATCAAAAGTCATAAAATGACAGGCTAAGATTTGTTCAGGAAAAGGTATACAAATCTTAGGAAATTTAATAAGCATGGGAATATTTGATATTAAATATGCACCTGCTTTGTTTCCCTGGTCATTATAACCACAGAATCAATGGTGATAATTGTGCTCCACTGGTAAACCGAAGCGCTACGCTCCGACGCACGTGTTTAATAGCCATTAAAATAATTGCTAGCCGGTTTTATATGAAGTTAATTACAATAATAAGGGCAGTTGCGGCTACTCGATACGCCTCACTGCACTCTACTAATTTGTGATGTCCTGTAAATTTCCCCTAAATATTTACAACACGAATTTCTGAAATTTCTTTAAATATTTATTTTTATTTACACTTTCGCTAGTTTTTATTTATTTGGTTAGGGAAAACAATAAATGGTAAAATAAGTACCAAATAATTAAAAAATCAGAACGCAAGTTGTACTATATAATTTCAATATTGTATTTGCTACTTATATTCGTTTATAAATCGTAATATTAATGTAATTTTCATTATAGTAAAATCAAATATAGATAAATGTTACCAAATACTCGTTGTTGTCACTCAGCATCAATCTTCCGCTCTCACCTCATTACTTGATAATCTTATTTTAATTAAATAATGTATAATAGCGGCGTGATACAACAGCGCATTACTTTCAGATATGTGTACGCAACAGCCATTTAGTCATTATTCCGGCAATTTATCAGACGTTGCGTCGTCCTTTACCCGATGCCGCAGATGAATTTAATTTAACTTTAACGGCGTCAGTATTCAAATTTATGTAATCAATCACGGGATTGTTATGAAAGTGTGCGATACACGACGATTTCTCGGCCAAATTTGCATCATCATTGCAAGCAGGTTAAGTGTCCATTGCACCCACTCTATGCTCATGTAGTACGTACGTGGTACGGCCTTAGTCTTAGATCGGACAAACGCTATCTACTGATACTAGTATTTGAAGCGCCGTTTTAACGATGGATCCACTTAGGATCCTATTATATATTAAGTGCACCATCAACGTGCGCTTTATATCTAACTGATTGCAATACATCATTGTTTAAAATGAAATATTCTATGAACTCTTATTCAAGTGTCAAATTATATCTCGGTCTCTTATGCCTTCAAAATGAAATGGATTTTATCTTTCTGCTATGGATATTATTATAAAGACTAGTGCCTGCAGCTTGGCGCGCGTTTGCATTTCAATTTATTTTGTCTCTATATGGAAGTAATTATATTTACGTGTAACGTAAGCAAATATTATAAAAACTATCTCATTTCCCACACTAACTTCACAACATCTTTTATGAATGAAATATCAATTTTCAACAAATAACCCTTTCATACTACAGAGGTGTTATGGTACTCAAGCCATATTTCCTCTAAATTTCAAATCTTGAAGTTTAACTGCTTAAGCATTGCGATATCTGTCAGTCAATCAACTGACCACGGTTTTATAGGTATGAATAAAGATAGACCTATCAAATAATTATCTTTATACGACGTGTTGACGTCGTAAATAACTATTATAATTCCAATAAAGATTTAAAGGAAAATTGCATTAAAAAGTATGTCTCAACCGTCGCAAAGAATAGAAGATTATAATTAAACGCGCTTATATTTTTTATATGTATTTAACTATGCATCAGATCGTGTAATTCGATTTTGATGTCATTGACAATAATAAGTTTTTAAAATATAAAATATTTTTTTAAGATAGGCAATTTATTCAAAATACTAATAATAATATTAGCTATATATTATTGTATATATTATTGTAATGAGTGGACTTCCTCCAAGCTGTATTGCTAGACGCTACTGAGCCACCTCACCACGACAAGGTGGACGCACATTAGGGGGAATCCACTCATAACATACTGAACTCACTCTAAACCGGAAATCACACTTTATTTATATTTTCATGCGAATTATTTTCAATACTTGCTAATGTGATAAAGGAAAACATCATGAGGAAACCTGCCTGACCCCTTGCATCGAGGGAAACCTTGTGCCCAACTGTGGGATATTAAAAGGGCTGAATTACTATTATAAAAAATATATTTGTTTCTACTTCGATATAGTCTTACTTAATTATTTTACATCTGTGCATAATAAAGTATAAACATATGTAATGAGAAGACACTGGTGAATACGTAGTATCACGCAATAAAATGTTTATGAAAACATAACGATCAAGTACGAATTATGATGATGAACAAAACACTTAGAGTAAATGAAAATCTTTATTTATTATATTATTACTCGCTTAGATATTATAATTTTAATTCAGTACGTTATTTAAGTACATATTAGGCAACGCTCGTACCAAGACATAATATAGGTTAGTTTGTATGTTAATAAGAAATCATTTAAAGGCCGGGCAAAATTGGCGGTGATGTCACCTCAGTTTCAAAATATGCACCTTCTTAAGTAACAAATTTTGTGTTACTATGTTTTTGCTTTGTAACAATTCATCTCTCATCTTCGCTTCTCTAGAAGGTATAGTAGTCAATGGACACTTATCTCAATAAATGAGCTATTATTCAGGCCGAGTCGTTTCACTTTAGGCGTACTTATCTATTACTACATTGTCCTATGCATCAGTCAACTATAATCTTATCTGCATATCGTGGGAGCCAATACTCGTGACGAGTAGACGGTTTAAATCAATGCGTTGCGGTCACTTGAGTTACGTACAAGTCATTCTACAGCAATAAGATTGGCGGACTCATATTAATAAAGCCTCGGATGAGCGGGATGACGCATGTATAGCCTACCGTCGCTTCTAACCGCCTAGACATTTACTTTTTTAAATTTCATTCGATATTTATTTATTTCCGATTTAAAATAAGTTTTACGATAATTTTTTATCGTTTTAATTATAACTAAACACAGCCAAATTAGCATTGACTGCACTGCACAGTAGCGACCAATACACGGCAATAGCCTCGTGAGAACCAAGTAATTTATCTGTCTAATCTAATCTATCGGACTGAGCCTTCGATACCAGTTGTTTCTTACTTAGGACCTATCTAAAACTAACGGGGAGTGCCTATAACTTAATATTATAAGTGACTGTGAAATCAGATTTAGAAAAGCATATCGAAATCTTTTTATGCTTATGTTTGCATTTTTATTACTTAATGGAACATCAAAAAGGTGTTATTGCCATTTAAATTAGAGCACCGCGTCTGTTATAGAATATTTAGATTCATCAAAAATGTAGATATATTTTACGTAACCTTGTCTTATGTAAAACTATTGTTGTTTAAAATATTAAAATAAAATATAAATAAATAGGTATACTATTGATATGAATATTTTTCTCATTTTTTATTTATTAATACAAGTCGTTGCAGCTTCCTGAAGAGACAATAAGAGGAAGCGTCCTGTCTTGCGGCTTCACTTAATCATTCGTATCAGAATAAATGTTACGTAAGGAAGTCAGAACGAAGAAGCAGATTTCCACACACGTTATACTTGAACTAAAATATGTGTACACTAATATACACACGCGAATAAATTACATACATATACAATGGAACAATCAAGTAAAAAAGTCAAAATTCTATTTTTCGTATGTACGAGTAAGTGATCTTTAAAAAACATATTAAGCAATAATCAAGATTTAAGACCACTAAAAACACAAAGTAGCATCTTTTGATAAATGTAACTTCGAATCATAGTGTCCCTAATCCTTGATAATTTACTATTCATTAGCCGACTTAGTATTCAAGGATTAGGTCAACTGCCAGACATCAGTGAGCTGGTTTAGTATTTCTCACACAACGAGATAAATGCGTCTAGATAAGTCTGCGGTTGATGACTAAGTAATTTTTGCCTTTCTAAAAATAATTTTAAAGGTTATAGGAGATTACCTGTTAATTTCTTTTTTCTTTTATCGTAATACTTATAAAAGTATATTTACTTTGGATTAAAATAGACACTGCGACCAAAAAGATTGGTCGCAGTAGGTACCTATTATGTCAATGCTATTTCTTTTAGTTTCGTGAAATTCAGTCATAAACATTTGTTACTATAATATTCAATCCATAAGTTAACTTAATCAATATATCTTCCATATATGGAAGCGCACACTGCTGAGAGGTCGACCTGTATCTGCAACGCTACTGAACGGATTTAATTGAAATTCCTATTGTAATAAATTCTGCCGATACGTGATGCATCTATGTACATTCAATTCAATGTACATACAAACAAATATAAATTGTGTACCATATTTATATTCTATATCACATATAGACAAAAAATATTATTTAATTACGTTGTATATTAAATTGCACAATGATCTTGTTTGAATGTTCATCTTTATTGTGAAACTTATGTTACTTCGTTATAATTCTTGATTTATGAAAACATCAATCATCGATGACCTCGCCGAATATTTTCGAGTCCACTTATTAGCGTGTTCTATATAATAACATGTTATCAAAAAATAATTGATAATTTATTCATACGGAAACGGCCAACCGCAAGTTCTTTGTAAAAAGCGTATCAGACCGCACCCTGACCGGGCGCACTGACCTTGTTGCCTTAATGCACCCTAATTTCACCGCGGTCGCTGTAATGCATGCCGAAAACCGGCACGTCACTGTTTGCACGACTTGTCGATAAATTAATACTGTCCGAGTGCTCCCGCGAGTGAGGCGCGCACGCACGACTCGCCTGCACAGCCATCCCTCGTGACATACGGCGTAAAATCAATTTTTCATTCTCTCGCAATAAATCTAAGTCCAGGTGAATGGAGACACTCATCTCATCTACACTTATAAATAAAGTTGAAGGGATTTCGAAATAAGTACTCTGTATTAAACTTACACTGTAACTTGCAAGATAGTCGAAACGAAAGGCTAAGTTATCCTTCTAAAAGTGTTTGTCTGTATGTACATATGTCTATATGTTGGTACCCACTGAAATCTGAAACCGTTAAGTTATTTTAACGATATTTTCTATAGTGATTAATTATATTGATCTTAAAAAAATGATTTTCCACGAGCAAAAGACTTTTTAAAGACTTGGCAAAAGCAAAGCGAGATCAAATATTTGCCGGATCCTTGCTTTTTTATTTGAAATTTACCAAGTATTCATGACTCTTGTTTTTCATGTGTCCATATGCTATTTTTGGATAATAAGGCAACGTAATCAAATTTACTATATAGAGATGGATAAACGTAGAACACTCTTTAGGACTTTAGAACTCGCTCACTCGAAAAAAAGGATGCTTTTAACTAGAACTGATTATCGCTTTTTAATCTGGACTTTACTGTTACGACACGTTATTTTGTTGGATTGAATGACTAACCTAATATTAATATGACAGCAATAATGCATTACAAGTAATTACTATTGGTTTCATATAAATAAAATATTTTGATTTTTTGAAATCATGTTTTTTTTTGCATAGAGCAAAATATTTTCATACTAAGATCTCTTGACTTTTGTTGAAGTCCATCTACATCTCGTAAAACCATATTTATTGTACGATGGAAATGAAACAGCCATTCTAACGTTTCGAGCTATATTATACGTTCGCCATCAAAACGGCTGATATCAAGTTGTAAATGTATAGAAATTAATTGAATGCCCTCGAGTGAACCTTCAACCAAGATTATCTATTTATTTCAAATCTCAAGTAAAATAATTTTATAATTTTACTTTATTTTTTAAATATATGTATAATAAAAAAAAAGACTATCAAAAACACGAATATTAATTATTTAATCAACATTAAGATTCTTATTGTATTGACGAAATGAGCAATAAATTTTCTTTCTAAGATATACTGCGAGTGGAGATGGTCTGTACAAACGGATTGAGCTGATTAGCGAAAGCGATTGAATCTTGGGCCGAAGGGCAGATAACTGATAAGTCGACGTCTGCGCATGCGTAATTAGAGGTAAACAGAAAATAATTGGACGCAATCACTCGGTATAGGAACGTCTGGGCGGTGCCTGCATGCCGATTTACTAGCGCCCCAAGGAGCTTCCGCTAGGAAACTCCTTAGAGCGTTAGCGCTGATTTTTACCTGAAAAAAAAGTAGTAGATGCTGTACTACATTTTGTCAGACTAAATAGAATTTAATGCAGTGGTTCACAGTTTTTATATTTTGCACAAATTCAGTGTAAAGTACGGCTCTTATCCCGGGAGTCTCGGTCTCGAAAATTTCGAGAGTCTCGACGATTTTTTCGAATTTTCGAGACTCGAGGCTGCTACCGCCAGTCTCGGGAATAACGAGACTTTTGAGACTTAACTTTTTTTGAGATTTTTTATTCCGGTGCAGCATACGGTACGTGGCAGCAATATAAAGTGACACTTAGGATATGAAAATAGAGCAAAATACTAAATCATCGCTATATAACTATTCAATATCTATGTATACCCTATCTAATACTAGCATAGAAGCAGAGAAAGCTTTTTCTAATGCGGGCTACTTTTGTAATAAAATCGGATCCTATCTCTCTGAAAGTCCATTAAAATATACTCTTTGTGTTTACGTGCACACTGTAAAGATAAAAAAAAACCTCATAAATATTAGGTCCTTACATATGAAATTGGCGTTTTGTCGAACAAAAAAAATCTCCCGAAAAGTTGTAACGACACTTTTTTATAAGCTGTGTGGCGTGCGCATGTTTCTCTGTCTGTCTCTCTCTCTCTTATAGAAAGCAAGCCAGATATTTTCATTTCTATTTCGCATTGAACAGTGTGGTGTCGCGGCGATTATTTTTGTTGAGTGTATACAGGTTTTTTGTACATAATAAATAATAATAATAATAATAATGAATCCTGACAGTGTTTCTTAATCGAAAGGAACTTCGTTCCATCCGGGTGTCCCTTGACACCTCTGTTTTATTTATTAACTATCTCGATTTTATTTATAGAAGATTAACCCAAAAAGCTCACGGAAGACGCTCTTCCTAAACTCCGGATGTACATAACAACTTTATAGATAATTTAATGAACAAACTTGTTTACTATAAATAAACGTTATATAAATGTTCACTTTTAATGCCCCATTTCACTTTTTATTTTAAGTTTTGAATCTAAAAATCTTTAATCTGTATTTATTATTATTAAATCATAATGATTGTTCCTTATTCAAATAAGTTTCATGCCATAAATTTCTTTAATATTCTTGCAAGAACCAATTTAATATGTATTAGTTGGATTGTCTTCTATCAATAATTTTAAATGCCGGAAGATATTTGAAATAGATATCAAATTCAACAAAGCAATCTTTTGTGAAAAATGATTTATAAATGTAAAGTTTTACGTAATCATTTTTTAACATCGAGATTGCCTTTTTATGTAAATTTGCAAATTAATTTTTTAGCGAACTATATACCCTACACCTATTGGCTTTATATTACTAGAAATAAATATTAATACCTATACGCAAATGTACACATGTATAATTTATTTTAAATTTCAACATCTTTTACAATTATATATATATATATATATATATATATATATATATATATATATATATATATATATATATATATATATATATATATATATATATATATATATATATATATACATATATATATATATAATTGTAAAAGATGTATATATATATATTAAGATGTACATATATATATATATATATATATATATATATATATATATATATATATATATATATATATATATTAAAAAATGATGAATATAAAATATATAAAAATTCTTAAGCTGTTTTAAACTCGTATTAACTACGATAACGAAAGTCGTAAATACAAATTAAATATATTTGGTTATTAGCAATAAAAAAGTAATACCTATACACAGAATGTAATTTCCAATTTACTTTAAGCTTTAGCATCTCTTGCAATTTCTTTAAAAATTAGCTAAATATGTATTATAATAAGTAGTTCGAACTCTCTGCAGTAACAGACTAAAGTCACGCATAAAATGACTTATAAACTGAATGAATTACCTGCTGTTAAAAATTAATGGCTCAGCAAATATCTTTTTATTTATCTTAATTCTGCGTAACGTAAATAGCAGTGAATGAGAAAGTTAATATATGCTAAAATTCAAATACAACATTGGTCTATCCTAGTATTACAAATGAAATATTATGTGCGATTAATCAATTAGTTAGACGTGGAGCACATTTAAATGACCTGTCCCCATGCCGATGAATTTTAAATAGAGTACGCAGAATTCAACATGACTTTGTGTAATTTAATCACAGCCCACTACATGTAGGCTATATTTCTTACGGACTGTATAATCTGAAATAGATTAGTCAACAATTATCTACTTGTAAAGGCGTATAAGCTATTTGATATAACAAATAAGAATAATGTTAACATATTAGTTTAAAAATTACGTAATTCCTAGAAAAATGATTAAGTAAAAATATTGCTTTTTAATATTATGATTTAATAAATATTGCAGTATTCACAACTTATTTAATTAAGAAATAAATAGTTTTGATATTTAAATTAGTAAAAATACTTGTAAAAGACCCTAAAAACCACTAAAAAAACAAATTTAATAAAATCATGCTATTTCAATTGGACGAATAAAAACTATTATTAATGAATATTAATTATAATAGTTTGAAGCGGATATGCAATATGCATACAGCCATAAATATATCATTTTTAGGTTTAATATTCTAATTTATTCCTTAATATTGATCATTAAGTGATACATTTCATCAATTCGTTGACGTAATGTATTATCCTGACCTTGTATTTCGATTGAAACTAACAATTAAAGCTGAAGTCACACCGCTCGGTAGCGTGGAAAGGCTGAGATTAAAACATAAATAAATATGCAAATAGTCTGACGCTCTAATAGCGTTGAATATACTTAGCAAATATCGTGCATTCATACGATAAACAATTTGTATTAATAAATTGTTAGACGAAAGATTATTTAGAGGATTCAATAGAAAAGACGTATTTGTTTAAACATTCTGTTTTTAAGAAGAAAGTTACCCAAGTTCAAAAACGTTAACATTTTCTACAAGCTAACTTTTCTCGCCCTACTTCCATATGTATGTATGTACCAAATTCATTAAAGGATCTAAGTGTTAAGTCATTCGTTCTTCTAAGCGTCTCGTTTGTAAATTTACTTATTCATATTTATTTTCATATTATCTATTTCATTTTCATCTATCATTAGAATGGACAGAGATTGTAATAAAAACTATATACGTATAATATAAGAAAATTAAGTTCAAAATATACATACCTACTACATTGCTTTTTTATAAAACGAGCAATAACATCTTAATTTTACAATACTATTCTTTATTCATTAAAAAACTTGAATCTTGTGAGATCTTAAAGAATTATAATAGAAAGGGATATTAACCAATATTTTTGCATGTTACCTACTATCATTAAAGAAACGCATATTCTTCCTATAAATTAAAAGTTTATATTCCCTTGCGTAAATATAGGTAATACTACGCAATAATGCACTTTGGTAGAACACATACTAAGATAAACTTTATTACACCATTAAATTAAACGTGTAATTCATCTATCGTCATTAAAATAATATGCTATGTTTTAAAATATTGCAAAACCATTCTGAAAATTACCTAAAATATACACACGGTTAAACAGCATTAAATAAAATTACAGAATTTAACCGCAAAATAGCGCTTGGAAATCATAGAGCAACTGCAATAAAATTCGTACATAGTACATTAGATGTGAATGAAAACATAGTAAATTGCACCCAAAAGCAGGCTGTTTATCGGTTAAGTGTATCATTATGATTGTTATACGTCGTTATCTCCACGATACGTGAGGTGAGCCGTACTCCGCGGCGCTGGCTCTCACCTCGGAGACGGGGCGCCAGATTAACGACACGAAATCGATGTTTGTACACGTCCAACCTCTTCCAATAATACGAACTGATCGATCTCCGAAGCGGTAAATTGCCAAGACATACTTGGGAAATAACGAAGCAGCTGTACATCATTGGAACGTGTATTTGTTCAACGAACACTCTAATTGTCACTTTGAATGCACATGTAAACTGCAATAACATTTGTACTTTTGCATCTGTACCTCACCGGCAGGATTTATGGTCGTATTGACTGTTCAACAAGCTCGCAGATGGTATTTAGGAAATTAATGCAAGCAATATATTCTGAAGTAGATAGAGATCAAATTATATAAATATTAAAGGATCAAGCAATTCGTCTTTCGTTTTCGAAAGGTAATGAATCAATCTAGCGGACGTAGGGTTTCCACAAACATGTCCAAGCTCTCAATCCGCGCCCGGCGGCGGCGAGTACCTTAATTGACATGTGTCAGAATGTGTGCGGTTGACCCATAGGTCATGTGAGAACAAAGTTTCTTGCATTCTACCACTTTCGCCGGCACAGGTACTGGCTGGAGGCTATTTGGCCATTGTAAATTAGAAACTATAACCATCAATCAGTTGCTATCATCATAACAATTGCTCGTGAGTGGGTCACCTTTATTCTTTACTAAAATTATTAAGTAAACATGGCTTTTTTACACAACAAACCTGTGTTACCTTCTGATATTATAAATAATTATTTTAATAATCACAATATTTACAAGAACATAGACAAGGATCTTAAGCCATGACCGCTTTATTTTACGGGACGGATACGGTATCTCGGCGACGTCGACATAAAATAGTAATCGTGATTTTAGTAGAACTTTGTATCGGCACCTAGCAAAATGTTTCCCCTACGGCTGCGCCCGGCATTCTTGGCAAGTCCTGAATCGCGCTGAACTTTGATCTTATTGTCAATTCGTACCCACTTGTGCGACTCTCTCTTAAGCATTTAAACTATTAGAAACGAATCCCTGTGATAACTATTTTCTGACTGCAATATCTCATTCTAAATCACATGCGATTGAATTAGACAAAATAAAATATGTATTTTATCTAAATAATTGTAAAAAGAAAGTTTAACAAATGTATTTTTATCCTGATATATATTCAGAAATATTTTTTGTAGTAATTAATATAGCATATAACATCTTCAGAGTACTTTTATTTGAAGAATGAAAGAAGATTTATTATTATCTAGTATAGTGTTATACCTATCATCTATGTTAATTGCACGTTTTCCTTTGAAAGCTTTCATAGGAAATCGTGCAATTGACATGATGGATGTTAGAATAAAATAATAGTTATTTTAGTTATTATTAATCAATTTTATTAGATAATAATTATAAATTACTATTAAAATAAATCAATATTCTAGGCATATCCTCATCTTCATTTATCAAACTGCGCGCTTTTAGAATTTCTGCCTCACCCCACTAGACCTCACCTGTAGATGTAAGTTCAGCAATATTAAAATAGTAATAAATAAAATAAATTAGTCACGCAACCACTGTAACAATAGTAAGATACAAATTCAATTCATTGTAGCTCGAGGCAGACGATACGTTGACGCAACACGAACAATAGGGTTTCGGTTCACCGACCTTTCGGGATCTGTGACAACGCCGCGAAAATATGGGCACAGCATTCCTAAGAACTTTGTATGTTTAAGATGGCTTTAACACGACCTACTTTTAAAATAAACTAATAACGCATATTGAATCTAGCTTTTGAATAATAATAATAAAGTTAAAGATAGGGAAAATTGTTTTTGGTATTTATATAACGGATTTTTTAGATGTGAGATGCTGTAACAATACACGATGACGCGATGAATGGCGCACAGCTCGTGCTATGTAACGCCCAGTTCAATTAGATATTGTTGTTGAATTCGAAATTAGATTCTAGCATAGGACAGTTATTGGTTGTTGGGTAATTGAAATGACGTTCTTTATGAGTCACAGTGAGAAATCATATTTATGCTCAACGTGAAAATAAAACATTACTTAACATGAATTTTACGCACTTATTTTAGCTGAATATTTGAATGTGACAGAATCTTTCAATTTTATTCACTGAGTCGTATGATTATTATGAATCGGTGTCAATAAATGGTTCGATAATATTGATTTGACCTAATGGAGCAGTCAGGAGATGATTATGTGAAACTCGCCAAAGATACTGTAACTAAACATTTCTCAGAAACGCATGTTCTTTTTAAATCATATTTTACTTATCCTTAGGTATACATATCGCTATTGTTACCATGTTTTTTCAAATTGATATAAATTAAGTATATTATGACATTTTTTCTTCTTATTTACTCTGCTGCTAATACTTTACGGGTTTATCTACATATAAGAGCATAAGATAATTTGCCTTCAATGGTTTTTGAAAAGATTTTTTTTAAATACTGTCAAGAAATGATATATCTAACATTTATCTAGTCTTTCTGAAGTAATTAATACTTTTCAAGCCAGAACGATAAACTAAAAAATAAAATTGAGACTACAAATGAGAAAGACTAGTGATGTTTAAGTGATTTTTCTACTGTTTGATATGTCAGAAGAATGACATAATACCAGCACAAACTAATCAATTCAAAGAAGCATAATCCTATTAATTAAAAATCATATCAATCAATTACTCCATTGCTGTGTAAAAGAAGGACAAGCCATAGACAAACAGAAATGTTTACATTTATAACATTAATAGAGAAACGAAAAACTTACTTGCTATTAGCCAAAGTATATGAACATACAACGTTACGACTCTCATTTGTAAAGATATCATTACCTACAATAAGTAGCAAGTTCTATTATAGTTTGAAATGTATATCACGGATTGTTTTAGGACAAAGTGTTTGTACGAAAATTCATGTGCTTTTAGACGGGTGTAGCGGACGGCGCATGCCGCCCCCGGCGAAGGGATAATGTTGGCCCTCGGCTTCGACGAGAGTAATGCGGTCTTTACGACGCCATGAAGCGACGTCTTATTTAGACTCAAACGTAGTTTAAATTGGTACCTTTCAGCACAATTGCTATTGCTTATTAAGAAAAATATGACATTAATAGACTTGAAATATTTAATACTAGTACTAACATTATTTTTGTATCTTATCGGACTAAATAGTAAAATTATAGACGACTAAAATTTATAGCAATATAATATTATATGAATAGTAAGAATAATTGTAACTGTTTCAATTCAAAGGTACAATTACCTTAGATGGTAAGGGAAGGTAAATCTTATCTATTTGTTTCACAAGACTATTGTTCGAGGTTGTTGGCACACAATGAAGAGCCAAGAGCGAACCTGCAGTGGAAGTAGGACGCACGAGAAGCGTCGCAGCGGTGGTGAAATGTGATGGGCGGTGTCGAGCACGCCGCCCCGCCCAGCCCTTTCACTGCCCCGCCTACTCCCACCCTTAACCAACTTAGCACAACCAAGCTTACGTAACCCTCGCCGGTCCCCAGAATAAGATCACGCCCGAGGCTGACCTCATTCGAGCAACTCTTACAAAACACATCCATACCACTCTACTACCCTCGCTATTCGCAATCGTTAGAGAAAGGATAGCACGATAATTTAATAAATAATAATTTCCATCATGAATCTGTCATAAGAGATCTTTTAATTAGAGATTTGTCGTGCGTTGCTGGTGGGTACTGTAAAAGGCAAACCTTTATGGAATTGGCCCCAATTAATAATAGTTCATAGTATCATATTATGCATGGTGTTTTGGCAGATCAATACAATTTATATCTGAGGAAATTTATTGTAGCAATTACTTTAAGTGCTTATTGTTTCGCAAACCATTGCATTCTTATCGTGCCTGTTTCCCAATTTTGGCGTTTATACTAGGATAACATGTACCTTCTACATTTATGTGACTAATATTACCTACCTAATAATAATTTAGCTGTTATTTATTAATGGTTATGTGCTACATATGTTATAAGATAATTAATTTTTTTCTTTATATCAATCACATATCCTAACCACATCTATCTAACTAGGTACTAGTTGTGGTGGCGTGGTGGATAATTTGACATTAAGATATCAATAAAGATTATGTGAAATTCTTATTTTTCTACTTTTAATTTAAGGAAATCACAGATTAATAAGTTATTAGGATACCCATGCAAGCAAAAACTAATATATTTTTTTTAATTCTTTATGTGCATTATTCTTTAGGAATATAATTATTTTCCCCATATAAAAAGTGAGGTAAACATTGTCCAAGAGTACAAAAAATTAATTCTTTCAAATGTACAAAATTAATATTAAAATTACTGAGTTAACCTTACTTTATAATATGTCTTAATTGCCTTCTAACTAAAAAAACCTCTAGTCTCGAGACGTTTTGGTAAGACAACCCTATAGGTATCATTAAATTTGTCATAAAATTATCTGTATTTTGATACTTGGTTCGTTCCGGAAAACGATACGAGCAATTAACTACTTAAATTTACTTGTTCATACCTGGTCAGGTACTGTGTTTGAATAAGCATTTTCTACAAGTGTTTTAATTTCTATTGATACTAGTTTGTCACAGAAGAGTTCTTGTACTTAAAAAAAACATGAAAAAATTTTTTTTATTACATTTTTGTTTCATTTCTTTTTTCATTACATTTGGGTCGTGTTTGTTAATGTGTTTTATGTAAGTATATAACTCCTTTGAGACATTTAAAACCTTAGTCTCTCCCGTGACCATGATTGCTGTAAAGCATTCGAAACATCGGGAACCAAAAATCAAAATAAATCCGCAAAATAATCCGAAAAGATAGTTTTATTTAAAATGTTTTATGGTTTTAAAAAATTGTCTGGAAAAAGAGTAAGGTGTCTTCCACATAGATCGGGATCTACTACTATAAGTTAAGCTTGTATATCAGTACAAAGCGCAAACTCGTTTAGCTTCAGTAATTACACGGGCAGGTTCTAGTAAGTAGACACTATCAGTACGATAATTTTATTATTATAGATTTATTGTTTAATGCTTCTCCAAACTCAGCAACAGATGAAAGGTTAAAAAGCTCAAATAAGCGTGCATTAGGAAAGAGGTGGCCCCGGGTCGCGGTTAGAATGCAAACTGCCGCCCATACATTAAATCTGCTGCATTGGAATTGCAAAGTCGTGATTTGTCAAAGCATAATCTAAAGAACCGCAATATTCGCACATCGTAATTATTATCAAGTAAAATGGCACCCAAATCTCGAACAGAATCTCACGGTTTAGGTATATGCTAATAGTGTCCTAATAGCGGTAGAATATCATATGCTTGCTATAAGAGCCTTAATAAGCGGTACAAAACAGATATAGGTATAATTTTTATTTTTACATATACCTATCTATATAAATAAAAATGAATCACTGAAATGGATGTACACGCATAACTTCCGATCAGCTGCACCAAATCGAATAATTCTTTTTTTTTGTGTTTATTATTGTCAGGAAAAGTTTTGTATAGAAGAAAATTAAAAGAAATTTTTTTTTTACTAAAATAAGATTTTTTTTAAATCTCATGATATGAAAAATGAGTGAGTGAAAAAGTTTTTATCCCGGAAATCATTCCTTAAGAGTATGGGGAAGCAAGCTAGAGATGAACCCAAGCAAAGTGAAGGTGAGTCGCTAGTTACTTTATAAATACCCAATATTTCAAGTTTTTTTAATATATAAATTGAATTATTCCATACTAAAGACTCTTACTCTCGCCTCATTCAATCACTATCTTGTAGAATATTTTTTGTAATATCCTAAATCAAACGTTGGCGCCTAAAAGAAAAACAAACTTACAAACACTTTTCAATATTATATAAATTCATAAATAAGCAGTAATTAATGTATATTTTTTTTAATTCATGTATGTAAGTAACTCTGCAGTAGTTATTCTAAAATAATTTGTCAAATTACATTTTATCCCGGAAAAATGTACGGTTCCCGTGGGATAGATCTGTTTCTGTTCTGTTCACTAGGAACGAACCCTAGTTGTAATTTAATTTAATTTAATCATTTATTTCAGGCAATATTTACAAAAAGTTATACAAGTTATAGTAATACAAGTTACCTACATTTTAGTTATTGTTACATACTTTTTATTTTTGTCTCTTAATTTTTTGAGAAAAATTATTATTAACAAGAGCTTAAAAATATCAGTCATGAAACTATTCTATTCCAAAAGCTTATTTATTTTGTCAGATCATTTTCATTGATGCATTTTAATATTATAGCGATAATTTTTAAATAATCAATCAACTTTAATAGTTTAATTTACTGTTATTCAGAAAAAGACGTGATTTTATTTATTTAAATGCAAATAATTTTAAATAAAATGAGGTAAACTACTAAATTAATTTATCCACGGCCACTATTTCCTGCTCTACTGCTCTACTATCAAAAATTAGAATAATAAAATGCCTTCCAAAAACTATTCAAGCTCTATTTACATAATATGCAATATCTAGTCCGCATATTAATATGTATACCATAAAAAAATATGACATATATCAACTATAGCAAACTCTAATAAAATCTTTCAGTTCTAAAAAATCTATGAAGAAGGAGCTCTACAATTTAATAAATACTTTAAATAGCTTTTAATACTAGTGTACATACAATAGAGTTATTTTATAACATTAGTTTCACTTAATTATATCGTTAGACAAAGCCTATGTTTTTGGCCTTACCTAATAACTATGCGCTACACTAGATAGAGGTATCTGAGTTAATCAATCTCTTAATTACATCCATAATTTATGCATTGAGTTTAATATTATAAACAGGACTACGAGTACTACATATTAAATAAATTAATTTGATGTATAGTTTCATATAATCTTGATACTCAATAAGGATTCATCATTACGCTCCTAGGTACTTTATACTAGCACAGCAATAATATCTTTATAAAAGATATTATTTTAACTGAAACATATTTAGATTAAATAAAATTTCATATTAGATAGTATTATTTGATAATTTGTAGTTTTACAATTTTAATTTTTATATCTATACATATAAAATGCTTTGTCCTGAATGACTGACTGACTGACGGATCAACGCACAGCTTAAACCGCTGATCGTAGAGACCTGAAACTTGGAGGATGTGTGCTTCGTATGACGTAGGCATTGAATAAGAAAGAATTTTCTGATATTCATCGCCTAAGGGGGTAAAATAGGGGATAAAAGTTTCTATGAAACTCTATAATTGATTTTTTCTGTAATGTATCTGCATAACTTTTGATTTTTGGTTTCTGAAAGAATGTACTTAACTCGAATACGTTTTTTTTTAATGTATGTACGCGACTAACGTTTGATAGCAAATGTTAATCGATTTTTACAATTCTTTTTTCTATGCATAGATTCAAGAGTGGCCCAATATAAATTTAAGAAAATCCACTCCGAACGGGGAATACTTAATTACTTTTAAGAAATTTTAAACTCGGTGTACGTTTTTTAAATATTTCAAACCACATTTAAGGATAGGTGAAATTAACTATCTACTAACATTCACTTGTGTAGTTTTAAAGTATGAAATAGATTACATTATAAAATATATATAGTAACAGTAATGGAAATAAATCAACAATAATGATTGACGTAAACCAAGTAGGAAATTAAATTGACTGTTGGTTAACAGACAAACGAAATATGTGTAATAAAAACAAACTTTTGTGGGGAAAAAAAACAGAAAATTGATTAAAATGTTAAATTTCAAATTCTGCATAATCTTGGCATTGTTAAGTTATTCTATGTATATTGTTCGGTATGTTGTTTCGGTAAATAATAAAAATATTTTTAGGCACTAGCAAGTAATTAAAACACGTCATATACGTTTATTAAATTAATATTATAAAAACAATCCAGCTTTATTAGGTTTTGATGTATTTTTTTTTCTTTTTATATTTAAACATATATTATTACTTTTGTAATTGAACAATAAGATTTAACTATCGAATTGTAATATACTGTATAGTTCTAATGTAAATTAACCCCAGCTAACATTGTTCAACTACAATAGTCCTCTTCAGATAGAGATATAATTTAAACGCCTTTACAACTTCTATGGGAAGATAAATATTTCTTAGGCGAAGATGTCGTTTATGTTTTGTCGTTATTCGTAATCCGGACTATCGGTATCTCTAAATTATTTCTCTAAGCCTCCGCGATGTTACACCGCGACGACTCCTGATAACGCTTTGATTTATGCTATGGAATATTTAATGACAACAGACAATTGCAAAATTTATAAGCCACACCATTTAGCGCAATACGTTACAAATAAATTTACAGTTAGGATCATGTTTTCCATATTCCCAGCGGCTTACAATGTGCCTGGGTCTTGTCGAGCACTTATGTATTCCACGTGAGGAATTTTATTGAAGAGTTTAGAGGTTGGTCGGAATAGCATAATTGTAAACTATTATGGACCCTTAAGAGGCTGCTCTCGAATAATTCAATTTAAAGCTATTGTATACATTTTCTGTTTACTATCGCCATTCGTCTGAATTACGAACAATAAGATATTATGCTATCGAACGAGATCTACATTAAAGACGTTTAAATTTTAATAAATATTACCATAATGTGACTAAAATGGTAAATAAAACATTGTGAATGATATTTTCACTTTGTAACAATTACCTACTTAAAATAATATACATTAGAGTAAATTTTAAATATAATATTCGGGTGCATGAGACTTGAGTTTCTTTAGCCTATTAATATCGAAAACAACAGCACGATGCACGACGCCGTATATCGAACCGCCGCCAGGACAGAGGGCGATGTCAACAATTTATTGCTCAAACAGCGAACGTTCCTTCAATTATCAAACGTTTAATTATAGTTTAGACTTAAAGATAAATAGTGAACAATTATTTTAAGTTTCTCTCAAAGTGTTACTTCATCATCCTCGTATTTGCTATTTTCTTGGGACTAATAATTGAATTTCCGCAGAGAACAATTGCTTCGATTACAGCGCGGCTCGACACGGATCGACGCCTAATGAATCTTCCCCTGTCTAGTTATTTACCGAGATAAACTCTGTGTTTACTGGGTACACGCGCATGATTGCACGAGCTCCCAATAAATTAGATTTATCAGAAATGAAGGTGTACACATACTTGTGTAAATGAAAATCACATGAAGTAGTATGTCTTATTGTCAACAATTACTAGAATAATTCAAGTTTCCTGTTTAAAATGTTAACGTTTTGAATTCATCGATCATACCTCTTTAAACACAATAAAGCCCTTAAAAACATTATAGTCTACCGTATTTGATGTGGTTAGACCTCAATAATAAATAATGCTAATA
The DNA here is from genome assembly GCA_033884665.1 of Argynnis bischoffii washingtonia. Lineage (NCBI taxonomy): Eukaryota > Metazoa > Arthropoda > Insecta > Lepidoptera > Nymphalidae > Argynnis > Argynnis bischoffii. The sequence goes on from CM066609.1 coordinate 7,489,680, forward strand.
ACTTTCGCAATTCGATATAAATCAATACCGTCGGTGCCGGCACCAGGCAGTAACCGACGCACGCGCAGTCGATCACCGACGGCTTCAATCAATCGGATGCAAGCTCCATTTCACGATTTCAATATAATTTTAATGAAATGTCAGCACTTAGTGAAATTTCAATTGTGTAATGCGAACTTATATTTCTCAATATTATTATTTGTTAGAAGCCAGTGGCGGGTTTTATTCAAATATTTTTTAATATTAAATTTAGATAAGAGTGGAAAACTTTATAATTTAGTTAAATATGCAATTAAATATAATAAATTGTCTTATTGTCTTTTACGACTGCCTATCATCAAATGAAGGTTAAATTCCTTATGAATTTAAAATCATGATTGTATATTTAATTCCCCAAATTTATTTAAATCACTGTCTGTGCGCATAAATTTGCAGTCTCCGCTATTTAGCGGAGATTGCATAGACAAGTTTTTTCAATATTTTATCCAATAAAACTTAATGATACAAAATATATAAATTCAAATAAATATGCTGTATATAACTAATACATGATAAGATTCTAAATTATTTCCTAATAGTTGTTATCTTATAGGTGCATTTTGAAAGGAAATCGAAGGGGTCGAATGTGAACGCAGGAGCAAACGACTAGTGACTGGGTGTTCAATATCTATTAGCGGTAATACCTCAGTGGAGAGATGGCTCTGGCCCAGATCTGAAGCCGGTCGGACGAGTTCTCCGGGCACCCTTACGTAACTCCCGCGCGCCGCATCGCTTGCAAAAATACATTAGCGAGCTCCCAAAAGACACGCACGCCCCATGAAATTATTTCAAGAGCTTCGAGTACCGTATCACTCATCGAACCTACCAACCGCACGATTCAGATTAAATTCATGGCCGTTTCTCAATGTGCACCGATTTTCAACGGGGAAAAAGCAAAAACTGAGTTTTATTACGCCGTAACATAAATCATGAAATTATTTCGACTCCACCACGCCCTCGAATGACATGCAATTTTATTTTGGAAATTATACGGCGATGTCTTATTTATTGAGCTTCTTTTGGTCATTAGCATATCTACCTACGAGTGCAGTCATTTAGGAAAGAAGACGACCTCGGTTTAAATTTAAATGCAGCATAGGTACAAATTTATATGCAATATTATAATTTACTTGATTGATATTTTTTGTCAATTTAATGTAGGAAATATAATATTTTAACATTTATAAATTTTATATACATATTTGCTTTAATTATATGATTATTTAGTACAGCTACATACATCAACAAGATCATTGTTTAGTTCCCATGCCATTAAAGGCAAGTTGAAAACTCCAAGACTAAAATAGGATCTTAGTGATAATTTATTGATAAAATCATAGTATAAACCGTAGGCGTGCGCACAACCGGTCCGCGCAAAATAGTGCTCTGTTTAAACCACTACAATATCGTGCCCATCTGCTTTCCTTAACGGTAATGTTCCTGAACATGATAAAAGTAAAAATGTAAAATCTACTGTATATTAAAATAAGCATTATATATTTTATATATTTTAATTCTGAGTCGAATCTGTACCTTAAATATTTTTTGGAAAATCTTATTGAAATAGACTTTATTATCGATACAGAAACCGAATCTATAGTTTTTAGAATTTTTGTTGTCTGTCTGTCTGTTACCGCATCACAGAAAAACCACTGGAGGGATTTTGATGAAATTTTGTATGATGATAGCTGGATATCTGGGTCAACATATATAGGATACTTTTTACCGCGGTAGATTATCTCATTCCCACGGGAATACACGCTATAACACAACCAAAAAATATTTATATCAGAATTTCTTGAAACTTGGTATTAATGCTCTTCAATACAATTAAATAAATACGTGTTTTAGCGTTTTTTGAAATTCATCCCATAAGGAGATAAAATAAGAGATGAAAATTTGTTTGAAACCAACCTTTTTAAAGTTTTTTATTATAGTTTTAGCGCGAGCGAAGTCGCGGGTTTTGCTAGTATCGAATAAAAAAATAATTATCAGAATAGCTAATAATATATTTAAGTAGCTATATAATATGTAAGTATTTTAGTACAATATTTTTTAAATCTTACCTTTACTTAATAATATATCAAGTATAAGGTATACAAAATTATATAAAATAAATTTTGCTTTAAGATTGCCAATTATCTTCAATGGACTCTAATTAATGTATAATAATGTGTTAATATAATATCACGTGTCGGTTACTAGCTCTTTGATATAATGCAACTAAATGTATGCGAAACACGGCGACTAGGGCGCAGCGCCGCAATCTCTCACAGTTATTTTATTAGTGTAGAATGTATGTTTAATTTGCAGGGTATGCGGCGACGTAATAACTTGTTTTGTCACAGGCTCATTAAGCTTACATTCAGGAATTTGGGGGAAAAATATTTACATTGAACAGGTACATAATTATAATTTATCTCGTTACTAGATTTATTTATGCTACAAATTGTTTAGACCTCTGCGCTTGGTAAAACACTTAAAACACGTATAGAATTTAAACACAAATTGCTTTTATTTTCGTTTTATATTAGAAGTATCTATTAGTAAGTACTATGTTACAAAATTTGATTTTTACTTATGGGAATGCATTTTTATAAATGAAAAGTATCACATTTTATTCATCGATGTGACTTATACAATTAGCAAATACTATCTATACATATAATAAAACTGTAGAGGTCAAATGTCTGTAAATAGAAAAAAAATGCTAAAGACCGAGTCAGGGGGTGTAAGAAGAGAAATAAAACAAATCCAGATTTTTTTTAATTTTTTTGTTTCTCTGTTTGTACGGGCTAATCTCCGAAAATGTGGAACCGATTTAAATAAAATTTTGCATGGTGGTACCTTCTATCATCGGTCAACATCTTAGATACTTTTTATCCCGGAAAATTAAAGAGTTCCCGTGGGATAGTTAAAAAACCATAGTAATTTATACAGCTAAGTACACAAAAACTATTGATTTTATTTTATAAAACTTTACAATAATATAGTTCATACATGCATCAATAACAAATAGGATAATTTTTATCCCGGAAAAATGTACGGTTCCCGTGGGATAGACTTGTTTTTGCTTGCGGCGAGGGTGATCTGCTAGTCAATAATAATTTACTTGTTTTTATTTTGAATATTGCATGTCATAATATCGGTCTAGTCAATCAACTGAAGACTTCCTCGATCGAAATATTAGCAACTATAAAACTTTCATTTTTACAACCATCTACAAAATATCTACGAGAGTTTTAGATATAAAACTTTTACTATTTAATAGCAAAAATGTTTCTTACTTGAGCTATGTTATAGTGCTTGCACATTTCGCTTAATGCAGGTTAATGAATCCTAGTGTTTAAATTATGAATGAAATGAAGTTGGTTGGCTGGCAGGTCAGCGACTTAGAAGTTTCTATTAATTCCCACTGTTCTTAATTAATACGTGTTTTATTTATGATTATTATTTATTAACATTTATCTTAATTGTACGAGGTATATCGACCAGAATTAACGATATATTACCTTCTTTTATGTAAGCTTACACAGGTTTTTACTTAGTGCTTGAGAGTTTTTATAATTAGAGATAATATAAGTAAGTACATAATTTCCTGAGAGAAACTCGTAAATAATTTGTAAATCATTATCACGGCACTGTGATAAAATATTAATAAAACATAATATATAGTGTTACAAAATCCTGTTCAATACAACTTTTTTCTTCTAAAGATTTTAGTATACTTGAAGTTTAAAATAATACCAAATATCTTCATGTTAGACGACACAATATCATGTTATAATATTTATTAAACCAATTTTGACACATCAAAAATCGAAGCTGCTACCCAACTTGCATAGTACAAAATAAAGTGCCGTTTAGAAATAATACTTAGACTACTACTAGTCTTATATTACTATGTGTACTTACTAGTCTTATGTTTTTAAATATATTACAATAATAAATCTAATGTTTAAAGTAAATACTTGAAATATATGTATTTATTTACAGCTCTACCTGTTAAATGAGACACGATACAAATCAAATACATATAATCTAATCTCTACCGGCAATTCTATTTATCATCTGTGGGAATCGAGCCGCCCAGTCACCACTGAACAGTAAATTTTATGTTTATTGCATCAAAAGAAAATGTATATTAGAAAATTACCATATAATAAGGATTGCAATAAATATAATGTGTTATATTTTTTTTTGTAATTATTGTTTGATTCCTAATATGAATTTAAAGAGACAGTTATAAATCAAGCATTTCTAAGAGTAATTAAACAATAAAAAGTCTATTAAAATTACTATTCTAATGACCTAAATTTATAAATACTGTTCATTGTTACATGAAGGAATAGAAAAATACTTTACTTACATTAGTACTTACTATAAATACACTACTACGTTTAAAATTCTGGCAACGTTGATATATACAAAATTTTATCATAAGTAACTTAGTTTGTTATAAATAAAATACGAATAATTATAAGAGTTAATTATTTAATCTTACAAAATCGTATTCCTACTTGTATTTGCTAACTACTTCAACAGGTATGTACCAATTCAAATGGAAATTTCTCTCAAGCTTTGTAGTTAATTAGCACAGCATTCTTAGAGCATGTTTAAATGACCTAAGTACCACTAATAATTACCATTCGTCCACGACTTCGTTATTAGACAGTTGTTTCAGCTATAATCTAAAATTAGTATATTGATCAATGAACAATTTAAATTCATGATTTTATATGATTCACCTCGCGAACCAACACAATAATGAACAGACCAACCAAGAATCATTCTTATATAACAAGTAGTAGTAACACAAAGTAAACAAAGTGGCCGACAATTAGTGGATACCTACATACTACATTCAGAATTATTATTGGATTTAAATTAAATATTTTAATTTATTTCTTAACACGGCTTAAAGTGTCTGAGACGTATGTAATTTAATGCATTAGTACGAACATAATTTACGTGTTTGTTGATTGCCGATTGTGTAGTTTCCCAGCGGCATGACTACCTTCACTAAAATGTTAATAAAATTGCAGTTGTATGCAACAGGCATTACTTTAATGCGCCCAGTTGAGCTTGCTGTGAAGATTTTCGTCTATTACATTCGTGTTTCATTTACTTTATCACACACATTAATATTTAATATTAAGACATCGAATTGTACATAACCATTTAAAACACTTGTTTGTAATATGTCAGTGTAGCAGGGCTGACACATAACAGTTTTAGTTTTATAATAAAAATAGTATATAATTTAAACTTAAAATAAATTAACAGTAAAAAAAAATATTACACAAACTTTTAAATTAATTATGTAGTGTAATAATTAAATAAAAGCTTGCTTTTAAAAATGTTATTTACTATTATTTTATTTTTTAATTATCGCTGGATATATTTTGACGTCATTTAGTTATTTAAGTTAAATAAAAGCTTATAATAATCAAAATTATTCTAATATCTGTTTCTTTTATTAGTAGTGTAAATCCTAGTAATGAATTGTAAATACATTTATAGCCTAACTCGACTATTATCTATTACAACTGAATATCCTGTGATATACAGATATAATACTTATTACTGTTAGAAATGCAAAAGTTTGTATGCTTAATACTCCTTCACTCTAAATGGACTGGATGGATTTGGATGAAATTTAGTACACAGAGAGATCTGGAGTAACACATCAACTACTGTTGAAGCTACTCTAAATGCCTAAAGATGAACCCGAACGAAGCGAGAGCAAGTTGTTAGTAGCTAATACAATTAAATAAAAACTGTTTTAATCAAAAAATTAAAGAGGTGTCAAGGGACACCCGGATGGAACGAAGTTCCTTTCGATTAATTAGTGAAGGAATTGTAATTTTTTTTTTTAAGTTATAATATATTTTTTTTATTATTAACAAATACATATACCTCTTGTATAGCGATGTGAGCCTAGTACATACCGAAACGCTCGTATTACCCAAATATCTGATTACATAGTTAACAAACAAGTACGTAGTGTGACAATAATGTATATACATATATTAACCTCTTGTTTAGTGATGCGAGCCTGGTACACACCGGAGCAAAAAGTGTCGTTACAACTTTTCGTGAGATTATTTTCCGTCTAGCCCCCTTTCACAACGCGCGATAAGGAACTTCGTTCCAACTGTTTAATTTGTCACAAATCTTCTTCTGTAACTTTGCTTAGGTTATATAAAATTCGTAGTGCACAAGACATTATTCCAAGCGCATCTTAGTTAATTAATAGTATCCAAACTCAATAACTTATAATAATCCTGTCATATTAAAATGATATATATGTAGCTATTTATTCAGTGTTAATTTGCAATCCTTAAGCGGTTTTTATGAAAATACATTTCTCAATCTTTAGTCGGACTTTTCGATCTAGCATTATAAAGTATCGGTATCTCAGTATAAACTAATCTGTAGCTTGCATATCGCCATAAAACAAGATACAACGTGTACGGTTAATGTCATAGATGTTTGTCATAAATAAGTATTTATTGTGAGATGTGAAGAGGAAAGGCAGAGCCGGGTGGGGTCAGCAGACCGACTCGTGACCGAGCGCTGGCACCGGTCTCCCGGCGTCACGACCGCCCTCGCCCTCGTCGCCTCCAAATAACATGATATTACTCACTAACTGGCCATTTCACGCCACGTTCAGATCTCGCAACAGTTTTAGCACAGTAACAAAATATTGTTTGTGTCAGATTAATTGCCATTATGATTTTATACACGATTCACTGCGGACATAAATAAACAAGGCTATCGCTTTTGGTTTATCAGAAATATACAGTTCAAATTAATTATTAAGTCTATAAGTTGATGAAAGCAACTATTTCAATAAGTCAATTATACCATTAAGTTAAAATACAGAACATCTCTAAAAAATAAACTGTTCATTGAGTGAGTGCTTTAAACTGTCGAGAGTCGCGGGCACACCGGTGTGCCAGTTAGCAATTGATTTCTTAGAAATTAACCAGGAGGTGTTTTTAAAAGGTAAAAATTCTTCACCCACCTGCATATAGTGTATTTATGCAATATAAATTATATAATAACAACATTCGTAAAATAAACAGACCAACGAATGTCTATAGGCAAAATAGAAAAAATAGAATTCGAAATGCAGTTGGTGTACGATTCAAGAATTGGCAGAACTCACGAATGTGATTATCATCATCATCATAAATAAAATTATCACTTTTAAGCACGTACTCGTACAGTACAAAAAATGTATTAATTGATCTTACTATAATATTTATCTTATATATTTAAACGAGCAATCATATATTTAAACGAGCAATTCTTGTATATTTATTTATTTATTTCTACCGGTGATCTCGGAAACGGCTCTAATGATTTCGCTGAAATCTGGTATGTGGAGGTTTTCGGGGGCAAAAAATCGATCTAGATTAGTCTTATGTCTGGAAAAACGCGTGTTTTCTAGGTTTTATGCGGTTTTATTTTCATTATTTCACGCAAAATATGATCGATAATTTCTTACGCTCAGGCATAAGCATCGTGGTAAAGCGGCCAAGGTGCAAGATTAACAATCATAGGTATCCGAGTCGAATCCCAGTCGCATATAAAGTTTTTACTTTTGTTTTTTTTTTGTATTTATTCAGGTTTGTAGTTTTTTTTTTTTTATATAAAAAATACGATATAACAATAAAGAATAAGTCAAAGAGTATGCACGTGCTTCCGACTTTACTACCGGTCTATAACATTCATTTTTATAACTAAAATGCCGTCTTGTGTATTCTGTAAATGCACTCATTATCAAAGCAACATAAACAAAGGTCACGGGATCATATACCACAGGTAAGTAAGCCGAAATTATTTTTTTTTTTATAATCTTTTGTAAACAAATAAAGACACCATGATATGTTATTCAAAGAAAACTTACGCGCAATGATAAACACTACCTGCCTTTTTTTAATTGTTTTGATTACGCTATTCCTTTCACTCAGCGAGCAGTGGAACGCACGATGCCTGGAGTTTCTCTGGCAGACAGTATTTGAAATGAAGTCAGTTACCAAAGAACTAAAGTAACCGACATTGCATGCAGAATAAGCTCGCTGAAGTGGAAGTGGGCCGGTCATGTCTCCAGACGTACTTATGGTCGATGGAGCCGAAACGTGCTACAGTGGAGACCGCGTTTAGGCAAGCGTAGTGTAGGACGCCCTTCAGCACGATGGACAGATGACCTAAGAAAGGTGGCTGGCAGTGGATGGATGCGGGCTGCCCAGGACCGAGATGGTTGGCGCTCATTGGGAGAGGCCTTTGTTCAGCAGTGGACGGCGATAGGCTGATTGAATGATACCTTTCACATAATTTAGCAATGTGGTGGTTTAAATAAAATAATAAATGTGTGAGCATGTGTGCTGCCGCTATACGGAACCGTAGACAGAGTATCTCTATCTACGTTTGGAACACTTCGCTAGTTTTGTTGAACATATAACATATCTACGTTATAAAACATCATTGGTTGTAGGGTGATGTTAGCTATCTAACGTATACCCTACCTCAATAAATTATTTTTACCTACCTACAATGCAATGAATTAATAGTAAAAAATATTTTTAAAAACAAGCTTTTATTTAAATGCTTTCTTTAAATTAAATCAAACTCAACAACAACATTACACGATTTGTATAATTCATAAAAGTTTGTCGCCAGATTATTACGTAATCGTGCATTGTATCGAGAACCAAATTATTGTGCCAAATTTCAGCTCAGTAGGAAACTGGAAAGTGGATCAAATTTAACTTGCAAGATTCCATTACACACACTGAGACAGAGGAAACTAAATAAGAGCTCGTAAAACGAATTTTTGAAATTGGCAGGTAGTTACAAAGATTAGCAAGTTCGAAGAACAAAAAAATAAATAAAAAACCAACTTACTCGTTAGCTTATGCTAGTAAGTATGGACACAGATCATATAATACTATACTGGTGTATAGACTAACCAACTTCATTAAAATAATATATACATAGTCTAATAATCTAAAAAAATATCATTTTTATCAAAAGGTTTAATTGATATATATTCTTTCACTAGCGGCTCACCCTCGCTTCGCTCGGGTTCGCCTCTAGATAAACAAAAATAGATGTATCCCACGGGAACTGTACATTTATCCGAAATAAAAAGTAGCAGATTTGTTATATGAACTATATTATTATAAAGTTTCATTAAAATCCAATCAGTAGTTTTTGTGTTCTAAGCTGTATAAGTTACAATAGTTTTTTAAACGAGAACGAGAACTCTTTAATTTTCCAGGATGAAAAGTATCTTAAATGTTGACTGGAGATTAAGGTACCACCATGCAAGATTTCAATCAAATTCCTTGAACAGTTTCGGAGATTAGCCCGTACAAACAGACAAACAGACAGAAAAACAAAAAATTAAAAAAAAAACCGGATTTGTCCTATTTCTATTCTTACATCCCCCTGACTCTGTTTTTAGCATTTTTTTTCCATATACAGACATTCGACCTCTTCAGTTTTATTATAAGTAAGTAAAGTTTGTTCCACAGTAGAGGAGCACGTACCGAAAACGAATTATGTCCAAAGCCGGTATTACACTTTGGCACTTCGAGCATTGATGTGACGCAAGAACGTTTAGTGCGTGTGCAAGTGGGAAGTAAGGTAATTCGGGAACGAAGATAAGGAGGGGCGTTAGGATATATTAAAGAGGGTAGACAGGATTGGGAGCCACTTAAGTTGAGCGCGAAAAACAGAGATGTGATCATTCTTTCGCAAGTTGTAGATGAAGCGTATGGTTAAATTTTGGAGGCGCTTCAGTTTATTAAGATGCTCCTCAGTCACATCCAAGTAGCAAACATCAGCATAGAGGAGGATAGGCAAAAGAATATAATATATATAATATAAATAAATAGATTGCGCAAGCATAATTTTGGTTTTGAAAGAGAGAAAATATTGGAGACGTTATAATATTATAGTTATTGGTTTTAATTTAAACGTGATAAACTAGTTCATTCTCTAATATAAGTTGATTTATGTTTTGATGTTAGCGTGTTTATTTCTACATGTATATTAGTTTGCCATTGCTCTAGGCTATCTTCTATAATCAATATATTACATTAAAAGACATTTTTTATAGGTTAGTATATTATAACGCCGCGCGTAGACTTTTGTCGGTGCATTTTTATATTTGTTTTAAAAATTAAGGTTTAAATATTCTTCTTTCAATTTTGAGAACTAAGCAGTTTTTTCAAATTATAAAATTCAGGCTGGAGACCATGAGTGCTCCGACTTCTGTTTGGAGCTATAAGAGCAATGGAGCTGCAAGTTCATGATGTCTTTTCAGGACTTTTTTGTGTGAGATGCTGACATTTTAGGTAAAAAATGTCAGCTTACAAATTGTCTCTGTGTCTTCCTGTATTCATGTAATGTACAAAAATAACAACAGACCTTTATACAATCTAAGGTCACTTATCAAATACAATGTGCTGTTGTTAAATAGCTTTCAATACTTTATGCTTAGGTATGTGAAAATAATCTCTATGGTCCATAGATAAACAATATTCATATTCTCACGTTAAACCGAATCGTACAGACGAAAATCTCATTTAGCTGTATCTTAAAGTTGCGTAACAAGAAATGTGTTTTTGATTTAATAAGTTACACAATCGGGAAGAAATCGAAAGTGCACTGTAACCTAACGACCTAAGGGGTTCGTCGTGATTACGAAAACTCAAGATGAAAAGCATATGACGTTGAGTTATAGATTCTGGATTTACTAGTTAATTTGAATTAACGTGTAAATAAACATCATAAAGGATTGCCTGTAATATGTTTACAGAATATAATTTGCTTCAGAATTAAAATGATATATTAAGCCCAATTGGCATTACATTACGCAACTGATTTACTGTTATTAATGTTTGGGTGCTATCTTATATATCTTTTGCTTTGCTTATGCAAATATTACTCGCAATATTTATTGGCTATAGATAAATAGGACATTATTATTTTAAATTCAATACATATAAATTTTGATAGTTACTCCGAAAGGATATAAGGTACTTACTGTATATTTATGTATTTTAACTATATGTAAATTTTAATTTATAAACTATTTTCATATGTTTTCAGTAAGCTCATATCCTTGACAACTTTTAACTTGCTTTATTGTCTGTCTGTTTATTTGTTATTTTTGAACTACATACTTAAAACAATAATCATACTCATAAAATAGCATAGTTCATATAATAATAACTTCGTAACTACATTACTTCGTAAGATTTAATACCTAACAACATATAGTGGTGTAATTTTATTAACATGCATGCAATTTACATGCATTCTTATCCACCTTTCTTGTTTGCTTGTCTATAAATATACCGAATATTTTCCCAGTGAACTAGAGACTAGACACATAAACATATTTTAAAACTGAAACGCATGATAAATTATTGACCGAGCGAGCGAAGCGTCTCTGGTTCAAGTCTGGCAAAATTAGCTTTCCTCTGTCAGTTTGTTGGTACTCCTCTAGATCGAATTTTACAACCAATCTAGACGAAACTTGGTATACAGGTTTGACGACATTATAGAATTTTCTTGTCGTCGGGGATTTTTGATTGGAGATGTACTTCCTCCAAAAAGGGGCAAAAAGGGAGCTACTGCATATCTCCGCCTAATAAGATCCAATAACAATAGTTCGCTTTTAATTTAAAAAGTAGTTGTCTTAACTTAGTCTCATAAAAATTTGGTGAAGATCTGATAAGGATCTTTGGCGTGATGAGCAGAATAACTTCTCGAAATGCAGTAACTTAGTCACAACTTTTGTGGTACGAGTATATTAATTGTTGCAAAATAGTTTTTGTGAGGTCTACTGTTTTTAAAACTACTAATTCAATGATAAACCTACATATTTTATTATTATGATTTACCTTTATAAATAATGTTACTCTTGTTATCCATCTATACAAATAATTAAATTCAAACTGAGACGAATTTGTACATTAAATAATTTTTGGAAAATCTTATTGAAATAGTACTATCGATACAAAGGCTGAATCTATAGTTTTTTGAATTTTTATCTGTCTGTTTGTGTGTCTGTCTTGCATTACGAGAAAACCACTGGACAGATTTTGGTGAAATTTTAGTATGATGATAGGTGGTTATCCGAGTCATCTTTACTTATCTATACTTATCGTTAAAAGGTACCTAGGGGCGAACCCGAGCAGAGCGAGGGTGAGTTGCTAGTGTTTCTATATACTTATTACTTACAGAGTGTCATGTGTAGTGCCAGGTGTGTGTTATTTGTTAATTTATTAGATAATTTTAACCTTCGGATTAATTCAATTACATTATGAAATCAGATAAACGACTGTATAATAATAAAAAGACACTTTGCAGAAAATCGTAATATTTTATAATTAAATCCATTAACAAAATATATTTTTTGACTTCAATGCAAGCCATTATTGCCGATTTCAATTATTTTTGATGGACTACAAGTAATAAACGAAATATCGGCGAGTAGTGATCGAAAAATATGGATAGCAATTAAAACTTTCACAATCCCACTTATGCAGCCTTGAATTGAATGATTACTTTATCTCGGAGCCGACGAGTCACTTTAAAATGCTTACAACGTTTTGCGGATCCAATTAGACGCCATTTTGTGGCGATTAAAGATAGTTGGATGGCCATTGTTTAGTGTTAGCGATCATGTAGGAAGCCGTCGTGCCGTCTCTGCGAGAACGATCAGTCAAAAGTGTCAACCATAATAGCACAGCTACAGTTCTTGTCTGCTTCAATACTCCATCATCTCTATTAAATGGTTGCAGATAAATCTGAATTAAACGGTTTGCGCCAAACATTGTTACGACATCTCATTACCTGTGTCATACTATAAATGAACAAAGTTTTTGTTTTTGTCAATAACAGTGAATAAAACCATTGTAGATTATTAATTTGAACGCTATCATTGAAAATAATTAAATATTACTAGCATTGCATTGAGTGATTAATTTTTTTTAAATTAAAATCATTAATACCTAGTTTAAAAATTACTCAGTGCCATAAATGGTCGTGTGTATTATGAATGCTCTTTGAGGCAGTGGCAGTCCAATGGTAACGTGCTCGCTTGTAAAATCAAATGAAGCGGGTTTATATCTTGGGTCTCGTATCCCCAATATTGTCATGTGCAAATTATTTTAAACATTATTGGTTTGCATAAAAAAATACAAAGTCCTATTTCATTCAAGGTCCTACATTAGCCAGGTTATATAATCTTCAAGGTACAAAATATAAATATTTAAAATTATATAGTTAGTTATATAAAAAGTTTTTTTACTAACAAGGTTACAATTCTATTCGCTTGAGAAATAAATACAGGTTATTTGTTTGATCGAAAGTTATATAACATCGTAGTATAATAAGCCACTTAACAAAATAACACTATATCAACCAAACAGGTACCTACTACGTGGGGGCCTAAAGAGCCTAAAAGCCTTCCAAATGTAAGCGATATTAGCGATATTTAAGCTTGTCTATTCAAATTTTAATTTTACGTTACGATACTAATGCAAGGTTATTAGCAATAAGATACTGTGAAAATAAGTCTATTGAAATTTTATGTGATTAATTTTATTGACTAATACTGTTTTCAAGATGTGTACAACAAAGTAATATTCCGATATAAATATTTGCATCTGTTACAAAATCTAAATATGCAAACGAGTATTTTACTATGTAAGTTTCTACTTTCGGTACAAATGAGATGTTGCAGGCCTTGAAACGGCGAGCATTTACAAAACACATTATCACCAACGTCCTCTATTCGTTGATGCACATATTTGAATTTTATATTCCAATTTTCGAATACAGAATAAATAAAATAAACTAAAATTAAATGATAATAACTTCATCATATGCCATTAAAATGTACAACAATGGAAAATAATCTAATATATAATATCTCGTGTCAGGCTGTTTGTGGTCGCACTCCTCCGAAACGGCTCAACCGATTTTCATGATTGACTGAAATCGTAAAGTATATTTCATCCTTCTAAATTACCTACCCCCCCCCCCCCCCCCACAATTTTTAATCGTGTTTTTTTTTGTATTTTTGAATGAACAATATTAGATAAATACCAATATAAGGCAGAGTTTTTTTTTGTAAATTTCAATTGAACACGGGCGTAGCCGCGGGTTCTGCTAGTATATGTATATAAGTATAGTTTATATTGAATTTTCTTTTAACAATTTGTGCTTGAATTGCTTGCTTTGTTTGTGAATTTATTTAACAAGTTGTAGGTACTAAATAGAGACAAATTCACAATGTTTTCCTGTCTGTTCCTTTAATCGCAGGTAACTCAAAAAAAGAAGGATAGATACTACTACTTATTTTTCCTTTTGGCTATTAAATTTGAATTCAATCAGCCGAGTAGGTCCAAAGATAGATATGAGCTTAACATTGTTTGGTTCGTATATAAAGGTAACATTTGGGCTATTTAGAAAACGAAATGTGGGAAATAATATACCTACCTACATAAACTTTTCTTATATTTTTCACATTTCTACATAAGTTTTGTATCTATTTACGTGTCTTGTTTTTATTCCTGATGCAATACGACTACGTCAAGTAGGCCACAACTATAAATATAGAATTAAGATTTAAGGCTCTTATTTATCATTCTTACAATATTATATTAAAAGTGCAGCAGTTCACTAAAATTCAGTAAGGTTTTTTTAATCTATGTTCTTTCATACATAAAGTCGGCTAATTGACTAGGCCGCTGGCCCTGAAGCTTGATATTTTTACAGACTATTCCTATAGTATATCTAAATAACTAAATAAAATAACTAACTAAAAATCTAAATAATAATTCAACCGCTAAAAACGTGAGGTGGCAAATGAAATAAAAAATATATTTAGATATCTCGCCTAAAAACAAAAGGCCGTCAAACCTGAAGCAGGCCTCTATCTAGTATTGAATTAAAATAAATAATATATTTAATTTATTGAAATAAGATTTTATTTATGTAGTCTTGGATGAAAAAGATAATAAGTAACGTAATAAAAAATTGATGAAGGTTTTGCTTGGACAACTCATGATAAATTTATTGTAACGCTACAATTTTTTTCAAAAAATTTTAATACTGGACAGTATAAAAAAACCTAGCATAGTTTCCTTGTTATGTTTATATAGTTGTGCATAAGTTATTATATACATAGTTTGGTCATAAATACTGTTACAATTAAAAATAAACAAAATATTACATTTGAATTTGGAATCCGTCATTTTTATATGGTTGTTCATTGTGTTTTCTCATTTTCGCGCCAACACATTGTAAAATATTTTTGTGATATTTAAATGGAGTGGGATAAATGGAGTGATAAAGAGAACTGAATCGCTGTGATTGCATTACACAAAGTATGTATAGAGCCAAATACAATTTTTAAAACTCTCCATACGCTTGATATTAGTTAAATGTTTGTGTACCGGGCTATTGATAGGTACAATGAAACCTACGAAAAAAGGGATCAAAGCAATAAGGGAAAGAATTCGTAGAAATCCTGTCCGAAAGCAAAAGATTTTATCTCGGGAGATGAAGATAGCATCTAGAGCCATGTCGAGTATTTTAAAAGATGACTTAGGACTTGCAGCCTATAAGAGACACACTGGTCATTTCTTAACTGATTATAACTTTAAAAAGAATAGAGTGGTAAAATCAAAACAACTACTTAAGCGGTACGTAAAAGGAAGTCACAGAAAATTTTTGTTTAGGGATGAGAAAATTTGTACAATTGAGCAATATTTTAACAAATAAAATTACCGTATTTATGTACAAAGCTCTAAGGAAGCTTCTCAATTAGTCAACAGAGTACAACGTGGGCAATATCCGACTTCAGTGATGGTTTGGTGGGGTGTTAGCTATGAAGAAGTGACTGAGCCATATTTTTGTGAAAAAGGTATCAAAACATCGGCGCAAGTGTATCAAGGTACCATTCTTGAGAAGGTTAAGTCCCTTAACAACACCATGTTCAATAACCAAGAATGGTCCTTTCAGCAAAACTCGGCGCCGTGTCATAAAGCTCGATCCACGCAATCTCGGTTAGAAACCCACGTTCCGGACTTCTTCAGAGCTGCAGACTAGCCGTCATCTAGTTCCGATATTAATCCGCTGGATTATGATTTATGGTCAGTTTTAGAAAATATGGCTTGCTCTAAATGCCATGATAATTTGGAGTCCTTAAAACAATCCACACGATTGGCAGTGAAGAATTTTCCCATGGAAAGATAGCGTGCTTCTATTGATAACTGGCCTCAACGTTTAAAGGACTATATTGCAGCCAATGCAGACCACTTCAAATAAGCTTTATATATTTTTAATGGTTTTATATTAATGTATTAAACTAACGCACTGTTATAGTAATAAATGTTACGTGCAATAGAAAAAATGATTTTTTCTTTGTAACAATATTTAGGGCCAGACTAAGTATTATATTTCGATTCAAATAAATACTACCACTATATTTGTTTATATGTACCTAATATATTAGTAATATTATAGTTCATATCTTCAATCACTTATTTAATTATATATCGCACTACTGTGTACTATGTATGCTACTGATTTGAATTTTTAATACAGAAATAGACTTTTTTTATAATTTTCATACACCAATTAATTATTAAATATAAAAATAGTTTAACCCTACACTTTTTAACATTATTGTTATTGGGATTATCATCATAATACTACTGGCAACATTGGAGATCTACATATACAATATAAAAAACAAAATATCGATAATTACGATTAACAATAATTATCGACGTAGTCCTAGATCTACAATAGGCATGTTATTCTGACAGCTGTCACAGAACTCGGGCTATATATAACAAACTATAATTATGTCTATATAATCTGTGCATAGTTAAAAAAGGGGTAATTATTATTATAATTTATTATACAGTGAATGTATGTATCTGCGTTATTATTCGTAAAACTACATTCTTGATTCTAGTATTAACTCCTTACGTATGAAATTGGCGTTTTGTCGAACTGGCCACTTTGATCTCAAATATCTGACGTTTGATTGGGAATTTCAAGTTCTTTATTTCAAATTTAGGCTTGTGTATTTATGTTTCAAATTTAGTCATTCATTTGTTTTCACGCCATTTGATTTTTCTTTGACATCGTTCTGTTCACGATATGGAAAACTTAAAATATCGCGATATTTACAAATACAGCTCCACTGTAGCACTAGCGCTGCAGAAATCGCTACTGCTACTGGAGCTACTGTTAAAGAAAACACGGTACGTTTTTGGTTCCAACATTTTCGTTCCGAAATTTTGACCTACAAAACTAACCCCATGGACGGCCGGAGACCCTAGTTGACAATGAAGAATTAAAAATGATCGTAGAAGCGGATTGATAGAAAACCATATCAGAATTTTAATTCCCTTGAAACAAATTGGAAAAGTGAAAAAGCTCTAAAAATGGGTACCGTATGAATGAAGTGAAGTATACTAACAAACACGCGTCACAACAATGAAGGATTTTTAAATCGTATCGTTACTTCTGATGAAAAATGGATCCTGTACGATAGTCGAAAATGATCATTACAATGGTTGAACCTAGGAGAACCGGCCAAATCTGCCCCAAGCGAAAGCTGACTTAGAAAAAGGTACAGGTAAGTGTCTGGTAAACCAGTACTGGTTTCATCAACTACAGCTTCTTACAATCTCGCCATTACGGCGATTACGGCAATTGTAAGCCATGGTGGAAAAGCTAGCCATTAAACAACGGAGACTGGTTAATTGCTCTAGCCGACTATTCGTTCTGGACAACACTAGACCATACACTGCACAACAGACGGTTGCTAAATTAGAGAAGCTGCAATCGGAATGTATCCAACACTCACCGTACTCTCCGACCTTGCTCCAACAGATTACCACTTTTTTCGGAATTTGGACAATTTTTGTAAGGAAAAAAATTCAATTTTGATGATACAGTCATAACCGCCTTTAGAGATTTTATTCGTTCTCGCTCCCACGAAAGAGCTCTCGCTCGTTTTTTCAGCAAAGGAATCAATGAACGACCTGCAAAATGACGAAAATGCGTAGATAACAATGGTATATATGTATAGTACTTTGATTGATTAAATACGTAATTTTATTTATTTATTTTCCATATAAAACACCAATTTCATATATAACTTCTAATACGGACCTAATATTAGTAAAAGCACATACTCGTACACCTTACATATAATCCCACATTATATGCATTGCGCTCATTTTAGCTTAAACGTCTGACACTATGAAAAAGGAAACGCACGAAATTTTTAATTTGATTTAATTGTCATAAATATGTTCCAACTCAATCCAATTTATTTTGTACAGTGGCTTCTAGGATTAAATATATTTAGCAAACGTCATACAGAACAACTTGATTTAAAAAAAATACATTTAAATCAAATGACTAATTTGGTGCAAGTGGCAATAATAATTGGTTTTAAAGTTTGAACATAAACTACAACTAAGTTTATGGTAATATAACTAAAATATTTCTGCAACGGCAAAATCTTCGTGCAGTAGTAAGTTACTTTAAAACTAATATAAGGCACTGAGGCGTAACACCAGAAGTAACTTAGAGCGGGCAGATGATTAATGAAGTAGATAAATCGTTACTAACTCGACTACATCAAAATGTCATTGACGATCGATCTCGATTGTTAAAGGTAAACAAATACATTAAAAATACTATTTAGCTGCGTACTAATGATCGTTCTTGACTCCATCTCTATGATTGCTCTATTTTATTTCGCTTGATTAATAACTTAGAGGAAAATTCTTCATTGCGTTAGGAAATCTTTATAATGATAATAATTATTACTTATTAGTATATGTGATGATTTGTTTGTTGGTTTGTCCTTTTTTGACACGCTTTTATTAGCTTCACTTGTACCTATCTATGTATGTAACGGAATCTGTGAACGTGATTTTCACTCACTTCAAAACTTCACATTGAACTGAAACTTTGTACATTTAACAAGGCGGATAATAATTTAAAAACTAAAAAAAACACTTGTATAGTAGATCAAACTTAAAAAATGGAAAATAAATTATAGTTTAAAAAACTAAAACACACGCTTTAATGATAAACCGAACTAAAAAGTAAAAATAATTTTTAGTATAAGAATAAATTGACCAACGAGAAAATTAATGCTATTGTGAAAAAAGCGTGGGGTGCTCGATAAGTTGCTATAAATATTCCATTGGTACAATTTCCATAAGTAAGGTGAGAATAAGAATATTGTACAAAGCACCTCACGCTTTTTTCACAATAACATTAATGTTCTCGTTAATTACTTTATTCTAATACTAAACAATATTTTTTTCTTTTTAATTAGATTCATCAATAAAGTGTTTTTATTTTGTTTTTTAAACTATAATTTAATAGGTACGCCAACAGAGTAACAGGATGATCTAAATCTTTGCAAAATACCGTTTGTGGACAGGGTCTGAGTGACAAAAAATCGATTCGCTTCCATGCGTCTAGTACAAAAAACCAACTATAGTTGGATTATTACAAACGTGCGAACTGAGTCATAAAACATTGAGTTAAAGGAATGTGACAATGCCGCGCCACTCTTTATCGATAAACGGATGCCACTCGGACGCAGGTATAGCTAGATGTATAGGATGACGCGGTCGTTGATGACTATAGTCCATTCGCGTTAAGAAAATAGTGAGTCTTAATAGTGAATCTTGATTTGAGATGATGATGACTTTATTTTGATTTGGGATAATTAATCAAGTAATTATTGTGTATAGATTAATATCCTACCTTATTTTCTTAACCTTTCCTTCATTACCTGCTATTGACTATCGACAATTTTTTTATTGTTACACATAACACTAGAAGTACGAGTGAGAGTTCCGATATGCCTATAAGTACGACCGAGAGGCCTGATAAAAATGATTTATGACTCAGTTCGCACGTTTGTAATAATCCAACTATAGTATTTATCTATACCTAATAAAAAATAATAAAAACAATATTTTATAGCCTCATTGTGTTGTGTATAACTTGGGTACACTGAAACAATAGTAGGTATATTATTGCAATAATTTCTTTGTGTTATCATTGATGAGATAATAATAATTATCTTTAATTTACCGGAACAAAATCCTTTTTTATTATTAATTAATTTTCACCCGTGATTGCGCATAATACTCCCACCCGAATTCTCTATCTCCAATGAAAGTTTCGTTAATGTAAGTTAAGTCGTTCTTCTGCTTTTATCTAGGTATCCTTTTAGGGGAATGTTTTGTCTTTTTCTGGTTAAATGTAACTTACTATCACTCGTGCTCGAATTCTTTTAATGCCAATAATAGCCTCAACAAAGTCAATGTAATCATTCAGCTAGAAAAAGCAATAACAAACGACAGTTTTTTTTGTGATGATTGCTTAGGTAGGTAACATATTCTGCATCTACAAACGTATCACGACGGCTGCCATCATAAGATAAAGCAACATTCGAGATAACTTTTATTTAAATATGCTAACAAATAAAGACAAATTGAACAAAACGCATTATTCCTAAATTATATAAAATATTGGCTATAAACGTCCGAGTCACATATGTACGTATAAAAAATGGGTAATTTACTCATCGTTCATTATTTCGTAAGTATAAATAAAAAGAAGTGAGTAAGTAGTTATGTATAGGTATAATATGAAGGTTTAACATATTATCAAATGAAAACAACAAGTAACTTCTTTACGACCTCTTCCGGTAGTTAGGTAGATCGTAGATGTGAATGTGTGGTGAATCCATGACTTGAGCAGTTATCCTTGAAACCTATGATGATACTCAGAAGAGATCAAGCACACCGGAAATATCGTAGTAATAAATTAATAATATAATTATTCTTAACATAATAATAAACCTAAAATAAAGCCTAAAACCTAAAATAATTATAGCTAAAAAACGCTTTTTGAAGGTTTTGCTAGCAGCCTTTGAAAAATTTCACTATCCACCTCCTGTCTCTATCACCAGATAATCTAGAAGATTTTAAACTAACTAATTAGTAGGTTAGGAGTAGGTTAAAATCGACTTCCAAGGTTTGTTTTCATTTAGTTAACAATAATAAAATAAACAATAACTAGTAGATAATAATAGCTCATAATAATCCTTCCAATAGCGCTGATTTATAGCCCTATATATACTCAATTATTTTTCCATATTTTCCAAAATCCCCACCTACATAATATCCAGTGACTATCTTTGAGCAATTCCCTATGGGTTACTCAGAAATGGAGTCCGCCTAATGTGTCACATTAAACCAATTTTAAATTTCTTAAGGGGCCTCTACGTGTTGGACCTGTGTTTCCACGCAAGCCTTCTAAAGGACCAGGCTCCTTCGAGCTCATGAAACCCCGAAGAGATTCAAATAATAATAATAATAATATATGTATTTATTTCAAGTTATGCCGAGGCTTGCAAAAACATTCTTAAAAGCTACTGTTAGTACACAAAGCGTACATTAAAATAAATAAAAAAAAATAAAAAATGAAAGCATAAAAGCAAGTTAAGTAATGCGACCATAAAATTTAAACTACTACTTTAATGTAAGGTGTAAGTATATTCCATATTTTTATTTTACGTCAAGAAATATAATTATTTCAAAAAAAATATGATAAAGTGAAAATACTTACTCTGATTAATGGTCTCTGGTTGACCCGCAGGAAAATACGGTGAACTGTGATTAAGTTTTTATAAATATTCATTATCAATTTTGTATACCGCTCGTAATATCCGTCTGAACTGGTCCGTTTTCTCTTTCGTCGAAATTGTGCAAGTGCAGGACAATAAATCAGAAGTGTAAAGTTGCCTCAATTTACGCTCATTATTTAAGTCGTATGTGCAATTTGCCGAGGGCTAATTGTATTAATTAATGCCCATTAAATTTGGATGCATGGAAACTTTACTGCTTATCTTGCTTTATTTAAAAAAATGTTGAAAAACTGTTAGTCACCTCACTATATATTTACATACAACGTGATACTAGCACGGTGGTGCTACTTTGCTTAAAATATATTACATTTGTTAATGTGTAAAATGTGTGTAAGATACTTTAGTACTAATACATATAAATTTACTAAATATAAAATAATATACTTACTGAAACAAAATATTTCTGTATAACCTCATATGAAACGGTGCACGAAGGTAAGATTTTGATAGAAATTGTTTATAAAATGTTTGTATAGTCACCTCTACAAACAAACTGCCTCGATGGTGTGTGGCTAGCATGTCACATCTGAAGGGTCTGGGTTCGAGTCCCGGGTCGAGTCAAATGTAGTTATTGAGTCTTTCTGTTTAGTAAGCCTCAGTAACAACCCAGAAAAGTTGGCGGTGTTACACTCCCTAACCTCAGAGAGCACATAAAACCGTCAGTTCTGCGTCTTAACTTTCACTGGTTGTGTCGAGTAGTCATCTCACCCATAGACTAGGTACTATTATGTACTGGGATCTTACCGGATTACGAGAGTGACTGGAATAAAGAGTGCACTTGTGCTTAGTCTCAATGACATTATCCGCCGTAGCCGAAATCGGTCGGGAGCCCGGAGGACATCATTATTATTAAGTATAGTCACCACGCACCCGGCACATATTCTCAAATAAATGTATTTAGGCTCGAGGTGTGCGACTCACCTGCAAAGTCAGTACTACGCACTAAAACCCAACGGAACCTCCCCCGTCTTAATGGTGCATCGCAGGATCGCTTACGTACTCAACCACGACGCGCCGACGGCAGGCCTGACGAAGCAGACCACAACAGCCATAGGGTTACTCTAATGGTTCACTCTGCTATCAGAGAAGTACCAGAAGCAACCCGCATGACACACCGCCCACCGAGGTGGACTACCTCCCTGTGCGTTTCTTGGCTTCGCGCCCGGCTGAATAGCCAGGTACTACTGAGCCCCTCCCCCCTCCCCCTTCCCCACCACGACAAAGTGAACGCACGTTACGGGGGGTGTAAGAATCCAATTTGTCCTATGTAGGTTTCTAACGGGGACAGTATTCGTAAGCATATTTGCCACCATTGAATCAGACTTTAGGTACTGTATACTAGGTACTTGTATTTACATTTAAATTTAGTTGTAAGCAATATAAATACGGAATACTTTAACTGTCAAATAAAATATATGTAATTTTGCAAAACACTACCAATGTACAAACCAACTATTCAATTTAATGTTTCCTGCAATCGTGTATCTTAATAGAAGTTCGCAGGAACATCATGTATCTGACAGAGTAGTTTTGAGTGATTTGTAGAGCGATTGAGCCCGTGCGTGGATGTGGCAACACAAAGCGTAGCTATTGAATGCAATTAGCGATTTTGCACAGCGCTGTCGGCGGAGCGGAGGCAAGCGATCGTCGTAGATAGACCACAGCGACCCTTTGCCGCGGGTCACTCGAGCCATTGAGCACATGTTGAAGCTTGCAACACGCTTAATACGTCATATACCTACTCTTTAAAGTTTTACGTTCATTTCGTTTTAACCGCTGCAATGAAATAGAAATATTACAATTATTAATACGTTTGATATGATTAGGTACGTAGGTTTAAAAATTGTAGTAGCTATAAATCTGTCATCCTGTACCTGGCATTACCCACACGAAATAATAAATTCCAAAGAATTACATAGAAAAGTGTCAAATAATTTATATCTACAAATGTTAGCAGTTTAACTTGTGCTAATATACTCATATGTACCTAAATAAAATAAAATATGTTTAAGTAAAACCAATATGTATAGGTATGTCGGTAGAATATGTTACATGTGCTTATGACTTTCAACGCTTTAAATTAACAAAGCAGTTTAAGTAGTCTTTTTTTCCGAGTCAGTAATATTAGGAAATCTCACAAAATCGCCTGTTGTCACTGTCGTTGTTGTACAACACTCATTGTTGTGGTTATTTGGTCTGAGCCGCGGTGTACGCCTATCCCTCAAGGCGGGGCGGTAGGCAAGCCCATTGGTTACTGCCAGAGCGTGACAACACTCATTGGACAGTCAAACTACTAGTGAAAGTGAGTAAGTGACGACTTCACCGTAACACCTTGCGCAAAATAATTACCTATCATTAGATAGGTCAATTGCAATACTATTTCTCAATACGTAGTTATGCTATTGTTTTTGTTCTCATTTGCTCAAACCGCAACTTAATGGTACGCTTAGATTCTTTCATATAATACAAGTGCCAAAAAATTGCTTAATGTCACTATGATAATAATTAAGCACTATGCTGCTACGTAACATTTTTGAATAGAGTACGTAGATACCTACCTATGCAACATCTAAACATCGTACATGTTAAATTATTGATTATTCCTGTAAATAAAACTCATTTTCTAAAATATAAAAACTCAATACAATTTATAATGTTGTCGTGTATTAATTAAATTAACATTAACGTTTTTCAGAATATCGTAGGTAGTACATAATATCGTTCCAACGTTAACTCTATCTATAAAGCTTCTGAAGTATTTTTGCTATGAGCTATAAGGAGATCGTTATGTACCTACGATGGGTAATACGCGAGGCTGGCTAAGCTAACACCACCTACTTGAACGCTTTGCAGGAAATGTTATGTAAAATAAATCCTTTATTTATTTTGAATTTTTTTACGGTAATTGGTTTCTTACAAGTTCAGTAGATACAAAATTGACTAAAATGACACACATTAAATTGAAATTGATGCATATTCAGCCATGTGTAAGCTGTGGTGTTTTCTGTCACTGTATTTTAATAATATGTCTTTTTTTATTAAGTTAGGTCTAGCAAGTTTCCAAATTTTGTATTCAGATTAATATGCATCTATCAAATGCTCTAAATTGAAATTTAATACGTTCATTTTAAACAAATATGATTACGGTACCATAAAACACTTTAAGATGCAAATCGGTACACGCATAAAGAGAAAATTAGCATTATGAACGACAATATTGGAGAGTGACTCAGCGCATCAGTCAGTCCATCAACTCCGGTTACATTGTGACGCAAGTTAGTCGACAAGTTAGCTATAGCCCGCCCAAGCCCTCGATCAATAGCCGTGAAATTCAATTATAAAAATCAGGCCACAGCTCGTGCTATAATAATAGACATAGATACTTACTTATTCACAGCACAAAGACTTATTTTGTATAGTCATGGGCGTAAATAACTAGTTAAGTAGTTACCTTAACAATATAATTTAATTCGAAATTAAAATATAATATCAATGCTACAAAACAAGTGAAAACAGAGAAATATTTATACGTTTTTATTAAGATAATATTTATATATTTTATACTACGAATAAATAACTTATCATTTGTTCGTACCTATTATTTATTTATTCGTAGATTTTATATTAAGGAGGTACCTAACTTTCCTATAGCCTATAGGTGACATAAATAGAAATTGAAAGTTCAATAAACTAAATATTTTTGCTCAATTAGATAGTTACTATTGACATATGTAGGCAACTACTACCTAAGTACCTACGAATTAAAGACTGAAATTACCTAGCTCACGTTAACAAGTCATTAATCTGTCGAGAGTCGCTGGCACACCGGTGTGCCAGTTAACAATTGATTTCTCAGAAATTAACCGGGAGTTGTTGCATTAAATAGGCTGAACAAAGTTAGCTCTTTAAGATTCAAATAGTTATTCCGTATTGTGCAAAATGTAAGTATGGTTATATAACAATCCTTTGTTCAAATAAGCTGTAAAAATAAACTGAAATAATTTTATAATTAAATATTTTATAGGATCTAACTATTGATTAATTAGCTATATCTTATTATAATAATATATTACCTAGATAGATTTAAACAATATTACTAATTTTAATTTTTTTGAATGGTGGATATCAATATGGAGCTATAAGAAGTCGTCCGTAGGTGTCTTTTTGTCATAAATATTACTTTAAAAACGTTTAGACAGCGCACATTGATAAATCATTTTTACACTTTTTTTTTCTCTTACCTACTTCAATTAAACTCTTAAAGTATACATAAGCCTATGTATACTCTAAGATTAAAGTTGTTATGATAGCTGATAGTAAACACATTTGTATCAGAATAAAAACCAGCTTTTAACACTAGGCGGTAATATAACTTCCTATTAGTTTCAAAGATTTTTCAGAATTGATTCAGTAGTTTCAGAGATACCCTCTCTCCTACTCTTCATTTTAAAGACTAGACCTCTTTATAACATTAGTGTACAATGTAGGTACTTATATAATTCATGTCTAAGCTTATTTTTTCGTCATAAACAATATTACTAATGCATTTATCAGTAATATTGTTATCATAGTATCTATAAGGTATTAGTGTTAGGTAAACTCAAAACTCAAATCATTTAAAAATCAATTAAACAAAACAAAAGGTTCTTTAAAAATTAATAAATTACAGCCACTTTTTATTACTCGGTTTTTAGACGTAGAAAAATGATAAATATTTTGACTTTTCATTTTCGTACATACTTATTACCAATAAAAAAATCTTTTCACGCAATGTATAAACAGATTCAATCGAGTGTCTCCTATACCCAATACTGAGTACTTTAATAATCTACTACTCTCTCTATTACCTACTGGGTACTATAATATGTCTCCAAGTAGGTGATAGTTAATTAAAGTCTATTCAAAAATATCGCATCTAATACAAAACCTATGCAAGCTTTATATTAAACGTGATATAAATGAAATAAATTTTAATTTCAAGTCAAATGAATAAAATACATATTTTATTTGCACTAAATTCTGTTTTTTTTTTTATGTTAATGCAATATTTGCTCAAACCTATAAGATTTTTTGAAGTGAAACTTCTATAAGCGCGCGCCGCGCCATGAGAGGAAAAAAAAGAATTGACGTTACGACTTACGACGTTTGTAACGGAAACGGTCGTTACGGAAGTGAATAAATAGACAATTAAAAATTATTTAAACTATGAATATTTCAAAGAATAACTGAAATATAAAAAAATATTTGTAAAAAATACTGTTTCATTTATTTTTAAATGTGCAATGGAATCATATATTATAAATAAATATTGTAAAAAAATTATTTACTTGAAATAATTTTTTATACAACTCCTGGAGTGGTTATATTCCTTCAAAAATATAAATGGCAACATACATATGCACCTCTTTATAGTCTGTGAGACAGACTGACAACTGTGAACTGATCAATCATTTGTCAATGTCAATTGTCACTGTCGGTTGTCAATTTTTGATGGTGGAATTTGTTGTGAAAAAATATTAAACTTAATAGTTTAAAATAGTCATAGCGTATATAACATAATTAAATAACATCACCATGATTACAAACTTCGATAAATTATGCACAGAATTAGAAAAACAAGAACTGGAGGTATTATACATATATTATAACTATAAAAACGAGCCGGGTCTATGTATTTATGAAACGCCACATTTTCAACTTTTTAAAATTTGTTTTAGGCAACAAATGGTGTGGCATCTGCATCTACTTATTCACAATTACTAGCGATATATCTCTATCAAAATGATTTGTAAGTATTTGTTGATCATTTTAAATAGTAATAATGAATGAGGTACGGTAAACGCCTAGAATAATATTTTCTATTTCAATTTATGTGAATTGTATACATACGAAAAGCAAGTAGTTCTAATTTTAAATTAATCGTTGATATTAAGTAAGTGAATAATGAATAATTACTAGGTGAATAGATTCCACATCAGAAAAAGTACCTATTTTGTTTATGTATACAAATTTGATAGACTTAATTATGAAACTTTATTTCATAACCATTTATTAAGGATGATATATAACAATCTTGAGTAATTAAAGACCATTGTTTTTGATAGTAGGTAAGGTTACCCTCATGCCATACCAGATCTAGGTTTGGCGGCTTTGCTTGAGCTGCTATGTGTATTTGTGAATTCTAAAATATGACTTATAAATTTCAAATATTATACAAATTTCTAAATATTCGAAGGACCAAGTTTTCATAAGTTTTTTACAATGAATTTATTATTTATTTAAATTATACTTGTTTTTGTTGTCTCTTTTTCAACCTCTTTACTTCATCAATATTTGCAATTTCTAGTTTATTTTGCTGTAAAAATAATCTTTTTTGGTATGAAAGTAACTAAAATATCAATATATTTACAAAATATTTCAGATGTAATGCTAAATTCTTATGGAAAAGAATACCTCAAAATATTACAACAAGCAATCCTGAAATAATGGCTATATGGGCAGTAGGCCAAAAGCTTTGGAAAAAAGATCTTGCTGGCACATACAATGCCTTGGCTGCTTACACATGGACTGAACCAGTTGCAAATATTATAAGAGCTCTTGAAGGTTGGTTATTTTAAAAGCACACTATAATTTATGTAGCCAAATTTTAGATTATTTTAGTGTAACAAGTAACAACACTTAAGTAAATAAATAAATTGTATATAGTGTGATTTTTTAAATAGTATCCTTTCAATTGGCTAAATCTAGATATGAGCATTTTTTTTAAAAACTAACTCTTGGTTAAAAGTTACTTTAAAATTAAAACATATTATTGCACCATTGAAACTGTTGGTAAGTTATATAAAGTTCATATTCTGGAAAAAATGATAAGCAACCATGTAAAAGAAAGAAAAATTTTTTTTTTTTTTGCAATTTGTGTATTTTCGAATTTTCAAACTTATCTCTCGATATGAAGATCAAGTCTAAAATTATTCTCATTCTTATACTTCAGCATCACAAAATCTTGGTCTAATAGTTATCTATACATATAATAAAACTGTAGAGGTCGAATGTCTGTACATAGAAAAAAAAATGCTAAAAACCGAGTCAAGGGGATGTAAGAAGAGAAATAGAACAAATCCTGATTTTTTTCAAATATCTTATTTCTCTGTCTGTTTGTCTGTTTGTACGGGCTAATCTCCGTAACTATTAGACAGATTTAAATGAAATTTTGTATGGTGGTACCTTATATCCCCGGTCAACATCTTAGATATTTTTAATCCCGGAAAATTACGGAGTTTCTTTAGGATATTTAAAAAACTATAGTAACTTACACAGCTTAGTACACAAAAACTACTGATCGGTTTTTAATGTAACTACAATAATATAGTTCATATATCAGAATAACAAATAGGCTACTTTTTATCTCTGAAAAATTTACGGCTCCCGTGGGATAGATTTGTTTTTTTTTTGTGTAGAGGTGAACCTGAGCAAAGCGAGGGTGAGCCGCTAGTAATACATATGGTAGGTATCTCATTATCATATTTTAGCATTTCAAAGTCTTGTTCTATTTTCAAATTCTTATTTTAGAAACCAAGTTTGCGCTCCACAATTTAAGCGTTAAGTGTGTGTTGTTATTCAAATGTCTGTGTCCAGTCCTTTTGATTAGATCGAATCAAATTCCTTTAATAGTTATTATTCACGTCGTAAGTGCGTACGTTCATAAAAATTTATATGTGTACCCATGGTATATAATAATTTCTCAGAATGAGGCAATTATTTAACATTTTAAATTAAGCGATCTTTTCGGATTTTGTCGAGGTTTTATTTTAAGGTTTCGATATCGATGCGACATTTCTAATGCTTCACAACAATCATGGTCACAGGAAAGACCATCTACGGGTAATTTCTACCGAGACCATGTTTGCTGTATTAGCATTGGAGATGACGGGAATAGAAACTTAAAATACAACCGGTGGTAGGACTCTGTCAAGCCTGAGGAGTCCGACTGGATGGGTACCACCCCCTTATCTATTTCTGCCGCCAAGCACCAATGATTGCATTGTTGTGTTCCGGTTTGAAGGATAAGGTAGCCAGCGCAATTACAGGCAAGAGGCATAACATCTTAGTCCTCACAGTGATAGCGTACCGGCGGTTCTGCAGTTTTGTTATATAAAACTTAAGTGCATGAACCGTAGGTGTTATGGGCGACAGGTATCGCTTTCCATCAGGTGGACTGTATGCTCGTTTATCACTGAATACCATAAAAAAAAAAAAAAAACATATTCACAAAAGGCAATTACATTTAAAATCTAAGGACTATGTATGCTATTTCTATTTAAAATTCTCGCATTAGATACGAGATATTATAATATAGTACGATGCACCCGAGCGAGCGTGTTCGTAACAGTATTCGGATTTATATTTTATATAAGTTTACTTTATTATTTTTATTTACAGAAAAAGTTCGTGAAAGGGCCTTCAATCTTATTGGAAGATCATACAGTTCAATATCTCTAGACACTGTAGTACTAATGACTGGTTTAAGTCGTGAGGCAGTTCTCCAAATATGTAGGGAACGCAAATGGGAAATCCATACTGATGGTATCACAATTAATCCATCTCCGCCAATTCAACCTGCTCCTCTACATACATCCAGCGAAGACCAGCTTTTTAAGCTTACCGAGTTTGTATCGTTCTTAGAAAATTAATAAAATAGCCTTTACTCTTACTTTAAGTATTTTTTAATAAATTGGTATTGCGATAATTCAATTTTTATTTTAAACTAAAATATTTTAAAAGTAACATTAAAATTTCATCGTCAACTTTTCATATAGTCGAAATAGGAATATATAATCGAGATAAAAAATGTATGTACATTCATAGAAGCCTATTCAGCCGTGATTATAATAGAGGTACATTCTCAAGTGATGTATAAATTAAACGGATAGATAAAATCTAAAAACTAGATTTGGCTTCCATTAAATCCCAGTGATTTGTCAAATCGATACTAATATTATAAATGTGAAAGTTTGTGATTATGGATGTTTGTTACTCTTTTACGCCAAAACGGCTAAATGGATTTAGAAGAAATTTGACACAGAGATTGATTTTAGCCTGGAATAACACATAAGCTACTTTTTATCCCGGAAAAATGTACGGTTCCCGTGGGATAAGTTTGTTTTTGTTTTCCTAGAAGCGAACCCGAGCGAAGCAAGTGTGAGCCGCTAGTATAAATATAGATAAATATACCATCGTTAAACTCATTTTTTATATGTATAGAAAATAAATTCTTAAGATTCTTGATATGGTCATTTTGTTAAAATTACAAAGAGAGGAGATGGTTATTATGTCAAATGATGCACAATATCTTTGTATCGCAATTATATGTATATGACTTACAAAACAAATACAAAAGTGGCAGTGTATATTTCACATTTAAAAAAGATATTATATTTCAATAAGAAGAGAACACAATGTTCTTCATCAGTCACTTGACAAAAATTAAAAAATATCACAAGAAGTTCGATAATTATAAAAAAAGATTAGAAATTTATTTAAAAAATAATAATTACTAAGTATATTACTAAATGAGTATCTACATTGCTTAAAATTAGACTTATTAATTCGTATTGTTGGCAACTCTGGTTTGCAACATGGCGTAGTTCTTTACGTTTCGAGTTTTAATAAATAAATCGTTGATATCAAAAGTTTTCCTTGCTTCATTTCAATATTGACTTTGCAATCTAATTCACTACCTTATCAGTTACTTTAAAAAATGGAAAATATAATAACTGATTTTTCGCGTAAAGCAAACAGGAAACTTATTCGAAATTTGAACATCCATAATTTTTTTTCCTAAAATCTTCCTTGAAAAGAAACTTGATTTTGTCTTGGTTGAAGTCTCATAGAGTTGCTGTCGTCTTCATCGCCTAAAGTAGTTTCATATCCTCGATTAATCATTCCTCCGTTAGGTTCAGCAAATACGTCTTTCACTGAAATATTAGCAGTTGATGTACGATGTCGTGGCTGGACTCCATGGTTGTTGTTAAGCTGAAATATATAAAGGAAACAATTTAAAATAAATATGCAACATATTGAACATATAACATATTGAATTGCATGTATGGTGGTACACCTACATGGTGTAATATTTTAATGTTTATTATTATCTGTTTATTTTTAATGTATTATTTGGAGTATTGTCTAACTTATAAATATATAAATACATATATTACATTCTATGTACGTAATACCTACCCAATGCTGTATTTTTTAACCTCTATAAATGAGAAAGCCCACTCGTGTACTAAGCTAGCTATAAGCTAGAAACTCGGGTTAGTGAGAAAACTATATAAGCGAGAGAAAGAGATCGCAGTCCCTTGAACTCTCGCTTAAGATTCGACTGTATTTGCAAGTAAAATATTATAAAAAATGTTTTTTTTATATTATTTAAAACAAGCTTTTTATTTATTTAAAACTAGCGACTCATCTTCGCTTCGCTCAAGTTCGTTTCTGGATACGTTTTGACGTTAGTAGCTAGATAGTATGAAGAGGATTTTTTTTTTCGTTAATTTTTCCGATGTTTTAATAGTTATTCTACTATTCCGGGTAAAGAAAAATCCAACAAAACAAAGATAAACAAATCGGTCCAGCCGTTCCCGAGTTATAAGTTTAAACAAACCCGACTTTGCTTTATATATATAGATAAGGTCATTTGTAATAATGTTGGCAAAGGAAAATAATGATTACCATTCCTGTAACTCCATATTCATTGTTAGCGCCAAGTGTTTGCATCTGTGATTTCCGACGTTCAGCCATAACGGAATTTCTTCTTGTTTCTAAAGCTTTAAGTGTCTCTCTACGTAACGTCATCTTTCGGTTCAGTACTGGTGTACCTTGTTGGAATGAAATATCAATGGCTAAGATTATGAAAAATAAGCAGTCGCCTCCCTGCGTTGTTTATCACCGTGATCTAAATCTTTAGGACATCTTAAGCAAACTTTTTCGTTAAATAAGCACTAAAGAATAAGTACTATGTCCTTTTGATTGTATTTCTATGACATAATTGTTAAAACTATTCTTATGAAGCTAAAGCGGCGCTATATTGGATAAATATTTGTATGAATGAATATTACCTGGTCCGTCGGTAGCATTCATGTTGAAGAATCGTTTCTTGAAAGCAACATCTAGCGTTCCTATATTCCTCTTCTTTTGCCTGGCCTTTTCTAAGTTGTGAATTGTTTTTCGTCTGCCCACATTTTGTGGTCCCGAACCAGAATCGTTATCATAATCGTCATCCAGTCCATTTAATTTCTGTAAGTCTTTTACTATTGCAATTGCGTTTTTATCTAGTAATGCATCTTGTGATAAGTCTTCAGACTGCAAAAAATATATACTTAGAATGTGTGCCAAAGGCCAGATAAAAATAAACAAGATAAGACAAATAACAAGGAAACTCACTTTCTTTGTGCAACCAAACCAGTTAAGTTCAGTTGAAGCTAGTATATGAGAAAGTGTACCGAATCTATGGAACAACATAGCACTGAATTGGATAACCAAAATCAGGGCGAAGAAAAATACAAAGACTAGACCGATTGGTTCCAATTGCAAGTATTCCTTTGATATGAGCACCTGAAAATTGGAAAAATATTATAACCTTTTGTATTCCGTTTATCACCATACCGTGCAATGCGAAGCATACAAAATAGCATAAACTGGCATTTTTATATTTTTATGTTTACTTACAATGAGTATTCGATAATAATATAAATTAACTCTAATTACATATAATTAAAAATTTGTAATAATATAATAAAAATTACATAAATATATGCATGAATTCAAATTAAGTTTTATGAAAAGTTAGACACAAATGTACTGAGTATACAATTAACTGATTTGTGCGTGAAGAATGAATGACAAGTGCCAATTTGAAAATTATAACATAGTAAATCAATCGAAAATTCGATTATCCTAATAAATCATTTGAAAAATTAAATATCCATAGAAAATGTTAAACAAATCACCCATCATCAGTGATTGAAAATATATACAGGGATACCCGTGGCTGTTAACGGACATACAAGAAATTTAATAGAAGAAGTACCATCACCTTAAAAGACAGATAGGTTCTACTCCCTAGGGTTTAGGGTGGTGCAATTATTTTATTAGGGGTTTTGGGAAAACATATTGTCCTGGCAATAGGAGACATCATGCTTTTTGGTCGCTCATGCGCTCAACGTCTTTAATTTCATTTTTTTAATTATAATTAGGTATTGAATAATTTAAAGGAATATATTTGTACTTTGAAATAGCAATTTTTCCAAATGGAAAATTGAAAATATAACCTAAAAGTATGTTTCATACTTTTAAATACAAGAATGTGCTTTTTATATGTAAATATAGCACAAGAGTCCAACAAACCCATATCTATAGGGTGGAGATAAAAAAAGAGAACGGGTTTGCGTTGGTTTGTTGGTAGGCTTGGACTTGTTTTAGGAAATGTGAGAAACAACACCAAGGTTTTAGTCTTCGGTGTGGAAGATTTAGCATCTTCATGCTGGTGTGCCATCCCAAGACAGATCGGTTAGAAGGAGACCGTTAGACTTGTGAAGTGACACACATAGCTTGTAGTATTTGGCTATACCTCGCCTGTATCCTCGACGTACGTTATGTTTGTCTTTACACCCAAAGGCCAAATCACGTGGAGTTGATCTTTGTTGAGTTGTAATAAAAATACTATCAATATAAATAAAGCATTGAACATGACAAACGCAAAAACTGACTTATTGCGAAGCTCAAGTAAATCACGTGCAATTCGAGCCTGTAAAATTGATAGAAAAAAGCATTAAATTTATCAACGTTCAATGGTGACTTAGAAAATGACTTTTTTGAAGTTTTTTTTAACTTTCGCTTGAGGTACCATGTCGTTCAGAGTCATCATTGAAGGCCGATCGTTGGACACAGTTTATTCTCACGTTACCTCTTGCGAGACCTCATCATAAGTAATATTAGTTTTTACTCCAAGCGGCCATTTAATATGAAGGTTGTCCTTGTTAAGTTGCAGCAAGAAAACAATGAGCACAAAAAGAGCATTAACCATAAAGAATGAAAATACTGACGAGTCTCTCAATTCTTTAAGATCTCTGGATATACGTGCCTAAAATTTAGGGAAATTAGTAATAATAACAAGTTCACAGTTATAATAAGTTCTCAAATATAAAAAGCTCCTGTAAAGAAAAGGTTATTAGAGTAGGTACATATCTAATCATAATCTATAAAGGAAATTGAAATAATAATAATAACGGAATTGCAGGATCATGGAAAACTTTTACATCCTTCTTAACTTTTAAAAGTGGATTCTAAATCGAGCAAGTCTTCATTTTTTTCGTTATAGACTAAAACTAACTTTTTATCAAATCATAATCGATGTTTTTGATTCCAGATTATTGACACTAAAAACTCATTCATTACGTAAAACCCCATCTAAAAGGTATTTTTTTTAACTGTTGTGGCTTGTGGTATGGAATAATGTCATTTTATAATTTAATTTAATGTCAATTAGTTTCCTACAAAAATAGAGTAGTTGATCTGACTCTATTTTTATATTAAATTTTACCTTCTCCTCCTTGTTTTCGTCAATAGGATATAGATATTTGTCAATAAGATCTTTCCAGAATGATAATTCTGATTGACTTAAGAAATCCACTTCTCCTTTTTTCAAATCCGCATCTTCTATCCAATACGGATTAATCAAATGGTCTCGCTTTTCCTAAAAATACATTTATTTAAGTTAATGATAATATATATTAATATATTGATATATGAATTTAAAACTATCTTACCCTGGGTGTTGAAGACATGGTGTCTGTCTCGGAATCTGAATCATGATCTTCTTCTTCACCTTCGGCCACAGGTCCTAAATGATCTCCATTAGTACTACCTCTCATTCCTATAGATAATTTACGTCCTCTCGATTGTCCATGTGGATCCACAATCCTAAAAAAGGTACCTTAATAAGTATTCTAATTATATAATATGTGCAATGTCATTAAATGAAATCAATGAACACACCTTTCTACATTCTCTAATTTTTTCTCTAACTTATCTAGAGTTGACGCTATGTGAAGAAGCTGAACTTTCTCTTCATTTCCTTTAGGATGAGTGCAGAGCAAACATTTAAATAATCCAGCAAATGAGAATTCAATTGAACCTTCTTCTTCATTACTGTTTACTCCTTGAAGGAAACCAAGCAACGACTTCTGCTTAGCGCTTTTTTTGGCATCTTCTGCAGCTTTCTTCTCTTCTTCAATTTCCTTTTAAGGTACAAAATATTAAATAAAAAGTCGAATATACTTAACTTTAACTATTATAATACAAGCAATATTTTACTACATTACCTTCTTTGTCTTCTTCACTTGAACTTCTCTCGTTCCCCATGTTACGTTGTTCAGATTTATAATGGAGTACAAAATCAATAGTAAGTACATAGAGGGAATCGAAAGTAAATAAATGATACCCGGTACTATACACCAAAACTCTTGCGGATGCAAACAAGCTGCTATAAAGAAAGAACTCGAAAGTGATATTAAGAATATAGCTGATGGTGATCCGATACCGTCCTCCCCTAACTGAAGTGCCGTACCGACGATCACAGCCATCATTATCATTGCATATGCTGTTGACAAAATTTGCGCGACCAATAACTGAAACATGAAAAGTATTAAATTAATCATTCCATTTTAATATCAAAATTTGGTCTTTAATATATATTTTGCTTTCATTGTAAGCGACGAAATTTACATTTCAACATGATATGTTTATCATGTTATATATATGACAATATATGTAATTAACAAAAATAACATTGTATATATATATACATATATATACAATATTCCTATATGTATTCGATTTCATTAATTTAACTAGTTTCTTAAAAAAATATGTTTTACCTGATATTCTGATTTCATCGTGAAACAAACGAACATAAAGATTGCGATGGGATACAAATTATATTCGAAGGAAGTCCAATTGTCGATTCTAAAAGCTGCCACGAAAGCTCCCACCAACATAAGAAATATAGTTCCAGGGCCCAAAATCGTACCACCCATCAACATCATCTGCAAAGTATAGTTAGAATACACATTTTAAAAAATAATTCTGTCACTAATATTTAGATGGTGGACATAGCTGTACATTATTCTGTTAAAGTAAAAGAAATTTTTGTAGAGAATAATACGCAACGTATGTAAGTTAACGAAAAAAAATTATTATAGTCTACACTCGCGCAAAGTTATTATATAACAAGTTTTTATGATTATTATTGGTTATTTCCCCCACCTGGTAAGCAATATAGGGAGTCGAAATATTGTCATTAATTTTAATCGTGTGTTTATAATCGGCAAGCAAATCCATAATGTTAGCAATAGTAGAGGGCACCCAGCGACGACGTTGATTATAAAATTCATTGAATCCTTCAGGACAATGCGTGTACGCATCTGAGGCGGCTGAGTATTCTACACGGTATCCTCTTTGCAGCAATAGTGTACAGAGCCAACGATCTTCTCCTGTAAAATGAAAATAAAAATATCCCTTAGTAATCTAATAAGTTACAAGTTTTATTCCGTTTGCTTTGTAAATAATAATATGCATATTATTAAATATGCACTCTTTATATTTTAGAGTCATTCATAATTAAATTATATACATATATTCGTAGATAGTAAATAATTCTGAATTAGTGGCTATGTCGGCAAGTTACAGGTGAGCTATAATGCAATGTGTCATTAAACAGATACAAAATTCTGAATACGACAATGTTTAAAATTCTGTGAGATTGTTTAGGTATTTGTCCCCTCCAAAACTTCTTCAATTTAACATTTTACAAACATATTTTTTTCCTAAAAGAATTATTGACATACAAACATACAATCATTATTTTCCTATAGTATTAATTGGTAGATAGATTGCTTGCCTTGATCATATTGTACATAATGCCGAGCTTCATCAGATCGTAGAGTATATTTCTTCATGACGTTGTCGTCCATTAAAGCCTTTCCTCTAAAGAGTGAGAAGCATCCAGGACTACAAAGTACACAGCCAATCATGTGCTCAGTCGCCTTTTGCAGCCAATGACCGATAGCGTACTCGAACATTTGATACCACACCATTAATCCTTAAAAAATGCAAGACAAAACAAATTAAAATATTCTATGACAAAAATAATTAAAAGCTTTAAAATACATTATGTATGTATTTAAAATGTATTACCAGATCCAACGGGGTGAATACGACCACAGGCCGCGCCGAGATTTTTATTTTTCTTCATCAAATCAATGAGCAGTCTAACGGCGTGTGGTTGGAAATCAATGTCTCCGTCTAATGTTAATAAAAACGTATTTTCAGCCATAACTTCTTTACGATCAACTGATATCGGGAGCTCCATGAGACGATGTCCGAGAAGGTAGTACATGTACATGACCTACGTTATTGTAAATTTTCATATGTTAATATAAAATAATAGTGTTATACTCTTTTAGAAATAAAATATAAGTACGTTTGACAAGAACTAACAATTTTAATTCAATTTGCATCAAAATGAGAAAATACTATACAATATATAGAAGATACAATAAAAATATTTCATCACCTGTGACCAACGTTTCCTATGACGAATTCTAGCCTTATCTTTCAAGTGACAGATCATTTTAGTCTTTCCAGGCAACACCCAAGTCAAACGTCCTCCGTATGGTGCTGGGAATTTCTTTGGTGGCCGAACACGAATAATTGTTTGATGAACTTCGGATGCGGCTTCATCGATAGTATCAACAAGTAGTTTCACGAAACGATTCACTTGAGAATCGTCGTCACTATGATCAGATATTTCAAACGCATCGTCCAAATATATATGAGCTGCAAATAAATCATAAGTATTATAATGCTAATTGCATATTCATTAATTCAATTTAAATTATAATGAAATGAATATATTACTTTCAAATTCATAATAATCAGGATCGACAACACGTAGATACTTTTGAGCGACCCTCCGAGCGCATTGGTCTTCGTCTAATCTTAGAATAGACTTTAAAAACTCAATCATTTCGTCTTTAGTTTCGTGCCACATAGTAGCGCATGCGTATATTCTTGTGATTTGATCAGATGATTTGATGGTTTTAGGCGACGAACCGGTATTGTCTGTGTGTACCGAAATGGTTTCGTAATATTCGTCACCTTTCTCTTTTTCTATTTCCGCTAGATCCTGTATTAAGCAAATAATTAACTTTACATGAAATATTCAAGCTGGACGTATTAAAATATTAGTTTATTTAATACGAGTTTTGATTAGGACAACTTTTTTAACCATAATGCATATTGTATTTATTACAACTTTATACATTAAGTAATAATTTATTGTTTACCTCGGTTTTAACATCTCTTTGATCATCTCTCTTCCGGTTAAACGCCATACTTTGATCAATTAAAAGCCCGTTATACATTGGAAGTACGAATAGTTTTTCAGTTGACGCCAAACGCTCAGCTTTTGGAATCCATATATGTATGGTAATCCACGTTTGAGAAAGCAGCCATAAAAGCCATATCCATGCCATTTGTCGAGAGATAAAATCGCTGAGCGAAAAGACTAAAAACGAAAATATTCTCAAAATTAATAAGTACATTTTAAGTAATAATAATTAATTCAAAAAGTATCGAATAATTTTCTCACCTGGAGGACTCTCAAAGAAAAGATAATCAGGAACAGTACCGTGAAATATACAAGTATCGCCATTTCTTAGACCACATGCAGCTATTAGGAAATTAACTACCAAGGGTATTACCAGATTTATTGGGAAAGCGTAACTGAAGCCTTGAATGAGAATTTTGCAAGCAAATTTTCCAAATATATAACAGAAATATGCGGCAAAGACTTGAATTAATAATACATAGAAAGCTGACTTATATACCGCCGCAACTTCAACCGAATCTCCTGTGAGAGTAGCATTTGCTAAATCCGGTATAACTGTACCGCCGAGTTGTATTTGAACCTGAAATATATTTACATTATGAAGGAACTTGCAAAATCATAAATATGTTGAACATTTTTTTTATTCTTAATCGAGACTTATTCTACTTACATTTTCTTTGTCATTATTTCAAATTGAGTTTGGAAAGAAAACTTCAAGTTATTTCTGAAGGAAAAATTAGTTAATCTTTTCTTCACACCAAAAGTCATGAGAAAGTTCTAATAACGATTTAAATCTTACCTCTTCTATAACAATATTGTGCGGCCCAAAGCCAGAATTAAACAATTGGAAAAACATAGCAGGATCGTCACCATCTGTCCATATTGCGAAGAGGATGATTAGAAGAAACAGAATGATCTTCCAAAGCGATATAATTCGATATGTAAAATAGCGAGTGTGGTTTAGTTCATCCTTCAATCTTGCCAAACTCTTAATAATCCCTGGAAGAAAAAAATTACATATTTTTATAATAAGAAACATGTAATAAAAGATTATATTACCTTTTTCATTTATAATATGTGATGTGATTGAGAATTTTCTCTAAAATAAATGTATGATTGACAGACAAACACCAAAGATATTTTGAGTTCAACATCATTTTGGTACTCAAAGTGAAATTGAACTCAAAATATGTAGTATACATACATATACAATATACTATATAGCTATTTATTATGATTTCAATCATACAATACTTACCAATGGGACTTTTCCGGGTCACATAGTTTTCCCACCATCCTAAAGAGATGCACAACGCTGATATCGGGATGAGCCAGAGAACTGGTTTTTTCTCCAACAACGGCCAAACAATGAAACCAGTGACTTGTGCGACTATAGCAGCCATATCAACGATAACTTTCACAAATCTCTTCGAATCACGTGAATTCCTAGAGAGCAGTCCAAGAATCGCCGGCACAATGCAGAGACAGTTGGTTATCATAGCTCCTTTAACCACATCCAGCTCAGGTAGTATTTTGAAAAATAATAAACCCATACCAACCGTATGTAATGATTCTGCTATAAAAACCTAAAATTATAATATTTTTGAATTAAAATAATGTCGCTTCGTAAATTGTATATGAAATGCTTCATTATATACTAATTACTTACCACCATAAATTGCACGGCAGTCGGTTTCTTGGAAGATTTGAAGAAGCATATTCTTACTGCACGAATAAATGCGCCTATTTCCGGAATTGCAAATGCTGCAAGTATCACCCACATCCATGCAACTCGTTCTTCATCGGGCAGTGTGACTACAAATTGTTTATCCCTACCTGAAATTATTATGTTATTTTTAATAATTTAATATCTTACTTCAATATAAGAGAAGAAAAAATTATAGTAAGAAAATTACCTAAATTCCTATTACAATACGCAAGACGCTTATCTTTCTTTAATTGCGAAGTCATAAAAAGTACTGTTCCTTTGGCTATAACTCCAGATGCAAGAACCACTATGAAGGTGATTGTGTACGCCAGCACTTTGAGAATTCTTACTGTAAACTCTAAACATTTCTGACTCTCCATGGACCCACTGTCCTGCTTCGGTGGGAATTCTCTGAAGACGTCCCATCCTTTTGTTTCTTGGACTGTTCTTTGACTGGAAGAATATTTTTTAGATTTAGATTAATAAAAAAATACAGTCGGATTCATAAATTTTAACTGAAAGACCAATTTAAAGTGTTAATTAAAACCATATTTTGTATAAAAACCGCAGTCAATAGTAATTTCATTGTGTCAAGAAACAATGCGGTTTATGTGCCAATATCTTACTCGAGCAAATTGTGACAAATGGTGTTTGTAAAAAATCTAATTTAGTAGTATTATTATTATTTCTATTGTTCCGATGTAATGTACACTGCACGTCAAGTGTCTAGTTGGCGTCCATATTAAATCAAGACAAACAACTTTCACACGCATAACGCGACCGATGCGAGAAAATATTCTTGTGTTTTTATAACACATTTTTACACTTCCTTCCTTCTTCGGTTGTAAATCGACCTTATGATTTTAAAAATATACTCATATTTTATTCAGCATTTTTATTAATATCTCAATTGCAATTTTTATTTTCCAACAACGATTTTCTATTGATCTACACACACGAGTATCAGAGACATGGAGAGACATTCTCAGTGAACACTTTTTCATTTGTTATAATTTCATTCAAAGTAAACCCGCCGAAAGCTGTTACAATGCGGTGGTTTCGACACCACGTCTTGCTTAGCCACTGTTGTGTCAAAGGTTTTACGTAAGGTATGAGCGGGTATATAATTTTAACATTGCGACCAATTATTATTAATACCACTTAGTCTACGTCAAGTCTTATGAGAATATGTGAATAATTTAGCAATCTATTGTGTTTAAATTTGTCTGTAACATAATTTCAATGTTAGTATCGCTGTTCAGTTGCATGATGTTTCGCTATTTAAAATAATATAGCATCGTCCAATTAATTTAAACAATATTTCATTTACAATGAGAGAAATTAATGTTTCTCTCATTTATATATATAAAGTTTAATAACTTTCTCAATAATTCAATGATATGGTAAATAATACGATTTTACTAACTTTCTTATGAATATTATGACACTCATTTTATTAGTTAAGTTACTTATTAGTGAGAGCTATTCATAACCATCGTACGTATTACCATTTTTACCGAATTACTACTTTAGTAGCTAACAATGATCTGGTATGCCGCATGTCAACAAACCTGTAAATACTACAGTAATTACTGTAAATCGAGTTATTGTTGTTAGCCACATATACAGGCTCTATATCAGTCAAATCCTGCCTCTCGTAATAGCTTTTGCGATCTTGATCACTCATTCTAACGTTGCTAGCCCCTAGAGAGAGCACTGTTATCGCACATCACTGATTATATCACAAGAGAAAAGAATTTTAATTAGCAAAGAGCAGGTAGTAAGTCCTGTCCGTCCGAATATTATTCAATAACTCATTGTTTCAATCAATCGAGGACGGGCAACGGTGCGATCGCAATAACTACTGCTAGTGGCGGCACGCGTCCGCCAAAGCATTTGGTGTGATGTAGAAGTGGACAAAATAGGAATATTAATTTTGAATATTTGCAATTGAAAACATTATGAATAAAAGATTCGTAAAAATACTTTGTTTGTAATAATAAATCGCGAAATTAAATTTTATTGTAACATGTTTCACAATGCCACTAATTTTTAGTAAGTATAAATGCCAAGCTGTAGAAGAGCTTTTTTATATATGTATGGCATTTTCTAAAATCTTAAATATTTTTTTATTATTATTATAAAAATTATCATAATTATTACAGTATTTTAAATAATACTCAATTATTTTAATTCTATACGCTAATTATTTCATTTGTATAGCATAATTTTCCTTACTATTATATATACTATTATATTATTGTACGAGCGACTCAACCTCATTTCGCTCGGGCTCGCCCCTAGATGATTCTTTAAATTGACATTTTTATTTCTTTTATTCGACTTTTTTATTTAGGAACGGATTGAAATAAAACAAATAATAAATACTAATTGAAGCTTACCACAATACATTAGTGAAAACCCCTCAAATCCCCTCAATCATTGTTTTGGGTTCTATTGCGTTAATAAAGATCCCCAATAATAGTTTTTCTCAAATATCTTCCATGTACAGACAGCGATCAGTTACAATTTTATTATATGTATAGATGAAACTAAAACTTTGTAGGTATAATTTAATTAAAAAATATTATTTATTTTGCTTAGTGTCATGTCTAGGCAGTTGGTGTAGCAAGTTCTTCGTTCTGCGATACTGAGCACGTGAAATTATATCGCTTCGCTAATTATTATTAATAGTAGAAGCGCGTACCTTAGTCTTATGGGACTGTTGTAAATGAAAGTTTTATAATTATTATTCGGATACATTTTTCATTTTTTATTTCATATGCAATGTTTTTCTTATAAGAAAATATATTTAAGTTACATTTAAATAAAACAAATTGATTTTTTTTTTATTTCAATCTGTTAACTTCGCAAAATAAATTTAAAGTTCTTATAAGTTTAATAACAAAACATAAAATCGTTTAAAAAAGATCAAAAAACAATTGACCTTCCAAAACTCACGAACTTGATCGACGGCATATTCAGTGCAGTCTAATAGCACACGTGCGGGCAAAGCTTGTAACTAAGTTACTATATGGCATATATTCCTTATAACAAAGCAGTTAAGGTGCATATTCACATTGCATTTTATATCCTATAAACAAAAGAACACTCAATGTCAACGCAGCTCACGGAAACTTACGAAAGTCTCCTAAGCT
Organism: Argynnis bischoffii washingtonia; assembly: GCA_033884665.1. Classification (NCBI taxonomy): domain Eukaryota; kingdom Metazoa; phylum Arthropoda; class Insecta; order Lepidoptera; family Nymphalidae; genus Argynnis; species Argynnis bischoffii. Next base: position 7,533,836 of record CM066609.1, read on the forward strand.
AGCTAGAACGATGCAATATCGTCCTTACTAAAATATTATATTATAGTTTTTTTAAAAATAAAATGTAACATATGTCCATTGTCCACTAGTTTAAAAATTGAAAATATTTAATTTTCATTTATTATTTTATAAGTATACCAATATTTTAGAAAATATCGAAGTATGCGAGACATTTTTAAATGCACGCCGAAATTTGACGGTCATTGACCACGTCACAAGCGTGACCCATACATTAGTTTTCCGGGTGTCTCAGTGCTGACGTGTTATTATATTCACTATTCATACTATTTTAGAAAATGATACTATTGTATTTTTGGAATAACTGTAACAAAAATATCATGTCATGAACTCAAGTAACTTGAAGTCAGCAACTTGTACCCGTTGCAATCTAATATTCTTCTCACGTACGACCCCGTGCCCGGTGTGTACAATCTACCAATGAAGATCTAGAATAGAAAAGCGCCTAAAGAAATATGTACCTTATTTACATATAATTATTTAAATCTATCTTCTGCAGTCGGAGAGCTTATAAACTGTTTTTTTAAGCCCTTTTTTTTTTTAACGTCCCACTGCTGGGCACGGGCCTCCCTTCAATACGAGGGGGATCAGGCCATAGTCCACCACGCTGGCCAAGTGCGGGTTGGCGGACTTCACATGTCTTTCGAAAACTTGCTAGATTCTCTCAGACATGCAGGTTTCCTCACGATGTTTTCCTTCACCGTAAGGCAAGTGGTAATCATGTTAGAAATGATTCGCACATGAAAATATCAGAGGTGTTACTGTTAGTTTAATCGAACTCATAAAAATAGGTTGAATATAAATTGGAATTTATCAAGGTGTAGCATGTAAGTTGTTTATTACTTTCCAGATTATTTTTTATTTGCTACATAATACAGACTTAACTAAGAATATAAACTAGTAAATAGCGATTATACATGGCTTAGCCATTACCGTCTATATAGGAAGAAGTGGGGCGCAAAAATGTGGCGCACTCGATCGAAAGTTGTGTCGTCAGAGTTGACAACCTTGGCATTTGAGCGGGTTCCGGCACCGTGGCGATCGTGGAGCGACCTCTAGTTTTATATCAAACCTAACTATTCATTGTTCTCAAAATGTAAATCTTCAAATATTGTTAAAATTATATGCCGAATTTATTGATTATTTTAATACTTTTTATATTCTTTCTCACTATCTTACAAAGTGTGTGTTTTTATGTACTGTAAGATATTACAGTACATAAAAACACTTTAATCACATTAAATTGTTTTCTAATAGACTAAAAGGTCTGTATATGAGGTTAAAATAATATATACATAACAGTACTAAGTACATGTTTAAGTAAACATTCACAATTGCCTATAAAATATTTTATAGTGACTTTTGCTTATTGGCTTCTACGACCTAAATGGTAAGCTAGTAAGTAGGTATTCAAGCAAGTCTAAAATAATTAATTTTAAAAACCTGTTCCATTAGTATTTAAGGATATTACTGTGGTTAGGTCCATATGTTGAAATGAATTTTTACTTTTATCTAAGTATAAGTTTTAAAATATGTACAAGTAAATTACATTACACTTTTAAAATACAACTAAAAAGCCGCCTCTCCTTTGCTTAAGACGATTGAATAAAAAAATATAATTAGTGTTTTTTATGTGATTGTTGTGAAATCTTTCTAACAAGTACCTATTACTCAACATAGCTTATGAGAATATAATACCATCGTTATTTCTGACGCGATTCTCTACCCGCATTCACATAGCGATGATCATTGGAGTGGAGCTTGACTCATAAATGTTTTATTCATTTTTTTTATAATAAATAACAAGGTTAAATAATATATAATTAATCTTTACTTCACCTATGAGTCAAAAAACTTATGATTATTGAAAACGACGATACTCATAATATTCAGAAATTACAATGTAAACCAAATTAAACTAAAACTTCTGGAAGAAACAACTGAACGTCCCCAAGCATTTATATGATTTCAAGGTATTTGCAATATTTTTTTTCGGTACACAATAAATTAAATAGACAATAAATTATTTTGATTAAAAAAATATTTCATTTTTTTACCATTAATTACTAATTAAACAGTATTTTCTTGTATATAAATATGTTTATTTGTTAGATTCATTTCTAAGACATTTGTTTGTTTAGAATTTAGATTATTATATAAAAGAATATTATTGTTTTATTACTTTGTGTATAGAATATTTTTTGATTAATGCTCGTATGGAAACTCAGAACCAGTATGTTATCACAATAGTGACAGCATGTCTGGGAAACTCGTCAACTAGAATACATATGTGATGATATCATGAACTTTATAGCAAGTGAGAAAGAGCATAAATATGCAATGTAAGTATACTCACAGTTTGTTTTTAAAATAAATTTACTTTTTAGGAAAATGTACGTAATCCCTTTCACTTTTCCATCAGAATTTACTTCCAGTTTAACAGCACACGAAAGTTCTGATTTTACTTTATTTAAGGAAATAGTATTATTGTTTAAATGTAAACTATTAATTTCATGAAACATTCATGAATCATACGTAAATTCTACAAAACTTAAAATATGTACAGTTACGTCATATCTGTTTCAATTGAGCGCTTATGTAGCCTATTTGCGGTTTTATCTGGCCATAACCTTATTTAATAAAAAAAAGTGATAGCAATATAGAATTTATTCATAATTGAGCAATTTTAGATAAAAAATCATTAAAAGGTTTAAGGCAAGGTTTAAAGGAATTAAAGGTTTTTTTCGTCTAATATGTAACGAAATTGTAACTGTTAAATTATTATTAGCAAAAACTTTCTCTTGAACAATATCCTTACGCAAACTTATTCTGTATATGAAATTTAATTGCAATTTCAGTAAAAGTTTTTTGTTGTATAGAGGTGCTGAACATAAGTTTATTTATGATTTTTCTATTTTTCAAATTCGCCAATTTTATAACCAAGGTATATCAAGTTTAATATATGTAAGTTTAATATCAATATTAATAATCCAAAGATAGAGCATGAGCTTCCTATTCAAAGCAGGGATTAAGTGAACCAAAATACACCTTCATAGACAAAGACGCAGGAAATAGCTGGTATCAAAATAAAACTTATACACCAACCTTCCACCATAGGTATCGTTCGCGAGCGGTAGCAGCTCGTCGTCGGAGTTGTCACTGACCTCCTCGCGCCGCGCCTTCCCCCCTGAAGTCGCCATTCGTACTTTTATCCTGAAATCCAGATTGTATTTATATTTATAAGACTGAATTGTTTAAACTTTATTAATAAGATAAATGTTCATATTATAAAAAAAACGAATGAACAAGTTTTTAGATAAGGTGCGCGTTGAAGTCTTTTATAGCGTCAACCGGAAAACATGAAAACATGATTGATCCAATATACATATTTTGTTTTTAACATAACAAGGAAATACATAAAATATATATTTACAAACTTTATTTTTTGTGACAAACAAAATCTAAAAATTTATGAGATAAACAGTTAAATTGTAATCAATATTTTTCAAGTTTCGATCCATATCATCAAATGTAAAAAAACTATATTATTAATATTACTCTGCTGCCTTTAACTATGATTTTTTTCTCAAAAATTTTACTCTACGTTCAAAGTAGAGCTGTAGAGATACATGACTGCCTAGGTCTGATTAAAATAAAATGTAATAAAATAGCATTATCTTAAAATACATGGTATCTTAAAAATACCAAAATAAAACTTAGTATAAAAATTAAATAAATTTAAAAATTAAGCAAGTCCCTACCTGAATCATTGATTACTAAAATTTATTAAGATTAATGAAGAAGTTAAGTCGCTATGTTATTTTTATATTTTGTAACAAGCCTTCTCGTTGTACCCTAAAGTAACATTTGTGAATCATGTTCCTGCAGACAATCTGTGCATTCCGCAGAGGGCGAATCCTGCACTACCTCGGTCATTCATCCTTTAATATATTTTTTGTAATTTCTTTACAGTTAACATTATTATGAAAGATACAGTATATAGTTTTTATTAGTTCATAAACTAGAATTTACTTTATAAAAATGAGTTTACACTTCGAAAACTAATGTTTTAACTTAAAATACGTATGTTTATACGTATCTTGTTTTATAAAAATATAAAGAGAAAAATACTTGATCAATGAAAAATAATGTAGTTCTTAATACAAATTTTCACTTTTTAACAATAGAACAATGTAAGTTTGCTTTAGTAAAAACGAAATCTTGTACGTTAAGGTCACGCAGTTCTAAAATATTGTAACTGTAGATAGAGTTTATTAAACTTTAGTAGAATAATTGATAGTAATAATGTTTTTATTAAAAATATAGAGCAGTAAAAAATAAAGAAATAGAACATAATAACATTTTATTTAAGCTACTATTATAAAGTTGAAGAGATCGTATTATTGTTGAACTAACAATCTATTTTGGGAAAATGTTATTTAATTTTGTAGCCTATTTATTGAGATAGGTATATTTATTTAACATCATGCTACGACCCTTAAGAGTAAAGCAATTATACGTAAAAAAACCATGTGAGCGAAACCGCGAACAATAGCTAGTGTATTATTAAAGTACGTTAAAATGTGGAACAAAAAGTTAAACCTTAACTTACATTATGCTATTGAAACCTTGAATTGCAATGTTATTAAAATATATGTTGCGTATATATAACTGCAAATGTACAAAACATGAAATATGAACGAGATAACATCAATAGTATTGCAGTATTTTTGTTCCTTTATGCATAGTTCGGAGTTGGAGGCGGAGGGCGTCGACGCGGCAAGGTCAGCGACTTCCGCGCCTTCTGGACAATGGACCTGTGCCTCAGCAAATATCTGACTATTCTAATATCTATTTATATATTTACAAAAGTGAATGTATGTTTGTCCGTGTTCAAAAATATTAGACACTAACAACCTACCTCACTTCGCTGAGGTGTGTCCCTAGCTGCCTAACAGTAGCTTAAATATTAGTGTTCCTCCAGGTCATAGTCTATCTGTACACTACATTTCATCCAAATTCATCCAGCTATTTTAGCGTGAAGGAGTAATAAACATACGGACATGTACAAACTCTCGCATACATTTATAGTAATAATTCGACTGACTAGTTTTAACTTAGGTAGATGATTGTGCTTACACCGCGAAGGTTTTCGACAGAGTACCTACAATGTAGGTGACGCGCGAGTTGTATCGGATAACTTGAAATGTATAGGAGAATTGATTGGCGAGAATAAAACACATATAATATCGTTAATATCTATTTAACAGCTGTTGTTTTAAATGGTGTTGACATTTTTTTTTTAAGTTTAAGCATAATGGGATCGAATATCATTCGTTTAAGAAATATTTGTCACTCGACATTTGCATCTCTAAGATCAGTTATGAGTACAGCTGAGTTCGACTCGAGCTCACTTTCACTATTGGCGGCCGACAGCTGTTGGCTTCCCCTTCTCCCTCCTCGCCATTGCCTTTAACCACCTTATACTACACAACTGCCTTACATTCTTAGAATTACTAGTAATAACATGGGTAAGTATGTACTTTATCTTTAAATGTTTTCTATATACATAATAATAGAATTAAATAACGATTACCAAGTTTTATGGAATCAACATTTTGAAATATCTAATATGTTTTTTTGTTATTTTGATGTGCATTTACAAACTAATCTTAAGTACAGTCTATCCTTCCTAATACTATAAATTCGTAATATTTTTTTGTTGGTTTGTCCTTCTTTCACGCAACAAAAAATTGACGTTATTTTTGCATTGAGGATTGAGAGAGTAACATAAACTGTAGTAGTGGTATAGGACAAGTTTAAATTTTTTATAGTATATTGAAAATAAAAATTCTTGGTAAAGTCATAATCAAAATAACTTATCATTAGAGTCAATGTGACTAATATTACAGCCTAATAGTTATTATATTTTGCAACTGCATTATTGCAAAAGTATTTAATGTGGAAACTGGAAAGAAATAAAAAACACATTGAATTTCGTAATTATTATGTTTTACAATACTAAATATTAAATTCTAAAGATGTACTTTTGAGTTAAATAATTATTATATTGTTTATTGTAATGAGTTATAAAAAAAATACACAAAGTGACGTGGACAAGGATGGAGTTATTTCGATAAGAGATCTCTTCCAGTCAACCGATGTATGTGGGAAATAGTGTTAAGTAGCGGGACAGAAAGAAAAAATACAAATTGATTAAAAATAAATGATTATTATAACCAAGTAGGAATATGACTGATTACTCGTAACATGATAATATTTCAGCTAGCCGGTGACTGGTTGCGCTATAACGTTACATAGCATAATGCAATCACAAGGCCGTTGATACATTATGATAAAGCACTACATTTACGTTTAATTCAAAAGAGAAAGTTATAATCTAAGCATCTTATTGTCCACATCCAACTGACTTACTATGAGATATTGATTTGCTTGAATGATAATATTTATAATTTAGGTGAGCCTGTGCTAATAGGCTCTACATATTCCTATTCTGAAAATGATTTTTTTAATTACTATGTAAAAATTATAAATAATTTAGTTAGTAGTAATAGTTAATATAAAATATTGTTAATGTAAAGCAAATTGACTTATCAAGAAATTAACGTAACGGTATACATAAACGCGCTTGCGTTGAAGTCTTTTGTTAAACTTTATCGCTGCACGCTACTTTATAATTATTTAATATTAAAATGTTTAGCTAATTATTACAAATAAAGTGAGCTTAACAGATCGTTACAAAACTGAAATAACTTACAGAGATTTAAGAATTACAAGCTTGGCTTACTGAGAAATGAATTACGCCATGACTGACTGACCAAAAAATTATTTTAGAACATGCTATGTTGTGTAGATCTAAGTAATGAATCAATATAAAAATAGATATTTCCAACAACAGACTTTTTGCAATGGTAACAATTATCTTGTCATGTACACTTTCTCGGCTACCTTGTGGCTTGTAGGTGGTTCATGTTGTCGTGTCACGAAATATAACATATTGCTTTAAACTCGTAAATTATAACAGGGTCACGTGGATTGCGAAAATAGTTATTATTAAATTATATTTTACAATATAGTTTCTTTTATTAAATTTAACAAGCTAAAATTGGATAGAATAGTATTGCTTAAAATAGTGTTTTCCGTTACATTTATACTTCAAATATGTAAACAAAAAGTTGAGTTAACACTGTGTTGTGTTTAACACTGGGTTAACTAAAATATGCTGTTACAAAAGTTATTTTTGTATGTAATTGTTTTAAAACATAAATTTTTAAAAATTACTTTTTATTTCAAAAGATTTCATCTAATGTTAGCTAAACGATATTTTATAGCTGTTGAAATTTGAGCCTATATAATTTAAAGTGCGGTGGCAGTTACCGAAAAAAATCATTGCAAGACTTCTCCTGTACAGGGTTGAAACTGGTAATAGTCTATAAGTACTTTATATAATTTTATAATCTGTACTGTTAGGGTCCATTAGATCCAAATTAAACTGCGCCATATCGTATCAATATAAAAGATAAATTTGAATAATTAATTATTTTATATAATGTCTTTTGCAGCCGTTTCCGCATATATTACAAAGGTCAAGAAATTCATGTCCACTACAAATAACAAGTGACTTATTTATTTGATATTACTACTAACGGAAACACCTTTACTACTTCGATTACAGGTTCAATTCCAATTCGCGACATATAATTATACCAGCCTGTGATTTTAAATTATAGTATTTTAAGATTAATTCTATTAGAACGTTTTGGTTATTTTTTGTAAGAAATCCAAAAATTAGAAATTTATTATAGTTAAATCACATTATTAGGACTTTTTATATGCTCAAAATAATATATGATTTTATACAAATAAATAGAGTGTCATAAGTACTTAAGGTGGTGAAATAAACCATTTAAATTGCGAAAGCGGACATTATGAGTGCTATAAGAGCAATTAGTATAGCGTGCACATTGAATGTAATTACGTTTTGTAAGTAAGCATTGGGTGTACTACGTAATGTATTATTTTACTAATTATGTAATTATTGTAAGGAAATAATAATATGTTTTTGTTTTAGTGAGAACGACCCTCCATCGGAACCGGATATACACGAGGCTTCGAGGCCGCCACGCTACGTATTCTCTCATATCATTATTTCACTTGATAGACTATTACTGAATGAAAATCATATAATAATTTACTATTGAGATAAGAAAATAGTTAGAAGTGACACAGCGGCATTACATGTCACTTTGCTACATTTACAATCGAACATATGTTTGATATTGTTTTCAAATTAACTCTAGATCGGTTTGGTAAAATTGTAAGTTTTTTTTTAAACACTTATCAATAATTTGATAAGTAATTAGCTAAAGATACTACTCTTTTTCATTGATGCTTAACTAAGGTAGGTTTTTATCAAATTCCAAACCTTTATTTTATTTCTTTTCTCATTAGGGATATATGATGGTTTCTATTTTGTAGATCATTTGAATATAACCGAAAGTGAAAAGCCATTTACATTAATTAATGCTTTAATCATTAATGTCAGTGTTATGATATAAAATACCGTTTACGTTCAGTTTGCCACTCTTACTTAAGCTATACCTAGAGTGCACCAAACCACCTACATTCACTTTTGTTTGGCATTGCGAATATGAAAATCAGTACTGATATAACTATTCAAATTACTTAACATATTACTTTTAAGATTAACTTTAAATTTGAATGATGATATTATATATAACCTACTTTACGGAGTGATAGTTCGAGTTTAATGTGACGAATTCACACTTTCCAAAGGGAAACTCTACAAGTTGTTCACTTCATAATGCGTACCATAGAGATTTACATGGAGAAATCTAAATAAATTAGCAACAATTCTTTTTCATTGCATCGATAATCTTAAGGCAACCGAAATATATACACTTATGTAAATACATACATACGAGTATGATTCGCACTGTCTCGCAGCTGATCGCGTAACCTCGACAGTTATAAAAGTCACATAAAAGTTTCACAAAATCGTTTTCAAATGTATTTTTCAGCACAGATACTTACGTTTCGATCCAGAGTTGTTAATCCGGATAGATATTCACTTCACTTCAACACACTCGCGGGTCGCTCATTATGCGTGAGTGCGGTCGGGTCGCCGCGCGATCACTGTCTCTACAAGACGAACGCCGCTCACCAGTACCTACTACTGACTCACTCTAAGGCTTTCTTAATGGGCTTTGTCTAATTTTAGTCATTTTTTGGTAAATTTGCCAAGTATAAACCAATTGTGTTTAGTTTAATTAATTCGTCATTAAAATATATTGCCCATATTAGGGATTTTATCATCGTTTAATAGCTCTATTTTTTATTCATATACATAGATATAGCTAATTGTAATACTACACATTTAGAGAGTTTCTGATGAATATTTAAGTGTCAATAAATTTAAGTAAATAATGTATAAACAATGCGAAAATTTAAATGATGTATGTTAAGTGCTGTAGAGAGTGCGTCCCAGAATATATATTTGGATTATGTGCAATTGATACATACTTGTGTTTAATAGCAACTCTTTAATGCCTACATATTATTTGTATATGTCATAATAGATTCAGATATAAAAAAATGAATTATATTTAATGGATTTTAAGAATAAAAAATAATAAAAATTCACGTAATTTAATTTAAGCAACTTTCATCATATTTTTTATCGTTTAACGATTTGAACTACAAAAGGTGTATAAAAAAGAAAAAAAAAATATATACCTAAATGACATGAAAATAATATTACCACTAATACATTATATGCAACTTCAACGATATGATATTAAATAACAGGAACAATTGTAAACATAATTAGCATTAACATAGCTAATCTTATGCAATTAATCATTTATTCTTCATACAAAATGTGGAACAATCAATCAAATAAATAGTTACGTTAAGCTTTAACATAAATCATAATTAATTTTCTGTAATCATTTAATTAATATCCAACAGTACCAATAATCATCAATCGTTATATCTTCAACCATTATCAACGGTTATCAAACGTGGTCCATTAACGTTGATCAATCAGCTGTATAGCTTAAACGAGTCTCTAAATCGTACAGTGCTGCGGCGCGGGCGCGGCGATATATCCTCATCACTGTCATAAGCGGGCTCGTAGCCGCGATTCACGTACGCTAGAGATGAACCCGCCATGTTGTTGAGCTATTTAAAAAAAGATATAATAAAAATATAGGATCACTTAATTTAACATTTCTCCCTCTCATAATAACCTCTTGATATATAGTAATCTTGTTGTACTGAGCAATCTCACTCGTGTCTTCTCTATTTTTATGACCTTAGGATTATTTGACCTTGGGGAAGTAGTGTGTGCTCACTCGAATGCTTAATAGAATAAATAGAATAAACTGTTGACCATTATTATAAATATACCTACATAGAAGTGGTTTTGGACAGAGTTTAAGGAGTGACATTATTTTAACAGTGAAATATTAAGTGGTTCTATTCTGTAATTGTCATAATATATATTTCATTTTCCATAATTCTTCTTTCTCCATTTTGTCATATGAATAATAAAATTCTTTATTCAATATTAGTATTTCAGAAACATGCCTCAGTTTTGAGACAACTGTCGAAAAAAATGCAGAGCGGGACTACAGTTTTTTTTTTATGTTATACCTATATATAATAAAACACTTTATCATCTTACATCGAAAGAATTTGGAATATCATTCCCAAGGCTATTTTAAACATTTCCTGTTGTGAAATTATATACATTGATCATAAAAGAACAACTGACTCTGTAAAACCTAATCATCGGTAGGTACAACAAGATTGTGTTTGCTTCTGGTTTGCTATGTTTGTCTATTTCTTAAGAGAATCATAAATATTTTTGTGAACATATATAATATTTACTTACAAATATTGAGAGGCAACATTCAATATTGAAATTTTCTCTAAAAATACTATAGGGTATAGGGACTTTTATGCGAATAGTTCTTTTTGTAAGACAAAAATTATAATTTCTCTAACATTACTTAATCATGTTTTCTTAAGTAATGCGCGATTAAACAACGCAATTTCCTTTGATGGTATACATTATATGTTTACGGGATTACGTCGAGCTAACGTTACGCGCTGGTGTAAGGATAATAAGTATTACTTTAGTTTTACTATATTTTATTATTATTAGTTACCGTAAGAATATTCTTTACGGCAACAAACGTTATATAACGTTTAAGTCCATTCATTATTCATATAAAAACAATCCAGCAGTCTTCCTTGAAAAACCATTTGTTTTTAAAATACTACATGACATTAATTTATTTTATTAGTTTAATTTAGTTAAAATTGTATTTTGTTAGTATTCTAAGAATTTATAGGAATACGCAGATACACTAACACTTCTTATTATATACCATAGTCTACTAATCCATAGCTGTCAGTTCACATGACAGTCGGGAAACGGTTGAAGGTATAATTATAACTTTCCACAAGATGACCATAAAAATAGACATTTTGTTTTGCACTTGATAGCATTTTGATCAAAATCAAAGGTCCTATCCTACCTATTGTACAGATCTCTTACTCTATGGATTTTATACCCAAAAGTAAGTCAAGCATTAAAATCAACCCTTACCGAAGCCGGATCATCATAGATGTAACCATTGGAGTCCCTCTCCTGCAGCTGCGAGCGCCTCTTCTCCGCGAGCACGGAGTCCCTCCTCGTCATGAGCGCGCGCAGCGTCACGCGCCGCGCCTCCGTGCTGCCGCCCAGCGAGGGCAGCCGCGACACCATTGCTACAAAATAAACAAAATTAAAGAGTGCGTGTGTAAATGTGTACACGCGCAAGAAGTAAAACTTCTGTAGGTTATCGGTACTCTTCATGAAATTCAATTTATGTTTTGAATGATCAGAATAGGTAAGATACTAAAAATAACGCATATTAGGCATATTACAACTATATATTTATAGAATATCATTTAAGGAAGATATTGTATATTATTTGTCAGACAATAACAACGTTTACCATGGCAGCAAACGTTCGCCTCGCCCGATTACACTTTTCATACCGCATTCACCAGTTTACTCCCCATGTCAGCGTGCGTAAAGAAGTTTTACTTCAATTAAAGATTGAAATCTATTACCATTTGGTGTATGGGATAGGTAACATGCGAAGTCCATGAAAATATTATGTAAAATTACATGACATATACAACTAACTTGAATTTTATATTTTTAATCGAATCGGGCAAAACAAGATAATATATAAAAACTCTTTGAGTGTTTCGCCACAAATACAAACATATAGACCCTATATGATAAATAATGCTATTCATTAATATGTACATCACTTGAGCATGTAATAGTTCAATTAAGGTTTTTTTTACAGCAAAAAAAAAAACTAAAAATTTTGCCAGAAAATTAGACGATTCGTAGGAAACAAATTTTTTTTCTATTGAATTCTAATAAGACCTCAAATAAAACAAATATTTAAATTAAAACATAACAACGTCTACCGGTTCAGCTAGTTATTAATTGAAGATGAAAAAGAATTTTTCATTTTGAACACAAACTACGTAATTAATTAATGTTGGAAGTCGATTTTAGCCTTCTTCTTATTCCGTTTCTATCGAGCCACCCAGCTGATATGATGATGGTATGATCATGATGATGATGATGGCTGATATGATCTAACCACGAGTTAGAGGTAATACTCCTTAGGTTATTAGTAGTCAAAGTAGAATTCGAGTTCATTTAATTTTATATAGTTATATGATTACTAATCCAAAACAACTATTATTAACATTTTTATGAAAGGATGTCGAAACTAGATTTTCGAATCTAGTACTAAAATTATTAAGATTAAAATAACGTAGATAATAATTGATAAATGACTTCACCAGCTATCAGATTAATAGAACTTTTCCAAAGGTTTCATTAGCAACTACTTTATACATTTTATTTTAATCAATAATCGTATTTTCACTGAATTTAATAAATAGACACCCCTTCTATATTACAATAAAAATATTCAATAAGATCAAGAGGAAAAAAACATAGTCCGCCATCTTTAGGAGTCGGCCATATTGGATTTACAATGACGTAGCTTTGCTTATTTCGCTCATTAAGCCCTTTCATTTGTTGCCCATATCGTAAGGGTCACTATGGAAATGATAAATCACCATTTTGTAACGTACGCCATATTGGATTAGAAATGAATAAATATCTCTATTTATATAGACATCACACTATACTAAAGGGAGATTTAACGACTAACTTTATGCTGTAGTTTAAATCTGTCGCATCATAAAAAATTCACTCTCGTAATTTTAAAGATATAGAACAATAAATACACGACACGTTTTACACACGTTTGGCTGTTTGTAGTGACCCTATTTGCAGTGCCAGCGGTCGCGGTTTTGAATCCCGCTGGGGCATTCATTTGTGTGATGAGCACGAATATTAGTACTCCAGTCATGGGTGTTTATATTTATAATACTTATGTATGTATTTAAAGTTATGTAATAGAGAACATTCACGTTTTTTAATTTTTTTTTTAAGCTGACTGAAAATTGTCAAGAAAAATTATAATTTTTTTTTTTTTTTTTGCAATTGATATTTCATGTAATTTTACAATAAAAAGTGTTTTTTTTAATGTAAATTCAAACGCCAGTGACATCATTATATCGCTTTAGTAACGCCACCGCATGGCAAAATGATAAAACACATGTTTACCATAACAAGCCTCGTAGCTTCCCATGGAACTAGATGGTGCTGTGTGTTAATGTCCCAACATATTTATACTTATTTGATTTATTTTATCAATTAAAATGCGAAAGCTACACTTTTTACATTTTATTCTAATCAACAGTCGTACTTACACTAAGTTTAATAAATAGAAGCCTTGCAATAAAAACTTTTTCTAAGACCAAGAGAAAAAAACTATTTCAAAATCGAAAGATCTAGAACAACAAAGCACACTTACAGGGATCACCATTCTGTAGAATAGTAAGCCTCCTTTTAAAATTGGCGTCTAGATTGGCATTGTTCTGCTTGTTGTCCCGCGCCCGCTCCAGGTTGTGCAACGTCTTGCGGCGGGAGACGCTCGCGTCGTCGACGCCACGTTTGTCCAAATCGTCAACATTTAGCTTCTGTAGGTCTTTTGCTATTTCTACTGCTCGTCTTTCGAAATGCGCATTTTCTGTCATTTCATCGGGCTACGAATTAATATAATAAAAAAATACTATAAAAAGTGTTGTTTCTTTTATTATATTACAATACACAATACACTTATCTATACAGATAAATAAAATTGAAGTGTCTGTTTGTAATGTAATCTGTTCGAAAATGCATATGGTATATGCGGTAGGTATTTATAAGAAAAACACAATTTTTAAAATTTTTGTCTGTCTGTCTGTTTGTTCCGGCTAATCTCCGATAAATAAATTTGGACGGCACTCACTGGCAGGTAGTTGATATTATAAGAAGTAACTTAGGCTAGTTCTATTTCAGTAAAAGTATAAGGGTTCCGTGAAAAAAAAAATGTACCTAGGGACGAACCCGAGCGAAGCGAGAGTCAGTCGCTAGTAAACAAATAAATTAATGAAAACTAGAAATATTACATGTTTTATTTTATATAGCGCTTAAGTTTGTCAATTGTTAAAAGAGAACTGTACCTGAGAATTTCCATCGCATTTCAAGTCTTATTATGATCATTATGAAAAATAATTAATGTTCAGCTGCTAACAGATTTAACGTGTCACAGTTACATTTGTTAGAATATACATAAAATCAGTCTGTATTACATATCACATCGCAATGGTCACAAGTTCGATATCGTGCGAATACACGTCAATTATATCATTTTAACCCATAATATGATTTTATTTTTAATATTCATCGATCGGAAGATATATCTCTCACTCACAAAAAATATCATGCATATACATTATTGTTTATCTTGGTCTTGTGACAAAATCAATCTAGAGTCGTTAAAAAAAGACACGTTTGGCTCAGTTTGTAGTGAGCATACTTGCTGTGCCAGCGGTCGTGGGTTCGAGTCCCGCTGGGGGCATTCATTTGTGTGATGAGCACGAATGGTTATACTCCAATCATGGGTGTTTATATTTATAACATGTATGTATTCAAAGTTATATATGTATAGTGTATAAACTATCTGGTATTCATAACCATGCAACACATAGATGGTGCTGTGTGTTAATGTCCCAACATATTTATTTATTTATTTTATTTTCACGGTTAGCTATGTTTAGGTATACATAAATAGTAGTTTGCTACTCCTAAGATATCCATTTAAATTATATAGTGATTTACCCTCGTTTTGCTCGGGTGCGTACACCGTACGCGGATTTTGTTCACAATTTCATGGGTTTTAATTTTTTTTTTCGCGGAACAGATAGACAGACAGACAAACAAAAATTGTAAAAATGTTGTTTTGGTATATGTACCGTGTATACAACCATATACATTTAGTAAAAAGCAGTTATTTTAATATTACAAACAGACACTCCAATTTTATTTATCTGTATAGATAAAAATAAAAAAATTACTCACTTTGCTCGTAAAATACCAGTTGACTTCGACAGTGGAAAGTAAATGAGTAATAGTTGCAAATCTATGGCAAATCATTCCAAAGAACTGTATTCCGAGGACGAGACCGAAGAATATAATCAACATGGAACCGATGGGCTCTAGTGTTAAGAAGTCTTGCTCTATTAATATCTGTGTAGAGAACAAAAGGTAATAATTTAAAAATATAATCTTTAGTTGAAAATTGAAAATCAGAATAAAAAATAAATGTTATCAAATATTTAAAAAATAACTTTCTAATTTAAAAAGATAATACTTTGTACGTACATAAAGATAACTCAATAAACTTAGATATGATACGAATAAAAAAAAATATTTAACATAACAGACATATTTTTTCTTAAAATTCCTTCAAATTCTTAAAAAAAAAAATTTCACAAAAACCTTTGTAAAACATTACTATTGTATTAAATGTTACCAAAAAAAAAACAAATTAATCATTAATCCATATAATTCTTTTTTCACAGAAATCCTTTGCATAACGTTTTTTATTGTTTTAGCCGGTATTGAAATAATAAAAAAATCTCACAATATTAGTTTCTCGATCGTATTCGAGTGCGATCTTCTGTCCGAACGGCCATTTCATATGCAACTGGTCCTGGTTGAGCTGCAGCAGGAATATCCCGGTGACGAACAGAGCGTTCAGCATGAAGAATGCGAACACCATGTTGTCGCGGAGGTTCTTCAAATCGTTTGTAATGCGTTCCTAGAACATGTTTTCATACTTAATTGGTAAATATATTGAAGTTAAACTTTTTTACGCACGCTTGACTTGGGGGGTAAACTGGCGAATGCGTCACGAAAAAAATGTACGTACGTTTGTTGCCATGGTAACCGTTGTTATTGTCTGACAAATCATATAATATTATATTCTTTCCTTAAACGATATTCTATATTCTATAAATATATGATTGTAATATGCCTGATATGCGTTATTTTTAGTATCTCACGAACCGTAATTATTTACAACATAAATTGAATTTCATGAAGAGTACCGATAACCTACAGAAGTTTTACTTCTTGCGCGTTTACCCATTCATACACGCACTCTTTAAGTTTTTTTTTTTTTTTGTGTGTGTGCATGTTCAGGCTTTTTTTAACGGCCCGCTGCTGATCTGACTCTTAGCTGATCTGACAGGCGTTTTCTTGTCCAAAACCCAATAAATTTCTTAGTGATCTTTAACTTTATACCTTCTTTTTAGAATTAATACTATAGAAAACAATACAATTGAAAACCTTATTCGAGCCTTATAACAAACATTTCAAAAAATCGGTTTAGCGTCTCAAGTACCAACGGATAACATTTCATTTTTATTTACATATATAGAAAATTTGAAATTTGAATCATATCTACTCGTACATTAATGTTCTATTATTTCCAAAAATGTATTAAGGAAGTAATTATTACTTTAATTATAACACCTTCAAATTCTTCATACCTTTTCTTCCTTGTTCTCATCAATGGGTCTCAGATATGCATCAATAAGATCTTTCCAGAATTCAGTTTCAGCTGTAGTCAAGAAGTCAACCTCACCTTTCTGCAGATTAGGGTCTTCAATCCAGTATGGATTTATTAAGTCATCTCTTTCCTCCTACGGAACATTAGTTATTAACTTTTTAGAATTAAGTTCCTAAATACGAGAAATTTGATACTTATTACAACTAGTTAGCGTGGTATCTTCGAAATTATAATATAATTGTATTGTATTCCAGCCCATTTTTTTTAACGTCCCACAGCTGGGCACGGGCCTCCCTTCAATACGTCTTACGAAAACTTGCTAGGTTTTCACAAACATGCAGGTTTCCTAACGATGTTTTCCTTCACCGTAAGGCAAGTGGTAATCAAGTTAGAAATAATTCGCACATGAAAACATCAAAGGTGCGAGACCCGAGATTTGAACCCGCTTCACTTGGTTTCCCAAGCGAGCGCGTTACCACTGGGCTACCACTGCCTATAATATAATATTTCACACAAATTCGTTGAACCGCTATAGCGTGAAGTAACAAACACAATACCTAAAAAGAATAATATTAGTATCATATTATTACCGAACGCTTGAAAGACATAGATCTATATAATTAATTTTTCAACAACAACGTTCAATTCTAGAATTTCTTTTTCAAAAATCTAATGGTACAGTCTTGTTTTTAGTAAGCCCTTTATTAATTTTAAATATTAAAACTTCATTTTCATTTGAAAAATTCACTTAATATGTCTTCATCTAATAGTACTGTGTAATATGATTACAGCTCGATTAAGCCATGTAAGCCTTTTTTTACATTGGGAAAAGATTTTACGCATAGGTACATATGGTTATGTGGGACTTAGCGACACAGTAAAACCAAACGCCCACCCTCCACCTCTAGTCTTGATGTTTAAATTCATGGATCATGAAGTAATTATTATTATTTGCTCCTTAATTAAAGAATAATATGAAAATTTGTATTTACCCTCGGTATATCTGCAGACTCTTCACTATCCTCATATTCTGGTAACATTGACAGTGTATCAGTTCTTAGACCCATTGAAGATCTTCGTCTCGCAATAACTTCTTGTGGTGCGGCTCTAATTAAAAAAAATGACATTATAATTAAAATTTAATGGTGTATGTGATAGTACTAAAATTTATAATTTAATTTTCTAGCCGACTTCCAAAAAGAAGGAGGTTCTCAATTCGTCGGAATCTTTTTTCGATATAATGTATACATACTTTTACATAGTACTACTAAAAAAACTAACTTCCACGCAGCAAACAAGACAAAAATTGTTATGATTCCTGCTTACAAAATAATCTTATATTTAACTTCCACTATTTTAAATAAATATATTCCAAATATATGTGTGATACTAACACACTAAAAAAAAACTCAAGTGTAATTATTCCTTTGGACTCCTAGTTTTTTTTTTTTTTTTTTTTTTATTGAAATTTACCACTCTTGAAATCCTATAGCCTATTCTAAATATTAATTCACGAAAATCGCCCAACACACGGAAAAAACACACCCCTGGATATGATCTCCTCCATTTTGAAGTCCTATAAAATATATTTATAATAAAAGCTTCAAACAAAATTAAAATGCACATACACACTATCTAAACGTTTTTCAATTTTCTCTAACGAATTAGATATCTGTAGTAAATGTAGATCTTCTTTATGGTCCTTCGGGTTCGTGCAACAGAAGCACTTGAACAGACCGGCGATACTGAACTCGAGTGATCCGGACGTGTCCTCGGATTTTCCAAACCAACTCAAAACACTCTTATTATTCATTTGTTTCTTCGCTTCTTCAGCTGCTTTCTTCTCCGATTCTATTTCCTAAAATGTGATAATGATATCTATAACCAAATAGTGGTGAACATATAACACTTTTAAGAATTCCTTCAATAATAAATAGTTCATTATCGAAGGAGTTCTCTAGTCAGAAAACACGACTGAATATATAAATGTTTCAAAAGAAATTAAAAGAGATATAATATGTCTAAAAATAAATAATATGACAAAGAGAATAACTTGGCAAGTTGAATTTTTTAATTTAGCAAATTAATAGTAAATTATTTAATTCGTCATATAACCATATCCGATATACAAAATTGGTTCCTATACATTTTAAAATTGTGTAAATTAATTAAATTACCTTCAAAGTCTTCTTCTGAGCCACTTCCCGAGTGCCCCACGTAATGTTATTAAGATTGCACAGCGAATATATAATCAGCAACATGTACATACTTGGTATAGTTATATAATATATAATTATGTACATTAAGCATCGCATTTCGTGAGGATGTAATGCAGCGGCAACAAAAAATATACCAAAGGTGGCAGCAAAGAAAATACTAGAAGGCGCTACCCAGCCATCTTGAATGATCTGTATGGCCACACCCACTATGACCATCAACATCGTCATCGTGTACACACAAGTTATTACATTCGCTAGTTTCAACTGAAAACAATCAATAGATATTATTTACAATGTAAAATTTACATTTCATAATAAAGTATCACTATAAAATAATTAATGGTAAAAACGGGAAAACGCAAGTCAAAAGTTTCCAATTATTTTTGTTAAGCCACTATTAATTTTAAGTAATTATTATTCGCTATATCGACTCCATATGTTTTTAGGTTCCACATTAGAATATAGGCAAAATAAACAAGAAACAGGATCGTGCATTCATTATAGCTACTACATTTCATCTATAATCACCAAAAATAATAAATAGAGACAATAATAAAGGAGTTTACAATTACCTGAGTATCAGATTTGCAAGTCATACAAACTACGAAGAAGATGAAAATCGGGACGAGATTTAGGAAAAGTGCGTTGATGTTGCTGATGCCTGTGATTGCGTTGATGGCGCCTATCATCATGAGGAAGATCGTCCCGGGACCCAGTACTGTACCAACCATTAACATCATCTAGAATTATATTATTTGTATAAATAAATATAAATATGTTGGAACATTAACACACGGCACCATCTAGTTCCATAGTAAGCTACGAGGCCTGCGTTGTGGATACCAGATAGTTGATACACTACACACATATAACTTTAAATACGTACATACTACAGAATTGCTTAGAATGTTTTAAACAAATTGAAAATAAATATATTTTACTTTCCACATTACGTTTATATTAACAGTATATTATAATCGAAATTAAAAAAACATAAATATTTTAAATAAAACTATCTTTCCGGATTATTCCCTTCTGAAAATCAAAATAAATCCGCAAAATAATCCGTAAAGATAGTTTTATTTAAAATGTCAAATATTCGCGTCAATCTAAGAAAGAAATACTAATATTCTACAATGTGAACCTATTTGTATTTGGAAAAATAGTAGACCATATAAATAAGGAGATGTTACCTGATAAATAATATATAAAGTGGATATATTATCATTGATTTTAACGGTTCTCTTGGAATCGGCTAACAAATCGAATATATTGGCCATAGTTGAGGGAACCCATCGCCTGCGCTGGTTGAAGAACTCATTAAAACTCTCCGGGCAATGCGTGTAGGAGTCGGACGCGGCCGAATACTCCACGCGGTAGCCTCGCTGTAAGAGCAACGTACACAGCCATCGGTCTTCGCCTGGATTAATAAGTGTTTTAGTTTTATTACGCTGCAATTTCTGCATTGTAATAGATTTTTTTCCTCACTTCTCTTACCAGCGGAAACCGTAAAAATAAATTAAGTACATTAAATATAAACTTGATGAATATATAGCAAAAATGTTGTTTTATATCAATATTTCTTATTTCACAAAAGAATAAAATTTTATTAAACATTCTCTACAGAAATGTATGTATATGTAGAGCACGCACACACTATGCACATACCTACATAATATAGTTTTTCTATAATAGTCATATAAGCTGTCTTACTTTATCTATACTAATATTATAGAGATAAAATTTGTGAGGTTGTAGGGGCTACTCTCTGGATCTACTGAACCGATTTAGATGAAATTTGGTAAGAAGATAGTTTGAGACCCTGGGAAGGACATAGGATACTTTTTATCCTTGAAATCATCCCTTAAGGGGGTAAAAATGGGGATGAAAGTTTGTATAGGGAATCAAGCTAGGAACCCGAACGAAATGAGTGTGAATCGCTAGATTTCTATAAACTGGGGTGAACAAAGATTAGTAGGTAGATTTTTCTCAAACATAACTCAGTACGTAGAATTTAATTTGACTATCATAATATCGTCTTAAAATTAATAGACTTACTTAAAGATAAAATGCTACTTCTTTCTTCACATAAACAATTTGCGTACAAAGATTATTAAATGATCTAATAAAATGGTTAGTACGTGTAACAAATAAAAAAAAATGAATTAATTTTCCAAATTCCAAAAAATATTCACAAAAACCAACCTTGATCATACTGCACATAGTGTCTCGCCTCGCTGGCGGTCATGGTGTACTTCTTCATGACGTTGTCGTCCATCAGCGCCTTGCCCCTGAAGAGCGAGAAGCATCCGGGGCTGCACAGCACGCAGCCGATCACGTGCTCCGTCGCCTTCTGCAGCCAGTGCCCGATCGCGTACTCGAACACTTGGTACCACGCCATGAAACCTTTAAATAAGTACCCATTTAGTTAGTACCCATTTGTTAACAGAGATTTGATATGATGATAATGTCCTCCCGACCGTCTTCGACCACGGCGGCCAATCTCACTAAGACTAGCCATCTGCGTAGGTGATATTATAGTGCAACGCGTGTACGCGCAGACACAAGTGCACTCTCTATTCCTGTCACTCTCAAATTCCGATAATTCGAATGGACCAGTGAGAGATCAGGCGCAGGACCGGCGGCTTTACATGCTCTCCAAGTCACGGAGGTTAAACACCGCCTATATCCTAACTCCGGAGTGGTATTAGAACTGTCTTAACAGACAGACGCAATAGCTAAACTTGGCCCTACCCGAGACTCGAACCCAGCAAGATTAGCAGATTCACAGGAGATTATAAGCTTTATTTTAGGCAGTTTAAAAAAAAAATAGTGTATAATTGTTTTGTGTACATTAAACAATATTGCCAATTCTGAATTTTCATAACTTTTTTTGCAATTAGGTATATGTGAAAAAATATTACCTCAATTTTTATCTTTAAGCTGAATATTTAGGTTGTGTATCTTTTTAGTAAGCTAGTAATTATATTTAAGATATTATGTTACAAAGATATCATAATTTTGATATTTCGAATAGGTATATAATTTAATCATCAAGATTCCTGTAAACATTTTATTTATTAAGCATTATACTATCCACTTTCACTAAAAATTCACACTTTATAGGAAAGGAATAAACATGATAATCAAAAATAATCTTTTATATTTATTTACTTTTATCAGTTTCTTCTGAAATTTCGAATCATATAATAGATCATATAATATAGCCTTTGTTACTCGGTAAAGACGTAGCTTTCCAATGGTGAAAGAATTTTTAAAAGCGATCAAGTAGGTTTTGAGTCAAATCGCACAAACAAACAAACAAAAATCAAATTCTTCCTCTATATACTATTACTTTAGATACAATACTAACGTTGTCACTCGCTTTATATGCGTCGAACGGAAAGCTCAGTAATAATATTCGACTAACACAATTCAGTTAACTAATTGTAAAGAACGCCTCATTAAAATCAATACATATTTTTTTCCATTAATTCGCGATTAAACAGATCTATCTGTAGGTATACTGTTAATGTTACATCCTTAGCTTATATTACATTCTAAAAAAGGTCGGATTTTATAAAAAATAAAAAAAATAAATCCAAATATGTTTTAAAAACCAATTTTGAAATATATGTTAAATCAAATATTTACTTTGAAATACTTGTATAAAAAAACAATAAATATGTTTATTATATTTAATTTTCTCTGACCATTTATTTATAGGCTAAGGGCTGGCATCAAACTCGGTGTCAATGTAAAAATTGACTATTTCTTAAACAAGATACCCTTTTGATGTTCTCATATATATACTTATAATACATGTCTACCACTAACCTGAGCCGACAGGGTGAACTCTACCACACGCGGCACCCAAGTTCTTATCTTTCTTCATGAGATCAACAAGCATCGTTACAGCACTTGGTTTGAAGTCAATATCGCCATCTAGAGCGAGTAAGTATGTATTCTCTGCCATTACTTCTTTACGATCAACAGATAAGGGAAGGTCCATCAAACGATGTCCAAGGAAGTAATACATGTACATGACCTAAAACAAAAAAAATAATCCTATTCTTATAGTTCATTGGCCTCTAAGAACTAACTAAGCCTTGCGTTTCCTTGAGTAACTTTCTAACAGACTAATATTATACATGAACTAGATTTTGCGGGATATATGTTGATACATATTAAAAAATATGTCACTCAATGATAATGTATGCTAAGTTTACCTTATTATGCTATTTTATGTTAGTTACTTCCTAATATGTGTATTATATACTACTATTTACAATATAATTTAGTAACAAGTAGTTTATAAAAATATAAAAGTCGTTATGTCATTATAATCTTTTAAAACATTCATTTCATTCATGAATTTACTATCATCAAGTTCATCGAGTATGACCAACTACACCCTCTGTTAGATTATATTAAATGTATCATCAATCAAAAACGTACTAGATACACAATCTCATACATAAGTTCTCTTAAAACTGTCACCAATTGTATTTAGGTAATTAAAGTTGAAATAAATATACAACAATGTAAATTGAACCTTAAATGCAATGCTTAAAGTTTATTTTCACAAAAAAAAGTGCGCTCAAATGTTCACATAGGTGCTCATTCGGTGAGGACATTTTTTTGTCGCTGATTGTGTATCTAATACTTTTTTGATCGATGAAATGTATAAACATGTTTTATAATGAGTGTTCCAATGAACTATCAGGACCTTAAGTTTTTAATTAGCTTCCAAAATTTATCTCGGCTCTATATTATAGTATATCCACGTCTTGGTTATTAAAAATATTTATCTTATCATGGTTATTTTCAAATATGGTTAAATATTTTCAAAAGATATTCGGGCAAAGTTTGATTTTTCAATGGGCAGTTTCATTGCCCATGGCACAAATAATATTCTAACAATTTTAATAATTGCAAACACTTATTAAATAATGACTGATTAAAATAAATCTGGTGGGAATTGCCGTTCAAGTCAAAGAGAAAGTAAGATTCCATTTCAAACAAATTCGTTAACGTTAATGCAATTGAATAGGTAGGAAAACTACACACAATCTATACAGATAAATAAAATTGGAGTGTCTGTTTGTAATATTAAAATAACCGCATTTTACTAAATGCATATGGATGTATACATGGTACATATACCAAAACAACATTTTTTACAATTTTTGTCTGTCTGTCTGTCTGTTTGTTCCAGCTAATCTCCGAAACGGCTGGACGGATTTTGACGGGACTTTCACTGGCAGATAGCTGATGTTATAAGGAGTAACTTAGGCTTAGGCTTAGGCTACTTTTATTTTAGAAAAAGAATCAGGGTTCCGTGAAAAAAAATTAAAACCCATGATATTGTGAACAAAATCCGCGTACGGCGTACGCACCCAAGCGAACCAAGGATAAATCGCTATATAATTTAAATGAATATCTTAGGAGTAGCAAGTTACTATTTATGTATAAACATAGCTAACCGTGAAAACGCACCTATGGACGAACGCGAGCGAAGCGAGCGTGAGTCGCTAGTGTTATCATAATATTAGGGTGAAGGTGAAGTAGACAGTAGATTGCTTATCATTTAACACGTGTTTTGTGAGATTTACATGCATTTATATTACTTGTACGCATGTTAAGTACACTTAATATCTGTCAATAATATAGATATTGGTATTTAGTAGCAATATCGTAATCAATGACTAATTTTAGAAATAAAAATGTAAAATAATGCCATGGCGTAAATAACGTATAGCTAGTTATATTACAAAGGCGTTATGTGAGATATTGTCCATTTATGAAATTACCTAATAATTATTTATAATGCAGAACTTTCATATGCTTATTAGTAAAATTATTAATAAATAAATAAAACAATAAACAATAAAAATGATTGCGTGATTGTTGCAGTTTCGATCATTAGAGCTTCCGCCTTTATGGCCATGAAACCGTAAATTACAAAAGCAAAAATGCCGGTTGCATACAAAAAGATAAAATAATAATTAAATACTTGCATCACCAATTCAAATATTAACCCAAATAGAAAAAAGACCTCTAACGAAGATATCCTACATATTGAAAAACTACTGTTTTTGAAAACTTCTTTATATTATAGAAGACTTCTGTTTTTCAAAATATAGGCTCATTGTTACTCTGCCAATTTACGCGATTATAACCCGAGAATCATTAATGTTTTAAGTATGGAATTAATCTATTTAGTAATCTATTTAATCATGCATTGAGTAATCTATACTAATATTATAAAGAGGTAGTTTGTGAGTTTGTGATGTTGTAAGGAGTAATCTCTGGATCTACTGAACCGATTTAAATGAAATTTAGTGAGAACATAGTTTGAGATCCTGGAAAGGACATAGGATAGTTTTTATCCCGGAAATCATCCCTTAAGGAGGAGAAAATGGGGATAAAAGTTTGTATGGGTAACCAACCTAGAGACGAACCCGAGCGAAGCGAAGGTGAGTCGCTAGTCATAGGTAAAGATATGGATGACTGCCAATAAGCAGTGACATCTGGCATAGATTTATTAGGACGTGCAAGATTTTGCTAGTAAGGTATAACTATGTTTAATACAAATATTAAATCATTCAACTCACCTGGGACCATCTCTTCCTATGTCTTATTTTAGATTTATCCTTTAAATGGCATATCATTTTGTTCTTGCCGGGTAAAGACCATACCAATCTACCTCCATACGGCGTGGGATATTTTTTGGGAGGTCGAAGCCTAACATTCGTTAGATGAACCTCTGATGCCGCTTCATCTATAGTATCGACAAGACATTTCACGAAACGGTTCACTTGTGAGTCCTCTGCACTGTGGTCTGATATTTCAAAGGCGTCGTCCATGAATATATGCGCTGGAAATTTATCAATATGGAGATTTTATTTACTAACCGGCATACTTTAAATTTAGGATATTTTTTTTAGTATTCGAAAAACACAAGCAAAAGTCGCATTGTCAGATTCGTTTATTTGGGAAGTATCTTTAACAGCAATTGAAGATTTAACAAAAAGTACGAAAAGTCTTTGCCAAATTGCCTGCAGGCCTAATATACACGTACAAGACTTAATTTTTTCTGAAGAACGCTTACTTTTTATATTAAATACATATCGTTTGTAATTTTAATAATAATTGGTTACAATTGTATTGCAATAACATTTCAAAGGGCAGTTTTTTTTTGGAATTTGAGAAATGGTGGGAGGACTAAGAACTTAAATAATTTTATGTGTAAAACACATATATACATTTTATATACATATACACATATAATACATAATAGTTTATTTATGAATAATTGCTCTGCTCCTCCATTAAAGTAATATTAGATGACCGTCCTTAATAAATATGCTACAAATTACATAATAAATCCAATCTGACTGGTATTACCAGAGATTAGCACATACAAACAAAAAAAACTCTTTAACTTTTTAATATTACTAAAGATTACCTTCAAGCTCGTAGTAATCTGGATCTATAATTCCCAGGTATTTTTGAGCGACCCTTCGAGCGCTCTGGTCTTCGTCCATTCTAAAGATCGACTTCAAGAACTCTATCATTTCCTCTTTCGTTTCGTGCCACATCGTCGCACAAACATAGATTCTGTAAATTTTAGATGACTTTACTAATAATATAATTATAGTTGTACTAGTTACTACGTATATCCTAACCCCCCCCCCCCCCATGTGTGTTCACCTTGTCGTGGTGAGGAGGCTCATTAGCGTCTGGCAATCCAGCCAGACGCGAAGCCAAGAAACGCACTAAAAGGCGGGCCACCTCGGTGGGCGGTGTGCTATTCAGGTTGCTCCTGGTACTTCTCTGATAGCAGAGTAGACCGTTGGAGCAACCCTTTGGCTGTTGTGGTCTGCTTCGGTAGACCTGCCGTCGGGGCGTCGTGGGTTGAGTGCGTAAGTGATCTCGTGACTCGGGGAAAGAAGGGGGAGGTTCTATTGGGTTTTAGTGGGTAATACTGGCTTCTCTAGCCGGTTCCACATAACCCATGATTGTATGCAGGTGGTATATGTAAATGCATTTCCCAACATTAAAAAAAAATGTTACTATATATTCTAAAACGTCACTAACCAGCCCATAAACTATCTCAGTGTAATAAATCATGTCACTCGCTCAAAAAAAAAAGGAAAAAGGAACATACACTTTATATACATTACAGACATATTTATATTTTGTGACGAGTTATAAAATAATAGTATTGAATTATTTCCGATATTGTGTATTTTCTAAAAAATACATAAATGTTACAAAATGTAAAAAAATACATACGTACCTAGTAATTGAGTCTGAAGGCCTTACGTCGGTTATAATGTGGTCAATTTTTGAATTTGATAATCCGTCAGCATCGTCATAATCTCTTAATTCCTAAACAAAATACATGTAATTACTTGCTTGTATTTAGTCAAGTACTGGCAGTGATAGCCCAATGGTAACACGCTCGCTTGGGTAACCGAGTGAAGCGGGTTCAAATCCTGGGTCTCGCATCTCTGATGTTTCATGTGTCATGTGTTCGAATCATTTCTAACATGATTACCACTTGCCTTACGGTGAAGAAAAACATCGTAAGGAAACCTGCATGTCTGAGAGAACCTAATAAGTTTTCCAAAGACATGTGAAGTCCGCCAACCAGCATTTGGCCAGCGTGGTGGACTATGGCCTGATCCCCCTCGTATTGAAGGGAGGCCCGTG
Organism: Argynnis bischoffii washingtonia; assembly: GCA_033884665.1. Classification (NCBI taxonomy): domain Eukaryota; kingdom Metazoa; phylum Arthropoda; class Insecta; order Lepidoptera; family Nymphalidae; genus Argynnis; species Argynnis bischoffii. Next base: position 7,561,887 of record CM066609.1, read on the forward strand.
CCCAGCAGTGGGACGTTAAAAAAGGCTGAATACATACAATTAAGTCAACAGCCAAACATATCATTCACACTATAGAAACCAGCAGTAGAAGAGTTACTGAAGCTATCTCGCGAAATACTCGAGGGATAAAAATGAAACTTCCTTTATGTTTAAACTTAAAAACCCGTAAACCCCCGGTAAAGTTAAGATACCTTGCACAAAGAAGAAACATTTATTATCATATAAAGAAATACTCTAAAATAACTACTTCGCGATTGCTTTTTAACATTATTTTATTTTACTAGTTAATTCGAAGACCTTGTCCTATATAAATTTCAATGTTGTTTGCGATCTTGGAGTTCATACCGAAGTCTTACAAAAAAAACATTTTGGGTTATTTAATTTTTTTAACAATTAACACCTTGATCAATACGTTCTCAAGTGATACCAATGAACAGTACTTATTTTTATTTATATTTGTAGATAGATGTATAAGTAAGAAATCCTACATCATATAGTATTTGATCTTCATCCTTGCTTCTATACATTAATAGTGACTGGTCGACCAAAGCACCATTGTACCAGGGCTTTATGAACAGTTTGTCCGTGGCAGCCAACCTCTCACATCTCGGGAACCAAGTATGCAAAGTTATCCAGGACTGAGACACCAGCCACAACAACCATATCCACGCCATTTCATGGCCTATGTAATCTTTTAAGAAGTAGACTGAAAAATAAAAAATATGTATATGTAAATGTACATAATATATCCATAGGGTTGCCAATTTCTGAACGGGTCACGTACTGTGCGATAACCATCGTATTTGTTTAAGACGTTCGAAAATGGGCATAAACATCCGAATTTTTCCATAAATATTATAGGATAACAGATATGGGTACTATGTACACTCTAAAATCTATATACCAATAGTCTAAGCGAGATCTTCAATACTAGGCACTATGAAAAAAAAATTAAAAAGTTCTCATTCTCAAATATTATGAACCTTCATAAACTAAGTGCAATTTGGTACAATTTTTTATAGCGGTTCTGAAATTACAGACATTTTATACCTCTTCCCTCTTCTATTTTCTAAGATTTACAATCATGTTTCATTTTTACTTCATATACTTTCCTTTCTCTTGCATTTAAAAAGGGAACAGTGAAAAATCACTTTGTGTTCTAATTTATGCGAATATATAATAAGTAGTAGTTCTCGCGCCTACATTTTCGTAATAAGAGAAAATATCAATACATTACCATCACCACCGTAAGTTCAATCCAAATCCCTCCTCTTATGGATTGGTACGTCATACAATACAACAAAATTTAATAAGAATCTATATTATCTAGTACCCACCTGGTGGAATATCAAAGAATACATAGTCAGGTATAATATAGCGAAAAGCACACGGATCAGCATTCCTCATACCACAGACCAAGATCAATAGGTTCACGCAGACCGGTCCTACAAGGCTCAAGGGAAAAGTGAAGCTGAATTTTTGAATTAATATTCTACAAGCGAATTTCGATCCCCACAGACAAAAGTATGACGCAACTGCTTGGATCAAAGCGACCCAAAGTGCAGTAGTCCAGTGTGCAGGAAGCTCGAACGGGCTGCCTGAATTGGCGAAATCTACGACACCATCGAAAAGACTTTCAAGTACTACTTGCACCTGCAAATATTTTATAAATTAGTTATGTTGATCTACACTAGAGCCGTCAATTGCGAAGTTCTTTTGTATATTTATTAATACGTTTGTTATATTATTTATATTTTGTAAATATAAAGTAAGGCAGTGGTAGCCCAGTGGCAACGCGCCCGCTTCGGAAACCGAGTGAAGCGGGTTCAAATCCCGGGTCTCGCACCTCTGTTATTTTCATGTGCGAATCATTTTCTAACTTGATTACCACTTGCCTTACGGTAAAGGAAAACATCGTGAGGAAACCTGCATGTCTGAGAGAACCTAGCAAGTTTTCGAAAGACATGTGAAGTCCGCCAATCCGCACTTGGCCAGCGTGGTGGACTATGGCCTGATTCCCCTCGTCTTGAAGGGAGGCCCGTGCCCAGCAGTGGGACGTTAAAAGGGCTGAATACATACAAATATAAATTAAATAAGAATCGTTTACATTATTTCGTTTTATATCGCAGGGAAACATTTAAAGTACAAAAAAAAATAGTTAATAATACCTACGTCTATTTCAGAAAAAAATTGCTGCATCTTTTATTACTTATACTAAACTTGATTTATAAGCACTGAATAACATAAGCAGTATCAAAAGCACGGTACTTACTTGGTGTACTTTATATGAACGCTCTGCGAATGCTTCACTAGCTTTAGTGAAGAAAGCGAATGGGTCATCGTTTTGAAGTTTTAAGGCAACTAAGATGCAAGCCATGAATACGATGATTTTCCAAACCGTTAGAAATATTTGTGTATAGTATCGGCAAGCCTTTATTCCATTTCGGAGTTCACAAAGGTAGGTCAGTGATGCTGTATATAAGGATAAATAATGAACATTATAACAGATATATACATTATACAACCATAATATATTTAACATTGTATATAATTTTTTCTGCTCTTAAAATTAAGCGGGTTTACGTTCTCACTAGCAAGATTCAAGTCAGCTATGTTAATCAGTCAGACCAAATAAAAAAAATATGTTTATCTATTAAATAAGATCGAAAAATAATACCTGATGTATGCCTTCTGATGTGTCCCACAAAATTTTCCCACCAACCAAGCGATATAAGTAAACAGGCAAAAGGTATGCACCATAGAGCCGGCGTGCCATCCAATAGTGGCCACACAACGAATGCGGTCGCTTGCGCAGAAATCCCTAAGACATCTAATATCAACTTCAGTATGTATTGAGACTCATTTCTATCTCGTGCTATCGCGTTAAGTATGCCCGGTACTATGCACATTGCGTTCATCAACATAGCACCCTTCACTACGTCCAGTTCTGGTAATATGAATAATAGTAATAAAGCCGTTCCTATTGCTTGCAACGTTTCTATTGCGAATGCCTGAAATGGATTTTAAGTATAATTTTTAACGTTTATTATTTATAGAATGTAGAAAGACGCAATTCGATCCTTTATTATCAGGCAGTTTAAGAAGTGACCTATAAAATCTTTGTAATGTCGATATAAAGAAATCGAAACTTTGGACAAACATACTGACAGGTAAACAAATTTTAGAACTCAATTAGGAAAAGTTTACGCATTTGAACATACCTATTAAATTATAAGTAGATACATAGATTTCTACAGATATGATATTTTAAAATTTCCATAAGTTTTTTTTTTGGTAAGAACATGATTATGATTATAGATTCGATGATGATGATGATAATTAGAGATTAGATCAAATTACAAGCCACAAAAATACAAAAATGTTCTAAAATGTGCACAAAAAAGCTATTACTTTTTTTTTTTGAATTTTGTTGTAGTTATACCCCCAGTTTGACTAATACGTTTTAGTGGCCAAAACTTCTAAAACTCTTCGAATATCGTTTAAATATCGTAATCGTAAATTATTGTAGATATATAATATATAATAAAATAGGTATACATACAATATGGTATCTAGTGGTCTACATGAAAAATGAATAGATATTCTCACCACAAAAAAAATACCCATCGTAGGTTTTCTCACGGTCCTGAAAAAACACATCCTTGCACTCCTTAGAAACAGTCCCAGCTCTGGAGCGCTGAACATCAAAAGTAACGCCCAAAGCCATGTTATACGCTCTTCCAAAGTGTGTACTGTTACAAATTGCTTGTCTAGTGCTGATGAAGAAATATTGAAAACATAAGTGAAATAATATTATGTTTGTTAAGTAATCACTTGACAAAAATATTTTTTCTACATCAAAATTATTGGTGGTGATCTGATTTCCTTAGTGGCTATTTTCGGTTCTAACGAAGATGTTTACAGTTTTACTTTACACCAATAGTAACATTTCAAATAAAACTATCTTTTCGAACAAATACTATATACCAATAGTAACAGCTAGGGATACCTTATTCTATATTTTCATAAAAACTATAGTAAATAGATTTGAGATTATCCTCAAACTAAAATAGTGAATTGCGTCGAAATTAGTTTTAGCCACATACCTACCAATAAGAAATTCGTCAATTATTACAATTACAATCAGTTAGGTGAAAACGTACCTAAAGCTTTATTGCAATGGCTTATTAGACGTCCTTTTTTAAGTTGGGAACTAGCGAAAAGCAAAGATCCTTTGGAGACAACAGCAGCGCCTAGTACAATACCGAATATAATAAAATAAGATAGCGCTTTAAGTGTTTTCACGCTAAAGTCGATATACTTGGTCGATGCCATAGACCCACTGTCTTTCTTGGCCGGAATCTCCCGAAACAGATTCCATCCTTTTGTTTCTTGAGCTGTCCTTTGGCTGTAAAAATATATAGGTAATAAATAAATTTCACACTCTTAACAATCGAACAGTATATTCAATACGAGGGCGCAAATAAAATTACGTTATTAATACGTTATTTAAATAACAGCAGCTACTGAGGATATAATAAAACTTCTATTTGACACTAGTGCCCATCGCTATTTAAAAACCAATAAAACTTGGCTTTTAATGGGCTCTATGTGGCTTTTGTCGCTTTTGATGAGATCTTATTGGGAGTTTTTTATAACCCATTAATTCAGTACTCTTAAATCTTAGCCCTTGAAGCCAGCCCAGCGACTTGAACCCAAGACCACTTAACCATACTCATCAGTCAGATTCTAAAATTAATACTAAATTACTTTAATAGTTTTTATTTAAATATACTGAAACGCATAAATTCTTCGGAAAGCCATTATCATGTAAGATAATATCTAATCTAGTACTTATGCATTGTTTTCGCATAAATCACTATTTCTAGATCCTTTTAATATTTTAATAATAAAATGATTTATTTAATACAAGCGGTCCAATAAATATTTTTTTATTCCCAATAACAGACTGCTTCTTCTGTATAAACTAAATCCCCTTTAAATTTTTAATATATGTATGTACCTATACTAAACCCATTTTATTCCAGTCGTATCTACTCTTGACCAAATAATCTGCGAGATTCGAACCCGCAACTCAAGACTTTAAAGCTTTAAAGGTCGTGAAATGTCTATAAAAATTTAAGGTTAACTTTAATAGAAAATATATTGTCATACTCCAATTCGTCGATATCATCGTACAGCGGTTTGAACTCTGTGTCGGATTGATCGGTTTCTTCGTCTGCAAGCCCCTTGAATGCGGTCGATTTAGCCATCTAACGCTCTGTAATGTGCATACGTACAATGTAGGTGTAAAAACTATCATAATTTGTTATTAATCAAGGCCGAATTTTGAATCAGGGAGGTCCTTAACAATATATCGATAAGTGTTTTTGGCGACCTTTTGTTTAGTTTGAAAATTTTGAATTTTATAATTGGAAGTAATAAATGTGTATGAAGTTTACATTTTATCGTGTTTCCGACTTCCGTTATAAAATAATTAATCAATTTTGTATGTCGTCTTGGCCTTGCTTGCATTAATTAGCCTTTGACTGATAACAAAATCGATGATACATCCCATACCTTTTTGAGTATTTTTGTGCGGAAATCAATGCATAATGTACCGAAAAAATATGTTTGTTACTCCATAGCAACGTGTAGCCTACAAACTATATCTAGTCTTAAATACATCTGTTAAGTCACTCTTCTGTTACAATAAAAAATAAATAATTAACAAACACAGGTCCATACTCCATATATTATAACCAAAATGCACTATTTAAAAGCAATGGGAGTTTGATTTACGTCTTAAGAATCTGATATCGTTGAAATAAAAAAAGAGATACAACGATATGGTTAATAAAATATAAGATAATAAAAAACATGATTTGTACTTTATATAAATTTTTAATCATTCATGTTTTATAATGTTAAAAAGTTAAGTAAATCCAGTCTTTGTAAAGAGAATGTACATACACATTTAAAAATCCTACAGATCATTATTAAAATTCTTTACTAAAAGTACTAATAGTCACAAAAAGTAATAACTGATATGTATATTTCATACATATTAGTTATAATTTTTATTCGTCATATTAGAGGGCATTGACATTAAGTTTCATTCCGTTCTTAAAACCTACCATTTCCTTGCTTTAAATAAATATATTCTATAATTTTTGACTAATATCATTCAGATTATAGAAACATTATATAAATATGCAAACCATATCAAACGCTCACGTACAATTTATAGGTTAGTACTTACATAGGCGTAAATTTTACACAAAAAGTTTACTTTCACACACCGAACATTAATTATGCGTAGTTAATTAGTGACTCTCATACAAATCTTTTTTAAATATTATATCGCAATAAAAGTAATTATAATGTAGGTAATTTTGCCGAATAAACATACATACGTATACATTTATCCTTTTATACAAAATAAAAATATTTTTTCATTATTGATATGTAATGCATAAAGACAGGCATAATAACATACAAATATTGTGTAACATTTAATTCTACATATATTTAATAGAAGACAATTTTGAATTCCTCGACACTATTTACCAACATTTTAAATTTTTACAATTTTTTGTGTTGACACATTTCAGTAAACTGTCTACAAACTCAATTAGCTAAGCCTCCATACAATGTTTACAAAATATTCAATATTTCTGGACTAACTTAAATCACATTGTCATATAAATTAATAAATAAAGAAAAACTTACTTTTTCCAATTCCAGTAAATAAATTAAAGAGACACCATAATTGTAGAAATTAATCACAACACAGCATAGATTATCATAAAACAACAATCCTCACTCGTACTTGTTTGTCACAACAATACAAGGGGAATATCTTCAACGCACCGCGTTATCAGAAACGTCATTATAATTATCAAAGAATTATCAATTATCAATAATCTCTGATCATCGATGACCGTGATTTCTTTTCGTTCTAAGGAAGCGATTATACCTTCTCGCAATTTTTTTATTTATATCAAATCATGTTTTTTTTTTGTCTTATTGCAATTTTATATCCCGCAGGAAATCTCGAAGTTAATCTTGAAGTTGTGGGACTCCTGCAGATAAGGGAATGATATAGAATGGTATCATACATATTTTAGTATATAAGGTGATACGCTAATCATATAAGATTAACAGCTATCCTATTTGTTTTTATTAAAATATCTCTTTAACATAAGCTTAGTGATGTACACAAAATTATACTTGGAAGGTTGCCCTATTCCCAAGAAGGGTGACCGCACATGCCCATCCAATTACCGGCCCATTGCGATAACATCTATGCTCTTAAAGGTGATGGAGCGCGTAATTAAGACCAAGCTCCTAGTATACCTAGAAGAGAAGCAGCTTATTAACGACCGACAATACGGTTTTCGACATGATCGTAGTACTGGTGATTTTCTAGCATATCTGACTCACCGTTGGGCAGCTGCTATTGAGAACAAATGGGTGTGCTTAACAGAGCAAAACAGTATTTCACGTTGGGGCATCGCCTGTTGCTCTATAAAGCACAGATTCGCCTTCTCATGGAGTACTGTTCTCATGTCTGGGCTGGCGCCCCCAATATCAGCTTCGTAGAAGAATATTTTATGTGTTTTTGTTTAATCGCATTTTAATCGCAAAATTCCATATATGTACATAATCGTGGTTTAAATAATTAGCGCGTCAAATAAACATACATACATGTATATTTTAATACATACAATAATCTTTTTTTTCATCATCAAATGTCTAACAATGTATGGATATTAAATATAGATTTAACAATATCAGCGAATATGAAATAATACTAGCATATCACAACATATAAATTGAACTTAAATACGTGTCATTTTACTTCTAGTATACTAAATGTAAGTATTAATTATCATTTTCATTATTCAGACTTTTTGAAGTACTATAATCCTGAGTCTTGCTATAATCTACCACGTCAGCCATTTTGGAGAAGTTCCCCATCGCAACTTGAGCTATCGTATCAGCAATACTGGCAGCACTAGAATATGATAGCGGAGTAGACATTTTAGGTACCTCTTCTTCACTCACTTTACGAGTTTGACTATAATCTGCAGCATAATCTGGCAAAGTTGTTTTCTTTGTTAACTCCAACATTTGATTCAGAAACGGATCACCTCCAATATGAGGAGACGAGCTTATCTGAGGATATTCAATCTGAGATTCTGATACAGGTTTTGAAGTTTCACTTTTAGAAGTACTCATGTCGGAATGCTTAATAGAATCTATGGATTCTTTCCCTTTACCGATACTTCCAAAATCTGGTGGCAGATAATCTTTACTGCTGCTACCTTTCAATAAGTCGTGCGGATTCTTCATCATTATGTTCTGATCGAGACCAACTTTAGAAGTAATGGAGCTACTACTTGATAGAGGTTTCAACAGTGACTCTTGCATTTTAATTAAAGATGGCGATAAAAACATGTTATTTGCGGCTAGAGTGGACTTCGACATCGGGTCGGGAATCCCTAATATACCCGCACTAGAGTATTTACTAGCTGAGAATAAAGCATTGGCTATATCTGCGGAACTCATCATTAAATTCGAAGCTATACTAGCTGGTATGGGCGCAGCAGATGTTGTACAACTGGTCGACGTACTTGTCGATGTTTTTTCGTAGACCATATTATTTGAAAGATTTTGTAAGGATGCGGCATATGAGGGTAAGTCAGGCAGTTTGGAGGAGGACAAGCCGGCTAAATTAGACGAACCTAGACCCGGACTGAAACCAGTTAGCATACTATTTGCAGCAGCTAAGCTTTCTAATCCCGTCGCTCCCAAGGAAAGAGACATATTTGAGGTTCCTAATCCCAAAGCCATGCTTGTTAACATATCCAAACCAGTCGGATAAGCTGGGAGAGAAGGTGTACTCGACTTAGATGATTTGGAAGAATTCGGTAGCACCGGAATATTTAATGGAGGCGTTTCGAACTTATGGGGTGACACTGATCCTATGGCAGATGAAACATTTATTGGTGGCACTCCAACAGGCCTACTCACCATCTGTTGCAATGTACTGACTGAAGGGAAATTAGGTATTGAAGAGGAACTAGGTTTAGACGCTGGAATAGGTTGAGGAACAGCCAGTAAAGCATCTAGATCCATTTTATCATCATTATCGGATGAACAACCTAACTCATCCCTAATAAAATGCCATAACAATCCATCACTTTGCTCGCGAGGAAATTTCGGTGTTAAAGTACATTTTAATTTATCCAAAAACATTATATCTGGCTTGAAACTTTCCTTAAAATTAACGAATGCTTCATCTGTATATGAAATATAATATTTAATGCTTTTCTTTATTTGTTCCATAGCGTGAGTTGATAAGTGACTGTCATGCACCATGTTGTATTGTAATAACAAAGGCCGAGGATATTCCGTCGGCCTCTGTTCCGGTGGCGGCATTACCCAGAAGAATGTCAAAGAAGATTCCAGAACTGGACTTTCGGGGTTATAAGGCGCTGAAATTAAGAAATGTTTATTATTAGGCGATAATTGTAAAGCATATTTTTTATTCAGTTTTACCACAGTATATACATCTCTACAGTAGGTGATCACCCATTGCCTTTAATGGAAATGCAGTCAAATGCAAGGGTTGTCAAAAATATTAATTTTAAATATCCTATAGTGAAATTAAACTATGTCCTAAATATTGTATTTATAATATTTCTACTCCCAAATAGTTTTAATTATATGTTAACATTTAGCACAGAGATATTTTCCCGCAGTCTAATCCTATGATGACCAGGTATTATCATACAAAACTTCATCAAAATCTGTCCAGTGGTTTTTTTGATGCGGTAACAGACAGACAGATAGACATTGATTTTAAAAACTATAGAATCGGCCTCTATATCGACATTTATGACTATTTCAATAAGATTCTCCAAAAAATATTTAATGTACAGATTCGACTCAGAATTTTATTATATGTATATAGATGATCAATTAAAGATATAACTAAAAAATACATGTAATGCCATTAATGGTATAGGCTATATAAGCAACAATAAACAAACAATAAATTGTTGGTCATGTTGTATATACTTCTTTACAAGGGTACTTGAATTAAATATAATTTTTAATGTGTGTGGGTGAATAATGCGTGTTCACTATAGTTAAGTATGCAGATGGATAATCAAATGTCCAAAGTTACATATATTTATTATATTCCCTTCAACTTAGCTATAAATATTTCTAGCACAATATATACTTTAATAACAATAGTACCTGGGCGACCGAGCTTCGCTCGGAGTTCTTGGAAGATTGTATATTTTACATTAAGTGACTAAGTGTTACCGAGAAAGTTGTATAGATGTCGCGATAAGAACAATTTTCTTTTTAATTTGGCTTAAAAATAATTTGACATTAAGTGACTAAGTGATACTGAGACAATTGTATAGATGTCGCTATTTAATTTTGCGTAGAATAATGCATAAGAAAAACGCATGAAAACTCGAAAACACGCGTTTTCCCAGACATGTGACTAATCTAGATCAATTTTTCGCCCCCGAAAGCCCCCATATACAAAATTTCAGCAAAATCGTTAGAGCCGTTCCCGAGATCGCTGGTATAAATAAATAAATAAATAAACAAGAATTGCTCGTTTAAATATATAAGATAAGTGACAAACAAATTGGTAGGCGGTTACGGACCAACTGGGGTTCGTGGCAGGATGTAATTGCTATATAGTCAAAAGGCGCGTCAGCACTGCCACTACAAATTAAACATACTTATATATTATGTTGTTTCATAAGCAAGAGAGAATTTTATATCGTGTGCACGATATTTAGAGATCCTTTAACATTTTTAGTTTGTGGCAATAAAAAAAATTTAATAGCCAAAAGGGAGTAAATTTTTATTAAACAAATCATAATGTAATCTATTTATAATCATGAAACAATAGCTAATACTTACTATAAGTACAGTTATAATACCCTTGCAAAATCAAGTGGACTTGAAAGGGATTGAGAGTGTAAATTAATTCTATTTTATTCATAAGCTTTACTTATTATAAAAGTATCATTCTAACCTGCATCTTAAAGTTTAAATAGTTACCAACTAAAATTACATAAATATATATAAATACAATAGATTTGGAAATAACAAAAATTTCTTTCAATTAATTTTTGTAAAATTATTTAAGTATGTAGTTGTGTACCACAAAGAGTATTTGTATTAAATTTTATTACAAAACTATAAGTAACATTGCTACTGTGGGCGTTCCGACCTTTTGGCTTTCACTGACAACAAGATATTCAAAACATCTTTTAAATCTATCAGTACAAATGTTTCATACTTACAGCATATAACTCCAATACAAGGAATATATGATATTTCTGATGGTCCTCGCATTTTAATTTGATATTCTAATTGACTGTCACAGTCTCTCAAGCTTGGCATTGCTGGATTTGTTGGGTGGGAATGATACCAGCCAAGTAAACTAAGTCCCAGTTTCTCTATTTCCATTTGTATTTCCAATTCAACTAGAACTCTTGGCCTTGTATCATTTTTGCTTATTAAGCAAGGAAATGTATTTGTAATCATCACATCTATAATATTAAAAAAAATTTAATACGAAAGATGTTTAAGGTTAACTATATCTATACCATACTTATAATATATATAATAAGTCAATTAATTCCACCATTTTCAGGGGGCACTACAATTGTTATTAATTCAATAATATTACGAATTCAGAAGACATGGTATTTTATATAATTTAAAACTATTATTATTAAAAAATTAAATATTTATTTTTATGATTTTATAATAAGTATTATTGAAATATTTACTTCTTTGGTAGCCTTTGAAAAGGTGATTGATACAGACAAAACTTGTAAATTAAGGTATCAATATTCATATTCAGAGGCATTGGTGGTCCAGTGGTAACGCGCTCACTTGGGAAACCGAGTGAAGCTGTTTAAAATCCCAGGTCTCACACCTCTGATATTTTCGTGTGTGAATCATTTCCAACATAATATTTTACAGAAAAGGAAAACATCGTGAGGAAACCTTAGAGAACATAACTAGTCTTCGAAAGATATGTGAAGTCCTCCAACCTGCACTTGGCAAGCGTGATAACTATGGCCTGATCCTCCTCGTATTAAAGAGAAACCCGTGCCCAGCAGTGGTACATTAAAAAAAAGGTTAAAAAAATACAATTTATATTCTATCCATATCAATTGTATCATCTTCATTTTACCTTATGGTAAACTGATCATTTAATTTTTCTAAAGACATATTGTGAAGTGATGGTAAGGACACAGAATGGGAATTAAAATTAATGCTTAAGCTTTTCAAAGCTTCTTTTAGTCTTTAATTTTTTTCTAGAACCTGAATCCTTATTTTTAAAGTCAGATTCAAATTTAAATAAGACAATCACTCAGTAAACATTTCAATCATTATTGCTATAACAAACAATAGTATCCTATTTTCATCTATTCTAATATTATAAAGAGGCAGAGTTTGTTTATTTGTTTGTTTGTTTGAATGGGCTAATCTCAGGAACTACTAATACAATTTGAAAATTCTTTTTGCATTAGATAGCCCGTTTATTGAGGAAATCTATAGGCTATATATCATCATGCTCCTATGGCCAGATGCTACTCCATAATAATGTAATATATAATCTATCTATTCCATACTAACTATTAAAACGTACCAGGGATGAACACGAGCTAAACGAGGTGAGCGAGTGTTATATATAAAACATATGCTTGATATTGTACTTACTATGGTTATTTAGATCCCAAGTCCCTGCAACATAACCATACACCTCCTCCTTTTTTAAATGACAGTGAATATCAAGCACAAGAAGGGCATTTGAACTTACAGATACCAAAAAAGGTTGGACTTTCCCAGCTGATGAAAATGACACTGCTTCAATAAGCATATTTGCATCACTAAAAGTTGAGTATTTATTAAATAAGAACAATATCAACTTTTATAACATTATATCACAATTTATAATAAATGTTATAATCACATAAATATTCACCCAAAAAATTTAATAACTTTATTACATATTTTGAGTAAATATACCATTTTTGTATTATCATGATTGGGGTTGAGATCTAGACTAAAAGCATAATATAATTATCTTATTACATACTGTTGCATCATTCTATTTGGAACAGTGTTGTGCTTCATTACCACTCTCTGTGGTGGTGGTTCTGGGGGACTCTCCACTTCCATTTCTGTTTCTTCTATAAAAAAATATTTTAAAATTATTCAATATCTCAAAATAATTTAATATGACATGGTTGGATACCATATTTTTCTTTTTATCAATGAAGAGATTAATTTATCAATGTTATCATAATTAAAATCTTCTTTATAAACTATCCTTTTAATCTCAAAGTGAATAATTACCATCACTATGCATGTTTTCTCTTTGCAATTGTTTTTTACGCAGATATGTAGCTTTAATTGTATCAAGTTTTTTGCCTCTATACTTTACAGAGGCCCATCCACAGCCAGATCTCTTGTCAGGGTTAATAATTCTTTTACAGTGAATAGCCCATGCTGAAGGGGAACAAAAAATTGTTTCAGTTTCATGAGACTTGATTTTACCATCGGCTTGTAAGTCCCCCACAAATTTCTGGCCCTAAACAAATACAAGAAAAATATTATTTTTTTTAAATATATAAAAGTTTATACTACGGGACTTAACGCGTAGATAAGCGGCTATATACCTTGTTCCTGACGTTTCGACTGGATTGCACCAGCCGTGGTCACGGGCAGACTGTCTGTCCCGTAGTATAAACTTTTATATAAATATGAAACGCGATAATTTAAAAAGTTATATTTTTTTAAATATTTAACACAAAATGAATAAATTATTTTTTATATAATAAAATATAAATAAATATTACCAAATATTCTATAGTCATTGCAGCAGTTCCAGGCTCCAACATTTTGTCTTCTAAAAGCATTTGTAAAGTTACACCTCTACCAGGCATAGATTTACTTCCTGGCTGAGCTTCAGATTCCTGTGAAATTATCATTTCTATTTCAAATCAAATCAAAATATACTTTATTCAAATAGACAAGCACTTTTGAATGGTCAATTTTATATTTTAAATTTAAATTAAATGTCAGTGTCAGTCCTTGGGAATCTAACACCGGCTCGGAAGGCAGTTCTGCTAAGAGCCGGCATGAAACTCAACAGTTGCTCTTTTAAAATAATAATTGTGTACAATATTGTAATACAATTTATTAATTTTATTCATGTTACTAGCGACTCACGCTCGCTTCGCTCGCATTCGTCCCTAGGTACGTTTTCACGGTTAGCTATGTTTAGGTATACATAAATAGTAGTTTGCTACTCCTAAGATATTCATTTAAGTTATATAGCGATTTTCCCTCGTTTTGCTCGGGTGCGTACGCCATACGCGGATTTTGTTCACAATTTCATGGGTTTTAATTTTTTTCCGTGGAACCCTGATTCTTTTTCTAAAATAAAAGTAGCCTAAGTTACTCCTTATAACATCAGCTATCTGCCAGTGCAAGTCCCGTCAAAATCGGTCCAGCCGTTTCAGAGATTAGCCGGAACAAACAGACAGACGGACAGATAGATAGACAAAATTTGTAAAAAATGTTGTTTTGGTATATGTATCTTGTATACATCCATATGTATTTAGTAAGAACCAGTTATTCTAATATTACAAACAGACACTTCAATTTTATTTATCTGTATAGATTATACATATAAATAAACTTAAGATTTGTTTTTACTTATTAACATGGTAAATTATTTCGTTATTAAATACATTTTTGGCCAAATACCTCATCAGAAAATTCTTCCCCACTTGCAATCTCTTCTTTATATTCGTATGCGGGTTCCTTTCGACTCTCATTTGGGTTTCCTTTCTTTGTTTCCTCAACATTATTATCAGGTGCACTAGTAGCCGATTCTGGCTGAGTGGAAATAAAAGTATTGTTTCCAGACATTAAAGCTGCCGCTAAATGAGATGTTTGTAAATCCATTGTTTCCAAACAGGAAAAGGTTTTCTTATGATCACAACAAATGCTAGTGTCTTTATGAATATAAATAAATAATGGTTTTATCATTAACAATTACATTATTATGATAATAAATTAGAATGTTGAATAGTAAACACGACTATCCTTAGAGCAATAACAAGCATGGAGGAACTGTATTTAATTGAACATTTACAATATATCTGATCATGTCCTTCTTATCGACTTGTCAACGAGAAGGACAGAGAGAGAAATACACAATTTGCCCTTTCTTAAAATCGTAATGAAGCCAATTATACTATAGATTTACTATATTTATATAATGATGTGCCAAAGTTTACCGGTTTATAAATCAGAAATACCGTTTCTTTGTAATATTTATAGTAACTATGAAAAACTATTACACGTAACAATACTTCACCTTAGGTCAAAATTAATTATATTTCATTAAACTATATTAATTATATTTTAAAGTTATTACATCTTTTTTAACATTATTTAAATTATTTTGGCTGGCAGGTGTTGACTTTTCATGAATCATTTTATTGTATTTGAATTGTATTTATTAATTATATATTAAGGATTTATTATAATTTAATGTATACTTTTGATTATGTTATTATAGCGAATGTTATGTACACTTGTAAGGACATACATATCTGATTATTAGTCTTCTAAATGTATATAAATGTTTTAATGTGTGTTGTTTGTGTTGTTTTCGCAGTTAGCTATGTTTATACATAAATAGTAGCTTGCTACTCCTAAGACATTCATTTAAATTATATAGCGATTTACCCTCGCTTCCCTCGTGTGCGTACGCCGTACGCGGATTTTGTTCAAAATTTCATGGGTTTTAAATTTTTTTCGCGGAACCCTAATTATTTTTCTAAAATAAAAGTAGCCTAATTACTCCTTATAACATCAGCTATCTGCCAGTGAAAATCCCGTCAAAATTGGTCCAGCCGTTCCGGAGATTAGCCGGAACAAACAGACAGACAAAATTTAAAAAAAAATGTTGTTTTGGTATGTGTGCCGTGTATACATCCATATGCATTTAGTAAAAAGCGATTATTTTAATATTACCAACAGACACTCAAATTTTATTTATCTGTATAGATTATTTGTACCGTCCTGTTTACGGTTTTATTAATCCTTTCACCAGAGTTTTTCTGTAAGAGATAGCAATAAGACCGCCTTTGCATGCTCTTTGTTGTCTTTCTTTTTCTTTTATTTTGTGTATTATCCTTGTGTGCACAATAAAGTATTTATAAATAAATTAATAATAAAATAAATATATGCACCATATGTTCTCTGACACAAAATAAGAATATAGCACCTCCCTACCAAGGTGTCATAAAAGGCGACAAAGATATATTATATTATCTAGAATATGGGCAGAAGCATTTTCCTGTGTATTATCACCAACGTCAGCCTAGCGCGGCGATTATGGTTAAACCTCTGTTATTTATAACATACTCTATATTTTAAGAAATTTCTACATGTAAAAATGTTTACATGTATTCTAAAAACCAATCGGTAAAGTAATAATGAAGGTACATTATGCCACATCACTATGAATAAAAACAAAATTACTTTCTCAAATTGATAAGAATTTAGAGATCGGTTACACACTATTCTGATATTTTAAGAGTCTTAAAACAATCAATTTAAACATATTTGAATATTTCATAAAAACGTTAAGTATTTTAACAGAAAAGTCCAAAAAACACTTACCTGTGAAATGTTACATTTTGATTATCTTCACTTTTCCTTGAACTATGGCTATTACAGCCGTAAGCAACAACAAGCCATCGAAACAAAATGTTTTTAAGTTTCCTTAAAACTAAGTCTGTTACATCCAATTACTCTATTATCATTAAAATAATCACAAATATCAAAAACACTGTAGGTCACCAGCTGGTCACCATAGCAAGTAAAAAGTGGCTTCACGTCGTTGAAGACGATAGTATCTTTATTATTACGTCTCACTCTAACTTACGTCGGCTTTTAGTAAGATAAAGCAGTGCAAATTATAAGTTTATTGGTTCAGTTTAATACGATACGAGTCCTCTATGCTTGTTATTGTTCTAAGACGCTACCCAAAAATAAATCATCTGTTTTTATCTGTGCTTGAATAGGTCTATCAAAAATCGAAATTTTAATTTCTAGTTCTTGCTTAATGTGGTGTAATAATCGAAATGATATGAAATTGGAAGATCGTGTCAATAATATATAAGCTGAATTGGTTTATATTATATTAAGAATTTACTAAAGCCGACAATATTATTTATAGACTTACGACTTTCGACTATGGCTATTGTTAAAACACCTATATTAAAAGTAATTCTATGTGGTGAATATGGTGTAGGAAAAAGCTCTATTTTTCGGCGATTTATAAATAATACTTTCATGCCAAACGCCGATAAGAGGTCGACTTTGGGCTTGGATCACTTTGAAAAAATGTACCGGGTTGGAGACAAAGACGTCAAGGTTATTTGCTTATTTGATTATAAATTCACGATTTTTTTATATTAATTGTTTTTATAGATAAATATAAATTATAGTTACAGCTTTGGGATACTGGTGGAATGGAAAGAATAGCATCAGTTACTTCAAGCTATTACAAATATGCCGAAGCAGCCATCCTCGTATTTTCTTTGGATAATGCTTCTTCATTTCATGTATTGAGTCAACATCTACTGGATATTGTAACTTATGCCGAGAATGCAAAAATATATTTATGTGGCAACAAATCAGATTTAGAAGGATCATGTCCCCAAGTTACAGATGCTGATATAGAAAATTTTTGGTAAAACCTTTATTATTTTTCGTAAGTAATTAATTGTGTTATGGATGATAAAACTAATATTATAATGATAAACAAGGCATATGAACTTTATCAAACTTTAGCTGCATATTTTCAATGTGGACCAGAAAAATATTGTTTATCTTTCAGAGCACTTACCTATATTATAAGACGACGTTAATAAAACTTCGAGATATTCCTTGTATCTGTTTCTATATTCAGTACTTTTGTAATCATCGGTACATCTGTCCGTGTGGAAGCTACCACCGGCTCGGAAAGCAGTTCTGCCGAGAAGAGCCGGCAAGAAACTCGACAGTTACTCTTTTAAAATAATGAGTTACATAGTTTTTTTTTACAATCATTTTTGGTATTACAAACATTCCATAACTAAACACTACTGAGTGCTACTGACATCTCTCTCCAAAAGCGCGGGAAAATAGATTAATAACCGCGTCCTTTTTATTTTTTTTTAATACATTCCTATCGGCCAAGGTCACATAACTCAATGCCTTAAATATAAATCATTACAAATTAATCAAATATTACATTATTTTTCATTAAAACGCTCATATTTATAAATGCAACCTTACAATATGAATGAACATTAATTATAAATAGATAATTCTATGTATGTGATTTTTAAAAAACATTTTATTTTATAGTGAACAGTGTCACAACCTCATCAGCAGTACATATAAAACATCTTGTAAAAGTGGACAAGGCTTAGAAGAAATGTTTATAGATATTGCTCAGCAATTGGTTGAATCAAATAGATCAAGAATTGAACTTCAGAGATTAGATCACAATAGTTTCAAAATAACTAATCCAGAACCACCAGATGAGCCGTCGTGTAATTGTTAACAATATACTAAATATGATGTCATTAATACTAAATTTTAAGTTATAATTTTTCAATAAAAAATGGGGAAGAGAAAATAAAGGTAACAATATTTCTCTTTTTTTGTTTTTAGTTGATAATAGTTTTTATGTAATATCAATTTTTATTTACTGAATAGATATTTGTTTTTTCTAAAACCTGGCTATATTAGTCATACTGATAGTTTAAATCGAAGTTGTGATTTGTTTGTGTATAAACTGAGTATACAATATGCTCCATATTTTGTATGAACTTTGCAATTTTGAATACTGTAATGCTAGATTGTATTATACACTTTAGGCAGCTAAGATCGCAAATAAGTATCTTTGTGGATTATTGTTATCAGCTTTGTTTCAGCTTAAAATTAACAATTTGTAAGATAAAAAATATTTTTGAATACATCTTCTATTTTATTGAATATGACAATTTGCTCAGATAACATTTTTAATGAATCAAACTGACAAGAAAAAGTCTTAGATTTTTTTAATAGTTGTGTTATTAACATCTAAATTATTAAAAAATTGCAAAAAGCATGTACCTAGTAATATGTGTATGAAAAATGTATTATGTTGATTATTTTTATTAGAGATCTAACTAGTCCCTTTAAGTGTAAATTCTGTGGTTTATATATCCAAGCAATAGCACAAAGTATTAATTGTATATGTTTGTGAACCACTTTGAAGCAGCTACATATGTATATGTATATGTCTACTATTAATAAAGTATTACTTTACACTTTTGTATTATATTCTGTTGCTGTGATTTCAGTTAAATTTTATGAATTTTCTCATAACTTATTTATGTACCTGAAACTATTTACATACTTATCATATGCATAAAACATTAAAACTTTGTATTGCTCCATATTTTCTTAGGAGATGTAGAGATCATAGTAGTTTGTACATGTTATTATTTTATTTATTCATTCATTTATTATAAAACGATAATAACAGTCTACAGTCTACCATGGGTTTTTAAACGATTAATGACAAGCTAAAACATCAAGGTTGCTTCGTTTTGATGAGATGCCCAACTTTTCTTTCTACCAAAGTTTGATAGTGATAGGTACAGTTGTGGATTGATATGGAACATGTCAAAATGGTGATTTTCTAAAATTTATTACTAACATGTTGTTTTACAATTTAACCTTGAGATAATCCAACATAAAACTGAAAAAAATATTGTTCTACAATAAAAAAAATGGATCAAATCTTCCTTCTTTGAACTTGTTAAAATAACAACCTCATAATATTTTAGTTTTATTTATTTTTAAAAATATGCATAATTAATCATTAAGAAAAAACCCATGGGGGACTGTATAATTATAATTTATTAATATGTTGCTTTGAATTATATAAATACCTTTTTTTTCTAAAACATTACTTAAAATTGTATGCTTTTTAATTTAGGTTTTGTTAACAAATAGGTATGTATTAAATATGAAACATGTTCTATTTCATAATTGTAATATAAATTAAAATATAATGTATCCTTTATCATTGAAAAAAGTATTGTATGTAATTTGGTAGAATGGATCTGTTTCACTTATCATATTAAGTGTTGATTTATGTGACCTTGTTAGGTGAATTCTTTTAAAACGATCTTTGAACAAAACAAAGAAATTGGATTTTTAAAAACAAAGTATGACAACATCATGTTGATATTTATGTTAGGACATTATAAAAAATAGGGTGAATTGTATGCTATATATTCATTAAACTTTATAAAATGTACTGATTAAGTAATCTCTTGTTTCGTTTTCCATTTAGTGCTGTGTGTATATAACAATGTTAATTTATTTTGTTGTTTTCTTTTATAAGTCATAATTTTAAGAGCTACAATAGCTTTAATTTTATGTTGCATTCATTTTGTAAAAGCATTTTTATTACCAGAGGTTGTGTCGTTACAAACCTAGTACCTATTTATAAAATAGACTTGATAAAATACAATTGTTAACATATACTCCAATAGTATAACGCATAAGCATTTTAAAAATAAAGATCAATAATTCATTGCTTTAATTATGTTTTATTCATCAGCCATTTTATATACATCACTTTTTAGTTTTATTATTACTACTCATTACACTGTTTTAATAAAATATGCTTTCAATGAAATTTTAGTTAATAATAGTGTGGTTTTTTTAACACTGGAATTGAACTTAGATGCCATTATAAAGAAATGAAATACAACCCAAGATCTTTTATATGCTATGAGTCTTATTGCTGAAGCATATAGCTTCTATGTTCATATAAACTTTCATTGTTCTTTGTTCCCCTTTGCCAAGCACAGATACAACTTGATAAAAAGTTCAATGAGAATATAATAGGATAAAATATCTTAGTACATTCCACTTGAGATATATATTAAGAATTGGGCAGTAATCGTTTTATTATAATTTATAAGGAATTTTAAAATAAAACTAGAAACTGGAATTGAAATGTGTATTGTGTGTCGAGTTATTTTTAATGAAATACAATAACATGCTAATCCTCAGATGTTTATTCTTTTTCTATGTACTTCAATACATAATTACTGTATTAATTACGGTTGTTAATTCTTATTTTTAAAGTATACCTACATGTTGGCGCAAAAAATACCGTCTATTTTTTTTTTCGTGGTTCGTATGAGAGTTGAGTCCTATTTAAGTGTCATGTTAAGTCTCCAGAAGTACCGATGGTCGATGGAGCCGAAACGTGTTAAGAGTGGAGACCGCGTTTAGGCAAGCGTAGTGTAGGACGCCCTGCAGCACGATCGACAGATGACCTAAGAAAGGTGGCTGGCAGTGGATGGATGCGGGCTGCCCAGGACCGGGATGGTTGGCGCTCATTGGGGAAGGCCTTTGTTCAGCGGTGGACGGCGATAGGCTGATTGATTGATTGATTTAAAGGCCAGCTCGAAATAAAAATATTTAGGAGTCGCTCAAGATTCTTAAAATATGAAAAGCTAACATTTCTATACGAGACACGAAAAAAAAATCGATTTTTTTGCGCCACCCTACTACATACACTTAGTAAAGTACATTGTAAATAATAAGATAATATGTAAATAAATGTACTAGTAATTGAATGATTGAAGCAGAAAGCAAATTCTATTTACTTATTACGATGTTTTTATTTGATAAAGAAAGTTACATGGTTACAAATATTAACATGTCACTTTAAACTTTACAGTATTAATCTAAATACAACATAATTTCTTATTATCACATACTCTTCACTACTTTATTTCTCAAGCTGTAGGTCATAGTATTATAACAATCATATTATATATCGAATTTCCATTTTTTCCAGATCTTACTGTAACTTTTATTACAATGTGCATTTATTAAATATTATTAATATGTATTTAATGTTGAGACCATTGGATTGACTTTATATCAACTCCCTCTTGAACCATTTCCCACAAAGGACTCATTTCTCTCAAACGCTCTACATGTCTGATTGTCTTTTCAGCTGTGTAGTCCACTTCTTCAATTGTTGTGAATCTTCCCAATCCAAATCTGAAAGTATTAAAGTATTGATTCAATACCTTTGGTTGTAGTCTTAATTTAAAAAAGTATCTGTGTAAATAAGATATCCAGAATCTTTTATTTTTATAGTGTTAGTACTTAGTAGTATTACTAGGATATCTTCAACCCTAAAACAAAGTTATGTTTGGAGTTGGTAAGTTAAAAAGGCATATTAATTCAATTTATATAAACCTTTAAATGTAGTCTTAATTTAAATAATTTAAAATAGTGTAGTTATCAAATATTAACAATGAATAATTTGTTGTAAGTCCTATTTGTTAAATTAGTGACATTTTTTAAAAGGACTATTTTTTTTATTAAATGAGTTCATTTAGCTGTACCACAACTTTTCTTGAGTCATACCTACACTAAACTAATGTTTTTACTTCTTGTAACCCTTAAGTATTTTTATAATATTAAAAAATGATTAGTACAACGTACAAACATACATGCTATATAATTATATAAAGTAACTGCTATATAATAAATGAAAGGATTGCATACCTTATTGAACTATGGGCTAGGTCTTCATCAGTTCCTATAGCTCTTAAAACATATGATGGTTCCAGAGATGCCGAGGTGCAGGCCGAGCCACTTGATAGTGCCACATCTTTTAATGCCATTAACAATGATTCACCTACAATTTGTAATTAATACAATGTATATAATGTATGTAGACAATAACATACAATTCATACAATATTTATACAAAAACTGGATTCTCAGATACTTTAACTACAAATACTGAGATTAGAGATCTCTAAGGAATGTTCCACCAAGCAAAATTATAGTTTGCCATTTGTTTAATATTACTTAGATACCTTAGAACTTCAAGTAAAAAGTTTTTAGAATACAATACTCAAGCTGCATAACATGGCATCAGTCAGTACTGAAAAATAATGTCTATAAATATGAGGTACTGGAAATAAATGGCTAGAAAACTCCAATACTACATAGAGATATTTGAAGAAAGAACAGGTTTTGAATGATTTCCATCTTACCTTCTACATATGCAAATGATATATTTATACATCCAGGATATGACTGTACAGGATCTCCATTTCTTATAACATGTTTTAATCGGGAATAAATAGTATGTAAAAACCTTTCAGCCAACTTTTCAATCCAAGCACGATCATAGGCCATTTCATTTTGCGCTAATTCACATGCTGCACCTAAGTAATGATAAACAAGTATTGAGAATATGCACGAGTTTATACTGTACATTATATTTTACATTTTTTCCAAACTGTAGATAGTTTCAGACAAACAATAAGCATATTTCTGAAACACCAGTAATATCTATACCTTTTAGGATTCCATTGATCAGTTTATTTTAAGTGATTCGATAGACCCACAAATAATGCTAGTTGTTTTGTTTAGTAATTCAAAAAATCAATAAGTAAATAGGTGATAATTGTCCACATCACCTCATATTTCTAATATAAATCATGTAAAATTAATTTTAGAATAATTTGACAATTATTACCTAATCCCACAACTAATGGTGTAGGCACAGTTCCACTCCTCATTCCTCTCTCTTGACCTCCACCACTCTGTATTGGTTCTACACGAACTCTAGGCCTACGTCTAATATATAGAGCACCTACTCCTTTAGGTCCATATACTTTGTGCCCAGAAATAGACATAAGATCAATATTCATACTATTGACATCTAAAGGTATTTTGCCAATAGCTTGTGCTGCATCAGTATGAAAAAATATCTTATTTTTCTTGCATATTGCTC
Source organism: Argynnis bischoffii washingtonia (assembly GCA_033884665.1). Taxonomy (NCBI): domain Eukaryota; kingdom Metazoa; phylum Arthropoda; class Insecta; order Lepidoptera; family Nymphalidae; genus Argynnis; species Argynnis bischoffii. The sequence goes on from CM066609.1 coordinate 7,585,855, forward strand.
CAATTTCCGAAATTGGTTGCAAGACACCTAAAATTAATATAATCCAATTAATATAAGTTTATTGGTAATGGAAACTTAAAAGAAAGAAGATTAAAACTCAAACAAAGACATACCAATTTCATTATTTACTGTCATAATTGAAACCAAGCTTGTTTCAGGTGTAAGTGCTTCTTTAAGTTCTTGAAGGTTTATAATTCCATTTTGTCCAACAGGTAAATATGTTACTTTAAAGCCTTCACCTTCCAAAGCCCGGCATGAATCCAAAACACATTTGTGTTCCTAAAATTTGTAAAGAAGTCATAAGTTGTAAAAATATATAAAATGTACATAAAAAGTAAAACTGTTGAAAAAAGTATAAACTTTTTTTAAGGAGATTGAAGTTTACAAAAACTCACAATTTGTGTTGTCACAATATGATTTTTTCTTGGCGCATAAAAATGAGCTACTCCTTTGACAGATATATTATTAGACTCAGTTGCTCCAGAGGTAAATATTATTTCTTTAGGATCTGCACCTATTAGATTAGCTACTTGCTCTCTAGCTTTTTCTACTCCTGCTTCACTTTCCCAACCATAAGCATGAGTACGCGAATGTGGATTACCATGGTAACTAACAAGATATGGCAGCATTGCATCAAGTACTCGTGGATCCTAAAAATTGTAATTATAACAGGTTTTTACTCATCACTGAAAAATATATTATCGATTAAGTATATATTCTTCTACTTACAATGGGAGTGGTTGCTTGTGCATCAAAATAAAGTGGCCGGCCGATTTCATCATGTTTTAGAGAAAATTTCTCATTTACTACAACAAATATAGAATTTTAAATTTATATTTATTTACATCAGCTTTACATGACCTACAGATATTTATAATATTATTTAATAATTACCAGAATCTGATAAGCATTTTCCTTGTATAAACATGAAAGCAGCATTTTCTTGTTGTGATAAGCGTTGAAGTAATTTTTTTGAAAAGAAAGGACTAATATTCTTTATAATGCGAAACATTTTCGATTTTTCGTTTTTTTTTTTTATTTCGTCCAAATTATCAATTTAATGAAAAATAATGTTCATCATTATTTTACGACTTACGAGTATGACATTTTAAACATATTTTTAATGATCACAAAATTCACATTTCACAGACTTCAGAATTAGAGTATTTGACAGTTGACAATTGACATTGTCATTTTAATCATTTTAAGTTTTTATTTGTCATTGTCATCCATGTTTTTAACAACTACAACCCTATTTGTACTGATGGGTACCTTTTCTTTTGTACATTACACGTCATATTTTCATCATATATTTCCAAATGAAATTAGTTTATTTTTTTACTATTGAGTAATACAATTAACTTTAGAAGTTATAATAACTATATAATAAAATATTTTTAAATGCTGTAAAAATTAAATAAATGCGCCAAACAATATTTAAATTTCAAGTGAAACACAGCCTGACAGCTGACTCTGTTCGTTTTAATATTTTTAAAATATATGAGATTTATTTTACTATAGTACGTAATTATGGAATTTTATCGATGCATAATTGTACGAAAAACTATAGACCTAGAAAACACCAGATTAGGTATCAGCTTCTTTCATCTACTATCATTATTGCACTTCAGTTGAACATTAAGGCATGGTTGCTGAAACTATGTATGTACAATTCAGTCGATGTTAGTCATGTTCTATTAGCATCACATAAGCGTTGTACACCTATTAGTGACACGCACGTCTCGCCTACTTCGGAGTAATGACTCCTTTTGTTTTTATCTTCCGTGGATTCTTGGTCTTGGTATTGCGCTCCCAGTCTTGGTCTTGGTCTTGCAAGTCTCGCAATTACCTATTACCCTATTGCTATTTATTAAACGTTACTTTAGATCTTAGAACAACGTAACGGAGTAGGTACATTTTGAGCTTGAAATAACACAAATTATTAATAATTAATTAACCAAATTATTAATAACATCTAAACATTTAATGAGAAATTCGAAAAATCAACTGACGCGGGATTTGACCGCGTGCGGCGTACACAAAACAAGACCGATTTTGGGCAACACTATACCGCCACGATTACGGTCGCCAGAACAGTCGAGGTTGACGACAGGGACCTATGAAGTGGTTATTGACCCTCCTTACATCCCTCAATTAACAGAGTACTAGCAACTATTTTTTCTCAGAACTATAACGATGCTAAATCATCTATAGTCCATTTTGCGAGGGTATTTTGTCTTATCACTGTTCCCAGTGCCTCATCATTTCTATATAATATTTTTCAGTATTCGATTCCCAAAGCGACAACCTACTTAATCTATACTAATATTATCAATTTGAAAAATTCTATTTGCATTAGATAGCCCGTTTATTGAGGAAGGATATAGGCTATATAATATCAGCATGCTACTACCCAAGGAAGTGGAACCGTAACTACAAATGTCAATAAAATGGCCAGACTTCTATACATTATTATAAAACTGATATTTATAATCAAACAAATTTAACGCGGGGAAAACCGCAGGGCACAGCTAGTAGTTTAATATATTTTAAACGCATAATTATAATTTTATATAATTTAGACAACAACACTACTATCGAGCAAATACATCGAGTACCCTGTTGAAAAACTCCAATAGGATCCCATCAAAAGCGACAAAAGCCACATAGAAACCGATAAATATTTATTGGTTTCTATGTGGCTTTTGTCGCTTTTGATGGGATCTAATTGGAGTTTTTAAACAGGGTAGTCGAGAAAATAAGGAAATCATTTTAAGAAAAAGACTACAACTCATCAGCATTCCTCAATATTCAGCAAGCTTTCGATAAAGTCTGACAAAGCAGATTTTTCACTAAGATAAAAATAACTCTTGCATACAGCTATTTCCTTCTGCTTAATTCGTATCTTACAAATACAATAAATATTCCAAGTAAAAAATATCGAAAATATCAAAAAGATCGACATGTAAATTTTTTATACGTATATCATATAAATGAGGATGTCCCTCAAGGATCGGTACTGGGCCCGGTTTTATACACGATATAAACCTTGGCTTACCACAGCTTGATGGTGTAATGATTGTCTCCTATGCTGACGATACTGCAATAACGAAACTTCAAACTAGTCTTGATGCTATCACTAAGTGGCTACAAATAACGAGGATCAAGGTTAGTACTGCATAATCAGTACAGGTCATCTTCATTCTCCGAAGAGAAAACTGTTCGCCTGTGCACATAGAGAATATCATTACCAATAATATATCAATACATTGCCACAATGGAAGTCAAGCAAATACTGACAAGTACATAGGCTCACACTTGGATGGACGCTTCACTTGGAGCCACCATATTAAAACCAAGAGAAAAGAACTCTATATCTACTGTAAAAACCTACGTTGGATGCTAGACAGAAACAGTAATCTATGCTTGAATAACAAATTGCTTATATGTACTACTATTCAATCCTTTTTAACATCCCGCTGCTGGGCATGGACCTCCCTTCAATGCGAGGGCAATCACGCCATATTCCACCACACTAGCCAAGTACAGTTTAGTGGACTTCACGTCTTTCGAAAACTTGCTAGGTTGTCTCAAACATGCAAGTTTCCTCACAATGTTTTCCTTCATCGTAAGACAAGTGGTAATCATGTTGGAAATGCAAATCAACACAAAAAAAATATATATTGAACAATGTGGATATACACCCTTTAAAATATAGCAAGAACAAAATCTTTCTTTTTTTGTGATTAAAAAAACAAAAACAAGTATTTAAGTTATGTATTTCGAAATTTAAAGCATAATAATTGGTTAAAATGTATTTATTCAATAAAGAATTAATCAAATATATCATCATAGGTTAACAGGGTACGTTTAGAATCTTTAGGAGGTAGAGGATTTCTTGGTGTTGTTGCAGGAGTCCAAGATCCTGCAGGCTGTGGTAGTTTTCTAGCAAAAGTTATGCGCCATCCTTCCTCACATCCATCGAGAGCAGTGTTGGCAAGTGTTGCCATTTCCACAGTATCAAAGGAAAGAAATACCCTGTAATGCATGTTTTTAGTTTTATGTAATATTTATAATATTCTTTTGGTGGAAATCTATCTCATTTTTTTAAGCACAACTTTTGTTCACATCCTGACAAATGTTTGAACAAGATTTTATGACTAAATTTATGTCAAATAAATCTTTAACTAAATATTATGTAAGTTAAGTTGGAAACAGGGAAATTCCTATTTTTATTAAGATTTTATATACAAATAAGACATTTTATATTGTACATATTTTCAGTACAGATAACAAATGGAATTTTAATTCTTAGTGTTCTATATTGACTTCATACCCAAACACTGTTTCCATTCTTATACCTGCACTTTATTAGCAGAACATTTATATTTAAATGGATTATTTTAATAAATCACTATTTAACAGCCTTAATCCTTATCCTAGTCAAGTGACATTCATGTGAATGAATAAGCCTCTAATATCTTCTAATGTGAATTAGAAGGTGTATAGACAGAATTGAGATAGTTTTCTTTTTTTCTTTCCATTAACTATTGCATTTTACACAGAGATATAAATATATTTAATAAATCTTAAATTCTTTGGTATTGGACTAATTTATATTGTCTATAATATATTGTTTTGTTTTTATAATGTTGTGCTGTTTAAGATTTTATGTAACAATAAAAAAAATATATATTTTGTTCTTAATAATAAAAATTAAAATTCATCTGTTATGACTCTGTGAGTCATGACTATATATTCCTATCTAATATATAAATGCAGAATGCAGTGTCCAACCTATTGTCAATACTAAAAAAAAGCTTACTTATCATCATCTGCTTCTTGTGTATATGTAAATGGTTCAAATGAAGCTAAACGGCGTCTTATGACCTCTTCAGTAATTTTAGCACCAACAATTTGTAAAAATGTGGTCTTTCCACCTGCATTTGCTGCATCTCCAGGATGACTACAAGCACCTTTCTCTTCTCTTAAATATAAAAATTATTATTAATTTTCTTTGTCGTAAAACTGCATGTTTTTTACACTTTTTGTGGTGTAATGCAGATTAGACTATTTTTTATAAGAAATCTACTATTATTTACAATATTACTTAGTGTAGTTATATATAAAATTTTAACACAATAGATACATTATAATACAGTGAAAATTAGGAAAGATATGGAAGTTAAGCTAATAATAGTAAAATACTTACTTTTCTCTAGCTGTTACAAAAGAGTCATATAAGTATTTAACTCGGGGTGCAGATTTTTCTTCAGGAGGTGGTGGTTCTTGTGAGGCACTGAAGGGCTGATAAGATGCAACACCACCAGTAGAACCAGTTGAACCACTAAGTTTACGTTCTCTTCCTTTGAACAATTTATTTGATCACAAGATTTTATAGTTATTAAAATATCATTAGTATTAAAATATATCCATATATATAGCATAAGAATATAAATTTACCTGCCCTAGGACGTTTGAATGTTGCATTTTGTGGCTGAGGAGGTGGGCTTTTTATAGCTTGAATTGCTCCACTTTTAATAAGTTTGCGTGCTATTTCACGAGCATCCCTTGCCTCAGTTGGTCGCTTAGGTAAAATTGGCTTTTCAGGCTCTTGTTTAGGAGCTTTTAAAGCTTGAAGTGCTTTCTTTTTTTTCTTTAATTTTTGATATTTTGCCTGTAGCATTAATTCTTCTTCTGTTAAATTAGAAGGAAAATGTAAATAAACCATTTTATATTAATGATTAAAACTATTTTTTCGCAGTTGCAGAAAATTTTATAATATTTCTTATAATAAAAACATTCTTGATTCTGCCGGTGTCCAAAAATTAAACATTTATTGTTCAAACTATATAAAGATGCTACGCATACTTGTTGAAAAACAACCGTTTTTACTTGTGGGTACAATGGATGACAAATAAAGTTTGATACAAATTAAATCGACTTTTAGGTTTTGAGTTTTGCCCATGGATGACAAATAAAACTCAAACAATGGATGACATGTCCTGTGAACATGTCATGACTAAACCACAGACCAAGAACACTATTGTCAAATGTAAATGCTAATTACCATAGATTATAGACATAGATTATAATTTTATTTGTCATCCATGATTATAATAACTATAGTCCTTAGAGCAATAACAAGCATAGAGGACTCGTATTAAACTGAATCAATAAACTTATAATTTGCACTGCTTTATCTTACTAAGAGCCGACGTAAGTTAGAGTGAGACGTAATAATAAAGATACTGTCGTCTTCAACGATAGTATCTTCGATGAAGCCACTTTTCACTTGCTATGGTGACCAGCTGGTGACCTACAGTGTTTTTGTATATTTATGATTATTTTAATGATAAAAGAGTAATTGGATGTAACAGACTTAGTTTTAAGGAAAATTAAAAACATTTTGTTTCGATGGCTTGTGTGGCTTACGGCTGTAATAGCCATAGTTCAAGGAAAAGTGAAGATAATCAAAATGTAACATTTCACAGGTAAGTGTTTTTTTGACTTTTCTGTTAAAATACTTAACGTTTTTATGAAATATTCAAATATGTTTAAGTTGATTGTTTTAAGACTCTTAAAATATCAGAATAGTGTGTAACCAATCTCTATATTCTTATCAATTATCTTTTTAATTATTCTTATTCTTATCAATTGAGAAAGTAATTTTGTTTTTCATTTATAGTGATGTGGCATGATGTACCTTCATTATTACTTTACCGATTTGTTTTTAGAATACATGTAGACATTATTATATGTAGAAATTTCTTAAAATATAGAGTATGTTATAAATAACAGAGGTTTAACCATAATCGCCGCGCTAAGCTGACGTTGGTGATAATACACAGGAAAATGCTTCTGCCCATATTCTAGATATAATATATCTTTGTCGCCTTTTATGACACCTTGGTAGGGAGGTGCTATATTCTTATTCTGTGTCAGAGAACATATAGTGCATATATTTATTTTATAATTTATTTATTTATAAATACTTTATTGTACACACAAGGATAATACATAAAAAAAAAATAGAAAAAGAAAGACAACAAAGAGCATGCAAAGGCGGTCTTATTGCTATCTCTTACAGACAACCTCTGGTGAAAGGATTAATAAAACCGTAAACAGGACGGTACAAATAATCTATACGGATAAATAAAATTTGAGTGTCTGTTTGTAATATTAAAATAATCGCTTTTTACTAAATGCATATGGATGTATACACGGTACATATACTAAGACAACATTTTTTTAAAAATTTTGTCTGTCTGTCTGTCTGTTTGTTCCGGCTAAAAAAATTTAAAACCCATGAAATTTTGAACAAAATCCGTGTACGGCGTACGCACACGAGGGAAGCGATGGTAAATCGCTATATAATTTAAATGAATGTTTTAGGAGTAGCAAGCTACTATTTATGTATAAACATAGCTAACGGCGAAAACAACACAAACAACACACATTAAAACATTTATATACATTTAGAAGACTAATAATCAGATATGTATATCTTTACAAGTGTACATAACATTCGCTATAATATCATAATCAAAAGTATACATTAAATTATAATAAATCCTTAATATATAATGGGCAGGCCTCCCACAAGGTGGACCGACGACTTGGTCAAAGTCGCTGGAGCCCACTGGATGCGGATGGCACAAGACCGGTTGTCGTGGAAATCTTTGGGGGAGGCCTATGTCCAATAGTGGACGTGTTTCGGCTGAGACGAATATATAATTAATAAATACAATTCAAATACAATAAAAATGATTCACAAAGAGTCAACACCTGTCAGCCAAAATAATTTAAATAATGTTAAAAAAGATGTTATAACTTTAAAATATAATTAATATAGTTTAATTAAATATAATTAATTTTGACCTAAGGTGAAGTATTGTTTCGTGTAATAGTTTTTCATAGTTACTATAAATATTACAAAGAAACGGTATTTCTGATTTATAAACCGGTAAACTTTGGCACATCACTATAATGGTCAATATATAAATATAGTAAATCTATAGTATAATTGGCTTCATTGCGATTTTAAGAAAGGGCAAATTGTGTATTTCTGTCTCTGTCCCTTTCGTTGAGAAGTCGATAAAAAGGACACGATCAGATATATTGTAAATGTTCAATTAAATACAGTTCCTCCATGCTTGTTATTGCTCTAAGGATAGTCTGATTTTTAACTCGACGGAATTCTGACATTTCAGAAGTGTTGTCAACTTTGAAACATTGTCACTAAAAACGGAAAGCATTTTAGCAAAATAATAAACCTTTCTTTAATTTAAGATTTCAATTAGAAAAACTAAGACTTAAAAAAATATTAATAACTCTAAAATGGTATTTATTTTTTTATTATATATTATTGAAGTTACAATAATTATTAAGGAAATTATTTTTCTATAACAGGAATCCCTGTCCAATAGGTTGCAAGCCTTTTTTAGGAAAACCAAAGGGGTTTGTAAAATCTGTCTTGTAAGAGTATATTTTTGACAACACGTTTGGCTCAGTGTGTAGTGACCCTACTTGCTGTGCCAGCGGTCGTTTGTTCGAGTCCCGCTGGGGGTATTCATTTGTGTGAGCGCGAATGTTTGTACTCCAGTCATGGGTGTTTATATTTATAATATGTATGTATTTAAAGTTATATATGTGTAGTTTATCAACTATCTGTTATCCATAACACAAGCCTTACCAAGCTTACCATGGAACTGGATGGTGCTGTGTGTTAATATCCCAACATATTTACTATTATTATTTATTATTTTTAAAGAAGAGGATAAAATGTGCCCTCATAATGATCTGGTGGATAGTGTGTGATTCTTTTATAATCCGAGTGGATGATGATGACGACAATGATGATATAAGTGATAATGATTTATAAATATTTTCATTTAAGAAATATTTTGTTTTACTCTGTTTTTTTCATTTAACCATTAAAAATTTACATTATAGTTAGTGAGCATTGAATGCACAAAACAAAGACTATTTACAATGTCATACATATAGTTTACTTGATCTAATTTTGTTTCATATTTTTTGTTCTTATATATTAAAAAAGTTCAAAGCAGAAAAGGTTTATGATATATGAATCGTCAAAGAATGACAGCTGTCATATTTCCGTGGAATTAAAAATCAGACTATAGCGGCTTACACACGTTTCGCTCGGGTTCGCCTCAGGAAAAACAAAAACAAATCTATCCCACGGGAACCGTACATTTTCCTGGGATATAAAGTAGCCTTTGTCCTAACCCAGAATATATCTATCTCTTTGCCAAATTTCATCCAGACCCGTTCTCGTTCAGCCGTTCTGGCGTGAATGAGTAACAAATATCCATCCAAACACCTAAACTTTCTCTACGTCTCTATTCTAGAAATCTAAGATTTCTCGAAAGCATCCTCCTTACGCCACACGTATAGCCTATTTACATTCAGTCTGAGGTTAAGCAATTTATTGTGATATCTCTTTTATACTACTATTGTGTTTGCATCTTACCTGTGCAATGTATTGTACCTGGGAGTTAGACCAGCTAAACGAAGAATTGAGAAGGAGAGGTGCATCCTGTGGTGGTCTTGTCTGACTGATGGACCAACACACAGTCTAAACTTCTGGTCGTAGAAACGTGAAATATAGAGAAAATATTCCTTAATAATGTAGGCATCCGATAAGTAAGAATTTTTCGAAATTCATCCCCTTAGTGAGTAAAATAGGGGGTTAAAGATTGTACGAAACTCTGTCATTCTTAATGTGAAATACACAGAAAGTGGTGTTTAGCTTTAAGATAAAAAAAGTAGGAAGCCCTCATCTATAATATAGCTATAATTATTGCAGTATACAGTACGTGGGAGATGAATAATTCAGTAAAATAATATGACTTTTTAAGTTACTTATTTTTTTTTAAATCTTCGAAAAGATATTTCTTCAATTTTTTGTCACTGCGCTTCTTAAAAAAATTAACTGTAGGTATCCTGTTTCTCCCGTGGCTGTGATTGCTGTGAAGCATTCAAAACGTTGGAAACCAAAAATCCAAATAAAACTACGAAAAAATCCGAATAGATAGTTGTATTTAAAATGTCAAATATTCGCGTAAATCTAAGAAAGTAATACGTTTCCTGCACATACACGTTGAGAATGGAGTGAGCAATACTCTCATGAAATTGAGAAAGCAAACGTTCGGCTAATACTTGTCTTTTATTCCAAGTTCAATTTATAAATAGAATGTAAAAAACAAAAGGCAGTGGTAGCCCAGTGGTAACGCGTTCGCTTGGGAAACCTAGTGAAGCGGGTTCAAATCCCGGGTCTCGCACCTCTGATATTTTCATGTGCGAATCATTTCTAACATGATTACCACTTGCCTTACGGTGAAGGAAAACATCGTGGGGAAGCCTGCATGTCTGAGAGAACCTAGCAAATTTTCGAAAGACACATCTGAAGTCCGCCAATCCGCACTTGGCCAGCGTGGTGGACTATGGCCTGATCCCCCTCGTATTGAAGGGAGGCCCGTGCCCAGCAGTGGGACGTTAAAAAGGGCTGAATACATTATTATTTATTAAAAATTATAATAATGTGATGGAATGTAAAATGGTTAAAATATCTATATTTATTAATCGTATTTCAATCAATACAGAAGACTTCCGACGCTTAATAATAGTAAATAATTAAATAATTATTAATGAAAGTAAACTCTTTCGCGTCTATCCGCTATTTTTAGCTGACGGCTAGCAAAGAAACACTCAGTCCACTCTCTATGGCGGCTCACCAAACTTGGCCTCCAAGGATATTTTTTCTTTTAATTTTCTAATTTTAAGTTTGGTGAGCCCTCTATGGCTACACTACCGTCGCGCCACCTTTATTGTACGCGTTTTCATACACAAAGACGCCTCCTTCTCTCTACCCTCCATAATTCATATCGTAGGATAAATTTTAAAGGAAGCGCCAAAAGTAATTAGAGTAAGATAGAGAAATAAAAAAGGATGGTTATATTTACTAAATTATTTTAGACTACCTACGTAAATAGTTGAAGTTTTATATACTGGTATTTTAGTAACTACTCTAGTAATGAAAACTTTCATATTATTGAACTCAGCATACTTCACTTAGACTACAACAGTGTTTCGTACGCTAGAATTATCTATTTCAGCATACAGCTGGACGCTTTTTCAACTCCCCCAAAAAATTCGAATGCCACTCAAAAACATTAAAACGTATACACACCCGAGCGAAGCGAGGGTAAGAGTAGCTAGTATGATTTAAAAGCTTTTAAAACAAGACTTTTTAACATTTTGTTTCTTGTTAATATACACTATTTCAATTTAACCTAAATGACTTTCAATAGCGTGCCCTCCTAACCGATTTCGGCCATTGCGGCCTATCTCTCTGCGACTAGTAGTTAACTATAACTGCTCAGGAGATATTATAGCAGCAAAATAAGAATGGCAATCTATATATGTAACTTAAAAAAGAAGGAGGAGGGAGACTGTAAGCTTTAGGTGTACATAGCACTGGGTCTTTAAAAATAACGTAGATGTTAGCCTGTTACTAACAGGCTAATATCAAGTTAAAAGTTGTTAGTTAAAAAACGCATATTAGCCTAGTTACATGATTCGAAAGTCGTAAACATTGTTTGCGATTGTATCATTGTATTCTCTTCCTCTAACTTTGGAAAGATGGAGTAGAAAAATGTGCAAAAACACAGGTAGTGGAGCTTGCTAAATACCTAAAGTGTAAAATTATTTACAGAATATACGCTTAACATCTTTAAGATACTGCATATTTTAGTTACGATCCCTAAAATTTAATTTGTTTCCATATATCTTTAAGAAATAGGTAATAAAAACTTACACGAATTTAATTTTGCAAGTAATAAAGTAGGTATTGCGAAAAAGTTTATTTTTTTCGTAATTTGATCGCGGGCGAAGCCGTGGGTAAATTTATTTTGTGTATCTCGGAAACGTCTGTAAAGATTTGGATCAAATTTAATATTTAGGTAAAGTTATGCTTTTTATGTTCATCTATATAGATGTTTTTTCTGAAAAAACGTTTAAAAAAAAAGCCGAGCGAATCTCTGTCGCCTAGGTAGGTACTATTTATTATTATATGAAGTAATTACAAACATAGTAATTACTGTTTATCTGTGTTTTTGTTGCATAAATATTTTTCGGATTATTTGCCAGTCATAACAGTTCTTAGTAGTTGATATTTCATCAGTAGGTACACGTCAACGGTCAACAAAGTGATTCATATTACGTAAATAGGTATTGCGAGGAAAGCCACCTCCATTGACCTAACATAAATGCATTCTCATTCTGTAGTTGATACGCGCATTAAGCAGTGCTCCTTTATGTCGTTATATTTATATCCATAATTAATACAAAGAATATTTTTTCAAAATGGAGTTCAAGGGGATACTATTTCTTTTTGTTTTAGCTGTGATCACTTTGTTCCAGAATATTAACGCACTGCCTCGAGATAGCGGTGTGGTTAAATCGGATTTGCTACCACAAATTAATACAAAAATTGAAGATGCTGCAAAACAAGCAAGCCCTACATCAAGTATGATTATTTTATACATAATTCTGTTCATTGTATTTGTCATTTTAAGTTATTGTTCTCCCCGATACATTCATGAAAAATTAGAAACGAAAGTTTTTGTTATACAAAAGTCAAAATATAATAAGTGACTCATTCTTGTTTAAAATCTAGTAGGTAGTACTTTCTTAGATTTACGCAAGTACTTGACATTTTAAATAAAACTATCTTTTCGTTTCATGGATTTATTTTAATTATTGGTTTCCGACGTTTAGAATATTTTAAAGCAAACATGGTCACGGGAGAGACTAAGGTTTTAGCAGTTCCAAAGGTCAAGCGCATTAATTAAAATCTAAAAAGACAGTTTTATTTATAAATTGTATCTACATATTACCTACAGAATTTCTTATCAGATAAAATTAGCATCCAAACGTACCTGTATTTAATGCCTATTTCTTAATTTTAATGTAGGTGTTATTTCATCCGTGATTCCTAGATGATTTAATTAATTTGTATATTTTCATACATGGTATATTTACTTAGGTATATTTACTTATTGGAATATGGATTTTTTTTAATTGAAACTACGATAGGTAGATATCATTGCTTAGTATAAAGATAAAGTTTGTGAATTTTGTTGTAAAAGGCAAATTACTGATTTCATTGTGAAAATCCTTTCGAGTTATAGGTTACTTTTGATCTGCATATATTGAATGCTTCCTGTACGATATGTACAGGAAAGTAGTAAGTGTACAGGAAAAAAACTACTAAAGGAAGTAGGAAGTGTATTTGAAGGCAACTAGTATAAAGATTAGCTCACAAAAGGCATGGACGTATCTCTGTGGGTATTAGACATACTCAAAAAAAAGTATAAAGATTATATATTAACAAACAGTTTTGATTTTGCAGAAGTTCCCAGTCTTCCAGGACGTCTAAAATGTCCTCATGAGGAAGCGACAGAGGATGCCAGCTGTCAGGACCACTGTATTCATAAGGGATATTCTTTCGGTATCTGCGTCAGTGGCACTTGTAGTTGCATTTAATTATGAATATTGTATATCCAGTAATAAATAAATTTTATACAATTTAAGTTTATTCAATTAAAGTGCAAACCACAAAGCTACTTAGTTCAAGTTCAAGGATATTTTCTTATGTACTAAGTATCTATCATTTATAATCCCCAGCTTAGTTATTATGTACTTCTATACCTGTTTTCTATGTGTATATTAATTATTTTGTTCGCTAAAAATACTGGATACATTTTAATCAAATTTTGCACAATGATAACATATAAGTAATGAGTACCTGCCTACCCAGGCAGGCCTTCACGTTCTTTATCTAAGAAAATAAATTTTCTGATTTAATGAAAATCCTTATACAAAATTTTTTCAGATATAAAATAAAATCACGTCAATCAATATTATTGCCCTTTTATTTCAGAAATTAAGATTCCCATATCTATACAGAAAAATAAAATTGAAGTGTAGCTGTTTGTAACGTCAAAGTAACAACTTTTTACTAAATGCATATGAACGTATACCTTATACGGTACATATAAGAAAAACACAATTTTTACATTTTTTGTCTGTCTGTCTGTCTGTCGGTTTGTTCCGGCTAATTTCCGAAACGGCTGGACTGATTTTCACGAGACTTTAACTGGCTATGATATTATAAGGAGTAACTTAAGCTACTTTAATTTTAGAAAACGAATTAGGGTTCCGCTTGAAAAAATGAAAACGTACCGAAGGACGCGAGGGTGAATCGCTCGTAAAGAAATATTATTTAATATTATTCAACAATGCGGAAAGTAATGAATAAGTTAATATATAATTTGTTGTTAAATAACAGGCACATATGGCAATAGGTAGGTTCTCACGGAATGTATAAAATATAAAATTATAGGTACAACAATGCTGGTAATTCAAGATTGTGAAATCTGCTATTGTATACTATGGGAGTTTATACAATTATTGTAGAATTTTAAAAAGTAGTGTAAGAAATAAGATCGTCATTGCTTTTACAATTACAATATTGTAGTGAAGTATTTAGTTAATTTTTATGTTTTAAAATTATATTAATATTAAACATAGCAAACATAAATAGAATTAATAATTACCTATATATTTTTTTGAAAATCTTAAAATTGTAAAATTATTATACTAATAACAACCCAAACTAAATTATTTCTAATTATTAAACAATAGCAACACTAATTATAATTAATTTTTCTTAGTAAACGCCGTCAATGCATTTATGTCATTACAATGCAATGCAATGCTTTACAATGTAAAGCATTGCATTAAAATGCAAACATATCAGACCAAATTAATCTGTGAATCCGCAAAAAAAACAGGAAGATAGCTCTAATAAGAGTGTAAACTATCACGTAAATCTAAGAAAATATTAAGATGACATTTGAAGTTATTACAAAACTCATAGAGCATTAAGTTCTCTATTTTAGTCCTAAGAAATATATTTATATACGATTAATCGTTCTTAAGATAGAGCGCGAAGAGTGAGAATCCCTTGCGCTTCTGTTAACATTGGTCTATTGTGGCAGACACAAAAGTGAAAGAAAATTTTATAAATGTATTAATAAGTAAATAAATATACCTACTAATAAATAAATATAGAATACTAATAACTCACTGCGACCATCGCTCGCGTTTGCTTAGGTAATTAAAGAAGCGTTTATTATTACTAAGGATAGGTATATAATTTTTTTGTGATATCATATTTTACTAAGTGTAAAAATAAATATTGATATTGTTATGAAAATAATTGAAATAAACCTACATGATAAATATGACAATTTATTAATGTCAGTTTTTGTTTCATACATCATTTACAATAGAATATATTAGTACTTAATGTGTATAACATACTATGTATTTAGATCATTTAATTTATCACCACCTCCTTTGTAAATCCATAACATATTTATTTAAAAACGACTCCCATTTAATATATTTACTTTGATTTCTCTGTGATGTTTAAAGTTTCCAAATGATCAAGCGTTGTAATTGATTGAGATTTTACATTTAATTCGTGAGGATATAGCTGATCAGTTTCACTCTGTATTATATTCCAACAAGTTTCAATATCCTCTTTGGTTGTATAGGCCGAGCAGATAACGAACCGTATAACATATCGACCCCTGTAAGTGCAGGCGACCATAAAAACTTTCTTTTTGTCTGTTAAATTCTTTAGTAATTCCTTAGTTAATTTATCACCCTTTTGAAGCCTAAAGCAAACTAGACCCATAACGGGTTCCGGTTCTACAATAAATCTTTCATCTTTCTGAACTAATTTTGCGAAATACTTTGCTAGGCTTATATGATTTCTGATGTGGTTTCTGATTCCTTCAGCCCCATACATTTTCAATACAGTCCACAGTTTGAGTGCTCTAAACTTACGTCCTAATGGCATTTGCCAATGTCTGTAGTCTGGGATTTTCACTGGAGCATTAATATCATCCAGGTAAATACGCTGAACATCGAAAGCATTGATTAAGTCATATCCGTCTCTGACCCACATGGCCGAGCAATCAAAATGTACAAGTAGCCATTTATGTGCATTGACATCAAATGAATCAACAAATTCTATGCCTTTTAATAAATATCTGTACTCTGGACATGCCAATGCGGCTCCGGCGTATGCAGCATCTACGTGTAACCAAACGTTTTCTTCTTTACAAACAGGTCCTAATTCGTACAGAGGATCAAAGGAACAAGTACCAGTGGTACCTAATGTGGCTACTACATAACATGGTACGAGTCCTTGAGCTTTATCTTCTTCAAAGGCTTGTTTCAAAGTTTCTCCACGTAATTTACCATTGTGATCACTTTTAAGGAGTCTCATTTTCATTGAGCCAAGTACTCCAGCTTTTTCAACAGAAGAGTTGCATTGGTCGGAAGTATAAGCGACAAATTTAATCTTTGTTATGTCTTCGTCTATCTCTGGATTAATTTGTTTTAGCCTTCGAATCATTTTATCTTTCGCAGCTAGTAGTGCTACGAGTGTTGCTTCGCTTGCGGAACCCTATAAAATGAAACTTTAATTCAAATATCTTTTCAGCAAAAAAAAAATGTATTTTTTGAAAAATATATCTTGAAATAAAAAAAAAACAATTTCTAATTGGGTTAGCTTAGTTTAAATACTCACCAACGTACATGAACTTAACCTAAAATATTTTGGGGTTATGAATTAAACTTTTAAATAAGTTTTAAGAACAAAACAAAAAAGAAGAAATTTAGCAGGTAATAAATGTCAATTTATCACATCTAGTAACTGTTAAACTTTTAAATAATAGAAAAAAAAATACATATATGTAAAACTTATTTAAAAGTCGACTTTAAAAAAAATGTAGCCAGTTGAAGTTCAGTCAGCCAGTAAGTGTCTAAAAATTTACTATTTTTGGAACATGTATTTCAAAATTAAAACTATTATGCTATATCTTATAAATGTAGGAGTTGTGAAATAATGACCAAGTATTATAATTTTATTTAGGGCTCGGAAGGTAGTGTTATATTGGAAATATGTAGTTCACTTAAATACTAAATAGTAGCAAGGTGTACAACTGATTTTGTGCGAGCTTAGCTTGTGCACTATCGTGTGCTTAGAAAAGTTATATTAAAAAAAAAAACTATACTAGTATCTTTATTCCACTTCCTTTTTACCTGTATTATTCCGCCGCCAGGTCCCGCTGAACAATTAAGAAACTCCTCAGGTAAACCAAGCAGTTTTCCAAGCCAGTTCATTGCCACCACTTCTAGTTCTGTACACGCTGGACTGGCCATCTAACAGGATTATGTAGATTAAATAAGTAAAAAAAGAAATATGAAGTCATTAATATCAATCAAGGAATAATTATTATTATAGTAACCAAAGGTAACCTTGTTGTTTTGTTCTCACAAAATACAACAGATAAAGAAATACCATTTATTTCAAATTAGCAAGCATGGGGCATTTAGTAATTATATGAATTCCTCAATGTTTATACATACTTAATAATCAAATTTAGATATACAAACCCAAGTAAATCCAACGATTCCTAAACCATCACTGAGAAGATTTCCAATTATACTGGCATAAGATGATCCAGTCGGGAAGTACGCATGGAATTGAGGAGAGTGCCAATGCGTTACCTGAAAATGCGGAAAATGAAACTAAACTTGTAATAATTACTTTTAACAAAAAAATTACTATATAAGTATAAGTAATTTAAAAAAATATATATCTAACGTAGAGTTATAAACTATTCAAAAATTTAGAAAATGGAGTAACGTAGGTACCAAAATATAAAAAAAAAACATGCTGATGAATTGAGTATATCTTCTTCTTTTTTTAAACCAGTCAATTGTATTATTTCATATGACGCGCAGATGTTGTAAAACTGTTAGCAGAAAGTTACTCACGCCCGGCATAATTGCTTCTCTAAAGTCTTTAAGTAAAGTTTTCCAATCTTCAGGCTCCTCTGGTGCGTTTTCTGGCAGCATCTTCATGAGATACCCAGGTTCCACAGAAGGTAAAACATTTCTGTAAGCCGTCATAATAAAATAAATAAATACTATTGCTTAGTTTGCTAGTAAGAGAAAGCGATGGTGGGAATATCACATATAATACAATATTCTACGGAAGCACCCAGGCATATAATTTACATAACATTAATTTACTTCATTATATCAACACTAAGAAATATATCATTTAAAAAAGATTAAACTGATATTTGTCGAGAAAAATTTAATTGTTTATGGAATAAAACTCAAGCATTGTTTGTTTACGTACATACGTACAAGGGGTTGTGTAATAAGTATAATTATTTATTATTATTATCAGAGGCAATACTTCATGCCATTGTTTTCATTGCTCACTATACAATGTCTGGGAAAATATTTAGTAAATAATGAATTCAATAATTAAGGCTCTAATAGAAACCAATAATTAATTTTGCTGCTCGTTAAAGAATGTTGTTGGTAAAAAGGTGTAAATCTATTTAATTTGTTATGATTTTTTTTATTTCATGTCATTACGGTAATCATAAATATTGTAATTAGCATTAGAGTTTTTGTATTAATGATATTATCGCCGATTCTAGTACATCTTATATAACAATTTGAATAATGTATAGGCAAAATCATCTTGTTCCTAATAATTGTCATTTTATTCGTAGTTTACCGCGAGGTCTTACATAGATTCTTTTAGTAAAATTTACGAAATAAAAATATGTAAGACATCTATTTACAGGTTGATAAATTTAAGACATTTGAAAAGTTTGTTTCGGTACCAATTTTTTTTAATTTTCTTTAACACTTTCTGTGTATTATATAAATAAATAGTTTAATTTTTTTATGATGTAATGAAAATGAGTATGGAACTAATACAAATTTAACTTACCTATCTCTAATATTTTCTAAATAATCGATGATTAAATCGATAGTCGCATTGGCGCACTCACGAAATTGTGAAGAATCCATAATGCATGCACTGTTATTGAAAACCTATATGGTTCAGGAACTTTTATTTTCACGTTTTGTTAGTTATACACTAAATAAGAAATAAATTTTATAATATTAGTTTATTCAGGACATGAAACTCGAGATACGGTCAGAGAAATAATGGTGGAACAGGTTGTGTGAGAGTCGCTTTTATGCGCTGCTCAGCTTTCGACATTCGTTTGTTCGCCAGTCGCAGCATCCTATAAAGAGTTAACGCTTCATTGAGATTTTACTGAAATAAAAATAAAGTAACAAAATTTTATAATATTAAAAATATTTAGAAAGAAAATTTATTAAAAAAACTAGAGTTGAAGCAATTTGTAAACTTATATTTATTCTGCTTAAATAGACTTCCCTAATTAATCAAGAGAAGTTTAGATTTATTACTGTGTATCTGAAAAGATTTTTATAATACACAATTAAAACTGAGATTAAATATCAGTTTTAATAATACAAAATATGCTATGTACCTACTTATCAGTTATTAAGTAGCTTTCACTGCCATTTAAGATGTGGTGCAAGTAATACTTACTTATAAAGTGAGTTCAATGAAAGTTTTTATTAAAAACTGTATATTTACACCATTGTTTAAAGGTTATTGGTCGCTTCATATTGTATTTTGTCATATTCACTAAGTACATTAATATCTAATAAGAAGTGAAAAATATCTATTAAAACACATTATTTAAAATTTCAGTTCAAAAGTTTTGATTAAATATTGATACAGGTAAAAAAATGCCCCAGTCCTGAGACACCGTACCAAAAAGTAAAACGACACGTAAAAAGTACCGAAAGACACTTAGTGTCAGTGGGATTATAGTTTTTTTTTAAAGTAATAAAAAATATAATTTTTAAATTCAATATTGAGAGATCCTCTGTCACTCCCAATAGCCTTTAGCACAATAGCTTTTAGCACACAAACGTTTTTAAATTTTATTTTTTAAATTAGTAATAAAGGTTTTTTTTAATGTTTTAATATTTTAAATATGAGTTTGTGAGGAAGTGATTCTGTGTGCTTCTTACTTTTTCAAGCTGTACGCTCTCTCAACGCCACAATTGAAGTGAGTGAAATTCGGAATAGAGATAGCTTTATACTCTGGATTAACATATGGTGTATGTCGTTTCGTTCGTGTTTCTTTATTATTGTAGTTATTTTTAATAAAATGGACGTAACACTTTTTATATTGCCACTCCGGTTTAACTTTTAACATTACGAATTCATCCGGTTAAGTCGATACAGCTGCTCCGGAGGTTGGCCAACCTTCCTTCAGTCGCTTTGAATACTCTATGAAAACATATGCCACACGCTAATGTTTTTCCACTGTCCGGCTTTTATAGGTTCAACGCTTTACTGGCTATATAAAAAAACGGCGATTATCTGTCCAATACAAAAATCTTATAAGGATTAACTACAATAAATTTCTGATGACCCAAGAAACTTAATATGGAATACCTGTTTGGAAATCGCAGTCAAATACTTTAATTTTATTTAAAAGAATCTGTACATATCTACCTAAGTAGGTACGACCGTAAGTCATAACGGTCATTTTAAAGTGAAACCTAAGTATTTGCTTGACAGGTATTGAGAGATCGTGAGTTCGCTGTCCACATACGATGAAGATGAAATCACCATACAAATGCTTATTATCCTGGTCTGACATAAAAAAAGAGACGCGTTGTATCATGTGTGTTTAAATACCTAAGACAGGATTCTCAATTGACAACGTAGGGTGACAAGTCACTACGTTGCTTTTGTTTAATCCTTGCGGAACGCGTACACGCCGGCGTATCAGTTAACAATTGATTTCTTAGAAATGATCCATAATTTCTTAGAAATTATCCTGGAGGGGTTAATTAGTACAAGAGAATGACATAAAGATAATTTGCATATATACCTACATACATACAATATATGATCAGGCTGGTGATATGGATCAACTGCCTCGGTGGTGTAGTGGCTAGCATGTACGGCTGCACATCCTGAGGTCCTGGGTTCGAGTCCTGGGTCGGGCCAAGTTTAGTTATTGAGTCTTTCTGTATAGTAAGCCTCAGTAACAGCCCGGAGTTGGGAAGTTGGCGGTGTTTCACCCCCGTGCCTCGGAGAGCACGTAAAGCCGTCGGTCCTGCGCCTTAACTCTCACCGGTCGTGTCGAGTAGTCGTCCCACCGGAGTATGAGAGTGACAGGAATAGAGAGTGCACTTGTGTCTACGCGTACACTTGTGCACTATAATATCTCCTGCGCAGTTGGCTAGTCTCAATGAGATTGGCCGCCGTGGCCGGAATCGGTCAGGAGGACATCATATGATCAGACTAATGTAATTTTAAAATATTAAAGTTAAAAAATCTGATATAAATTCAAAATATTAAAATTGGTTGAGTTCGTGTATGGAATTCATCGCATCGCGTGTCCTGAATGTTTTTAAAAGGTACATTAGTTGTTTATTGCACATTAAATGTGTTAGCTTACTACTCGTTGCCGTGTACCTAATCTTGGAAGTCGATTATAACTTACTTTTAATAATCTTATCGTTTAATTATTTCAACTGAGTGTATTTAGTGTTATTTACTATTCAACAATAAAATGTCAATTGCCGTGTCTACTCGTAACTATGCATCTGAAACTTTTAGTGTGTGTAAGAGAAGATTTTGATAAATCTATAATTTATAAAACAATGAAACACTTTTCCTGTTTTAATCGTTATATTGTCAGTAATTTATAAAATTTATACACACAACAGAACACGTCCCACACAAACTTCAAAAAAATATTCCGTTCGTTCGTCATACTTTTCCTGCCTGCCTGGCACCTGCGTAGACGAACACTACAGAGGTAGTATGAAGGCGTTTTCTTTTAGTGTGGATGCGCTTTACTAAAGATTTTTAGCTGATTTAAGACATTTAAGTATTTAAGACATTTTTCGTCCACTTCCTGTGCGTTTGTTCCACGATGTTAATTAGAGTCGATATGTACTCGTATGTATAAATTGTAAGATTTCATCCTTTTCATTAATTGTAACATACAATTTTTGTTCGAAATATTTCATCCTCACAATCTATACTAATTTTATAAAGCTGAAGAGTTTGTTTGTTTGTTTGTTTGGTTGAACGCGCTAATCTCAGGAACTACTGATCCGATTTGAAAAAAATCTTTTTGCATTTGATAGCCCGTTAACTGAGGAAGGTTATAGGCTATATATCACCCCGGAAAAGTGCATGGGTCCCGTAGGATAGATTTGTTTTTGGCTAGTAGATTATATCTATTAATTCGATAAAATAGTGACGAAGGTGAACTTTTTTGCATTTTCCGTTGGTTCGATTACTGATACAGGTCACCTCTTTAAAAAAATGCAGTTAATCATATTCTTAGAAATAAAATCATGATTCTTTGGAGTGAAACTTGATATTTTCAGTGTTTAAGACGCTTTTCTTCCATGTCCTGTGCATTTGTTCGACGACGTTAGAGTCGATATGTATAATTTGTAAGATTTCATCGTTTTTTTAAATTCTAAGACGCAATGTTTGTTCGAGAGATTTTATCCTTACCATAGACTCTAACGATTAATTCGATAAAATAGTAACGGTGTCTTTTTTTGGATTTTTATTTTGTTCGATTCCTGGTTTAGGTAAGCTTTTTTAGAAAAAATTGCAGTTATTATTATTTTTAAAAATAAATGTTTCCTTTGAGTAAATCTTGATAACTTTATTATTTAAGGTCTTCCATGTCCCATCGATTTGTTCCACGCTGTATAAGTCTAAAGTAAAACGTAGTAAGGAACACGAACAATGAACGTTACGTTGTGAAACACTTAACTATAGTAACTTATTAGTAGGTCCATACATAAAATGCATTCAAATTAAAAAAAAAGCCTGAACTTAGCGGGTTTTCCCAAAACTTATTTCTCTACAAGATTATGGTTTTCTTTAAATTATGGGTTTGTACAATGAAAAGCATATCAGGAAGGTCAATAATGGTTGGTTTCAAGTTACAGGCAATTGCTGCTCGGTGAGCGTGGCTAAGTGGTTCGGTCAAGGCGAAGATAGGCGACGCGCAGCGGTACCGTGCACCGACGCCTCTTCACTGTCCAAAATGGCCCTGGAAGCTACCTACTTCCGTATTTAAAATTAAGGTGGATATGCATTTTCGTTCAAATTGCTTTTGATGGTAAATAATACGTTTAATAACAAATGTAATAAAATCATTATTTATCATTAACAAATATATTTGTCATTGTGCATGTTGTAGTACATGAAATATTTAAAAAAAAAAATGTCAGTCACGTATTGTGTACAGAATTTAGGGCCCAAAGACATGTGTCACTAATTAAAAAGAACGTTACAGACTTGTATGATATTATAATTTAATTTCATTGCCATGCGTCATATAATTACAAAAAAGTAGGCTATCTTTTATTCTGTATTCATCGTAAGTTATTTTGCAATAGTTGTTATGTCGTTGTTATAATTACGATTACCGAGTTTAACTAGTCTAGCTTCATTATAAATACTGTTTGTTAAAAAAAATGAGGAACAATTACTATATTGTGATTGTGCCAATGTGGAACTATTCAACCGGGAAGCATTTTTTATTCTAATGAAACACGTTGATTACCACGAAATTGAGTGCATTCAAGATAAGTGCATTTTCATGGTCAGATTTGTATTGTTGTTACAATTAAACATAATATGATTGAATAATAAAAATTGAAATCTACACGCTATAATGTTATGTATCTAAACCGTTACATATTTTTATATTTCACTGTACCCATTTCTAGGGTTCCGAACATCTGGTGCAAAAAAGAAACCATTATAAGACTGTTCATCTGTATCAGCTATTTAAACATAATTGTATTTAGTAATTAGTAATTACATATGTATGTTACAGTCAAAACTATTTTTTAGTCAATACTACTTTTGACTAAAGAGGTTGGTCAAAAGTTATTTTGACTGCAGGCTATGGTCAATAACAGTTTTGATTAGCATATCGGTCAAAACTCTTAAAAAGTTAAGAAGGAAAGTAGGTTGAAGGTTACTTGGACCACAGCGCACGAGCCGAGCGAGCAAAGGGAACGTGCCGCGGTAGCGGCCCCCGAATGCCATAATTTTAAGAGTTTTGACCGATATGCCAGTAAAAACTGCTATTGACCAAGGCCTGCAGTCTAACTAATAAAATTTAAAAATATATATACGGTCGAATTGAGAACCTCCTCCTTTTTTAGAAGCTGGTTAAAAATTTATTCATGCTTTAAAAAGATCTGAAAACAATTGTTATTTTGAAAATGTTTATAAATGAAAAACACGAAATATATTACTGCTTTATACACATTTTTATAGAAAAAAGCTATGGGGATCCTAAGTTTTTAAATTTCTTTAAATATTTATGTATATGTATGTAGTTTTTGAAGTCCTATTCACCCTTAACCAATTTTTAACATGCCATTGTTATTCGCTGTAAGTTTCAATAAATAGGATCTTATAAGTGCGTATATCCATTCCACATTCAGATATTAATGTGATGGAATATTTGTCTGTTCTTTCTTGGCTTGGTATTGTTACAGGTAAAGCTAAGAAAGCTCCTGTGTGTTGTGCTAATGTCACTTTATCGAGTCTCGGTAGAAGTGCTCGAGAGCTAATCCGATAGGTCGTGTCGTTACGTAGAATGTGCTGCACTTCGGACAAGTTTGTGCCACCTTCTTTTAACAACATCAAAAGTATTAACTTTCCTGTGGTAGATTCTGAAAAAGAAGTTTGTAGCAATTGATTGATAATAACAAATATATATCAATGTATAAAAAGAAAGAAAAAAAACTTCAGAGACCAAACCATACCAATAAGTTTGTCAAAAACTTTAATCATCGCTTCTGATGCCTCTTCAATTAAAGCGTAGCGCAAAGACTTTAACATCAATTCATTGCGATGCGGAATCATTACAACTGTGGTGCGATAACATTCACAAGTTTCTCCGCAGCTACAAGGGTTTAAAGGCCACATGTGAACTCTTCCTTGCAATGTATCTATTGCTAGGTCCCATCGAGGTTGGGTTGTTATACGAATAAAAAATTCCCCAATATCACTTCTAAACCACAACCATGAGTTGCCTATTTGAGTACTAAGGCATATTATTTGCAAATATAATTTTTGTTCCTGTATTTCTTGCCCACTTTCCTTACGTAGGCCACTCAAAGAAACTTCTTTATCAATAAGATGAAGACGTCTTACATAGTATTTAGGATACAAATTTTCTTCGAAACGAACGGGTATTTCTGGTTCTTTATCAGTTAAAGATAGTTTATAATTGGCAGTAACTAAAAAGGGTGACGCTACGAGCACATCTACTTTATTAGGCCTATAAAGAGGTCCAGTTACTTTACACTTTTTAAGTGGATTAAGAATTCCGACATTTCCATGTAATATAAAGACTACATATGTATCAAATACTCTAGTTTTATTATAGCCGTGTACAAGAAGTACAGCCATCTCTTTTGCAACAAAATTTGCCGTATATTTTACACTGAGATAAATCTTTTTTCCATTATCAGCTGTTGAACCTTTTTCAACAGAAAAATTAGTCTTTATATTATTTAAAATTGCATAGTTGAAAATTAAGGACTCTTGACTAGAAGGGCTTATTGCCAATTGTCTTGATGAACTCCTTAAGAGTGGTGGATTAAATTCAACGACATCTTTAGGTTTAAATGTGGGTAAAACTATGTATAAATGAATTGATAAAAATAGCATCTGTAGAAAGTTTGGTTCCAGCAAATCTTTACTAGTCAGAGGAAAATAAAGTCTTAATATATTCATCGCCTCTATTACTAGACATCCATTATTTATGATTTGGTCTATAGCAGTATTTTCATTGGTGTCACAGAATAACTGAAAATGATCTGCCATAAATGGACAATAAGTTATAATTGTTGATATTAGAGCAATGCCATCAGACAAATCAGTTGTTATATTAGTTACTACTTTAACAGCTTTAGTTTTGTTTCGAAGTTTGAAATGTTGCTTAGAAATATTTTCGTTATACCAATCAATTATAATTTTAATAATATCTCTTGGCTGTGTACTCATACAGACGCATTCAAAAAAACAACTATCCATTACAAATACTTTATAGCTTTGTAAAATGAAATCTATCCAACTTTGTTTATTTAATCGGTCAAAAAGCGTTTCATTTGCTATGAGCTCTTGTGTCAATATTATGTCAGCATTACATTTTGAAGTTACATTTTCAGAATATGTAACAAATTGTTCATAACTCAATAGGAACTTTGCTTGTAGAACCCACAGATTTGCACCACGGGACATCAGAAGACTTAATATTTCTCGATATGTATCATGAATTTCTTTAACAAATTTAAAGGATTCGTCCACTCCAATGACGCTAAAATATAATAACTGCTTTTTAGATGACATAAGATATAAGACTTTTATTTACGATGGAAGTATTAATCATAACGTATTTAAATTCTTTCTTCACCCTTTGGGTTAAATATAATTTTGTTGTCCTATCAGCTCTAAAACTAGTCTTTGCAATATGTATTTACAAGAATTACTTCTAATTTTCGTACTATTTCTTACTCTTAAGTAATATAACGAAAATATATTAGCTTAAAGTACTTCATTAACTTACGATACTTTTCGGACATGTTTCATAAGTGGTCCAGCTATTCTACGAACAAAATTTAAATATGTTACATTTATTCCTTTTGATTTTGTGCCACCTGGTTGTGAGGATATTGAAGAAGAAATAGCGTGAAATGTGTCTGGTATTATTGGATATAAATCTCTTCTAAATCCTTGTTGAAACATCCACTTTTCAAGAAAATTGTTGCAAGTTTCCATATAATTGAATAATTCTGCTTGACTGTCCAGAGGATAATATGGATATGGGTTTATATCTTGTTTTGTTAAGAACTGAGTATGTAGAGTCAAAGGACAATACGTAAAACAAAAACAAACTTCCACTTCACACCCAGATCCATTCTCATGTTGAAAATTCAAACCTATATTTCGTGCATAATTTGTATCACTTAAAGCTGTAATTTTAATTCTGACTATTGTAAAATAAGTATCATTAGTTAATTCAATGTCAGAATCAATAAATTCTATTATTAAACAAGGCTCTTCTTTAGAATTACATGAAAAAAATTCTTTATTTGATTGACCCTCCATTTTCAGTGTTAATAATCTTGATACTTCTTCACCAATATGACATGGTGGAAAAATAATTTTATATGCACTAGGATACATTGCTGGAGCCTGTTTCTTACCAGTAAATGTAAGATTATAATATGGTATAGACATAGCTTTGTCTAAATATAATAAAGCAGTTGAAACGAATTTTCCATGACCCTTGGGATGGAATTTTAAAATGAAGTTAGCGCTTTGTCCACAATCTAATTCAAATTTTATATGATTTTCAGTTATCGTTGGTAGAATATCTTCTGTATGAAAATTTAAAGTAAAACTAGGAGCAAGTTTAGAAGTTAATATAGTAATATACAAGTAGTACTTGGAAACATTACTCATACTGAAATTTATGATATTTTCCGCATTTTGTTCGAATTCAAGCTCAAATTTTTCAACTGAAAATGTAATCCAGGGTACAGTGATTACGCCTGTTATACGACAGAAACTTATGTCTTTATTAATTGTTTTAAGTTTCACTTTAGAATTATTTTCGTAAGCCCTAAAATTATAAATGCTAATATAGTTATAATAAGAAAATGTTTTATGAAAACTAAAGTGTGTCTTTAAATTACTAACTTTTCGTATTCTTCTGTATAATACTGAAGTTCAGTTGTACACATGTTATAATTTGGTGGTCCAAGTAAACCATTTATTTTAAAAGGTATGTACATTTCGTATTCTCTTCGAAATATATCGTATACTTTCACAAATACTGTTTTAGTCTGACCTCCTTCCACGGTGAATTCGAATATCCTTTTTCGTTCATTACCTTGTAATATATATACGTCAAAAATATTATCATCACCTGTATCTAATACTTCAACAATAGTTTTTATAGTACTCAAATTTTGAAATGTCACTGGTACAAAAGTAATCATATAACAAGGTACTCGTGCCATATATACATTTTTAGGATGAATTATTATTTTTGGTTCAATAACGTTTCCACTTACAGGTAAAATAACGTTTTCTTTGTTATTTATTTTTACATAAATATCACAGGCAAACTCTAATATGCACGGAATTTTAACAATAATATTAAAAGACATTATCATCTTTGGACGTATTGTTCCACACATTGGCTCAATTTTAAGGCCTGGAATTAATGGCTCTACTACGTGAAAAATAGCGAGTTCACGAGATGAATTTTCAAGTTTGACCTTCTCAGTAGTCTCTAAATTTAAACCAATGTCTTTAAATGTTACCGCTGTTTGTAGAAATTTTATTGACAGTTTACGTGTAATCACGCTGAATTCGAAAGGTATAGGTCTAGTTATATTGCTAATTGCCAATAAATCTACTTCGTGCGTTTTTGTTTTTGAATTCTTGCATATATATTGTACATCACAAATTCTACTGGAATGCCGAGGTATTGTTCCAGTGCTTGGTGTTATTTCAAAAGGAACGTCGGCTTGTAACTCTTCCCATTTAAAATTAACATTTAAATTGAAATTATTAAAGATTTTAATAGGAACCGAAGTAACAAATGTTTCTGTTGTTACCATACCAAATTTTAAACATTTTTCATTTGTCATCAATGTGGGAGTGCCTATTTGTATAGAATAACTCTGATTTCTATAAAATGTTTCATTAATACGATATTGAAAAAAGTCAGAAAAGTATCCTTCTATATGCGGCACGCTAAATATAGTTAAGGTTGTTTGTGCAAAAGATTTCAATTTTATATTTAAAGTAGTCTTTTTATTTTCAGAATAAAGAATAAATTTATCTTTTAAGAACTCAACACTGATTTCAAACTTCGTATTGTTACGTATCGTGATAATATTTTCGCCGTATGTTAATGTTCCAACTTTACCAAAATTAACTAAAATAGGTATTATTTGTATCTGGAAAAGATCGTACGTAGAAACTGTTTCTTTAAATTTTTGACAGAAGTTTACTATTCTGGTGTCTCTTAATATAGTCGAAAAACATTTATTCTTTCCTGTTGTATATTTTTCTAAAATGGGTATATTTTTGTTAATTTTTTTTGAAACTTCTAGGAAATCCAGAGCATGTTTTCGTCTTTTATTATGAGTTATTAACTCTTTACCTATATAAGTATAATCTAGATTTTGCTCACATAATTTGTGTAATGACTCAAAATGTATTTCTTTTAAGGGTTTTTTACAAATAACATTTAGTTTAAAATGTATAGGATAAGAGATATAATTTTTATTATTACAAATATTATCGTCAAACACATCATGTGGGTTAATAAGTTTAAATGTGACCATATTTTTTAACTTAAGACATGTTGGTCTGATTGTTATAGTAATCTTTTTTGATTTATTGGGAGGTATTGTAAAAGTTTCCGGTACCATGTCGAAACCAGCAATCTTTACATATTGCATTTTAGCAGATAAAATATTAGATTCATTACGTATTCTTATAAACTTGGTAGCTTTCGTATTTATTAAAACGTCTCCAAAATCGACTACGTCTGGCAAGTGGTGAATTTTGCAGTATTCAAACTGGCCACTAATATAATATCGGCCTATTTCCGAGTGAAGTTCATTGTAACAGCATCGAGATCCGTCTACTTTTATTAAGCGTAGGTCAAACACAAATCTGTTGTCAAAATGTTTATCGTGTTTTGCTTTTGATATACATTCATTTTTAGGTATGAATGTAATTGTAATTACATGATTACTTTTAATATCGACAATAAATGCTCTATGTGACGCAGATATATTTCGAGCATCATCAAATTTCTGTAAAAAGTCACAAATATACGTTTGAGACTTCATGTAAGCCCAGTAAATAGCTTTTTATTAATGAAGTCTTACCATTAAATGACCTTCATAAGTTGTCTTGAGATAAGCTGATGAATAAAGATCCGCTTCTACATCCAATTCGCGAGTTGTGGATAATTCTGCAAAGGATATAGGAAATTCCACTACTTTGAACCTTCTAAAAATATTATCAGGATCATAAAATTCACAAGACATTATAAAATCAATGTATACATAATATTTTGTATATTTTTCGAAATACACACTTAAAATAATTCACACTGAAAAATGTCATTTGTATTGTCAAAAAATATACCTTTCATTAAATTTAAACATTAATTGATTGATCTGATATCCGTGATGAAATACTTCATGGACTTCAATTCCCGTAATGTAAAATTATTTTAATTCTTGGTATGCTTCTTTACAAAAGAATACGTAAAAGTATCATTTCCCTTTTCATAATTTAGTTTTGGTAATCAATTTACTAATATTTTAATGTTGTTGTATTGTTGTTTTCTTTTTTAATTTTAACAAGGAAAGCTATGACTTTATTCTAAGTTTATAGAAGTATAGATAGTTGTAATTTTTTGTTTAAATAATTGTTAAAATAATTGTTATTAATAAAGAAATATTTTAAATTAGGGTACGTTTTAATTTTTTTAAGCGGAACCCTAATTCTTTTTCTAACATTAAAGTATCCTAAATTACTTCATATAACATCAGCTATCTGCCAGTGAAAGTTCCGTGAAAATCGGTCTAGCCGTTTCGGAGATTAGCCGGAACAAACAGACAGACAGACAAAAAAATTAAAAATTTTGTTTTTCTAATATGTACCACCGTATATACTTTCATATTCATTTAGTAAAAAGTTGTTACTTTGACATTACAAACAGACACTTCAATTTTATTTATCTGTATAGATGTAAGAAGGGAATAATCCATTGGACTTTTTCTATGGTTTTATAATTTATGGTATCGAATAAAAAACTGGATTACCAGAGTGACGGCATTGATAATTTAGTGATGACAGTTTGATGATCACATTCAAAACGGTTAGCAGTAACTACAGTGTAACATTTAAAAAGTGACACTGGCAGAATGTATTGCGTCTGCTAACGCAACTATAAGCCACTAAGAAAGAAAAAAAAAACGGTTAGCAACACCGTCGAGAAAAACTCGATTTACTCCAAAGTCAGTAAATCTGATTCGTAACAACTTAATTTCTTATATAATATCTTCTACGTAGGTATGAAGAGGTTAGGTTATAATTTTAAAATTCCCTTCCCTTCACATCGGAACTAGATAAGTAGGAACGAAGTGCCCTGTGAACGGCATAACGCGCTGGAGTAATATTGTAGATGGATGTAAGCACGGGGGGTGTGTCGTACGACTTGGGAAAATTAGTTCGGGGCGGGGGAGCCCCGCGCTGCTCCACTGCGGGGTTTATCAGATTCAGGGGGTAAAAAATGACTTCTCAATGGGAGGGCGCGGCGAGAGCGAAGCAGGGGCGGGCGTGGGCGGCGCTGCCACGTGGGCAAGGCCCTAAACCGTCGCGACGCCCGCTGCATTTCTTTCATGCTACAAATATGAAAATGTACGCGTGTGATATTTCTAACCGGTCGCTACGGAATGTTGTGCCAAGTTAAGGGAAGTTTTCACTGTGGTTATCGGACAGACTGGATTCATGAATACAATTTTTTGTGAAGTGGATGTAGCTCTAGAGCGAATAGGCTCCATGGACCCAACACTTGAGGCTATGCATCCTCTGGACCCGCCGCCGCCCGACGTGTTGCTTGCATTGTTGGCAAGAAATAAAGCATTGGAAGGTATGAAATATATATTCGTAACGGTAATTATATAATTATACTTACTTTGTCCTGCATTCGTTATTGATTCTATACATAGGTTTTCCTCGTTTATTCATACTATATTATGAATTTATATTTATATTAGTACTAAATTGTAATAATAGAGTTAATACATTATATTGTACCTTTTAACAAGCTATTTTTTTGTTACATAAAACTCAAGATTTTAATATCTGAAAATAGAATCACCGTCAAAATACTTATAGCAATGTAGGTAGATACACTTCAGTTCACGCACAAAGGTTTCAAAGGTTTCTAAATTATTTTAGCCACAAAATCGAAAATGAGAACATGTTTTAATATACCTACTTAATGAACCTAAGAACATATTTTATCAATATTTTTAATTAAAAAAAAAAAAAACTTTTAGTAGTACAATATATGCCATTCTACCATTAGTATTTGTATTATATCCAAATAATCTACATACCTTCAGTTATGTCATATTTTTGAATTAAAAAAAAATATTTTTAAAGTGAGCCTTTATTATAGCAATAAATAATACACAATCTGGGTAGGTACGAATTCAAAAGTAATTGCAAAAGAACGATGACGTTTTCATAATATGCGCTACAATTACTGCGTAGGGAGGCGCGTGGCGATGCGTGCGCGGCACGCGCTGCGGCTTCCACCCACACACGGGCGAGGAGAGTCAGGCGTATTTGTTTATACTTTTTAGCAGCAGGGTTTCTATTCTCAGAACTGTGAATTAAATAAAAGTGTAATCGTTTAACAGTAAAAAAAGTATTATACCTAAAATGGTTTTATATATAAATATAATATTTATTATTTAAATAATAATATTTAGTATTGTTAAGTAATAACTTTAATCTTTAATGCATCAGTCATTAATTAATTTGTAGGTATTTTAATTTTCGATAACATTCGTCGGAAGTAACTTAAATATACTCGAAGTAAAAACACAATTCGCAATAATGCATCGTTTATAAAGATATTCTTTAATTATTTTTATTTAAAATTATAGCTAAATTAAAGTTTAAAGGTAATAAATTAATTTGTTTTTATTAAACGCGAATGACCCTTGCACAGGTAGCCCTTCTTACTTAGAGTTGTTTGTAGTTTTTACCAGCAGGGTTTCAAACACGCGTAATCAAGTTAAGTGCTCTTACCCAGAAGCGTCGATGAACGTCAAGTCTTTTTGATTCTAACGCCCGCGGCATCTATTATTTCGATAATGTCGCACTTAACAAAATTGATCTAATACGTTTAATATACTTGCATATTGATTAAATGTGCTGTGTGGTAACTAGAGTAAAGGTTTTGAAATTGTAGGTAGTGATATTACAATTGTTGTATACCACTTCTCGAACCTTTAAACTTTTTATGAAATAATAAAAATGTTGTTCACTGACCTCGCTTTGTATCATTTTCTATTCATGTTAACGTCACATAAAATCTAATATCGTGAAGTCATAAACTCATTTTATACTAAGTCATAATATTATTTCCTTAACAACCATAATTGTAATTTAATGTGTACTTGTAAGTAATTAAAACTAGACTTGTAAGATAGAATTAAATATTTCAAGATTGAAAACTCTTATTTCTGCACTTCCAAAACATTTAATCATTTAACACTTTATACTTTAGTTTTCCTCGACTTCAAGAAGGAGGAGTTGTTTTAGCGTTTAAGAAATTGCTTTTCGCTATTCGGTTTGAAAGAAGCGAAATAAATGTCAATATCTTACCAATCAAATCCTCATATAATATGTAATGTATCTACATACATCCAGACTATTTATATCAATGTTACCAGATATTTTCAAACCATGTGTATCTCATCATATTTGTTATGTATTTTTTTTTAATTTTTATAGTTAACTTATTAGTAAGTGGGCGACCGAGCTTCACTCGGAGTTCTTTTTTGTTATATCGTTTTTTTAGGATAAAAAAATATAAACTTGAATAAATACAGAAAAAAACAAAAGTAACTTTGTATTCCGACCGGGACTCGATCCCGGGCATATGTGTTGCTGAACTTGCGCCTTGATCGCTTGACCACGATGCATATAACCGAGTATAAGAAATTATCGACCATATTCTGCATAGAATAATGCAAAAGAAAACCGCATGGAAACTCGAAAACACACGTTTTCCCAGGCATGAGACTAATCTAGATCCATTTTTCACCCCCGAAAGCCCCCACATACCAAATTTCAGCGAAATCGTTAGAGCCATTTCCGAGATCGCTGGTATAAATAAAGAAAGAAATAAAGATATAAATATACAAGAATTGCTCGTTTAAATATATAAGATTCGAATAAGCAATTAATTATATTAATATATCTATAAAAATATTTTTATTTATTTCTTTAGCGTTCGTATTTAATTATATATTTCCATTATAAAGCTTTAAGGAAACCATATCTGATACCAATTATTACGGGATTAAGTCCCTAATATTATATTTGAAAGCTATGATTATGTTGTTAGGGGCGTTTATTCGCTTGCGGCTAGTTGGTTATTATTTTTGTACATGTGCTATACTTACATGGAGTAAAGTTAAAATATTGTTATCCCTAAATAAAACAAGTTGATTTTAGTCCTGAGATTATTATTATAAAAAGCAACATTTTGGTGGAGACAGTCAAAAACTCATCAAGATGAATTGAATGAGCCCAAAGGCTTAAACTTAAACTATTCACCTCCTGAAAGCTGAGTCCATTATTAGATCTACTAGGAGATATTAAATGATTGTATACTCAGATTTCATACACTTACCTACTTATATTTTTTTTAATCAAAAAATATGTAGTCAATCTTATTTCTATTTATACTACTCATATGAAACTTTGGCAAGTGTATGCATTTCCTATGACTGTATAATATTTTGGTGTATAGAGATAGAGCCAGGAGATGGTTAGTGAAACTTTTCAATAATCACCCTCCAAAATTAGGTTTCAGAGTCTGATGTTCAGTGTGCTGTAAAATTCGTATTTTTTAGTTTAAAAGTAGCTACTCACCATCGAGTCGCTCGGGTTCATCCCTAGGCGATTCTTTAAATTGACATAACTTTTTTATTTATGAATCGAATAAAATTAACCGAAAAAACAATGTTACTACTAAATGTTGAGAAAAGCTTACCACAATACATAAGTGAAAACCGCACTCAAATTGGTTAAGCCGTTTCTGAGATTAGCGCGCACAAACGCACAGACGAACAGACAAAAAATTTAAAAATCATTGCTTTGGGTTCTATTGCGTCAATAAAGACCCCTAATTATAGATTTTTTCAAATATCTGCCATGTCTAGACAGCGATCAGTTACAATTTTATTGTGTTTAGGTAGATATTAATATCATTTTTTTTTCTAAATTAATTCCCTATGACCTTCAAGATACGAGTGCACATGTACACACTTATAAGTTTACTAGCGACTCACCCTCGCTCCGCTCGAGTTCGTCCCTACTTACGTTTTAAAGTTTAGTATAGATTTCTCAGAGATGCGATATTTTCCCGCAGTAAAAAGTATTCTAGGTGTTGACCAGGATAGCCAGCTATCATCATACCAAATTTCATCAAAATCCCTCCAGTGGTTTTTCCGTCATGCGGTAACAGACAGACAGACAGACAGACAAAAAGTCTAAAACTATAGATTCCGTCTCTGTATCGATAATAGTGTCTATTTCAATAAGATTTTCCAAAAAATATTTAATGTACAGATTCGGCTTACAATTTTATTAGAATTTAGTAGGTTGTAATAACTGCCTCGGTGGTGAATTGGCTAGCATATACGGCTGCACGTTCTAGTCGGAGGTCCTAAGTTCGAGCCCCGGATCGGCCCAAGTTTAACCATTGAGTCAGTCTGTTAAGAAAATCCCAAAAATATCTCGGAGATGGTAATTAGCGGTATTTCGCCTCCGCACCTTGGAGAGCAAGTAAAGCCATCGGACTTGTGCCAGATCTCTCACCGGTCGTGTCGGATTATCGTCCCATCGGAATTTGAGAGTAAAAGGAATAGAGAGTGGACTGTGCATTATATTATCTCCTGCGCAGTTGGCTAGTCTCAGTAAGATTGGCCGCCGTGGCCAAAATAGATCGGGAGGACACCATCATAGAAGGTAATAGGTATAACTATACTCTGAAACAAACTTATTAATATTTAGATATTCTTATCGGTATTACAAATGCCAAGGTGTGTTTCTCGGCTTTACGCAGCAACAGAGTAGCAGATCGACGTTATATTTAACATTGACATAGGCCGAAAAGAAAAATTAACTACTTTTTATTTACAATAAGTAATTTTAGTAGAATATTACTTTGTTCAAAAAAATATTATCTAGATAGCTTGAATTATCATGTTAATTATTTTATTTATCAAAAAGCCAACATTACTGTAAGGTGTGAGAAAATTACACTTCGGAACTATTAAGTGATTACGGGAAAGTAGAGATGTCTCCTATTATATTATCACATTAGCAGCGGAAATGGGCACGTGGCGACGCGTGCGCAGCGAATTGTCACTTCCGCCTGTTTTACCTATTCAGTTGAGGAGATACACTTTTATTTTACATTTTTGACACATACACTTAAAGTTATTACAGATGGCATTAATAATCATGTAAATGTTGTTGTTGTTTTAGTACAATTGGTGTTGTATAATTTTAGCTTAGTTGTTTAGCAATTGCAGTTTCTCGTAACGTAGAGTAAGTATGTAATATATAAGTATATTTCTTTTGAATGTTAGAATATAAAATACCGGCATTTATGTTACTGCTATTTTGATCCTATTGAAAAAAATCATAAAAAAATATCATGGAGTAAGATTTTAATTTAAGTACAATAAAATATTACAAAATTGTTTATTTGTATTTGTCTATAGTACGTATAATAACAAAGCGGAATATAATAATAATAATAATATAGTAACAAAGCGGAATCTGTACATAAAATATTAATAAAAATAACGAATATTACGTGATGTTTATAGAATATAGACCCCAAAACAATAGCTGTTGATATTTTTGTCTGTCAACTGTTTGTTGTGCATTTCACGCAAAAAGTACTGAACAGAGTTTAACTAAAATTTGTGTAGTTATAGCTTAGTACTCGGGTCAATATTTAGGATACCTTTTAATATAAGAAACCGACTTCGAAAATATCTAATTAGGTACCTATAGTAAATGAAAACCCTCGTTCAGTTTCAGTTCAGTTATTGTTTTCATACGCGAACATAGCTAAGGCTGGCTAAACGTTAAGAGATACATTAAAACAATGTACTACAATATTGTAAGTCTTCAAAAGGCCTACAGAAAAGTCCGCAATGCAAGCATGTGCACAATAAGTTTTTTTTATTTATTTAAAACGTTCCTAACCCGGGACACACTCGAGTGAGGCGACGGTAAGTCTTAATATGATACAAAAAAAAAAAAAAAACGGCATATATTAATTATAAGAAAACACCCCCCTTAAGGGTAGAATATATAATTAATTTTAAGTAATTTCGTAGTTGGTGTATACACAATTTTCATACGAAAGCTCAAGATTCGATTCGAAGAGAGTTAAAAAAATGAAAAACAAAGAAATTCTGCAAGTGTATGTATTTAGTGGCAAAAATTTAGTGCTCAGACTGAAGGAGCCTAACTGAAGCGGTATAATTTATTTGATCTTGTTTTGTACCGACTTTAATTTAAACTACATACATATATCATAGTATTTTTTCTAAAACTAATATTTAAAGTTGTCTTTACTGACGTAAAAGTCAATGAGTCATGAGTGACTAGAGCATAAGGCTATCTAATATAGTAAGACAATTAAATAGGGTAGCAGTAACTTTATGGGTACAGCTTAAACTGGGGCGAGATCATCATTCGCTCAGCGGGGGACGACATCTGTTCACTTACCCCCCAGCCCTCACCTTGCTTACCTGTTCATACTTTACGCAGGTATAATTTAAACTTTTAATAACTATTTATTTATATCAATTCATTTTGAAACAAGAGAATATTAGAAGAAATAGCATCCTTTGGTTCAAACTTAACACCACTTCAATTTAATATAGTAACTTATTACTACAATAAATCAATTTTGTCTTCTGTGGGAATCGAATTCACAACCTGCAGCGCAGTAGATAATGTAAGTACTACGCTACGATGCCATGGACGTATAAGTTATATGCACACATTGTAATATAACTTTATTAAAGTTAATGTATACTCTGTGACGATATTAGGTATATTATATTTAGAAAAATACTTAAATATATTTTTTTATTTTTTTTTATAATATGAGAGTTATAAAAATATCTTATAATAATTAATAAGACATGCAATTAATATAAAATCAACATTAAAGAGAAATATATTCCTTATTTCATTCAAATCAAACAGCAGAGAAGCGCAGAAGTCATATTTAGTGGGAGTGATTGTGTAGGGTGAATTCTTTGATTACTCGTACATAAAGGGCTTCTGTTCAAAGCCCGTGATCAGTTTTATTCTTTTGTTAGGGCTTTAATCAATCAGTGAGATTTACAGAACGCCCGAATGATCGACCATAGTTGGATGTTTTCTGGACGAAGTGAATTGAGTAGGCATGTTAAAAAAAATTGTATGTTATGAGCATTTTTTGAATGAAATAATATTTAAAAATGTAAATTTTTATATCACATGTATTATTTTTTGGTATTTTTTGTATTCATAAAATATATGAAAAGATACCTCGCTTTTCTACTGAACCATTACATCTTCCCTTGTAGACTTTTCGATCGGTGCCGTTGCCATATCAGCTAGTATAGAAACAAACCATACTCATAGCCGTGAATTTTACAAGAATTTACGGACTTAAGCATTTAACCCACAAATTTTATATTTAGTAAGTAGGTAGAAGAGTTTGAGAACATTAATGGCTATACAATTAAATTAATTTATAGTCATAGTTGTATTTTTTTAAATATTAAATAGTCAGTAGATTGAAACAGATTAAAATCTTCTAAATAACATGTATATATACAATATATAAAGAATATTAGAATTCATATTTTATTAATCAGAAAATATTCTTGACAAACTACCATATTAAGAACATTCTGTCATACGTGAATATATATTGGCAAATTTTAAAATGAGTAATTAACAGTTGATTTTTATCGCTAGGTATAATTACCCTTATAAATTCATATCAAAACAATGGGCATGACATCTATAACAGATGGTATGGGGCGATTCCGTACGGTATTATATCGAATAAACTACCTTTTTGACTTATGCGGTAGTGATGACATAAGAATTATTTACTCAAAACTTTTATTACATAGAATTAAAAAATAGATCATCATTGTTAAAATATTTTCGCGGTATAGAAATAGAGCAATTTCATTAGTATACATAACAGTGAAACCTAATAATACCATACTTATCGAGAGAGCGTAAGCGAAATCAAGACAATCTCAATTATTATTATTTATATAAAAACGAACTTTAATTATTCTTTACAACTACTATAAGCTACAAATATGATTGGACACTATAATTGCTTATTGCAATAATATTTATTACCTTTAATTACGATGCATTTCCTTATTGGTTTGTACGTATGACTAATGAAATTTTACCTTTTGGATTTATATATATTTTTTTATTGTAAATAATCAATCAATCATTCAAATATAAGGCAATGGTAACGCACTCGCTTGGGAGTGAGAAAGTGGAGTGAAGCGGGTTCAAACCCCGGGTCTCGCACCTCTAATATTTTAATGTGCGAATTATTTCCAACATGATTACACTTTTCTTATGGTGAAGGAAAACATTGTGAACAAACCTGAATGTCTGAAAGAATCTAGCAAGTTTTCAAAAGACAAGTGAACTTGTTGATTGTGACTTCAAATGTCTTGGCCAACGTGGTGGACTATGGCCTGATTCCCCTCATATTGAAAGGAGACCCGTGCTGAATACATATTGTAAATTAGCTTCTTCCTGTGCCTTTACCTACATATGTTAAATAAGTATCCTATAGAAAAATAGAATCAATCGCGTTCACGGAACTCGAGCTGAATAATGGATTTTTTAATCTAAGAATGAGCTGAAGAAAAATAGGTCGCACTGAGTTTGTCAAAATATAACAAACATATGAAAAGTGCGTACTTTAGTCATTGCTTCTGTTTCATTATCTCTTAAGAAAAAATGTTTTGTGATCCCCTAACATAATTATTATAAAAGATCTGACCCTTTCTCAATCTAGTTACTAATGAATTATTTTACACATGTGACATGTCCGTAGAACCTCTTCAATTCCTAAAAATATTACTTACATTATAAATGTATAACGGTTTTATTCTGACACAACACAGCGTATTAAATGTACTAATTATAACATCGTTAAATTTTTGTAGTAAGTAAAAATTAAAATTGTTAAAGACTAGACATTTACAATTTAATTAATAATGCGAGTATCCTTACTTTATGAAACACTAGCGACTCACCCTCGCTTCGCTCGGGTTCGTCCCTAGGTAAATTTTTTTTTTTGAGCGAAACTCTAATTCTTTTTCTAAAATAAAATTAGTCTAAGTTACTCCTTATAATATCAGCTATTTGCCAGTGAAAGTCCCGTTAAAATTGGTCCAGCCGTTTCGGAGATTAGCCGGAACAAACAGATAGACAGACAGATAAAAATTAAAAAAAAATGTATTTTTCTTATAAGTACCGCACATAAATCCATATAAAGCTTTAATATAAAGCTGTTATTTTGATATTACAAACAAACACTTCAATTTTATTTATCTGTATAGATGACTGACTGGATCAAGGAGATTGAGATTCCTTAGGAAGACTTTTCCATTGAAAATGCAATTAGTTATCCAATCTTAACTTTTTTTTCAAAATGTGTGATTTGTTCCAACTAAAAAGATAGGATAGTGTATATACCAATTATTTCCTTTTTTTATTGCAAAATTAATGATTTTCATATGTGTGCCACAGAAACGTGTAGCCGGGTCTGCTAGTGTAATATAAAATATAATATAATCTATACATATAATAAAATTCTAATTGAGTCGTACCTATCTGTTTATTACACATTTTTTTGGAAAATCTTAGTGAAATAGTCGATCGATACAGAGGTCAGTTATAGTTTTTAAAATTTTTGTCTTTCTGTCTGTCTGTCTGTTTGGGAACGCATTACGAGAAAACTACTGGACAGATTTTGAAATTTGGTATGATGATAGCTAATTATGCGGGTCAACATATGGGATACTTTTTACTGCGGGAAAATATCTTATTTCTGAGAAATCTATACTAAACTTTAAAACGTAACTAGGGACGAATCCGAGCGGAGCGAGGGTGAGTTGCTGGTATATAATAATCTTTACCTCTACAATTTTCCAAAATATTCTAAGCGTTGACCATTTGAATAATATTCTACTGTAGCGGCTATAGAATGTCACTGCGACTATTCTCGGTCTATTGTGATCCATATCCATAATGTGATATTCTACCTATTTTTCAGAATAAAAAAAATACGATAGATGCAAAGAACTAAATAAAGCCAAACTATGCATGGATATGATTTTACATTTAAATTCTACACCTAATGGTGTGTGTGAGGCCTAGTCGGATGTTGGTAGTGCTTGTAGTATTTTTCGGAGTAGAGATCGATTTTCAATCATATTAATTATAAAAAAATAATATTTTAGACATCTTAAGTATCAATCCTTATTACTTACATACGTAACAGTTGATTAATAATATCGCCACTAAGAAAATTTCAAACGTTTTCGCCTTCACCTTATTAAGACCATTATTTTACCTAAAGTAGAACGTTAAAAGCAAAATTAAGGAGACGACCGACCTCGGCTGCTCATTACAGGGTTGTATTAAAAGCAAGGCCCTTCTGATAGAATATGTATTTTTACGAGCTCGGGGCGCAACTTCTTGCATGTTTCATGAGTACAATCTCGGCCCTTCCATCGCATCTACCTTCACCGCGCCGCACTCTGCTTAAAGTTTCTTGTAATCCCCTGCGAGTAATATCTTAGAAGAAAATGTAGGTACTACATATAGTTATAATACAAAATCTATTTCAGTTTACTAAATGTCATATAAACTGACTATGATTAAACAGTATGTTTACACTGATATCCATCATTTTGAACTCTAAGATAAGAACCAATACCTATTTTTTTCTCTAAATTGTATACAATATTAAGTTATCATAAAATTGTTTGAAATATCAAGTGCGTCATTGTAGGCAATTGATAATGTAGGCTTATGCAGCGCGGCAGTGAGAGGTGGAGAGGTGGTGTGGGGAACTGTAATCAAGAAGAGTAGAGCCGTCCCCAAGCGCCGCCCGCCCCCTCCGTACCCCGCCCGAAACCCGCACGAAACCACCTCGAGGGCAATGCCTCAAAACCTCTATTGACTTCTCGTTTGCCAAAGAAATATTCTTTCGTTTTCTTTGTTTATTTAAAATGTCAATACCCACAAAGACAGGTTGATCCGAGAAGAAACATTTTTTTCGCCATTATTTGCTGAAATCCCTAGTTGTTTTTTGTAATATTCGTTTTATCTTTTTGTTACAAAAGAACAAAATATTAATTATAATTATTATAACAAATATTTAAAACTCTGTTTAGCCACCGGAAAGCAGTAATGAATTAAAACTCAGTGATTA
This sequence comes from Argynnis bischoffii washingtonia, assembly GCA_033884665.1. Taxonomy (NCBI): domain Eukaryota; kingdom Metazoa; phylum Arthropoda; class Insecta; order Lepidoptera; family Nymphalidae; genus Argynnis; species Argynnis bischoffii. Next base: position 7,628,307 of record CM066609.1, read on the forward strand.
TTATTGGTAAATCAACACAGAATGCTTCGTAATACTCAACATTTGTGCCAACAATCGGACTATAATGCTTGGCTTTTGTAAAACAACAAAAGTTAACCTGTCTGCCCGTCCAGCTAGATGGAATGGAATGATTTTAGGGTTGCGAGGGAATGACATACCGTAGTCCCTACAATGCATTTATGCCAACAACATTATTTCGTACAATTTTTACAAATGCTATACAATAATAGATGATAGGCGTTTGTAATAAAGGCTCATGTTAAGTTGCTAGCGTTGTTCGTACAAAATGGTATATAAATAGAGTCACCATGTGTTATATACCGCATGTTGCGTTGACAGCCAGTGCGATCATTATTATACATGCAGTTCTGACAGCAATCTCTTTAATGGACAGATATCTGATATAATATTTTAATAACAGCTTTAACATTACTTTATAATACTATCTAATATACTTAGTTACGAAATTAATCACGGATTTCTCAATAATAAAGCTAGTGGAAATATAGTTTCTAAGTAAAAATGAGTTCACTTTAAAGTATTATATTTTACGAGTATTTATAATACGAAATAAACTATATTTATGACACAAAACGACGACAAATGAATAAAATTGTTATATAAGTTTATTTGAGTCATAGAGACGTAAATCGAGCGATTAAACTGCTTAATAGCTAATACTATTAAGTGATAAATGCAGCAGGCCGCGTATGAATAATTCCACTGGATGGATACAATGTACGACTTTCACTAAACGACTCCATATTTTCAAAATCCCCATAGAGCAATAATATTCAATGAGGCGAGTGAGACGGGTGTATTGTTGCACGTAATGGCAACTGAGATGGGTGATTGTAAGGGACATGGGATGGCAAATCCTGGAGATTAGCGCGACGAAAGCGACATGTGGCCTCCCGGCACTTAGCGATCCGCGACCCTCCGTAGGTATCCCTATACCCCGGACTATAGACGCGCGATGCCGACGCAATCCGGTAACGCATTGGCGTTCATGTCAGCCTATTCGTCAAATGTAACTGTTAAATATTCATGATTATGACTGTGACAAATTATGTTGTGTCGAAGGTCTAAGCTACCTATTTGAGACTGAGGCTATAGACATCCATAGTTATAAAGAAAACGTGTGTGTGTGTGTACTTATGTACGCACGTAAGAAGTTATACTTCTTCAGCGTAACAGAACAAGATTTAATCCCGTATCCCGTAAAAGGAATGCAGCTAAGTTCATCATGTCGCTTACAGCTATCTTTATCATGTCGCTTTTTGGCTGTCGGTGTGCGCCCGCATCGTAAAAATTTTACTCTCATAATTTTTTCCAAACGTGCCAAAAGAAGCATACCTAACTTCAAAAAATGATTGTAATTGAACTTTTTTCAAACAATCTTATCATAAAGCGGTGAGTAATGATAGTATCAGATTCAAAAATGTTTTGTCAAGTACTTATACACTTGTTACAAATGTGCATTTTGAAGTGTGTATACAAAATGTTGTGCGATATCATCTTGATTTGTGCACGGCCGTGAATGTAAAGGCCGGTGCGGGTCACTTGGCCGTGGGTACATTGAGTGGCGTTCAAGCGGAACGAGCTACACAGAATGTAGAGAACGCGTATGATGCCATATGTCGTACGCATTACCGTTCTATGCTTACTACCCTCCAAGATTGATGACTGCTCTACGCATTCGAGCGTATTAGGGCATGTAAATGTTACGCGATTACTTAATCTAATGGATCTGGAAATTTTATTACTTAAAAAACTATTATTTATGAAATTGCAAATAATAGTATTTTAAAATATTACATGTTAGCAATTGACACTTGTTTAATTTTCATATCGTAAATTTAAACATAAAATTTCAATTATTTAATATTAAACGATGTCATAGATTTAAAGGTTTTTGAAAGATCTTAACTTAGATTTTTCCACATCGCTTTAGTTTGCCCACTCATTTAATTATTAACAGAAATGGTTAAGATCGTTATCAGGTCATCGAGATTTCAGATTCACGCTTAATTACTCTGCCCTAATCCTATGAACGCTTCTACGCGCAATTGGTTTTGGTTATTTTTATATGTTTATGTACATTAAAATACTAATTAGTAGATATAAAAAAGAAACAAAGTATAAAACAAATGTTCATTTTTCGTTTAGTAAGAGCCTTATATTTCATTATAATTATCTTACTTTTACATTTGTATAATACAATCTATATTATTAACTATCAATATATAAGTTTTCGTACCTAAAGTATCTAAATAAAATCAAGGAACCATTACACGGTCACTTCATAGTTCGCCAAAACCATTTTTCTCAGGAACGTGTGAAGGTATCAAGTTGTAATTAATATAAAATACTTCGCTCTACACTCCCTCTAAACAGAAATTTTTATTCAAGTTTCTAAGAACACTAAGTATTCACAAGTAAATCAAAACCTATATATATCTTGATGACCTGTAATAATGAAATTTAACAAGAAGTATTGTGGTTAGTTAACAGCACTGGTTAAGGAGGAGAATCAAAATTAACTTTGTTTCTTATAGGAATACTAGGAAATGCACACTTATTTATGCTGTCAATGAAATGATAATTGGTAGGTGGGTAAATATATTATATTAACGTAAATTATGTAAGTATGTTTAAAAATATATCATTCCAAAATATTAGTCTCTCCCGTGATCATGATTGCTGTAAACCATTGGAAACATCAGGAATCAAAAATCAAAATAAACCCGCGAAAAAATCCGAAAAGATAGTTTTATTTAAAATATATCATTGATTTAACATTTCATACCACGGTTCCTTACAACCTTTCATGTACGAGACTAGTGTTTACCCGTTTTATTTTATTTATTGAAGGTATTTTTTAAATTTAGACTAATCTCAATATTGAACATGCACGTATAAAAAGCTAATGTAGAATATAAACAAAATAGTGAAGGTTGTTGAGAGCATATCATTCGTTTTGTAGGGTCGTTTTCACCCTTGTTATACCACCGAAACACTTGGCACAAAAAGTGTAATGGAGTTAAGTAATGACCCCCCATAGAAAACATCTAAACACAAGCTGTGTGAGGCGGGTAAACTTTTATATCTATTGTTTTTGCCAATTTTTGTGTATAAGTAATCCAATAATAATTGTTGTGTTAACTATTTCTGTTCAGTTTTATTTATTTGGGATAATTGTAACTTTTTATTTATTTTCTTACTCATTTGTAAGTAAACAAGTAATACATATACATATTTAAAAATACATACTTGAAATTAAAAAAAATATATATTTTCCTAATTTTATAATAGTAATATCACCGAAATAATTATCTAATGAAATATGTTTTTTTTTTTCATTTAGCAAAAAGACATCCCCTTGACGGTCGGGGAAGCCACATACGAATCAAATGTATCACTAATAACGGGCCCGGGGCTGGTCGGACCCTCGCGATTCAATTATCGCGCTCACATTGATCTGCCGACGGGTGAAAACGATACTTGTGAGATATTGCTCCATTGTTTTTTCTCGCGGCTAAAAAGTTATGCACGCGTCAACGTTTTGATAAGGGTGAATTTATGTGTAAACCAAATATAAATCTCCACCGTGGATCATTTGGGAGTAAAAATCGTGAGATACTTACACATACACTATTTGGTTTAGCCTAATGTACTTACAAAATATTTATTTGTACTCAGAAATAATTATTTTTAGGGAAAGATGTTCAACCAGCTTACTAATTAACTTATTATTTTAACTAATCTTGTAAAATTCAGCATAGCTCGAAGTCTAATAAAATTCGAAATTTGGCGTAATGACTTACAAAATATTTTAATTGAAGTAATAAACTAACCAAGAAAATACTTTATATATACTATATCCTTACTTCCTACTGTATCCGTCACATAAAATAAAAATAAGGCCACAGGATGAGGTGCCTAAATAACTTCCAACTACATATATAAAATATATCTTCTGGAAAATATGTGGTACTAAAATGGAGAAGATAGTATGATAGTCTCTAATTTAGATTTGTAGCGCGGTGCGGAAGGTTTGAGCAGAATGCGAGAGGCACTGCGGGAAACGGATTGTTTAGCAAATTCAATTACCACACCACAGACTGAACCTTTGCTTTGATTTTACGATAAACAGCTCTATCAAGCTGACTCGCGTGTGAAAGTTCATTGTTTGTTTACTAACATATTTCTTTTCTTCGTTTTATATCAGGCGTATTTTTACTTATAAATGTATTTTATTGCACAAAATGTTATACATGACAAACAACTGTAGTTACATGGCAAATGTGAAAGTTGATGATGATGTTACTCAAGAAACATTATAAGATTGAGTGACTCTCTAATAAGATATTTTATTTACTACTTTATGAGAAGATTTTTTTTCTTGTAAAAAGGTTTAAATGCCATTTAAAATTATCAAATCAATATTTTTGAACGATGCTCATTATCTATACAGATAAATAAAATTGTAGTGTCTGTTTGTAATATTAAAATAGGCGCTTTTTACTAAATGCATAATATGGATGTATACACGGTACATATACTAAAACAACATTTTTTACAATTTTTGTCTGTCTGTCTGTCTTTCTGTTTGTTCCAGCTAATCTCTGAAACGGCTGGACCGATTTTGACGGGACTTTCACTGGCAGATAGCTGCTGTTATAAGAAGTAACTTAGGCTACTTTTAATTTAGAAAAAGAATTAGGGTTCCGCGAAAAAAATTAAAATCCATGAAATTGTGAACAAAATCCGCGTACGGCTTACGCAATAACGTACGTACCTAACGTAAATCGCTATATAATTTAAATGAATATCTTAGAAGTAGCAAGCTACTATTTATGTATAAACATAGCTAACCGTGAAAACGTACCTAAGGATGAACGCGAGCAAAGCGAGCGTGAGTCGCTAGTTTTTAATAAGGATAGGGAAAAATTTGCTGTAAAAGCAGAGTTTAAATATGTAAATTTATGGCAGAATAAAAACATGCAATAGCCATATGGCGTTAATAGCAAATCACTTATTCTGATGATGTTCCAGTAATTACCATTAACTTAGAAATAAAACAATAGGGTGGATCACGCGGTGCAGCGTGAGCACTGAATATTCAAGCCCTAGTAATTATTGTCAACAGATGCAAATTATTATATTATTTTTTTGGAATAGTGCTAGTGGGTTAACTTTAAATAACATTTATTATAAAAAAAAATAGATAAACTCTAAGGATTTATTATATAAAAAAAAAAAATTATATACACATAAAATGCTTTGTCCTGACTGACTGATCGATCAACGCACAGCCTAAACCGCTGATCGTAGAAACGTGAAATTTTGGAGGACATATTCCTTATACATTTGAGGCATCCGCTAAGAAAGGATTTTCCGAAATTCATCCCCTAATGGTGTAAAATAGGGGATAAAAGATTGTATAAAACTTTGTCATTTTTAATGTGAAATACACAGAAATTGGTAGTTAGCTTCAAAATAAAAAATAAGAAATATATTTATTAGTTTTTTTTCGAAATTCGTCCCTTAAATGGATGAAAGGGTAATTAAGTTTATATGGGCAAAAAAATATTATGATCAGAATTATTTGACACTTGGTATTAATTCTCTTCAATACAATTAAATAAATACGTGTTTTAGCATTTTTCGAAATTCATTCCATAAGGGGGTAAAATGGGGATAAAAATTTGTATGAAACTCTGTAATTGATTTACGGAATGTGGAATTTATCTTTAAAATGAAAAATAAAACAGTACAAATATCACTTTTTTTTATATTCATCCCTTAATAGGGTAAAACAGGTTTGTGCTGTTCGTATGAGGAAAAATTGTTAATGATCAAAATTACTTGAAACTTGATATTAATGCTTTTCTATACAATTAAATAAACATGTATTTTAGAATCTTTTTTTTTTTTTTATTTTATACCACGACGGTGGCAATCAAGCATACGGCCCGCCTGATGGTAAGCGGTTACCGTAGCCTATGGACGCCTGCAACACCAAGGGCATCACATGCGCGTTGCCGACCCTTTAGAAACCTATTTACTCCCCTTTTAAAGGACCCCATACTGTAGCCCTCTGGGAAAACCTCGGCAGGGAGTTCATTCCACAGCGGGATGGTCCGTGGGAGGAAACTTCTCTGAAAACGAACTGTACGGGACCATTTGAGATGCAGTGTGTGGGCATGAACTCCCTGTCGATGGCGAGCGGTGCGATGATAAAAAGTGGCCGTGGGCATCATTTCAAACAATTCTTCGGAACACAACCCATTATACAGGCGATAGAGCACACATAGGGACGCAAAATCTCTCCTTAGACTTAAGGGCTCTATATCGCTTGTGAGTATTGGATCGTCGACAATTCTCACAGCTCTCCTTTGAACCGAGTCAAAAGGCCCAAGCTGGTATGCCGGTGCTCCCGCCCAGAGATGAGAGCAGTACTCCATATGGGGGCGGACTTGCGATTTATATAAAAGCAGTCTTTGCCCCGGCGTGAAGTACCGCTTCGCTCTATTAAGCACCCCGAGTTTTTTGGATGCCAGCTTGACCTTTTCTTCCAGGTGACTTCGGAACTGGACGTCGCTGGAGATGTCGACACCAAGGATACCAATACTGTTGGAGATGGTTAGGGGTGTGCCCTGGAATTGAGGGGCCACAGTAAATGGGGTTTTTTTAGCGGTGAACGCACAGACTTGTGTCTTGGAGGGGTTAAATCGGACTAAATTGTTCCGACCCCAATCGGAGACTCTGGAAAGAATACTCTCGATTTAAGACACAAGTTGTTCGCGACTTTCTACCACAGCGGAACGAGGAATGTTTGCACGGCCTGTGTAGGAGGTGTCTCCAGTGCTGTCGTCCGCATAGCAATGAATGCCATCAATAGACAGCAAGTCATTGATATGCAGAAGAAAAAGTGTTGGAGACAGTACAGAACCTTGCGGGACGCCAGCGTTTATACCTAATTTTTCGGAGCAGCAGCCATCTACGACGACTCTAATGCTTCGACCAGATAAAAAACTGGCAATCCATTTGCACAAGCCCTCGGGTAGTCCGTACGATGGCAACTTCGAGAGAAGACCCCGGTGCCAGACCCGATCGAACGCCTTCGCTATATCAAGGCTGACTGCCAATGCCTCACCTTGACTCTCGATGGCTGAAGCCCATCGGTGTGTCAGATACACTAGAAGATCACCAGTCGAGCGACCGTGGCGAAAGCCGTATTGCCGGTCGCTGATCAAATCGTGTTCCTCTAGGTATCTGAGGAGCTTGGTATTAATAACACGCTCCATAACCTTGGAGAGAAGAGAGGTAATAGCAATAGGCCTGTAATTCGAAGGATCTGATCTATCGCCCTTTTTGGGCACCGGGTGCTTCTAAAATTCAGCCCCTAAGTTAGTAAAACTGGGCGGTGAATTTGGAGTTGTTGAATGTATTTAAACAGTTTAAAATGGCTCAAGTTCTCTGTAAGTGCACACTTACTGTGTGGGATATAAAGTAGAGAACAGAAATTATTCCGATGTCAAAGGAAAATTATATTATTATTAATTCAAAGGATAAATATGGCTGGCCACAGGTCCAGCCGAGAAGTTATACATAACACGTTCACTGTTGTCAGTGACAACTATAACAGACCTAGAGCGCGAGAGAGAGAGAGAACCTAGCTAGAGAATATCCTGCTATCTATAACGTCCTTCTGAGGGTTGGCACAATTGTAATGAAAAAGTCACCTAAGCTATGTAACGGGATTAGACTGTAAGTAATTCATTAAAAATCATAGTGGCCACTGTGTTTGCTGGATGTGCTCAGGGGGAATCAGAAGTCATACCTCGAATACCACAGATAAATTCTGACTACGCCTTTAAATTTATTCGAATGTAATTCCTTCTTAAAGTTTGCAATGACCATTAATATATCTCAGGGCCAGTCGTTAAAAGTAGCAGGCGTAGACTTAAAAGATGATAGCTTCTCACAGGGACATTTTAGCAGAACCCAGAACTAGACAGAACACTCAACAGTATAGTAGATACTATACTGTTGAGTGTGAGGTTGTTTTTTTTTAGCGTTGACTAAGTTAAGTGAATCTAGAGTTTTACACTAGACATAATATTAAAAAATCAATAAGAACAAATATAAATTCAATGGAAATTAAAAAACTGAGCAAAGTTTTCAGTCCACGCGAGCGTATTCGCGGGTAAAAAGCAACAGCAAAATAAAAATGGCACTTTATATATGTAACTTGAAAAAGAAGGAGAAGGACGGAGACTATAAGCTTCAGGTGTACATAGCATTGGGACTTTAAAAATAACGTAGATGTAGATGCCCATTTGTATGTTAGTTAAAAGACCCATAATAGCCGTGTTACATGATTCTAAAGTCGTAAACGTTATAATATGCTATTGTATCATTGTACTCTCTTCCTCTAAATTTTTAAAGATGGAGTAGAAAAATGTGTAAAAAATACAGGTAGTAGAGCTTACTAAATTCTTAAAGTGAAAATTTATTTACAGAATATACCTTTGTTTAACATCTTTTAAGATACTACATATTTTGAGTTACGACCGCTAAAATTAAATTTGTTTTTCAAAACAATAAAACTTATTTTTGTAAATAATAAAGTATCTGTAGCAAAAAAGTTTATTTTTCCGTAATTTGGTCGCGGGCGAGATCGCGGGTTCTGCTAGTACATAATAAAAAATGAAAAATTGTAATGGTAAGAAGTTTTTTATTTAGAATAATATGAGTCTGGGTCAGCAAGGTTCTTTTATAGAACAATCGATAAATCGACATTTTAGTTCAACGCCATATTTTAATATTCAATAGATCCGTTTTTACGCCATTGGAAGAATTCGACTATCCTTTACCCCGACTCTATCGTTTGATCGGAAATAGGAACACTTGGAAAATTTTAAGTCAATACAACATTTTGAAAGCAGGTATAAAATTTTCTAGATTTGTTTACGTAATTAGTCGTAGAATTTTTTTTTAGATTATATTAAAATTAGTTCTTTAAAGAAACGTTAATTTTTTTTTATATACAAATATAAATTTAAGCTAGGCTTATAAAATACTTTGATAAATTGTTACTAAATGAAAAAAATAATAATGTCCTACTTATATGTATAAGATATTCAATACTTATATCATATAGTCTTTTAAATATGTCTTTAAGTTAAAGTTAGTTATAAAAATATTAAGTTTCAAAAGTTAAACACTAATAATGAAAATATTAAGGTTTTATTTATTTAAATAACAAATGTTAGATAACTCAAGTATGCAAATTCTATTTTTCCTCTCATTGAAAGGGTTAAGGTTAGGACAATAGAGTTCACCTCCAGCGGAGGAATATTTCTCACGAAATATGAACAATCGCGTGCAGCTTATTACACTTAAAACATAGTATGTCTTTTAAATAATGGACTGTATAGGACAATGTCTTATAATAAAATGTTGCGCCATATTTATGATGAGCTAAGAGCTCATCATCTTAAATATTTTTTGGTATAATTTGGGGACATAATAATTTTGTTTTTCAGTCTTTAAGAGGACTAAACATTAAAATTATATATTGTTTTGAGTGAAACTTTGTACTTTCTTAGATTTGACATTTTAAATAAAACTATCTTTTAGGATTATTTCGTGATTTTTGGTTTTGATGAACCAAAAATGAAAACTTTGTCTTAAAATTATTAAAATAACCTTCGAAATAATTTAAATAATAGTTACTATAAAGATTTTGTTGTAGAAGCGTCCTTATCGTTCATATCGGAGTGATTATTAGGCAATATATTTGGAATGGTCATTTGATCATGATTACGTGGACAACAACATTGGGCATTATACATTATGCACTATTTAAAAATGGGTGGTGTGCGATATTATCTGTGGCGGGCGCGGCGCCATCTGTCGGGCAGATGCCGCTGACGTCACGCGAAGCCCCGCAGGCCACCGGAGCCGGCACGCGCCACATCTCCCTCCGACAGCTGATCCATCCTGATTTTGTTCGTGTGTTTTATGATTTCCTACCGGCTGTTTTTTAAAGGCTTCTGATTATTACTATTATTTCCTCCAAAATTATTAGGCGACTCTAGAAATTAGATTAGATTAGGAATTATTTAAATGTTTCCTGTAGCTTTAAGAACGAAAAGGAATTTATTTGGAGTCATATAACTAGAATTAAAGAATTTAATGTTTTATATTTACTATGCAAATCTCAATTAATTTAAATAGTGTTCGTTGCTCTGACTGATGATAATCACATAGTAATTATAGTTGCAAGTCTATATAATTATATAACGCTCAATCAAGCTAGATTAGCAAAATATTCCAAGAATAAAAATGTGATTACCTGTAAAATATAGATACTTACGCTAACGGATTTATCCGTTTGATATATGGCTAATTGAATTATTTAAGTAATCATTTATTTCGATTTTTTTTTCATTTACACAGATTTTTTACTATAGCAATAATTCACTCATTTTACTGCGCTTTACCTTTATATATTTGGGTACATAAAGAGCTCGGGAATATAGGAGGGACCGGGCTTGCATAAGACTTTTAAAGCTACTTCCTTATCTGAATATTTAGTCCGATTTTCTAGAAGAGCGACCATACTCACCTCACGCAGCTACGCCAATCGAGTGGACATCTTATTCAGTTAACATTTGTTAGTTTGAAAAGCCCAATCAAACATTTTTACGAACAATGCAAAGATTTAAGCAAGTCAAACTACACCACAACTGTTAACAAATTAAAAAAAGCATTACCATGTATTTATAGTACTAGGTTATTTAAAATTAAAAAATAATTAAAATTAAAAATTATTTAACTGTCTCATTGGTTTAGTTCAGTGGCTAGCATGTACGACTGCATATCTGGAGGTCCTGTGATCGTGTCCCGGTTCAGAATAAGGAGGTATAAGTATTGGATTTTATCTAGGAATTCTTAATAATAGCTTGGAGATGGAAAGTTAGACAAATAGCAGTTTTATTATTTCCTTCTTTTCTCATTATATTTCTTTGTTAAAATATATTTCTATGCACGGTATAAACAAAACGTTAAAAATTGATGCTCACGCAATGGTTTGTTCGTAAACGTTACAAGGGCGAGACAATGCTTAGATACTCGTAAATTATAATCATCCAAATAAGATAATGCTAAGTGGTGATATTTGCATGGTGGTAGAGCTAAATATTGAGTTGATTATGACTAACTTAATACTATCATATGAAAAGAATCATGTCGATCCATTGTGCTTTTGCTTAAAAGATGGACAAACCAACATACATATGTATGTATTTTTTAGTATTTTTATTGTAAGGTTAAGGATGTATTTATAATCTTTAATAATAACTACTTCGATTTGTTTCAAAAGCACTATAGTAAGTTATATTGAAGATATTTTTTACTTAGATAAGATAGACATCATTAAAATGTTATTAATCCACTTTTTACTGCAACATCATAAGTCTATATATTTTCCTAATCCTAGATGGCCACTGAGTGACCTGTGTCTCATATAATGGCTCCGTAAATACTTAGTGCAGGAGGTAATGATGCGTTTTAGTAGTCATTTTATACCGCATGAATTTTACCTTTAGTGCTTAATTAGTTTTCAAGAACAAAGAACATAGTTAATTTATTAATTAAGTATGTCGATTGACAGACTTATTATTTGGAAAGTACGAAAGCACGTAAATCATTCTTGGTCAACATAATCTATTGAAAAAACCTGAATTGAAATTTTGTTATAATAATAAAGTTGAACTATCAATATGTTATGCACATGTTTCGGGGGAAAATTATCATTATCACTATTCGTAGCCAGTATAAAGTCACATATTTTTCTGGGAATATAAAGCAAGAAAATTTTATTTTTAATTTGAATTTGCCTAATCAATTGAAATAGATGGTGCGAATTAAAATTTTAGCTTTCAATTCTTTTTCATACACACCAAATATCACTAAATATTATATGTGTTTTTCAGTACTTTTTACAAAAGCTTTTCTGAATCTTTATTTTTTGTATTTAGGCCACTTACTCATTTTGTAGATACCAATTATGAAAATTTCAGTTGCTTAAGTATTTTTATCTTGGCAATAGCATTCTGCATTATGTAATTTTTTATGAATTATGCATAAAAAATATTAAGTATTAATAATAAAAAAAGATATAATAATTTATATAACATTAACTACATTATTTGTATCCGCTTTATAACATTATTTCTTATTTATAATATAAACTGCCTCGACGGTGTAGTGGCTAGCATGTACGGCTGCACACCCGGAGGTCCTGGGTTCAAGTCCCAGGTTGGGCTAAGTTGAGTTATTGAGACTTTCTGTTAAGGGTTACAGTAACGACTCGGAGTTAGGAAGTTGGCGGTGTTTCACCTCCGTGTTCCGGAGAGCACTTAAAGCCGTCGCGTCGGTCCTGCGCCTTAACTCTCTCTGGTCATGTCGAATAGTCTCCCACCGGAGTATGAGACCCGAATAGAGAGTGCATTTGTATTTGCGCGCACACTTGTGCACTATAATATCTCCTGCGCAGATGTCTAGTCAAATCGAAAACTATAAATCATAAAAATAATTAAAAATCTGTTAAGCTTGTGTCAATGAAGCCCTTTCATACGATACCCCACATGTTTTTTAGTTAGTTAGTTTTCAGATTTTTCCCTATACTTGTAGTATAAGACGAAGACTAGCCGCATTTGATAGTTAGAACTATCAGTCAACGGAAAATACCCTATAAATTTTGATTCCCTTGAGAGTGTCGAAATATACATTTTTGCAGCATAAACGGCCGTATCTTTTTTTACGTTAACTTAGAAGTTTGATTTTTTCACACCTTCAAGAGACTGTAGACCTGAGTATATCGTTTTAATTTAATACCTTAACGCGTTACCGAGATGAAGGGTCTTGACAGACAGACAGGCGGACGGACAGACGGGTGGACAACAAAGTGATCCTATAAGGATTCGGTTTTTTTTGAGGTACGGAACCCTAAAAACAGCATCAAATTTTTACTATAAACACGAAGCAATGGTTGACAAATCAGCTAGTTCTACCTTTGGAACATACTTTCAAATGCTAAACTTATTTATATGCCGTTCTGTAGTTTGTTTGGCTTTGAGAATGTTAAATTTTCATTCTAAAGTACGACTTTGAACAAAATACATGAGTAAGATAAAATTTTACTTAAATTTGTGTTGACATTTGCAAAAAAATTCAATCTCAATCAAATTTGATTTAGTTAAAGCTATTTTAAAATTTCATATTTTACAAACATTTATCGAGATCTACTAAATGGTGGTAAACAAGATGGCGAATAAGGTGGCGAATAAGCATAACTAAATGCGGAGCTGAGCCGTCGGCATGCGTCCGGATTCAATTTCAGCCACCGTACACCTCGCGACTTGGCCACGGTTGCGTCACGCCCGCCGCTTTCTTAATGTACCTCATTAACCCACGAAACTTGTTCACACTAAAACAATGTTCAACTCGTAACCCGATTCTCACTGCAGTCAAATCGCAATAAGTATACAACAAAAATCTCTCCACACAAATGAGAAAGCTTCTCAGCTAGATTTCTCGGTTTTAGTACTCATAATCATTAATTATAAGACAAATACGCGGGTACGCTTATTAAAAATATTTGCTCAGTAAACAAACGTCCCTCTACCCCTGGTTACCCCCAGACACCGGTTTGGAGTGGTGGGCAAACAAGTACATCAAAGCGCTGCAGTTTTGAAATTTGTATAATATTATGTACATACGAGTACGTAGATAATATTATCTTGTTGCAATATTATTGTTATTTACACAAAAGCAGTACTGACACTGCAATTTACGTGTTTTTTTAATTTATTTATAATAAAAGGACAGATAAACTTCTTTTGAAATTATGCTCTAACTGATTATAGCTTAAAAAATTGCTGAGCTGAGATTTAGTATTTGAGTTGTGAAAAATTTATATGACAGTAGTACAAGTTTTATATATACATTTTACTATTTTTGATAATTTTACTTCCTCGAAACTCATCCGTTCCTGGAAAATCATAGTGCTTTCTTCTAACTTACCAAGGGATGTTCGATATTAAATAAAAAATAAATTTGTATAAAAACTGTTCCTTGCTAAATATAAAATATGAGATGTACCTAATACTATATATAAATTTTAGGTTAATTTTTAGTATAGATACGACATTTGTAAGCATACTAACTCTATATTATGCGGTTAACGTTGTTTGCTAAATATATTACTCAGTTATTGACATAGTGCGATCATTAATACAGGCAAGAGCCCACTTATTAATTTTAATAAGTGGGGTGACTCTTTTGAAGGGAGCGACGATAGAGCAGTGTTTGTTTTATTAGTTTTGATTTTATGGTTAATGGCGTTTTATTCATTTGTCTGTTGCGAAAACAGTCTGTATTTAATATTGCTGACTAAAAATTAATTTAAGTTAGAGAATGAAATTATTTTTAGTCTTAGAATTATTTTCATTTGAATCAGTCAGATTATTTAAGACGGTACGGGATAAAACCTCATTCGCATGTTAGTTTTATATACATAAGTATATAGACTTCCAAGTATATTCTCTGTCGCATTAATTAGACATAGGATCTTTTATTTAAAATATTATTACCACTCAACACTCAATATACTCGTATCAGGATAAAATAGTAGCGAAACGTGCCGATTCCTTTGCTACGTTACAATGTGAAAAATTGAAAAATCAGGAAATCTATGAAATTCGCAGACATATATATAAGGAAGAAGATATGTGTATTACAACACACACACACATATATATATATATATATATGTGTGTAATGTGTAATAATTAAATTATTATATATATATATATATATATATATATATATATATATATATATATATATATATATATATATATATATATATATAATAATTTAATTATTAATTTTTTTTAATCTTTATTTATTGATATGCAATATTTGTAATTAAAATATATAAAATATCGGTGTAAGCCTTATCTAAGGATGAAAGGAATCTAGAAAAACATTAGCGATACATATACAACGCTCATTATAAAAGTAAATTTTTCAATATTCATGTACATACTTAATTACTTTTAATAATAGTGCATATTCGTTTTTATACAAAGCGTGGGTACGTGATTCTGTTCGCGGAAACGATTGTGCAGTTATTAAGTCATTTGGAAAAGTAAGAGGTTTTGTTGCACATTGTATATCAATAAATACTTATGTCTTATACCTACATATGTATATAAATGTTATAATAATTTGCGTTTGACCAGCTCGTAAGCTGTTAGGTTGTTTTTTGTTAGTTACAAAATAATTTTTTTACAATAGGTAGGTACTTGCGGAAACAACGTTGTAATTAGTGATAGTTTAAAAAATACATTAAGTGACACTTTACTGTTATTCTGACAAAATACATGTTTTATTTTATACTAGCGACTTATCCTTGGTACGCTTGGGTTCGTCCCTTAGTACGTTTTAAATATTGTCGTAGAATGACATCTTGTATAAGCCCCAAGATAATTTATATATAAAAAGCCAAAAAAAAACATATCTGTAACTTTCTCTCCTCTGTTTGTCAACCTATTTTCGTTTTTTTTGTGTAGTAGCTAATGAGTTTTATTGTTTTTATGAATAAAAAAATGGTTATGATCAAATTTCGACCATTGGGCGAATACAAGATCATTTAAATAACACATGACATAATAAGTTATTTTCTAACAGTAGTAATTGCGCATAATTTTCATTCTGGAAAACCTAGAACAAAAACTCGATATATTTTATTGTATGCCGGCGTATTTATTATTTGATATTATACGTGTATTAACTTTTATGTACTACCTCGCAATTGAAATTATTATTTAACGTGTATATTGAAACTGCCGCATAGATTTTTATATTGGACATGATTATTATTACTAAATACTTTTATAACTTTTTTAATTTAATTAATCCCACCAAAGGTTTTTTATGGTTAGGTATATTGAAGTACATTATGGATGAAGTAAGAACTTACTGAGTTACCGGGCTGTATCTTTTAAATTATATACCCAAAAACAACTTATATAAATAAAGATGATACGAATGTACTTTTATTGTAGGAATTAAAACATATGTTTCGAAAATCGTTCGTAATTTTATTTTAAAACGAAATAAGCGCCCGGTAAACTTTTACAGCAATTACGACAGTTGATTATTTTTTTAAACACCTTACCTAAATCTTTACATTATCAATAAAAGTATTTAAGTATTATGGATAAAAGTAGTTTATTTATTCAGTAATTAAATAATTAACACATATCACGTACTTTCAAATAAAATAATTGTTAAATTTGTAAGTACTGAGGAACATATAAAAAATAAAGATGATTTGATTTATAAAATTATTAAATTTATCACATTGTTCGCATATAGGTATCGATACATAACTAATATAAAAACAGCTTGTATATATTGTAGATTTTTTGATAAAAACATTAAAAATAGTTAAAGATTTACATAATTATAAAGATGTGTCAGTAAAAAAATAATAATAGTGGAAATTATTTGATATTTGTTTAAGTTAATACTAAGAGATATTATAGTGCACAACTTTGTGCGCAAACACAAGTGTACTGTTTATTCCTTCCACTCTTAAGCTTCGATAAGACGACACTGCAACATGACCATTGATCAGTTCTCTCCGAGACACGGAGGTGGGACGCCGCAAATTTCTCAACACCTGTTGACAGAAAATCGAATAACTATATTTTGTCTAACCTAAAACTTGAACGTAGGACCTCCAAATCTACAATCGTATATATACACTAGCCACTAGATCAACGAGGCAGTTTGTTATTAATAGGTACTCAAATGTACCTTCGACTTAGTTAAGGAGACACTTTGTCGCATTCACTAAAACACTAAGATCACCCCCCATTGATAAGAGCGATAAAATGGCAGGCGCGGCGCGTGCCACCTACAGCGCGTCTCTAAATTGCATTTTAATCTAATTATTTGACGATATAATTTTTCGGTCCCGTCATAATCAGATAACGAAGACATTATCGAATTAAAGTCCCGTTTGCAGTGAGTGCACGCCTGACTGTCATACGTGCTTAATTATTTATACTAATGTTTTATTATTATTTATGATTTTGCAGTTTTTATTGGGCGCAGATTGTAAAATTATATTTTTAGATCTAGATACTGATTTCCTGTTCTAAATTATTAAGGCATATTTATTTAGCATAAGAATCTGTAATGATCAATGTATGTAAATACCTATAGTACTTATAATGATATAGTTATTTGAAATAGAGAAACGAGGACTAATGATGAAATCTCCGAACCATTTTGATATATTTATCTATTATACTTAGTGTTTTCAATATTTTTTATCTATTTCCCTATATGTGAGGCTATCAAATAATTCGAGTGACAGCTAAATAAATACTATTTGTGTATTACAACAATATCAATTGGACTTCGAGGGTTCTGCGATTGTACCATACGATAACTATTTTCCCATAGTAACATAACACCAAAATAGAGGGCGCGAGGCACGTTTCATAGAAAGGATGTCTTTGGGGAAACCAAAAATTATGAGACAAAAGACTTTACAACTGAACGTGGGAAAATTGTTGTTTGAAGATAAATTTTACGTTTATTCTACCTGAGGTTGGAAATTTGGAAAGTGATTAGTAACATGGTAATTTTTATTATCGCTTACATCATTAATTTAATTGTAAAAATGAATACACGACTGATAAACTTTCAAATATTTTATATAAATAAAATTAAAATGGAAAAAATCTACGCTGTTTAATTATGGCCATTTGCGTGCTGTGAGAATGACGACATATGCTATAGTCACACATCCAAATTGCTATTAGATACTAAATTTGCACTGAAGAATACTACAGCTATTTATACACAGCAAACACTACAAATATAACAAAAAATATGCATACAAAGCTCTAAACAGTATCAGATAACAGATTTTGTTATTATAAATTTTACTTTTACTGCGTTTACTGACGAATGTCTTACGCATATTTTGCACATTTTATTGACAATAACAAAACAATTTAAATTTAATTACAAGAATATAATTTTTAACTGTGCTAAGTAAAATCTTAATTCGTTACTAGGTTATTTAGTAAAGGTTACGAGTAATCTAGTGAAGCAAAGGTTAGAAATAGGTATTTGTCGTCAATACTAATATTTACGACAAAGTAAAGACTAAAGTAAGTGTCCTGTGTCTGTGATAATAGAATAAATTAATATGAATAAATATGAATATATAATATGTATTTATTTAAATGGTTACATACAAATCTGTATATGCAAGGTTTAAGCTACACTTAGGCTTATTGATTCCGGTTGAGTACACGCCTGTCGCATCCGATGAGCAGATTAGCGAACAGGCAAGAAGCTCTTGCAATGCGGACGCGGAGGCAACCCTCAATTACCGAGCGCAGGCGCACGCGACCCGGCCCGGGGGACACACGCGACCACCCCTTGCAATTACAATAAAAAAATATAATTTTACTGTTATTCCTTTTCATATTTTTCATATATTTGAAGTGCTATTTTTAAATATTGCAGGTATTTTTAATGCTTAATTATTTTTTTTTTTATTGACGACAGTAATCTCGGGTATAGTAAGTCTACTGATACTAATAAATTAAGAAAATATTTTTAGACATTATTGAGGATGACCTATCACAAAATACTTATGTACTTATGTATATTGAACTCGTATACACAACAACTTAAAAAAGTATAATAGCAAAAAAAAAATCGGATGTAATAATGGTTTTCTGATTTTTCCTTTTATGCTATAATTCTTCGCTTCTTGAAAAATTTCGTGATTCTAGGTCAACGGGAAGGACCCTATACCCTTGCGAGTGTTAAAATATATGGCATAAATTGACGTAGGTATCTTTTGATTGCGCTAACTTAGAAGTTTGATTTTTTCACAGCTCCAAGGGAGTGCAGACCTGAGTATTTAATATTAATTTCAACTTGATACCTTCACGCGTTTCTAAGGAAAAGGGATTTTGACAGACGGATGGGCGATGAAGTGAACTACTAAGTGAACTACTACTAAGGGTACCTACCTACCTACTTAGGGTTCCTTTTTTTCTTTTGAGGTACGGAACCTTTAAAAATTTGGAAATGTACCTACCTACTTAACAAAACTATTTCTATAGAATGATATGTAGGTACTCTATAGAGTACATATCTAAAGACATGATTAATTAATATAATTTATTTTAACAATAAGACTAGAAAAAATAAAAAAATAATATCATAATTTATATATATTTTTTTTAAATGGTAAAAGTTTTTATGCCTCAATTAAAGTTAATCCTGCTTTTTAAGTTAGTTTGAAACCAATTATTATGACTAATCAATAAAACTGCCTATCAAACCACACTAGTTAACGTTTTATATAATTGTAGATTTTAAAAATATAAATACACATATTAAGAAAACGGTTATATCATATTTGTTCTGAAATTGGAGGGAATAAAGGGAATTATTAAAAATAGATTCTCAAGTTCAAGCAATAGAATTTGGTTCTATGTAAAATAATTCAACTTCAAAAGATTTATAAATGGCTATTACAGAGTTTCACTATCCACCAAGCTCCATCCTCATATATATGCTTATGCTTTTATATCATACCAGCGACTCACCCTCTCTCCGCTCGGGTTCATCCCTAGTTACGTTTTAACGTTTAGTATAAATTTCTCAGAGATGAGATATTTTACCGCAGTAAAAACTATCCTATAGGTATGTTCACCCGGATAACCAGCTTACACCATACCAAATTTCTTCAAAATCTGTCCGATGGTTTTCTCGTGATGTGTTCCCAGACAGATAGTCAGACAGACAAATAGATAGATAGACAAAAATTCTAAAAACTATAGATTCAGCCTCTGTATCTATATTCTATAATAATAATGATTATTTCAATAAAAAAATCCAAAAAATTTTTTATGTACAGATTCGACTTAGAATTTTTTATATGTATCTAATATATTATAGATTTTATTATATCCCATTAATATTATAAATCGAGAGATAGCACATAGGTTATTTTTTAACCCGAAAAATGTACGGTTGCCGTGGGATAGATTTGTTTTTGTTTTTCACTAGGGGCGAACCCGAGCGAAGCGAGGGTGAATCGCTAGTAAGACATAAATTCTAGATGAATTTAAATTCCTACCTGGGTACTTTTATTAATTGTTAAAAGAAAACAAAAAAATAAAAAAAAATACCAAAAATTTTTAACGTTATAAGGTAGAGATAAGTGCGACTCAAGTTATTCATTATTACCATTCTAATCAATGATGAGGTAACCTATAAGTAGACGAATATGTAAGTTTTAGGCTTATTTTATTATATAGGTACCTAACTAAGATCCATTGTTTTCGAAACAGCAGAGCAACGATTTTTCTCCTAGAGAAAGGCACATATTTTCAAAATCACTAAAGGGCTGTTCTGATATTGAGTTCTAAATCGACCCTAAAAGACTGGTACAGGGAGTGACGGTCCATAGTGATTTATGCGCTCGTAAACTTGCACACGCCGCTGCCCTCGCGCTCACTTGTATAATTCATTGTGCCAGGTCACGCTTGACCACGGCCTAGACCGGATTACGTTACAGATTTATTGTTCAGATTATAGAGGAAGTTTTGATATACCATACAAGTTAGAAAGTACCTATTAGTTCGAACCAATTTCTATGACAGCAAAGTAAACAAGAAATGAAATATTATTGTTGTATACGACTTTATTGCTTAGTTGCATTTAGGATAACTTTAGCAATAAATATTTATTACACGTATCGTTACGAAACACACTATGAAGCTACATCGACGACGACTGGACTACGAACTACTTAGTAGATAGATATCAACTGTTTTATATTTGCGACACTTTTTTTTAGGTCTAGATTTCATTTTCATCTACATATTTCAACCTACCTAACGAAAGTGTAATTGATCGCTGTCAGTAGGTACGTGGAACATATTTGAGAAAAACTATTATTTGGGATCTTTATTAACGCAATAGAACTCAAAACATTGAGCTTAGAATTTTTGTCTGTTTTTCTGTTTGTGCGTGCGTTTGTGCGTGCTAATCTCAGAAACGGTCGATATGGGTGCAGTTTTTACTAATGTATGGTGGTAAGCTTCACTTTACATATTTTGATTTGTTTTATTTCAGTCGGTTTATAAATAAAACATATATATCAATTTAGAGAATCACCTAGGGGTGAACCCGAGCGAAGTGAGGGTGAGTCGCTAGTCATAAGTATCTATAGCTTATATGAAGACTTAAATTATATTATAGAACATTTTTTTTTACCTATACAGCCTGGTTCGAAGAAGTTTGAATATCAAATGAAATGAAGAATTGTGGTCAGTAAAGTCAGGCTGAAGTTGAGCTGCGAATAATAGATAGTACCTACTTAAGTAAATAAACATTAAACTAGTGGAATTGTTTATTACTTGCAGTTTAAACATATTTTAATACATAAATTAATATACGTTGAGAAATAATGAGCATTACAATAGAGTACATTTGTCTACTAAACACTTGCAGTGTAAAACGTTCAATATCATTCGTACTGAAACGCGAATTTTCCTGCAATCGATCGCTGGGTGGACCGATCAGCGGATTGGTCGGGAGGCGTGGTGGTTGTTATCATTAGAGAGACGTCGTCCAATCGCGTGGAGGCACTGATAAGAGGGTTTGGGGTTGGTTCGAGGGGTGGCATCAGTGCGCCGGACGCAGCGGCACAGGGCGGCTGTGGATCATGCTGGGTACTATGATGTACCCCGGCGCGGAGGACGAGCTGGCCGACATGCGCGTACCGCCAATACAGCTCGAACACCTGCCTGAAGTGTTTCTATGTACGTACATCATGTGTTGTGTCTGTGCGTTTTAGTGGTTTCGTTATCACGGTTTAGGGGTTGTTAGTTTTGAATTCATTGTTACAAAATATATGGATGCATAGATTGAAAGAACATTTTGCCTGGAGTTTTACGAAGTTCATTCGATCTTGTCGAATAACATCTGTATTTGCATCTTTCCCTATAAAGTTTTTAGTAGGTACCCAATTTATTTTATACTAACGACGAGCTTGGCGTCGCTAAAGCTGAGTAACTTTTTAATAAGAAGGTAGGTATACGTACTAATTACATCTGTATTTGCTTTTTATATAATGATAAAATTAAATTAATCCCTAGAATATTTGTCGTATCCGAAAATGCGTAGATACTCAATTCTGAAGATATAACTTATGGTCTGGAGGAGGTATGAAAATATTCCATATGCTAAAGAAGTTTGTAAATAAATCATGTTTTGACTATGTAACTTGAATAGCGGTTTTCGACTTCCAAGCGCACTAGAAGATAGACAGGTAGACAGGTGTTGTATTTTCTAAGATGGAAGGATTACCAATGAAAATTAAAAGCGACATGTTTAGTAGACTTATTTCTATAGTAAAGGCTTATTGTAAAAGTTTTAATAATAAGTCGTGTCTTATTAATTATTTGTAAAACTTAGGTTAAATTTTGCTTGATTTCTTCAAAAGTTAGACAGTTTCCTCGTTAATATAATTTCGTTAACAAATTCCTCGAAACAACATAACTATGTAATAAAACTATCTTTTCGGATTTTTTTACAGCAATCATGGTCACGGGAGAGACTCTCCCGTGACCATGATTGCTGTAAAGCAATAGAAACGTCGGGGACCAAAAATCAAAATAAATCCGCGAAAAAATCCGAAAAGATAGATTTAGTTAAATAAAATCTAATAATCGCGTAAATTGATAGAGAATTAGATACCTATGTATGTAAATAGTAAATATGAAGTTTTCAAGCGCTTTATCTACATATATGTAAGAAGTTAAAGAACACTAAAATAAAGTACTTTTTATTATACCTAAAATCAAAACTAAATCAAAAACTTGTTATACTATTCATATATGGACATTAGAATAACTGATGTTTAAATTAATATATTTAACTTTAAATACATTTACCTACATTCCCGCATTTTTCTATATAATTACACAGACAAGATCTATAGCGTTCGGCACTCTACTCTTTATCTGCCACTCCGCTAATGATTTAGATTTAGGTATGTATATGAAATATTTAAGTATGTGAAAATATTATATATAATTAATACTTATGTATGTGAAAATTTAGTAATCATTTAGTTGATACTAGAAAGATAGTAATTAATGAACAATAAAGCATATTTAATTATCCTATTTGTAATCTTCACATTGTATATCAATTCAGAATTTGCACAAATATGACAACAATACAAATATTTAATAATATTTAATATAATATTTCTTCATCGTCGAAAAATATTTGTTCAATACTTAAATATTTTTATTTTGTATAAGTACTCTGTTTATAACAAAGTAGGGAATGTATTTTTAACAAAATATAAATTGTATATTTACAGAAAATTAATATCGGTTCCATGGTGTAATGGTTAGCACTCTGGACTTTGAATCCAGCGATCCGAGTTCAAATCTCGGTGGAACCTGCTTTTGACGTTTTTCTTGTTTTCTATATTTACTGTTCTTAGTTTTACTATAACTATATTATGCTTTGATACTGAAATATTGTTCCAAGATGATCATTGGTTTTTTTTTTAAAAACCTACTCACCGATAAAATATTATACTTATAGATTTAAGTCACATTATAGAAGATAGATAGCATATTATAGTAAGCACAATTACGTAAACACACTATTTCATATGGCTTAACCCATTTTGTATAAGCTAGTTTGATGTGAAACATCTATAGACGCGTCTTGGCAATTAAACCAACTCGTATGGCGTGACGGCAAACGACATGACGCTGTCATGCCATGATGCCCCTTATAGGCCACCACTCTTGACTCCCTTGTGTGTGCGCGTTGTGTTAAGTATCTATTCTAAATGAAAACCCTCGTTTAGTTATTTTTTACTTTTCAGTGCCTGGAAGTCGATTGTTATTTTTTTTTTTTGGGACGAACGCGAGCGAAGCGAGCGTGAGTCGCTAGTAATTAATAAAAATCTATAACAAAGTAAGGAGTAAAATAAAGAAAAAATAGAGTTTCGTTGATAAAATCTGACTGAAATTTAAAAGACTGTTTTACAATTGAGCGTGTATAGTACCTATACGTAAGCGCACACACAAGGGAGTCAAGAGTGGTGGCCTATAAGGGGCATCATGGCATGACAGCGTCATGTCGTTTGCCGTCACGCCATACGAGTTGGTTTAATTGCCAAGACGCGTCTATAGATGTTTCACATCAAACTAGCTTATACAAAATGGGTTAAGCCATATGAAATAGTGTGTTTACGTAATTGTGCTTACTTTAATATGCTATCTATCTTCTATAATGTGACTTAAATCTATAAGTATAATATTTTATCGGTGAGTAGGTTTTTAAAAAAAAAACCAATGATCATCTTGGAACAATATTTCAGTATCAAAGCATAATATAGTTATAGTAAAACTAAGAACAGTAAATATAGAAAACAAGAAAAACGTCAAAAGCAGGTTCCACCGAGATTTGAACTCGGATCGCTGGATTCAAAGTCCAGAGTGCTAACCATTACACCATGGAACCGATATTAATTTTCTGTAAATATACAATTTATATTTTGTTAAAAATACATTCCCTACTTTGTTATAAACAGAGTACTTATACAAAATAAAAATATTTAAGTATTGAACAAATATTTTTCGACGATGAAGAAATATTATATTAAATATTATTAAATATTTGTATTGTTGTCATATTTGTGCAAATTCTGAATTGATATACAATGTGAAGATTACAAATAGGATAATTAAATATACTTTATTGTTCATTAATTACTATCTTTCTAGTATCAACTAAATGATTACTAAATTTTCACATACATAAGTATTAATTATATATAATATTTTCACATACTTAAATATTTCATATACATACCTAAATCTAAATCATTAGCGGAGTGGCAAATAAAGAGTAGAGTGCCGAACGCTATAGATCTTGTCTGTGTAATTATATAGAAAAATGCGGGAAAGTAGGTAAATGTATTTAAAGTTAAATATATTAATTTAAACATCAGTTATTCTAATGTCCATATATGAATAGTATAACAAGTTTTTGATTTAGTTTTGGTTTTAGGTATAATAAAAAGTACTTTATTTTAGTGTTCTTTAACTTCTTACATATGTAGATAAAGCGCTTGTAAACTTCATATTAACTATTTACATACATAGGTATCTAATTATCTATCAATTTACTGGATATTTCAAAAAAAATATCAATTTTTTATTCGCGTTGATCCTTTCTTTTCTATGAAGATTGAATATTACAAATATTTGTATTTTTAAGTTGTATTTATTTTAAATAATAATCACTTCATCGGTTTCAGAATGATGTGTCTCCAGTTATGGGATAATTTTATAAAAATCAATTCTTATGTTCCAAGAAAGTTCCTTTCACTTGAGTTTCCAAGGATAAATTGTTTTATATTGTATTTTTTTACATTATTAAAATACTAGTGACTCACCCTCGTTTTGCTCAGAGGCGACCCTAGGTACGTTTTCAATAGATAAAAATAGTTATTGTGAGTGTATTTTAAGAGATACAAACATGCCATTGTAGACTTTTCTGTAGGCCTTTTTAAGACCTATAATTTTCTTATATATACATATATTTCTGATGTACTTATCTCTTAAGGTTTAGCCAGCGCCAGCCATCTTAGCGTACGAAAGCAGTTTTTTTGACAAAATAACGTCATAGTTCAGCCTTGTCATACAAAATATTTACAAATTATGTATACACAAACCTTTCTATCGTTTATTTATTAGTGAATACTGTATCTAAATCACAGACAGAGGGGCAGCGACACATAGACATATATGATCTAATTGCGTTCGAATTTGCATTTAATTTTGCATTTTAGACCGTTTATTGTGTTTTCCTATGAGAATGAAAGATTTTCCTGTAGTAAAATGTATCCTAATTGCTTACAGTCTCCAGCGGTTTTTTAATAATTAACAACAAGCTAAACTTTCACGAGTAGTTTCATTTAGACGAGACACCCAACTTTTCTTTCTACGACAATTTGACAGTGGCAGGTAGTAGGTACAATTGTGGATTGGTATGGAACATGTCGAAATGGTGATCGTCTAAAATTTACTACTAACAGGTTGTTTTACGATTTAATCTTGAGATAATCCAACATAAAACAAGAAAAAAATGTTGTCCTACAATACAGATGGTTTGGATCAAATCGAATAACGTCATACAGTTTATTCATAAACGGCTGATTTTTATAGTATTAATTATTTAAAATATACATAATTGAATGATAAAATCGTCCTACAAATAAAATGCTAGGATTTCTCAGTCCTACGCTTAGATATTTCACAAATACGTGGTGATATCTATTGGTAATTTTCTAAATAACACATAATAACAACACAACAAAAGCAATTATTTATTGTAATTTATTATGTAAAATTAATGTATAGTTTTGGCACGATTTTACTTTAACTACTTATTTTAAATATTTTTGTAGGACTAGCGCTTCCTACCCATTATTTTATAGGACAATGTTTTTTTTTTATTGAAAATACACTTACCTTTCATAAGCTGCCTTTGTCCTACTAGTTAGATTATTGTGTTAACATTTCTTAAATCTATGATGGACTTTCTGTTTCAAATTTAAGTTTTCATGCAAAGCTCGGCTTTTCTGCGAAAAAGATTTTTTGCGTGAAAAAATAATTAGGATAACTATAAGGTCTGCACAATACTTAATTGAATTTTCATAAAACTGTTTTACTTTATAATGCCGCTAAGGATATATGTATGTACAATGTGTATATACGCACTTAGTTAGAATTTGCCCTTGGAAAATAGGAGAAACGACGTATTGGATGATCAATTGAATGTCTATGTCTGCATGGCCAATACATGAGTATTTTCAACCGACTTCAAAACCGATGTGTAAATTAAAGCAAAGCTTACATCACAATTGATCTATAATATTTTAAACTATAGTTAAAGTTTACACCTTATCGGCTGGTACCCACTTCGAAAATATCTCAATAGGTATCTATAGTAAATGAAAACTCCCATTTAGTTATTTTTTAATTTTTAGTGTTTGAAAGTCAGTTTTTTTAATATCATGTAGATTTTCATGACTTTAAAATATGGCTTGATAGTCTTCAGTACACCGTCTCTTTTCCTTAACGATTATTACAATTTAAATTACGAAATTTCAATAAATAAAATAAAATAAAATAAATAAAATTAATACCAAGCTGAAACTTCATGAGTAGTTTTGTTTTGATAGACGCCTAACTTTTCCCTACGAAGTTTTTTGATAGGTGTAGATAAAATTGTAGGTTGATAAAGAACCTGTCGAAACAGTGATTGTCTTTTTATTATTACTCACAGGTTGTTTTGCAAGTTAATCCTAAGATAATCCGACATAAAACAAAAAAAAAAAATTGCCCTACAAAACAGAAATTTTGGATCAAATCAACACCCTCTCTGAACTTGCTAAAACAACAACGTCATAAAATTTATTAGGTATAACCGATTTTCATAGTATTTAATATTAAAAATATGCATAATTGAATGGCCACATCGTCCTACAAAAAAACATGGTAGGATTTCTCGGTCCTACGTTTGGAATTCGGATACTGTCTCCAATTTTTGGTTAATGCAAATTTTCAACGTTAGGCAATCGTGAAATCTTTTATTTGGATGAAGAAGATTGACATGTTTAGACAACGACTTTTATTTTTTTATACTCAACTCAGTCAATTTAAGGTAAAAATAAAACTAGTAACCTAATCCGCTTTAAAGGTAGGTATAGTACCTGGGCGACCGAACTTTACTCGGAGTTTTTGGCCAAAAGTATAATTAAATTGGCTTAAAAACAAAAAAAGAACTAAAAACTTGAATAAATACAAAAAAAAAAAGTAAAAATTTTGTATCCGACCGGGATCTGAACCCGGACACCTGTGATTGTAAATCTTGCGCCTTGGCTGCTTGACCACGATGCTAATGTGTAAAATTAGCGACATATTTTGCGTGGAATAATGCGAAAGAAACTTGAAAACACGCGTTTTGCCAGACAGAAAACTAATCTAGATCGATTTTTCGTCGCCAAAATCCCCCATGTACCAAATTTCTGCGAAATCGTTAGAGCCTTTTCCGAGATCGCCGGTATATATAAATAAATAAATTTACAAGAATTGTTCGTTTAAAGGTATTAGATATATATGTAATGTGTATGATAACTCTTTGCTACCTGCAGAAATACCTCAAGCAAAGGTGTATATGTAGTATTTTGCTAAAATTAACAGTACCTACTGCAACAAAAATGTTAAATAATAGATCAAGTCTACTCGCTTTTCTGAAAATACTGTCAAAGGAACACCGTCGGAAGTCTGTAGACTGTAGGAGCTCGTAAACGCCGACGTTTCAACCAATTATTCTTCCTGAAATAAATTAGAGATGGATATATTTTATTATAAAAATATATTAACTTAACTATTATATTCATTGCGTTTAATCTAGTTAGATATAATAATATAATATACTACAATATTTAGGCACTTAGATAAGAGTCGTTACAAATGTAATATTAAATATACATTTTTTTAATATTTAGGAATGTGTTTCTTTTTTATTAGGATTGATAAAGATTTCTAATTTACTCGTTTGTTACAGCCAGTATACCTAAATGTGGTGGATGCCATGAGATGATAGTGGATCGCTACGTACTAAAGGTGTCCGATCGCACTTGGCACGCGGGCTGCTTGCGATGTGTTGAATGCCGCGCAATGCTCTCTGGCAAATGCTTCGCAAGAAATAATCAGTTATATTGCACTGAAGATTTTTTCAAGTAAGCCTCTTTAAATTTAATCATTTTTTACATATTACAGAATTTATACTTTAATAGGGGTATGCATGTGAAATGAGATATTTTGTCCGTCTGTCTTTAATAATATTGTACGTAATAAATTATATTATTGTAGGATAAAGATTTTATTAAATTTATTATTATAATTAAACCAAAGTTAAATGTTTTCTTTGATATTTTTTTTTTGATAATAGTACACTGTAACTCTATTATTCTAACTATACTTTTTAGATAAAAACAAGCCAAATTCTCAACTGGTGTAGTTTTTGCTTTATTACATCGAATAATTTATTTAAAGTAGGTAATAATACAAATCATTTTGATAATGTTCTTGGTTACGGTTGTTGTCCCAGGCGTTTCGGCACGAAGTGCGCTGGCTGTGGGCAGGGAATCC
Source organism: Argynnis bischoffii washingtonia (assembly GCA_033884665.1). Taxonomy (NCBI): domain Eukaryota; kingdom Metazoa; phylum Arthropoda; class Insecta; order Lepidoptera; family Nymphalidae; genus Argynnis; species Argynnis bischoffii. The sequence goes on from CM066609.1 coordinate 7,657,700, forward strand.
CCCCAACACAGGTGGTGCGGCGTGCGCAGGCGCATGTCTACCATCTGCGGTGTTTTGCGTGTGCGGCGTGTGCGCGGACTCTGAATACCGGAGATGAGTTCTATCTGATGGAGGACGGCAAGCTTGTTTGTAAGCCTGACTACGAAGCTGCAAGAGCAAAAGGTAAGATTCTTGATAGCAACATATTTAGGAACGATTATAACAATAAAATTAGTAAAAAGAGATTACAACAGACGACTATTGGTGCTCTTATATTAGATTTTTTAATATTTATTTTGTTAATGACATTTTGCATTAATCTTCCTGAAAAAAATTACAATATAATGAGACTGAATGAAAGGAAATTTTGTAAGAAAATATATTAGTCTTTGATGTAAGTAAAATTTACTCTATAGATGTTGTAGCTAAAATTACAAAAAAATATTGGTGTTTTTAAATTTTATGGTCACTAAGAGGTATATAAATCGTGTATATTAGGTGAAGGTTCCCTTGACGGTGATGCAGCAAGTAAGCGGCCGCGGACAACCATAACTGCCAAGCAGTTAGAGACGCTCAAAAGTGCCTATAGTAGTAGTCCTAAACCAGCAAGACATGTAAGAGAACAGCTTGCTCAAGACACTGGACTAGATATGCGTGTAGTTCAAGTTTGGTTTCAAAATAGGTGAGTTTTAAGATATAAGTGTACCTACTACGAGTAGGTACCTATCAATTTTATAATGCTTATGATTATATGTATTAATAGACTAGCGACTCACCCTAGGTGATTTTTTAAATTGACATAACTTTTTTTATTTATGAACTAATTGAAATAAAACAATGACTAAATGTTAAGTAATTGTATTCAGCCCTTTTTAACGTCCCACTGCTGGGCGCGGGCCTCCCTCAATACAAGGGGAATCAGGCCATAGTCCACCACGCTGGCCAAGTGCGGATTGGCGGACTTCACATGTCTTTCGAAAACTTGCTAGGTTTTCTCAGACATGTAGGTTTCCTCACGATGTTTTCCTTCACCGTAATACATGTGGTAATCATGTTAAAAATGATTCGCACATGAAAATATCAGAGGTGCGAGACCCGGGATTTGAACCCGCTTCACTCGGTTGTCCAAGCGAGCGCGTTACCACTGGGCTACCACTGCCTAATGTTAAGTAAAGCTTACCATAATATATTAGTGAAAATCGCACCTAAATCAGTTAAGCCGTTTCCGAGATTAGCACGCACAAACGCACAGACAAAGAGAAAAATTATAAAAAATATTGTTTTGAGTTTTATTGCGTTAATAAAGACCCCCAATAATAGATTTTTTTTCAAATGTTTTCCATGCATTGGCAGCGATCAGTTACAACTTTATTATATGTATAGATTATAAGATGACAGTAATAGAAAATTTTATATCAAAGCTCTATTTTAACTTTTAACCAAAGAGTTATGATGAGTCAGTGTAGTCAGTCCGTGAGGAAGCTATCACCGGCTCGAGAGGTAGTTCCATTTAAAACAGCCGATGAGAAACTCAGTTACAGTTTTTTTAAGTACAATATTGTAGCTATCACGCATATGAGGCAATTCATCTTAATTTCACACTTTCAATCAACATGAAACTATTAAACAGTGTAATATCCTTTACTCTATAATATATATTTAAATTCATGAAAAAGTGAATCTAAAAATCCAGTTTGTTTCATTAATCTATAAATATTTTCTATAAATTATAGGACGCGTTTGCATTGAAATCATTTGCTACTAATATGAAAATGCAGAAGTTATATATGTAAACAAGACTGCAACCAGGAATAAAATATTTTACAACAAACAGTAAAAACGTTCGTCTCTTGCTCGTGTTCAAACCTACTACAAATATACCGAACAAACCAAAGTGAATCTAACCAATTCTATAATCAAATTAGAAAAATAAAGAAAATAAAAGTGACAGTTGGCACTCCATATATGTACGAGTAACTAACTGAACATTGTAACAAGGTGATTTTTTTTAAGTCTACATAAGTGCGCTTCACTGGATAGTGATTAGGTCTTTAAAATTCAGATTCAAGAAGAAGTGCTAATTTTATTTTATACTTTAAAAATTACCCTTATAGTTGCAAAAAATAAGGCAAGAAACTTGGGTCTAATAAGCGTTCATGCGATAAAAATTCTTACAAGCATATTAATTTGAAATCGATTTTGGATATAAATAATCAATTTTGCGAAACGTTTAAACCAAGAGAGCAAGTTATCACTAAGAATTTTGAAATGGTCAACAAGTTAACGAGACGTAAATAATCTTTGGTTACGTCATCTTTTATGGATTTTTCTATATAGTCTGTAAATAAGGTTTTCTATGCGTTAAAATACGTAATAAATAAATGTAATAAATTCGAAATAATGAAAAGAATATACGTTAATATTCGTTTTATTAGTTTCGGTAAGTGAATTAATTAAATAAATGGAAACTGTTTCTTGCTTAAAACTGATCACTGAGTTTGTTCCTCATACAAAATATATTACATATACACCTAATTTAATTTACTACACATCAAAGCCTTAAACAAAAGGATAAGCACCTAGTAATTATGTAATCTGTTTTTAATTATTTGTCTCAGAGGCCTTTATTTAGATTATTTGTATATTGATGTTCATAAAGGTAGATTTAGGCATTATATGTATTTAAAAAAATAAGTCATTTCAATCTATAATAGCTGTTTCATAAAGACTACAGATATTATTTATAAAGCACCTATTTTGTATTAATTAGACTACATCTATATTGATGTCCCCATACACAATCGTGCAGCATATCAGATAAATTCGATATAGACTAAAACCTAAAAACCTTCCAATCTTGATATGCATATATTCTTAATTTTTTTCTTTTGTTATACATGACCTTGCATAATAAAAGAATGACCTTTGCTGAATGTGTTGCATGTAAGAATTCCTATGTGTTACTCAATCGGTATATTTTTATTATTTTATGACAAAATCTCGTAAATTTAATGTTTTATGCATGATTTTTATTTGAATACTAAGTTCTATTTGTCAAATTTAGCATGTAATATCTATACGAAGGTAATAAATACGTAGGTAATAACTAAGCGAAAACTTTGTACCACCTTTCTAAGCATATTGCTCGCACGGAGGAGTGTGAGCTTTGGTATATGTAGTTAAAGTTGACATGGAGCGGTAGAGTTATAGCTTGATGTTAAATAATACATTATGATTAACAATTTTATATTAATGTAGATTTTTTTATAAAAAGCTAGCCTGTATTTGTTTGCATGTTGGACGCTCATCTATGGAACTACAAAAAATATTTAGCTATGCGTATTATATCCCGCCTTTGACGAAAGACAATAACGTTACAATAACGTTTAAACTTAGAATTAATGATTTATTAACCACGAGAATATCATTAGTAAAAAAATAATATTTGATAAAATAATTGAAAGTTTGAGTTGATTAATATTTTTTTTTAGCTTCTACTTTAAGCTATCATGGTACGTTTGGTTTCGCCCGAACGGCTGGCGTCACGGCAGCCGTCACGCCCTGCGCTTTGGCCTCGCCTCGTAAAACTGCGCCCGTTATCACAATGCGAGACTTTACTTTGATCAGACATACCTATTGTATATACGAGTATAAACACGATGTATACAAAAGTGTATTGATTACTATGGCTCTGAGTGATTACAATGTTCTAGGCCATCTAATAAATGAAATACTTTACATGTTTAAATGACTAGGTATAGTTCCATGGATTTCCTTAGTAGGTACACTTGCTTATTTGCCTAATTTAAGTAAAAAAAACTAAATAGACATTTCACTTCATTCAAAAACAAATATACACGTAAATAAATTGGTATAATTTAAATATTTTCTAATTTAAGCAGTATTATGAACTGAATGGCTTGCTTAACAATAGATTATATACCTATATTCCTATATTCCAAAGACTTTTGAATCTTGAGCCAAAACGTTTTTCCGTAACATATAATAAACAAAATTTCACAACACTAACACGACAAGGTAATTTTGACTGTTATTCCAATCCATCGGCTATGTCGCAGCACGAGGTCCCAGCGGACTGGGCGGTGGCACATTAATTAAACGCGTAGACTCCCCGCCGCTCTGCTAATAACGCACGCTAAATATACACAATAGGGAGCTTCGATTGCCGTATTCAGGACATTTAGTTCAATTGTTACTTAGTACACTTTGTCTTGTACGTACTTTGACTTCTAAGATCTTTTAGGCACCATGCTTTATAACTCGACCTATTTCCAAAGTAATCTACGCTGTAGTATAAATGATTTGTAAATTTGATTTCAATTGTGATCAAAAATCTGTGAACTCCATAGTTAGGACAATTAGTTTAAGGATATAAATAATAAATATATATTAAATTTACTTTTGTTTCAGGAGAGCAAAAGAGAAGAGGTTAAAAAAGGACGCGGGCCGAACCCGCTGGTCCCAATACTTTAGGTCCATGAAAGGTGGAGGCAGCGGCTCGCCGAGACACGATAGACTCCTCGACAAGGATGAATTAAAGATCGATTTAGATTCCTTCAGTCATCACGGTAATATGGCGATATTTATAGCACAATATTTATTATTTATTTGATATTAATATTATAATAAAATGTTCCTATTTGGGTTTCGTCCAATAAACAGCGGAATGCTTATAGGAACATGGATCACTGACTTATCAAACTTTTTATCTATCAAATTTCTCTATTTAAAATCTAAATTTTTCTTCATTATGCAACTTTCATTCTTGAGTGTCTTTTTGTCATACATTTTATTGATTTATTTCACACCCTTAAGATTAACGCACGCTGATAAATCAATTGAACAGTCAGTTTTTTTTCCAACTTAATTAAAGTTATTATGATTTCTGAAAGCAAATACATTTTATTTTTGAAGCCGATTGGTAGTTTCAGAGATTATTCTCTACTTGCAAACTTAGAAACTTTACCTCTTTATAATATTAGTATGGATATGAGAATAAAGGTAGTTATTAACAGACGTTTATTAATTGTAGAGCTAAGCAATGACAGCTATAGCACGGCGGCACTCGGTGGCGAGGAAGGCTCTCCCGCGGGCGGCGCGTCGGGAGCGAGATTCGGTGCCACACCGCCTTACTTGCGTGCGCACTCGCCCCCCCACGCACACTACCACTATCCACCTGATCACCTTGTCTATACTAATATTGGTAAGATTTTATATGTGGAATATCGTATGATTTTTAGTTTTTTTTTATAGAACAGCATTAGTTTAAACCTAAGTAAAATTTCTTAGGTTTAAACTAATGCTTAAAGATATATTTATTTTTTTAAATTCGATAACGAATTCACCGGTTTTATCAAAATTAAATGCCAAAAGTTTCCGATTCTATTATTCATATTCATTTAAAAAGTACCCTATGAATGTTTCAGTATTGTTGCAACATATATATATATATATATATATATATATATATATATATATATATATATATATATATATATATATATATATATATATGTTTGTCTGATTTTTTGTAATAAAGAGAATATAATTTATGAAAATTCATCATTTGCCTTTAACCCAATTTACTCTGAGAGACATTGCGAGAATCTAAAGTGACACTTGCAATTTTAACGTCCATTATCATTATCAATTTTTAAGCTTTTTCTACATTATAAGTATATTTGATTACAGGTCAAGCAATGAGTGGTGCGGGTATAGGAGCTGGGGCGGGAGGTGCATCAGACATGAGCAGTTCCTCATCCCCGGCTGCCGGGGGATACCCGGACTTCCCTCCTTCCCCGGACTCTTGGCTGGGAGAGCCTCACCATTACTCTCCGCGTGGCTACCCCTAGCGGCGGCCGCCCCCGGCGCACGCGCAGCCCGCACCCCCCGCGCCTCCGCCGCACGCGCCCTGCACCCCGCAAGCTCTCGGTGTACAACCCCTTGAGCTTGTTGTCAAACGTGAACTGTGATTGATGTCACGACTATAGTGATTAAAATAAACAATGAAAATATTTTAAAATTCTCAAAGTGACAGTACATTCCATATATTAAGGTAAACCGTTGATTTTAAAATATCTGAATCTAATAAGGAGGCTTCTTTTGTAAATATTTGTAGAATTAAGATTTGTGATTGCACATCTACACACCTCGTAATATCAGTGTATATAAACTTTTAAGTACAACATATTTTGATCTTAAGAAATAAGTGTTTTGCAGATTTACTAAGACTATATTTTATTGACAAATTGTAATTATTGCTCTCGTCTCAAATTAGTCTTTACTTGATAGAGTTATTTATTATTTACCTACGATATAAAGTGATATGTTTGTGTAATCAATATTATTGTACATACAGCTATTGTAATTATTACTTTAGAATAAATCATTAATTATATAAGGCCATAGTGATATCATACTTCGTGCAAAAAATCTAGTCGAAATATAAATGGTATATTAATAATAAGACATAATACGGTAATTAAACTGAAGTTTTATTTACAAGTTATGAATTAAATATTTTTTACATGTACGTTACAGTTCCGTTGTAGCCACTCCCCAGTACTGCTGCATGCGGCCTTCTAGATCTAATGAGTCTTGCGACTGAGCTGTTTTTTCTTGAATAACGGCAAAATCGTATTCTAAGTGGTAAGGCATGAGCCGTTGCAGGGAGCCGAAATATGCAGCGTTTGGACCTCCGTTAGGTACTCGACCCGACCCAAAGCGAAATTCGGGCTTAAGGTTATTGCCAAAAGCTCTTGCACTTCCAAAATGTTTTGAAAGAAATGGAACTTTAGATTGTTTTCCAGTCAAATGTAGCTGAGGACTACTCCCGGATAATCCTTTCAAATTTCTTAAACTACTTGCATTGGACTTTATACCTTTGGACAGGTTATCCAACTCTTTATCGAATATCATTTGCGTATTTTGCTCTAACATATATTCCCAGCATTTGAATTGTTCATCAGAGGAAGGGACATCATCGTTCTTTCTTTCTTCTTCTTTATCTTCTTCAACACGTACTCGAATAGCTCTCGCTACTCCACCTCGAGGTCTTCTCTCCGAAGCTTTTACATGAGATCTTACACTTGCATAATGTTGGTTCACAGTTTCGCTTAATGGTCGATCGCTTTGCCCACTCGGAGATGATCTATCACTTGTTGATTTTGGTGGGGTTATTGAATGGCAGCAAGGTTCTAATCGAGAGCAACAACAATCAGACTTGCAAACTGACTTATTCGTATTTATCGTATTTCGTAATTCTCGCATTAGCAAATCAACGTCAGAGCGTACAGTATCAAATCGCACTATCATAACCGATATACAGTCTTCTGTTCCATAGCTTTGTGCTAAATCTTGTAGTCTTTTTGCTGCTAGGACTGGATTTCTTTCAGCCCTCACTTCAGCTATGGCGGTATCTATTGTAACAGATCTCCAGAACTTTCCATTTCCTAATATGAGAAATTCGTCGTCTTCTTTTATGACTGTGTGAATGACATCAGGATCAGGTACTGTGTTAGGATATCTAGACGAGTAACCTATACGTTTATTGTTTTCTGCACCAAGACATAAGGGCCCACTGCGTCTACTCAAAACAGCTTTAGTATCACCAACGTTTGCTAATCGTAGGTTATATTTCTTAGGGGTTTGTCCGAAACCATTCTCTAGTATATTAACCGGTGATAAGTGGCACATTATAAGGCAAGCGCCTCTTTTTTGACCTTTCTCTTTCAACTCTCTATGAGCTGAGAGAACAACATATTTCATATATTCATTTACAGTCTCTTTAATTGATTTCTCTTCAAGTAAAAGTCCTGGTAAGCTAGACTGTAGAATTTTAGGTACTTCGGTATCAGACTCGCCGTCGATTATCGCAAACAAGCCTTCCTTGTTGCAAAATGACGGCAAACGAATTTGTGCACATGGCAATTGCAATGATTTATTTGGACATTCTGAAAACCCAGTGACCCAGGGAGTAAGTCCGTTTAATTCTTCATGGAAATTGGTTTTTTGAGTCCATGATACCGCGTTTTGTCCTGTGACATCGACTAGACTTAATGGTCGTTGACATTTATATGCATTAAATTGTGATGGATCCATTTGAAGTTTTTTATTACAAGATATATCTAAAAATTTCAATTGTTTTGGGGCTAAAAGCCTAAGATCTATACTATCTAGTTCATTATGGGCAAAATCTAGAATTTTCACTGAAGCGCTACACGCAAACATTGGAACAGAACGTAGTCTGTTTGAATGTGCTCGAACAATTCTAATATTATTTAACTGCGGCAAATTATCGGGTAACTTTATGAGGGAATTTCCAGATATAACTAACTCTTCAACTTCTGGCCAGAAAGTAAAACAACTTTCCGGTAGACTTGTTAGACAGTTATAGGCAATGTGCAGTACTTTTAGACCTCGAAAAGTTATAATTACGTCTATAACTTCATCAGTTAGACAATTGGCTGTTAAGTAAAGACGTTCTAGGCAATGTGGTGACGCACCTCTCACACGCGGTAGACGACTTAATCTATTATTAGACAGATTTAAAACACACAGCCTATCACATATCGAAAAAAAGTTCTCAGGAAGTGCCTGTATACAATTGTCGTGTAACAACAATTCTTTTAAAGGCGATCTTAATCTAGGCATTGACGGGAAATTCGTTATTTTATTATGAGCTAAATGAAGGTGACTTAGGCTTGACAATTCACTACAGAATAAATGTTCTGGGAGTGAATTCAGTTTGTTATTACTCGCGTAGAGCTTAGTGAGGTCTGAGCAACCACTGAGCCATTGAGGTAATGACGATAACTTGTTGTGTGTCACGTCAATCTCTACTAGGTTTATTGGTGGCACCATCGTAGTCAAGCTGTCCATTTCTGAAAAAGATATTTTTTACTTAAACATTTATTGTAATAAAAGTAGTATAGAAAATTATGATTTTAAATACAAACGTCGCCATGACTTCTGAAATCACGTACATACATCAGGAGAGACTTACATATCATTATTTCCGACCTAAAAAATCATGTCAGCCTGTGATGTACTGTCTACTCGTATTTATAATATAAGTATTGATCTAGTGGCTCACTTATTTTATGTATGTATGTATGTGGATTTTAGCTTCTGTTGCTGTAAGCCTATCTCCGGTCGTGTCCGAAAAATGTGCTACGTATATGTACGTGTTATCTTTAATATCGCTCTCTAAAATTACCAATTTGAGTAAGACTTTTCCCTAGCCAAAATTTATAGCAGTACTTAATATAAAAAGCTGACTTTTTGTACTGTATAGTAAGTATGTAATCTTACGGTTATAAGGCACATGTAGTACTCGAAGCGAAGCGCCGTGTAGCGCGAGATGCTGTATGGAGTTATGCGCGGCGTACAGCTCGCGCAGGCCGCGTAGAGCCGACACAACTAGCACCTCCACCGCGTTGTGCGACACGTCCAGCGATACTAGGTGCTGTGAAGTATTGTATTAAAGAATGTTAGTATCGAATATCCTTATTCTCTGACTCATGATATAGATTGAATATGTAGTTTGAGGATTTTGTGAAAAATGACAAAAAAAATCTAGGCTGGAATGATTATAATATAACTTTGTTGTCTGTTCTTTGTGCGTTTATAATTGAAAGCCGCTGCTGTTGCAATTTTTTTACGTATCTGATTACAAACCATTCAATACTAGCAATTAATATTTTTAAGTAAAAGAAGAAAATTCGCGGGGAGGCGAAAATCGCCGAAAATAAATTAATGTTAAATATCATTTTGGATATAAAATAAGAAATATATCTTAAGGTCCTACTCACTTCTATAATTATATTTTACGTGAGATTTGTGATGGTTGGTTTTGAATGTACATTGTAGGCAATTGCTAGTTGGTTAATGAAGTAATAGTGACTCCACTAAGAGTTTCCAAAAATGATATACATATATGTACTCGTATGTACATAGTACATAATAATAATAAGTCCTCCTGACTGATATTCTGGCCACGGCGGCCAATATATATATATTTGTTTGTCTATACATAAATAAAAAGTAATATTATATAAAACTTACTTCATAGTTGCCAAGTATAATGCTTCCTTTCAATCTGTTATAACGGAGGTCGACATTAGTCAGCGGCGCTCGGTATTCTCCCCGGTTTTCTTCCCCTGAACCCATTTGCGTCGAGTTATTCGACTGAAATGAATAAATAAACATTTTTTAGATAAATGTTTTCAAAAAAGATTATTTGTATTTTTTACAACCAGTATAATATAAAAAAAATATGTGTGTGTCCTGTTAGAATTGTCAACTGGTGTAGTGATTTATATTATTGACTCATATTTGTCAGGGCTATAGATATTCTAAGAATTCTTGATAGTAATGATTTTTGGCTTGAGATTTATTTCACTATTTTTGAGGACAACTAAACAAAAGGCTTTAATGATTTTTTTATGTGTATACTAAAAAATATCTTTTTAAATTATCCTAGGAATGAAGTAGATCTAATATAAATAATAAGAAGATCTAATAAAATGTTTGTGAGTAGTTTTCGTCTACGTCTTGGCCCTCTCATTCAGAATTATAAGTTTACTAGTTCCAGAATCAATGCATCTTACATGTAAACAAATACATTTTACCTCTTTCTAATAGCCTACAATTTCTTATTAGGTACTATACATCTTTACAGTTAGTGGGATCAATTGTCTGGCATCCTTTATAATATTTGCTAGTAATATTATATATCTACCCATATAACAACACTTTATTATACAACAAAAATCCAATCCTGTAAATATCTTAAAAAGATATATTCATAACTAATACATTTTTTCCAGCCCCTTTGTTCTAGGTCCTATCAGGATCTTCAGATCTACAGCTGTACATAATAGATAGATAGCTGCTGTAGATCCGAAGGTCCTGATTTCGAGTACCGATTCGAGCCAAGTATAGTTTTTGTGGTTTTCTATTAAAAATTCTTAGTAACTGTCCGGAGTTTCAAAGATAGCGGTACGCTACACTCATGTACTACAGAGAACACGTAACTAACAGTCTTGCACCTTATCATTCATTAGTCGTGATGAATGATCAGTCCATCGAATTTTTAATGTGACAGATATAGAGAACCCACCTATGTTTGCGCACACAATACTATAATATTGCCCGCGTAGGAGGACATTATTATTATTATATTTCTAAGTAAGAGCATCTATTGCGTTTTTTCGTTTACGTCAAAATGCGTAATATTTTTTTATATAACATATATATTTAGAAAAAAATAATAATTAAACTTAAGAAATGATTTGTGTTATCAATTGTTGATATTACTTACTCCAAAATTCCTAATTGAATTTCTAGCAGCTATAACCGCGCGGAGTCGCGGCAGTCGTAGTATGCAATCTATAGATTGTATTTCGTTGTCGCTTACATTAATCTCTTCTAATCTGAAAAAGTAAGTACATCTGTTTGTCATATTACAGAATAAGGGAATGCATCCATTTATTTGCAATAACTATCGCTCTTGTATAAAGTTGTTTATTGCAGGTTCGATTTTCATTTAAGTATTTAAGTATAAGTATTTACTGGACAAATTTCGTGTGTTTAAGTTTTAGTGGAGTCGAAAAGCAGTCTTGATCTCACTGTCCGATCTGTGATCGGACCGATTAAAGTATTTACTATATACTTTAAGCGGTAAATAATATTAAATCATTTGACATTACTAAAACCAACATTTCGCCCGGTTCGAAGATTTCCGAGGTAGGCCTAACCAAAATTTATAAAAGTACTGCTCGAATACATTTGTATTATAGTTCAGTGTATCATACTTACACGCAACAATGAACAACATACAAAATAAATTATTATCAGCAATTATGAATAAATTTAAATTATTATGTGTTTTGTAGAGTTTCTCTTTATACCGAAAACGGTCGTATAATTAAATAATGTTATTGTTAATTCTTTCATAGTACGCAATATTACTTATTTTCATCTTCATTCTTCACTCTAGTCATTATGAGAACAATGGGAACCTTTTGGGAAATAAAATTGACAAGCACAACTTTATTTATGAGACTATAAAACAATAAAAAATATCATTTTATAATTTCGGCCCGAATACTAAAAAAGTTATTTTTATATTTATGTCCTGTATACATAAGTGTGGTAAAAGTCACAAGAAAAATATGTAACGTAAATACATCAACACGCTTTATGGTTGACGTGACATCGACCAGCTGACCTGTTCAGTTATTTTGTTACATATAGTATAAAATATTTTTTTTATGTAAATCGAAGTTACATCTACGAATCAAATACTAATCTAGTACTATACTATACTTGTAGTATATCTACACTTCTAGATATATCAAGTATGCTCACAGATTCCACTGTTGAGCTGCATAAATCTTCTGACATTCAAGTATTTTACTTCAACGTATTTTCATTTTGCATATAATATTTTTTCGTTTCATATTATTAGAATTAAATAATTGAGTCAAATAAATGATAAACAAAATGATAAATAATATTATATAAAGTTTTAACTTGCAAATCTGTTCTTATTAGTAACTAGCGACTCACGCTGGCTTCGCTCGCGTTCGTCCCTAGGTACGTTTTCACGGTTAGCTATGTTTATACATAAATAGTAAGTAGAACCCTGGTTCTTTTTTAAAATAAAAGTAACCTAAGTTACTCCCTATAATATCAGCTATCTGCCAGTGAAAGTTCCGTCAAAATCGGTCCAGCCGTTTCGGAGATTAGCCGGAACAAACAGACAGACAGACAGACAAAAATGTAAAAAATGTTGTTTTGGTATATGTATCGTGTATACATCCATATGCATTTAGTAAAAAGCGGTTATTTTAATATTACAAACAGACATACTAATTTTATTTATCTGTATAGATTATTAAAAATTACTTAAAAGTACATTAAAATCAGGCTCTCAAAACGTATTATACTTTTCAAAGCAAACCAAATAAGCCCAGAGTATTTATTCGTAGCAGTTAAAGAGTTCCTTCTAAATTTATTTTACTGTCATCAGAAATATATCATATGACAATTAGAAGTAGACAAAAGATCACTTACTAGATATGTTTATATATTTGAAATTTAATGGCTTTTTCCGATTTTCTTGAAAACGGTATACTCTATGCTAAAGAAAATTGTATGCGATAACCTCGGTATCTATTTTAACTGCCTCGGTGGTGTAGTGGTTAGCATGTACGGCTGCACATCCTAAGGTCCTGGGTTCGAGTTCCGGGTCGGGCCAAGTTTAGTTATTGAGTCTTTCTGTATAGTAAGTCTCAGTAACAGCCCGGAGTTGGGAAGTTGGCGGTGTTTCACCACCGTGCCTCGGAGAGCACGCAAAGCTGTCGGTCCTGTGCCTTAACTCTCACCAGTCGTGTAGAGTAATTGTCCCACCGGAGTATGAGAGTGACAGGAATAGAGAGTACACTTGTGTCTGCGCGTATACTTGTGCACTACAATATCTCCTGCGCAGTTGGCTAGTCTCAATAAGATTGGCCGCCGTGGTCGGAATCGGTCAGGAGGACATTATTATTATTTTCGGATATGTTCTTTTTCTCAGCTCTTGGCTGGTTTTAACTACATTACGGGCTAAAGCCAAGTAAATGTAGCGTGTGGTGAGTGCCTATTTTTAAGATGTAGTTATGGTTTCTTCTTCTAATTGCATGAATTTCCGTACTATTCTACAGGTGTTCAAAATTGCGGCTTTTTGCAGACTTATATAGACGTTTTCTTCTAAATCTATTAGCTTCAGGCTACGTATAAGGTGATTGGGTATGACACCTGTAGTAGAGAGGACTATAGGTATAACGTAAACTTTTTCTTGTCTCCCTATTCTTGCAACTTCTTCTTTAAGTTCAGCGTATTTGCTTATTTTTTCAGATACTGTTTTTTGTAGGTTATGAGTATTGGGAACCGCAATATCTATGAGGTAAGTGATTTTTCTTATTTTGTCCTGTAAAGTTATGTTTGGTCTGTTATAGTGGATGGTCCTATCTGTGAGTATGGCATGATTGTTATTATTATTATTATTATTATTATTTATTTTAATAGAAAAATCGACCAATTCGTCTACAAGAAATAAGTGAATTTACATATAAAATACCTACATGAGACACGAACATAGAACCTCCTCTTTTTTGAAGTTGGTTATAAATGAGAATGTATTTTTATTGTTAGGTTATATAAGCTGTGATTAAATACATTAATTAAAAAAGTAATTCAGTGTAAAAATTTTAATTAAGAGGTAAGCTTTCTTTCTATGTAGAGACGTACTCGTACTTGCAAGTAGAGCTATTTTTATAATCTATACGTATACTAAAATTCTAACTGAGTCGAATCTGTACATTAAGTATTTTTTGTACTGTACTGTACATTAGTTATTATTATCAATACAAAGGCCGATTCTATAGTTTTTTAGAATTTTTGTCTGTCTGGGAACGCATCACGAGTTAACCACAGGACAGATTTTGATAAAATTTGGTATGATGATAGCTGATTCGGGTCAACATATAGAATACTTTTTACTGCGGGAAAATATCTCATCTCTGAGAAATCTACACTAGACGTGAAAACGTAACTATAGGGACCAACCCGAGCGGAGTGAAAGAGAGTCGTTAGTATGTGAGAAATACCTGTCATATAATTTCTATTTCTATTCATAAGGCTTTGAAGTATAGTATTAATATTTCAAAATATATTAATAATTTCTTATGTTTATTTTTGTTGTGATAGGATCTTCTTTTAGGTAATATTTGGTTATATTGTATTCAGGCCTTTTTAACATCCCACTGCTGGGCTCGGGCATTCCTTCAATACGAGGAAGATCAGGCCATAGTCCACTACGCTGGCCAAGTACGGGTTGGTGGAGTTATATGATATGAATTCCTTAATTCTTATTTGTATAAGTAGTTATAAAAAAAGCTACTCGATGTTTATAAAATCTTTCTATTAATATACAGATATATGTAAATTGGTGACCTATAAGCTCAAATACCGTGACTGGTGAAATATATTTTTTTTACTTACCAAAGTGCCCTCACTTCGAAAAACAGTTTGTGATTTTAACTAAAGAAATAAGTAACAAATCAAATTTATATGACTATAAATCAAACTTTAAATATGAATAACTAGTTGTTGCATGAAAAAAACGGTAATATGATCGGCTAATTAATTAATATTGCGATACTGAATGAATAACTTTTTGACAGTTAATTATTTTTAAAGTTATTACAATTATCCTAATATTTAACCTAATTGAACGTGTCATAATTAAAAAAAATATTGCGGCAGCAAAAATAAATGAGAATAGACTACACACTTAAAAAATAGAGAAAAGATAGTACTAAATATGACTTACCAAAATGAAAAGAAACTTAAATTATTAATTCAAAACATCCATATCTGTTAGTCATGTCACTGTCATTCACAATTAAATCATTTTAGTTTTCCACGAAAAAAAAGTTGATTGCCAAAAGTCCAAGCATTTACGTATGACTATCACTAAGAATGTGTAGGTACTAACTGACCGCAGCATATTCGCGCCCCACTGCATACTTTGTGTAGTCTCACGGACATAAGACTTTGCTTTTAAAGTACTTGTATTTCTAGTGATTAGAAGGTTTGCAAAATATAAAAAAAATTTTTTAGCTATAACTTGTAACTTTAATTTCGAACCATACTTGATTTAATAGATAGGTACTTGTTAAATTTAAATACTTTAGGAATATGGAAAAGTATTTTTATATACTAATATTAGTCTTGTATACGACTAAGCATATACGCTTTATCAAAACTCACATTTTCTAATGAAAATATTTTCAAGTAAATTGTGTCTTTACCGACTGTCTTGTCTTTAGTCCATATTACCTATCAATGTTTAGCAATACCGCCTTGACGCAATGGATCCACCGACGCTATGTTACAATATACAATACATGCATTATTGTATTCCTTATCTAAGTAAAAAAAACTAAGCAATCGTTCAACTTAACTCTTGATTTCCCATTTCGACACAACTTCTTCCTTAAGTTTTATATAATTATTATTATATACATATATGTACATATTACCTATTTGTTGGAGGTTTTTTTGGGTTTTAGTATGTAGTATTGGCTTTTCTAGCCGGTGAGTCCCACATAACCACCTGTATGTCTACAGGTGGTATGCGTAAATGCATTTCCCAACATTAAAAAAAAGGCTAGCAAGTAAGTTATTGGAAGCATATAGAGTCATAAGCATAAAGAGTTATAACAGATATTTCTTAGGTATTACTTATTCAAAATGAATCGAAACATATCTCGTTGTTTTTTAAATGGTAATGTAAAAGATCCTTCATTTTAATTATACAGCATTATAAACATATTTTCGTAGACTTTTGAAGGCTAAATATTTACAGAAAAAAACATGAAACAGCTTCTACAAATGTATTTTATCTGATCGGCACGTACTTAGTTAAGTATTCACGGAACTACAGAATGAACGGAAACGTTAGATAATTCCTTCAAAAACCATCCGATTCACAGCTCCTTTGATAGTATCAAATAATTGTTAATTAGGAATTTATTTAGTAGGTATATGATTAAGAGATAATAAACATTACCTTTATACGATCTTTACTGTTAAATGTTAATTATATATGTAAGTATCAATTATTTTTTTTAATAACTAAGTAGGAATATATGTATATATTTTTTAATAACCTATTAGTATACTCTAGTTATTAAGTATAACAGATGCGTAATATATGAATCAAATGCAATATTTATATATATAATCAATTAAATAACGCTTTAAATCAATCACGCAACGTGTATTTGATATACAGCTTAGTATTTATTAACACAAACAAGGCCGCCTGTTAATAGGGGTTGCGCGCAAAGTGAACGTAACCGGCACGCTTCGACGCTCTGATGTAGATAGACGCGCATAGAACTGAGAGTATTAAAGGTGGTATAATATAGGTTACATATTACGAGAATCTCAATATGTAAGTATCCTAATGGTGATATAATCAATATTTTTATTCGATCTAAAACTTGTATTTGTGTATCTAATGTGCAATTTAGAACACAGGTAGAATATATACGCAGTACCTAGCATATAGGCTACATAGTATAATACATAAGTATCCTACTAACTACAGATACTATGTAAAAATGCACCGGGAAATAAAGGTACTTGTAAGTTGCTAGTATTATATTATTTTAGATTATTATCTTTAAAGGAAACCAGTCAATCATATTAGCCACTCTATTTTGCACAGTACATACATATTTCAATGTGCAGAATGTTTAAAGCACATAATTATTTTACCTGACAGAAAAGCCTTCATCACTCATCTTTGAGGATAATTTAAATACAACTTTAACTGGTATGAATAATGCATATCAAAAAGAAATTAATGTTTATACAAAAAGATATTTAATGTGTTTTTAATTGTGGACACAGAAAACTACCGTTTGATCTTGTTGTCTATATCTTAACTAGAGCTTTATAATCTACTAGTACGTAGTCGTCTCATGTGATTGAACTTTTTGTAAGCAGATAATTTCCTATTTCATGTTTTTAATATAGGATATACTAAATTGACACCTACTAGGATTAAGGTAACACTAATATATATCAGTTAATATATTATAAGCATAAATCCTCTATTTTGATATTTGATAATTAATTAATCTGTCATTACATCAAGCTGTCGAGAGCTTTGTCAAGTTGACTTTACATTTTACTATATTTATGTAATAAAGTTTCTAGTATTGTGCTTATAATATATTATGTTAATATCCACACCGTGAAATTCATTTAGGTTATCTTCTTACTATTTTTGAATTTTTGTACAATTAAACTACTATAAGCTTACGAGAAGCATTCTCATTTTTAACCGACTTCCAAAAAAAGGAGAAGGTTCTCAATTCGACCGTATATATATATATATATATATATATATATATATATATATATATATATATATATTTTATGTTTGTTCGGGCATTTTTTCGTCGTTTATGAACCGATTTTGATAATTCTTTTTTTGTTGGAAAGGAGATATCCCAAGAGTAGTGATATGATAAGGAAACCAGGATCTGATGATGGGATCCCAGAGAAATCGAGAGGAACTTTCGAAAATTGTAGCGGTGACTAGTGCGTTTGTTAACATTTTCATTAGGTATTTTAAAAGTATCTATTCTAAATGAAAACCCCCGTTTAGTTATTTTTTACTTTTCAGTGCCTGGAAGTCGGTTTTTTTTTTAAGTTTTTTTTCTGAAGATATTTTCGGGATCCCAAACTCTAGTTTCTAGAACGTATTTTCGCCTACGAAGATATTCTTTTCTATTCTCTATCCCGTAAACTTTTTTGTCAATTAAAATAATTGTACTATTCATTGAGTGATATTCAATATCTTATAAAGGTACAATGTACATATGTACATTGTAGATATATATGAATATTAACTCTTAATCTTAAGTTAATGCATATTTTATCTAATTGGTAGTCCGTGATTATAGTCAGCACCCATACGAGGTACGCTCGCTTAAAAATTGGCACACAACGGAAACATTCCTAATTAACAGCTTACAACTGTTAGCTTAATAGATATAATGATGACACAAGAATTTTTCTTACTGACATACTTAGTGGTTATCTTTGTGGTTACCTTTGAACTGCGATTGAGGTGGAATTACTATACGTGTGCATATTTTTTTGCAAACTAGGAGGCACAATAATATATCATTTAAAAATAAGATAAATGTTAAATGAAATTAAGTATATTTTTTATAGAGAGCAGAGAAGTAAAAGATCTAGAAATGCTCCACTGCAGTCACCATTTGTTTTATACAATATTTTTTGGACTTGTGGTCACTAAATATTAATTTTTACTGTTCGATTGGATAATTCAAAGTGAAACCTGCTTTTTTGTCTGACTGTGCAATGCTTAAGAATGAATGAATGAAAGGTAAGTCTCCCCAACTTCCTAGTGACAAGAGTAGAGCTCATTAATTTATACACAATGCAGATAGGACATCAAAAAAGGAGTATTCTACCACATCACTTTGTATGTAAAAGCAAGAATGGTTGATACTGAGATGCAGAGCGCTACGCTTCGTCAACGGTGCGTTAAGAATAGACCCGTAATAGCAACATATACCGATCTAATGTTCTCGAATTGTGTGCCAGATGTTCTTAAAGCTGTTTGTTCTATACTTATTGAGCGTGTTACTTAATCTTATATGTAACTACTCGTATATTATCAAATATTACTATCGAAATAAACTAAATTATCTATACATATAATAAAACTGTCGAATCGAATGTCTGTACATAGAAAAAAAATGCTAACAACTGAGGGGGATGTAAGAAAAGAAAAAGAACAAATCGATATTTTTACTAATTTTTTGTTTCCCTGTTTGTTTGTCTGTTTGTACAGGCTAATCTCCAAACTGTTGGACCGCGGGTTAGAAGCGAGGGTGAGCCGCGCCGTGAGTATATTTATATAATACTTGGTTTTGCGGATATAATATTGTATTATAAAGTACTAATACTTACATATAGTGAATTTCTAATAGAAAATGTAATAATGCAATGTTTGATAATTTTCAATTATATCGGAAAATATTAATAATAATTATTAATATTATTTTAAATGTGTGGAATCATAACTTAGGCTTAATTATATTGGACGAGATGAATTTAAAGAACTTTAATGCAACTAGTAGAAGATCGTTTGTACTAAGGCACATTGTTTCCTAATCTATACGTGTAATAAAATTCTGAGTGGAATCTGTACATTAAATATTTAATGGAAAATCTTATTGAAATAGTCATTATTATCGATACAGAAGCCGAATCTATAGTTTTAAGTTTTTTTGTCTGTCTGTCTGGGAACGCATCACGAGAAAACCACTGGGCAGATTTTTATGAAATAGCTGGTTATCCGTTTCGACATAAACATTACGACATACTTTTTACTGTGGGAAAATATCTCATCTTCGAGAAATCTATACTAAACGATAAAACGTAACTAGGGATGAACCCGAGCGAATCGAGGATATTATATTTATATATTGCATGATATTTTTTTGTAAGCTCAAAGTTTAGTATTCACGGAATTAAAGAAAAAAGCAAAGGTTGATTTTTGTTTCTTAATATCTTTATTAATATTATAATTGCAAAAATTATTATAATGTATTTCTTTCACGGGTTAAGGTGCGATTTTTAGTTTTTACTAAATGGCCAAGTTTCTTAGGGAGCAGAATATAACGAGCGAAACCTGGGCAGACACTAGGTCTAAAGTAAACCTATTTTGAAACTAATGTTTACCTGTAATACCTACTTTAAAAATGATATCGTTTTTGTATTCCATATAGGTATATAAAAATTTGATAAGTCTCATGCGCTTATTCGAAGCTTTATTATTTTGTAAAATTTCCCTTCAAATCCTAAGATGTAGTAATTCTGTATTTATAACAAACTTTTGCCGAATTAAAAAGGTGAAATAATGGTTGGAAGGTGGATAGATAAAAAGGCGAATGACTATATTATAAAGGTTTCAACTTACTAATGCACTAACATACCAAATATCTGAAAGAATTTTTTTTGTTTATTACGTAAAATTATTCGTAGTCAGCATCCACTTCTTATTTGCTTTTGTACATAAATTAGATATAACTAAAGAGAAAACATATAATTACATAAGTTACACATATATATAATTAATTAAAAATTAAAACATTAACTATAAAGAAAAAAATGTATTCTTATTAGGTATATAATTATAATATTAATTGTTTATATAGACTACTATTTAAATATCGCAAGGTTTAAGTAGCGAAAGTAGCGTATTGTATGTGAAAAGTTTTTTCTTTTAACTTTATTATTATTATGTTTTAAAGTCCACATTTACACCTCTTTTGTTTAAAGGGTTCCTTTGGAATTAAGGGTTAAGGGAAAATTCTCATAATTTCGTCATGTCAGTCTGTCCGTATGCCATAATTAACTGCATCGGTGGTCTAATGGGTATCTATGGCTGCAAATCCATAGGTCTTGGTTCGGGCCAAGTTTAACCATTATTTGCTATTAAGGAATTCTCAGCCCGGAGTAGGATAGGCGGTGTTACACTCCCGTGGTTCGGAGAGCACGTAAAGTCGTCGGTCCTGCACCTTAACTCTCATCGATCGAATCGAAGTATCGATTCAATCGATGAGAGTTTCATCGGACTTTGAGAGTGAAAAAGAAAAGACAGTGCATTTGTATATTAAAATATCTCCTGTGCAGTTAGCTAATCTTAGTGAAGTTGGCCGCCGTGGTCGAAATCGGTTAGGAGGACTGATGATGTGACATGACTATCAAAGTTATATTATTCCAAGACTATGGGAGCTACATTTTTGAGATTTGATCAGTAAGTGTCTTATGTATATCGTTAAACAATTCCATAGTCAAATTCCAAAAAATCTAAAAAGGAACTAGATGCACTGAGAATGATGACTGAATTGATGGGTGTAAAAAAATTTAAGTCCACATAAGCATGTGGGGTATTTCTGTTGAGGTCTTTAAAATTCATATGTATGATGTTTCTTAAAGTTTATACGTAAATTGAATCCTTGCATTCCAGTTCTGTAGATGTTCTGAATTTGATAGATATAGTATTTTATTAGGAAAATTAAAACAGTTTTTTTATTAATGCACCAAACCTCTCACAATCAAGTCTTAACATATTTGATTTGTCTAAACAAACTCACTCGAAGCTCACTCAAAAGATTTTCTATATGCATATATGTAGCTATCAAAAAGGCCACAATCTACCGGCTGGCTTCATCATCTGATCAGTCATTATGATAAGTAGAAGTACTTACCTAGTATAGATTTTTTTGAAAAATATGTTAAAGAGAATTACGTTGGACCATCTTAGATAAGAAACTTCAAAAATCTACTGTTTCTGCTTGCTAGCTTAGCCAAGCCGTCTCCGAAAAATCGTCGAAAATAAAAGCTTTTTTCATGCATATCATCATCTAACGTAGTATTTAAGGCCTTTCTTTTTTGACCGACTTCAAAAAGGAGGAGGTACTCAATTTGTTTGAATTTTTTCTGAGGCTATTTATGCTTATTACAATAGTTTATTTATACTCTTGATTTCATTAATTTTAAAACTATGTGTTAATAACTATAAAACTTAATTATATATTACAAAATCATAAACGATTCAACTTTGGAGACGTTAGACAAAATGCATGCATGAGATAAAACAAAAAAAATATTTACATTGTAGAACCACACAACGTAAAATCCTTTTATCTTCGAAATACAGTGTTTTAATAGTAAACCATAATTAAATTATATACTTACTGTGTCAACCGACATAATTCTTCAGGTAGTTCAGTGATCTTATTATCGCTGATGTCTAGGTGTGTAAGGGTGCTTAAGGCACAGGCTTGTGAAGGCACCGCGGGTAGTGCGTTACCGCGCAAGCGTAGTACACGCACTGCAAAACCGTCTGACGCATGTTGAGTTAGAGCCGTGGACAGGTGCGAGCGACTACCACTGCTGAGGTCTAGTACATTTGGTGGCTGAGTGCTTTGTGTACCCTGAATAAATAGATAACAGATTAACTATAATTTTGATTAATTATATTGGTACGACAGTAAAACAGGATAGCATTCTCACAAAAACTCTCTAACCACTTGTGAAAGTGTTATTAAAATCCGTTCTTCCATTTCAGAGATTAGCGGGTACAAATATTTCGATCTTTTTTTCTAATGCTTGTTTGGGCTTCGCTATCATGCAAATAGGCATAAGGGCTCAATATAATGTATAAGGTCAATGCAAAGAATTTTAGTTGTTCTAGATTGAAGAAGATGAAGCATATAAATTATGTTTTTAATTTAGTCTAATTAGAGAGACTATTAGAAAGATTTATATAAGAAAGTACTTCTGTCTGTAATAAACAGACTTCCTACTTAAACGCTGAACTGATTTCGATAAAATTTGGCAAGGACATAGATTTTATTTTGGGGTTGCACAAAGACTAGAATTTATTCACGCCCACTTACCATGCAAACAGAGCGCAAAAACTTGTGAAGAGCTAAAAAATCTTGGCTTGTGCATGTTAAACTTGCGAGGTAAGTGTTTTGCATCAACACACACTTTTTTGTTTTATTTACAATTAAAACAGAGCTATATTATACATACTAGCAAAGCCCGCAGCTTCGCTCGCGCTAAAACTACAACAATAAAACTTTAAAAAGGCTAAAGTTTCATACAAATTTTCATCACTTATTTTATCTCCTTATGGGATGAGTTTCAAAAAACGTTAAAACACGTATTTATTTAATTGTATTGAAGATCATTAATATAAAGTTTCAAGAAATTCTGATCATAAATATTTTTTGGGTTGTGTTATAACGTGTACTCCCGTGGGAATGAGATAATCTCCCGCGGTAAAAAGAGCAGAACACATAGACAGACAGGCAGACAGACAGACAAACAGACAGACAGACAGACAGACAAAAATTCTAAAAACTATAGATTCGACCTCTGCATCGATAATAATGTCTATTTCAATAAGATTTTCCAAAAAATATTGAAGGTACAGATTCGCCTTTGTCAGAATTTTATTATATGTATAGATGACATTGCTATTTCATAATATTAAATTGATACTTTTAGTGCGAGTCTGACACACACTTGGTCAAATTTTACGGACAGTAAAAATAATAAGTTAAAAATAAGATAAAAAGCACAGACTAATAAACTAACAAATCCAAAATAATAAATCCTTGCAAAGATAGGATGATGTATTTTACCCTTAAAATAATATAGCAAAACTATTATAGTAAATTAAAAAAATATATAATATTGTATAAACGTTTAGCGAGGTTTGTTAAATAATAGTTTAATGACAATGCGATAGAATAACGATAATGCATAAATATTTTTAATTTTATAAATAACTAGCAACTCATCCTCGCTTCGCTCGGGTTCAACCCTAGGCACGTTTTTTTTTTTTTAGTGAAACCCTAATTCTTTTTCTAAAATAAAAGTAGCTTAAATTACTCCTTATAATATCAGCTATCTGCCAGTGAAAGTCTCATTTAAATTGGTCCAGTCGTTTCGGAGATTAGCCGGAACAAACAGACAGACAGACAAAAATTTAAAAAATTGAGTTTTTCTTCTAAGTACTGGTATATAATTCCATATGCATTTAGTATAAAGCTGTTATTTTGACATTACAAATAGACACTTCAATTTTATTTATCTGTATAGATTAGACGCTATAACGTTTATTTATACTTATTACTAATAAAAAAATAGACAATGTATAGCAGTAATAAGACCTTTTTCTACCTCTGACGTAAGATTTTGGGAATACCATAGAATAAAATGAAATATGTAGATACATTCCAAGAGATTTCAATTGAGCCTCAAAACTAATAAGAGTAGGGTCCAACTACGCAAAGTTTAAAAGTCATAAAATTACAATAATATTCGCAAACGTACCGAATTGTCACATTTTTCTCTTAATGCAGTATATTCTAGACTGTCCAGATACACACTATCATTGCTATGTTGTGTAAACACATCCAAACTATCAATCTCCTCCTCTTCACACTTCATTATATTATTTTCAACCATTCCAGATATTACAAATGCGTTGCACGGTTTCAGTATTCACATTACTTCTCTATTTTTCTCGCAAGAAAATTATTATTCGTAAAACGAATTAAACTAAGATTCTACACTTGTAACATTAAAACCCTATATTACCACTGGGGCCGACGAACCCGTGGAACGCTATGCTTATAGACTTCGAAACAATTTAAACTTAAATCGTTATTCCGGTCACGAGTATGTTTTCTTGATAAGCGACATTTAAGTGTCCTTGCTCACCTCCTTTGGCAATATACCTGAACTTACACTTGAAACTTTGGATCACAGATTATTTTGCACTTTATTTTTAATTTTATTTTATTATTATGTTTTATCTGTTTAATAAATGTATGGCAGTATGGACAATTTTCTTATGTCACAATAAAGCGCGTCAAAGTAAACGCTCACTACAGATTTGACTGACTGAGACGCACACCCGCCTACCATTCGGGATACGTCGAGCGTAACCACTGCTGCAGGGCGTAGCATGCATTTTCTAATTAATACAGTTAATATTTCAAAAAATTTAAATATTCGCATATTTTTAATTATGGTACACTGATTTAATTAAGCTTTTCAATATTTATTTGATGATATAATTTTTATGGTTATGTAAAATGTTATTCATATTTATGAAAAGAAAGGATAAATCTACTCGTATAAAGAATTATTTAAGAATAAACCTAATGTATATTATTTTAATAGCATATAAAATATTCATTACATTGCAAACAATATACATATACTAAAATTCAAACGTGCTAATAACAATTTTACTTGATTTTTAAATATATTTCTAGAAAAACACAACCCTAAACCCAATAAAAGTTATACATTGAAATGTCAAAAAGTTGTCTAACTGAGCAGATTTCTAGCAATTTGCCGCC
Organism: Argynnis bischoffii washingtonia; assembly: GCA_033884665.1. Lineage (NCBI taxonomy): Eukaryota > Metazoa > Arthropoda > Insecta > Lepidoptera > Nymphalidae > Argynnis > Argynnis bischoffii. Next base: position 7,683,253 of record CM066609.1, read on the forward strand.
GTTGTGGACGGATCGTTAGTTTGTGAAGTGTACCGGAATCGATTCCCAATCTCAAAGCCTAACTATCCTAAAGAATGAATAGGTAATTTATAAAATCATCAGTGCGCTATTGTAATAAAAGATACCTACTTCATTCTTAAGTATTCACATTATGTTTACTATTCACGAAGTTGTTTACTTATTTACCTGTTCAGTATCCACGCTCTTAGAATACAACGCATTTATAAGTATAAAAAAATGGTTATAGTAATAAAAATCAACGAACCTCGTTCAACCAAAACAACCACATATTTCGTTCCCAAACAGTGCTGAAGCCGAGGAATAGGTGGTTGATGCCAGAATCGAGTAAGCCTGGACAACGTGGCTTTATGCAGATAACCAGTTTTTGCGCTTTCGGCTGACAGAGCTCTATGCTGCCACCACTCAACTCTAGCACATCCCAAGATACACCTTTAATGAAAAATTTAAAATCAGAAGATATTAGTTATATTTATTAAATAGCTGTATTTTATTAAATAACTGTTCTAATTATTGAATACCTAAATTATCTATACTAATATTATAAAGAGGTAAAGCTTGTGAGTTAGTGATTTTGTGAGTCTGTGACGTTGTAGGGGGTAACCTCTGGATCTACAGACATACTCTGAAGATAGTTTGAGACCCTGGGAAGGACATAGAACTTTTTATTACGGAAGTCAGCCCTTAAGGGTGTGAAAATGGGGATGAAAGTTTGTATAGGCAATCAAGCTAAGGACGAACCCAAGCAAAGCGAGGGTGAGTCGCTAGTAAGAAATAATGTTATATTTACTACATAACTGTTATATCTATCTTTAGAAAAACAACTTTAATATACATATCAATCTAGTCTTTCATTAGGTAAAAAAACTTATGTCATACCTCAGTATGACTTAAGAGGTACATTCAAGCAAAGTCATTGTTGACAACTTTTACTTTCTAGCAATATAATTAGCTTACCATATGTATGCAGTTGCGATCCAATAATATGAGCAAGTCGCGGCTTCCATTGTGGAAAGACGTGACCCTTCAGTACGAACACAGTGCCTGAACGTAATACGCCACCAGACCTGCTTGCAGGACCTGTGCACCAGCGCAAAGAATGTCGTAATTCGGGATCCACTGCAAGTCTTAAACGTCTAGCTTCAGATGTCCACCCATTTTTTGCTAGAAAATCATCTTGAATTTTCAATGGAAATTCATTCAAATCCAAACGTCTAGAATTTTCTCCTCCAATCTGGATCCACAGAGTTAATTCTTCATTGAGTCCCAATTTCTTATTGACATCTTCGGCTGTGGTGTACTGAGATACCTTGATGAGTTTGCTGGATGCATCGACGGCAAAAGGCTCAAGGCCGTCAAAAACGCGTATCCAGGAGAATTCAGAGCGAGGTTTGAAGCCTCGTGTGGAAGCGAGACGGCGCAAAGACTTGCGGGGATGCGATGGTGCATGTAAGCTATCGTCACACACCATGGCGGCAGATGGACGCGAGGTGCGGAGGCCGACGCCGCAATGCCCGTGCGCACGCAATACGCTCTTGCATTACAATTGGGTCGATGGTGGGGGTGGGAAACATGTCGCTCGGTCAGTCGGGAATACGACATGCAAATGCTAATTTGAATCCCCATAAGTAATTGTAATATACCATATGTAACATTAGTAAACACTCTTAATTAAGTCCCCTTAAAATTTTTTGCTAGTAAAATTATCTATATTTATTTAATGTTCATTTAAAAATATAATATGTTTTCTTTTTAAATAAAATGAAGTAAGAGAGCATCGAACGTAATACTTGGTTCCGCGCTAGCAATCACCCCACCTGCTGACTCACCTGTTGTGTTCGAGGACCATGGATGGACCCTTCATATAAAGAACTCGTCACGTTAAACGTTTCAAGATACTATAAATTTATTAAAATACCTATATATTTGTATAAAATTCTGTATATTAGAACATCGAAATGTTTGCATCGTTGAATTATTATCATTGGCAGTTATCTGCGATAGCAATGCGTGAACAAGCGGTACTTTCACAGGTTTTTAATTTTATATATTTGAATACATTCATCTGTTTTTTAAACTTTAGTTAGAATTATTATATATTTTTGATGTTATAAATTGTCAATGTCCTAAATAATAATACCTACTCAAAAAAAAGACTTCATAATATTTATAATATTCTTATATAAGTACTAGGGGCTCACCCTCGCTTTGCTCAGAGGTTTACCGCTCTAGACAAACAAAAACAAATCTAACCCACGGGAACTCTTCGATTTCTTAGGATAAAAAGTATCTAAAATGTTGACCTAAGATGTGAGGTACCACCATACAAAATTTCATTTAAATCGGTCCAACAGTTTCGGAGATTAACCCGTACAAACAAACAGACAGAGAAACAAAATTTGAAAAAAAATTGGATTTGTTCTATTTCTCTTGTAACATCCCCCTGATTCGGTTTTTAGCATTTTTTTTTCTATGTACAGACATTCGATTTCTACAGTTTTATTATATGTATAGATAAAGTATATTCAAATATATTAAAGAAACAAATATTTAATGGAATATAAGCAATAAAATAACGATGTTTTTATTGCGATTAAGTAAGTATATTTACAATTTTACAGAATATAAATTACATTAATAATATTATTTATTATAGGATCTACCAAGGGTAGTTCTTATGTATTCTTCCAGTGCACGCGCAAGTAGCGTTGCATTTGCCTTGCGTACAAACATCGACTTGTTTAGACAACTCTTCGCAGTTGGAGTAGAAATCTTTTACAGGACAAGAATTAGTACACAAGGAGTCTGATAAGCAACTATCTGGGCAGTCTCCACACTTAGGGCCGACTTTATAGGGGTAGTGCGTAATAGTGTCGTAGTTACCGCTGAAAATGTGAATTGTCATAATAATTTTTCAATATAAGATTAGATTAGTCGTCACCTCAGTGCTTATTTGTTCAAACTACCAGTTATTGTGTTACTGACACTTTACAGTAGAAAATTATTTTCCTTATTTTAAAACCAAATCTTTAATTCTAAGATTTATATACTATATACATAAAATATATGTAGATAAAATACATCTTTTCTGTTTTTAAAGTAAACCACTAGAATTGACAAAAGTTAATAATTCTGTATTAAAAATTACAAATAAGCACTGAAACGACGTAGTCTATTCTACAGTTACATATATAATTATAATTAATATTAAAATAGTTTATATTATGTAAACTAACAAACTGCAACACTATTAGAGTTGGAGTATTGAGTAATGATTCCATGGCAGTCTACGGCTCACAATCTACATATTATATTATCTCCTATAAGTAACAAAATGCTCGCCTACAGTTTATAAAGAACTCTTTATAGTAAGAAACTTCTTTATATGTGTTAAATTTCATATAACTAAACTTACCGTTAAAGGTAGTTTTTTGTCTGTTTTGCACTAAACCTTAGATTTATTTAGTAAAGGCGATTACCGTAATATGTTAAATGTCGAAAAATAATCACTTAGGTAGATACTGAACAACAACAGTGCATATTATGCCACTCGTACTAGACTAAATTATTTAATATAAATAGGACACTATTACCATCTAATTATATTGATTAGCAAAATTATATATTTTAAACTAGCGACTCACCTTCGCTTCGCTCGGGTTCATCTCTAGGTACGTTTTAACTATTAGTATGGAATAGATAGACTATATTATATTGGTACAAAATAAACATTTCTGAAGTTTTCGATTTTCCAGCTGTTTATTTGAGTTTTCCCTATTTTTTTATATTTAAACCACCCCTGACATACCCCCAACAAAAGAATAAAGAATTATTAAAATCGGTCCAGCCGTTTTTAAGTTTTAGCGAAACTAACGAACGGCAACTGATTTTTATATTTGATATGGATTAATTAATAAGCTATTTAATTTACTTAGGCGCTTATATTATTTAGAAGCAGCTATAGAAAAAAACAAAAAATGTTTAAGTATTTGAAATTTTATATCTTTTTAGAATAGTACCTAAAGGTTAATCAAAGTAAGAGTAAGTGTAAGTAAGTAGGACTATCGTTCATCCCCACAGCAATGGCTGCATCGAGGGAAAGAATTTATAACAAATTAAAATACTTTTAGTAGGTATTTTAATTTGTAAGTGTACCTACAAAGGATTTATATTTAAAAATATAAAGAAGTAATTTATATATGAGTATTATCTGTATATAAATAAAGGAAAATATATTTCTTTGTTTAAATATTTCAGTTTACTTTACTAATTAAAATAAGATTTTAGCCAGATGATAAGTAAAACGTACGAGTATGTATATCTGATAATAAATTACCGTGGATTGTGAGAACCTTTACAAAAAAGCACAAGAAATAAAACATAGAATCATTCTATTTTCAAATTTAATTTAAGTTTTATTTAAGACTTGTCTAACGTTTGCTGCAAAGCGTTCGAAAAGACGGGAACCAAAATAAATCCGCGAATAAAATCGAAAAGGTAGTTTTATATAAAGTGAAACATTCGCGTATTTCTAACAAAGTATTATAATATACAGGACATGCTTTATTAAACTCATAAATCATATTACAATATCATTGCCAAGCGCCTAGTAAGTTTCTTTACATATTGTCTCTTATAAAATTAAAAAAAAATCTTAAGGATTTCTACAATTTTCATCAACTGTAGGCACTGAACAAGTAAATTATCGCAGGTAGATCATATCACGTATTATCTAAGGTTACAAGAACAATGTAATGACCTAGACGTGATGTGTGCCGTAAGTTCATATCATAGTAGGAGAATTCTAATTATGTAAAAAAAAACTTAATGTTAAAACTGCAATAAGTATGCACGTAGAGCTTAAATTTATTTTTATTACGAACCCTGCAAAATAAGCAATATAGATATATTTCAATATCATACATAGGATTTTAAAATTATTCTAGACGACATACTATCTGGTTATTCTGGTAGATAGTTATGTAAGCTTCAATATCCAATAGACGATGCAAAACAGGTGGTCACTATTGACCGCAGATATATATTTTAATGTTAGCCATTTGTATTCTTGTATCGAAGAACGAATTAAATGTTAATGTAGAATATTTGAACGAGATATGTAATATAGAATAGACACGTTAGTTTATAAGTAGTACCTACCTAAGTATTTTTTGAAGTATTTTTTGATCATAGGAATGTAATAAGTAATACCTACTATGAAAATTTATATAATATATTGTTTATATAATATTTATATAATATATTGTTTGTAAGAATAGGAACTTAAGTAATACATTACTATGAGCTAATTGGCCCTAAAAAAATTCTTAAAACGTTTGAAAGTTTAGTTAATATTATCTTTAAAGCGAATATTTCATAGATCTTTTATTAGTTTAGTTTAGTAATTTAAAATTGCAATTAAACTTTGTTCACAACAACTTAACGTAATAATAAATATTTTTATTGCCCAACATTGAAACATTGGAAATTGAGAGTTCCAATGGTGAAAGGAAAAGAAATAACAATACTTACGCAGGACAATAATGGCAGACATAGTTGTAAAACTGTCCCCAAGGCCCTCCGGAGCAGCGAGCCACACCGCAGCCCACCTTGTGGCTTGTCGCCCATACCATCTGAGTGTAGTGCCCCACTGCCTTGAGATTTGTGATTGGCGTTCCGTATGTAAAATTTCGGTACTCGAGGAACCAGTTTTTAAGGGCGAAAAACCTGAAAATATCATTTGATCTTATATTATTTTAAAATAGTACATTTCACCAATATTAACGGTCCTGGACAGCAGTGCTCATTTCCCAGACTTTCCCAAACTTTCCCAGCCAATTATCATAATAACAACACAAAACACGAATAAACTCAAAAACTACTGGACCGATTTAGATGAAATTTGGTAAGAAGATAGTTTGAGACCCTGGAAAGAACATAAGATATTTTTTATCCCAGAAATCGTCCCTTAAAGGGATAAAATGGTTTGTATGGGGAATCAACCTAGGTTGTAAACAAAACAATGGTTGTTTTGTTCGTCCCTAGGGACAAATTATATGATTGTTTTGTTTAAAATACTCATTATTATCAAATGCTTTGCTATTAGATGTTATATTATTATTTCATCCTCGTAATTATTATATAAAGCAGAGCTTCTCAAAGTACTTATATGAGAACTAATTTGTAATACACCTCATTAATAATGAATCCTTCAAGACTATCTAATAAGATCAACATTATGGTGATGAGATTAACAATACTTGTTATTAAAAAACCAAAATCTTGCTAATTTATATGGATTACTACGAAACGCAAGTTTGAGAAAGTCTGGCTGCGTTATATAATTTTATCAAGGCAAATTGAGATATTTCCATGGAGCGAGATCCCATATCAAACTATCTAAGGGGCAATTTTATATCCCCAGGTAAATCCCCGCTTAGTTGAATGTAGTTCAAGCCGGTTTCTCATATTTAAACATATCCAAACTAATATGTGAAAGTGTGTTTGTCTGTCTGTTTGCCTGTCTGTCCGTCCGTCCGTCCGTCCATCTGTTTGTTTGTTCGTGTAACGATTTGTTTAACAGTTTGTTTGTTTGTTTAACGGTTTATTACACAACAAAGAGCAAAACAGAGTGACAGATTGGCGTGATTTTTTGTGTGGACATATTTAGAAAGCTGGAGTATGACATCAACTACATTTTACGGAATTACTTGAAATTTGGTATTAATGCTTTTCAATACAATTAAATAAATAAGTGTTCTAGTATTCTTCGAAATTCATGCCATAAGAGGATAAAACAGGGAATGGAAAGGGTCATAAGCATTGATTTACTACTATATTATATAAAAATAAGCAAACAAAAACTAAAACACTGTCTCTTAAAAAATTAAGCAGCATTGAATTTCTTGTACATAAATAAAATGAATTCTTTTTTGTTTACCTGTAAGTTTTGTTCGTCTTTTATCGTTTATTATATTTGCCTTTTATTTAAAGTTGCGGTAAAACATACATTATAAGAAAGCTTAATGTTTTGAAATTTCTAAGAAATTCCTTTGTACAATATCACAATGTGAATAACATGAATAAATAATGTACCATCACTACCTTCACTAGCAAACTGCAAAAGCAAACCGTCTGGTACAAACCATGTATATAGAACTCAATGTCTATTGTTATTAGGAACAATAATAAATTTTCCGAAAATAGAACATATTCATTTATAGTTCAGTCAAATTAAAAGGTTGCATACCTTTCAGAAATATTTTTATAAAAACTTATGCGTATGGCACTTAATTTTTTTTTTCAAAAAGATTCATATTATATTTATTTCATTTATTATACAACTGTGTATTTATTATCTAGTTTTAGTAAATGATCTGTCCATAAACTAGTATCTCGTTAAATCTGTCCATTTTAAATAATTACTCACAAAACTATAAAATAATGATATATTATCTATAAAAAATATATAGTTTATGGAAACCTACTTTATAGTCAAGAAACTTTATAGAAAAACATTCATATTCCTGTACTTGACTTGTGTTTTTATCTTTGTACTTAGTTTGAGTACGTCTTCTAGATTTTATTACAATACTACGTAGTATTTTAATATAAGCTAGGTGGTCAAACCAAATTAGACCTACGAGATGTTGTTTGCTTTAAAGTACTAACAACGTAATAACATCAAATCTTACAACAATAAACATTACAGTAAATGTGAAGTACTACAAAGGGTATATAATTATCGCCATGTCAGTCTGTGAAATCTTTAATTAGGTGTTCACGAATTCCCTATTATCTTTATAGTAAGGTTAAAAGATCGTGCGTAAACAAAATACATATAATAGATGGACAAGGAACAAAAAATATTAGTAAAAACTCACTTACTATATGTACTTACATATAATAATATACTTTTATATTAAAAATGTACATTTTTAAAATACTCTTAAAATATTTAATCTGTTCCTGACTATAAAGAAAATGCACTATATGTATATCATTTTTGATGACAAAAGGTTTGATTGGGTTTAAGAAATAATATCTTGTATCGGTATTGATAAACGTGTTTGTCTAACATGATTATTAAAGTAATGTGTATAAGTATACAAATTAGTGTTAGCATAAGGTATTTTATATACTAACCATGGAGTCTTTTGCGATGCTACAAAGAGATTTTGGCCACAACTTCCTAGATAAGGCACAGTATTCTCACGGGGATCATTGTGAGTCAGAAAAATGCACTTTTCTGCGTACCTTTGAGCTTGCTCAGCAGCAAGAGGGTGCCAGGACTATAAGAAAATTTTTGATGATTCTTAATTTTTTCCATTTTTTTTAACAATGGCAATTTAATACATATTCACAAAATAAAAGCTTAATTAATTCACATCAATCTTTCAGAACAATAAATTATCTTTTTTTTTAATTTGTTCAAGGCCCGGCTATTAATCCTTTACGCCTAAATAACTATAGAAGTATTATTCATCAAATTAAATATTAATCTTAAACATACATGATCGCAATTGTTTTTTGTATTCAGAATTTTTTATTAATTTTGTATCCCACTTAATATTTCATAAATATTTGAACCTTACAAAACTATTCAAACACCGAATAATTTAAATTATACTTAAAGTATTCTTTAATACTCTTTTTTAATAAATATTTTTTTTATTATACCTATAACATTAAAATAGCAATAATTTTAAACTAAAGCTAAACTCAACTTTAAGTTTAAAGCTAAAAAATAATAATGTTTAAATCGTCTACCTTTAAAAAATCATTTTACATACCATTAAAAGCATATTTGAAGCTGTAGGACGAACTTTTGTACGAAAAAAGTTATGATACAATACAATTTTACGTCGCACTACTGATCTACGAGGGCTTAAACCATTTTCTGGAATTTGATTTGCTGGATAAAGCTCTGCAAAAATTATAAATAAATAAATTTTCTATTAACTAACTAACTGAAAAAAGAAATGAACAGTTTAAAACTTACGTTTTTGTCCCCAAGGTTTTACTGTTTGAAGTTCTATTATGTTCAATAAAGAAAATAAAGTCACCCAAAACAATGTTCCTGAAATCATTTTTACTCCCAGCTTACCAGATCTAGAACAAATTAAACTTATAAATGAATTTAAAAATAAATTAAAAAAAACTGAATAGATATCCTAATATATTCATATCATTCATAATATCTTTTAATGTAGGTATGAAAAACTTAGAGATATTTTCGAAAAAGCAAATTAGAAAATTTAAAGAAACGGGAATATCTATCACCAAATTTTTTTTTGTATAAATATGATCATGAAATATGAAGCCTCGCAGGAACGTGACAATAAAAATCCTAAGTCTTTCAGTTTCGTTTTCTTATTCATTTTTTAATTAATTTGCAATGTTACTAATTATTTCATAGTGTCTATAAGAGTTTTATGTCAACTTAAAAGAGCTGAAACAACCTTCTTTGAATAAATAATTATAAATCAAGTCATACCTTATTTCATACATATAGGGTATTTTATAAATTACTATTCGCGGTAAAGCTCTATAAAGAGGAAATCGGAGCGCATCACGATCTTTACAGTTTACTTCCCACAGTATTTTGACCTTAAACGTCAATAACTTTATAATAATAAAATAGTGGCAACATACAATCGCCAATTTAAAAAAAAATGTTAACAAGCTTTGAGCAAAAAAAAAACAGATTTTATACCATAGCCTCATTTATATCCTATTATTTGTACACGCAAAATATTTCCTCTTTCTAAATAAAAAATGTTCGCATCAGCCTAATTCCATTACTTCGTAACTGAAAATCTACCGCAGTAATATTATTATGGCAATAAATTTAAATATTTTGTCATAAATAATCAATTAAAAGCATATTCAAATATTTAAAACTAACTACTTCTAAGTTATAAACTAAATTGGGCTTAATATAAAATATACTTTATTTTAAGTCCAATGTACAATAATTGAAAAAAATCTATACGTACCTAATATAATAAAATTGTGAGTGAGTCGAATCTGTACATTAAATATTGTTTAGAAAATCTTATTGAAAATAATCATTGTTATAGATACAAAGGTCGAATCTATAGTTTTTAGAATTTTTGTCTGTCTGTCTGTCTATCTGGGAACACATCACAAGAAAACCACTGGACAGATTTTCATGAAATTAAAATGACATTAAAAGAAATAAAAAGTAGAAACGAAATAAATAATAGGTAAGTATATGAATAATTTAGAAGTAACTAAATCTTACCTTTATTTTTGAAGCACAATAATTATAAAACTTAATATGTATGTATATATTTAACAACACAAATAAATTAGCTAGAAGTTTAATATGCTCATACAAGTAAATTGTATGGTAAGTTACTCGGTTAATGCAAATTATAGCTAATTATAGTATATTTCTCTTATATAACATGAAAACGATCGCCACCGCGCCTCGCGAGCGCAGGAATTGAAATAAATGAGCGACCAAGTGACCGTACACTTACAGTGAATAGCTGCAAAATGATCCTCAATATAAATTTTATCTCTAACTGTCTAGCATAAGCAAAAACTAATATCACGGTGGTCTCACTAATGCCTTGTATATTTAGTTATATCCTATTAAGTATACCTTAAAATATAGTTGGCATACCTAAAAATATAATTTGGCAAAAATATTGTTGTAGCCTAAACTCAAATATGGGTAATTGTACATATCTTATAGCATATGTATCTGGTATCTTATTTTTTTATTTAAAAATTAACTTTTAACCCTTATGTCATCATCATCATCAGTTATCGTGATGGTCAAAAAACAAAATCTATGAAAGATATATGATTATAATAAAGGATGATTTATCCTGGTAGACCTTGAAACTAGAAAATCTAACAAAAGAGTTCTCGACTACCCTAGGGTATTCTAAAAACGTTCTGGAAATTCAATTCTAAATATATTAGGAAAAGGATTGTAAATCTGTGGAATGTATGGAAATTTAGTACGCGTAAAGCTATGATGGACACATAGGTTACTCTATATAGTTAAAACACCTAAGTTGCCAATATGAAAATAACTAACTAACCAAAAATAGGAGAAAACGTAAGATAAAAGATTTATAAAAGATCATTATAAAAACGTCCACATTGCAACTTTTTTATATGTACGAAAAATAACTAATTTAGAACATTCCTCAAATTCATCCTCATTAAGATTTTTTAAAGATTTTCCTTGTTCTCACAAGGTCAATTATATGTGTACTTCAATAATAAAATTGTATATATGTCACTTATACGATATAAATATTTTAAGAAGTACTTTAATCTTCGAATATCTTCTCAGAGTAGAGTAAGTACCTAGACTGTAGCTAAACATATCTATCTATACAACCACAATGTATTATTGTACCTAAAGGTCTCTTTCACATTGATATTGCGCTAAACATTTAAAGGAACATTTAAACTTATATTTCCCAAGTGGAAGTTGGTTTAGGGAACTAAAAATCAAAATAAATCCGCGAAAAAATCCGAAAAGATAGTTTTATTTAAAACTAGTGACTCACCCTCGCTCCGCTCGGGTTCGTCCCAACTTACGTTTTAACGTTTAGTATAGATTTCTCAGAGATGAGATGTTTTCCCGCAGTAAAAAGTATCCTATATGTTGACCCGGTTATCCAGCTATCGTCATACCAAATTTCACCGAAATCCCTCCAGTGGTTTTTCTGTGATGCGGTAACAGACAGACAGACAGACAAAAATACTAAAAACTATAGATTCAGTCTCTGTATCAATAATAAAGTCTATTTCAATAAGATTGTCAAAAAAATATTTAAGGTACAGATTCGACTCAGAATTTTATTATATGTATAGATGTCAAATATTCGCGCAAATCTAAGGAAGTATTATATAAACATCATTTTTTCAACATCCCATAAAATCTTTAATATAAAAATCTTAAACATACATTGAAATGCATATTTTTAACATATATAATAGGGAATCCATGTGTAGTAACCTAGTTATTACAGAAGTTTCAATTAGGTCATACGTATTACAATGTATTAACATCAATATATTACGTTTTAACGATACTTGCTAATATAAGTTATATTTTAATGAAAATACGTCTCCTAATATTTATGAAATTAATGAAAACAGTTTTATTGGTTCCCTAAATTTGAGAAATTAAAAAAAGGTAAGCCGAAAGAAAATCTTGAATTTTAATTTCTTCATATTAATATTAAGAGCCTCCATCACTTAATTAACTCCCCCACTTTATATTGTTACTAGCAAAACCCGCGGCTTCGCTCGCGCTAAAACTACAACAAAAAAACTTTAAAAAGGTAGGTTTCATTTAAATTTTTATCCCTTATGTTATCTCGCTAAAATACGTATTTATTTAATTGTATTTAAGAGCATTAATACCAAGTTACAAGAAATTCGGATCATAAATATTTTTTGGGTAGTGTTATAACGTGTATTCCCATGGAAATGAGATAATCTCCCGCGGTAAAAAGTATCCTATATACCCGGATATCCAGCTATCATCACACCAAATTTCATCAAAATCCCTCCAGTGGTTTTTCTGTGATGCGGTAACAGACAGACAGACAGGCAGACAGACAGACAGACAAAAATTCTAAAAACTATAGATTCGGTCTCTGTATCGATAATAAAGTCTATTTCAATAAGATTTTCCAAAAAATATTTAAGGTACAGATTCGACTCGGTTAGAATTTTATTATATGTATTGTATATAGTTTTTCGAAAACAACGAGGAAGTATGTGATTTAAATACTACCTAATTAGTAATTTATTGTTGTTTATTATCTACTCGCGCCGTTATAAGACGCATAATTTATGTATCTAACTGAAAAAATCGGGCGTACCTACATATTCTAATATAAATCACTTCATTAAAATAAATTATTGATATGGCGTTAGCCCATCAAATTGATGCCTTGACGCCTGCGTGGGCAGTGATTACTCTTAATAACTGGACTGATAGACAATAGTTACAACTATTGTATGACAAATTAGTAAGTGCCCACACCGTAAGTAACCGAATTTTTAAATTACTTCTGAAACTTTTGCCTATCTACTACTAATATCGGTGTGTTTATTACCATATGAGTAGGTACCTGTTTTCGTAATGCTTATTAAATTAGTATGAAATGTGCAATAAAATTTGTTAATATTACAATTAAAAAAAAAACATCTAGTCAGTTTTATATGAGAAAACTAACCTTCAGTTTATAACACTAGGTTTTAGCCGTGGCTGCGCTCATACTGATTTAAGTAGTTTTATAAGTTTCCTCGCTAAATATGCTATTTATATAAAATATAAAACTAAATGACAGAGAAAATATGAAATAGCTATGGATTAACTCTGTTTTGAGCAATAAGTGGCTACTTTTTATCCCGAAAAAATGTACGGTAGGTACTAAACAATAATTAGGACTTTAAAACGATTAAGCTGTATTGTGACACGGAGCTAAACTTACTTTCTTAATCAATTACTATTGGTTAGATACTAACTTATAAATAAAGGAAAAAATCATAATACGCATAGATTAAGAGAAACATCTAATTGATATTAGACAGTTTATTAAATTCAGCAAAACCATTAAAAATTAACAAAATCAAATTCTCTTTGAAGATTTAACGTTAAAAGTAACATTTCTTCTTTAGCGTCCCAGTTGGCTTTTGACGTGTCAGGGTTAATTTCGTGTGGTAGAGAAAGCTTCAAATGATATTGTGAAGAGTTAATAGTTACGCTTATAGTATCCACGGATAAGTCAATATTCTCTTTTTTATCTCCTGGCATAGACACTCTAACTATTAAATTTTCGCAACTTGCTGATGAAGGCGTTTTAGGTCCTATCTGTTGATTAGAAAAATAACATTAATGCTTTTTTTATATTAAATAATATACCTATCCGTCCGTTCTTAACCTTTCACCACATAAGCTGTACAGTAGAATCTTTTTGGAAGTCGGTTAAGAAGAAAGTTATTATCGTAGATAATAGATAGTGTCGTAATAGCCTATGGTTTAATATTAATCAAACCTAGTCTAGAAATTAGGTAAGGCAATTGAAATCAAGTTAAGAAAAGAAAGTAGTGTTTTATCGCCAAATACCTAATGAAATCCACTGCGAGTCAGACTCTACATTAGGTGGGTGGGTGGACCATTTAGGGCCATGCTCCTTGTAAGGCCGATTATTAAAAAGTCCTAGTTATCGCCATGCGATGACAAATTCCTTCTACTCAGACTAGCACACATCGAACTTAAGAACACAGACGCGGCGGCGAATCCCTAGCGCTGCTGGTTTGTCAATGGGGTCCCTCGCTTTCTTGACTTCTTTCGTCGACGTTAAAATTCTAATACACGTTCACAGAAAAAGGCTAGTTTTCAAGTAAATAAACTATTATTTTCTTTAATTATTTTTGATCTGAATATTTTTAATACATTTTTACGACTACATTCTTAGTTTTACGATAGTGTTCAAGTCATTTTTGTTGACTATTTTTTAAGTGAATATATTATGATTATGTATTTAATGTTTCATTTTAATGCAAGACCTATTTATGAAGATTTAGGATAACCAGATATTTTGATATTTTCACCGTTAGTATTAAGTTAAACGACTGATTTAATATATCGGCCTTGTATGGAGCCCTGTTTCTGGCAAGGCCATTTTAGAAGAGTTCAATAAAACTTTAATTTAATAAATAAGCATTAAGTCTGCAAAAAAAGAAAATGTTTTATTGTACCATTATAGAACAAAGTGTTACTTAATATATAATTTGTTTGTTGAAATGATCCAATAAATAAAAGAATTATAACTGTTTATTTATTAAGGTGGCCTTCCATGGTCCACCCACTTTTATTATTATTTTTATTTGCCAGCACCTCCTGGTTAAATTCTAAGAAATCAATTGTTAACTGGCACACCGGTGTGCTCGCGCCTCTCGATAGGCTAGGTAGGATATCCGCCAGAATAAATGATATTTTGTTATAATTATCACTGGCTACTTATTACGTAGGTTATATCTATTATGTGGTGAAGGGACTCATTAGCGTTCGGCAGTTCAGACGGGCGCGAAGCCAAGAAACGCACAGGGAGGTGGCCCACTTCAGTGGGCGGTGTACCATGCAGGTTGCTCCTGGTACTTCTTTGATAGCGGAGTGGACTGTGGAGCAACCCCATGGTTGTTGTGATCTGCTTCGGTAGACATGCCGTCGGGGCGTCGTTGTTGAGTGCGTAAGCGATCCTGCGACGCCTCATTAGACGGGGGAGGTTTTGTTGGGTTTTAGTGAGTAGGCTTTTCTAGCAGGCGAGTCCCACATAACCACCTCTATGACTACAGGTGGTATGCGTAAATGGATTTCCCAACATAAAAAAATGTTATATCTATTATACTTACTATATTGCTCATATCATTAAAATTGGTCAAATGAGAGTCGAACTCGAGCAACTAAAGGGTTTCTTTTTGAAATTTTGGTAATTTTAACTTTAGACCAATGATATAAAAAAATATATAAAACATAATTGTTTTTGGTCTCATTTTTTTCTATAAATCACGTTTTTATTTTAAAAATGAAGCTCCAGTAGGTATATAGGTTATAACTTCATGAATAATAATATCATTTCTTATTTTGCATTTATAACAGTAGTAAAATGAGTGACTTTAAATTCTAATTTATAGTTTGAAGACTATTTTCTATTTCATTATTATTATTTATTTTGTTAAATTAAATAAGGCA
This sequence comes from Argynnis bischoffii washingtonia, assembly GCA_033884665.1. Taxonomy (NCBI): domain Eukaryota; kingdom Metazoa; phylum Arthropoda; class Insecta; order Lepidoptera; family Nymphalidae; genus Argynnis; species Argynnis bischoffii. The sequence goes on from CM066609.1 coordinate 7,699,034, forward strand.
GTGCGAATAATTACATCGATAGTGCGTCGATGGACACACATTATCGAGTCAAACAAATTTATAGATTTTAATTAATATCTAAAATATGAGATTAAATATAAATAAAAAAAAAACCTGAAGGAACACGTCCTCAGCGCTAACAGATTGTTGATAATTCATCGTGTAGGTAGGTGTTTTACGATCTCCTGTTCCAAATCCTACTTTACTCATTTGTTCTGCTTCTTTAGCCTGTTGCTCTTCATACTCCTCAATGTTCGATGGCGTTTTTTGTGATAAAATTGGTGCAGAATTTTTATCCCTTGTTGCTGTTATCTCGTAATCTGAATAATTTTATCTCTTTTAATTAAGTAACTATAAGTAAATATTTAATATATAGTTCAATTCAACGTTTGCAATCATAATATGTGTAAAATACGCACTTGTCGGCACTAAATCTTCTCCTTGCAATACTTCTGGTTCAGGCGCCTTTAAAAGTTCAGCTAATTTCTCTATATGTGATACTGTAAACTCCATTATATTGATATTTATTAATAGTTCGTTACCTTATTATATGAATAATGCCGAATATACAGTGAAAATTGCTTAGACACAAAACACAATATTGACTAAACAAAATTTTGTTACATAGCAACAACTCGGAGAGTTAAATATTTTTCATAAATATTAAATAACCCATTGGTAGCGCATTATTATAGTAATACGAAAACCTATATCATCTATGGTAGTACTTTATAAAGACTTACTTTTAAAATTACCGTAGTTGAGTGCCAAAGGGCATATGGTCATGGTCTTGTCGTACGTAGGTACCTCCTCGCATAACATGAACGTACGCTCATTAGCGAAAGTTCATCTCTATAAATAGTCTGGATGACAATGTACAATATTATTTCTTTTTATTAACACTGTCAACTTTGGAGGGAATCCCCCAAAATAGATCAGCCAATACAAAAGCATAAGCACACATCCAATTTAAAGAATGCAGAGCGAAATTACTAAAAAATTTCTTTTTATGTGCCTAGAGTTTTCTTTGATTAATTTCTTTGAATAAAAACTTAAAAAAAAAACAGACTTCCAGGCACTGAAAATTAAAAAATAACAAAGCGGGGGTTTTTATTTAGAGTAGATACTTAATCAGATTTTTTCGAAGTCAGTGCCAGCCAATACAAATCAAAGCACACTTTTATTTTTTCATTTTTAGTGTAGACGTATCACCAATACAAATTAATCAAGCCCAAACACCAGGCTGTCTTTCGGGTCCATCATCAGATCAACTCCAGACCTTCATTAAATAGTAGTGCTTTAAAATACCTAATGAAAATGTTAACAAACGCACTAGTCATTTTTTTCATAATTTTCTGCGATAATAAATAATAATATCTTCTTTGCGGCACGGTAACTATTTAACACACGTAATTTAATTTTGTGTAGTTGAAAATATAGATGGCGCTAGTAGCGTGCATTTTTTGTTTATTCAGTGTGTAAAACTCAAAATTTATTATTTCTCTATGGGCAGAATATTACCCAACTTTTATTTTGTGATATTTTAATAGATGTAATCAAATCAATCATTCATTAATCTCATTAGATTTAATATAACAATGTCCAATATAAAAGTATGATGCACCTTGAATTTCAAATGAAAAGCAAACAAATACTTTCATTGAATCTACATATTAACTGCTAAAAACTCAAAACATTCAAGATACAAACTGTTAATATGAGTTAATGATAAAAATAATGTAAATAATAAGGTTAATCAAATCTCTTAATTTATGAAAGAAATTATTAACATTATTAAAAGCTTAAAAAAGCTTAAAAATGATTTGAAGAAACTTTAACTACAAGATGATAGACTGACAATTTTAAATTATTTGTAATATTGTTACTAATATCCTTTATAAGTTATGTTTTATTATAATTGTAAAGATTTTTACAGTTTAAAATAAATTTTAATGCAGAAAGCTACATAGTACACACATGTGATTAAAATATATTTAAGGAAAACCATCATCATCTTCTTCAGCCATTTCTTTAGCAAGTTCCAAATCTTGTTGTTCTCTTTCTCTTCTCTCTTCGGCGCTCTCCAACTCCTTGCCATATGACTTAGGGGGATATCTCATAGCTTTCACACTCTGATTGTGCAATTCAAGACAGAAAGATATACGCTGATGGAAAGCTAATTGTGGCTCCCTTGTACAATAGATATCAGAGCTCTCCTTGTTACTCATGTAACCCTTTTCTGGGTCAAGTGTAGCTTCAATAACTCCATCTCGGATTGCTTTGGCAACAATGAACTCTGCATCTTCAGCAGAGTCTAAGCCTAGTTTCCTAGCAATATCTTTGGGCGAAATTCGAGAATATGACAACCCAATTGACCTGATTGCAGTTTTAATGACATTTTGTCTAAGGCGTAGAATCAATGTAAAAGTATGATCACTACGGAACTGAGGTCCAAAATTTTCCAAAACCTCTCCAAATCTCTGTAGATTACCAAGTCTCACCGCCTGCGTGAGCTGGAAGTAAGGAGCTAGAGCTTTCCTAAGAGGAGCTTGACGGAATATTGCTCGCTCTGGTATGTCACCCAAGAGTAACTCTACAACAATAGCCAGTTTTTGTACAGTTTGCCGAAATCCAACAGCAGCTGTTTGAGGTGCTTTACGTAAAGCTTGAACTAAATGCTTATGTGCATCACTGTACTCTAATCTAGCAGCTTTAATTCTACCAAGGTAATACAAAAACCTTGCCCACTCATTGTTACTAGCACTTTCTGGGAATACTGATTTACTAACCAATTTGTCAGCTTGGTCATACAGTGCATAATGTAGATAATTACGCAAAAGGCAATTTATCAAAACAGCTTGACCTTCATAATCATTTCTTAAGGTTGACGTTCGCAAACGAGCATGCAACAAGCCTCTAATGAGGTCTAACTTATTGGTAAGCTCAAAAACTCGTGAGTGATAGAAATAACACTTGGCAGCAATTAAATCCAAAGTTCTGCGGTTTTGAGCTATTACTTTGTTCATTAGTTGTTGTGAACATTCTACAGCTTCTTCAAGTTTATTTGTATCCAACAATCGAAGTAATACCAACAGATGCATATAAGCATCTACTTCAGGAGCGGGAGTTTTCGGGGCACTTCTAGAGCGTGGAGCTTCTATTTCAACTGCACCAGGCAGTGGATTCTCAACGAAAGCGATCACGGCTTCTTTGTCTGGACTTGCGGGATACAACTGATTAATAATTGCACGAAGTACATTTCCGTTTAGTTTCCTTCTCGTATTTGGTATAGATCTAAGAACGCGCATAGCAAACCTTGGCTCCTTCGATGATACAGCTTTATCAATTTGTCTAACATGTTCCCTCAAATCTTGAACAGCTAGAACATCGGCATCTTTCTTTACTTCATTAGTTTCTACGTCGCTGGCAGCAGTTGGGCTGTCCACATTTTTCATTTCCACATCTTGCTCTACGGGAGCCATTGTAACTATTTACCAATAACAATTTCAAGTTTTTCTGAACTCAATGCTTTTTATTCCACAGAAGAACGCTTCAATTTCACTTGTTCATGATATGTCAAAAATATGCCGAGTAACAAAATCGTTCGGATACGTAATCAACAATATTAATATTAAATACTTTGAAATATCATACACTTTAGCAATAGTTTGAAAATTAATGCATATTAATTAAATTAAGGCAAATATTAGATATTAAGGTGAGTAAAAATATTTTTTATACAAAGTTCTTCACAAATTGATATCTTAAAATTGCAAGTATCTAATTATTATTTTATAAGATTAACAAAAACACATAAGTAAAATATTAAGTAGGAATAAAATTCTTATTTTTAGATGTAATAATTTATACAGTTTTACTTAAGACATTGATATAATATAATATTTATATGCAAAATGATGTACACTGGATTCAATATGATTGTCTATCTTCCTTTGTCCCATAGACTATAGACAAGACAAAACTACTAGCAATGCTCGTAGTTGCTTAACCAATATACTTTACTAGGGAAATAGTGATAAAAAGCTTTTAATAGTTTTGATTACTAATGTTACACTCAAATTTTTTTGGATTACAACCATCACATCCCAAGAAACGTGCGTGCCCAAAATTATAAGCCACGGAGGCGCTACGGCCGCAGGGGACCGGTTAATTCTTTTCATAAAATTTCAATGTGTTCTGGAAATGGTTTGCAAAGAGGACGTGGTATCATGGTTTAAAGAATTGGAAAGCTATAAACGCATAGACGCAATGTGTACATTACTAAATATGTGCTTGCCATTTGAATTACGTTTTATTGGCACGTATCTTGAAGAGCTCGGTAAGCGGGACTTTCAGGAGTTGCGTGGTGCCGAACTGAGAGCTAATAATCCTACAGATCTCGCTGCTGATATTGGAGGAGCAGACACAGACTCCAGGACGCGACGGAAAATGGCATTATATGTTTCTCTTTTACGGTCGTGTAATTTCGTCTGTGCCACCACATTGTACAATGCTATGGTCAGTTTAGAACAGAGTGGCTTGCTGAAAGGTCTTTATGGTGATCTTTTAGAAGAAATTCTCCTCTTGTACACTATGGCCTTACATCATCCAGCTTTTACATTTGATCAGAAGTCACATTTTGGTGAGATACTTGAAAAATTAAAAATTGAGGATCAGCGGTTACAATATCAAGAACAACAAGAGCATAATATAAACATAGCTCCTGTGAGTGGTCATATACAGTCAACCATCACTCCTAATATGTCTGTCCCACCACCCAATTTGTCTAGCTTGGGGCCACCACCTGGTATCATGTTTGTAAAGACACCTGGGGTACAGGTTAGTGTCATCTATCACTATTCATAATCAAATACTCATTAGTCATTATGTTCAATTGCTATGTGCTTATTATAAATGTATTGTGTACAATCATGAAAACATTACATACATTAAATTATATTTCAAAAGTTAATTCCTATCAAAATATCTGTTTATATTTTCTTATACTCACAAAAGATATCCCAAGAACGAATAAAATATTTGTCAAGTTATATCCTCAATCTCATTTGCAATTTTTAAAATGTCACTGGAATCTCATAATATATGTATAGAAAAAAATTATATACCGATACCTTAATATTTATGCATGCATGCATGAAATATAAAAGATAGTGGAGTGGTGTATTATTGGGTAATTCATCATTGATTTTTTCTATTTTAGTTTTTGTTATTTTTTGTTTATATTATCATATTTTTTTGTTTGTAATTCTTATTATTTCAATTTGTTAACTTTATTAACATAAAAACAAGGCAATTGAAAATTGTATAAACAAATTCAACTTGCTTATTCAAATACCGAAGTGGAATTTATTATTTAATATGAGTAAACAATTAATGTGAATGTGTCACATTTATGTTTTTAATAAATTTCAATTATTTGTAGCCATTATGGTAATATACTTAAACCTCTATGATTTTTAGATAATATACCTACAGTTTTTATGTATTAAAACAATGAAAGACTTGTATATTACAAAAATATTCATAATTTTTGAATAGTTCCTGCCCAGTTTAAAAACTCCAATAGCATCCCATCAAAAGCGACAAAAGCCACGTAGAAACCAATAAATATTTATTGGTTTCTATGTGGCTTTTGTCACTTTCGATGGGATCCTGTTGGAGTTTTTCATCAGGGTGGTGCTTTATTTGCTCATTTTTGTTGATTCAGTAATACCTTAGAAATTATCATACATATTTATTTTTAAATCATGTAGTTAAAATAATTGGTTAATGAAAAAAGTGATATACATAGTTTTTATAAATAAAAAATATTTTAAATTTAAGCAAATTTAAAAAAATAATAAAATATTTTAATTTTGTAGATACAGAATACAGAATGTGGTATATTTAAAAATATTTTTAGGCATTGTATATTATTGTTTTAAGATATAAAATTTATTAATATGTAATATTAAAGAGTAAATAATACTTAGCTAAGTAATAATGTCTATTCGAGTATAACAAAATTTATTATTGTTTTATTTTGTACACAATTATTCTGGCAAAGCTTAAAATAAATTATCTAAAAATATAATTTAAATTGGTTGGTCTTATAAAAATATATTTGTATTTTTTAGTAGTAAAAGTAAAAAAAAAAACATTCCATTAAGATCAATCAATAGAGATACAAAAAAGTAATAATATATGGATTAAATAATTACAGCCTCCAAGTTCAGATGCAGTTGCAGAGCTTAATTCACCTTCAGTACTCAGTGGCGCTGCGAACATGGTGCCTATTTTAGGAGAAGTTCCACATCCACCTCCAGGTCTCCCTATTCCACAGTACAATGTAGGAGACTACATAGGTCAGCATACATGGCCTGCGAATATCATTGTTTCACCACTCAACCAACCAATAGAGGTAAGATTAGTTGGTGACTTTTGTTGAAATATTATTTCTATATTACTTTCATGATGTTATTACTTTTATTGACATATTTAGTTTTGATTTACATTTATAATAAAACTTACTTAAAAATGTAAATAGCACTTTATTTATTCTTCATACTTTTAAAATAATCTTAATAATAATACTTTCTTAGATTTACGCGAATATTTGACATTTCAAAATAAAACTATCTTTTCGGATTATTTCACGGATTTATGCTTTATAGCAATCATGGTCACGGGAGAGACCGTGACCATGATTGCTGTAAAGCATTCGAAACGTCGGGAACCAAAAATCAAAATAAATCCGCGAAATAATCCGAAAAGATAGTTTTATTTTGTAATCTTAATAATTTTATTACAAAAATCCTAGAAAAGTGTGATTAGATAATTATTATTTATTATAGTCTACCAAATTAACAAACATTAATGTGATATTTCAGGTATTGAACTACCAAGCTGGACCAGGGGGTGGAGCTCCAGCATCCCCACTGGTGTCCTCCCCGGGCGATAGTCGTGCGGCGTCCCCTCGGGCCCGCCGTCGGCTGTCACGTGACCGGTCGCCGCCTCTCGTGCCTCTGCCACCAGATCAGACATTGCCACATCTCACAGCCAACTTTGACAACTTAAGTATTGCCGAGGTCAGTATGTGAGAAGAGAAAACAAACATAATTGATTGATTTAATACACCCTATTCACTGTTTGTGTTTATGTGTGTATAGTTACCATATGAAAGTAAGATTAAATGCCATATGATAGTCACCTTTGTATTTTCTCACTTTTGATATTTAAATAAATAGAGCAATATAAAGCAACTGGCGACATACCCTCGCTTCGCTCGGGTTCGTCCCTACGAACATTCAGACACGTTTTAATGGTTAGTATGGAATAGATACACTATATATTATACTAGCGACTAAACTTCTCTCTGCTCGGGTTCGTCTCTATTTACGTTTTAATGTTTCTTATAGATTTCTCAGAGATGAGATATTTTCCCCCAGTAAAAAGTATCCTATATGTTGACCCAGATAACCAGCTATCATTATACAAAATTTTAGCAAAATCTGTCCAGCGGTTTTTTAGTTATGCGGTCACAGACAGACAAAAATTCTAAAAACTATAGATTTGGCCTCTGTAGGTATAGATACATAATAATGACTATTTTGTTAAGATTTTCCAAAAATATTTAATATACAGATTCAAATCAGTTTGAATTTTATTAAATGTTTAGATAAGTATGGATTTCGTCTTGGCTCACATTTTTTTTCTCTACTGTCTTGGTATGGTATAATCGGGCTTGTTTCCGCAACTCGACCTCTTTGCGCCTATTTTGTGTGTGTGGGAAATAATTCACTCTTGTTACTCTTGCCAACCCAGTTCCTCCAGGAATCGCAGCAATCTCTTTGTCTTGCTGAAAACCTCTGGGAGTGTACTAGGGGTGCCAAGATGTTGAGCCGGGTACGCCGCTACACCTTAACAATACAACATTACATGTGCAGCCGTTTCGTCTGCTCTCATGCAGGCCCTACAAAGTGGGCTGTTAGTTATACCTAAGTTGAATAGATGTTTATTATATGGTCCGTGGCCATTTAAGACCGCGGTTATCTGCTTGAGTTGAGGTCTACTAAGGTTGATCAGACGGTTAGTCGTTTTGGCGTTAATGGTAGGAAGCGACTCCTTCGCCTACCTACAGTCTACAAGTTTACGCCATAAGTTGTCATGTAGTAGTCGTGTGCGTTGTCGTATGTGGCCTTTGAGCCAGCAAGAAGGTAGCGCCACGATGGGCTCGGATCCTATGGCTCTCATGTCCGAACCTCTTCTTGCTAGCTCATCGGCCTTGTCATTGCCCCACGAGTTGCTGTGGCCTTTGATCCATTGCATGGTGACATCGTTACGGTCACTTACCTTTGTCAAGGCGTTATGACATTCATAGATCATACCTGAAGTGGTAGAATTGCCATTAAATGCCTGTAGTACTGACATACTGTCTGATAGTATGTGGATTGAGAAGTCTTTGACGTCCTTTTGCGCAATTGTTCTAGCTGCCTCAAGGATACCTACACATTCAGATTGAAACACCGTGTTGCAGATGCCTAGGGGTAGTGAAATTTTAATGTTTAGGTCATCAGAGAAGATACCGCAGCCTGTCCCTGATTTAGTTTTCGAGCCGTCCGTGAAGATTCTAAGGTTCTTGCTGTCGCGACCTTCATGTTTGTCTTCCTTTAGCTCTATTTTGTATTTTTTGTCAAAAATGTACTTGATTTGTATCTGATCATTAGGTGCTCCCATGAAAGGAATGTCTTTGGCTACGTCAATCAAAATTTTGGTGTGTGGCGTGCCTGTTTTCGTAGCAATTTTTGATTATCTAATCTTATTGCGGTTGTCGCAGCCTCTTGTTGAATGAACAAGTTCAGCGGTAGGAGGCTTAGCATGGCTTCGAGGGCCGCGGTGGGTGTTGTCTCTACTGTCTTATTTTATATACAGTTTTCATTGATTGGATAAAATATGTCCAACTTAAACAGCTTAAATTCAAAATAAAACTAAATTTCATGATATGTAATAGTAATTATGACCAGCAACTTTGTAAAGATATAGCTGAATGAAATTATAATCTCAAAGTTAATTAAAATGATTAATTAAATGTACCCATTTTTTTGTTTTGCGTTTGTTATATACAGACTTCTTGTTCATTTATTACTGCCTTATTTATCACATTATAGTAGATGTTTTCTTTAAACCCAACAGGATTACTAAATTATAGATGTATAAAACTTAAATAAAAATATTTAATTTAAGTTTAGTTAGATTTTAAAGTTAAAAATATATTCAGATTGTGTTCATACAATTACACAAATATTTTGACTTTATTTTTAACAAGCGACTCTCTCTCGCTCGGGTTCATCCTAGATAAGTTCTAACCTCTGTCACTCACCAGCCCTCCAACTATTTCCACACAAAAAATCACGCCAATCCGTCACTCTACAAACAAAGAAATAAACACTTTCACATCTTTATTATTAGTATGGATTTCTCATTTTATCTTTTCTACAATACTATTTTTCCTGACAAGTAATCCTCAGTATAGACTGAGAAAACCGTCTTATAATACCCCAATTAACTATTATGACTAAATGATGAGTTAGTTGTTTGTGGTCTATTATATGTAACGTGTTGTTGACTAGTCTTAGTGATATTGTTTGTCGTGATAATAGGTAAGGGGGCATGATAACACTTATGGACAATAATTATATATTTATTTGTATTATTCTATATTTTTAACATACAAATTTATCAGACACTGGTCTCTTAGTATGGTAACAGAGGCATACAACTAACAATTATTATTAAAACTGAGATATAAGATGTATCTTCACATGTGTAAATTTTTCTGAAAATAAAATGATTTTTTTTTCCACATTTTAGATGCGGCATAACATTGGTGAAGAACGATTACGAGAGTTATCTGCCGTGCACCATCAGTACAGATCGCTTGAAAAGCTTAACGGTGTGAGAAGACGCGCCGCCTACTGTCCTCCGCCGCGGTCTTCCTCAGATAGCGGGTCCAGTGCAGCCTCCTCACCGTCAAGCACCCCCGCGCCTCAGTTGCGGAGGGCGACCCCCTCCGCGCCTCCCGCACCCACTGCCCCCGCGCCCACAGTGCCCTTCCTCCCCTACCCGCGCCCCTACCCCTACCCGACTCCGCCTCCCGCCTACCGACCCCCACCACCTCCCTTCGCCAACGGGGAACCTCCTCCCTACCCCACGCCCGCTCCCTACGCGGGCTTCGTCCCAGTCCTTTACGCGCCCCCTAAGCTCTCTTGCTGGAACTGCGGCGCCGCGGGACACGCGGGACACGAGTGCAAGGAGCCCAGTATGGAGGAGATGACCCGCGCGGGGGGATACCAACTAGACTTCGGTGGCGCCCCCCCACCAGAAACGAGCGATAAATAACACATAGAGTGGAACTAGTATTGCCAGTAACGTGAAATCGGGACTCTCAGCGTGTAATCGGGACGTCTGGCAACACTATGTGGAATTAGTTTTGGGATCGAATTGATCCAAAAGCCTCAGTTGGGGGCCGCCTTTGATATTAGATCGAAGTATTCAATAGGTACGACCTTAGTGTAAAAGCTTGATGAGCTTTTCGTGTAGTCAATCCGACTTGGCGTTGTTGCACTTTCAATTTGCCAGATTTCATACATCATTGTCGTGATTCGTACGGCAGCTTGTGGAGGTTGATTTGTTTTGTAGAATTTGATCTATTTAATAAATATATTTAGCGATTGGACCTTTGTTATAACAAAACTACGAGTATTCCTTTTTTTTTTGAAGTGTTGAATTTGGTAATTAGTTTAAATTTATACTGTACAGTAGTGTTTTTAAATAATATAAATTTTTAAATGTAGCTTGTGTTGTAAGTTAGAAAATTACAAGTACAAATTGTTAAGAATATTTGATTAATTATGATTATTATTTATGTAATAATTCAATCTGATAAATTGAAAGTGTAATAACTTAATAAAATATTTGGCAGTCACTTAGGTATATGGAATTCCATATTATTAAAAAAATGTAAAATGTTAAGCTTTAATATTTTACAATATAATTTAAACCTGATTCTTTTTCTAAAATAAAAAGTAAAAGTCCTAAGTTACTCCTTATAACATCAGCTATCTGCCAGTGAAAGTCCTGTCAAAATCGGCCCAGCCGTTTTGGAGATTAGTTGGAACAAACAGACAGACAGACAAACATTAAAAAAAAATGTTCTTTTCCTATAACTATCGTATATACTTTTATATGTATGTAGTAAAAAACTGCTATTTTGACATTACAAACAGACACTTCAATTCTATTTATCCTTATAGATTATCAAAATGTTAAAAATGGAGTTATTTCTTAAGTAGGTTAAATATTAAGTGCCATTCGTTGTCAAATTCTAATTGGTTTATTTTACGCAAAATGGTTTCTTATTGTGAGCATTTTATACTTATTTATTATTTAATAAGTCTTATCTGGTTGAGAATAAGTTAAAAGTTCAATTTGAAAGTACAAAGTTCATTTTAAAATCTAATCTGTTGTATTAAACCAATACCAAACCAACCAATTTAATCAGTTTTAAAATATGGAATTCCTTATACTTCTTCATTATACTATAATATTCAAAAAAACGACAAATAATATGTTGATATGTTTTTAATATAGATACAGTTAGAAAGATTTACGTTTGGATAAAATAGTTTTTAAATTATAGTTATATATCAGTTCGGTAATGTGTGATATACATAGGAATACTCATATATAGTTGAATTCAATCGAATCATATATATTAACTAACGACTTCCGTGCGTCTCGGTACGCGGATTTTGTTCACGATTTCATGTGTTTTAATTTTTTTGCGTGAAACCTTTTTTTTTCCAAAAATAAAAGTAGCCTAAGTAACTCCTTATAATATTAGCAGACAGACAAAAATTTTCAAAATGTTTTTTTTTCTTATTAGTACTGTATATACTTTCATGTATATTCATTTAGTAAAAAGCTGTTATTTTGACATTACAAACAGACACTTCAATTTTATTTATCTGTATAGATAGGTAGTTCATATTTGGTTATTCCAAATGGATCCGAACTAGTCAAATTTATCGACAATTTTTTTTTTCAATATTTCATATATATATATATTAAAAACATAACAACATGCAATAAACAACTCAAGCACTAAGCCATATGTATAAAGTTCAAAATCGTCATGACTGAAATTATTGTTAATAGTTTCCTTTGACCCAAGACTGATTTGTAAAACTACCGATATTCAAGGTTTCTAAAACTTACAGTTTAAACAATTTTGGAAGCAACGTGCAGGTTTGAGAATCAGGACTGTAAGAGTAAGAGAAAAATGATAAAAACAAAAAATAATGAAATTTAAATGTACCCATATGTGTGTATTTTGAACTATTTTAATCATATAGAAAAATGGGGACTTCGAATCATATATATTTCTGGTGTCAGTATCGTTTAAACGTAACAATCGCATAAATAAAAAAATTAAGACTTTTTTTTATCACATTTTAATACTTAGCATTGATATTTTTGTAATAATAATAAAATATTTCGATACGTAGATTTCAACGATGGCGATACCGGAACCATAGCCCAAGATCAATTTGACGTGAAGGCAATGCTCTTAATAATATACTAATGTAAAGCAAATGTAAATAGTTACAAGTGTACGATGACACGCGGTGTGGTCATATTTTGTAAATATCCTCGTTTATATTATATGAATAGTTGGTATTTAGTTATTTGTAAATTTGTAACAACTCGAGTGTCCCATAGAGTATTCGATTGTTTATGATCACTGTCACAAATCACAATGTTGCATTTTTTTTAAATCCCGTTTTTAATGTTCAAATTAGATGGGTTGTATAATTGTTTTTTTTTTTTTTTGCATAATTATATTTTTTAATCGAGTCGAATAAGTCGCGCATGGTGGGTGCGGCGTCTTGAGGTCGATTTTATTTAAATTTTAACAATATAGTGATCAGATATTTTGGTGTTTTTAGTGTTATATTGCATTTAGTACTCGACTGTAGTTAACCGTCAGGACGATTTGCGTCTAGCCTGTATATTATCACCAAATTTCATAAAACATGTATGTACATAGTAGTATAATTTTATAAATTGATAATAATTACTAGTAATAGTGTTTGAATAAATGCAATCGAAATCGTTTTCTTTGCCCTTAAAATGAATAACAGTTGTAAGCTGAATTGTGAGGGTCTGTTATGAAAATCCTCCTTATAAAGGTTGTATGTCCGCATAACGTAATTATTGTGTTATTTATATCTTAACAATTTTATTATATTTAAAACAAGTTGTAGTTAAACATATAGACATAACTTAAACTTACTGTGTTTAAAGAGGAACCTGAATAATGCATGTTGCTAATCGTCTGCAGAACAAAGTTGCATATAAAGGAATGTAGAAGCTGTTAAAATAATTTATTGCGATAAAAAGATTTTATGCTCTTGTGTGCGACTTTGTTCTACAATTAACACGATTTTTGTTTGTAATTGAAAACTTAGCTCACGCGTACTACGAAGAGTACAAAGTATCACTTATAGACGCCAAATCGTTGAAAACAAGTCTCAGTGTTTGGATGAATATTTAAATTGATTTATTCTTATATAGGTCTGTATATTTCGAAGTAATTTGCGTGTATAGTAAATTAGTCTTTATCTGTAATGACCAAAAAAGAAAAAAAAATATGATAAAAATTTTGAAGTTATTTTCTAGAATTAAAAATGATTAAAATGCCACCTTTTGTATTTTTTTTATTTGAATATCTTAACACCTTTAATAATAATTTTATATAAGGTTATATATATAAAAAAAAAAAAAACTTTTCGTTGGTATGTCGTAAGTTTGACGTAACATGAATAAATAGTTATAAAATGAAATAAGCGTCGTACATATTTTTTACAATAAAAAAATATGGTTTCATTTAAGAGGGAAACTACGTATGTATTATTTATAATTAAAACTTGTGTGAACCCGTCCGGTACGAACTGTACGCCATTTTCGTAAAAGTACGTGTGAGTGAAGTAATTCAAGTACTTTCTAACTGGCGACAGCTAATCCATCGACATTATAAAAGTTATTAAAAAACTTTTATTTTGTAGCGGTGGAAATATTTTTTTACTTTGTACAGAATGTTATAAATGTGATAAATAATTTTTAACATAATTAGCGATTGTGATTTAGTAAGGTGTGTAGTTTATAAAGATATCGCTTCACTAAATAAATTATGATATACGCTACAGCGATGTGTAACTTTGTTCTCCCATGATTTTGTATTTGGGTATTTATATGCTGTTATATTACTAATAAAGAATATGGATCAGCATTACAGGAGATAGAGTGTTTCGACCGTCAGACCTCTGTATCCCACCAGTGCTGTGAATCATTTGCTTCCTGACAAATAAACAACCAAAATCTTTAATGTGTTATAATTTTTTGTTATTCCTTTACCTACATATTGATCAAATAAGTTTGTTTTTTTTTTTGAGATAAAAGGTTATATTTTGACCGTATATGCCTTGATTTGAAAAAATATATAAGTACAGTTTGTATTTGTTAGTAATCAATTAAGAAACCTACTTAAAAAATATCTGGTATATATTTTAGAAATATAAAAAAAAACATTTCATTTTTAATCGACGAAAATAAATAAGCATAGTTCATGAATTTAGGTTGTATTCAGCCCTATTTTACGTTCTACTGCTGGGCACGGGCACAGAGGGGCCCTTCAATACGAGGGGATCAGACCATAATCCACCACGCAGGCCAAGCGCATGTTGGCGGACTTCACATACCTTTCGAAAACTTGTTCAGTTACAAACATAATGTTTTTCTTTACCGTAAGACAAGTTGTAATGAAGTTGGAAATGATAAGCACATGAAAATATCAAACCCGGGGTTTGAACCCGCTTAACTCAGTTACCCAAGCAAGCGCTTTACTACTGGGCTACCGGTAATAACCTAATTTATTCCGAAGATTTGTTGTATTTCTGTTATTGTATTCACAATGTGAAATTGTGGCTGCAGTTATCTGGCTGCTAAAATCGACGATTTGCCATTAGTTAAAGTCTGTACGACTTTTGTTAAGAAAGTTGGGAGGATATAAATATTTAAAAAAAATATAGAATAATTTTAATTGACATTTATAAAAAAATGTTTTTACAATTAAGTATTTCCAAAGTATTAACAAAATAGAATAGATTTTTAATCAATTTTATTTTAAAGTGCTGAAGAGTAGGGTGAGAGTGAGAGTGAGAGTTCATAAATCACGCTTTGTCTTATTAGATGTCGAACATAGGTAATCTTACTTTTCGTGCGCTACGAACTATATTGTTTACCATACTATATTTATATAGATTTTAGATGATGGGTAGGTATCTATACATTTAATAAAATTGTAACTAATCCGAATCTGTACATTAAATATTTTTTGGAAATTTTTATTGAAATAGACTTTATTATCGATACAGAAGCCAAATCTAGAATTTTTGTCTATCTGTCTGTCTGTTACCGCATCACGGGAAAACCACTGGACAGATTTTGATATTGATTGATGATAGCTGGTTTATCCGGGTCAACATAAAGGATACTTTCTACTGCGGGAAAATATTTCATATCTGAGCTAAACGTTAAAACGTAACTAGGGACGAACCCGAGCGGAGTGAGGGTGATTTGCTAGTATACTATATATATACCCATCATCTAAAATCTATATAAATGTCATTTAATACACCATAAAACGAGCTTTGCCTACTTTCACAACATCTGTTAAGTTCTCACGATGGCAAGTTTGCTCAATAGATAGAAACTTTACGTTTAAATCAAAGTTTCTTTCTAGTAACAGGTCACGTACTAAGTAAAGATATTTTATTGGTCCACCGCTTCATAGAATTTAATATCTCTTTGCTTGTGCTATAAAAAGATGGAACTTTGCTGGCAATTACATTACATGTTTATTTATAGTACTGAAATGGAAATTACATAATATAAATGAAGAAACTATGTGACCTACGCACGGAGTGCCGCGTGCGTAGCTTTGTAAAAAAAACGGAATGCTTGGAGTTGGAACGTTATTCGAACGCCTTGTTTTACCATTTCTGCCAGCGTCTTTGACATTCATTATTTTGGACCATATAAAGAACACGAATTCTCGAAATATAGAGTCGCAATAGATTTTTTCGGCAGATATCTCTTTGTTTTAGGTATATCTATTATCTACCTATATCGATTAAAATAAAAATAGACTTCTTTTTTTAATTTTGGGTAGGCTTTATTCATTTTTCCCCCAACGTGCGTAGCCAAGAAACGCACAGGGAGGTGGCCAACTTCGGTGGGCGGTGTACCATGCAGGTTGCTCCTGGTACTTCTCTGATAGCAGAGTGGACTGTGGAGCAACCTCATGGTTGTTGTGGTTTGCTTCGCCAGACCTGCCGTCGGGGCATCGTACTTGACCCTATTTAAAAACTCCAATAGGATCTCATCAAAAGTGACAAAAGCCACATAGAATACCAATAAATATTTATTGGCTGTGGCTTTTGCCGCTTTTGATGAGATCCTATTACAGATTTTCAATAGGGGAGTGCATAAGCGATAGCGTAATGGGTAGTACTGGCTTTTCTAGCCGGTGAGTCCCATATAACCTGTATGTCTACAAGTGGTATGCGCAAATGCTTTTCCCAACATAAAAAAAGGCTTTATTCATTTTGAATTTCTCGTAAATTAATATATTTATAGTAGGTATTAGTACAAGTAATCCACTTAATATGTTCCTTTTAATCCATTTATTTAACAATACTCGTGGATACAATTGCTTCACGGTTTATCGAAGTAAAGATAACACACAAAGCTGGTGACCGCCATCGAGCACGCAATAAGTTGATTGATACTTATATGTAGTAGGTACTAGGTTTTTGAAGTGAAACTTCTTTAGAATCATTGTGATTTGAAACTCGATGAAATAAAAATGCGAAACTAAAAAGAGACAAACATATAAATAAGAATATAGGATTAAGCCGGCGAGAGAATGAGACAGAATACATTTCCATGTTGCCATGGTAACCGTTGTTATTGTCTGACAAATATATATAATATTATATCCATTCCGTATATGATATTCTGTAAATATATGATTGTAATAAGTATGCCTTATTTAATTATTTGAGATTGAATACATTACACAGGAAGTGAAAAATAATAAAATTAATTACTGAATAATATGTAATGTATATTTATGTGAAATAATATGTGAAAAAAACTTTTAAACTTGGTAAAAATTGTAGGTTACTTTTCTGACGTTTCACTTAGATACCATGTGTGAATTGAAAAACACACTCACTTTTTTTATTAGCTCTTATGCCGCTACAGTTAGAAAGTACCTGTTAAATTTAAATGGTGACCATAAAATGAACTGTAATATATAAAGGTTAGAATGATTTATCATCCCTTTTAGGGATGATTTCCAGGATAAAAACTCATGTGTCCTTCCCAGGGTCTCAAACTCTCTTCTTGCAAAATTTCATTTAAAACGGTTCAGTAGTTTCGAAGCTTATTCGATACAAATAAAGAAATAAACAAACAGAAAACAAATTTTTCCTCTTTATAATATTAGAATACAAAAAATACTTGAAATATTTTTGTGGATTCAGCTGCCGCGTAACACTCTTACAGAATAGGTTTGATTACCATTTGATTACCATCATGTAAGAATACGAGATGAGGATCGGTAGCGATAGCTGATCAAATACGACTAAACAAATTCCAAACTTTATTAAGCCTATTCTCGATTCAAAACATATATTATTTTTTTATATTAGTATACTACTAGCGGCATTCGCCTCTAGAAAAACAAAAACAAATCTATCCCGCAGGAACCGTATATTTTCCAAGATAAAAAGTAGCCTATGTACTATTCCAGACTATAATCTATCTCTGAGCTAAATTTCATCCAGATCCGTACAGCCGTTCTGGCGTGATTGAGTAACAAACATTCATCCAACATCCAAACACCTAAGCTTTCAAATTTATAATATTAGTGATATAATAAAAGTTCCTCTAACTTAAAAAAGTTAAAAGAACTTTAAAGGTAAATATTAAAAATTAAGAATAACATTTACCTAGTAGTACAGATACTGAAGTTTACTACATTTTTATTTACTACTACGTACGTTTCACGGTACGTTTTCACGGTTAGCTATGTTTAGGTATACATAAATAGTAGCTTGCTACTCCTAAGATATTCATTTAAATTATATAGCGATTTACCCTCGCTTCGCTCGGGTGCGTACGCCGTACGGATTTTGCCCACAATTTCATGGGTTATAATTTTTTTTTGCGGAACCCTGATTCTTTTTCTAAAATAAAAGTATCCTTAGTTACTCCTTATAACATCAGCTATCTGCCAGTGAAAGTCCCGTCAAAATCACTCCAGCCGTTTCGGAGATTAGCCGGAACAAACAGACAGACAGACAGACAAAAATTGTAAAAAATGTTGTTTTGGTATATGTACCGGTATACATCCATATGCATTTAGTAAAAAGCGGTTATTTTAATATTACAAACAGACACTCCCAATTTTATTTATCTGTATAGATAAGTAATAGAATAAAAAAAAGTTTCAATAACTTAACCAAAAATTAAAATATGTAATTAAAATATAAAATAAACAATTTTATCTCTAAGTGTTATATAGATTTTAATAAATATGAAAATATATTTCACAATTTTTTTCCGAAAGCTGTGTTGTAATAGGTTATTTCCTAACAAAGACATTATATTTTTGAAGCGATGGTGTACGTGCTATAAGCATTATAGCGTCGTAAATACGGTTCGTAACACACGATTCTTTTATTAATGCTTTGTAAGCTTTTCGAAAGATACAAACAATCTTCGTAAACAAAATGTTCGTGTTTTACGAAGTGCCGATGGGTAAACAAGGAGCTATTGCGTAATGGATTCGCTTATAGACGTATCACCTACTTTCGTTTTGGCTTCTTCCTCGCTCGAACAGTTGATAGAAAGTTCACGCTCTTTACACCCCTGGTCACAGTTATTTTGCAGATCATTGGATTTCCTTAGAAGTTAATGCATGTTGTTTTTTATGCAATTCTGAAATGAAATAAAAAATAAAAATTCCTTACATACTTTTTTTATGTAAAATATTTTTAATTGAATATTGTTTAACCTAACATATTAAATTTTGTAGAAGTAATAAAATAGATAATAATAATTAATACGTGTAGGTAAGATGTTAAATATAATTTATGGCATTCATTTAATCTAATATTTATGAATTTTATTATTATTCGAATCGAAACCTAGGTAACTAAAGTATTTTAAAAAATAAAGTATTTTAAAATAATAAAAACTTAGCAAATAAAAACATACAACTTTAAACAAAAAAGTGAACTCTAAAATTTTGCATATGTGTATGTATGCCCGTCCGACTTTCTTATGCATATTATATTGCTACAAAACATAACTTCATCCTCGCTATATTCACTTAATGTCGACGTTATCCTTCCGTTTTATCAAACTGTCATCAATCTTGTCATGCTTGAGGGAGACTGATGTAGCGAAGCTACTTTAGCTATCTACTTATTTAGTAATTTGATATTTGAATGTAAATGCGGATCAAATCACTTTAAGAGGAGGCTCCCTAAATTTAACGCTGATTTGCTTTCATATTCTATGTATACCAGACATTAAATCAATGTGATAATTTCAATGTATGATTTTTCAAACCTTTTTCTATGGATCAGAAAAAACAGAAACACAATTGGATGAAATTTTCTCGATAGTTTTATTTTTTTAAAAATATGCCTTTTTTAGAGATTAATGGATTTTACTCTTAAACTACTTCAGTTATATACGCAAAAAAAATACTCAGAGAAGGAAAATATAGTTTATTATCTTCTGTACGAAAGACATTTAAATTGACCAATTATTATTCTCATAATAAATTAAATTAGATTTGAGACTTACGTTTTTTAATTCTGTGCAAGAATAAGATCGATCGGATATTCGATATTCAACCTTGTTCGCAAGCAACTAAGGTGCAACGACGAAAACAACAGAAATAACAGAAATTATACAACAAAAATAACAGAAATTATCACGCATTTGTTGTATCGCTTTTTCAAGTTGTTAAAAAGTGTTTATTGAACAACAAAGTTTCTTAAAGTAAGTTTTAATGAAGAAGTATTGAACTTTTTGCGATTTGCTTCGTTTATTTCTATTTTTGCTTCGATTTACTTAGTTTGTTGACGACTGATAGCTAGTTTGTTTTAATTGTGATTTTATATAAACATATCTAAAATAGATCGCAAAGATTGCAAAGACGCTCGGTCACTTATAGTGACTATAATATTATTCTGTAGGTTCTATTTGTCCCTATCGGATTAAAACGAAGTGTGGCGATTGACATCGTCAGCCCACGTTTAATCAATAATGAACAGCAAATTAAAGATTCAATAAGTTTTCTATCTACTCGAGAAGGATAAGACTAGTATTTCTTCTCATTATGTGAAAGAAAAAAAAGTACCTTCTCACTAGTCTATTAATTTGTGATGTAATTACATCTATTAGGATATATACTTATATAGAATAAATAGATTTGAATCTTACACACTTTCTACTTTATAATTTATGTTATGCTGTTATTAAGTCCATAAATAATATTGGTATTCAGAACCCGGAGATAGTGGCTTTAGTTTCTTTTGAATTTTTAAATGGTCGCTAGAAAGGTGTGTATTAGGTACCTCTAAATACCATAAAGGTTATTTTATTTGTAGTTACATTTATTTACAATAAAGAAAGATACAAATATACTTAATTATATGTACAAAACAAATGTACACTTTGTTATTACTGTACAAGTCATTCGTATTCGTAGTTAAGCTATCATATTTCAATGCGGCCATGCCTGGTCTATTGGTCTATTGTGTTGGACAAGAGTAAACAGCTCCTTCCCCCGATGTGTTTTCTTGAGGGGGGAGCACGTGCCCCTCTGCCGCCCCCCTCCCTCGACGATATTTATGTGTACTGTGAAGATTCCATCACAGTACATACTTAGAAGCAAATCAAATAATTATAAGAGTTTATAAGAGTTGCGGCAAAAATGGACGCTAATGAAGTGCTGGACATCTTTAGCAGGAAACATAAAAGAAAATTGTCTTTACTAAACATGTAATTCCTGTACATACTTAAACTTGTAGAAATAAACTTGACTTGAAGTATAACACTTCAAGTTTATTTCTATCTGTTATTGTTGATTTTTTACTCGTCCGCCCCTTATGCCCCTGCCAGAAAAAAAATCCTGGATCCGCCCTTGCCTGCGACTTATTAAGATGGAGGAGGTAGCACTGGCTCTTTTAGCCGGTGAGTCTCACATAATCACCTGTGTTTATGCAAAGTATAGAAAAAGAATAAATTCTCAAACTTTAAAAAAAAAGTGCAAACCGCTGAACCCTGCATCTGTTTCCCTAGAATACTTTGTCTGCAGGCGTGTGTAGGTAAACCTTAGGTATAATAAAGATTACCATTAGGTTTATCATTAATTTTATGATTATGATTTTTTTTTTACTACATATACTAAGCTAAGTCTCTTAGTTAATAAAATATAATTATTTCGGTTCGTTTCGTAACTACAGTATTATCGTATATCTTGTGTAAAAACAATATTTTAAAACGTAAAGTTGAAATATTTAAACCACTTTGCAGTGCAAGTTCAAATTAGATAAAGATAAGAGCAGTTTGCAAACCGAGAGCGCCTTGCTTGCGCCGCACGCCGCGTTTACAATAAATTAAAAATTTAATTAAATTACGAGAGGTCACAACCGTTTGATAAACGCGTTTCATTCGCTTATTAATTATTATAAGTTTTTGGATACAAATATAATACAATGAATGAAGTAGTAAATGCTCTATATTTTATAATTACATTTCGGTGCTTTAATTATTTAACTTAAATATGTTTCACCGCAAAACGTAGGCAGAAAGCTTCAACTAGTATGATTTAGAGGCAAACTTATGCGCGGTTTCTGAGTGCAGCAAGTTTGCAAAACTGTCTCCCACATATCCGCCCGAAATATCAGATATCTGTAAGTGTTATGATTGAATTGGGTTGTGTATGATATAATGTAGTTATTAATTTTTGTATAAAATCAGATAAATAGTTGTAAATAATGCGGATGGCTTTTTTATAAAACTAGCAATTTACTTGCTTCGTTTTTTGTGTGGAACCCAAATTTTTTTTCTCAAAATAAAGTAACCTATCTTACTCCTTAGAACATCAGCTATCTGTCCGTGAAAGTCCCGTCAAAATGGGTCAAGCCGTTTCGGAGATTAGCCAGAACAAACAGACAGGCAGACAGTCATAAGTACCGTATACTTTCATATGTATTTATTAAAAAGTTGTTATTTTGATATTACAAAGAGACATTTCTATTTTATCTATTTGTAACTTTTATTAATAACTAGCGACATACCCTCGATTCGCTCGGGTGCCTATTATATTCCCTAGCTGCCTGACAGTAAGTGTGTAGGTATACTTTTAACTAAATCTGCCCAGCCGTTTCATTGTGAAGGAGTTAACGACAAAACAACAAACATAACAAAAGTAATTATACCTTATGAAGCTATATGATGACTTTCTCTTTCGCTTAAAGACCTAATTAGCTCGATGATTATAAAAAAATTAAACTTATTTTTTATATGGATCTGTTGAGCCTCGCTGAAAGTATGAAAATGAGTCCATACTATCGTAGAGGAATTAATCAGAATTAAAAATGTGAACATAGAACGAAAAAAAAATCAATGAGTAAAAAGCTTAGAGTATTGGTTTAATGCTTTCAGACTCTAGCTGTTGTTGTTTTTTAATTATCGGTATACACTGCTCATTGCAATAGATCATAAAGTTGTTATAACAATGACACATTGCCGCTGATAGAAAAGGCAATAATTAAAAAATGATTTGAATTTACAAAAAAAATAATAATTACATACATATAATATTATTTAGTACTAGCGACTTACCCTCGCTTCGATCGAGTTCGTCCTTAGGTACGTTTTAAGTTTTTTGAGCGAAACCCGAATTCTTTTTCTAAAATAAAAAGTAGCCAAAGTTACTCCTTATAATATCAGCTATCTACCAGTGAAAGTCCTGCTAAAATTGGTCCAACCGTCCAAGAATGAGTCGGAGCCGATCGGAGCCAAGAGAGAGAGTCGGAGATTAGCCGGATCAAATAGACAGACACACAGAAAATTAAAAAAATTGTGTTTTTCTTATAAGTACCGTATATAATTCCATATGCATTTAGTATAAAGCTGCTATTTCGACATTACAAACAGACACTTCAATTTTATTTATCTGTATAGAATAGAGCCTAGCTCTCGCTTCGCTTGGGTGCATATTATTGCAGGTAGTATCTGTGTATTAAATTAAATCCAAATCCATCTATCTAGTGAGTTATAGTATGTCGCAATGATATTACTCATATTGGCTTTGGTTCGACTTTCAAACGAGGAAAATAGTTCGAGTCATAATTTGTACAAAAATGACTTAATGTGGCAACATTAGCCAACATTTGGTAAAGTATGTTAAGTGATAAATTAAATCACCGATTATTCGTCAATAAGATAGCTTATTACGGTAACCATCAGTGTAAATGATTTGAACTCGCAGGTCTGACTCAGAAGGCAGTACTTACTGGTCATAATTTATGTTTAATTTATATTACTATATTGTATCTATAGGATATAAGCATTTCCCTTTTAAATGTTTAATCTAATAGTTAATATCTCGTGTCACGGTGTTTGTGGTCGCACTCTTTCGAAACAGCTCGACTGATTTTAATGTTTTTTTTTATATTTGGTAGGTATGAGAACAGGTTGTAAAGTATTTTTCATTCTCCTAGGGTCCACCTCCATTTTTTAAGTAACTAGGCCCTAGGGACAAACCAAGGGAACGAGGGTGAGTCCTAGCTACTATATTCAATGTAAATAATATAACGCAAACTTTATTTTAATGAGAATCATCATCATGAACCTATTATAAGTTATCGTATTATGTTAAATCATTTTGCCTATTACGTGCGTTTAATTAACAAGCTTTCCTTATTAAATTAATGGAGATGTTACACATATCACAATGAAACAACTGTCGTGACTTAATCATGGTAAATGTTATGCTTTGAGATAAACCATGTAACTGGATCTAATTTGACAACTATTATTATCATCATGTCGGGATTTGTATACAAACGTCATATCATTTAATGTTTTAATACGTATTAACTAGCAACATGCCCTTGTTTCCCTTATTTTTAACCGACTTCCAAAAAAAGGAGGAGGTTCTCAATTCGACCGTATATTTGTTTATTTTTTATGTTTGTTCGCGGATTTTTTCGTCGTTTATGAACCGATTTTGATAATTCTTTTTTTGTTGGAAAGGAGATATCCCAAGAGAGGTACCATGATAAGGAGACCAGGATCTGATGATGGGATCCCAGAGAAATCGAGGGGAACTTTCGAAAATTGTAGCGGCGATTAGTGCGTTTGTTAACATTTTCATTAGGTATTTTAAAGCACTACTATTTAATGAAGGTCTGGAGTCGATCTGATGATGAACCCGAAAGACAGTCGAGGGAACTCCTCAACGATTTATAGTGATTACCTGGTGTTTGGGCTTGATTAATTTGTATTAATAATATGTCTACACTAAAAATGGAAAAATAAAAACTTAAAAAAAAAAACGACTTCCAGGCACTGAAAATTATAAAATTACTAAACGGGGATTTTCATTTAGATTTGCCAGCCAATACAAATCAAAGCACACCGACTTCGAAAATATCTGATTAAGTATCTATTCTAAATGAAAATCCCCGTTTAGTTATTTTTTACTTTTCAGTGCCTGGAAGTCGGTTTTTATTTTATTTTTTTAAGTTTTTATGTGACGTGACGTGACAAAGTGGTGACATGTTTGGCTTAGTTTGTTGTGACCTACTTGCTGTGCCAGCGGTTGCGGGTTCGAATCCCGCTGGGGGTATTTATTTGTATAATGAGCACGAATATTTGTACTCCAGTCATGGGTGTTTATATTTATAATATGTATGTATTTAAAGTTATATATGTGTAGTGTATCTGGTATCCATATCACAAGCCTCGTTGCCTTACCATGGATTTAGATGGTGCATTGTGCTAATGTACCAACATATTTATTTATTTATTTGACATACAAACTAATAAATCTTAAATTATTCGCTGCGATTCATACGCCATCTGGAGTACGTTGATGATATTATGTCAGAAGCTAATATAAGAGATATTTGTATTTTTTTTATATACCTACGCTTGATTAGATGCTTGAGCTTGATTAGGGAGTTCGTTGTACAAACATATTTATGAAAAACGAATAACTGGAATGTGGTTAAATCATTTCATCATACATATTTTATTAAAAATTAAACTAAATAATAAATATTGAATGAATCATTTGCTTTTAGCAATATTTGATGTTCAATTAGCTGCATCTGAATAACTGCAAAATCTCTAAGAGATAATGGCGTACTATCAACTATGACATTTTCCATAATAAACTAAGGTTTATTAGATATCTACTTAAATTAAGTTAAATAAAAAGTCATAACAAGGGTGCTTTACGCAATCCAAAACCATTTCCTTTGGGATCAGCTAACACGTCATAGATCAACCAGTTTATTTACGTAAGTCCACCCACAGACCTATAAAATTGTAGCCAGAACAAAAAAAAAATGAACGCACAAAGCTTTAAATGTATTACGGTCTTAGTAAAAAGAAGGAATAAGTATTGAATATTCATTTTCACTTTCCGTCTGCTTGAGATTACTAGGTACTCTATACTGTATAAGTTCTCTACTTCAAAAAGGTCGACCACAATTTATCTAAAAAGATCTGTAAACGACAGTTGTTTTCAGAAGTTTTGCGCGCATGTAATATATGCAAAACTCAGAATGGATTTCAATAGATTTTTCTTTGAATTTTTGTTTTATTGTTACACAATAGAATGTAACTAGCGAAATAAAAAAATTCTAACAACTAAACAAGTACCTGCCTAATATTAGATAATGGAAAACGACTAATCTTGTAAAAAACAGAATATTTAGAATTAAAAAAAACATTTATTATCTATAAACTAGTCTCATGTACATACATATATCACAAGTATATTATTATATATTCATGCATGGTCATTGAGAATGAATTATCCATGAAGATTAATGAGCTTAGCGGGGTTTAATTTTAGACTGGCGCTAGATAGGAAAAGCAATAGAAGGTTTAGGATATAAAGTTCAAAGTTTGAAAGTAGCAATTTGGTCGCGGCGAGGTGTGGTGGCGCAAAACCACCGCATTTTCGCCTATTTGTAAGTTTGACTCAATTTGGAGAAGAGGTCGGTTAGAAATACATTAAGTAAAATACATCTTAAGTTTTTCTTTTTAAAGAAAAATAGTATTTATTGTCGTATACTACATACATTCCTGTTTATTATTTGACGTTCGGGGTCTCTAAAATTGTTTCACTAATTACATTTTTTTTTCCAATAAAAAAATAATTTTAAAGTCCGAACAAAGTGTTAACATAAAAACAAAGAAATTATTTGGTTAAAATTAAAAAGTTTATAACAACAGATCGTTCACATATATTCAGTCGACATATTGCCTCGGTTAAATACTCATCAATTAACTAAATCGACGGACATCAATTGCTTCATATATGCAAACGTAGGAACCAACTGCGGCCCACTATTGATGAGCAATTTCTATTCGTTATTATAGCAAATATGAATACAATCATGTCCAACTGATTTTAGAACTTAGACGACAAATTGTTCAAATTATTCAAATTTAAATTAACAGGCTTTTACCCGTAGATTTGTTTGTTTGTTTCGATAATGTGTTTTATCCTTCTCACCCAATCCTCTACAACGTAAAACTATCTTTTTAACCGGTTAAGCCTTATCTGGTATCCTCTCTTCCGAGGAATATGCTTATCTTTCCCAGGATAAAAAGAGGACTATCTATAGATATACATTTTCGGACTTTCATAATCATTACATCTCTATGTATGGTAGGTACACATTACAAAATGTTAAAAGGACCCAATTTTATTTATTTTATAATTATAAATAGCGGATCTTGTAGGCAGACATTGTCCTGCTAAAGACAAGATTAATAAAATCTAGATCTTGACAACAGAGCTAATACCGAGTATACTCGTAGATAAGAACCATCAAAGTGACCTTATAATTATCGATACAAAAAAACAAGCAGCATCAAAGTCGTTTAGGAGAAGAAAAATTATCAACATACGCAAACCACAAAATTTATATGTATATAAAGGCATATATAAAATATAGATATTATATCACATTTCAAGCTTTACGGATAGCTACGGATAGATATGTGGATATGGTATAAAATAATTTGACTACCTGCAAAATTATGTTTAGGTTTGTACTTTCTACAATCCAGTTGTTTTTAACTAAAATAAACAATGTATGTACAATGTATATGTATAATAATGTAACAAACGAACGTAACATTGGTGTCACTGTGCTAGACTACTATCTATGATAGATTACTTGTCCCGTGTCCTTACCTACGGCTACATACGCGTCTAATAAGAACAAAGACGCAGAGATCTAGAGATGAATTAGCGAAAATTAATATTTAAGTTCATTCTCATTTAAAATATATTAGAGCTTAGAGGGTATTACATTGTTTTATAAACATTTTAAATTGAAATAAAGCAACAGTATTATCGTCTTTACTCTTAACAAAAATTAAAATATAATTTAATCGTACCTAAGTAATAAGTTCATTTTTGTGTGTCAAAACATTAGATTTAAGTACATAATGTCATTATTATTCACAGACATTATTTAGCTCAGTGCAAATATATTTATGACTAGCATTGCCCGCGGCTCCGCCCGCGTTCAGATGATCAAAAACCAAATTCTTAGGTTTTACACATTAGTAGGTATACTCTTATATATACCACTTTCATTGCGCACCACATGATTGGTAAATAATGGCGGTGATTGATAATGCCACAAAGGTTCCTCCGCTAATTTCATATTTGATTTAGTAATATTGCACTTTTGTTCCTGCAATAACATTTATGTATGTCTATACTTCTGTTTAGTTTGTTTATTTAGTTTTGGACGATAAACTCTCAAACTACGGAAATAATTTTGATTATTTTTTACTAATAGGCAGCTATTGATTAATTTAATATGTAGGTGATTATTTAAATTAGACAACTTTTCTTAATGTTAATTTGCCGCGCAACAGGGATGGGTTAGCGCTAGTTAGAAATATTTTCCGAAACGATTTTCAAAAGAAAGTGTAATAAGTAAATAATTTTAAGCAAATATTTTTTATTATTTCATTTGGCTCGGCTAGTATGATTAAAGTCGTAAGCATTTTATTGTGTCCTTTAAGCCTTTACCTACCAAGAAAAGGTGCCAAGAAAAACTGAAAAAGTTGAGATATAACAGTTCCTAAAATACATTTTCATAGTTTTTGAGATATGGAATATTTTTAGTTACCCACTTTGTCGGTTAAACAAGCATAAACTTGATTTCCATAAAATGTTATAAAATAATATAAATCGAACTTATTTTTACGGTTGATAAAATGAGTCGATATTGTGAAAACGTAAATATTATTCGTTTTTATTTTGGTGTTAACCTAATGAAACTCGTAAGTAAGAAAAACAACATAGTATTTTGCTATACGAAACCTATAATGCGCGAGTTAGATTTGCATTTGCCCAATTTTTACATTAAAAGATTACTAACATGTTACTTAATTTATAAAGCCAAAAGTTTGTTTTATTGAAAATTTAAACACGGGTGATTTAGTAGTACTGTACATATTTTTTTTGGATCAAAACTACGTATTTTAAAAACGCATGGCGACATCTACTGTCAAATGTCTAAATAACATATAAATAAATTTTTATTAAAATTACTATTTTAATGAATAATATAGCGCTATTGATATTTCTTTTAGGATACGTTTTTTTAATAGTTTTAACATATATAAGTAAGTTACCTTCCTAAAATGTTAATAGTATCATCGTGCTTTTATTTTAACCAGTTTTTGTATTTTTTCTCAGAAATGAGATATTTTTTGCGGTAAAAAGAATCCTATGTGTTGACCCGGATAACCTGCTATCACCATACCAAATTTCATCAAAATCCTTCTAGTGGTTTCTCTGTGATGCGGTCACATACAGACACACAGAAAAAATCTAAAAACTATAGATTCGGGTTCTATATCGCTAATAATGACTATTTCAATAAGATTTTCCGAAAAATATTGAATTTACGGATTCGGCATAGTTACAATTTTATTATATGTTACTAATTTATTAAGCCAAAAATTTCCTTTACTGATAATTTAAACACGGGCGGGGCCGCGGGTAATTTAGTAGTAATTCTAATAAAATCGTAGAAAGTTCATATCTGTAAATTCATTTTTTTGGAATCAAAACTATGTATTTTAAAAACACATGGCGACATCTATTGTCGAATATATAAATAACACATAAATGTATATTAATTAAAATAACTATTTAATGGATAAAATAGCGCTTATTGATATATATTTTTTCAATATAAGCTATTTTTAATAAGTAATTTAGTAAGTTATTCTGCTACAATGTATATTTATTATCATCGTGGTTTTATTCCAACCAGTTTTTGTACTTTTTCTCAGAAATGAGATATTTTTCCGTGGTAAAAAGTACCCTATATGTTGACCCGGATAACCAGCTATGACCATACCAAATTTCATCAAAATCCCTCCAGTAGTTTTTCTGTGATGCGGTAACAGACAGACAGACAAAAATTCTAAAAACTATAGATTTGGCCTCTGTAACGATAATAATGTCTATTTCAATAAGATTTTCCAAAAAATATTTAAGGTACAGATTTGACTTAGTTCGAATTTTATTACACGTATAAAAATCACTCGCATTCTGTACTAATACGAACTTTTGAATTTCTACTAGTAAAACCTTCGACTTCGTTTTGACGAGTTCCATATTATGTGGATAATAGATGACACCAGATTTTATGATATTTTTTAACGAAAAACGCATTGATAAAAACTTATTTAAATAAAGATTAATATTAGTTGTATTTTAATTACAAGTAAAAGCATCCAATACATCTTTGTTGTTATAGTTCAATTTGTTTTACATTTTGTTAACACAGCCCCTCTTTGATCATTTCCATGCTGCACATATTATAATATTTGTTTATTCATAGGGAGATGCAATTCTCGCTTGATTGTATCGTGTATGGCTGGCTGCATGAGGCGGGCTTGTGATGATACTCCGGTATGAATTTTAGGGAAAATCAAGTTATAAATGACGAGTATGTTAGTATACTATATTTATATACATATATATTATATTATACTAGTGACATACCTTCAGTCTTCAGTAAATTAAAAATGACCCTGTGTACATCTTGAAAGAAAATATACTCCGTATATTTTAAATAAAACTATCTTTTCGGATTGTTTCGCGGATTTATTATGATTTTTGGTTCCCGACGCGACGTTTTGAATGCTTTACAGCAATCATGGTCACGGGAGAGACTAAGGGTTTAGACGTCTCAAAGGCGTTATGTACTTGTTACAGACAGTTATTTTTTAAAACTAGCGACTCACCCTCGCTCGTCCACCATCGTTTTAACGTTTAGTATAAATTTCTCAGAGATGAGATATTTTCCAGCAGTAAAAAGTATCTTATATGTTGACCCGGATAACCAGTTATAATCATACCAAATTTCATCAAAATCCCTCCACTGGTTTTTTCGTGATGCGGTAACAGACAGAAAAACAATCTAAAAAATATAGATTCGGCCTCTGTATCGATAATAATGTCTATTTCAATAAGATTTACCAAAAAATATTTAATGTACAGATTCGGCTTAGTTACAATTTTAAATCTAAGAAAGTATTACCTATACTCTGCATAGTCTGTGTAAACAGTATATTTTTGGGTACTGTCTAAATTGGAGTAAGGAATTTGTCAGCTATAAGGCACTTCCATCCGTGAAACTAACTTAATTAAATGACAGCCATGTTTTATATTGAGCTATTATTTTAACCATTATTTGTAATTATAAATTTAAATGTCACAATTTAATTTTAAATTAAGTAAAATTTTAATTGCGTTTGTTGCTGAATGAGAGGATAATTTGTTTTTAACTAAAAAGATTTTAATATTTAGTTTTTTAGCCTGTAGGTAAGTATTAATCGTGTATCATTATGGTAATGAGTCTTTTTACCCACGACGGAACGGAGACGGTATATGCGTTTGGGGTCAGAGCCGAGAGGACGTTTGTTTGCTTATGCAAATACATGTTGCCATTTTTTTCCAAAACTACTAGTCCGATTTTGATGCAGATTTCAATAATGGGTTTGTAATTGATTAATGAGTTGTATTCATATATTTTATTTTATAGTAGCTACTACATAATAAGGAAACTCGATAGAACTCGATAGGTAAGTACTTCCCTAGGAAGAAGTGATATAGAAACTAAAAATTCTATTCTAAAAATTCTATAAGTACACGATTTAAGCGCAAATAATATCTATGCTCTCTATAAAATGCAAAATTAAAAATTTTGAAATAATCCACGACGGTTAAAAAGTAATTGAAAAGGGATAAAATATTTAAAAAACTCTCGACTTAAAAAATAAATGTAACGCGAGATAATGAACGTAAAAAAAATTAAAAATAGAGTTGAGTTCTCGCGGAGTCGGTCTTATAAGCTATGTAAGCAATAGAGTATCAGTTTTCATAGCATTTCCCTACGTACCTACCTATTTGGTTCTCGATGATTGTAGATATGGCAATAACATATTCAACTACCTAAAAACTTTGTAAAAACCCATGAATATCCATCGGGGGCTGCCATCACTATTTTAAGTTTCATCGTATATAAAAATAAGTATCATCATCAAATTCTAAAGGTCCCCATTATAGGGGCACGGCCTACCCATTAAGGGAGTAAGTATAGCGCTAAAAAAATCTCAAATTATTCACGTTACCATAAAACTGCAAAACTAGTTCATTTAATGTTTGTTTAATTAATTTATTATCGTATGAAATATCTATTTGCTGATCAAAGTCAACATTTTATTCAGTTTAGTATTTTTAATTTACTTATTGCACATCAACTCCACCAGCTCTTTAAGAAGAAACCTCAGTCTTGAGAACTGACAAAAGAAACTCAACGGAGTATACATTTTTATTTAAGCTATTTTTTTAGTTATGTTGGTTTTTATTGGAATATATTTTTGTATGTTACGAAATATTTTTTCTAGTGAACTAATTTAAAAAAAACGTTTCTATTGAATTAAAAAAGTATTATTCTTTTAAGTAAATATTATAATATAAACATTAAACATACATATAAACATTTATGAAAATTATAAAAAAAAAACGAAGTATAACATTTTGAATTATTTTAAGTTCTGATTCAAATTATGTCTGTTACATTTTGTTCTTGTAAGAAAATAACAAATTGTATTGTGAATTTTAAAAGTTTAGTGTTAAAATTACGCTATAATAATTATGGATATACAATCCGAGATTATTTTTATTTTAGCTCAAATTTTACTATTCTTCTTAACCTGATTATCTGAACGGTGTAGTAAAATGTGGCATTACTTTTGACTGGTGCTGAGTATATCGTCGGAGTTAGAGCTTTCACTCTTGCATGATACAAAAGTTTATATTGACCATAAAGACATCTATTCCGGTAAAAAAGTGTAACTATGTATAATATCTTTATCTAAATCGGAAAGAGAAAGGCCTGATGCTTAATGCTAAATGTCATCTATACAGATAAATAAAATTGGAGTGTCTGTTTTATTAAAATAACCGCTTTTTACTAAATGCATATGGATGTATACACGGTACATATACTAAAACAACATCTTTTACAATTTTTGTCCTTCTGTCTGTTTGTTCCGGCTAATCTCCGAAACGGCTGGACCGATTTTGACGGGACTTTCACTGGTAGACAGCTGATGTTATAAGGAGTAACTTAGACTACTTTTATTTTAGAAAAAAAAATCAGGGTTCCGCAAAAAAATGAAAACCCATGATATTGTGAATAAAATCCGCGTACGGCGTACGCACCCGAGCGCAGCTAGTGTAAATCGCTATATAATTTAAATGAACGCCTAAGGAGTAGCAACCTATTACTTATGTATAAACATAGCTAACCGTGCGGTGCCAAAACGTACCTAGGGACGAACGCGAGTAAAGCGAGCGTGAGTCGCTAGTATACATATATATTGGGACATTAACACACAGCACCATCTAATTCTATGATAAGCTATAAGGCTTGTATTATGGATACTAGATAGTTGATACACTGCACATAATATATAACTTTAAACACAAACGATATACATATTATAAATATAAACAAACACCCATGACTGGAGTACAAACATTCGTGCTCATCACACAAATGAGTGCCCCCCAGCGGGACTCGAACCCGCGACCGCTGGCAAAGCGAGTAGGGTCACTACAAACTAATCCAAACGTGTCGTCAAATTACAGATGGATCTTTGTCTAGTTTCATCTTAGTGCAATTATGGACAAGCGGTGTACGTCGCTTTACTCGTGTGCGTCCCTAAGCTTAGCCTTAGGCCTAACAGTATCCTATATGTTACTTCAGGCCATAGTGTTACTGTGTACTTCAACTAAATCTGGCCAACGATGCCAGCATGCATGACTAACAAACATTCACACACATATAAACATTACACTTTTACATTTAAATAATATACAAGCATACCTATTGGTTCGCATCTTAAGGAAACCTAATAATAGATATATATATATATATATATATATATATATAAGACCATATTATTTTTTATAAAACTTTATTGTTGAATTTTTTATTGACAAAACAAATAGAATGAGTCAAAAGTCGGATAAGTACGAGTCTGAAACATCGAGTGCTCCTTAGTACTAAACAAATAAAATTGTTTGTTAGATTAAAAGTAAAATGAAATATTTACCAATCTACAATGTTAATTTTGTTGAAAACATAAATAACTTTGTGTTTTATTTTATTACAAACAAAGTTAAGTTTCCGCCCGCTTAGTTAATGATGCTTGGAACCAAAATTATCCGATATTTTCAAAGGTACTCAATATATCTTTACCAAAATGAGTTTTACCTTTCAGATACAAGTATGGAGGAAGGCTCGGACCATATACCAGTACTTTTTGTAATGTGACTATAATATCGTCTAATAGTTCACATGAGACCTATCATCCAAATTTCAGCTCTATAGTACCAAATGTATAAAAAAGTGACATAGACACAGACAGATCAAAATTATAAGGGTTTTATTTTAAAATTTTGATAAAGCAATCCTATAAAGGGGGTTTCTAACCAATGATACCGTAGATGCAAGTAAAGGCAGTTATCGTTAATATTTTATTTCATGAGCAGTAACTTTTAAGTGTTGCGTTGAAAATGACTTATCATAAGTTTTATTGCACCCTACGAATAAATAATAAGTCAGGAAATGTAACTGTGTTAAAAAAATTACCCAGCGAAAGTTGTGTCCAAGTAAGCGGGGCTTAAAAGTTGTGTCCCGCGTCATCAATCGAACATTAGTCTACTTATTTCATAACATCGTCCACGCTCTATGACTCGGCTGTCATAGTAGACATAGCAGCACGCGCGCAAACCAATCCCTGCTTTCGGTCTGAATTTAAACCAATCACCAAGCAAGTCTGTTTGTAACCTCAGAGGTAATTCGTATTTTGATCATACATCGTTTTGGTTTGAAGTAAGGCCACTTTATGTGTGGTATTTGTTCTGAATTAGACTTCCTGATTTATTTATTCTTAGATTGCACCTCTTGCTTCAACTTTGACATTCGATTATTTCTAAATGTACATTTGCATTTGAGGAATTAATAGTTTTTTTTTAAAGACTAGTAACTTTCCAAAACACTAACAAAAGTATAGAAATATTTATTTTGTTTAATTTATTTTACGCATCTGTTATTATAATCTTAACCTTAGAAATATTAAATAATTTAACCTTTAGAAAAACTCGTTAATTTTCGAATACAGTATATAGAATTAATAGCATCGAGAACGTAATCTAGGTAAGCATTAAGCTCTAAGACGAACTATGCGGTGACTATTGCCAATTAGAGCTTGTTAAACGCAATTTGTACTGTGACGTCTTTGTGTGATGTTGAAACTTTGCTAATGATCGTCATTTGTGTTAACTAGGCTCATAATTAAACCTATGTTGATGAAAGTATATTTTGTGCAGAAAACCAACCAATTTAATTAGAATTGAGTGTGAATAATGTTCTTTGTCTTTCAGCTGGAAATTTATATTAATAAATTCATATTAACTTTCAACTTTCAAAGAATCTGTTTAGATTAACTTAAACTAAGATAATTAATTCAATGTATATGTATGTTTCATATAAAGTATTGGAAGATTAAAATATTTCAACGTCTTAAAAAAAGTTACATAAGACGGTCAGGAATTAAAACACAAAAATATTTCTACATTTAGAAAGAAATTTCTAAATTTCTTTCGACTTACATTAGTGCAATAACTTTAAGTGAAAGAAAAAAGTAAACAGGAAGTAAGAACGACGAAGCACTGCTTTGAGTATATGCTTGTACTTATTTATTTAGTTTTTCTACGACGGTTTTACTGGCTTGCCTAGCTGTTCTGTAGACCTTGTTGGTCTCCGACTCTAACTTGTACAAATATAATACAAATAATTTTTAGAGTATACTAGCGACTCACCCTCGCCCCGCTCGGGTTCGTCCCTAGTTATGTTTTAACGTTTAGTATAGATTTCTCAGAGATGAGATATTTTCCCGCAGTAAAAAGTATCCTATATGTTGACCCAGATAACCAGCTATCGTCATAACAAATGTCATCAAAATCTGTCTAGTGGTTTTCTCGTAATGTGGTCACAGACAGACAGATAGACAGACACAAATGCAAAAATCTATCGATTCGGCCTCTGTATCGATAATAATAACTATTTCAATAAGATTTCCAAAAAAATATTTAATGTGCAGCTTCATCGCAGTTTGATTTTATTATATGTATAGATTATGAGGGCCTAAGTATAAAAATATAATTTTAATATCTGTAAAAATAAATTATAATACTTATATTTATAAGTAGCGATTCACCCTCGCTTCGCTCGGGTTCGTCCCTAGGTACGTTTTAACAGGAAAACAAAACAGGTATAGAAAAATAGGTAAGTATAATATATATATATATATATATATATATATATATATATATATATATATATATGCATGTACATATATGTTTTATACTAGCTGCGAGCCTTGCTATGTACACATGTCTCCGACTGCATAATACTATGTTTTTTCGTCAACTTGTTTTCATCTTTTTAGTTCGCTTTTTACGCAGTCGGGTTTTTTATTTTTGTAAATATTTTTTTTTATTTTTAACCGACTTCCAAAAAAAGGAGGAGGTTCTCAATTCGACCGTATATATATATATATATATATACGAATACAAATATATATATATATATATATATATATGTTTGTTCGCGGATTTTTTCGTCGTTTATGAACCGATTATTATAATTCTTTTTTTGTTGGAAAGGAGATAACACAAGAGTGGTCCCATGATAAGGAAACCAGGATCTGATGATGGGATCCCAGAGAAATCGAGGGGAACTTTCGAAAATTGTAGCGGCGACTAGTGTGTTTGATAACATTTTCAATAGGTATTTTAAAGCACTACTATTTAATGAAGGTCTGGAGTCGATCTGATGATGGACCCGAAAGATAGTCGAGGGAACTCCTCAACGATTTACAGCAATTACCTGGTGTTTGGGCTTGGTTAATTTGTTTTAATGATACGTCTACACTAAAAATGGAAAAATAAAAACTTAAAAAAAAACGACTTCCAGGCACTGAAAAGTAAAAAATAACTAAACGGGGGTTTTCATTTAGAATAGATACTTAATCAGATTTTTTCGAAGTCGGTGCCAGCCAATACAAATCAAAGCACACCGACTTCGAAAATATCTGATTAAGTATCTATTCTAAATGAAAACCCCCGTTTAGTTATTTTTTACTTTTCAGTGCCTGGAAGTCGGTTTTTTTTAAAAGTTTTAGTACATTGTTTTGATGTATGTCATAAGGTTTAGCCAGCGGGAGGTTTCTAAGGAAGACTCGATAAAACCAGTTATTGTCATTTCCCGTGGGAAAGAAAGATTTTCATAAAGTAAAAGATATCCTAAATGTTGACCCGAGTAATAAGTTATCACTTCGTTCGTCGTTCGACCCTAGGTACGTTTTCACGGTAAGCTATGTTTAGGTATACATAAATAGTAGCTTACTACTTCTAAGATATCCATTTAAATTATATAGGGTGCGTACGCCGTAGGCGGATTTTGTTTACAATTTTATGGGTTTTAATTTTTTTTGCGGAACCCTGATTCTTTTCCTAAAATAAAAGTAGCCTAAGTTACTCCTTATAACATCAGCTATCTACCAGTGAAAGTCCCGTTAAAATCGGTCCAGCCGTTTCGGAGATTAGCCGGAACAAACAGACAGACAGACAGACAGATGGGCAGAGAGACAGATAAACAGACAAAAATTTTAAAAAATGTTGTTTTGGTATATGTACTGTGTATACATCCATATGCATTTAGTATAAAGCGGTTATTTTAATATTACAAACAGACACTCCAATTTTATTTATCTGTATAGATAGAAGATAATATTTTATGATGTCTATAGGATTTACATTTTTTGCGATTAAATCTATATATGTATATAAAAATTAATAATAAAAATTACACAAAAACGGCTAGACCGATTTGAATAATTCTTTTTTGTTTGGTTGAAAATAGGGACAACTGAAAAAAACAGCTGGAAAATTGAAAAATTGACAACTGTTTATTTTATACCTATGTATATATAATATATGATCTATCTATTCCATACTAATAATCGTTTACCGTACCTAGGGATGAACCCGAGTGAAGCGAGGCTGAGTCGCTAGTTATAAATATTTTCACAGCTAGCAGGAAATAAAACGTTTTAAAAGTGATAAATCATTGGTGTCTGCATCTACGAGTACTTTAATGAAACTCATAATATCGATTCCCTTTTATCAGATGAATTAAAGATTTCCATATTATTATTTTTTTCCTCTGAGCCTATTAATGACACTTTGTAACATTGCAAGCTACGTGGTGGTGGCGTTCAAATACAAAGTTTTGTCTTAACCAATAATTATAATTATTGTAAAGTAATAGGAAATTTCAGAATTTTCTCTGTCTACCTTGCAAGGCATATAGCTTGAAATTATGTGTGTATATATTTGTGTGTGCGTAAAATTCAGAACTTTGATGCTAGAAGGTAAACTCTGGATCTAAAAAATATATCGAAAACTAAAACTTAGCATTAAATTAACTTTTATTCGGGTTTATTAATTAATTATTATTTATGAATAATTATATATTAGTAACTATGCGAAGCGAGATCGGCCCTCTAGTAATTAATAAAAATCGCCAACATTAATATCGAACAAGTGAGTCAGTCAGTGTACATTATAATATTTCCAGTTTAAAGTTCCCGCACTCGAAGGGTGAATAAAGTACGTCTATCATCAATGAACAGACAGAAATAATTACTTTCATGCTTACAAAATTAATATTAATTTAAGGGTATATTATACAAAAAGAAATATCCAAAGGGTCCCTTATAATAAACGTGTTTTTTAAGTCTTTTTACAATATCATTTTATCAGTCAAAATATTTTTGAATTAATAAAATGTTTGTCTCAGTAAGAAGTTTTGTAATGGATGCTGTAGTATGATGCTGAGAACGCATTGTAAAGAAAGTTCTAGAAATTGTTTTAATATAAATAAAAAACTTAACTAATGACATACCAATCGATATTAATAAATATTCATATCAGTAAATATATCGTTGTTTCGAAATTACAACTATTAACGCAATAATTCAAACTAATTGATACGTTTTGCGAAATGTTACCTGGTATCCAATCATACAGCACGTAATACAGTACATGTACGTACAATTAGCGCTTCTGACTGACTCCCGCTTCATTTTCAACGATTTTGATTTTGTCATAAGTTCGTTACTAGAGACTTGCTTTCCCTCAGGTAAATTAAATTATACAGCTAACAGCATGTACTACGACATAGTTATTCCTCTTTAGGTTGTTCCTACAGTGGAAAGTTATTTAGAATATTGTTTTTCTAATGCTGTTTAGCATAACATAAAATCTATTTAGCATCTTGTTATGTTTGAACCATGGATATTAAAAACAATATATTCAATATAAATATTTCAAAATAAGCATATTTTTCGTTCTATATACATAATATAAATAGACAAAGACAAAACAGATCAGTACCTTTTTCTCCTCTATTTGTCAACCGATTTTATTTTTAATGTGGATGTAATTTTATGTGTTCGCAGATTACTTCGTCGTTCATGAACCTATTTTAAAGTTTTTTTTTTGTTTTAAAGGAGATATCCCAAGGTTGGTACCTTAGTAAGGAAACCAGAATCCGATGATGGCATCCCAGAGACATCGAGGGGAACCTTGGAAAATCGTAGTGGAACTCCTCAATAATTTACAGCAATTACCTGGTGTTTGGGCTTGATTAATTTGTATTGATGAGTACACCTAGATGGGTTGTGACTGTCATTAGGGGTCTGAATAAATGGCTTAATCGAATAATGTTAATATTCTTAGTAGGTAATACTATGTATGTACAACTGGGTATTGTATATTATCTTATGCTACTAAAGTAGCAAGTTTTTTCTTATAATATAATGGCAGATACAAATTACCTTTTGTTTAATTTAATAATAATAAAGATAGTTTTAAAAACATTTTTACGTTTATTATAATTAAATGCAATAACAACGTAGATGTAGTATTATTTTAGCATGAACTAGCCTCAATATTCCCTTGAGGCATGTACTGTTCAATTAACTCGAATGCATCT
Organism: Argynnis bischoffii washingtonia; assembly: GCA_033884665.1. Lineage (NCBI taxonomy): Eukaryota > Metazoa > Arthropoda > Insecta > Lepidoptera > Nymphalidae > Argynnis > Argynnis bischoffii. The sequence continues at coordinate 7,739,167 of CM066609.1, forward strand.
ATCTGTCTTTAACGTTTTTGAATTTTGTATAATTAGGAAAAATTAAGTGTAATGTATTTAATACTGTAATTTGATTTGTAAAAAGAGCACTTGTTGAGTTTATCCCGGCTATGCTTTACTCCGCAGAACTGCCTTCCGAGCTAAGGTAGCTTCCTCAAGGACCGATTCACTGACTATTGTTAAATTAAATTGGCAATTCAAAAGTTCTTGTACAAATCTAATTCAATAAAGTTAATTTTTATTTCATTATTCACATTTTTTAACTTTCTAACGGGCTCCAAAATTAATGTGTGCCCAAGGGCCTCTGCGTTGCTTAAGACGGCTCTGCCTAAAGGCTGATCAATACGTTCTTCTTCCTCTAGAAGTTGCACCAGTAGGCAGTAGGCATTGCGTTAACTGAGTACATGGAAAGTATTCAGAAGTATTCAGAAAATATTTGCTCTAAATTACGAGTAATGTGCTAACCGCATGTCACAAGAGTGTTATATACAGTGGCGTACCTATGCCAAGGCAACCAATGCGGTCGCATGGGGCTTCTGATTTAAGGGGCACCATCGGACCACAAACAATTCTTTTATTTCAAAGATTTTTTCGAGGACGGCCTTTATAGAAGTTTAAAAAACCGCGAAAAAAGTGTCCTAAATTTCCTTGCATTCCTTCCATTTTCCTTGCATTGGCTGTCCACATTTGTTTTCATAGTAACCAAAGGACACTTCCATTTTTTTTGCATTGGGGTCCAAAAAGGCTTGTTACGCCACTGGCTATAATTAAATAGAAATGATTGTTACTTTGTTGAGACTATGTTTAGAGGCGAGAGATGGTGGTCGGTAAAGGTATGCATAGGCAAGACCACGAAGAGCAAAGAGGTCACGGAGAGGAAATGTGAATACTACATGGTCACTGACTGGATGGTGAATTTGCAAGTGTCTTTCTTCACACCGAAGCACCCTGACGGCGAAAGTGAAGGGAAGAAGGTGGTGTGTAAACCATAAATACATTACTTTTTACTTAAAGAAATATTTTGTTTTGGCTAAGGGGTGCAATATACCTATGTCTATTACGTCACACCGGAAATTACTTGTATCTTAGAATAACAATTAGGTTTCTTTTTATTGAAGCGCCTACTACGTGACCGGAACTGTGGATGAAACTTATTTACACTTACTTCTACAAATATCTAATTTACTGAAAACTTTATAGGATAATTATTATTAACATATTTGAAAGCAATCATGGCTAATATACAAAATTATTTTTAACGAGGCTTATTCTGAAATTATATTTCATATAACTCGCTTTTATTAAACCACATAAATTACGACACAACGCGACGTCTGGTTTTGTACAAAAGTGTTTTGATGTTCATATAAGTTGTTCTTGCGAAATAATGTAGGTACCTAAGTTGCTCGAAATCCTTGCTGTGCACAATTGTCGTGAACATAGGTTTAAGCGAGTTTGGTGCTGCGCTTTGTATTATGGAGATAATAACTTTGAGATAGGTAGCGTTTCACATCAATTAAGTAGCATAATAAGTATTTTATTTATGTATAATTATTTATGCACCTGTTAGTAATCGTGTAATTTCTCAAAAGTCATACTGATTATGATAAGATAAATACTCTTATTTGTTGTTTATATATGCATATATATTTTTTGATATATTTGTTTTACCGAGAGTATTAGTGTTGTAATCAAATTTTCTATTTATGCACTAAAATTATTTACTTTCCCAACGTATATTGGTTTAGTGCAAAAATCAAATCATAATACCTGAGCCCGATAGGCCACACTGCACCCACCGATCTATCTTAAGAAACGGAATATAATATGCAAAAGGATTTTTCGAATCAGTCTAGTAGTTATAGAGAACAGTGTGCTTAAGTGGTTTTTTGTAATGATAAAATCCCATAATAATTTACATCCCATCTTCGTTAAGAGGTATTTCATACAATAAAAACTACAAAAAAACCGACTTCCAGTAGTAAAAATTAACTGAACTCAGGTTTTCATTTACTATGGATAATCAGATATTTTAAAAGTCGGTGCCAGCCGACAATGCTTTAAAATGTGAATATCTAATAGGCAAATATGTAAAAAATAGATTTATACATATATATAAATCTATTTATACTGTACAGATGAACATAAAACCTCATCCTTTTTTAAAGTCGGTTAAAAATAACACTGATAGGTTGTGTAACTTCCGTAAAGGGTTTAAATATTTTTTGAGATGTTAGCTATGCGCCACAATGGACCATTGTAGTTAACTCTCAATGGCTTAGTTCATGTCTTTCTGTAATTTAGGAATCTGAGAACACAATTAGGCACCAGTTGGCAACTGCGAACGTAATCTAGGTAAACATTAGGCTTTCAGAGAAACGTATATACTAACTGCTGCCAATTACGTTCCCATTACAAGTGATTCAATTTACTTAAACGTTTCAGGAATTTTTAACTATCTAATATATTTAGACGAGCATTTTGTATATTTATTTATTTATATCGGCGATCTTGGAAAGGGCTCTACGAATTTCGCTGAAATTTGGTATATGGAGGTTTTCGGGGGCGAAAAATCGATTTAGATTAGTCTCGTGTTTGGGAAAAAGCGTGTTTTTGAGTTTTCATGCGATTTTTTTTCGTATTATTCCATGCAGAATATGGTCGATAATTACTTACTCTCGGGCATAGGCATCGTGGTCAAACGGCCAAGGTGCGAGATTGACAATCACAGGTGTCCGGGTTTGAATCCCGGTCGGATACAAACAAAGTTTATATATTTTTTTTGTATTAATTCAAGTTTTCAGTTTTTTGTTTTATCTAAAAAATACGATATAACAAAAAAGAACTCCGAGCGAAGCTCATTTCATTCGCCCAGGTAGGTACTAAGTAATAAATTGTTTCACAAATATTTCATGAACATATTTCAAAGATATTCGAACAGTTCTGTGTATATGTATGGTTATCAAAAGTACTATAAAATAAATTTAAAACTCTATCCGTTGTCCACAGCTGTTCATCTTTTTAAAGTTAAGTATAGGTAGGTATATTTTATATCGATGTCTCTTTTAGTGCCATTGTGAATTTGTGAATTATTTTTATAGTTTTGGATACATACTTTATTGAAATTTTATTCGTTAAAGAAACTGAAAATCTCTGGATAGTTAATTTAGTTAGTAACTTGCGGCTTTTCAGTAGAAAAAGTGTTTTATTCACTTTAGATGGAATAAAGGAAAAAAGAAAAAAAAAAAGGTTTAGTTAGAATTCAATTAGTTTTTGCACTTTAGAAGTAATTTATATCCTTTTATGCAGAAGGGCGTACTTACGACACAAAATGAAGATGCATGTAACGGTATATTTAAGTGTACGTTACTTTATTACATTTTCACAATTCACAGTTCGTTATAGGTTGCATCTAGTAAGTTCAATGTACAAAGTTAGCAATGTTATTATATTATAACTTACTAGCGACTTACCATTGATTCGCTCGGGTGCGTTCCTAGGTGTCTTTTTTAATCTATACAGATAAATAAAATTGGAGTGTCTGTTTGTAATATTAAAATAACCGCGTTTTACTAAATACATATGGATGTATACACGGTACCAAAACAACATTTTTTACAATTTTTGTCTGTCTGTCTGTCTGTCTATCTGTCTGTCTGCCTGTCTGTTTGTTCTGGCTAGTCCGAAACGACTGGACCAATTTTGACGAGACTTTCACTGGCAGATAGCTGATGTTATAGGGAGTAACTTAGGCTACTTTTATTTTAGAAAAAGAATCAGGGTTCTGCGAAAAAAAATTAAAACCCATGAAATTGTGAACAAAATCTGCGTACGGCTACCCCTGCGTACGGCACCCGAGCAAAACGAGGGTAAATTGCTACATAATTTAAATGAATATCTTAGGAGTAGCAAGCTACTATTTATGTATACCTAAACATAGCTAACCGTGAAAACGTACCTAGGGACGAACGCGAGCGAAGCGAGCGTGAGTCGGTAGTATTATATACAAGTAGCATCACCTTTTGACGAATTTTATTACTAACACTTTTATGTTTTTCTTTATTCAAAGTCATAGTTTAGTTCTGTGCTAAATTTCATCCAAATTCATCTAGTCGTTTCATCGTGCAGAAGTAAAAAAACATACAAACAAACACAAACATTCTCATTTATAATGCGGCTTCCCCCGCGTTGTTTTGTATAATGTCTTCTCTCATAAGACTCTTAGCGTAATATAAGTAAGACTTATTGCCAATTTTTTTCATTAAATACATATTTATTTTAGCATTCATTAAATAACTCTAAAATGTAAGCACAATATTTGTAACGGTTATACGTGCACGTTGTTTTATTGCATTTTCACAGTACGATATGGGTATAGTTTTAAAAATTTGCTTTGACTTTTATATTTCTATTCATAGAAATTTTTAGAACGGAATGCAAAACTTCAAACGAGTGAAAACAACAGCGTGTAGTAATGGCTGAGTGCATCGATTTAGTGCGTTCCAGACTCTTGCCTTTATTTGAAGTTTTACTATACGAGTCACAAAACATCCAATTGCATTAGAAGGTGTACTTTAACTTGCTTTTGTCATATTTTTTACTTTAATTTGAAAGTAATGTTCAACATAATATTTTTTACATGCTTGCGTACATACATAGGTATTTCTGTCGACTAAAAGGTAAATTATCATTATAAAAAATAACTAGCGACTCACGCTCGCTTCGCTCGGGTTCCTCTATAGGTACGTTTTAATCGTTATTCCAGATTATATTCCAGACTATAATCTATCTCTGTACCAAATTTCATCCAGATCCGTTCAGTCGTTCTGGCGTGGTTAAGTAATAAACATCCATCCAACCAAACTCTAATTTATAATATTTATGGGATGATAGCTCGCAACGTTATCCCTTAAAACCCCTGTAAAAGTAATTGGTATCTATATTATTATATATGAGGTAAATTTACAATAAACATAATAATATGTTGCTATGTACATATAATATATATACAAGTTAAATACTTTACTTCGGCAGGGAGATCAGCCATTGCTGGTAAGGTCATCTAGCAAGGACAATAACAGCGAGAAAGAACATTGGGAAATACAGCGTATTAATACTAAATATGTACATACAGCATGTAAACGAGTAACATACACTTACTTTACCTGGTGTTCACTAGTGACTTAGCTTTATAAATTGTTTCATGTCAGTTGTTCCTTAGGAAAGCCCAGATTTTAAATTCACTGAATTAGTACATTTCTAGTACTTCAAATACTAAGTATATATTTTAATTTATTTCTGGGTAATAAATTACATAATATATTTATTAGTAACGAGCACAGCAACATGTTGAATATTATTTTATTTACAGGGTTTCGTTCCTTTTAAATATGTATCGTTTCACTCGTCAAAACTATAAATTGTGTAGTATAACGATCTATCATGTAGAAACGATGGCTTTTATTCCATTGTGGCGAGAGAATGGATTACTTTGTCCATGACGTTTTCTATCCTATCGCGCAGAATCTAACATCTAACATCATTTCTATATATTGTGTAAACTATTGGCGATATTTATTGTAGAAAGGCCAGGCTATAATTGATAATAAAAACTACTTCATAAAGAATTTGCGCTAAAATATTTTTTGTACAATGTACATAATTGAATTTTCTACGATTTTGTTATGTAATGTAACATACCTAAGAAAGATTAATTTATAGTGCATCTGTTGCCGGGAAAATTTTTGCTGTTGCTAAGTATGGTATACTAAGTTCAAATATATAATTAGAATTTTTCATCAGCTCTGGTTTCTGAGTTTCAGATATTTATGTCCAAAACAAAAAAATCATATCTTTACTAAGAAAAAAATATTAAAAAATTACATTAAACACTTAGTTCTAAAAAAAATCGTTTTAAAGCTCTCCTCTTATGTGTATCAATAGTCAGACATCATATTTGTATCCCAAAAACACTAATAGCGTTCTCCCATGACGTCTAAATCTTGATGCATACATTCACCCTGTTCCTCACTCATATCTCCTAGTTTTTCAGGAAACCTGTCCAAGTAACTACGGAGAAAGTGGCATTCTATGCTCATAAGGCACCCAAAAAATTTTAATTGTAAAAGGAGGTCTTCTATAAGTTCAATATTATTTTCAGATTTTTTATTTCCGAGAAAGTTTTACTTCACAGAGACTAAAACTGTACAAGCCCTTAATTCAAGTCCCCAAATTCAAGTTGTCTAATTTGGGAGCTGTCGAAAATACCAATTTTAAGCTTTTCTAGCTAAGCTAAGGAAAGGAAAGCTAAGCTAAGGAACTTTATGACTAATGTAGGGAAAGCACTTTCCGTTTACATTTAGAGCTTTAAGAAACTGTTTCATGCTCTCCACTTTTATATGTAATGGCGGCAGGATAATTTATTTACGAGCTAAAACGGATTTTTGACAATATTTTTATTCTCAAGGGCCACATTTTTCTTACCCAATGTTCGTTTTTATAAAACAGGTTTGTTCATATAAAACAGAGAATCTTAGTGTAACCACTTTGTTGACCAAGAAGAAGACCATTTTTAAATCACTACAAATTTGCCACTTTTGTTAATTGTTTTTTATTTAAAACTAACAAGATGTTACAATATTCTTCTTTTAACTTTGTACTGTGAACAATTGGTACGCCAGCATATTCATTTCCACTATGTAAGAGAATGCAAATTAGGCTAGGTTTTATACTATTAATGAATATAGCCCCAAAAATTTTAGATATTAATCTCAATATAGTGAAACGTTATCAACGGATAAATACGCTTAAATGATGAATTTTCGAATTAAAGTAATTTGAGCTACACAAAAATCTCTGAGGGTAGATTTGAAAATAATATGCCATAAGCAAATAATATCAACCATAAAAATCACAGCAACAGACAAAAATTAAAATTTTGTAAACTAGATATGTTTTGCCATTAGTGACCCAATAAAAGATATTTCCGGTGTAAGTGTAGCTTAGTACAGGATAAAAAGTTGCCAATGGTAGGTTTGCATAAATGCATTTCCCAATATTAAAAAAAGGATAAAAAGTTACCGCTTTAAACTAAAAGTAGTTTAGAGCGATAACTTTTTATCCTACTTTAAACGCATACATTTTGTAAAAAAAAGTATATTTTTGTGTCTGACAGTATTAAACTTATAATTTTGATCTTATTATTTAAAACAAAAACAAATTATCCCATAAGAACCGTACATTTTTCTGGGATAAAAAGAGCCTATGTGTTATTGTGATATATGAGCTATATTATTGTAAAGTTTCATTAAAATCCATTCAGTTGGTTTAGCGTGAAAGAGTAACAAACATGCATACATCCATAAATCCTCACAAACTTTCGCATTTATAATATTAGTAGGATAATATTAGTAGGATTAGTAGGACCTACCTGTCCATATTGTGTATTTACACACTTCTCCTTGCGAGAAAGAAATTTACATATATGGAAAGTTCTCAGTTTGTTATTTATTTATGTATCATCTTAAATACATAAAATTTGTTTATTCATTTTTTGGTTCGTTAAGAAGGGATATAGAAAAAAAGCAACTCTATTCCAGAGTAACATAAGCTATATTTTATCAACATACCGTATAACTGAAATGTAATAACATAAACTGACGCATAATAATATTATAATTAAAAAAAAATACATAGATTTTGTAAAGATTTAGTTAATATAAGGCATAACATATAATATGCGGATGGTACTGTGTTTAAAGCACGTAAGCGTATGTACCGCCGCCGCGTTGTTAGTAACTTAAATGCATTTCCCTAGGTGTTAATACTCTGTTCTAAATTCTAATCCACCGCAAAATTTCGTGTTGTTACATAGGTATACGTACATTCTATGTAATGCTTTAAATGTTTTTAAAAGATAAATTAACATAATAATTAATACTTGAGATAAGATTTATTCAATATTATTTGCATGTATTCATGTATTTAATTCATTCCCTTTTTAACTGTTGGGCCCGGGCCTCCCTTCAATGCGAGGGCGATTAGGCCATTCTTCACCACGCCAAGTGCAGATTGGCGGATTTTACAAGTCTTTCGAAAAGTTGCTAGGTTCTCTCAGACATGGAGGTTTCCTTACGATGTTTTCGTTCACCGTAAGACTCGCACACAAAAATTTCAGAGGTGCGAGATCCGGGATTAAACCCGCTCACTCGGATTCCCAAGCGAGCGCGCTACCACTGGGCTACCATTACTTTTTATTTACATACAGCGAGGATTTTGTTACATGCTAACTAGTGCGGGCCGATACACTCACATGCGTAATTCTGTTTGACGGGCAAGGGGCCTCCTTTGGCTTTTGAGAATTGAAAAATTCCTTCTTACAATCGGCCTAAAAGTAAATAATAGAAGCATTTAATTTGAGTGGAACGAGGCCAATAGTTGAGAGGATTGCTTGAATTTTATAATATATGTAAATCGTACAGCGTAAGTGATAATTTGGTATCGATTAAATTTATAAAATTTATTATCATTTTTATTGTCTTTATTGGAAATAGGAATTTCTTGACAAACAATTTTGTCGTTTTATACATAAAACTTAAAAAAAAAAGAATTCCAGGCATTGAAAAGTCAAAAATAACTAAACAGGGGTTTTGCCAGCCAATACAAATCAAAGTACACCGACTTCGAAAATATCTGATTAGGCTTCTATTCTAAATGAAAACCCCGTTTAGTTATTTTTTACTTTCCAGTGCCTGGAACTCGGTTTTTATTTTTTTTAATGTTTTTATTTTTCCATTTTTAGTGTAGACGTAATAAGCAGGTAATTTGTAAGAAGAAAGATTTTTAAAACCATATTCGATTAAGCCATTTATTCAGACCCCTATAGAAAGTCACAACTCATCTAGGTGTAAAGTTCTCATCAATACAAATTAATCATAGCGAAAACCCCAGGTAATTGCTGTAAATCGTTGAGGAGTTCCCTCGACTGTCCTTCGGTTCCATCATTAGATCAACTCCAGACCTTAATTAAATAGTAGTTCTTTAAAATACTTAATGAAAAAATTAACAAACGAACTAGTCGTCACTACGATTTTCAAAGGTTCCCCTCGATTTCTCTAGGATGCCATCATTAGATCCTGGTTCCCTTATCATGGTATAACTCTTGGGATATCTCCTTTTCAATAAAAGAGAATCATCAAAATTGGTTCATAAATGACGAAGTTATCCGCGAACACATATATATACGGTCGAATTGAGAACCTCCTCGTTTTTGAAGAAGTCGGTCGAAAAAAGACTTCAGAATAATATTTAAAAGAAAGAGTTATTTGAAAACCATGAAAATCGGTGCATAATTAGCGAAAATTTCGTGTACCACAAACAAAATAATAGAACACCTTTTACCAGTCAAATCTAAAAAAATGTCTCCCAAACGCTGCTTTAGATAAAACATTACATGTGTTGTTTACCATGAATCTTTTCGTAATACAGTATTGGAGAAGCAATATTTTTCGTTTGCGGACACTTACATTATTGCACCTTATATTTTAGTGGTCTGTAGGAAACTAGTTCCTGACAATTTTATTGCCTACAAGAGCTAAAGGGATATTGTTAGAGTCGGTTTCTTTCAAACTTATTTCTATCCGAATCAATTATTTTTCTTAGTTAATAGCTGATCCGAAAGATATTGCCCTATCTAAATTTCCATAAAGTTTGTGATCTTTTAATTTTTAAAACCTTCTACAGAAAAAAAAACACTTTCATCTTTCTCTATATTTTCTTTATCCGTTAAAAACCCAATTTCATTTTTTTCTCTTACAAACCTAATGGTTATTGGAACCGTTAAAAACATTAAAAAAAAAGAAATTGGTCAAATCAATACACTTGTTCTCGTTTGATGTGCTTATCAACGCTTATCAACGAATAGAATTTCATTTTTATTTATAAATAATATGTAAAGGCACAATAATTGATGAACAAAATTTGGGTTATTATAAAATCGTATAATAAAATGTTAAATTGGCTCATTATGCATGCATAATAATTCGTTACGAATAGACAATATTTAAAGTCAAAAGAGCGGCAAAATTTATAACTCGGTATATTGCCAGAGTCACTGCACATCAATTAACTTAATTGTCGACCATCAATTAGATTGTATGTGCATATTGAAAAACCAGTGAAATTCATTTATTGATATTAAATTACTTATATGGTTTACGTTATTTATCTTTTGGCTTACGTATAGACTGCAACTTTGCCGCAACCTTTACCACCGTTTCCCTTTTCTCGCCTTTGTCTTAAACAAATGCTAGTATATCAAATAACCACACGGTGAAAAAAATCAGTGTCTTTCGGCTAAGTGAATAGTACTAGCCACCCATTAAAACGATCACCAAAATTAAAATAATGCTTTATGCTGTCAGAGCTTTTGACACTTTTGATAGATTACAAATTTTACAATTTAATTATTTTTTAACTAACTAGCGATCCGCCCTCTTTTCGCTCAGCTCTTAGTATAATCGCAAAATAAATAGGTAGATATTAATATCCTAGTGACCGATTTCGGCCAAGGTGGTCAATCTAATTGAGACTAGCCTATGCAGTAGTTACTGCACTCTCCACTATACTGTACTGTATGTACCTACTGTACACACTACACTGTACAGTGCACGTACAGGTGTAGTCTACAATCCTTTCACTTTTATAACCAAATGGTCTAATTCGAAGTGAACAGTTTGAGATCAGGCAGGTCTTGTCCAGGGTGTTATTGAGAATTTCTTAAAGAGAAAAACTCACGTCCAAGTCCCGACCTGGGACACAAACTTAAGACCTAAGGGACCTGCAGCCTTAAATACTAGGCAAACGAGACAGTTATACGCACTAACTCATTTTATTGTATACTTTACCACCATCAATTATACGTTGATGGTACAATATAAAAATTTTCACCGCAAGTGCCACAACTGCATAAAGCATTATCACTATTAGGTATATGCAAAAACAATAGAAAGAAAATGCTATAAATACGTTATAAAAGAAAATGAGAAATCTAAGCCTCTTCGTGCAAGAAAAGACTGATGATTAATGAATAAGCAATATAGATGAGTATAATATAAGTAGAGACTGGAATTCTTGCCGCCCCATTCTCCCTGGCCACCTACAAGGTTTATTGCGTTAAAATACGTTTTCATGTACTACTTACTCGTAGACGTTATAGTAGAAAAGCTAGATTAAATCTAGAGCGAGAGAGATATTTATACATTTAATTTAAGGGTATTTACTAAATAAGAACATTGAAAGTAAATTAGAGTGTGATCAATCATAGCGTCATATTATGAGTTTCAGGGGTTACTAGCTTTGCTTAAAATGCTTTTATTTACCACAATCTTTTATCCGTAGCTTAACGCGTTTTAATAAATCCATTTTTTTTACTATCATGACACAATTAAAAAAATATTAATGAGAAAAAAATAAAATTAGATTACGTTAATAAATTAACTTGAAAAATAGTTTTAAGTATATCCTCTTGTATATAAATTTAAAAAAAAATAAAACAAAAACCGCGGCATCCTTAGCAGAGTTTTAAAGAAATATTTATACGGGCCATTGGTAGGTAATATAATTTCATTGTACCTTAGAGCACACCAAAAAAGTGCAAAATGGCAAGAAGGTTTGCACTCTCTTTTATTAGTCCTTTAAATAGAACTTTTAATTATAATAATCAGATGATGTTTTACTATAAAACGCGTATATAAACGTCAAACATACTGTACATTGATCGACGCTTCAGATTCATAAGTCGATTCAATAGTTTATTAAGATTTTAATCAAAAAAATAATTTTCTTGGAACAGCAACTACCAGTTGTAGTGTTATTTGCTTACAAATGTTTATATAAAATAAATTTTTAATACACCCAGTAAATAATACACTTCTGAGAGTAAAAAGTTAAATATGCATAAATATTATATTGTTATCTTATCATTATAAAGTTAGTTAAGTCAGAATTACTGAATAAACTTTGTAACCCCGTAACGTTTATAACAAAGGGTGAAACCATGAAATGTTCTATACAAAGACGTTTTCACTGTGAGAATTTATAACGTAGGGTTTAGTCGTTACCAGAATAGAAAAAACATATTAATGACCTTCGTTGATAGTCTCGTACTATCTATGAGTTCTATAAACCTGTAAATTGTAAGTAAAATATTTGCAAGCGGGTCATTAGTAGCAACAAGGAATATAAGTTTATAAGGACATTAGATAGAAATACCGTTCCCGAATTTACGTTTGAGTTAGAAAAGTTAGGAAGTTGTAATTTGGTGGTGGCACGGCGCGGCGAAGCACAAAACCACCGTAATTTCATCTGTATGTAAGTTCGTCTCCGTTCTAAGAATGAGGAAATTTCATTCATTAGACATGTTACTGGAAAACATAATTTATAACGTCGACTCTTCGAAGAAATCACGTAAAATATTATTATCCTTTCAAAGAACATTGAATAAAATTAATAGCAGGATTCACTTCTGGCAGGATGAAATGAAACTATGTCATCTTTACTACTATTATAAATACACAAGTTTGTTTCTTGATTTGTCCTTCTTCCTCGTAGTACTTAACGGATAAGATGACGGATATGCTTTTTCACTTACATAATATATAAAGCTTAAAAGCTGGCTTTCGCAAGCCATATTTTTATAATTTCTTATTTTTGTTGGTATAAGTACCGTTGCTATGAACTTCAGCTCTGATAAAAAGGTCGGTGTCTAATAAAAAGGTTCCCGTCATCGCTTCGCTCAAAGTTCAGGACCATAACGACTTGAATTACAAATATTGTGATTAGCTTTTTTCACCTTAATCAGAACAAAGGCACAAAGTAATCAAGAATAATGAAGGTTTTGATTACGGATACGTAATTTTGAAAATCAGATTCTTAGTACCAGAGTTTTTCCATTTCCCGCATGTTTTATAAACTTATATTTTGTTTGTCAGGTCCACTATCGAGCTGATCGAGTTCAACGAAGATAGTGGAGTAATTCAATGGGTTTTAGAAAAAAATATGGAACCTGGGTTCATTTATTTTGGTCGAGTCCTAAAAAAGTCACAGTTAAAAACAAAATTTTTTAGTATTTTCTATTATTATTGCTGTAACATTTATGTACTTATGTAGATATAATTGCTTGTCCAATTGATTACCGATCAAAAAGACAATAATGGAATGAATCTCAAATTGCAAATTTTACAGCTAAAATATTGCGTCGGTTATCGCTCATCAATTAACTTAATCGACGATCATCAATTACTTTCACATGTGGGTATTACGTCCACGTATGTGAGCGTAGGGACTAACTGCGACCTGCTGTAGATGTGCGATTTCTATTCATCATTATTGCTAAATGCTAATGTGCTGATGCGTGCCCATTTAAGGGAATTCTGTATAATTTATTAGTACATTTAAAAATCTAGTAATGAAGTTTATTTATTTTCGTACTGGGAGATGTTTTGAATAGTTACTTTTTTATACTTTGTCTGCGTTTCTAACGATTTATGGGAAATGTGGCTATTTAGGTCATAGTATCAAATCTTTATTAAGCACATTTAAAATATTCCTAACTGTTTTAATTTTTATATAATTTTACCTTTCCTTTTGACCGGCTTAGTCCAGGGCGGCCAACCTTGCGGTAATTAACTTGGGCCGGACATATTATAATGCCCAAGTATGCGAGAAACACGAGTATTCTATTATACTTTCAAAGTACATACCATGAAACAACAATTTGACATGACCGTGAGGATGACTTTATATTTTCTAACATCGTCAACTTCCTACCTCGACGCTGTTACTAAGATTTTTTTGACAGAAAACACAATGGCTTCATTTTGCCCTAACTGTGTTTTGCATCCAGGACTTCTGAACGTTTTTTTTAACGTTTGAAAATGCATTTAGGCACAAGGTGACGGATTTACCGGCAAAGCCAGTACTACCCACTAAAACTCAACGGAACCTCCCCCGTCTTAATGGGGCGTCGTAAGATCGCTTACGCTCACAACCACGACGACCTGACGGCAGGTCTGCTGAAGCAGACTACAACAGCCATGAGGTTGCTCTAATAGCTCATTCTGCTATCAGAGAAGTACCAGGAGCTACCTGCATGGTACACCGCCTACCGAGGTAGGCCAACTTCCAGTGCGTTTCTTGGCTTCGCGACTGGCTGTATTTCCGGGCACTACTGAGCCCCCTCACCACGACAAGGTGCACGCCTGTTAGGGAGGAGGAACCTACCTAACCTACTAGACCCACAAGGGAGTATTATAAAAAACATAAGTGATTATAGCCGTGGGCAATAAGTTAGTATATAACGTCACAAACGTGCTAAGATATCTTAATGCTGCGGTTTCCTTTTTAAGACATCATTTGAAATTTGGTTTAATGTATGTAGATTGCTCAAAGTTTTAACTTCTAAGCTTGTGTTTAATTGTTTAACTTATGAAGATTTGTTTTTAATAAAACACTTTATCTATTACATTTAATGCTACTTTATTAGTTAAAATCTACTTTTGAAGATAACGTTAACCAATTTCTTACAGCCTATTATAAGGACTAACTAGGCGTTGTAAAAAATACCAGCCGATTGTTTTTTGGTAGAAGATCCTAAATTTTTGGGAACTAATGAAAAAAACTTATAATTATAATAATATAGTTGCTTAATAAAATATCAAGTACCTACTAAGGTTTTCATGTGAACTATATGGAATTCAGTTGGAAATATAATGTATATAAGATTTCAGAAAAGAATTGATAGTATAAAGAAAATATGTCACAGATTGTGTTAAAGAAAATTTCTTTTGTATTTTTAATACTACCCAAAGATATATTTTGATAATGGACATCAAGGTAGACCTGGTAAGCCTCGTATAGATGTCATATACATATAATGATACATATAATAAAATTGCAACTAAGCCGAATCTGTACATTAAATATTTTTTGGAAAATCTTATTGAAATAGACATTATTATCGATACAGAGGCCGAATCTACAGTTTTTAGAATTTTGGTCTGTCTCTCTGTCTGTTTGTCTGTTACCGCATCACAGAAAAACTACTAGAGGGATTTTTAGAGGGATACTTTTTACTGTGGAAAAATATCTCATCTCTGAGAAATCTATACTAAACGTTAAAACGTAAGCGGGGACGAACCCGAGCGGAGCGAAGTTGAGTCGCTAGTAAATTATATAAATCATATTATTCATATAAAATTATTATTTAATATTTTTTTTTATTCTAATAATAATTTTTAACTGCATTAATATGAAAGAAATCTAGATTTTAATAAATAATATTACATATCTATGTATTCATAATTGCTTGATGCTATCCTCTCGTATCACGTACAAATCTCATATTTCATGAAATCGATTCGAAATTCGAATTATACAAGACACACTAATAACTAAGGTTAACTGTCATATGGAGATATTTTTGAATTTCAATTTTCTTTATTTACTAACTCCGGTGCTAGGTCAAGAGCAGGCTCTCACAATATATATACAGTGCAACCTTAATATAACGTAGGTACCTCAATATAACGACTTCCTCGATTTAACAAATTCTTCGTATTCCCCTTGAATTGTCCATAAGAGTCAATATAAAATATACCTTTACATTGCGAACATTCTTTGCGTACAACCTCTTTATAACGAATTTTCAACTATCAAGAAAAAGTATTCATACCTCTAATTAACGAATTTTGCCAACCCAAAACCTTTTTTTTTTTTTTTTATGTCAAAAAGGGGGCAAACGAGCAGGAGGCTCACCTGATGGAAAGCGATTACCGCCGCCCATGGACATCTGCAACACCGCAAGGCTTGCAAATGCGTTGCCGTCCTTTCAAAAATAAATACGCTTACTTCTTGAAGGTTGCCAGGTCGTAACGGTTCGGAAAGACCGCCGGCGACAGCTGGTTCCACAGAGTGGTTGTGCGGGGCAGAAAGTGTCTACGAAAACGCACTGTTGTGGAACGCTGGACATCGAGATGGTGTGGATGGAATTTGCTATTTTGACGCGATGTCCGATGGTGAAATTCAGCGGCCGGGATCAGTCCGAACAATTCCTCAGAACATTCCCCGTGATAAATGCGGTAGAAGGTGCAGAGTGATCCAACATCTCTACGCAGAATTAAAGGATCAAGCCGATCGGAAAGAGCTTGATCGTCGATAACTCGAGCTGCCCTACGTTGAATGCGGTCAAATGGAAGCCGCTGGTACTGGGGAGCTCCCGCCCAGAGATGAGAACAGTACTCCATGTGGGGCCGAATTTGCGCCTTATAAAGATTAAGGCGCTGACGCGACGTGAAGTACTGTCTCGCCTTACTGAGCACACCAAGCTTCTTTGAGGCCAATTTGGCCTTACCTTCCAATTGACCGCGAAACTGGACGTTGCTCGAAATATCGACGCCAAGTATTCTGATACTGGCTGTGGTGGACAGGGGAGTGTCCTCAAATTGAGGAGTTACGACAAACGGCGACTTTTTAGCGGTTAACGCGCAGACTTGTGTCTTTTTGGGGTTAAATTGGACTAAATTTAGTCGACCCCAATCCGAGACTTTGGTTAACAAAGATTCGACTTCAGACACAAGTTTGTTCCGGCTCTCGTCGACGTATTCCCGAGAAATATTAGCGCGGCCTGTGTACAAGGCATCCACTGTACTATCGTCTGCATAGCAATGAATGTTGCTGATTTGCAACATGTCATTAATATGCAGAAGGAACAAAGTAGGAGACAGTACACAGCCTTGGGGAACACCAGCATTGACATATTTAGGATCAGAGCAAGCACCGTCGACAACGACCTTGATGCTCCGATCTGCCAAAAAGCTGGTGATCCAGCTGCATAATTTCTCGGGGAACCCATAGGAAGGTAGTACCTTTATATAAAGTACCTTTATATAAAGTTTCCACCAATAATATAACTCTTAATCTTATAATATGATTCATGTCTCGACATGTTTCGACACGCTTTTGTTTGTACAGTAATCGTTGTTGTTTTGATGGAAAGTAATGTAAACACCTCTGCAATATTGAGGTGAATAAAACTATTCTTTTACCTCTTTATAACGAATTTTAGACCAATCTAACCTCAACATAACAAACCTCAGTTCAACGAATTACTTGATATTACGAATATTTTCTTGTTCCCCTCCGATTTGTTATATCGAGGTTACACTGTATTCACTTTTGGTATAATTTTACTTCAGTAGAAGTAACCAAGCTAATATTCCTTATAATGTACTCGAGGAAATATTCGCCGTTATATCGTTAGTAACTGAATAATACATAGGTACTCCGTAGTGTTCCAATTTTTCCCTGAGTCCCAGCGTTTAGAATGTGTAATATATATCGTATATCGTATGGGCCATTAGAGTTGATAAATAAAATTTATTTGATAATATTGCCATATTAAATACGTTACATATTTTAAGCTTAGTAATTTTAAGTTGTTTTAATCTTGAGAAAATAAAACAATTTCAAAAAGTAGAAAATATGTACAAATCTTGAAATTATTTTGAAAGCTGGAGGAACATCGTTGGATTTACGTTTTGAAATTACAAACTTTTCGAAGATAGGAGTGCAGATTGCGCCGCGCTTTACCGCAGTAATTTTCATTTTCAATTTTAATTTAACTGAAGAAATATGGTAATTCATTTATTTGTTAAATAAGTATCAGTTTGATATTTTTTTATTATATTACTATTTCCAGGAAGTTGATTACACTCATCATAAAATAAAAATTAGGTGTAAAATGACATACAAATTACAGGTATCTTAATAATTTATATTAGATACTTATCTACTTAATCGGATTAATTTTTAATAGACAGAGATTTGTCTTTACCTGCTACTACTTTGCGAATATATTATCACAATAAAAGATAATGATATATTAATACAGTATTTTGCTTAATTCATTTGTTTTGAGAATTAACAGGATGAAAAGCCAAGTTTTGCTTTCACATTTAAATCAATTTAAATATTAGTATTGTCTATGTAAATACTTGAATTGAATGCGTAAATAATATTCAATTATCGGATAGTAAGCAATATTATAAGTCTTAAGTCCGTTTGCTTATTTACAGTTTTAATCTTTGTTTCATTGGTACAGAATTAATATTGTTTTACCCAAAATTACCTTTTATTCTGCAATCTTTATTATCATTGTTATGATAATAAAGATAGCCGAATGTGAAATTGTGTCATAAGAGACAAGACAGAAAATGGCGATTGTCTTGTACTGGAAAGAGATGGAATATGCGTTCAGAAAATTCTCGAAGTTATGAGAGCAATTTTGATCATCCAAGGCAGTAAATGCGAGTTCATAGCGAAGTTAAAAATAAGAATGAAGTGAAAATAAAAGTAAAAAAGAAATAAAAGATAAACGATAAAAATTTTATGTAGGAAAATAGAGCTATTAATATTAATGATCAGTCTAACTCAGACTCTTAGTCACTAGATCTGTGGGATTACCATGAATACGTTAACCATTATTAATGTATCCTGTAGGCTTAGATAACATGCCATTTTACAATCGTTATCGTTAATAGAAAACTAAAAAAGTGGTATAAATATGCTTTGTTATTATCAATTAATTTCTATTTTATACTAGCGATGTAATGATTATGAAGATTTAATTCACGATTTCGCGCAAACCACAGTCAAAACTAAATTAAAAAAATAAAAATCATTTAAGAGTTAAATTAATAAAATTCAACAAATAGTAATTTTTATATTTGGAATTTCCTCATGTACTTAGGGCAGCATATCATACTGGGCCTTCGGCGGCATCGAACCGAATTATTTTATATTATGTATTTATATAGTATAGTTAAATAACAATAATACACTAAATCAATAAATTAAATATAAAGAGTTTATATCAACAGTAACTTTTATTTTACTTAACATTAAGTCATTTATAGCCAATACTCACATCATATGAAAATATTAAGGTCAAACATGTTTACTAGATAAATCGTGGCCTATAATGCTTAACTTAATGTCTATAGAATTTGGCACGTGCCGTATGTGTTAAAGCGGCGTAGCATATTTTCCTTAAAGTTAAATTTCTAAAGCTTTTAGTTTTAAAAATGTGTTATATTATTCATATCTGCTGATGCTGTACAAATAATAGAACATATTTATGTACCTTACAGGCATAATAACTGTACCAGGATAAATAAATAATTTATAATTTGACACGTTGAGCTGGTGCCCTCGTTCTAGTTGCCTCCTATTTTTTAACCGACTTTCAAAAAAAGGAGGAGGTTCCCAATTCGACCGTATATATATATGTCGGAGACGGTCATGAATACAGTCGCTAAACGAAGCGCGGCATGACACCCGAGTGATGGCAGCACCGTCGGCAACATCGTCGACACTCGGCGAACTTCGTGCTACGACGGAGCCTAGCTAATGGAGGCATGCTGAGGGCCAGTTACTTATCTTCGAGCCGAGCTGAGATCAAGACCTCTCCACTAGGAACTATCCAACGTTTTGTTTAAGATAATTATTGTGAAAATGATTAAAAAGTGATTGTTGCATACGCTGTATTCTCTGTGTTCGAATGATTCTACTATTTGCCCACAAGATGACCGATGATATTACTAAAAACGTTACGCATTCGAGTTCAGAAGTGGGATAACCCGAAGAGCAAGGCAAATACGGATGATAGCGGCCATTTGAAAATTTGGTGCAAAAATATTTTCAGATTTTGACACGAAATGCCATGACAAATGTTATTAAAAATGGACACACAATGGCGATGCACGATAAACTAAAATATGAAGTCAATTTATGCAATCGATAAACTACGAGAATTATTTTTGAAATGCTTGTGCTTGATGAAATATATAAGGACTTCGTTAAAGTCTTTTTAAAATAAAATATGTTTTTGTCAAAGAATATGTCAAAAAAATGTTTTGTATTTTAATCATTTGCTTTATTCCAGGTTTTTTAAAGTGAAAATATTGAATGCTTCGTTTCAACAGCTTAAAATATTTAGCGTAAAGAGGACGACTTGCTGCAGCCAGTTTAATTACACTAAACCAGACCACGTCGTACAAATACGCTGCCCTAAAAGCAGACTGTCCATAGGCTGTGCAAAGAATGGATCTGCTATGCATGTAATATGGTGAGACGTTTTCATTTTGTTTAGGTATAGGTATAGCCAATTAATCTTTTCGGTTGATTAGACTGAAAGTTTGACAGAATGTACAATTAAAGACGACTGTGAAAGATTATAATAATTATTACCAATGTAAGCCTTTAGCAGCTTAATGTTAATGAACCTAAGTAGCACAAACTAGGATGACTGAATTGACGAGGTTATGTAATATTGATAGGATTAGACATAGGCTTGATGTGGCAAATGTAGTGTTAGTGGCGTGAGTCACCGGAGTAGTAGCCTGTGAGACACCGACTTGATTAACATACGAGACACTTCAGTAACTTGTACTCAATGATAAGTTGTGTGTATTGTTTTTAGGTTTCAGTCAGTTTAAAGATTAGGTTTGAGAAATTTGTCCTAAAGATAACTAACTAGCTTATTAATGATCAGGGAGAGCATATGAAGCAAAAAAAAATTACCCAATCGGTTAAGGAGAATGCCCGAGGGCCAAGTACTACTTGAAATTAAATAGAGAAGGTTAAGTTGAGTGACAGCGTGGAATCTTAGTTCGGATGGTCGGACCATACCAGTTGCCATTTCGTAGCCGTAGTCTGGTAGAAGTCGGTATCTACTTGTTGTAGTCCGTGGATGCGCGGTGCGCGGGTGGCTCTGGCGGAGGTCGGGTCTGGTAGAGACCATAAGAGTCGTGTGGGACTCGGCATTCATGAGGAA
The DNA here is from genome assembly GCA_033884665.1 of Argynnis bischoffii washingtonia. Lineage (NCBI taxonomy): Eukaryota > Metazoa > Arthropoda > Insecta > Lepidoptera > Nymphalidae > Argynnis > Argynnis bischoffii. The sequence continues at coordinate 7,760,057 of CM066609.1, forward strand.
TGCAATAAAACAAACAAGGGTTTGTTGGAGAGGCTAAATGTAAAGCCATAGGCCACGAATAAGATACCTGCTTAGTGATAATATTTAATTTTAATAACGATTTCATTGCAAGTGATAGATTAAAAGGGTACTTGGTTTCTCTAGCGTATCTTTAAGTAAAATATCAGACAAAAATAATGCTTTTATAAACGAAAGAAATATTTAATCAAGTTTATTTAGATTTTCTTTTTTTGTATTTAGTTAGTGAGGAAAATAAATAATGCTATAGTGATGAAGCTTATTTTCATTTTTGAAATTGATTGTAAAATGAGTGCTAGAATTATCTATTTTGTCAGGAATGACCGAACATCATGTACTGCGGTATTTATTTTCTTTTTCGCAGAATGAACACCCGAGGACGTGTGTAGCGCAGGATGGCCGTGTCGGAGACGGTCATGAATACAGTCGCTAAACGAAGCGCGGCATGACACCCGAGTGATGGCAGCACCGTCGGCAACATCGTCGACACTCTGCGAACTTCGTGCTACGACGGAGCCTAGCTAATGGAGGCATGCTGAGGGCCAGTTACTTAACTTCGAGCCGAGCTGAGATCAAGACCTCTCCACTAGGAACTATCCAACGTTTTGTTTAAGATAATTATTGTGAAAATGATTAAAAAGTGATTGTTGCATACGCTGTATTCTCTGTGTTCGAATGATTCTACTATTTGCCCACAAGATGACCGATGATATTACTAAAAACGTTACGTATATATATATATATATATATATATATATATATTTTATGTTCGTTCGCGGATTTTTTCGTCGTTTATGAACCGATTTTGATAATTCTTTTTTTGTTGGAAAGGAGATATCCTAAGAGTGGTACCATGATAAATAAACCAGGATCTGATGATGGGATCCCAGAGAAACCGAGGAAAACTTTCGAAAATTGTAGCGGCGACTAGTGCGTTTGTTAACATTTTCATTAGGTATTTTAAAGCACTACTATTTAATGAAGGTTTGGAGTCGATCTGACGATGGACCCTAAAGACAGTCGAGGGAACTCCTCAACGATTTACAGCAATGACCTGGTGTTAGGGCTTGATTAATTTGTATTGATGATACGTCTACACTAAAAATTAAAAAATAAAAACTTTTTAAAAAAATAATAAAAACTGATTTCCAGGCACTGAAAAGTAAAAAATAACTAAACGGCGGTTTTCATTTAGAATAGATACTTAATCAGATTTTTTCGAAGTCGGTGCCAGCCAATACAAATCAAAGCACACCGACTTCGGAAATATCTGATTAAGTACCTATCTATTCTAAATGAAAACCCCCTTTAATTTATTTTTTACTTTTCAGTGCCTGGAAGTCGGTTTATTTTTTTTTTAATTTGAATCACTTCTACACATTTATTAATTAAGCTATTACTACGAACACCCAGTTCCAAAAATAATTTTCAATTAGGTAATTGCAATTTCTATCATCATCTATCATTTCTATCAGTCTGTTATGATGTTATTAATGAAACATCTTTATTAGTCTGCAACAGGTTTATTCTTAATTATTAATCAAATACATTATCAGTATATTCAGTCAGTATTTATTCAGTACTTTGTATCTATCTTAGTCTCTAGCTTCCATAGATTATATAATAACTATAAACTACAGATAATACACACTTAACTCATATATAACATCCTTCCCTTTTACATTATTTACTTGAGATTAATTTATACTGAACTACACTTACTTTTGTACTTACTATAGGAACATAAAAGTTTACAATTCAAGTTACTTTGCAAGCTATGTAATTTATAACAAACATATTCACCTTATTACGTCTAAATAAAACTATAGGCAGTCCTTATGTTAACACTAATTATTAAAGTTAGCTTTTATAAAAACAAGACATGAAGACTCTTATTTTTTTTTTTTTAGTTACAATCAGTCATATGAAGATACAAACTTATTAATTAAATTATTATTATTCATGTACTTATGAATTAAATAAAATCTTTAAGATAACTTGGTCTTTTAATTAATCTACCTGATCTTGATGCTCTACTACCAGATGCATCATTATTAGAAATTACTTGTCCTGAAGAACCATTATAGATCTCTTTAGGTATTACATTAGTTTGTATGTCCTGTTCTTGAATCATATGTCTTTCACTATCTTCACAATTTCCTTGATCTTCTACCCTGCTCCTATCATAATACCTTCCTCCTTTAATTAACATTTTCCTATTCCTAGTCAAAATATTTCCTGACTCATTCCTTACTTGGTATGATCTCGGACCACTTCCTTTACCTATCACTATACCACTCTCATGAGGTTTCTTGCCATTCTCATCCTGTATTTTAACAATTTCTCCTCCTCTTAATTCTGGTAAATTTCTACATCCTCTATTATAGTACTTTTTCTGAATTTCCTGTTTATTTAAAAGTTCTTGTCTATGTTTATCCTTTCTATCCTGACTTAACTCTAATTTTGGCAAAATTGTTTTAATATTTCTATGAAATAGCAATTCTGAAGGTGATTTTCCATCTGTGGTTACAGGAGTGTTTCTATACATCAACAATCCTAAGTAAATATCTTTGTTATCATAAATTAGCTTTTTTAACAATTTCTTAACAGTTTGTATATATCTCTCTGCTAATCCATTTCCTTGGTGATGTTTTGGACTTACTATCTTATGTTTAAAATTCCATTCTTTAGAAAAATTTTTGAATTCTAAGCTAGTAAATTGAGTTCCTGCATCTGTATAAACTATATCTGGAATACCATGTCTCGCTAGGATTTCTTTAATACTTTCAATAGTACTTGTTGCATATAAATTATTTAATGGTTGTATTTCCACATACTTACTATATGCATCAACAAGCAATATGTATGGTTTTGAATATAGGAAAAATATGTCTATTGATAAAATTTCCCATGGTCTTTGTGGAATTTCCTTCTCCATCATAGATTCTTTCCTATTAACATTCTGAAAACTTTTACAAGTATCACAATTTTGTATCAAATCTTCTATCTCTTTATTCGCATCTAAGGTACTAAAATAATTACTTCCCTTTAACTTGACTATTATTTCATCAACATTAGGTATCATCATTTGTTCTCTTTTAATCTGAGTATTTAAATATTGTGGATCTAAACAAATTCTCATAGCCCCACCTGGTTTAGTTGTCATAACTAATGAACTTACAAAATCTGTAGGACCTTCTGTCTTACTAATTATTCCTATTTTTTCTAATTTACTTAATTCTTCCTTTAACTTATCTTTTAATTTAAACGGTATATGCCTATTTCTTTCAATTTTTCCTTGCCAACCTTCTTTTAACTGAATATCATACTCATAATTTTTTATTTCACCTATCCCCTTGAATACATCTTTATATTTCTCTAATAGTTCTAAATTTTCAGTCTGAACACTACCAATTTTCTCATTATTTGTCCTCTGAATTAATTTAAATTTTATTAAAGTAGGCAAACCTAAAATAGGTATATAATTACCTTTACAAACCTGGAATTCTATTTTCTGAATCTGGTCATTTATTTTTACTGATAATTTAATCTTTCCCAAAGTTTCTATTTTCTCATTACTATAACTAGTCAATTTACAATTAGTTTTGTCAAATTTACTTATACCAAACCTGTAACAATCATTTGCAGATATTACATTGCATTGTGCACCTGTATCTAATTTGAATTTTAAATTTCTATTCAATTCTGTGAAGTATACATACTCATACCAGTTTCTTTCTAAATTAATATTACTAATATTAATTATATACATATGACACGACTCACTATCACTAGACTCACTTTCTTGAACAGCTTTTACCGCATTTCTTGCTCTGCATTTCCTCGCAAAATGGTTCATCTTCCCACATTTCTTGCACTTCTTTCCATATGCTGGGCATCTTCTTTCACTGTGATGAAATCCACATCTGGAACAGTCAAACTTCTTCTCAGTTCTCTGTCCTTCTTGTTTCTTATTCTTCTCTGGATATCTATCTTCTGTATTCCTCTGTTCTGGTCTGTGTCTTGAATCTCGGTCTGTTCTGGTATATCTTCTATTATCTGTTGAGTTTCTTGTTACCCTTTCCGACTCTGTTACTTTTCCATTCTTCTTTTTTACACTCTGTATTGCACTCGTCCCCGGTTCGTTTGCAATTTTCTTGATTTGTTCTTCTGCTAGTTCTGCTGCTTTACATATCTGGATCGCTTTACTCAATGTCAGGTCACTTTCTCTTAGTAGTCTATCTTTCAATCTCTTATCTAAAATTCCCGTTACTATTCTGTCTTTTAACATTCTATCCAAAAGATTTCCGAATTCACATTCTGCGCTCAACTTTTTTATGTCAGTATAAAAGCTATCAAAAGTTTCACCTTCTTTCTGGTTTCTTGTAAAAAACAAATGTGAATTCACACTTTCATTTTTTCTCGGAATAAAATACTCATTGAATTTAGTTATTACCTTTTCATAGTTGTAGGCCTCTCCTTTAGCAAAGTCGAAAGTAGCATGTATGTCTTGAGCTTCCTCACCCATGCAGTGCAATAATAATGCCGTCTGGACCTCACTGGATTCATTTTTAGCACCTGACGCTAATCTATATATTTCAAATCTCTGTAGAAATTTTTTATACTCTTCCATAGACAGGTTTTTTAAGCCCGTAGGGGGTTTTAATCCCATTATTCCACATGTCTTTTTAATTTCTTTTTGTGCAGACTCCGCCATTTTACTTATCTTGTTGTGCGTCGTAGAACATAGAACCGGAACACCAAAGCGTGCAATTACTAGTTTGTTTCACGAACCTGTTTTTCTTGATAACGCAGCGCCATGTTATGATGTTATTAATGAAACATCTTTATTAGTCTTCAACAGGTTTATTCTTAATTATTAATCAAATACATTATCAGTATATTCAGTCAGTATTTATTCAGTACTTTGTATCTATCTTAGTCTCTAGCTTCCATAGATTATATAATAACTATAAACTACAGATAATACACACTTAACTCATATATAACACAGTCATTATTTATGTTTATGGCGATACACTTAAATTTCGCTAGGCAAATATTCTCATTTTTTAATTATTATCGAAATCAATCCATCCTTTATTAACGGGCAGATATAAAAAATAAATAAAAAAACATATTGTACTTTTAATTTTGTTAAAATTATATAAGGAAAAAGTTTGTCGACCCGTATACTTATGGCGTAATATTGAAACTGCAAAATATCAAATCGATACCTTCATATTAAGTGGTTTATAGAATAGAACAACAATTCATCAAGACAAGACAGCATTTAGATATGTTCAAACTAAACCGCGGAGGTCATTTTCCTCACTCTATACATTATAAATCGATGAAAAGCTAAAATGTTTGAATAAAAATCAGTCATTTCGGTTAAAATTACTTCTTGCTTACTTTTAGGACGCCTTTATGTTATTAGTTAGTCAGTTATTCAGAAAATGTTATCTAAGCACTCCACATACTATGGACATACGAAAGGATCACCCGTCTTAAAGAAAATGGTGCTATGTAATCAAAAAGAAAAATAAGTAAATACTCAGTTGAAAAAAATTAGCACAAAGCCAACTTTTGCGTCCTCTAGAAACGCCGGAAACCCGCGAAGAGCATTTGATTGCCATGCATACGACTTCTCGTAGATGCCAAAAACTTTAGAGCAGCACTAGTGCAAACTGCGGGAAAACCAAGGCAAAAACAGCTATCTATTTTTTATAAATATTGTGTATTAACATTTGAACCCACTATACCTAGGGTAACCTGGTCTAAGAGTACGCATTTGGTAAGAGTACGCAACAGCAGAAACCGTGAAGTTGTTTATGATACGCGGCTAACTTCAGTCGTATTTTGATTTCGTGAGTGACAACAAGTGCTGTGCAAAAAAAAAATCAATTTCGAACGAAAACACGGAAATTACGTAAGTTTAAAGTATTTTTCTTAAAATCTTAAATATTTTTACAATGTTCAACGTATTTTTGAGACTAGACTGAAATTATTTTACAAAAATGAAGTTGATTGTTGAGTTTTCGAGGATGCACCGGTCGCATGCAGCGAGCGTAATTTGTGTTAACTGTTCCGAGATGGCGTTACGCGGCGCTTGTTTACGATTTGACTCGTGTGTCTATGAGTACGCAGTTACATCCCTTGTAAGAGTACGCGCGTACTTTTACACGAAATTATTTTTAAGTTGATTTCTCTACTGTATTGTTATCTTATTCTAGTTAAATAAACAAAAGTATAATAAGTATGTAATGTGTTGGTAATATGAAGCTGAACGTGGGATCAATGTAACTCTCATAAATGCGGTAAATGCTGCAGGGAATTTTATTCCACCTGCCTTCATATTTCCTCGCAAACGATTGAAGGCCGAGCTTTTGGACGGAGCTCCGCCTTTTTCTATAGGAATGGTGTCAGTTAGTTTAGTTAGTCGAGTTACGTTAATAGCTCTTTATTTGTGGATTGGCTGTCTCATTTTAAAGACCATGCAAAACCTAGCAAAGACAATCCAGTATTATTAATACTTGACAATCACTACATACATACTAAAGCGTGTTCCAAAACCATTATTAATAGCTACTCTTAAAAAGGCCAACAGACCAGCTAAAGTACCAAAGAAAATGCCAAAAAAAAGGTATGGAGATGTCCAGCTTGCACAGAAATCTACATGGACCCTCCCGCGGAAGATTGGATTGGATGCTCAAAATGCTCCGAGTGGTGGCATGAGGCTTGTACTAGTTATGAGGGACAAGAAATTTTTATTTGCCACCTCTGCAAGTAAAAAGAAAGTAATGCGTACTCTTATCGACGTAGATGCGTACTCTTACCCAATATTGTTTGTAAGAGTACGCAATTCCCATTTCTTATTATTGTTATTTTTTTGCGAAATATTTTATAATTTTGTTTTATTTTATGTTACTTTATGAGAGATATTTAAATTGTCGACGTAATAAATGCCAAGTTGATTTCCTAGACTTGAGTTTTTTATTTTTAGAATATTCTGAACCTTAAGTGCGTACTCCTAGACCAGGTTACCCTACACTTATTTTACGTGTAATAATTGTTAAAGAGTTTCCTTGTTTATCTACGGCTCTCATCATCACTCTCATAATACGAAACAACCTCGATAGTAAACATAATATTTAAATACAAAGTGAAAGAATCACAATAATCAGCCCAGGTAAGTAGGCGTAATCGGCGTACTTGCATGTATATGTGGAAATATTTAAAAAAAAGTCTATCAGTGGGATTTTGTAATTTTTGTAGTTAAGGCAATTAGACTTTTGGTATCGTGGAACATTTTTAGCGAAAATATTAATAGGTATATGATCTCATTAGGGTCTATTTTAAAATCACAGACGTATAATTTTATTTATAGCATATATATAAGCACATCTTGTTGGCAATCTCAATCATTCTAAGCTGTCTAACAAAAACATACTATTAAATACGAGTAAGCAGCTTACACAGACAATTCATCATTTTTAATAATCATTATAAGGGGACTTTTTGCCCAAATTTTTAATTAATGTCATAGCGAAAGGCAAAATAGGTTTTTATGCATAATTAAGAAGAATTATAGATGTTACTATTTCATTTTACTACTTTATTTTACTTTATCATATTTGAGATTTTCTTAAAAATAATAACAAATAAATCGTTTAAAATATTACAAAATGCACGACATGGTTAATAATAATGTTATTTCCTTAAATGTCATGAAATTATACTAAATAATGTGAAATGCGGTGGGAGTAGGTCCCTCATATTTTACCATTTGATTTAGGACGTTTTCTATATATGTACCTATATACGTACCGACATGTAACTCCACTACTAAATGTTTATTATTTAAGCTTATGAAATTGAATACGAAATGGTAAATAAAGTAATAATAACATTCTATTTATTTGACTAGCTGGTCTAGTGGTTTGTAAGTACAACTGCAGATCCGGGAGTTCTGGATTCGAGTCTCAGAGTGCTATTGTGTTTGCATGCATACTTGTACTTGGGCAGTGGGCACTATAATATATCCCGGGCAAATCTAGTTTTTTGTTACTAATCTCAATGAGATTGGCCACTGTGGCTGCAATCATCCGGGAGGACATTACTATAATCTTACTAATATTATAAATGTGAAAGTTTATATGTTTGGATAGATGTTTGTTACTCACTCACGTCAGAATGGCTTAATGGAACTGGATGAAATTTAGCACAGAAATAGATTATAGTCTGAAATTGCACGTAGGCTACTTTTTTATCTCGGAAAAATGTACTGTTTCCGTGAAATAGATTTGCATTTGTTTTTCGAGCGAAGCTAGGCGAACCTGAGCGAAGCGTACCGTAAGCCGTAAGCGTATGTATTACCCAACCAATCTATGAAAGAGATGTGAATGAAATGTATGAAATAAGAAGTAAAAATACTTTATTTTGTACGTAAAAATAACGTCTACATGGTATGTAATTATATAATTTTTAAGAATTGTATTATAATATAAGTGACTCAACCTTGCTCCGCTCGGATTTGTCCGTTAGTATAGATTTCTCAGAGGTGACATATTTTCCCACATTAAAAAGTATCGTAGGTATATGTTGACCATATTGCCGTACCTATCATATAGCTATCATCATACCAAATCATAGCTATCACCATAGCAAATTTCATCAAAATCCCTCCAGTGGTTTTTCCGATATGCGGTCACAGAGAGACAGACAGACAAACAAAAATTCTAAAACTATACATTGGGCCTCTGTAACGATAATAATGATTATTTCAATAAAATTTTCCAAAAAATATTGAATGTACAGATTCGGCTTAGTTCGAATTTTATTACATATATGTATAGATAATATATAGTTAAATATATATGTACATAGTATTAGTTTATCATACCTTATCAAAACTTCTACATCACAATATTGAAATGCCGTGCAATACAACATTATATTATGCTTTGATCAAACTTTATTCGCTTGTAGCGGGTTATTTGCATATTTACGAAATAGATAACCTGTCTAAGATAGAACTTCTCTATCTCAAAATACGTATATAAACTATAAATTATGTTTAGACATATTTATTGTGCAAAAGTTAATTCATCTTTTTTAATCGTTCTGTAAATATATAATTAAACTATATTTTTTAATTATAGTTAATTTAATATCTAGAGCTCCTTACTTGATACTAAATGGAAAATAATACACGTATATACTTATGTCAGGTCAGCAAGCTAGTTAACGTAAACATTATAATTTTTTAAGCCAGATAAAAGGTAAGGTAAAAGGTAAGGTATTATTAAAAATATGTAACTTTTAACTAAATAATTTACTTTTTAATATTGTTATGATATAAAAGGAAAAAAGATTCAAATTACTTAGCAGCATTATAGTTATCATTCAGAACGTCGCGTCGTTTAACCGATATGCTTCAGTTGCTGTCTACTCAATACGTTTTATCAAAGGAAACCCCTGTCACACTGAATAGTTTCTAGAAAATCCCGAACCAGCAATCGATTCTAGATACTCTACATACGCATTTGTGACATGAACTGTGGATCTTTGAAAAGGATATATAATTAAATATATTGAGAATGTGATTGGATGTAGATAATGTTACTTTAAAATATATGATGTAGATTGTAAGTGCGAATTGGTATCTAGGCGTCTAGTGAGTCTTTATATTCTGTATTTTTATTGAGCCTAGCTCTTATTGCCAGATGTCATTAAATAGACACTAAATCATTTTTTAAGAACGTATTAAAATGAACTAAAAGTGTCTTATACTTATTCATAAGGTAACAAATTGAACTATTGATTTAAGTATGAGTAGATAATGTATTCAATGCAGGTAGAATCACTAGAAGAAACTAGCAAGAATATAATCTGATTGGTTTGTTCTCGCAAGAATACTTCTATATTTTCATAGTGGGTTCTGAAACTTTTGAGAGTTAAAAATTTGCGGATAAACTAACTGCAACTATTTTCATCTCTACTTTAATTTTGCTGAAATCAGAGTTGTGATTTTTAACGGTTTATTGTTATTTTGTTTAATATTTGATTTTTTACTCATAATAAACTGTAGAAAAACTAACCAAAATGTAATATATACATATATTCTGTGGTACGCTCATATGATATTATAATATTTTGTATAGTGTATATATGCTATATGTTAATGCTATTTTGGCATAATTAGATATCCGATACCACGTTATATTATTCAAAAAAATGTTATTCTATTTTTATATAGTATATGTATATTATAGGCATATAAATTGTCTTTTTTTAGTTTTTTTTTATTAATAATATGACTGCTTACAATTTCTGGCCCATTTTGTATATAGTTTTATAGTCGTAACACCTCCTGGTTAATTTCTAAGAAGTCAATTGTTAAAGGGCACACCAGTGTGCCCGCGATTCTAATCAGGTTAATAATCAAAAAAAGACAGCCTTTATGGTCTGTTACGTGTGCCTTTTAAATTAACTACCTAAACTAAAAATATATAACACTTGTAAAATAAACATAGAAACAAAGGTTTTAGTTTAATTAAAAGTATGTTTTCGATGAATATAGATAGCTTTCAGTATAATAACGTAATTTGTTTTTGTTCAGAAGTATGAAATATAAGCCTTTAGAATATCTGAGCATTCATCCGCAGTTTCATTGATGACAATTACAGTGCTATATATACATAGATAAGGTAAATTATAAATATAAGAGGCAACTATTTAAAAATAGATATGATTTTTGTCTAAAAATGTAATATTAGAATGAATTTTCACTTAGTCGGGTGTGTTTAAACAACGGCGAATGGAGATTTTAATGGATTTATAACAAAGAGTGAAAAGTTTGACTGAAGTTAGCCCCCTAGATACTCGTTGCACTCTACAAAATCTAAATATATTTTTGCATACTCTCTAGGAATATTTTTAGGAGAAACATCAAGAAGATAGAACCTGTTCCACGACTTATACAGATTAGCATTATGAAATATTAAAATATAAAAAATCTCTTTCGTATCTTCCGACTTGACATTCTACATGACATTGGCGAAGTAATCTGTGCTCAACTGGCACGCTTTGAATCCATTAACAAGAAAATTGAATTGAATTGAATCTTTAAATAATATGTTCTTAACTGACTAAATACTAAGAAACATGAGCTAAATTAAACAATATTTAAATATTTGAAACATCTATCCATTGATTGATTTTACAATTTTTTTTGTAAAGTAACATATAAATTCCAATAATTAGGAATTATTATTAAGTTTCCCCGGAAGTTAAAAATTGCACATTCAGATGTAAGTAAAGTTGTTAATAAGAGAAAGAATTCATATTATGTCAATTTGTGTATTATATACGTACCTTAACTACTATACTAGTAGTTGTGCGAACAGTAAACCTCGTCAGCACAATTCTGAAAATTATTTCAGAATTCTCTACTTGTACCTTGTAGTTAAAGAGCCGATTCCACTGGTAGAAATCTAAAAGTGAACAATTTACTGCATTTTGAGGAGCTATTCTGCTCGTCACGCCGAAGATCCTCATCAGATTTTCACCAAATTTTTATGAGACCAATTTAAAGTTACTACCTGTCAAATCAAAAAAAGAACTATCGAAATTGGACCTCATAAAGCGGAGATATGCAGTAGCCCCCTTTTTGTCCCTTTTCGAAGGAAATGGGGGATTTCCCCATAGGGGATTTTCCAATCAAAAATCCTCGACGATAAAAAACATATGTATATAAAATCGTAAAACCCGTATACCAAGTTTCGTCCAGATCGGTTGTAAGATACGACCTGTAGAGGAGTACTAACAAACTGACAGAGGAAAGGAAATTTTGCCAGACTTAAAAGCTTTGCTCCCTCGGTCAATGATTTTTCATTTAAATTCAAATCCCAGAAATGAAATACAAAAAAAAAATCAAATAATAGTAACGTGCAAAAAAATGTGTCACCTGGAACTCACTGACATGGACGTAGGCACTATTAGCAGGTAATATTATAAAGCTTTATATTTTATATATGACCAACAATTATTATAGTTGAATGCACAATGAGTTAATTAAGCTAAAGTTTCGTTCACATTTCAAATTATATTATAGTTAAACGGGATTATCGTACTGATTTCGCTATTCGACTTCGATTGGTTCACTTTGCTCCAATTATGATGATTCTAAAAGTTCATCACGATTTCATCACAATTCATCTAAAAATGAAATGTAAATAGAAATATCGACTTCCTCACCATTAACTGTATAGAATACACATCAGACTATGGTACCTTCTATAATAAACTCGACCCGAATTAGATGGATGTTTTTTTTTCCAAAAGATAATTGTTAAGGAAGAAACTCACAAATCTTTAAATATTTAATTAATGTTGTTTCATAAAGAACTGTTTGCAATCTTTACTTAGTTTAATTTAATTGAATTATATTACATAACATAGTAAAAAATGTTATTAATAAATATTTAGGTATATTTGTTCCTGTATTACTTAGATAAGAGTTAAGAGTTAATAATAAATGTCCAGCAATTATATTTGCTGTTAATCGAACGGCTTAAGTTCCAAGAAGAATAATACTATTAATTATATAGTTTCAATTATTACTATAAAAGGTAATAAAATTGTTGGGGTTGTTAAAATACTATTTTTTTTATTTAAAATAGCTTCGAAATTTAAGTTATTGTCAATTTAGTGAACGCACCTGGCAAAATCTCTCCTAGAATTGAAAATGTACTTATGATATCTTCGTCGCAACGTAGCACGTGCCATTCGCTGTGAGAACACTTATCTGCCCAATTTAGTCTGCCTTCGCCGACATTACCCTTTTTGTTCATGAAATTTAATCTGCGATTGATAATAAATCTAGCATTGGATGGAAATTCGCTGCCGTAAGCATACATATTATATTGTACGATTACTATTTATATATGTTTTGCTAAGTATAGTTCCGACTTGTTACTTATGGTGGTTGAGTGATTGTGTATCAGTAAAGTACTATAACTAACAAGTGTATCTTTCAAAGATATTTGACTAGTTAGTTTAAAAAAAATTGATATTATTATTCACTTTCCCATTTTTTCAATCAATAAGACATACTATTATTTTAATAATTTTTAATTTAATTAAAAAAAATGTTTCTAAAATTAAATTTAAAAAAATGCCACCCAATATATAGTAGTATATCAGATGGAGACTGTCTAGTTTAGTTTGTAGAATTCCATGTAGTAGCCACCGTTTATCACGTAGGCCTGCCAATTGTGGATAGAAAACAATTTGTTGGATATTTATTCGCATGTAGCATCACTGGCAATACGTATGCGGGCGAAATATTGTGTTAGTGAGCCGCGGTACTCCATCTCACGTTCTAGCTGTTGTGCTAGTTTCCATTCTGTTTAGACACAAAAATCAATAGTACTTCACACGAACTTTCAGCATATTTTACACTTTCAAGAACTTTAAATTGACATTCGAGGATTCGTTTAGTCAGTCAATAAAGCCACGCCAACAGAAATTTCATCGTGAACTAGCTTTAGTATTCTAGTCTATTTTTGAAGATTTTTTTCAAGTTCAAGCAAGTAGTTATTCTTTTTCATAATGGAGGTTAGGTATGGAATAGGTTGCTAACTAAGCTAAGCTTATAGCAGATTTTCAGTTTCTAAAAAAAATAATTTATGAATATCTAATTTTTTTGACATGTAAAATGTTTACGTTCTTCGTTAATTGTTTATACATGGTCCGTTAACTAAAATCTTATAACGGCATTCACACTTTTAATTGTTTATAATTAAAGTAAACAAATATGAAATATGTAATCTTCATATTTCATATTTGTTTACTTTAATTTTACTATCCAGAATTAATCAAAGTAGGTAAATCAACAATAACTATTTATTTAGACCAAACTATTTACTAGATAGAGTATAAATTTAAACACTAATAAAATCAGCTTATATCAGTCTTAAAATACATATTTTTATTTATCCTTACATAAGGATTTGTTACTCATATATTAATATTTAACAAATATAAAACTGTATATATGTATGTATGGTATATTCAGTTTTTCACAATAGATCTTAACGTCTTAGTCTTAGAAACATATTACCAGGCCTTCAGGAAATACAGAAACGTACATTATACAATATTCATATCACAGGGGCAATTTAGGAAAATGAGGTATTTTACTCTTGAAAGCATCTAAGTTATTGTTTGAAGCCCGACTGTGCCGCAATTATGTATATTGTAGGAAACGTTTAATCCTTGCTTACAAGTGAATAATTTTGGTCTCACACATTTAAATAACAGATACAGAGTTAAGTAGAAACAAATTTTTGATGTCGATTGGTAGTGCAGTGGCTCATAACTGATTGGTACTTTACCTATATACTTAGCGTTGAACGTCACGGAGTCCAATTTCTGTGAAGGCTGAATGTTTAAAATGATAATACCTTCTGTATTATCAATTTTCTCCTTATATAAAATTATGTTGCTAGTATATTTTTAATATTATAAATGTGAAAAATGTGTTCAGTAGTTTATTGAGCTGTCCTTATTTCAGGAATCAACAGAGTGATGAATAGTTTATGGGTCGTAGGGTTTATTTTTTCCCGTTACATTAAGTATTTCCATGAGATATTTATTAGTCACTAACAAAAAGCTTCCTTGGGAAAACAAGCGTGCCAAATGAGGGTGACTTTTTATATATTTATATGTAGTTAGTTTCAGAATACTATTTAATATAGTGAAAGTAAGTATAAACTTATTAATTTCGAATGCCTCCACCTGTTACCCACATTCGTACACAATGACATAATGTTATTAAAGTTTTAGATACCGTATCGTTTAGAATTAAAATTTATATAGATTAAATTATAACGTTAATAACTATATAAAAATAATTTAATAGGGTACCTTGGTTGACTCCGCTTGCTACTACTTGTACATATATAAAAAGGAATCTGTAAGCCAATCCAGAGGGCTTAGACAAGATACCATTATACAATGGTTGCAGAGCAGAAATAAAAAAAAATCGAGTATAAGAATACAACGACGTACGAACTTATCGCATAATGATTTATTTTGTTATTTCAATAAATTATTTTTTCCATTTCTTATTTGCTTTATTCAAATATTGGAATTTATGTAAAAAAAGAGCATAAAATTAGTGTACAAATATAGTTAGGAAAATATCAAATATCCGTTTACCACTTAGACAGGGTATTACAAAAACGTTGAAGAAAGCAAATGTTCTTTTCATCCACTCAGAAGTGGACTTTTTAGAAATACTTTCTTAGCTTAAGAGATTGTGCGGTGTGGGCTACGAGTTAGTCGGTGACCCGAATTTTAATTTCATTCATAACTACCGTACCCTATATCTGCAGAGTACTTTGATTCTTTTTAAAAAAGAGAAAAATCCTTATGTGCGAATAAAGAAATTTGGAGACGCTTTCGCAAAAATATATTGCCTGTAGAAACAGGGAAATGTAATTGCAATAAATTGCGTGTCAGTAGCAGTTTTATACAATCGCTGAATATTATTCAAGTTAATTATTTATTTTATGGCTTCAACGTTAAAGATTATAATTAGTCTAATAATATATATGGGAATTATATTATTATACTGATGATATCCGGAATAAAAACTTTTCACTCACTCACTTTTCATATCATGAGATTTAAAAAAAAAACTTATTTTAGTAAAAAAAATATTTCTTTTAATTTTCTGCAATACAAAACTTGTCCTAACAATAAACACAAAAAAACGAATTATCCAATTTGGTGCAGTCAATCAGAAGTTATGCGCATATATACATACATTTCGGTGATTCTTTTTTTTATATAGATAGATAGATTGATTGTCACAGTCATTTCAATACAATCTTTAAAATGACATCTTGTACGAGTACATACGCAGCTTGTCCGTCTATCCCTGTAATGGTCCGTCCACACGCTACTGACTTACGAGTACGTAGATTTCTATCGAATTTTGTGTGTGCAATATAGCAGTGCAGACAAATGTCGGTTTTTGGAAAAGTCGGACGTTGCATGAAAAAGTCGGAGCTATGCATGAAAGTTGAAAGTATGCATATATGTCTGCGTTTTATTTGTAGTAATTTTTTTTATCAGTAAAACATTTTGTTGACATATTTTTGCGTGAACTTTTCACTCAGATTTTTCAGTCTATACAGATGTCTGTACGACAAAAGTTTGTGCTAAATCTGTACCGTATGGACGCACCATAACTCGTGTAGCATAATGACAAATATCCAAAATCCAAATTATAGTAAATAAATTAAAAAAATAAGAAACATTCTTGAGGACTTGTTTTTATATTAAAGATTAATTTTTGCACTTATTGTGTAATGTAATCATTAAATTTTAAATTCTGTGGATTTATAAACATTAAGAATAAATTGGTATGAATGTAAATTTATAAGTCCCAGGAAGACTCTTGATTTTTAACTGCACTTAAACGTAATAGGATTACGCAACGGAGACTCATTATCTAGCAAGATTTAGAACAGGAAAAAATTATAATAATGAAAGGTAATTTTATACCTGTGTAATATGTATAAATTTTATTATTTTATCACGACGAGCTTTAAAACATGGAACTTAAAGAAGATCTCATTCTATTATCGTTGAAGAAGAGAAATCTAAAAGAAAATATGGGTATCGAATAATATTATGGTTCTACCACAGATATCATAGCGATTTTTGTAATATTAATACACTTTTTAAAACTTTTATTTTTTAATGATTATTAAATGACAACTTGTCTAAGTCCCCAAGCTACTGTATTCATACCAGACGAATGGTTAATTCGATAAATGTTTCAAACAACTAAAGTAATTCTATTTCTGATCTAATTGCTACCAATTGAAATAAAACTTTTAATAATTTTAAGTCAGATTATCTGTTGCCAGATTCTGTTTACTGGAAATCCATCCAACCGTTAAATCAGTTTAGCGAATGTAAATAAATATACAGACAAAATTTCTAAAAGTTATTTATTTGGCTTTAATATGTTCCAAAATGTTCTCTTTCTTTAACTTTGTTGTTTATGCACAACAATATTTCTTGTACGATTTTGAATTCTTTTATTTGAGATATAAGTATAAATTTAAAGGTGTTACGTAGCACTGGCGTCCTTCACAAAAAAAAAAAAACTTTTAGACCAGTTTGTCTATTTTGTGGGAAAATAGCGTGAAACTACATACATAAATTACATACGACCCTCATACTTACGGTATGTGAATCTGCTTCTACTTAATATATTAGTGTTAGCCAGATAGATAATTTTGTATTAAAAAAAATGTAGGTACTAAAAACATTAAAGTTAAATAATAGCGACTAGCACGACTTTCAGACTAGCAAACAAGTTTGGAATTGGGTTGCTAGAATGAGCTTAAACAGAAGCAAGATTCTTCCCATATCCCTAAAAACCAAACCAAAGTTTCATTGCAAATAAATGTATGGTATATAAATGCATGAGCCACAAACAGTCGATGTACTCGTCTATTTACTTCTGTATATTAATATATCAATTTAATACACAATAGTTAAAATACATTTCAAACCAACAATGTTAAACTGAAATTAATAAACCAATATCTTTATGCAGGATCGCTTTTGTCCAATTTTGAATATAAATTCTTTACAATTTTGCTATAATTTTCCCGTCCATCACGCTTTTGTTACGTTTGCGAATATGAATGCATGAAGGGCTTTGTTTATTTATTGTTATATTTTTGCATAAATGACAGCCTTCATTTTTTATAATAAACTGTATACACTTACTTTGTTTTAAACTAACTGTGTATTTATATGTATATATTTTATATCATCGTCTTTTGCTGTCCAATCTTGGGCCTTAGCCAAATTGACGCTAATACAAAAGAAAAAACAGGAAGAACATATCTGAACGTTAAATCGTGTAATAAATCTTAATATGTTTTATTCTATATTGATATATTATAATGGAGAATATAAGTTGTCTACTACAACTGTAAGGCTGAGAGTCTGATAGCTAAACATATTGGAATCAGGGTAAAATGAAATGAAACATGTACATTTTTTCACATTTTATTCATTCTTTTATGTAATCGTCAGAGTTGTACAACTAAATAATCACAGTTGAAACAAAACATAACTATGTAGGTATTATAATTAATGTCTAAAATAAAATTACGTGCACCGGCGTCGGTTGCGGCGCGATTTCGCCTCTTACAATTTGTACTGGGATTCTGTGCTCTGCTGTCTTAATTAAGTGTACATTTTTAAGTAAAGTCATCAAAGTATAGTGCAAGTAGCGTGGTTACGAACCCTGGGGCGGGCTAAGCGTGAACAATTTCTTTCTAGAAGTTAATAATGTTGTACATTTTACATGCACAGGATTTGTATCTGGCTTCTAGATCTTTTAATCAAACCTAAAGGTAAAATATAATCAACATTATTTTTATATAAATCTTTAAAGGTACCAATATTCTGCGGGGACACACGGCACACACAAAATATAATTAAGTCTTTGGTAGATATAAATCTATAATTCTAAAGTACACGATTTCAGACAACGCAGAGCTTCATAAAATAACCGAAATAATCTGTGCATTTAAATGCACAATTCTGTCGCGAGGGGAGGAAGTATAATTTAATAATAAATAGTCAAAAAAACTAAATTTATCGTAAAGACTGAAATATAAAAACGGACCGTCACATCATTCGTCTATATGATTACTGGCAGTGTAATGATATTGTAAAAGAATAATAAAACCTAGATAGATGTCGATCTCGGACAGCTATTAAACTTCTACTTACACGATTAGTAATTAACGAGAATTGCTTTATTATTGAGACTTGAGTAGTTTCGAGTGCAAACTAGAGGTGTTCTTATAGTAGATATTCAAAGTCTATAATTAAACAACCGAATCTACAAAATCTTAGGCTTCAAACACATAATAAAATCAGTCATTTTAACACAATACAGTATATTCTAAAATTTACACCGATCCTAGTTCGACGTCGAAGTGAGACAGTTTCATAACCTGTAATTTAATTAATTATTTTACTATAAATTCTTATAAATTAGCGTTAAATTAGTGACTTCTAACGGTCGCAATAACTATCTCACGTCAAAATCGATGGAATAATTCTAGCACAACACTCTTAGTAAGTTATTGATATTTTTCTAGGTGCGACTAAATTTATATTTAAATATATTGAATAAATAAAGTGCAAACACTTAATCTACGGTCGGTAGCTGCGTCGTCGACGCGCCCTTGGCACTTTCACACACACTGGTCGCGTCGCGCGGCCACTCGCAATCTTAATACTGTCAAAGGAACTGCTTCAATGTAAATCTGTTTATCTCTCTAATAAATGTTTCAAATATATTATAGAGTTTGTTACATTAAATAGTTCTTTTATATCGTTTCCATTACACGCGCCACATCACCGTTACATGCGCCACGTTGGGCGGCGGCCGCGCGACGCGTTGCCTCATTGCACTCCCCACACACACCTCTCACTCTCTCACGCACTTCCAAAGAGACCGTTCACTGGGAACTATCAATAAGTTAGCTACAATTACGAGTAGACCGTAGACTCACAGACATTCTAATTTTACGTCTAACGCTACATGGAGACTCGGAGAGGAACACCAGTTACTGTACAGTTCGCTTACGATGAAATGTCGAGTACAATGGAAATTGTTTTACATTTAACTAAGATAATTGGGGTAGTTGGCTAATTTATTGTATGTACATCCCCCGTGAATATTTCACATATCGAACGAGCGTTACGTACTCGATGTCCAAAGGGACAGTTCGTAACTATAATTAATATAAAATATAACGTATTTCAATAGTAGGTAGGTACGTCGATTGATGCGGAAGGGCCGTACATAAGTGATACATAAAGCTGTGGACTTACAAAATACTCGTATAAATTATTCACATTTATAGCACACTATCTACAATCACCCACGAATCAGAATCACATCTGGCCCTCCGGCAGAAATCCACTTATCTCGACTTCCGATAAAATACTGACTCGTAATATGGCTAACTCGAATAAAACTTATATCAAATATTTGGTGAAGATACCGGCTCAGACCTTATAAAACTTACGCAATCGAACGTATATATGCCTTAACGTAGAGATACTTAAGCTAACGATTTCTATTGTATAAAATAAACTCGTAGAAAATCGATAAGAAACGCGAGTCACGGCGTACGAGTGATGACGTTCGCGGATCCATCAACCGAGGGAATGGGTCCAGTGCGGCTTCAGTGGTTTGAAGATCTATTTACAAAGTCTTCGTTGTCATTATCGAAAGACATACATAGCTAAAAATAACCTGCCAACTCTATTTCTATATTTTATACATACAATTTAATATTATTGTTGTAAAAAAGTTAATCGATAAACAAATGTTAAAATTACTTATAACTCTGCCGACTTCAAAAACATTCTGAGAGACTTTAAGACCAGCCTTAAGTAAGGTATCATCATAAAAAATAAGTTCACACTTGGCGATAATATTGCGTAAGAGAAAACAGATTTGAGTACCTCCTGTTTTGAAGTCGGTTGAAAATTAGGTTGAATGCAAATTTCGTTACAATTTGGGCTTACTTATTTAATCAAAGTATAAAATTCGCTATGATTTGAATAAGATCCTCCAACCACTAAGTCAATACCGGGATACAATTGACTATTCAGCGCTTTGTAGAGTCTACAGTTGCTCGTCGAGATCAGGCCCGTACAGGTCTGCCAGCTTGTCGAACCGAGGGCCCCATGCGCTCAAGTAGTCATATTCGTGCACTTCATCGTCAGTTCCTGTAGAATGATATGCTTTGTTAATTAATTATTCGCTTGAATGTGTCAATCGGTACTTCTTGTATTCAAAATATTATCTACAGTCAAGGCCATCTTATTGCAAAATTTTTTTACTAACGGAATGTGTTTTTACTAACGCCTATGTGTTATTTCAGGTTATTATTTATCTAGATCCTGCGACGTTCCATTAAGACGAGGAAGGTTCTGTTGAGTTTTAGTGGGTTGTACTTACTGGCTTTTCTAGCCGGTGAGTCCCGTGTAACCTGTATGTATGCATGTGGTTAAAGTTGAAGTTTATCTATATAAAGTGAAGTTAAAGTTTATTTGTATACTAAATTTCATCCAAATCTGTCCAGCAATTTTAGTGTGAAGGAGTAACATACATATTATACACATACACACAAGCGTTCGTATTTATAATAGTTATTTGTTTACTTGTTTGTTGTTTAGTAAATTCTATTGAGAGCCCGTCTTTTATTTTCTACAAAATTCTGCAAGAGTTAACAAAGCTATAAACATTTAGCTTAGTACTTTTTTATTTATGATCTGTATATATTATTACTTCATAAAGTAATAAAAAAACTATTCTCAACCGTTTATATTACTTATTTATTATTATTATTGTTTATTTTGCTTAATTTATGAAATATTTTTAAGTGGAAACTTTACTGATTTGTGTTATATATACATATACATGTATATGTATATATATAGCAAAACCCTCGACTTCGCTCGCGCTAAAACTACAACAAAAAAACTTAACAAAAAAAAACATACAAATTTTCATCCCTTATTTTATCTCCTTATGGGATGAATTTCATTGAAGAGCATTAATACCAAGTTTCAAGAAATTCTGATCATAAATATTTTTTGGGTTATGTTGTAACGTGTATTCCCGTGGGAATGAGATAATCTCCCGCGGTATAAAGTATCCGATATGTTGACCCGAATATCCAGCTATCATCATACCAAATTTCATCAAAATCCCTCCAGTGGTTTTTCTGTGATGCGGTAACAGACAGACAGACAGACAGACAGACAAAGATTCTAAAAACTATTCTAAAACATTTGGCCTCTGTATCGATAATAATGTCTATTTCAATAAGATTTTCCTAAAAATATTTAAGGTACAGATCCGACGTACTTTGAATTTTATTATGTTTATGAGCATTCTGACAAATATAAAGACAATAAAGCATAATAGTAATAGACACATTTAAGTCTTACGGTATGATCTACAACAAAAAAAACTTTAGATATAAGACATTTCTATGGAAGGGTCTATGAAGAAAGTTTCATCTAAGCTCTGCAAAGCTCGAAAAGTTAAACAAGTGTTGAACGGAAGAGAGTTTAATTAGCGTCTGCGTTGCAAACTCGATTCGATACAATGAAATTAACTTTAGCTTGCGAATATTATGTAACATTTTTCTTATTTTTCTAATGATATGTACTTAGATTGATTAAAAGCTAAAATCTTATTCAAATTTTTAAAAAATACTTATGTAATATTAAAATAAGAAAATTCAAATAAGTTTCACAAGTTCGGTACATTAAACAGAAAAATTAGTAAAATTTGTTTATGTCGAAAAATTTTTTTTTACTTTACTAAACATTCCTTAAAAAGTATTTCAGTGATTGCTTTTGAGATATTATTGCTGTTTGCTAAAGATATTATTTGTTAGTTCTACAAGCGATGTATCAAATAATAATTTTAATTGCTGTTACATACCGGAAGCAAGCGAGGAAAGGGAGCCAGCAGTGCTACCGCCACCCTCATACGCGTAGTTCCGGAGATCGTCAAAGGGCGGCGCGTTGGGATCGCTGTCCGCGCGCCGCTTATGTTCCTCTATGAACATGCCCACATTCGTCTCCCCTGGGAGAGGCACTCCCACTGGGGGCGCCACACCAACCATCGGACCGACGCCCAACCCCACTCCCATCAATGGATCTAAACAAAAATATTATTGTTTTTACTACATACTAGCTTCTACCGGCGGGTTGGTCTGCGTGATAAATTTTTTTTCTTTACTTTCAACGTTATATAACGCTATCAACATTAGTTCAGAACTAAAGCACTATTAAAAAAAACATTAAAATTAAACAACTAATACTCGGAAAGTATCACTAGGATGAACAGTATTCTATCTATGTATGTGCTAGTCCACGACAGGACAGGTCAATTGTATGCCAAATTATATCAAAATCTGTTCAGCGATTAAACGTGACTGAATCTCATAGATTTTCACAAACATTTAACATTTATAATATTATTAGTAGGATATTGCATTCTCGCAAAGATGGTCTTAATGTTTCTCTTAAACTCTGTCGGGATTACATCAAAATATACTCGTAATTTTCGTTCAACAATATTCGATTAGTGGTTCTTTAACATAAGATTAAAGAATTAAAGTGGATTTGATAACAGGCTTAATTTAGAGCCGGGAGAAGCGGACAGTGCCAGTTTGGTGCAAATTAAATACTTCTGTCTCGGCAAAGTAGCAGTCTACTTTTTTTCAAATTTTATTGTTCCCATTTTGCGAGTCAGCTGAATTACAATATACAGATTTTTCTCCAGCTTGTCGTTGTTAAGAGCGAATTGAATTGACACTATAGAGGATTGACAGTCGGAAGTAACGAATGTTTGCTATTTTCGCAAGCCTTTTAACCCAACTTAGGTTAGAGCCAAGTCACCGTACTCGTACCGTGAATAACATGTGAAATTTAAATTAAATATGATAAATCAACGAAGTGTGATTTCAAACCAATAATTACTAATAACATAATTTTTGACATTTTGGTTTCACTATTATTTATTTATACGCGCATAATATATTGCAATCTTTGCACTCTGAAAGTTTTGAATTTCGATTTGTTCTTTAAATAAAATGTGCACTAACCCAAGCGAAATATAAAATGAAAGTCGAATAAATCGAAACAGGAGTTAAAAGTTTGAATAAATAGAAATAAAGATTTTATATAAAGTACCAATAACATTATTTTAAGGACGTAAGGCGAAAAATTTACCATGTTAAGTTTTATCTTGCAGCTTTCGATATTTGGAGCTATTACAACCTATAGTCATAGGTACATAGTGACGAAAATAATATACTATCCAAAAAAATGTAAACATCACAATCATCAATCAACTACATTGATTTTATTCATTATATTTATAATATAAAATAAAAGAAGGAATAAATGAACCTTTAAAATCATACTAAACAACTAAAGAAAATAGTATAAAAAGATTTTAAATCTTACATGGCATTTTGGCCGGAACATGATCAGGGAGAGGTCCGCCAATCGGAATTTGCAGGGGAGTAATATCAAAGGCGGTCATGTCATCTTCGCCGCCGCCTTCATCATCGTAATTTATAATGTTCTCCCGAACATCGTCATCTGGTCCTGGATACTTGATGTGAGCCTCGCGACGACGGTTGTACACCACGAATACCAGCACCAATACTGTTAAAATCATTTAATTAAAACTTAATCATTGTCATTCTAACAAATTACAGATCATTTTACTTCTGTATCGTGTCATTAATTACGGGTTATACTTGTACAATACGGAAAATTATGCTTCAAACAATTTCCATTGTAGCAAATACAAGATAATGATTCAAGCAAATATATGAGTGTATTGTATAACCCTAGCATATAAACGAGCTGCTAAAATAGAAACTAGCGGTATTAGTGTTCATTTACCAAATACGAGGTTTATCGGAAGCTACCATCGCAACTGAAAATTTGATCCCACGAGCGCTCAAGTATGATTTACGTAGCGCTTTATAAGTGGATTTGTAACACAGAATTATAATAACGGCTGGCGCTCCTCCAACACAACATCCAAAATACGGCCCATTTAGAAGTTAGTTTTGAGTCGAGATTTACAATGTACAATATTTATGCCTAAATTTTTATTTACAAAACATTAAATACTGTCTGGTCGGATTTGAGCCGTTTTAATATGACTAATGTAAAAGACGGCGCAATTCGTAGCTAAATTATTATTAAGGTTAAATAATTTTAAGATGTTGCGTCGCTTCTATTAGAAAAAACCCATTTAACTGTCTTATTATCAGAATATTTTCGCATTCGAATAAAGAAATATACAGATATGGTTCTTTTATAGAAAATCTTGATTACCTCTAATGTAATATGGATTTATTAGTTCATAGAAATTCAAACAAATGAAAAAAATATTTCCTCTATATTATTCTAAATTATTTTCAAATTATAAATTTTACTTAGAGTATTTTATTACAAAGTAGATTTTGTTATGCTTTGAAAGCACCCTTTTACGAAGCTGTCTATAACGATTTGATCAATTACGTTTTATGCAACCGAACGCGGATAGAGCTTTTAGAACGTCTATATTATCTATACGTGCATTTTTGGACTCGATAGAATTGATAGTCTAAAACACAGCATTCATTCAACGTTTTGTGTTATATTTTCTAGTTACTAGTTAGTATGAGGAAATACTCTTAGTTGTCTATGAAATCCTACAACTAAACAGTTTCATATTATAATTAGGTGAACATTAAACATTTAGATACACGAGACAGGTATGAGAAAACATGCAAAACAATAAAAGTGCTCACCTAAAAGCAAAAACAAACAGACAATGATAGCTATAATGAAATCTCTGGAGGGCATGATGATTCCTGATGCGAGTAGTTCCAGTGCGCAATCGTGTCCAGTGTAACCGAAGGGGCAAATGCAGTCATAACGTCGAATCGGTTCACGGTCCAGACATGTGCCGCCATTCAGACAGGGGTTGTGGACACACTCGTTCACATTGACGCATGTGCCGCCAGCGCGAGTCGATCCTCCCGGACACCTATACATTGTGCACTTTACCTCTCGTTCGCAAACGAGCTACGCGCACTGAGCCCCCCATATACATAGAACATGCACTACTTTATATTAGTATATGACAGATAATGAGTGCGAGAGGGTGAAGTGAGACGTGGGATGCGCTAGACCAGAGATAGCGAATCTTGCAACACGTGTCAAATTCTAATTTAAATGTGAAAGTGAAAATATTCTATGAAATAAGATAAAACAATTAATCTAATACAATGGGATACGCATGCCATGGATTCGCCAGCCCATTTCGAATATTGCTCACTCATGATAATAAGAAGGCAGACGAGGATGGCCGCGAGGGCGCCCATGCTGAGTTTGAGCGTGCGTCCTTCCTGAACGAGTTCGCAGTTTTCACCCCAGAAACCCTCGGGGCAATGGCAGCGATAGCCCGGTTCTCGGTTGACACACGATCCACCGTTGCGACACGGGAAGTACAGACACTCGTTCTTGTCTACGCAACCCTTGCCGTCCGCAGATAATACCAAACCCTCACCGCAACTAGACACGACAATATGTTAATACACTACACATGAATAAACATACTATATTATTATAAATTAAATGTTAATAATATAGTCATATACGTACATATATTAATAGTATATATATTGAAAGATATTATTACATGTACGTGATAATGTGTGAAAGTGAATGCGAAGATTTAGAAAGCGTATATTAAATGTTATTATATTATAGGAGATATTAAAAAATGCTATATGTAATTAAATAAGTTATACAAAGAAAACTCAGTGCGCGCCTAAAATATAAATAGTCAAATTAATAACAAAATGAAACTTTGAAGAATAATAATTTATCTTCAGTTGATGTAATTGATTTTCAATAATATTAAATGCTATATAATAATTGATATGTATGTAAGTAAAGGCTTCGAAATTTAAACCTAATGTAAGAGAAAGTTAAATTTCGTATTGGAAGTAAACAAATTTTAAAGAATATTTGAAATATTGATTTTTTTTGTTTAACTAGTTTATATATGTATTTATATACATACATTTATTCATAAAAAATAGATACTCACGTGCACTCGTATTCGTTCCACAGGTCGACACACTCAAATGGCTCGTTACAGTGAACGTTAATGCAGGGACTATTAGACGGACAATTTCTGTCTAAATTCCTGGCCATAGTAGCTTGGCCCCATTGTGTGCCATTCATTGCCGGAGGTAATGGTAAATGCTTCCCTTCTAATCTGATATCGTCTAAACAACCTTTCTGAAAATCTGCATATACTTCAAAAGTCCGCACACCGGTATATTCTGCTTTGCCCCCCGCATACACACCTTCTTGTTTATCGACTAAAAGCCACTGATGGCCATCAAATGTAAACGTTTCGTTATATCTTCTTCCTTCACCGCCATCAATTTCTAGCGTTGCCGCACTTCCGTATCTACTCACTCTAGCGATGTGCCATTGACCATCGTCGACTGCTACAGAATTTAACCAAACGTCACGTTCTTCTGTTCGCAAGGAGTTTAAATTAAAACGGAAATGTAATCGTGAATCTTTCACTTCTAGTATTCCATATTCACGATTATGCTGATCGCTAACTCTAAAAAGTTCTCCATGAGGTTCACGCGTTCTGAATCTTAACTGTATTTGTGTACTAAATCTATCTGGTTCAAAACTTAATGCAAATTTAACGTAGCTTTGAGGTCTGAAACTTGTGGGTGTAGTTGGTAGATTGCAAGATGGGCCAGTCCATCCTGGCAGGCATTGACACCTAGCTTCAGAAAAACTACCAACACAAGTACCATGCTCCCAACATCTTGATGTAGTATCGGCTTGGTTACAGATTTCTTCTGTTTGAGGGCATCCAGCTACTGAATTTCGTGATAAACCAGGATGAGCCAAATCGTATAATTTACTATTATGAATCAAATTTCTAATACATCCATCGAAACCCTTGCCAATTGGCATGTATTGCCAATGATAATGCGTAGGGTCAAAATGTTCTATATACAATCCTCCAATTTGTAATGGGGCATTAACATTTAGGTACTCATTAAATGGTGGAATAGTACCAGTAGCTTGACAAGTAGAGTCATCAAATTCCGGTGGAGTACCATCTTCCATTTCTTGAATGTCTGCCGATTTACAATAATCAACTATCATTCTGACATTTTCAGTATCCCAAAATATATCTATCCGATGCCATTCGCCATCATCTAAAGATTTCTTTGTTTTCACTCTTAATTCTAGAGTTCCGGACCCAAAATCAATTAATAATCTTGGATTTCCTCTTTCTAATTCAATAGATATAAAATCAGAAACTACTATTTCTTCTGGTTCTGGTGGTACTATTGGTCCATTGTATAGTAAAACTCCTTCTGATTTTCTTGTTATGAATTCAAAGCTCAGGTGAGAATTATCGCACATTTCTAATGACGGATACCAAGCCCAACCAGTACCTCTGAAACTTCTCGATGTCTGTTGGCAACGTGGTCCTGTGTATCCAGGTGGACAAGAGCATGTCAAGCCATATTTACCTTCAATGCATCTACCACCATTATAACAAGGGGAATTGCGACAAGTCTCTGCTTGCGTGAAGTTTCTAGCACCACATGTACATTCGGCAATAACATCAACTCTTACACCAACTAGAGCAGTTTTGTTAGCATTCACCATATACGGTAAGTTACTAATGTCTAACACGTTTGTACACGATCCTTCACACATCTGATTTTCATAAAGACATTCGTCAATACCAACCATAGTTATGTTAATTCCAACAGCTCTTTCAATTTCCTCTCTATGCATAAGTACAATGCCATTTAATCGAATGGGCTTATAATAATGAGCACCATGTGCTGAGAAACGAATATCAGTTACAGGAGGGTGTTTCTTTCTTAACTGAACGCTGAATATGTCAATATTTTCGCGTTCAGTATTAAGTAGGTCTGCTAATTTATCTTTAAATATATCTAATTTGCTTCTTGAAACACTTAGGGTTTTGTAATTCCAAACTCGAATAAAATCTTCATCAGATATTCCCGATATTCGTATTGATCCCGAGTTTATGATAGCCTCATGTGATATTTCTTTAACATAAACTGTAACATTAGCTGGTACGTCCGTTTGCGTATGTTTTCTGTCATAAACCTTAAATTTCAAGTGATATCTACCTTCTCTTGTTTTATGACGCATTTGTATCATACCTGTTTCTTCATTTAAGGTAAAATTGGGATGTTCTGAACTCTCCCAGAAGAATTTTTTATCCGGTAAGTCCCAATCATCTAAATCATAAACATAAACTCTTCCAATTTCAGTATCTGGCGCTTGACCTTGATAATTATATACAAGAATTTCTTTAGATCCAGGTTGCATTTTATTGTCATTCACATCCCCGATTACCACTGTAAGCGTACTAGTTCCTGTCATTGCTGGATTACCATGATCTTTAATAATAATAGGAATAAGATATTCCTTCTGCTGCTCCCTGTCAAACGAACGTAGAGATGAAACGATAGCCATACCATCTCCATTAGCACCTTTTTGATCTTGTTCCACTTTAAATGAAGCCCTTATTATGTCATCAGCACCAGGGTCAAGCCTAAACTGGAATGGGGGACCATTGCTCTTTGATCTATCATCATCATCTGTAGCTAGTATTTCAGCAACTTTTTTAGGTGTAATGTGTTCTGTTAAAACGGGTCTATAATCTTTGAGGAAGGTAGGCGCGTTATCATTAATATCTTGTACTATAACAGTAAGTGTCGCTGTTGCTGTTCTTGGGGGAACTCCATCATCTATAGCTAATATTTTTACTTGATGTCTAGGTGTGTCTTCCCGGTCCAATGACCTTTGTATACTTACAGTTCCCTCTTGATTTATAGAGAATTGCCGTTTTCTATCTGATGATCTATCTATAGCATATGAAACTTTACTTTTACCACTTTGATCAGGATCTGTGGCTTTAAATGTCTCAAGACTTTTACCTACTTCTGCATTTTCATACACAGAAACTTCTATATTTGCACGTTCAAATTGTGGTTTATTGTCATTGATATCTCTTAGTTTTACTAGTACCCATGAATAAGCTACATGATATTTATCATTATCATTATCTTCACCTTTATCATTAACTTGTATTCTGAATCTAAAGCCATTGCTTTGTAATTGGTCCTCATAATCTAGTGGCTGTACAATTTTTAATGACCCAGTACCGTCATTATTTCTAACCATCGTAAATTTATCGGCACCATATCCACTATTTTCTATAACTTTATATTGGAATTTATTAGTTTCATCTTCATCATGAACAGTAACTGTAAGGATTGGCATTTCAGGTAAATTAGTGCCATCAGTTTCATCGACTTCTGTAAACCATTCATCTTTGGTAAACTGAGGGGGCATATCGTTTATGTCTTTTACTCTTATAGATGCTGTCCCTGTCCCTTTTAGCCCCCCACCATCCGAAGCTACTATTTGTATAGAGTAATCAGGTGTTCTTTCACGGTCTAAACA
This sequence comes from Argynnis bischoffii washingtonia, assembly GCA_033884665.1. NCBI lineage: Eukaryota > Metazoa > Arthropoda > Insecta > Lepidoptera > Nymphalidae > Argynnis > Argynnis bischoffii. The sequence goes on from CM066609.1 coordinate 7,790,294, forward strand.
ACAAACAGCCGTTTTAATAACGCCAGTTTCGGGTTCGATTTCAAATATAGGGGATCCTGTTTCTTCTTCAATAACATTTTTCTCGATAGAGTACCATAATTTCGCATTATTACTTTCAGCAGGATCATCATAGTCTATAGCTGTCATAGTCATAACGACCATACCTGCTGTTCCATTTTCTGTAACATTGCCGAAATATACTCCTTGAGGGAATATGGGCGCATTATCGTTTATATCTTTAAGATTAACTTGAACGTCGGCGTAACCTACTAGTCCCTCGCCGCCTTCATCTTGAGCAAATACAGTAAATCTCCATTGCGGCCTTCCATTGGGTTGGTCACGATCTAAAGGCTAGAAAAATATAATATTTAAAAATTAATAATTTCTTAAAACTATAATTACCTTTGATATACAACACACTAGCTGCTATTAATATTTATTCCTTAAAATTCAATAATATTTACCTTTAATACAAATATTTCTCCAGTAGTTCGGTTGATATCGAATTTGCTGTTTGATGGATTGTCAGGATCTATGCCTTGACCAGTAAGAAAGTACACAATGTTTTGCTGTCTGTCCTTATCGCCGTCGGTAGCCGTAACCTGTTTTTATATAAAGAAAATATTAGTACGATAACTATACGATTAAAAAATTAGTATAACTTAACATGACATAAACTACTGTATTCAATTGTTTTAGAACTTATACAAAATTTATAATTTTTAAATCTTTATTGTCATAATGAAAACGAATATAAAATCGCTCTACAATGTATAATGATATTATACATTGGAACCATGCATAGATTAAGCTATCAATTAATTAAAAGTTTATTCTCTAGTTGGTATATACTTGTATAAATGTACATACATATGTACAATTAACAAAAAATCAGTATAATAACTGGTACTACTACATTTTAGTAATTTGTATGAGTATCGTTATGTGAGATCGTTATGGATTTGTGAATATAGTAGACTATACAAAATTATTAAACAAAATATTATGCTAAAAACTATCGGTAAATTGTTTATTTGCTATAGAGTCTTGACCCTTGTTTCGTTGTTTACGTAATAATATTAAAATATTTCTCACAAAAAAAAAACGTTCTTCTGGCATAATCCGTATTAAGTTTAAATTAAGAAGATGATTGTAACATCATCATATTAATAAAAGATATATTATAACATTATAGAAATTTTTAAAATACGATATACTATTTTACTAGATGCGTTACTCGTTACCAAAAGTTTTACAAGTTATGAAGTCGCCAGCACCGGCAGATCGTTTGCATCGGCGCGTGACAGCGGCTGTTCCCCAACAACTGACGAAAACTTCGTCCTTTTTTGCCAAATAAAAGTTTCAGGGTGATATTCAAAGAGTTAGGGGCTTGCTAGCTTGACACAATGTAGGACAAATTTAAATTAACGCATTTTATATTTCTTCTATTTAGATATAGCATATAATATTGTGTACTTTAAATTGTGATAGTTAATTTATTATTTTATTATTATTGTGTATAACAATGACTTAAATCAAATTGTGATTTGTCGTTATTAAATGTCAATTTCTACTGGACATAAGATAAGAAAATAGGACGTAATGATTTCGCCTGAACATGCTATAGAAATGAAGAGGGTCGACGTTTGTGTAATTACTCGGATTATTTGCGAATTTAGACCAATTATAAGAAAAATCATTCCATCATGATAGACGGTCGACCTTTTCTTTGATATTTTAAATGTAATAAAGTTTTATCTATTTTTAATGGGCATTCTAAATTTTTTTGCGAGCAACGCCGTTTTCAAAATTTTGTGGAATATTTAAAATTTATAAAAATCTACAATACACAGTCCTTACTAAAATTATAACTGTGTTTACTTAAGTATAATAAAAATATACAAAAATTATAATTTGATTACATTTTAGCTTCATCAAAATAATTAAAAATTATTAATTGATTGTAAGTATGTACATTACCTATCTAATGTAAATTTGTTTGAAGACATTAAACGTAATCCGTTACTTTGTCTTGTGCTTATGAAAGACTTTACAAAGGCGATTAATTAAAATAAGTAAACAAGACGAACAAAGGCCAAGTACAGTAGACCTGAGGTGTTAATGTGAAGAACTGCTTGTATATAAATACATTTTAAAAGATAAAGGTTAAATCCAATTCTATCGCGCTATCGCAGGTATTAAGCATGCAATATAATCAATTAAAAGGAAAATCTACAAATCAATGCAAAAAGCTGAAATCGAGCGTAAACCCAAGCGATTTATAACGTTTATCCACTTACTTGAAAGCTGTAGAATCAAAGAGGATATTTCAATTAATTTTACTATAGTTAAGCTGCATTGATATTTATAAATTGTATGGTAAGGATTTTATAAATAAGAGAAGATGGGATACAAAAAATATTATTATTGGAAAAACAAAAAAAAAAATTATATAGTAAAATTGTATTTTTTTTTAATACATTTTAATTCGCCATCAGGAATAAATATAGTCGAATAACAAACAAAATATAACGAAAAACAAAACAAATAAAACCTGTATGAGGGAGTGGGGGTAGGGGCCAGTTTCCTCAAGGGCCTGCGTGACGTAGGCGCTGCGTGTGAAGCGGGGCGGGAGGTCGTTGATATCTAAGACGTGAATCACGACGCGTGTGGAGTTCTCGTTGCGCCCGTCAGAGGCCACCAACGTCAGCTCGTACTGCGCACACGCACGCGTTAGGACATGCCCATGCAATTAACTGACTGCTGCACGAACTTGTTAGATTTTGAAATGAAACTTTTTTAATAAGAGTTCGTGAAACAGCCGTTACAATCTACAGCTTAATTGAGAGCGTACTCTAAATAAAAAAGTTTGTAGAAAAAAATATAAACATTGTAAGTATGTAAATTGTAAGTATATGTATTATGTATGTATTTTTTAAAATAAAATAAAAAGATAACATTATGAACAAAATCGCTGTCAGGTAATTGATATTTTATATTCTTTATAAATTGCTGCTAAGCGATGCCTAAGTCGTAAACATTGTTTAGGTTTTTATAAATATTTTTCAATGTTTTATTTGACATTTATTGATTTCTTATTCATTAAAATATAATAAATTATATCTTATCCTAACAAAATTTAAATTAGCGGATTACACATATGCAGCTTTGGAATTTATTATGTATTTTTTTTTCTTCATTTTAACGTAAGGTATATTTTTCCGATACAGTAGAGCCAACTATGCAATGTTCCATTTTTTAAAGGCGATAAGACGCTTCTGTTACAGTTTTATATTTTCCATTTCAACGCCAATAATACACGATGTATTGTGCTGCCTAGGCTACATGTTTCCCATTCAGTGAATTTCACAACATTTACCTATGTTTTTGAATTTCTGCTTTATCACGATAACAGAAAGATAAAATTGTTTTACACTTTAAGTGATTATTAAATATTGATATTTTACCATAAAAAAAAGGTTCTATTGAACCATTCAACGTAACTAATATGTAGGAATTTGTTTCATATAAAATAGGAATTAGATACATTCATGCTATTTAATAACGGTACAATTTATATTACTTGACGTTAGCAAATATATAATAAAACTTTGTTCATCAACTGCTACTGTGTAGTATTTGGTTCTTCATTGCGTGTTAAAACGTGTGTGAATGACATTTTCATTCTACGTTCCTTTAATAACGAACAAAGAGCCGAATTATAAGAGCGCTATAGTTTAAGAGCGCTCCTAATATAATTAATTAAGTGTACACATGGCTCATTAATAGATAAATAAAAAAAAATATTTATTAAAAGATTTACAAGTCAGAGTTGTTATGTATTTATTTTAATTTTTATTAATAATAAAAATAAAACAGAATGACTAATTATGTTGAATAAATAACCAAAAACACTCTTACACTAGCACTAAAACGGCACTACATCAAAACGACACAAGAAAACCCATGCCATGCAAATGAAAAAAATATAAAATGTCAATTCAGATCGGCAAAGGTCACCCCATGCGTCCCTTTGGAAGCTAAGCCTCAAAGCGGTGACTGGGAAAGAATCAAATGAGGCCCTTTTATCGCCTCGAAGCGGACCTGTAGCACTCGCTTGGGAAGATTGCGGTCATCTTCTTCAGTGATTTGGGTTCGATATGTGGGTCTCTCGAACACTGGGGGATTATCATTCACGTCCTTCACGTGAATCACCACGGTCGTGTAGTTCTCTTTAAGATTGTCCGAAGCGGCTAATTTCAACTCGTACTGTTCCCATCCGCCGCAAGACAAATAAATTAAATTCAGTAACGAAACGCCCAATAAAAAATATGGAATATTAATTAGTAAACAGTAAAATAATACTATCATATAAATGTCTCTAAATTACAAAAATATGTACGACTATAATAGACAGGCACTCTGTTGACTTTGAAGATAAGTAATTATAATTAAGATGAACGAAGTTATTTAAAAGTTTACTCAAAGCAAAATTGACTGCAAAATACCTTTCAAGGAGTTTATAAAGTTTATCAAGTAAAGCAAATTCAAGTATTGAAATTTTAGAGATAGAAAAATACCAATTTACAGCAAAATATAAGTAAACTAAAACGATGAAATCTTATAACGTAGACTCTTAACAATAGGTATTTGTGGTTACGACCCGAGCAACTTATTGGCGTCATCTGTCGGTGTCACTCCGTTATTTCCAAGCAAGAGAGATGTTTGTTTGAGAAGTCATTTCAGGCGTATTATTTAATTTAAAATTTAACAATTTAAATTTGGAAATCGATCCATTTTAATTAAAGATAATAATTTTATGTGGCTATTACAAGTAAAAGCTTGTGATTTAATAGAAAGTTGATAAAATTATGTACTTTTACATTACTTTTAGATAAACAAAAGATTATTTACCATTCAACCAAACTAAGTAAATTAAACATCAGTAACGTCATCCTAATATGAGTTTCTAAGTTGTATAATTTATAAACATTCTACGGGGATGTGTAGTATTCATATTAAATAACTCACTATTACTAGATGAATAACTAATTTTCTGGGCAATATTATAATTAACACTCATAGCATAAGTATATAAATTCAAACGGATAAGTGGAATTTATAGTTTAATCCAGCAAATTCGACTACTCAAGTAAACTAAACACGTATTACGCCATAGTAATCTACCACTTTAAATCCTTAAACTGCTTTAGGAATGCAAAGGGACTGAATGTTTGTTCGACATATGTATAACTTGATGTTTTTCATATTATTATTGTAAAGCTATACTGTGAACAAACAGACGGAAAGACATAAATGTAGCTTATGATTTGGGTTACACTTTGTGTTATTATTGGTGTATTTGGGGATTTGGTTTATGACTTAGTATATCAATTTTTTTTGAGTTTAATTTTTCCTTAAGATTTTCAAGAAATAGTTAACAATTTTTATCGGCATACTTACAATAAAAAGGAATTTGTAAAATAAACCGGTTTATGTCCATTTATTTGAGCTCTGCGACCTACAAATTTAATATAGCGATCCGGCCTTCGGCACTACGCCGGCTTGCTTAAATTGGTATTAAAAATTAAATTATTTATCTCGAGAAAACTTCAATGAATCTTTCTCGAGGGCAAGAAAGATCAAAGATATTTAAAAAATAAAATAAAGAAATCCATGGAATCTTCAGAAAATTAAATGCATATGCATACTTACATGCCATTGTGTTTCATATTGAAAACTATTTCTTTTAGAAATACATTGTGATATAAGATATAAAAGGCAGTGGTAGCCCAGTGGTAACGTGCTCGCTTGGCAAATCGAGTGTAGCGTGTTCAAATCCCGGGTCTCGCACCTCTGATATTTTCATGTGCGAATCATTTCCAACATAATTACCACTTGTCTTAACGGTGAAGGAAAACATCGTAAAGAAACCTGCATGTCTGAGAGAACCTAGCAAGTTTTCAAAATACACGTGAGGTGCGCCAACCTGCACTTGGCCAGCGTTGTGGACTATAGCCTGATTCCCTTCTTACTGACAACCCAGCAATGGTACGTTAACAAGGGCTGAATATATTGTGATATTATTGTTAATCTTAAAGTGTTGGTAATTAGTTACAGCAGCCATTAGAAATACATTTTCTTTCTGTTCGCAGCACATTCCGACATAGGCAAATAAAACGTATAATGAAATATATTTGGATTTGAATGTTTCTAAATTTTATATTTTGCTTTAAAAGCAAAGGTTAGTATTGCATACGTATGAAGCGTTTTGTGCAAGTGCCAACGCCGGCACTAGGACGATAGTCATTTGTAAACGGCTGACCTACGCCCTTGGTCCATTTTGTTGAAATAATGGTATCGAGCTCCGGCCAAAGTGTCATGCCACAGGCCGTTGCTGTGCAAAGGCTATGATTTACCGAAACCTATTTACTATCTCTCATTTAAGCGAACAGACTAACTGTATTAAAATAGTAGATATAACACCATTACAGCTAAATTTTGTCGTATTAATACAGTTATTATATACATTTTTTATATGAAAATATTTATCATATACTACTTTTTAATGATTCAATTATAAATAATAAAATTGATTTTCGTGGTAATTAAATCATATTGTCAAAAATGAAAACAATAATTAAAATTGAAAACGTGAGAACCTCTGCGGTTATTAATAAAATAATATTATTTTAATAATGTATATAATTTAAAATGAAGATGTTATTTTCATTATAACACACCCCAGCATTAATGATATACTCACAACTGGAACAAAACTCATCATTTTTTTATTAAAATAATACTAGGTACTTTAAAATCACTTCGTGTGTACATTCATATTCAATGCTACATCAGAAGACAATATTTGTTACCTCCATGATGCAATATATCATGAAATCGTGTGGAAAACGTTCACATGTTTCAATGCACTCCGGTAAAGAGGTAAGGCTCAGAGCAGACATTCGTCGTTGGAAGATTCTTGTTTTCTAGTTTCCATTGTAGGAGGATAAGTGAAGCTATATTTATTAAATCGACGTACATTTTTTTTTTTCATGAAGCAAACTCCAATATAAGAGAATAGTTGTATTTTAAAGAATAATATTATATAATTTGTAATTTCAAAAATTGATATTTACGTATGTACGTGAAATAACTATTAATAAATCTTGTATGTTAACTATTTTTTTCTTCGATAAAGTTAAACTTTTGGGCGTATCTGTCTTTGCCCTTATGAAACATGAAAGTCAGGACTGCGAAGACGTAACTTACCCGTTTCCTAGTTTCATAGTCGAGTGCGCCGGCCACGTAGATGGCGCCGGTCATGTTCTTGACAGCGAATGCACCGCCTATGTTACCGCTCGTGATCTCGTATCGAATACGCGATGCTGCAACAAGACAAAATTGCTTAGATGAGCTGAATATTTTACTTAGATACATTATCATACCGTACGAGAACTATCGATAACCAATAATGGATATCATAATACTTACTTGCATTGTACCTACTAAAATTATTAATGATAAAACTATTGAACGGATTTGGATAAAACGTAGCACATAGAAATACCATGATACTTTTTATTATATATACATCTATGGTTACAGAGGACTAGGGTTACTAATAAAGTCGGTTCATCCATTTGGGCGCTACGATGCCACAGACAGATACTCAGATACACACGTGAAACTTATAACTCCCCTCAGTCGTGGGTAAAAAAATAACATTGTTTATGGTAAAGTTCACTTTAAAATTAATGAAATCGTCATGGTAGTAAATCTTCAATCAAATACAACCATCGAGTATAAGTTCTACATTTTGTAATAACTTAATCTTAATTTCTAAAACGAGGTCCGTATAATAAAACTCTCTATAACACCAAAACTTTACGCTTCAACTCCGAAATACTGCGAGTAAGAAATATTGTAGCTATTTCTCTAACAGTCTTTAGTACTCTCATGATGAAGTGTTTAAAGGAAATATTAAAAATGTTCACGTTCCGTCCATGATTATATTTCATGCAGAGATTGCGTGGATATATAGCAAATTAAAACTTTACAATAACTTTTAAGCGATCTTGTTTGTGATTGTGAAATAAATACCAAAACATATGTATGTAAAACTCACTAGTTTACTGATATACCTTTGTCTCGCGTTGCGTCCCGATACTTTTTATATTTAATATTTATTATATAGATACTCGTAGTTCAGGCAGCGTCACTTTTAGGTAAATTTTACTTCTAACAATAGCCTATGTCTTAATCTTCATACAATATTTTTGTCTTAATATATTTAATGTAATTGAGGGAATACATAGGCGGCCATTAGTGAAATGGTATTAAATTTCTTACTGGTAGAAAAACAAAAAGGGAACAAATATGTATATTGTATGGTTTACATAGCAGTATTAAGTTTACAATCAGAATTTTGTTGCGATTAGATGATATAAAATTACGCTTATATCTATAATATCATTGCACTTAGGACAATACTCCTTGCTAGCTTCGCTTCGCTTCTAGGTCTCAAACAATAGACTATGTGTTACTGGACATAGCTAGACTTAACTGTATTTCATCCAAATCCAAGCTCCATCTAAATCTGTTCAGCCATTTTAGCGTGAAGAAGTATCAACACAAACAAACACACGATTTTTTGGCATTATAAAAGTAGTTCGCTTGTTTGTTTTATTGGTATTGGTTGCCTTGGTGTGTGTATTTTATTTATTAACAGCGTTATTAAAACGTGTGAAAAACGTTTATATGTTAAAATGCACTACGGTAAAGACGAGAGAAGATATCATTTAGTATAAAAAAATCTAATTTTGTAAACTAAATTGTGTAGCTTTTACTTATTTACAATGTCATTCACATATTGTATAATAATAATAATAATAAAATTATTTACTTTTCAGTAAAAATTGAATTGGTGTATAAAAAATGAATATTTCTATTTTAACTTGAACAGGTTCTATTAATGAATTTCTCTTTATCGTTGGAAATCTAATTACTTTGCTTCTATATGTATATATATACCCATATAGATACCCATAAACAGAAATGAAGCATATAACATATTCCGCTTAATGAGAATCTCATATCGCGAAGCAACACGTCCCATCATGACGTGCAATAAAGTTAATATAATTAGGTGTGCGCGATTCATTTACCTACCTAACTACGATACATTTTCGTGGCGTACATTCAAACATATAAAATTAAAATATAACTTTCACATAACTCCTAGGAATTCAACTAGATGCCATTCAAGTAATGTACATACATATTTTTACATGTGATAGGTACATTTTATATACTAATATTGGATCTATTTTATGTAAAAAGTGGTCATATTATAAATGTGAAAGTACATAGCTTAGTTTGTTTGTTAACTTTTTATGACTATAATGCTGAATAGGCTTCAAAGAAAATGGACAAAGATAAAAATTGTATCATGGAGACGAAAACAAGCTCTTTCTTTTGTTTCTGACAGCTTACCATGAGAGCGGACTCGTGGGAATAATCTAGCTATATATGTATATTGACCATAAATTGTAGCTTAAAAAACACGCTTTAATGATAAACTGAACTTAAAAGTAAAAAATATTTTTAGTAGATATAAGAATAAAGTGACTAATAAGAAAATTAATGTTATTGTACTAACTTTTAGAAATCGACGAATGGGATATTTATAGCAACTGATATCGAGCTAATAAGGGGCAGATTTCAAAAAAAAAAATTGTAATATAATACTTTCTTAGATTTACGCGAATATTAGACATTTAAATAAAACTATCTTTTTGGATTTTTTCGCGGATTTATTTTGATTTTTGTTTCCCGACGTTTAGATTGCTTTACAGCAATCATGGTCACGGGAGAGACTAAGGTGTTAGATGTCACAAAAGCATTATATAGTTGTTACAGACAGCCTACCCACAATTAACAAAAATGAATTCAAAATCTTGAAAATTAGCATCAAAATACCTTACAATATTTGTTAATTTTAATTTTAAACATTTTTATAATTTTAATTTTATACTTCAAATATGGAATATTATTTATATAATTTCAGCTATTATCATTATAATTATTTGAAATAATTATAATGATAATAATAATGATTGCTGTAAAGCAATCGAAACGTCGGGAAACAAAAATCAAAATAAATCCGCGAAAAAATCCGAAAAGATAGTTTTATTTAATTGTAATATAGGTATTCTTTTATTTTTTATTTTAAACGTAAATATCACTTTTCGTGATTTCACATGAAAAAAAATCTAGGTAAAATAGGGGTGAAAGTTTTATAAAAACTTTGATTTTTTTACGCCCTTATAGGATGAATTTCGAAAAGTGTTTGAACACGTATTTGTTTCATTATAATATTGTCTTCAATATAATGGAATAAATGCTCTTGCATTAATACGAAGTTTTAAGTAATCCTGACCATAAATATTTTTTTTGCCCATATAAACTTTATCACCCCCTTTTACCTCTTTAAGGGATGAATTTTAACAAAATGTAATAAATATATTTCTTTTTTTTATCTTAAAGCTAATTACTACTTTCCGTGCATATCACATTAAGAACGACAGAGTTTCATACACTCTATCATCGCCTGTTTTACCCCCTTACGAAAAAATATATTTAAATTATTGTATTGTCATCGGTTCGTGTTAAATGTGCAAAGTTTTACTTCAACCTAAAGTTTTGAAATGGATAAAAATCGCGTTCAAAGATTCCGTCACATAGATAGATAGATAGATAGATGCAGGTGAAGCTAATAAAAACGTGTTCAAAATGAATACAAGTACTTCCGCATTATAAATGTGTTGCTATTGCCATATTTTCTAATTTAATTTTAATGTAATATTAATATTAATTCCTTTGATAACCGAATTATACTTAATATAAAAAAATTGCTTACTTTTTCCTTATGTGTTGTATTCAAACTAATGAGGTGATACAATGATGTAAATAATAAAAAAATATTACTTGATTTAAATTTAAAACTCAAACACAAAATCTAATAAAAATATTTTAGCCTTTCTTAAACTCCCACAGCTGAGCACGGGCCTAAATGCTGTGTTGGCGGACACACATCTTTCAAAAATCAGTAAGATTCTGCAGCAACATAAGGAAGGAAGAGCGACTTACTCATCCTCGTTGTACATGTATTATAAAATATATTCATTCTTAATCTTTAAACTCCCAGCAAAATGAAAGCTGCTAGTTACTATTAAAGTTAATATATTTCGTAGTATCTAATCATCGGCTTAAAGATAGTTAAAAGTAATACTCTACTTTTGTATTTAAATTATGTACCAACTGAATTCCTAATGTAAACTTAGGGTAAATGCTCCTGTAGCAAACTCTAAATGTGCAGTACATGTTTAGGTTTATCGACGAAGCCACAGTGCAAGCAATTAATTGCCTCATAAAGGAACACTCGAAAAAGCGGAGTTTTATTTACATTTTACAGTTTTATTTTACGTGGCCATCGATTAAATTATAAGCTGTGAACTTACTCTTAACATCAATATAAAGTAAATCTTTATATAATTAAAGCTTTTAACTTAATTAAAATAAAAATTTGTTAAGAATATTATATTTTCAGCATAAGCATTTAAAGCTCAATAAAACAAAAAGAGTATGAAATTTTAAAAGTTATTTTGGTAATTAATTCTAGTTGAGGCAAATAGCATTAATTTTAAACGAGCGTAGTCACATTTAACATAAATGTAGTATTTAATGTATAAATCGAATTGATTCTTAATAAGCTTTTCGTTTTCTTTTTCTATAAAACATAATTCAAGTCTAGTGTCAATTTTTATAAACATTCTATTGTTGTATCATTAAAGCAAAATAATGTTGGTACATTATTAATCATTTTTATAGTAAACTAACATTAATTTAGTAAAATCTTATGATATTGGGTAGCAAATAAATTAAGTTAAGTATTAATCTAGGTTTTACACGAGCCGCTAAATATCGCCATATATATTGACGATCTCGGCTCCTCCTCGTATATCTAAAGATACGGCGGTATCGTATTGAAACTGAGTGCACTCTTACGCGAAGGCAGTTTAATGACCAGGCTAATGGCAGACGAGGCCCCTTTTGTTATATGCCCCTGCTGATAGCACATTTTTTTGTTACTGTGATACGGGATAATAGTAGTGATATCAAATATTGACAGGCATTTTTTGAAAATACGGAGAAATAAAATAGGCAGTTAGCACAATATGAATGGAACAGCTCTATTTATATTTATGTAGGTTTTTGGAGAAAGTTACTGTATTTGTCATGTGTATTGGTGACGTAATACGTCTACGTCTACTGTTCGGCATGTTTCGATATTTGTCTCTGTCTTTTATATACAGGTGGAAATAAAAAGGATAATATTTTTTTATTTCTACCTCCGTTCTACTACATTCGAGGTGGTTGGCTTTTATTAAGAAAGAACTGTAATATTTTTATTCGTATACCTACCTATATTTATCTATAAAATATGTGATTGTAGTTCTCTGATTGGCGTTTGTAAAAGAGGCGGATGGATTCTCATTCAGATAAATGATTGATAATTGCCATGGTTTTATATATGTAATATAGACATGCATTTTTTTGTAGTAAGGATCTACGCAGAATATACAATAATAGCGTCTCAAATGTCTATATCTTCGTATTTTTTCTGTTCTTTTTGTATATTTACTTCATAGGATATTTAGTCAGAGTATATTCTTATTATATTGTTCTAATACTATTAGTTGTTTGTACCTAATGAATACGTAATGTCAAGACAACAAATGTCTCCCGATTACCGATATTGATGATCTTGGTGGTTTATGTATGGACAGTATCGTATAGAGTATAGCGACCGAGAGCACACTTACGAGCAGACAACTTAATGACCGGGCTAATGGTTGACGAGGCCCCTTATGTTAGTCCCCTGCGAGTTACTGGAAATTCTTCTATAGAGTATTTCGGCTACTATAATACGCCTTTTATGCTTTATTTATAAATTCTTAGATTTATTATTAAATCTCTTAAGAGGCCTAAAACAAGATGTACTGAGTTCTATGGTATTGAGTTCGAGCGGCCGACGTATCGCGGTTTTTAGTATTTTCTGCAGTTGTAATTACTTCTATGTAAAGTTTTATAATCAATTATTTAATAAAAAAAAGACATGTAATTGCGTTTTTTTTGAACTGACGTATATTCTTTTATAAATTTTCCTTAATAATATTAATGTTGTAAGTATATATTTACAGCTAATTCTGAACATTTTTAGTAGTTTTTAAGATTTTGAAAAGGACTTTTTTTGTAGAAATCAATACAGATTTTCAAATTCCGAGGCCACTATAAACTCAACTACTATATAATAGATATTATTATATATTTTTTATTTCGTTTGCTTAGTATGGTATTTCAATCCATGAGCTTGAAAAAGTGCCGTCGCGCATTTTATTAAAAACTTGCTTCGGAATTTTGGCTTTATTTCAATTAATAATGAAAATTTGCGAAAAGCGAGACCGTTATGAACTATATTATTAATTTATCTCCACCATACAATAAGTTAAAATTGTCGAATAGTTTCAGTTTCTCTGAAGAACATCAAAGATGGGCATTGAATAGAAAAATCGCAGTCAAAATGTATCTAGTAGGCTTCTTAAGATATAAATAATACAGAAACGCAAAAATTCACAACTTTAACAATCTCATATGTCTACTTAAACAAAATATTGTTCACATTTAATAAAATAATTTATAAATATAATAATTTAATTAAAATATAATACGTAAGAACTTGTTATAGGGAACGAAGAATAAAAATTTTTCAACTGTGTGTATAACCTAACAAGTTTAGGTATTTGCAAAACAGGAACATGCTTTAATTTCGATATTGCGATGCAAGTTACTTTGCCTTACTTGATACAATTTTATTTATTTTGTTAATATCTAGATATTGGATTCACAGTAGTTTATGAGAAGAAGAAATAAAAGTGTTTACTAAGTGTTTTTTACGTAGATATTGGGAAAAATACCTTAAGAGTGGGGCGCGCTAACAGCACTGTCAGATTTTAATTGCCATTTAAAAGTGAATGAATGAGAGCCATAAATTGAATCACGTCATGTCAAAATATACGATTTTTCTTTCCATGAACGGAGCATTCAATAATGTGAGCATCGGGCTGCGGTAAATCACAGATTAGATCGTTATATAGACCGGCACATCTATAATTCCTTTTTACTGGTAGTTATAACAAAAAAATTGATTAAAGAAATTTATAGCTTGAAGTTAGCGTAGTTCCTGTAATAAAAATCCCTATTTCTTTCTTTTAGATATTTTCCGCGTTTATTCGAATATTGGTTTGTAAATTATCTTCAAAATGTTTAGGAATTTACTCTTAGTGAATAAAAATAAGAGATCGATGGGTGCTTCAAATTTTTAAGCTTATCTATACACTATGTAAATTTCTGCGTAATTATCTGAAGAAATTTATGAGATATCATCGATGGTTTCTTTCTATAAGAAATATAGACTACTAATTTGCGTCCTATATATACTAAAGCAAACTTATATCTTGCAATAATCATTTAAGCACCGATATAAAAAATAGCCTAAGCCTATTCCGTCTATAAAGTATTTCTATTAAAGCAAAATCACATTTATAATACTCGTAAGAGTTGCCAAGTGTAACTAATTAGTTAAGGCTTAATTTTAATGTCTGAAACGATTGAACTGTAATTTTAATATACTATAATTCTCTATATTTTAAGCTCTATACTCTGATATTATAATTTGGCACACCTAAAATATATTCAGATGTTTTTATTACGTACTCTTAAAACAACTTGCTCATTTGCATTTAATATGTTAGGCAAAATTTATTTTTTAGTATATAGGTAGTATTTTTGTATATGTTTATGGTGTTCGTTATTTATATATCCAAATTACTGCATAATATTTCTATTATTCCAAATTAATTAATTATTGATTGATTGAAAATGAAGATCAAATACCGTTGAATCGACCTTTTTCTATGTAAAATAGTACATCTATACATATAATAAAATTCTAAGTCGAATCTGTGCATTAAATTTTTTTTGGAAAATCTTATTGAAATAGTCATCATTATCGATACAGAGGCTGAATATATAGTTTTTAAAAAAAAATCTGTCTACCTGTCTGTCTGTGACCGCATCACGATAAGCTGGTTACCTGGGTCAATATATAGGATACTTCTTACTGCGGGAAAATATCTCATCTCTGAGAAATCTATACTAAACGTTAAAAAGTAACTAGGGACGAACTCGAGCGGAGCGATGGTGAGTCGCTAGTAAGGTAATTCATAATTCAAATTTTATTGATTTTACATAAAGCATTTCTTATGAATTGCTAAAGGAAGCATTTTTGAAATAATTATTGGATTGAAGATCTTTGTGTGGTTCATTTTTACATTTTTGGTATTCTCTGATTTGCTTACTGAAACTAGTCATAACGTTGCTGAATATTGCTCGCAACCTAACACTTTCGCAGGTAACACTCCCTCATCTTGACATAGACAAACTATTCGTATCACAACCACACACTATATATTCTTAGATATGATGAACTGTACATATCTGCATTTGCTTAGATCTCTATTATTTGATAATTCGGTACTAAATTATGAAGAATACATTGTTCTTATTTATTATACGACTTTATTAACTGTTTAGCTTGATTTTATTTATAAAATAATAAAAAAAAACAAATGATGAAATATGAATTTTTATTAGGACCGCAAAACATCAAAGTTGAAGTAACGAATGTGTTTTAGGGGAAAGTTTCGGCAGAGAATTTTCTAAACATTTATCATAACCGCGAAAAAAATCTTTATTACAGGCGGTTCGTTTTTAATTACTGAGTAAGAGAATTTCATTTTTGTGCGCTCCCTTTTACTTTGTGTATAAATGAATAGTTAAATGGATGCCTTTTCTACATCATACATGATCAAGCATCATTACAGCTTCGTGAAAAAGACTGCATAACATATTCAGTATTTTTTATACGCGGACTTTTCTAAAAAAGATTGTCGACTGCTTTCTAACAAAAAGATGCAACATACAAGTCAGATGTTCGTATTTTATGAGGGGAGTAAAAAATGTTAAACACGTCTCGTTTTTCTCTCACATGGATCATAGCTATTCACGAAAGTTAAATGCCTGTAACGGAGTGTGGACGAACTGGGCTAATTCTAACTCACGGCATAAATTGGAAGACAAATAGAGTTGGCCTCGGACCTGTAGCAGTCGGGCTATAATCTATCACAATTTATCCTAGTCCAAGCAGACAATAAAAGATTGTTTTGTGCTCATTATTATTTAGTATCGGCTCGACCTATAAGGGCAAAACCTAGTCGCCTTTTGACTATTGACCGAAAATTATTAATTTTTAAATTTCAACTTGAAAAATTCTTTCGTTCAATATTTTAAGCTATAAAAGTTAAAGGTGTAAAAAAACCAATGCCTTAAAAATAAAATTCAGTGTTTGTTGATCCTTGGTATAATTTGTTGGAGAACGGCCAAGAGTTTGTTAGTGAAAAATGTACAACCACATACATGCTTTTCTACATTACATAAGCGATGAATTCATGTATGCATACAATAACTCAACTGCGTTGGTAAAGGTCTGTGGAGCGTCACAATTCATGACTTTACACGTTAAAGTTTAGTTAACAAAGACAAGAAATCCAAGTTTTTGAAAATCGCGATTTCTGTAACATCATTTTATTTCAATATTAATATCAAAGTAAACGATGAGGTAAGACAAAAATATATCGACAAAAAAATGGATAACAAAAACCTCTTTTGAAGAAGAACAATCATTTGAAGAAACGAATGGTACTTTGGACTAAAATTAAAAAAATCAATTAGGAGAAGATTTTTAGTGCTCTCGGTGATGTTTATGAGTGGGTTATTTTGATTTCGTGTGCTTTAAAATAGAATAAGAAACTATACGAGAATAAAATTTAAGCGTTTCTAAGTGTTTGAAAATTTAGATATTTTCAATTATTCGGATTATTCGGTTTAAAATTCTAATCATCTTACCCTTATTTGAAAAAGGTTATATTTTTTGTATTTATTTAACAAGCTGCTAACGGGAACTGAAGAAGAATCTGAAATATTAAGTCTTATATTTTACAATTTTAATTGATACTATACAAGACATTGTTAGATAGATAACTATACAAACGTATATTTTTACTCACAAATAGCTTGAAGCGTGGTTATCAGTTAATTACTCTTCGTTGGCTTCGTACGCCCTAATGAATATAATTAGATAACTTTGCCGACCATCCGGTTTATACTTTTATTTATTGGGTGTTGGGAGTTGAACAAAAATATAATTGTATTCAAGGGGCTTAATAAGGGAAAATACTTAATCTACATCGAGAAAAAATATTATTTTTAGGCCATGTACGAGAAAAAAGTGCTTTAGTATACTGCCAAGCCTTTTCAAGTTATTTTATTGGATAGGTTTTTTAGTTATAACACGCACATGCATTGTTGCATAGTCACAAGATCAAGTCAGCGGCGAAAATTCTTTAATGAGTTGCACTTTGCTTGCAGTACATCAGTCGATCTTCTTTTTTGAGCGTATAAGTTTTTTAAGGATCCGCATGAAAAGGGTAACCGTAATATTAATTTAATGATATTTGTCCGTTTGTTTCTTCTATTTAAAGTTTGATATTTTAAATTGTGATGGATAGTCAGTTGAAAAGATCACTTTATAACATTGTTAAAATTTGGCTAAATACCCTTTATAATTTTTTTATGCTTTGAATGAGAACAGAGCAAGCAAAAAGTAGTTTAATATAAAGTCCTATTTTATTGGTTATTTTGTAATAAAAAATATGTTGCATGTTGTAAATATGTGATGGCAAAGAATCCTAAAATTTTTACCTGACTAAAAGTTCTGGGGGGGGGGGGGTTCTGGGTTTGAAATGAAAAAAAAAAACTAACGAGAAGCCACGCTACGCTTCGCTCCCGCGTTAGCCTTCTCAACCTTCGTTATCGAAGTGGTGCTTTTATCTCGACAAGGACAAATACGCAAGTGTTTAGATAAACCAACATTTACCAACCTGCTGTTGAAGCACCATAATATATATTTTAAACTAATTTGAAGCAATATAACATAGACCTACGTATTGCTCATTTTTTCTGTGAGGCGTTCTGTCGTGTCGTCATATGTGTAGCACAGACGGTGATTTTAAATTCTCTCAAACAATAAATCTTTAGACTGCGTGCTGTTCAGTCACCAAAGTTTTTAATTTTTCATTTTAATCCCAGTAAAATCCCCCTATACGCGCACATGGTCCATTACGAACCGGGTTATTATAATTTTCTTTGGAAATATTGGGATTTAAAGAATATTATCTGGAATTTAATAAAATTATAAAACTGAGCAACGTGTCCAAGGAAGTGATTCAACCTACACGTTTTGGATGAAGAAAAGTGGCTTGAACTTTAGAGTGATTTAATTTATTAAAACAAATTGTTTTAAGCGTTAAATAAAATTTATTTCACCCAACACTCAGGTAATATTCTAGGTAAAAATTTATTGACCAATATGAAGACTGTACAAGGTTAGTAAAATATGTTTTAATTTTAATATGTACAAGTTATTCTTAACTTATGTAAAACTACTACAATTTAAAACGTATTGATTAGTTATTTACATTGCATTAGGTTGGTTAAGTATAAAGATTAATAATTATTGTATAATATAGTTAATCGGTACTTCATTGCGACAGTACAGTAATATTAATATTACATTAGTTAACTATTCAGATTTAATACAATATTTAATCTTAAACCTTTAAATTATCAGCATTGTAAGTATTTATCGTTGTAGATAGTTAAAATTGTAAAATAAGTTATTTAAATATACCTACTAGTCTTAAGTCTACCATACAACAGCAAAACTATAAGTGCAGTGATTTTAAAAGTCAAATCAAATTATATTTATTTAGTGATTAATGCTCATTGTCATAATAACATTGTTATAAAAAATATTTGTTATATTATTTAGCGTTCTATCTGTTGTAAAATTCCAGGTTGACGACACCTGCCTTTCACAATGACCGACATAAAAGATCTTAAAAAGAAACGTGGCAGTTACAAGGGAAGACTTACTTCATTTGCAACCTATTTAGGTCTTTTAAAAGGTTCCGAGTTAACCCCTTGTCAGGCCATGGAGTTACAGTTACGTATTGATAAGTTAGAAAATATATATGATGAGTTTAACGAAATTCAATTACAATTAGAATGTTTATGTGATAATCTTGATCTCGAATCTGTTGAAAGATCTACTGTAGAATCTCAATATTACAACTTAGTCGCTCAGGCAAAAATTATGTTAAATAACTATTCTAAATTAGAAAAGGATGATGCAAAATCTAGCCACAGCAGTTCAAAGCGTCAGTTAGTCAAGTTACCTACCATTTCATTGCCAAAATTCTCAGGATCTTACGTTAACTGGCTTGAATTTCGTGATACGTTTACTAGTCTTATACATGATAATGACGATATGGACGAAATTAACAAATTTCATTATTTGCGATCATCATTGGAAGGTTCGGCTGCCGTCGTAATTAAATCAATTGAGTTCTCCGCCCGAAACTACACAGTTGCGTGGGAACTTCTTTGTGAACGATTCGATAACAAACGCTTATTAATTAATAACCACGTCACGGCGTTGTTTGATATCGAATCAATCACTAAAGAATCTTCAATTGCATTGAAACGCACAATCGACAATGTAAACAAAAATATTAGGGCATTAAGTTCATTAGGCGAGCCTGTTCACAGTTGGGATACTCTTCTAATATATATTATTAGTAAAAAATTAGATTTTAAAACGTTTAGGGAGTGGGAAGAGTTTAAAGGGCACTTTGATAAAACTAAATCAATTTCATTTCAACAGTTCATGGACTTTCTGCGTAACCGTGCTGACCTACTAGAAACGGTAGAATTATCACGCCCCTCTTCTAGTAATATTAAATCCAACACTAAAATTAAGGCTATGGTTTCCACAGAAAAGATAAATTCTTCATTAGCACACGGTTGTCCAAAGTGTAGTGGCGATCATAACTTAAATTCATGTCCACAGTTCTTAGCACTGAATGTTAACGATTGAATGTTATTATTGCAAAATTACAAGATTTGTTTTAATTGTTTTCGTCATGGTCACTATCCTAATTCGTGCAAGAAATCAGGTTGTAAAATTTGCAAGCGCAAACACCACACGCTTATTCACAATAATGATTATAAAAGCCATTCCGTTGTAAACAAATCAGGTGAATGTACAATCGGCAAGGCCAAGGACAAGTCATCTTCCATCTCTACTGACAACGGAGACAACGCGCCCGTTGCACTATCGGCAAACATCTCGGCGCACTCGCATACAAGCACCTCGAGCGACGTCCTTCTGTCGACTGCGTTAATTAAATGTTATGATGTAAATAATAAAGAATACATCGCACGCGCCCTTCTTGATTCCGGTAGTTCATCTTGCTTAATGACGGAACGATTATTTAAAAAATTAAATTTACCATATTTAAATATAAAAAAGTCTATTCAAGGAATTAATAATTCACTATCTCCTGTGCGAAAAATGTGCCGAGTTCACGTCGAATCGTTGCACGAACCTTATGTTAACGATTTAATATGCTTTGTCTTGCCCACTATAACAGATAACGTTCCCACTAGACAGGTACATATAGATATTCCTTCGAATGTACAGTTAGCAGATCCGTACTTTCACTCGCCAGCTTCCATTGATATTATAATTGGAGCTGACGTATTTTGGAGCTTGTTAGGCTCTGATAAAATTATATTAGGTGATAGGAAACCAACATTATATCAAACTAGACTTGGCTGGCTAGTTTGTGGCCCAGTTAACGGCGGCTATAATATGTTGTCATCACATTTCCCACCAATAAAATGTAACTTCACAAACTTTCAAAATAAACGTTCTTCTAGTTCTCGTGAGTTAGATGACATCCAAAACCAACTTACGCGTTTTTGGCAGCTTGAAGAAGTCTGTCATGAGTCATCAACTTGTTCAATTAAAGAGAAGATGTGCGAAGAACACTTTGTCAATAACACTACATATTTGCCAGACGGCCGTTTTAATGTTAGAATCCCGTTTAAGGAATCTTCAAGTTGTCTTGGTGATTCATTTCACCGTGCAAAATGCTGTTTTCTGTCTTTAGAGCGCAGAAATTTGAAGCAACCTCCACTCGACAAAATGTACAAGGATTTCATGTCTGAGTATATTTCTTTAGGTCATATGTCCGAGTGTTATATTAATTCAAACCAAATGTCATATTTCATTCCGCATCATGGTGTCTTGCGTGAATATAGTAGTACTACAAAATAAATAAACAAAAATTACCATATAAAAATCGATTATTAAAACTTAATGTTTTTCTCGACGATAACAAAATAATCCGTATCGGGGGAAGATTACATAATTCTGAATATTCATTTGAGAAAAAACACCCTATATTATTACAGTCCACTAATCATTTTGTCAAGCTTTTATTCAGATATGAGCATATCAAGTTAATGCACGCAGGACCTCAACCTCTATTAAGTACCATTAGGCAAACCTATTGGCCGCTAGGCGGTCGTAATTTAGCTAGAGCTTGCTACCGTCAGTGCATTCGATGTCGACGTTTGACAGGAAAGACAGTTGTTCCACAAATGGGTAATTTGCCAATGAGCAGACTTTCACCAGCTGACTTTCCTTTTCAAAACGTTGGGGTCGATTATGCAGGACCCATTTTGTCAGCTAGTCGTCAAGGTCGCGGATGTAAAATAGTAAAAGTATATATAGTTATTTTCGTGTGCTTTACTACGAAGGCCATTCATTTGGAATTGGTGGGTGACTTGACTAGCAGTAATTATTTACAGGCTTTGCGAAGGTTTATGTCTCGAAGGGGAAAACCGCTTAATCTTTTTTCCGACAATGGTTCGTCGTTTGTAGGAGCCTATAATGAAATTTCTAATTTTTTAAAACTTAACTGTGACTCCTTAGCTGAAGACGTTGCCCAACATGGAAATAAGTTCCATTTCATTCCTGCCTATGCTCCACATTTCGGTGGACTTTGGGAGGCAGGTGTTAAGTCGGCCAAATACCATTTAATTAGAGTGTTGGGAAATTGTTATCTTACGTATGAGGAGCTTAACTCCGTACTAATTCAAATAGAAGGCATTTTAAATTCGCGGCCACTTACGCCCTTATCTACGGACCCTGACGACGTGCTTCCATTAACTCCTGGACATTTTTTGATTGGACCGCCACTCACATCTCTTCCAGTCGAGAATCTCCGAGAAACTTCTAGCAGCCGCCTGAATCGTTTCCAGCGCATTGAGCAAATAAGACAGCATTTTTGGATCAGGTGGAGCAAGGAGTATGTATCCGAGCTGCAGCAACGTGTGAAATGGCACACGTCCAAGGACTCACTGAAACTCGACTCACTTGTTGTTGTCAAAGATGACAACTTGCCTCCATTAAAGTGGAGGTTGGGCCGAATTGTCGCCTTTCACCCTGGGACCGATAATATCAGTAGGGTTGCAGATATTAAGACTGCCAACGGAGTCATACGAAGAGCCTGTTCAAAAATTTGTCCCTTACTGGAAGATTCTTGTTGAAAGGCAGGCTTTCAACGGCTGGGGGCATGTTGAAGCACCATAATATATATTTTAAACTAATTTGAAGCAATATAACATAGACCTACGTATTGCTCATTTTTTCTGTGAGGCGTTCTGTCGTGTCGTCATATGTGTAGCACAGACGGTGATTTTAAATTCTCTCAAACAATAAATCTTTAGACTGCGTGCTGTTCAGTCACCAAAGTTTTTAATTTTTCATTTTAATCCCAGTAAAATCCCCCTATACGCGCACACCTGCATCGTTGGTAAAACACGAAAAACAAAAAAACCTAGCATGTTCCAAACTCTGATGGTATAGGTCGTCTATTTTATAAAATTCTTACATTTACATTTAAATCCTAAGATATGCTAGTGATACTAAAGATTTACAGATTTTTAAAGTAACATATTATAATATAATAATTAAAATATTATTATCATTACTTCTATATTTATATATAGCAAAATACATATGTATCTTATGAAAGTCATAATATTATTAAATGCCAAACATTATTTTTTCTCATACAACAACGGAGCAACGGACTGACTTATAGTTCCGGGATTTTAATGTCAGTATATCAAGGTTTTCGTAGTACTCGTATATTAGTATAGAAGACCTGTCACTAGTTTAGTAACAAATGTAAGTTTCGTTAAATTAATAGTAATGCATGTTCATTTTTACCTTTCTTATTTTATTAATGCCTTATTTATACACTAAATTTTTACTTTACCACTTCTACTTCTAAATTTTTTTAATTATCCGTGAAAAGATTGTATTAGTAATCAATTACTTTTTTGCTTTGAGACAAGACCTGTATCGTTATTCAACACATTGTTGTAAGCTATTTGAAATTATCTGAAATTTTGTCCGAACTCAAAGGCTGGATTAGCGCATCCTGTGTAAACAAGGGTAATGTTATCGAGTGATCAGATGCCAATGGCGGAGATGTTGATACATTATGCATGAATCCTCTTTCCTAGCTTTGGCATAAAGGAAATACGCTGCAGTGAGCCAGTCCTTATTTAATTGAAACTAAGTAGGTATCCATTAAATAGTAGGATTTATCAGCATGATAAATAATTATTTTATTTAACAAGCTATAACTATTTACGATAAATAAAAATATCGGCTGCACCTTTTATAAGTGTCCCTAAATATTTTCTTTTTCAATTATATATTGTTATTTTGTAGGTACATGTTACTTCACAGCCTGCGGCGGTGTATACCGTGTGTATACCTACATATGTATGTGTACGAGAGCGTATAAAACGGTGAGCTTAAGCTGAACTTATTATCTATTGAACTGATTGAAGTTGTATTAGGTTAATACTGTCTAAATTAACCTATACAGCATAATACAGGATAAAACTTTTTATTCCTTAAATCTTTCTCGAGCTATATGATAGTTAGCTAAATTGAAAACTGATTCTAAACAATACAGATAAATAAAAGTAAAGTGTTTGTTTGAAATGTCAAAATACAGCTTTTTACTAAATGCATATGGAATTATATACGTTACTTATAAGAAAAACACAACTTTAAATTTTTTGCCTGTTTGTCTGTTTGATCCGGCTAATCTTCGAAAAGGCTGGATCGATTTTGACGAGACTTTCACTGGCATATAGCTGATTTTATAAGGAGTAATTTAGTTTACTTTTATTTTAGAAAAAGAATTAGGATTCCGTAAAAAAATTAAACTAGGAAGGTAAATCGCTAATTAATGATATGTATAGATTCATCATATTAAAATTATTACTCCGATAATTATATTGAAATGAATAATGATGTAGACGTCCCTATGTAAATATCTATTTATGTATATATAAATATACCATACTTTCCTGTTATGAGTATAGGAATAGGAATAAGCAAAATTACAAATACAAAAAATATTTTTCATTAAACAGAACAAAGTTTGAGAGAAAAACGTACGCGGTTCTAAAACTAACGAACTTGCGGACTTACTGAAGTTCACTATTATCTAATCTACTAATGACTTTAGATGATGAATATGAAATAACATTCAAGCTTTTCGATGTTACTTCTTTTCGTCTAGTTGCTTGCCAGAAAAATTTTGCTAAAATATTTGATTTCCTTTGCTAAAAAGCTATTTCGTTACTTTTAATTAATTAAAAATTTTAAATACATACGTTTATTTTATTTTTAATACAATTTAAATTATAAAAGTGTAATTAGAAAATATACAACAATATTTTTTGTTCGCTACGAATGAAATTGAAATTTTATTTATTTGTCTTCTATACGTAAATCTTACAATTATTCCCATAAAGTCTCTAAACATCGATTCTCTCTCAATTTTAACTTCTTTTTCAGCTTTTAAGCTTACAAAAAAAATTTTTTATATATATTTATTGAAAGACTAGCGACTGACCCTCGCTCCGCTCGGGTTCGTCTCTAGGTGCGTTTTAATTAAATTTTAATAAAATTAAATAGATTTTTTAAAAATGAGATATTTTCGCGCAGTAAAAAGTATCTTATTGTTGACTCGGATAACCTATCTCAATGAATTTCATCAAAATCTGTCCAGTGGTTTTCTCGTGATGCGTTCCCAGACAGACATGCTTAGAATTTTATTATATGTATAGATAGATGTATAAATAATAAAAATGACATCTGCATATTATAACTAATTAACTGAAAATCGCAACAATAAATTAAAATTAATTTTCCATATAATTAACGAGGAAACCTTATTGTAAACATTAAAAGATACAGAGGAAGTTTGCAACAAGAGTAAAGAGAAATTATAATAGCCGCATATTATATGCGCAAAGAGAACAAAAAAATGCAGAGCTAAAACAGAATAATTTTAATTTACATTTTATTTTGTTTACATTTTAAGTCCTTTCAGAGTATCTTAATTTAAGACGTAAACGCACAATTGGAAGAGTTTACGGCGCGTATAATCCAAGGCTTTCTATGTAAACCACCGGAGATTACGCGGTTGACTTTTAATAGCTATCTAAATACCTCGGTGAGGACTGGGCGTAGGTTTAATTTACTTCTTTTGGCGAGTGAAGTAAACTGGCTTTAATTTTAAAAAGAATTTTCATATCCTTCTGTTGTGGTCGTAGGCAATTAATTAGGACTAGGTTACGCCGCTGTCCTCATTATTTATCTAAGTTTTAATTTTATCTTGTAGAGCGAACTTTATATAAACTAAGGTTATTATATCTTTTTCGAAACTATTATAGCAAATTTATTGTATGCTTCATTTTATATTTAATTTAAAATTGGCGGTAAATAATTTCAACAATAAGTATAAATAAATAAATAGCGAAAATAAATTCGGTTTTCATGTTGGAAATGATTCGCAAATGAAAATATCAAAGGTCCGAGACCCGGGACTTGAACCCGCTTCACTCGGTTTCTCAAGCGAGCGCGTTAACAATGCTACTACTGCCACACTTACATAGAAAAATATTTTGAAACAACTTCCATTCATCAAAGTACTGTTTCTAAGGTACAAATATTCGACTTAGACCGTAATGAGGATCGCAACTATCTTTATTAATATTTAAATCCAAAACATCAAAGTCGTAAATCAAGAGATAGTGCATAGAAGCCTATTTGAATTCAGACCGAAACGCTAAGGAAGGCACGAGTGATTTATATAGGATTTAGGTGTTTCCTTATTTAGAGTTTAAATTTTATAAGCGAGCAATCTAATTTCTTTCTGGTGCCAGGTCTACCTATAACTTATCTCGATATCCTCTTAATGTTAAATGCATTGCAAATGAAATGCAAATGCCCGTTAATAACGTTTATCGGTGTACAACTAATACTTGTTAGTCACTAAACCTAGCTGACAGCGCTGCTAGTTGGGTGGACAAATGAGCCGTGCGGTGAAGAACTACCGCCGTAGGGGTCCTCATTACGTTACAACCGTTTACTGAATAAGCCCTATTACTTTTTATCTATTCACATCCCACATTTCTTACTCGTAGTATGCCATTTTGCCTTGGGACAGTTTACCTTGTCATTTTGATGAAACGCTCAAGTCCCCTCGTTTTATGTGCGCGCACATAAATTACGTAGCTGTTCTTTTGAGTGGAAACTAAAAGGTCGCTATGCTTACTTGTCCGATTAAACTATTAGAAAGACTATGTACATTTAGAGTTAATGAAATAGTTTTTGAAGTTTCATCTTTTAAATTTATTATATTCAGATGTTTCAGAATGTTTTGTAAAACAGTATTTTTTGTTAGAAATTGCAGTTAGAACCTGCCTTAAAACGAAATGTAAATAGGATAAACAATTGGAAAATATGTATTCCGAGAGTAGCGTGAGCAAGAAATGCAAAGACAGGCTTTGTGAATAATTCACAACTTTGTATGTGTTAAGATGTGTACGCAAACAAGGTAATATTCGATTAATATTTATATCTTGTTCATACTCGCAAAGCTAATATCGGTAAAAGACTACATTTCCTTCTAAATTACTACGAACACGCGTTTCTACATATCACATTATTATGATTAGGTTATAGAATAATTTAACATTTTCTCAGCTTTCAGTAAACAAAAATAGAATGTTTGTTTCAAAAACGTATAAAAAATTTAATAGCCTTTACTTAGATTAGTCTGTGTATTAAATTAATGTTTTAATTGTTAAAAACAAAAATGTCATAGAAGAACGATCCAAATCGACAATAATTTATACTCTGAATTAATATCAAAAGAATAATTTTTAACCACATTTTGTCCACGCAATGAAAATTTAAATTTATACTTTGAAAATTTTAAATGCATTCCTGCTCTTTTTAGAAAATCTTTGGCATAGGTTAAATCTATTATTTAGTACATCACACGTAATGGAGATGTGGTATTAGTGGCGTTCACGCATATTGGCGCATCTGCGGACAGTCCGTAGGCTCATCCGCGAATTATCTCTCTGACCAATACATTGCCGTTCCATGAAATTGAGCACGGATGAATGATGT
Organism: Argynnis bischoffii washingtonia; assembly: GCA_033884665.1. Classification (NCBI taxonomy): domain Eukaryota; kingdom Metazoa; phylum Arthropoda; class Insecta; order Lepidoptera; family Nymphalidae; genus Argynnis; species Argynnis bischoffii. The sequence continues at coordinate 7,817,961 of CM066609.1, forward strand.
ATTTGCTATCTGTCTCTTCCAGTACGACAATTGTGGTACTGTTGAATAATTTAGTGGTCTTAAGAGCACATCGTAACACGTTTATGTTATTTGTAGTTGCTTACTAAATATCATCATAGTTATAATTATAAAAAATATTATATAGTTAAAGATTTTCATCCAATCAGTTATATCCAATGTACATCAATTTGTTAGAATGAGTAGTAAATAATAAGCAGACGGGTGGGTATAATACTGAGAATATCTTATACAATCATTATAATTATCCTTTTATAAGCAGTATTTTTATAAATAAAAACACTTTTCCATTTATAAAAACGAATTGTTTTGTTTACAAATTGTTTTTATTTAAATAAGATTGCAATTGTTTTCATCCAGTTGTTTACTGACTTAGTAACAATACATATTTTTTTTATATTTCTCATTGATAGAATTTTAGAACAAAAACAAATAACAAAGAAAAAAGTTAAAAGAGAAATGAGCAAAACGACTTTCAAAAACAAAGCAAATAAAACAATAAGAAATAGAAGTGAAAATGTAGGCATCGAGACATCGTAAAGGATCTATCTAATTATAATACGTTAGGTATTAGACGTTTTTCTTCTTATAATAATAATATAATACCAATTTCATTCAGCATATGATTTTAGCCAACGTGGCTGTCTATTATTTTTTATTATATATCGTACATATAAAATAAGATATTTTACAGGTATATTAACATACAAGTAAATTTTAGAAAATCACCCTTATTTCACACATCTCAATGCACTTAATATTTTTGTGATATAATAGGTATATCACGGGGTAAAACATATATCTTACACTGAACACTTACTGTAACGTGCAAATAATAATCACGTAGTTTAATCGTACTGTTGATGCGTAAAGAAAGGTCAGGTCAAAAAGCTAATTTTGGCATTCATAGTAATAGTACCAAAGAGTTCTACAACGAGTATTTCGCACGGTGTACTGCACCAGAAGTTGCAGGTTTGATCTGCACTGTGGTGCTGAGGTAAACTTCTACGAGGACCACTTGGCTCTAGTACGCAATGTCTCGACATTGACACAGTTGAAGCGATGTAAGCAAACCCAATAGACCATAATAGTATTATTCTTTAAAGCCATTTCATATTTAATAGTTATCCTTTTATACCAAAAAGACATTTATGTAGATTTATTTAACACCACGACACAAAGGCAAAATTATTACCATTTTATGCTGACAACGTGCTACTCATAAATTGAATGACAGTGTTATATTTTTATTCGCAACGGAAACCTTTCTAACTGCACCGTTTACGTGACCAAACATAAAAGTATTGTAGCTTTTTACATAAAGTGCAATGCAACTGCATCTTAAACACTTTACTTAATAAATGTAGGTGGATTGCTTGAAAGGGTTTCTTGTAGAAATTTTTAGTAGGAAATCGTGCATTTGCTATGTAATTTTCTCCCTGTACGTGCACGATATCGTTTGAAGTTACGTACGTTTTTATATATCTTGATATTGACGGACATTCCTATTTATTCATATACAAACGATGTCGCCCAGGCGTTACAAGAGTGTTTAACTATGTATGTACATACATAAATGTATTACTCATACAGATGCTTTAGTAGAGTTGTCAAGTACTTTGAGTAAATAATGCTTTCAAGGATATAGACAGAAGTTCATTAAGACTCAGTAAATTGCACATATGTAGTATCAATAGTAATATTGTAATTGATTTTAATATTCCGCAACTACCATTCATTCATTAAACAGAATATTGCTCGCTCACATTGCATGTTAATATAATTTTAAACGTAACTCTCTTTATTATTATTTGATGTTATTTAAACTATAAATTTTAATATTACTTTTTATAAAGCGTATTCAAATTATATTCAATATTCGTGCTATAAAATTTCCTAGAAGAACAGTTTCATCAATGTAAGCTTTATTCATCGAGACCCTAGATGAATAAAAATAAGTGATAGGTGAGGAAAATGGTTAGTTTCAATACATTTTTTATATACACAAAATAAATTGATGTCGATTCAAAGTCAAAGTTGAGTCTAAATTGACATAAAATTTTGATTTACAGTTGTTCTATATAGTATAATTAGATAAGTTTCGAAACATTTAAGTGAAAAGTATTCTTAGAAAACAGTACAATTTATTATTACATTAACGGTCTATACTAATACATTAGTATTAATTATTAATTATAGTTATTAAACTATAATATATTCCCGCAGTAAAAAGTATCCTATATGTTGACCCGGAACCAGCTATCATCATACCTAATTTCATCAAAATCTGTCCAGTGGTTTTGTGGTGATGCGGGGAAATGAAATCCACGTCTTTCAATGTCGTGGTCATTTTCTGAAATTTATTTCTTGACTCCTTGACGTTAATCTACACTAATAGTATAGGTAAAGTTTGTAAGTTTGGATGTAGGCGGTAAACTCCGAAACCACTAATTCAATTACGAAATTTCCTTCACTAATAGGAAGTTACAATATCCCTGAATGCTATATTTTACTTTTATTCCGGTATATTAAGTGCCTGACCAAAATAATGGTGCTAGTGTTCTACATAATGTGTTTCATGATTAAGTAATTGATATTTAATATTAAATAAAGTGGATAACATATAGTTTTTGCCAAAAAAAAGTCACTTCTGTTTATATTATATGAATTTTATTGTAACTTGTTTTTTTTGGGAAAAAAAGATAAACGTACATTTTTTCGATAGTCATTGAGTAAATTACAGATCAGTTTTAATTTCAAATTCTCAAGACGACGCCGACCTTACAATATAAACAGAAACAAATTGTGATAATAATTCAAAGATCATCATCAATTTCTGATGAAATTTATTATTCTGGTCGTTTTTCGCTTCGTTTTTGGCTCATGAGAGTCAATTTCAACAAAATTTTAAAATAAGCGAATGGATTTAATGGTCTGTGATGTCAGTTCAGTTCGAATAAATTCTCTTCATTATACGATTATCTTTAACCGTTTCCATTTTTAAACATGACACAATATTAAAAGTAACGTCATAACGGCTTCAAGTTAATATGAGGATCTGGGGCAGGAATATTAAAATATGAAACTGAAGTATTCACGACTGATTTCATTAGCTTGTAAGGCCCTTTTACAGTCTAAATGAGGGACAAAGTATTAATGGTTTGATATTTACGATAGCATTACGTTTGGTTAGTCGACCCAATTAACAACTTAATTCAAACTTGTTTTAAAGGTCAATGTGCTATGTAGAATTTTTGAAGTGCGCGGTAATTTTGATACTAAATTAATTTAGAAATTTTGATTATAAACACTTTGATTACAAACAACAAAACTTATATCAATTACGTTTGAGTATCGGTGAATTTATCGTAACTTTAAATGTCAATTAAATATTAATCATAAAGGATTTTAATTTAACTATCTGAGAACCGATAAAATAATAATGTATAATTGTACTTTTGTCTCAATACTTCTCAAAAATACTTCAACATACTCTTTTCAATTTAAACTTATTATTCATCAATTAAATTAATTCCTACAAGTATGTATATTTGTAGATTTACAAATCACTAATAACGCACATTACCAGGAAAAAAATAAAGCTTACGTGTATGTATATCTATATATAAATAGCACATAATTTAATTTCGGAAGCAGGCTATGACGGCTCGTATGTAACATGGTATATACTGGAAGATAAGCGATTTCTGAAACTAATATCATACTCGTAGTTATTGTTCTGATTACATTATTACATTCTATACATAATATATAGATTTCGAAATACACTTATAGCACCCGTATTGAATTTTGGGCGCACTCAACTGAGTGCACAGCGTGGTTATGATACCTATTAATTAGTTTCTGTTAGTCTTGAAGTAAAAAGGCCCACTCGAAGAAATTTCCAGCAGTTCGCTAACAAGCTTCATTTATATCATCTCGTTTACTTTAGTATTATAAAAGCAAAATTTAGCGCTAGTTTTCTTGATAAATATTTAGGGACGAGGCATTTTTTCTATTATAATTTCATAATATTATTTATTTAATGATTTCATAATGTTAACGGTACGTTTATTTAATGATATCAATATGTAATAATGTAAAAGATTTTTTTACATGTTATTTATTTGCTTTATAATTTTCTACTATAAACTTAATCGTAAGTCTGATTATATTTGCTATTTTATACAGACGGTGGTAAATTTTACTAAGTGGTTCGAGGATTTTTATTTAAAGCGTTACGAATTTATTAGCAAAGTTGTAAAGCAGCCACGTAAAAGTTAGAAGAAAAATGAAATGGTTTGGACGTTAGCCATTAGCTACCTTAATGGGGTGCTAAGTAACACTGCTGAAGTAAAGTGTTCACGTTATTTTTTGTACTTATATGTATAATATGTACATATTATGTTAAGATAATAAATTTTAGTTAACGACGTCGTAATACTGAATATGTAGCTTTGAGAGAATCTTTAGAACCTTAAAATATATAAAAGGATCTTGTTTTATTACATATTATGTATATAAACATAAGTTAAATTAATTTACAGTATAATATATATTTGTCATTTCAAGTTAGCGAATACAGAATAGGTTATAACGTATATAAAAATGTTGCAGAAGCAAAACTAATTATCTCCGAACTAGCCATTGTGTTCATTTAAACTTTGCTCGAATGAAATTAAATAATTACTGGCTTTGTACAACATGTGCGATAATAAATGCTACTGGCATAGCTCCTTTATATATGAACATTTAGTATAGACTGCTTTATTATTATAAATTGTTAATCTCTTTGGTATGATATATTTTTTGTACATATAAATAAAGTATATTATATGATATATATACTGTGTCTAATTAGTAAAAACTATTTGCTAAATCAGAAATAGCAGATATCATAACATGAGAATAAATACGTTCAACCTGTTCTCTTGTAAAATAGAAAAAAAACTATACAATGTAGTTAGAGTTATTGCAATTATTAATTAGCTTACGTCTGTGGCTCAACTCACGCGTAACGATGATAAATTACTTTTCAAATAAAAGCTACACTGATTTTAAAATCATTTTAAATTTAATTATCAACATACAAGGAAGGACTTATTCTTTTTTATGTAAAACAACCCTTGACATATTAATTATCAAAAAAAAAAACATGAAAATCAAGTAACATACACAAAAAAGATGAAAATAGACTTATATAAAATCCTCCTCTTTTTTGAAATCGGCCAAAAAAAGGATTAGTCACTTTTAACTGATCTTTCAACCTCTTCGTGAGAGTTGTGTAAAAATCGCTTTGGCAATTAACTTCTATGCTTTTTCACCCGAAAACTACAGAAAGACATTCCAACTTCATTTACATATTAGGGACTTCGCTGCGACGCGTCCCTAGGTGCCTAACAGTAGCCTATATCATATATGTTAGTCCAAGTTATGATGTATCTGCGTTCATGTTCACCCGAAACCGTTCAGTTGTTACAGCGCGAAGGACTAACATACATACAAAATTTCGCAATTTGATAAATAAGGTGTAGTTAGCATTTAATAAAAGTTTCAATTATCTGGAAAATCACTAATATTGCAAATGTCCATAATATGACTATGGCGATTAATATAAATATAATAAAAATATATGTATTCATAATAAATGATTAAACTGTCACTGTTGGAGCATGTTTTTGATATAGTAAGTACCTGATGTTAAGTATACAGGGGAAGCAGTGTTGCTACGTCTCACGCCTAGCAAGATAGCGTCGAGGTAAAAATAAATATGTAAACATTCAACTGCGGAGAGAAATTTGTAGTAAACAACACAAAAGTTAACAAAGATACATACATAGCTTCCAAAAAACCAAACATAATTAAATTTGGACTTATTATTGTGTTGTAAGTCTCAACAAATAAACGGAAACTTCAGTTACATCGTGAAATAAGCATTCAAGCTGAAGCAAGTAAAATAACCAAGTTACATTATGTATAATATAATTGTTTATTCTTCCCTCTTCGCTTATAGCTATTTATTTTATTCTTTCTCTTAATTTGCAATTTCATAGAACAAAGTATTCATAAAGAGAATAAATAAGCAGACCTCTAGTAAATGTGTTATTTAATTTATTTTTCTTAATATCTGTTATATCGTATTAAGGCGGTCAATATTCCGGCATTACTTTTGGATGCTAAAAAATTCTTCGTGCCTGAAGTCAAATATTTTATTTTCTACGTTGATTCTATATTATTTGCTGAGTAGTCACTATAACTAATTAAAAATAAAAATCTTGCAAGTACAATAGCGCTCCTTTTCCTAGTTTCGACAAACAACAAAAATTCAATACGATTGACCTATTCTATTGTTTGCATTGGCATCGCATTGCGGACAAAAAAAAAACTTCCCAACGACTGTTTGATATTAGCCTTTATGATACTAAAACTTCAATTCTGGAAATAGTCACGTATTTTGATTCTGGTTTCAAAGAATATTATATAAGAAATTTTTGCCGGCGTTTCCCCAAGTGTTCGTGCGCTGTACTCGTTATTAAATCATAATTTGATTTTCCACGTTTCTTACTATACTCGCGGAAAGAATCAAAGATATTTTATAATAAAGGGGTAACATTCGTTCCTTTCTCTTTTGCTGTCTTCAAAAGCGAAGAACTTAAATTAAAAACCTAACTTTGTTATACTGAAACTTTCAATCCATATTGGTTTCGTAATAAACGAGTCAATTTTCGAGTAACTGATTTTTTTCCAGGTTTTTTTAGGTTCCGTTGCCAAAAGCAAAAAAACCTCTTATAATTCCGTCAAGTCTATTTGTCCAACTGTCTGTATCTCACAGTTATTACCCTGTAATTATTGGTACTATAAAACTGAAATTTAAATAAATATTTTGTATGAACATGACAATGTTAAATTGTAATCACGAAAAATAAAAAAAAGTAATGATGCTTACCATACATGTTATTGAGAGGTGAAACAATTTTTATATTATTGTACATAAGCGTACACTGGGTCTTTAAAAACGACATAGATATTTTAAAGGACCTTGAAGTCTTAAATAGTTACATTAAGTTGTCGGTACCTACGCTAAGTTAATAACTATTTTAAAAATTTTTGTATTACAATATTTATGAAAAGAAACAATAGGTACATATATTAAATTTACATAATTACTGTTAGCTAAACTATTTCATACTACAAAAGCGAATGTTATATTTTAGTTTTATACATAGTCCAAGTGTTTATTTTTTCTTAGATTTATGAATTAAGAAGCTGTTTATTGATCTTCTATAGCTATTCTAGAGTCAATCTTTCATAAAAATATGTGCGTGGGCCTCGAACTGATAACGTCAATGGAATTTTTAGTAAGGAATTCTTATGTCGTATATTGGAAATGGGCTGGTCTCATATGACCTAACCGTGCATGGCTACATATTGTAGATAACGAAGTAAATGTCAGGAAAAAAGGCGGTATTAGACACGCACGCCAAAGTTGCTTATAGGAATGCCTCGCATGAAATAACTTATATTAATTATGTAAGGTAATTGCTAGTACATTCTATTATCGGAACTTTGAGATACTTATACATTATTTAATATTATGATCTCCAATTTTTAATATCTCGGTAAATATTTCAACAAAATAAAGTAGTTATTAGTTGGGTCATGTAAATACATTCGAAACAAAGACTGAAACATCACCGTAACCTACTTGATTTTCATAAATTTTATAAGTTTTAAATACTGTCAATATTGATTTTATGACCAATTTAATTACTTTATGGATGTCCAAATTTTTGTTATTAGGATATAACTTAATTATTTCAGCACAATGGCGTTGCCAGGTTAGATTTTTTTTTCGTGCCAATATTGATTTTTTACACGTTGTATTTATTCTACATATTCCATATTAGCGAAAGACGAGAGGTACGTCACAAAAATATTTGTTATATCTACCCAAAAATAGGCATACCTACCACAGCTTTTCCATTATATATTATGCAAAGTCGGCCTCATAAGCAATTATAATGTTAGAAAAGTTCTATTCAGAATAATCCCCGGGTTTACTGTAAAGAGTAAGAGAGTTACAGCAAAGAAACCAAAACGGACAACGGCAGGGAATCCCTCGCCGGATCAGGATGCAAATGATTACGCGCCTTTGGATCGAACACATGAATATGCATGGACAGCTCCCGGGCCGGAATAATATCAGTGCCGCGTATCCGACGCGTGGCGCCCCGCCCGTCACCGGCGCTATACGAGCCGTGTCGACTTGTTTCAATATAAACCAATAACTTTTTCACCGCTCTTACATACATATTATAATTACATTACACTACTAACATTTGCACAAGATTTTAACTACACGTTAAGCTCAATTTGTAGTGACCTTACTTACTATGCCAGCGGTCGCAGGTTCAAGTCCCGGTGGAGGGGTTCATTAATTCATTGCACGTGCATGTGATTAGCACGAATGTTTGTACTCCAGTCATGGATGTTTATGTTTATAATATGTATATTTTAAGTTATATATGTGTAGTGTGTCAAATATCTGGTATTCATAACTCAATCCTCGTAGCCTTACCATGAAACTAGATGGAACTGTGTGTTATGTCCCAACAACATATACATATATTATTCTAGCCGCGTAGATTAAACAACAGATTTTCATTTAAGCTTCCAACCCCCGTTCACTTACTCCTTTAAGGGGTAAATTTCTAAAAATCATTTTAGGGGATACATAGAGTAATCTCCTGGCAAATTTCATGTTATTAGCATTTCTTTTACTTTCTGAGATTTCGGGAGTATTCAGTGAGTGAGCGGTATTTCGCTTTTTAAAAAGTCTATAGATTGTTACAGTTAAGGCCTATATGCCTAAACTAGCAAAACCCGCGGCTTCGCTCGCGCTAAAACTACAACAAAAAACTTTAAAAAGTTAGGCTTCATACAAATTTTCATCCCTTATTTTATCTCCTTATAGAATGAATTTCAAAAAACACTAAAACACGTATTTATTTAATTGTATTGAAGAGCATTAATACCAAGTTTTAAGAAATTCTGATCATAAATATTTTTTGGGTTGTGTTATAACGTGTATTCCCGTGGGAATGAGATAATCTCCCGCGGTAAAAAGTATCCTATATGTTGACTCGGATATCCAGCTGTCATCATACCAAATTTCATCAAAATCCCTCCAGTGGTTTTTCTGTAATGCGGTAACAGACAGACAGACAGACAGACGGACAAAAATTCTAAAAACTATAGATTCGATCTCTGTATCGATAATAAAGTCTATTTCAATAAAAATTTCCAAAAAATATTTAAGGTACAGATTCGACTCAGTTAGAACTTTATTATATGTATAGATTATTAATTACTAAACATCTGTATTATTCCATTCTACTAAATGAATATACGAGTTATATTTGAGATAAAGAATCTAAAATAACTGTAATCCTGAACAAACTCGTCCTGTTCATACAAAACTAATCTACAGAAACTGTGACGAGAAAAAGGGGTTCGTAAAGTAAATACTTACTTTTTTTGTAAAAAGCCTTTGCTTAATTTACATTTTATATTAATCTTATTCTTAAAAAAACATTTAAAAGTACTGTTGTATTTTTTACTTCTTACATGAAACAGCACCAGATTTTTTATTGGATAAAAATATTCTTCTTAGATTTGAGCGCAACGAGCGTAAATCCCTAGTCCGAAAATAAATGGCACATATAATTTATATCTTATATATTTAAACGAGCAATTCATGTATATTTATATCTTTATATAAAGATTTTTATTTATAAATACCAACCAGCGATCTCGGAAACGGCTCTAAAAGTTTCGCTGAAATTTGGTATGTGGGCGCTTTCGGGGGCGAAAAATCGATCTAGATTAGTCTCATGTCTGGAAAAACGCGTGTTATCGAGTTTTCATGCGGTTATCTTTTGCATTATTCTACGCAGAATATGGTCGATAATTTCTTATACTCGGTTATAAGCATCGTGGTCAAGCCGTCAAGGCGCAAGTTAGACAACACATATGCCAGGGATCGAGTCCCGATCGGAATACAAAGTTTTTGCTTTTGTTTTTTTTTTTGTATTTATTCAAGTTTTTAGTTTTTTTTTTAATCTAAAAAAACGATATAACAAAAAAGAACTCCGAGCGAAGCTCGGTCGCCCAGGTAATGATATATACATATATGATGTGTATGTCCCATCTATTTTCGGTCGTTATTACGTAGTTCATAAATATGAAATTTATTATTGTAACTTTTAGTTTGTAAATCGAATTATTATTAAGCCAGTGTCGAAAGGATTGTAGAGTAACTATAACGCTTGTACCTTAGGTAATGGCTTGGAGCGATTCGTATTGTATTGAAAATTTTAATACACACTAAATAAACACAATACATGTGTTGTCCAAGAGCATACATAAGGCATGCAAAGGCGGTCGTATTGCTAGAAGCGATCTCTTCTACACAACCTTTGAACAAAGAAAATTTATTAAGATGTAAACGGGTCAGTGGCAATGTTAACGTAGGTAAAAAGAAAAAAGAAAAATTAATATTAATTAACATATGACAAAAACATCATACTATTAAATAACTTGATAAATAAAAATACATGTTATTTACAATGTAGGCAATATGTAAATGATTGAAATATATTTAGTTACATGTCATACGAAAACACTACTAATAATGATGATAAATAAACTGAACCTACTGAAGTGATTACTAATAACATATTAGAAGATATATTCTGATAAGTGATACTGAGGGATCGAATAACAAGGGATATTATATTTTATTTTATAATTTAACAGTTTTCACAGGAAATTAGATGATATAGACCTACTTTTCGAGTGATTTTAATCGATTTGCAATTGGTAATCCTAGTAACACATTCTGAATTAGTTTAATAATAAAAAAATCTTAAGTTAAAAATAAATTTATAACTTAAAAATTCCTGTATTAAGGTATAAGTTTACAATTTATCATTTGCATTAACTAAGATGTCGACTTACAAGTGCGTCCGCTTATATAAGCGACTTCATATGCCCTGAAAGAACAAGGTAGAAGATAATCCTTTTGCTATCAACTTTGAAACCTGTTGTGTTGCTCTTTCTACAGGATTATCCTAGTTATTGACATACTTAGAGTTGTGCGGTAGTCCAGTTTTCATAATATTCAAGCAAGTTCAGCTATATACATAGGCAGGTAGTGAAAAGAATGAAAAAATCATATTTCACTGATAGGTATTATTAATGCGTCAGTTAATAACTGTTTGTTTTTGTTACACCCATAAATAATTAGCATGCAAAAAAATTAACGTTAATTCATTGCTGCATACAAATAGTCAAAATATAAAATACTATTTTTCCGAAGATTTGGTGGATAGCTATTACATTACTATCCACCAAATCAAAGATTATAAAAATTTGTCTAGCCGTTCTTGAATTATAAATAGTTTACTATGTATATAGTATACTTGAGTTAACTAAACCAATAAAAAATTTTCTGTCTGTATGTCTGTCTGGAAACGCATCACGAGAAAACCACTGGACAGATTTTGATGAAATTTGGACATTTGATATGACGATAGCTGGTTATCCGGGTTCACATACAAGATACTTTTAACTGCAGGAAATTATCTCATCTCCGAGAAATCTATACTAAACGTTGATATATAATCTTAATCTTTCTTCTATGCTTCAGTATTATTTATGTTACGTAAACATTGAGTCATAATGTCTTTTGTAAGTTAATAAAACCGCAGCATCACTACAACCTAATACTTTAGAACTAAAAAGCAAATACCTTATAATATGTATATTATGTAGAAGATACATTATATTTTTAATGCCCAGTACGAATATAGGACGAAGACAATCCCTTTCTTACAATCTTTTGAGCTCCGACTTCCCAATTTTTCTGTCCTAGTTCACAATTTCTTGTACGACATAATGGAATTTTTCTAACAGAAAAAAATTATAATAAATTATATTAGACTAATTTATTGCTTAAATTAAACTTTGACATTAACATACATAAGTAAAAAAGAAGTACCACTATTGCTATTACATTAGCGTTTACTGTCCAAAAAAAAAACAGTCGGAACGAGAAAAATAGAAAAGATTTTTATAGATTGCCAACAATACAGGAAATAAAGCTATCAAAAAACATTCTTATCGGATAACCGCTTCTCAGTTTAGTGTACATGAAAAGGTGCATATAAAAATACAATTATTAAGGCAATGAATTTTCAATTAAAATCAGGTTGAAGGATCTCATTGTTTTAATTAAAGCTGTTTTTTAACCGGCCGAATGCCGACGGCCTTACCCTCACCCAGTATTACTCCTCGAGGCTACACATGCCGATGTTCGGTTTAATTAGTTTTTGTTAGAGCACTTCGATTTACTCGTCTTAATATAGTATAGTATATTTTCTGCTCTAAATAAATTCCAAAACAATCATTATACAGTATCATGGTACGAAATAACATCTTCATAATTTTGAACTTCTCTTTACTGAGAGTAATTATGTGGTTCATTAAAGATTAGACAAATTAAAACTTTCTTGTATCATATTTTGTGAAATTCCAAAGTATAAATAGCAATTATTTATTGGAAGGCGAATACGATTAAATCTCCGTTGAAAAAAGTTTCCAGGGAATTTTCCAACCAAGATATGAATAATTAGCAAGTTAAACCCATCCCACACTGTAGAAAAGAATTATATTGGCTAATGTTCGTTGGCTTTTGGCGGCAAGCCCCAGTAATTTGTCACAGCTCGGAGAGATGTTTATTCAAACGAAGAGATTTTATTGCAACGACATAAATCTTGAAGAAAAGGCGTGGTGGAAGTGACGGTAATTGTATGACAATGTTGCTTTCTTGGTATTTCTTTTCTACATTAAAACTTGATTAATTGCGATTTATAAATTATTCTGAGAATATTTTATAAGAATTTCTTATTAAAATAAACAAAGTGAAATATAAGCGAACACAAACTTAGTTTGTAAAAAATGAATAAAGTTTTTTAAGCGGATATTAAATCTACGCCCTCTGTAGTATATCTATACATTGTTAGCCTACGACAAAGGTCTTTAAAGTATATTTTTAATAACGCAAAAACGAGGGGGTTTATAAGTTTAACGTGTGTATCTGCGTGTTTGTAAAGTGAGTTGATCGAGTGTGAAAGCTAAGAAATCTATAAAACTTTTCTAGACGGTAAAAGGATATGAGCAACTTTCACAGATACAATCCATCGAAACTTCGTATCCTGTTACTTTAATGTTATGGACATTGCAATTTGGTAACCCTGGCGTGATGCTACAGCGTCATATGGAATCTGCAAGGTACTAAAGTCTAAACTCTTTACTAAAATACTGCAGAGATATCATGTTAAGTTTCATTTAAATTGCCTTAATATATAGGTTATTGTGTTGATTTTTTTTTTAATTTTGAACTTAAGAGGTATTTATAAATTGGGTAGGCATGTAAACTTCCGAACGTATGTACTTACACAATACATATATATTTAGATTGAAACCGTTATAGACGTTGCCTTCCCATATATATGTATGTATATACAAATCAAACATTTATATTTAGAATATTAATAAGAGAAGCGGGAAACTACGTCCTTTTGAATAATGAATAAAGTATTCGTATTAATCATTAAAATGTTAAGCTGTCCCATGGTTATTAAACTACGAATTTTGCGACGGACATGTTGGGATTTACCACTGTAACAATTAAAATACGAATTTAAATCCATATTAAGTCCGGGATAGTAATAAGAGAATAACTAATTCAGCTGACCGTTAGTAATCCCGGGTTAAAAATAGTACGTGGCCCGGCAGTATGTTACCATTTCGGAGATTATTACTAAAACTATCCAGCGAATACTGTGAAAGCCGCCAACTTAGCCTTTCAAAATATGTAAATGTTGGGTTAAAAGTATGTATGCATAATATTGACGGCACTAATTACGAAGACCACAGCTTCAAGCTGCACTGCCAAGAGAACATCTTACGCCACGACTCGACACCATTCCGCTTTTGTTGGATACTTTTGCAACTGTTCGCAAGAAACTTCCTCATGCGACATGAATACGTGCTGAGACACAAATATTGTAATTTATATGACACTTTATCCTCGTAAAGTAAATTCCTAGTATTACCAACAAAATACTGTACTTACGTTTGTGCGTACTCTTAATCATTTACATCTGTTACATCATACATTCATTTCGAGTATAAAACTTTACTTAGGTTATAGGCTTTGCTAAAATACAAATAAAAATAGGTGTATAAGTAACTTGTGAAAGTGGAACTGAATATATCGTGTAACCAATTTACATAAGAATTCGTGGCTCTTGTGTATATCAAAGGCGCTTAAGTACTTACTCACAAATCGAACAGCGTATAAGATGCCTCTAATAACCTTGTTGTCTCATGTATGATTGGTTTAGGGATAATCCAGATTATGTATTAATAAGGTCGACTGCTCCGCTACCTAGAACATCTTAGACAGAACCAAAGGCCAAATTGGAAAAAAAAAATCTTTCTTAGAAAGTGTCACAATAATTTCCCATTTAATATGACATAATTAATTTCATATGTAATAGTTTCAAATAAATTCATAGTATTATAGCAATACAAATTATATTGTTATTATAAATATTAATAACAATCAATAAATAATTAATGTAAGAAGTATTCTGTAACTACTCGTTACATTTCACTATATATACATGGGTATGGTAAATTGATAATCTGAAGCGCTCAGTTAACTTTACTATTGCAATCAAAAGAAGAAGAAAAAAGAGAGAACTTTTCCGATGATATTATTTTATCCACGTTTTACACTACAATAAAACGTGGATTTAAAACGAACGCATGATTATTTACGAAAAGATGTAGCAAATATTTTAAATTATACGCTATGTAGATACGCTATCCCAGTGAAATAAATATTCATATTTTCCTTTGAATAAGGTTTTTATAGTAGCTATTTGCGAGGAAAGCAAAAACCACACTGAGCTCGTAGCTTGTACTAGTTAACTTTGAATACGACCAACTTGACTGCCACAGCCTTGTCGATAAACGGAACATTTGGCAACTGAGCAAAACTGTGAAAGTGTAATGTGAATAATTTAGAACATTCGTGTAATTGACGTTAATCAACACTAGCTAACCAGGCGATATCAGAGTTAGAGAAGAGCATCATTTTTCTGTTTACTGAATCTTTTGATTTACTCATTTTTCGAGATTTCATTATGAATATTTTACTTGATTTACAACGTTATATATTAAAACGGCCATTTTTTGTTGCGCACTTTAGGTATTGTCGACAACTGATATTATGAGGTTTTTTCACATATGTATATATTTCCACGTTATAAGCTTCATGACGTAAATGTTACGTGTCATAAAGCTTTTCTTACATTAAATTCTTATACTTTTTGAGTGGCGTTCTGGTATTCAACAGAATAATAAATAAATATTACACAAAAGAAAAAAATAAGAGAGCGTTGTTATTCAAATGAAAGGGAGGAAATTGATGTTTGCCTACTTTTCATTTTCAAAATTTTAAGGTGATACTTTATTCATATTTTCTTTACCTCCTAAATTATATAACCAATTGACATATAGTTAAGGGCTTTATACCTATTAAGTAATTTATTTCAAATGGGTTTTTTCAAAGTTAGGTATACTTAGTAAAAAAAATATTTTTTTACTAACAATAAGTTTACTTAACTACTACTAATATAAAAGTTAGATTTATGGCAACACAAACTTTTTTGCAGAAATTCGATTTCTATGTATTTACGACATATTGTTTGCATTTATGTATGATCTTTTATGCAGCGCACGTCGATAAAGCAACCAATCAGTGTTTTTTCTACTGACTCGACTTACTAATACCGCTAAGCCATAGCATTTTTATACACTAAAATCTTTGTAAAGAAAATATATCAACTAACATTGTCATCCAAATCGCTATTACGAGTACCTTACACAAACTGTACTGCAGTAATGCACTTTACTTTTTTAAACCATTTAACTAATTTTGATACATTTTTCACTTATAAAATGAGCGATAAACTATACATATATTGTGTATATAAAAAATAATAATTACTATTATTATTATTAATAAAACCTATTATACAAAAGTACGAGATGTACATTCAAAATAACTATTTCCATCGTATATGGTAGGTCGCTATTAATAGATATGAATTCAGTAAAAAGGATTTCTAGTGAGAAATAATTTACGGAAAATGAATATTAATATATATTTACTTTACTCGTACATACATACGTACAACGTACGTTAAAGTGAAAACTGTCTATTTTCACATTTTTCATAATTAAAACGTTGAATTTAAATTAATAGTTAAATCTAATAATAAGATTCGACATTGGCTATAACATATTCACTGTTTATGTGCTAATTAGTTTGAATTAAATCTACATTTAGCTGCAATTGTGACATGTAAGCGCAATCACGCCTATTTGTGGTTTTAACTACATATTTTTATACGTATACATATCATTATGTACAAACATACACACACATACTATCTCATTTATGTAATCCGATGACAATGGCAAGCCTAAATAATAGCGTCTAATAGAATCATGACTTAAAAGGCTTACTTTCCTGCAAATGTCCTCCATAAGTTAATCTCAAAAGTTCATAGAATAACTTACGCCATTAAGATCGTAGGAATCTTAAAGTTGGAGTGGAAAAGTGTTAACTTCATTACTCGGAATAACGTACACGTGTTAAAATAAGATTGAATGCCGCTAACATTTTGAAACAAAATTGTAACATGATTCGTTAACTATCAAAGGGTCTCGTGCACTTACTTGGCGAAATAGCACGATCACTCTCCTTCATTTCAGAGTCGGAAAATGTTAGCCACGCCCCTATGGTCTGACGCAGTTGGAATAAGTCCACAAATAAAATAGTTGCGAGGTCATATAAAAAGACTTCTCACATTTTATAAAATGTTAAAGAAAAGAATATATTTAATATTTTTTGTCAATGTCATTGACAGCAGCATATTTATTAAATAATAGTGACTCACCTTGCTTCGCTCGGGTTCGTCCTGAGGTATTTGTAATATTAATAATTAATGGGATTATATTATATATGACTCGAGTTAAAAGTTTCTCTACACAAAATTTAGTTAAAATCGGTTCTGCACTTTTTGCATGAAACGCGCACACCCAAACAGATAACAGAGATAAAGTTTTCTTTTAATAAGTATTGTTTTGGAGTCTATAATTCTGTTCACAATACGTTACAGTAATTGTTTTTAAAAATGTTTCATGTACAGATATTGATAAGTTACTGTTTTATTATATGTATAGTTTAAAAATTAACAAAATCAATAGAATTCGTTGTTATTATTGTAATATTACAAGTCTGAAAGTGTGTCAGTTAGTTTCTCTTTCTCCTACTTTCACTCAGACACGGAACAATGAATTGAAGAGATTTTTAAAGTAAATTTAATTAATTGTATTTAATAATATTCATAAACTAGGGATCCCAAGTAATTTTTTGTCATTGGAACAAATAAAGAGTAACTTTATAAATTATATCTATACAAAAAATCAATCATCGAGTTAGGTGTATAAATCTTATTTTAGAGTCTGTTTTTTTTCTTGTGTGTTTGTGAGTATTAGTATTGTGCTTGTACAATAATTACCAATACAATAATTACTTAATAAAAATAATTACTAAATATCAATTTAGTAATTATTTTAATTGATTTTATATAGGTATCAGTTATTCGACTTGTGTGAAAGATTAATAGTTCAAATAACTAGTATAAATTAGCTATCAATACTACAAGTAAGATTTCTCTATTTAAGACACAAATTATATTAAATATTATATTAACTAATAAATAAGCATAACAGTATAATTGTATCCTACAGAGCTGAAACTCTAATATCTTTGGCTTTCTTACTGCCAAATCTACTACTTTATTGTATACCAAAATCCATTTATTTAATTATTAGAATTTAAATAACTCTGTTCAGAATCAATTCCTTTTCTATAATTTGATATAGTATTTCACCAGACCATAGCTGTATCTTATCTCAGACCCGATCGGAAATCGTCCTCTAGGGCACTTTAATTAGAAGTAAGAACAATGAACTCAAAATGATGTTAAAAAATTATCCAAAAAGATTTTAAATTAAGAATAAAAATTATTTACAAAGAAAACAGGCAGATAAAGAGCCTTTATAAAATAGAAATACTAACATTGGGATAGAATGAACATCATCAAAGCTTATAAACAAAGAATTTGAATTGAGAAACCATGTACAAATACGTATTTCATTTCGTGTCAATGTCGGTTTTTGTTACGGTTTATGAAATCAGAGACGACGGAGAAATGAATATAGCAATGGTACGAGTATTTGCGTTTTACTCCAAAAGTAAAATAATGTGTATTTTGTATAACTTTATATTATATTTAACTGGTATTATTACTAATTTATTTTTAGTTTGAAACGGTTTTTTTTATCTTTAGAATAATTATATTTTGTTAAGTTCGTATTGCTAAGCAGTCTCCTACAAAGCGACTAGGTTTAGGTCGTAGTCAACCACGCTGGACAAGTGCGTGTTGAATTAATATTTCACTAGATTGACAAGAACTAGTTCGATTAGAGAGACTCTCTTTCTCCCTTTTAGACATGTTACACTCTCCTTCTCACAATATTTTCTTTCTTCTCATTAATAAGTGGTAAATAATGTTAAAAAGAAAATCTCAGATGTGCCAGAGCCGGATTTAAATCCGCTTCTCTTGATTTTTATAATAACCAGTGTACTGTTATAGTACTTTATAAAAATTCAAAACATAGTAAAATATATTTGTTACTAGCGAACTCACCATCGGTTCGCTCGAGTTTGTCCCTAGGTACGTTTTGATGATAAGTAAAAAAAGTATGAGTGATATTTTGATTTGATGATAGTGAAATATAGCTTTTGTTGATTTTAATTATATAATTAATCAATATGTTATGAAAGTTGTGCTTTGGACATGTTAATAACCTTAGTATACGTGTTACGATCATAAAGCATATGTACCAGATTAAAACATTCAATATTAAATGGAGTAGTTTCAAATTAGGCTAAATTTTAAAATTTAAGCAAAAGTCTAAAATTTAAGTTCTTTTCCGGTTGACCGGCGGCTTTAAGCATCCATCGACTACTACTGGGAATTTCTTCACAGAAAAACTTCATAACTATACTTAACTCGTCTTGGGATTCGAAACCAAGATCGCCTGATCTATTACATGCAGCAGCAGCATTTAGTACATGTACATGCTAATCGCTAAACCAACAAGGCAGCCAGGAAAAAATGCTATATAAAATATCTAACCATTTACGTACCTACATATATTAGCAAATATTTTTTCCGCTACTTATAACAATTCTGATTTACTCTGCAATTTTTTCAACTTACGCGTCCTTCTTGCTGATTTCACTTACCTAAGTCGTCGACGAAGGATGGACCGTACTCACGATACGGCCGAAAAGGGTCTTATAATTTAGAAAGAACGTTTGACCAACATCATCAATAAATCAGTACGTATTTGATCTTGAAAAACGTAAGGGACCAGAAGTAAAATTGTTAAATCGTAGTATTTTGTTTAGTTAGATACATACGGGTAAGTTAGGTATAAATAGATACTCTAACAAATTCGTATTTGCACTAACTAATCACAAAGTTGGGAGCTTAGAGTGCCAAGAACTATTCATATAAGGACTTTGTAATTAGTTCTTGATATCCTGTGTGATGTCTTTTCGGGTATTCTATAGTGGCATGTATATATATAAGGTACATATGGGTAACGTGACATCTTAACGAAAGCGAGAATCAATTTTTTTTTTCTTTTTTAACCGCGAAAATAGCCGCTCATTGTAAAGATCCTAAGATTAGCGTAATATTTCAAGTTATTCTTACATTTATCAAGTAGGTAAATAAAAGAAGATTAGTAAGTATTTGCCGTACACCAAAAAGCTAGGATGTTCAATAATTTAGTCAAAAAATATTACGTAAAAAACAATACAACATTTATAAATGACTGTCAATAATTTATTTAGATAAACAATTTTAGGTGAATTTCATTTAAATAATTTTCAATTTTATTTTCTCTGAAGGATCGGCATGCTAATAACGTTGTTTTTCATTCCGTATTTTACCTTATTTACTCATTAAGTAGCACTTTAGGGCAGGGTGGGCGGTGATCATACGTCGTATCGTATTATTGAGATCATCGCTCAGCCGCTCGACCGACAGGTCGTGCTGATGCAATTAACAGTGAAGAGTCACATGAGTGGTCACGATTTGAAATTAGTTCCAATAAACGATGTATAGATAATCTCATTAATTCAATTACGTCTGAGGATTTGGTAATCGATATTTTACATACATGTGTATATCATATTCATAGGTATATATTGGGAGTTGCTCTGGTAATTAATTGTTATTGATACAGGTAATTTATATGATCTAGACATAGGCTTATTCTATATTTACTTTAAAAAGTGAAGTTGAATAGACAAAAGCTAAATCCATTTATATTTATTATATAAGCATAGTTTTTAAATAAAAAAATGCTTTTAACGCACTATAGTGCAAGATCCCAAATAACTAAGGCCAATACTAGAAACTATTGAAGAGTTCCACTATCCACCTTCTGGTTCTATCATCAGATTAAGTTAGTTAAATATGACTTCCAAGATTTTTTTACATAAAAAGTTAGAGGAAGTTAATAAGAGCGTGTCTCTAGATGGCCTCTATATTTTTTGTCTAATGCCTATACTATAGTATTCTGTACCTCAAGAAAACATCCAAGTTTCATTTTAATTATTCAACTTGATCTAAAGATTAAGATGAATCTTTAGCTTTAGCTTCCCATCCTATCAGCTCCTGTCGAAAATGATGATCACATTTTTTGGTAGTTGCAGTCTACGCCGAAGTACTGCTACGTAAACTAGCCGCAAAACAAAACTTTTTTTTAGATATATCATACAGTACAAATTATTTTTATTATAATATTTTACTGAGCGTGGCTAGTCAATCTACTCGTTATGTAGCAACATAATATAGCAAATGCAAAATTAATTAATAGTTTAGTCAATAAGTGCCTTTAAGGTCAACTTTTTTTAGCAGTCTCGGAAAAATATGAACGAGGGCACGCCCCTCGTTCACTCGAAATGGCATGTAGATGATTATTGAAAAAATAAAATTCCGCTTGTAAAAATTGCAAAAGCTATAAACAATTAACTAAAAAAGGAGGTTTATTTTTTTGCAAATATCTCAAAAACTAATTGAGATTTTTCAAATATAATATAAAAAAAGATTCAAAATAAGAAGGATATTTTCTAAAGAAAAGTCTCAACTTCCGGAACTGTAAGACCAATATTTACAATTTTCTCAGAGAGATGAAAATACGGTATAAAACCGGTGCTCTAGCTTGCGCAAGCCACGCCTCTATTTTTTTTCAAAAACGAACGAATCGAATGACACCTCGTTCATGTTTTTCCGAGACTGCTGAAAAAAGTTGACCTAAAAGGCTAACATTGACTAGATTATAAGTGAATATGATTAATAGCGTAGCTTTTTATTTGTTGATACTATTTATTTCATAATAGAACAGAAACTCCATTGTATGCAGAGCTAAAAGTTTTTGACCCCATTCATGTTACTTTAGCCAGACGTTTTGTGTGACTAGCTCTGTTTCTTATCTGCCATAAGGTACATCGTCTTGCTCATTGTTTTCTATAAAAGATTGTATCTTCCTTCTAAAATTTTCGAGCGCTGTATTTGTCTATATGTTTTTTTGTTTAACAAAAGTTTCATCGGTAATAATATTACTTGATGTTCAATAATGCCATTCTAACCAATTTAATAGAAAATATCTAAGTTGTGAAATAGAGAAATTCTAACATTGTGGAAAATATTTTTCTTAAAATTATATTGAAATTGAAAAATCCTTTCAAGTCTAAATATATGAATTTTTATTAATATCTAAAGATATCATGTTCCTTTAATTAAAATATAAATATGTAACACTAAATAATGTTCTTTAATTATTTTTGGAATATTACTCGAATACAGTTTTAATATACTTTTAGAATAATTTCTTATATTTATTTAACTTTAACACAGAATTCATTATATTTAGCTTTATTTGTATTTTTGAACTAAGTTTTCGTAATACTCTTATTTTTTGTATACATTCGCTTAGTTCTTTGGGATTAATCTGAGGGCTTGACGTTTACTTTTAACATTAAAACGACCATTATATTAAGGGCAGGATTATAGTAATTAAGGATAAAGAATTTATCTTGCTAAATTGTATCGAGTCAATTAGGTATATGCAGCCAATTACGATATTCTCTTCTTAATTCGTTAGCCTAATGGCCTAGCCTGAAATGGCCACGACGTATAGCAGATTAGAGATATTGAATATAGTTCTTATGCCACTGTAATAAGAACCATTGATTTATGAATTTCATGAAATAAAGTATACCTGCTCCGACAGACATTGGTAGTTATATACAGACCTCTTGTTAAATGGGGTGTTTCAATGTAACACTTAAAGGCAAAAGGAAATTTAACGACTATCTGTTATTCAAGACCCACATTAAGGTGATTTACCATCGTTTAAAATGAAAATTTATATTAATTTAGTACTTGTTTTATTTCTAAGTATCTACTGTTTTGAAATGAATGCCTCTCGATGATAAATAATTATCTTGTAATTTAACTAGTTATTTAAATGTTATAAATTTAAAAAATAATTTTAGTCGAATTACTTTTTGTAGTTTCCTCGAGGCAAGTAACTAAACATATATCTTGGTGAAGAACTAAGTGTGGGAGTGTGGTTAAACGGCGCGGGGCAACCTAAGCATCTTCTACAATGTTCACGGAAGAGTTTAATAGTTTAACTAGTTCACACTATGAGCGTTGTTTAAATTGTTCTGTTTAATTTACTACATTCAGTCAACATTACGTCGTAGTAAAGTATGCTGAAAATCCGTTATTCTCTTTTATATTTAGCTTTATTTTTTCTTATTTCTTGTTAGCTTCGCAGTTTTAATGGTGATTCATTGCAGCAGCTTATTAATTTGAAGCGCATTTATTTTCTACTCGAGCTCAGCGTTATTAAGAATTGTATGATCCAACGATTGATACGAAAGTTAAATTGCTCCAAGCTGCATGATATGAGTTTTCATATTACTTTTCGTAAGTGTAACTCTGGATGTAATCTTAGTCTTTTTACCACGTTATTACGTCGTTTTCTTATAAATGTACATCTAGCCACTATACATATATTTTGGTTATACACTATACATATTATTTGGTTTGGTGTAATGTTTTGAAGATCGAAACTTCTAATATATGTATAAAGCTTAGATCTAGGTAACAATGTTTTACTAGTCTTTTACTTATACCAGATTTTGCAGTGTATGTTAAGCAAGCTCCTGATAGGCTGGAAACTAAACAGAGTTCAAAACTAGATGATAAACAAACAACCAGATAAATTAGACTAAAAAGCGGATAGTTCACATTTCAAGAATAATAAAGAGATTTTCACTAACGAGATTGAAATCATAGTTACAAAATGTTTTAGGTATTGTCGAAACACGCGAACGCATGTGAGAAAAGTGGGTGAAAGCTAGTGGGCAATATAAATTATGAATCGATGATGGTTAAGGTATTTTACTTTTAAGGTTATTATTTGATTAATGAAATTCAATATTTATTTAACCATTATTACAAGTTTTTTTTAAAATAAAACATCATTGATTTTGTGTGATTAAGAATATTTCTATATAGCATATTAAATACTAGCGACTCACCCTCACTTCGCTTCGGGTTCGTCCCTAGACAAAAACAAATCTATCCCACGGGAACCGTACATTTTTCCGGGATGATATATAGCCTATAGCCTTCCTCAGTTCCTCAGGGCTATCTAATGCAAAAAGAATTTTTCAAATCGGATTAGTAGTTTCTGAGATAAGCGCGTTCAACCAAACAAACAAACAAACAAATAAACAAACTCTTCAGCTTTATAATATTAGTCTAGATTGTGAAACAGCTACAACTAAACATCTAAAATAGTATGATAAAACAGAAAATTGAATTGAACAAAACAAAACTTTTAATTTGCTTTCAGGCACAAATCTTTGTGAAACTTACACAAAAATTAAGAATAAAATAAGATAAAAAGATTTCAGATAGGTACCTAAACAGTTCACCGTAAAAGATAAAAATAAACGTCTCCTAAAGTACTGTTCGACGTTCGGTACAAGTGCCTTTAGAATTTTTGTACGAAATTCCTAAAACATTTCAAGGGTAAAACATAAATTATACTTTAAAAGAGTACAATACATAACGTTGCTATTAGTGAAAATGACTATTGCTTTTACATATAAATTTCATCAGTTAATAAAACAAAAGTAATTATACGCAAATAAACTAGGTAAACGCTTTGGGCCTACGAAGGTTACCTCATTGTTTTCATCTGGTATTCTGTTAACGTATTTCGCGACACATTATGTATTTTAGGACGGTATCAAATTACATTCCACATTTAGCCTCGACAGTCAATTAACTTTTAATAATAGCTAAAACTCATGTCTTAGATGTTAAGTTACTTCCTTAAAATTGCTATGTATGAGACACGGAAAAAACTTCGTCTTTTTGATCTAATACTTATTACACAAAAGTTACAACATAAACAATGATAACAAACATAATAAAGCAGTGGTTAAACAAATAAATATAAGGAGATAAATATATTTACCTCATTAAGTAATCATTGATTTAGTTCTTAAATGAAGTTCCTTATGATATAAGTAGTTAATGTGAAGTAAGATATTTGTATTAGATCTCCCTTTATAAAAAATATCTAGTAATATATTATTACGTTTACTTTTAGCTAACTCCTTGTTATATTGACACCTTACGTATTGTATAATGATACCTATACAATACGTGTATCTATACTAATATTATAAAGATCTCTGGATTTATTGAACCGATTTAGATGAAATTTGGTAAGAAGATAGTTTGAAGTCCTGGAAAGGACATAGGATACTTTTTATCCCGGAAATCATGTTCTAAGGGGGTAAAAATGGAGATGAAAGGTTGTATTGGGAAGCTAGGGACGTACCCGAGCGAAGCGAGGGTGAATCGCTAGTATTGAACAAAAAACATATTGCTTAAAAGGCAAAATTCGAATCGACAATTTTGTGCGTAGAAAGCAGCGCCATTTAAACTGTACCACATATTGCCACAAGAGTCGTATTTTATATGGTCCTTATTATTTATATCCATATTTAATAAAATACAAAAATGTTTTTGTTTTTCTTTCGTTCAAATATTAAAGAATTCTTGCATGGAGATAATTTACGAAAGAGTTATAAAGGTTTTTTTACGTGGATATTACTTTATTGCAAAAAAAAGCTGACAGCAGGCAAGCAAGGCAACAAGCAGGTTACACGTTATCTAGATAGGGTCTGGGTGCAGCCAAACAATCCACTTGTTAATATTCAATAAAAGCATAAACTAACTACCTAATATGCTTTCGATCGTAGTTTCGACTTTTACATAAAGTGAACATTAGTTTAACACACAAAAGCGTGTCTTAAACTATTTAAGACAAAGTACAGTACAGTTTGATAGTGCCATTTACTGTCGAGATTTACGTGGGAAGAGGAGCAAAGTTGTGTTTATTCCACAAAGGAAATAATGTGAACATATATACAAAACTTATGTCATAAATAAAAATCAAGTTCTCTGATCATTTATGTACTTATAAATAAAATTATATTGGAGCATTACAAAGTAGTTATCCCATATTGAGCAATGGCTTCAACAAACATAAAAATTACGTTTTTTATTTGTCCATTTGTCTCTTTATATCTGCTAATCTCCAAAATGACTAAGATAATACTAATAGCGCGTTTTTTCACTTTTGGTTTTAGGAAAGAAAAAGTGTTTGTGAAAAAGACGCAACATAGGCAAAGAATAATCTGCTTAACCAATTTCAACTAGACTACTAATGGATAGAAGATTTTAGTTATTGAATAGGCCTTTTTAACGTGCTAATATTTTTATAAAGTGACATGTTAAAGCTAGTATCCAATATATATTTTTATATTGAATAATTATAAAGTTATGAAGTATTAATGGATGGAAATTAAGTAAGACAATGTGGTTGAGTGATCAAAATTCATTATACATTTGTTGAAAACAAACGACCGGATATCAACGGCCTCGAAGTTTTATGAGGTAGTAAGAGAAAATTTTATTATGCTCCCAATTTCGTCGACGCTTTTCAGAACGGATCCCAAGAGAAAATAAGACTACACTATCTGAAGGAAACTTGGGAAAGCCATTGAAATTGTTCCTCATTGATTTTGGTAATTTATTATATTCAAACAAATCAACAACATTATTCGTAAACGAAAATAAATTTATGATCCCTTCTTTAACTATTAAGAATGCGTTCATTTTTTATTTCAGAAATGTATGTAGAACTCCTGTTTTAACACTCAGACATGTGCATAAAATCTCTCTATAAACCATTTATTGTGACGTTTCATAATTGGTAAGAACAAAAATCTACAAATATACTAGTTTGTTTAAATAGCCATTTCAATCATACTGAAAGAGACATAAAATCCAAACTATATGTAAAACCGTACCTTAGCAACGGTCTTAAGTCATCGATCAAATCCGACCTACGATACTACTACAATTTATTATATATAGTATACGTATGTGATCGAACGTGAACGCTTCATATGTGAAAGTTTGTTACGTGGAACATGCCAAACTGGCTTTCCTGCCAACCGATGACACTCGGCGAGCAACATTCATATCATGTATTGATTCTGTCACTACCAATAACTTGAATTGTCGGATAAATGTGCAATAGCTTAAATTGCCATTAAGTTAGGAAATATAAAACATTTTATCATATTACAAGCGATTTATTCTCGCTTCCCGTCCATAAGTGCTTAACAGTAGTCTATTTGTTTCCTCAGTGCATAAACTATCTGTGTACTAAATTTCATCTAAATCAAGCCATTACTGCGTAGCAAATATACACACACATACATACACATATAAAAATCTTCACGTTTATGATAATTGCCGAATTATTCTAGTAGGCATTTTAATTTTTATGTTCTATAGGACTTCCCCTGGAGCTTGAGATATGTATATATAGCCTACTTATAAAAAAAAGTTGTAATAATGAAATCAACAATTGGCGAATATATCGCGTTACATACAAATATACAATCGAATTTAATATCTTCTTCTTATTGAAATCGGTCAAAAAGAGAGATTTATTTTAAATTGTATAAAGCTTTAAGCTCAAATTTTATCGTTTTAACACTTAAGACTGAAAAATGTAAATTCTAAATATAAAGTACATGTATTCATATAAGCTGAATATCGTTTCAGTGAGATATATTTAGAGCGAGGAAGTTACTGACGTGGCCGTAATTCCCTCCTTCCGTATTAAAAGTCAACCTTAAGAGTATCCGATAAATTATTATTACCGCAATTTTATTATTTGCTTAGCAAAAATATTTTTTATCGATAACAAATTAGATGTTTAGCACAGTAAAAAGTATTTTATTCGTCTTAAGATGTATTGGAAGAAAAATGAACAAAGACTCCGTACTTCAAAAGTTATAATCACAAAGGTTTGTGAGAAACACATACAAGGTTGCCAATATTAGGTATTCCTATAACGACTTATCTATATATAAAATTATTATATATATATATATATATATATATATATAATGTTTTGTCCTGACTGACTGACTGACTGACTGATCCATCAACGCACAGTCTAAACCGCTGGTTGTAGAAACGTGAAATTTGTCCTCAAATTTTTTCCTTTAATGATGTAGGCATCCACTAAGAAAGGATTTTTCGAAATTCATCCCCTAAGAAGGTAAAATAGGGGATTAAAGTTTATTTGAAACAGTGTCTGTATGAAAGTATGAAATACATACAAAGTGGTATTTAGCTTTAAGATAATAAAAAACAAATTTATTAATTTTTTTTGTAAATTCATCCATTAAGTAGGTAAAAGGGGGTAATAAAATTTATATGGGCAAAAAATTATTTATGATCAGAATTATTTGAAACTTAGTATTAATGTTCTGATTATTTTAGAATTCTTCTAAATTGAGCCCCTAAGAGGGTTACACTGGGCGGTGAAGTTGAAGTTAGTTGAATATATTTAAATATAGTAAGTAACATGACTCAAGTTCTCCGTAAGTACACACTTACTGTGTGGGATATAAAGAAGAGAACAGAAATAAGTCCGAATCCAAAGAAAAATTATGTATAACTTCTCGGCTGGCCACAGTAATGACAACTATAACAGACCTAGAGCGCGAGAGAGAAAACCTAGGTAGAGAGTATATTGTTATCTATATCATCCTTCTGAAGGTTAGAGCACCTGTAATGAAAAAGTCTCCTAAGTTATGTAACGGGATTAGAGTGTAAGTAATTAAACATTAGAGCAGCCACTGTGTTTGCTGTATCTGGGGGAATCAGTATTCATATATCGAATACCACTGATAATCTCTGACTACGCGTTTGAATTTAATCTATTGTAATTCATCCTTAAAGTTTGTTTTACGATGACCAATTAATATATCTCGGGGCCAGTCGTTAAGAGTAGCAGGCATACACTTAACGAGAGGATTGCTTCTCACAGGGACATTTTAACAGAACCTACAAATAGACAGAACATCCACCAATGTGGTATATTTGTGGTTGGTTTTTTAGCGTAGACTAAGTTTAGTGAATTTAGAGTGATTATATAAATGAATACATAATATTAAAAAACGATGTGCGCGTTTCACGCAAAAAGTACTGAACCGATTTTAACTAAATTTTGTGTAGTGATAACTAATTACTCGGGTCAACATTTAGGATACCTCTTACTACAGGCAATTTTTTCATTCCTACGGAAAAACACATTAACTGGTTCTACAGAGTTATTCTAAGTTTATATGGCTAACGCTGGTTAAGCATTAAGAGATACATCAAAACAAGGCACTAGAAAAATGTAGTAGGTCTTAAAAAGGTCTACAGAAAAGTCCATAATAGTATATATCTATCTCCTAAGGAAGACTCACAATAACTATTTTTATTATATATTATTATATTAAAAGCAATGTCGCGACTCATTGGCTGACTTATCAACGTTTAGCCCAAGCTGATGATGATAGATCAGAACCACAAAAAAACCAGCTTTATTTATCCATATTAATATAGTAACTCCGCCTGTCTGTCTGTCCGTCTGTCACTTTTTCACGCTTAATATCCTAAACCGATTTAGATGAAATTTGGTATGGAAATATTTTAAAACCCTGGGAATGACATAGGAGGTGGTAGATTGAATGGAAAATCAACCATTTCTGAAGTAAGGGATATATATTTTTTTATTTTTTATTATATTTATCTACTTTTCTGTACCTATATGTGTACATTGTACATATATGTATTTATAGTCTATTCTATACTTACCGTTAAAACATACCTAGAGACGAACTCGAGCGAATCGAGGGTGAGTCGCTAGTATATTTAGAAAATTTTACTCTTCCTACATCAGGTTTTTAGTAATTATGTATGTATATACTATGCACATTGTACATATATTGTAGGTGACTCTTATTTTTTTACGATAATTGCAAAAAAACATAAGCTTCGGATTCATTTTAATTTCACAGAAACTTAACTAAATTGTTAAAGAGATGCCGTATAACTTGGAAGAATATCAATTACTATATATATATATATATATATATATATATATATATATATATATATAATATTATAAAGCTGAAGTTTGTTTTGTTGAACGCGATAATCTCAGGAACTACTAACTATCATATCATTAGATATCCCGTTAACTGAGAAAGGTTATAGGCTATATATCATCCCGGAAAAATGTACGGTTACCGTGGGATAGGTTTATTTTTGTCTAGGGACGAACTTAAAGCGAAGCGAGGGTGAGTTGCTAGGTACATTATATTTTCAACTACGACAAACATTCCAATACCAACCTTTGAAAGTTTACTCAAAGTTATTGTTTAATTATACTTTTCAATAATTCACTTCGTTGAGATTGAATGGCACTCTCGCTTGTTTAATGTCAGTCACTTAACTGAAAACTGTGAACGTAGTCATAAAATTTGTTACGCAAACAGTTCTCGAGAGTACCAGGATTTTTAATTTTATTACTAAAATATATAAAAGTAGTCCATCTACTGAATAATTTATTTATAGGTTTCATAATATACTAAGGGATGTTCAATTTGTATAATATGTAGGTACTCGTATATCTAAAAATATGTAATTTATTAATATTATAAACGCAAAAGTTAGAGAAGATGTACGGGTGCATGTTTATTGCACACAAAAAGTACTGAATGGATCTTGATGAAACTTGACAGTAATATAGCTTATATGTGCATATAGTAAAATTCTAAGCCGTATCTGTACATATAATATTTTTTGGAAAATCTTATTATTGAAATAGACATTATTATCAATACAGAGGCCGAGTCTATTGTTTTTAGAATTTTTGTCTGTCTGTTTGTCAGTTACCGTTACCTTCGTTACTGTTACCGCATAACGAAAAAACGACTGAAGATTTTGATGAAATTTGATATGACGATAGTTGGTTATCCGGGTCAACATATAGCGTACTTTTTACTGCGGGAAAATATCTCATCTCTGAGCTTAAACGTTAAAACGTAACGCTATAACGCTAATGAAAACGCTTGTTTACTATATGTATGCACAAGATTTATTAGTTTTAAAGCATATTTATTTATCGCAAGGATCATTTTAATTTATTTAATAAATCCAACTGATAAAGAGATCACAAAGTACCGAGATAAAATATTATAGCACACGCGCCAAGCCAGGGACAAAGTCGCAAATATTGCAAGTACATTTTGTGACGAACTGTTCTTCAAAGCGATCTAGGCAATTTCGTGATCTATACTGGCGAGCTAGCCTTTGTGAGCGTACAAACGCATATGCATTGTTACAAAGTCAGCGGAGATTTAATGGATGTGTTATGTAACAATCAGTCCTAAACTTTAAACGATAATTTCCGTTTTTCACTGTGATAGTTGTTAGAATAATTATAGTGCTCTATATCTCGCATCTATACGTAGTAAAAAAGAAAGTCGCTGTCTGCGTTTGTCTCATTTCCTAAACCTTTAGAGATACATATAAAACAATCTATACAGATAAATAAAATTAAGGTGTCTGTTTGTAATGTCAAAATAACTTTAGCTTTATACCAAATGCATATGGAATTATACACGGTACTTATAAGAAATCCGCAATTTTTAAAATTTTTGTTTGTCTGTCCGTCTGTTTGTTTGTTCCGGCTAATCTCCGAAACGGCTAGTACAATTTTAACGTAACTTTCACTGACAGATAGCTCATATTATAAGGAGTAACTTAGGCTACTTTTAGTTTAGAAAAACAATTTAGGGTTTCGCTCAAAAAAATTAAAACGTACCTAGGGACGCAACCGAACGAAGCGAGGGTAAGTTGCTAGTATACTATAAAATTGTAGGTCACAATAACTAACGCGTACAGATAAATAAAATTTAAGTATCTGTCTGTTTGTAATGTCCAAATAACAGCTTTTTACTAAAATAAAATTATATACGGTAGTTATGAGTATAGTTTATTTTATTTTCTGTATTTTGTATGTATAATTGTAAAGAATGTTTATTTTTAAATCGTAGTTGTTTTAAAAATATATGTGTACCTAGGTACGTTTTCACAGTTAGTATAGAGTAAACTATATATGTATATGTACATACATAGGTATAGAAAAGTAAGTATCTACTTTAAAAATAAAAAAAATATATATGTATATCCCTTACTTGAGACATGATTCCCCATACAAATTTTCATCGCCCTTTTCACCCCTTTAAGGGATGATTTCCGGGATAAAAACTATCTTATGTCCTTTCCAGGGTCTCAATCTATTTTCATACTAAATATCATCTAAATCGATTTAGCGGATTAAGCGTGAAAAGGAGATAGACAGACAGACAGACAGAGTTACTTTCGAATTTATAACATTAATTAGTTTGGATTAGTATGGAATATTCTAAAAAAGATTTTTTTTATCAACGTGATTTCCAAACGAAGTCCTTGTTTTTTCAATTATAAGCATTTATATAGATAGTAATAAACTTATAACTAGTACGTACATTCGTCGTGATCTTTGGCGGTAACCGTGAGTACTGTGTGTTGAATGTCTTCATTTTCGTCGACTTCCGCCTCGTACAACTCCTTGTCGAAATACGGTGGGTTGTCATTCTTATCTGCTATTCCGATGCGGATAAATTTTGTCACTGTAAAAAAAATAATGTATTTAGTAACGATATTTCAAAGTATTCTACAATCACGAATAGAGCAGTTAAAAGTAAATGAATTCTAAGTTTTTTTTATTTTAAATTTCTGTTTTAAAGTATCACTACGATCATGCTTAGCGTAGATGCTATTGTGATCATCGCATACAAGCTATTGTACAAACGAACTTCAAGACACCCTGCACAGATGGGTCAACGCCCTTGAAGCCTCCGGTCTCAAAGTCAGTCGATCCAAAACAGAGTACCTACAATGCAAATTCAACAACAGTAACCACACGTCTACAATCCACTACCCTGACACCCTGCAGGTACCAAAGGTGACACGTTTCAAGTACCTAGGATCTCTTATAACCGAGGATGGTAACATAGAAAAGGACGTGATTCATAGAGTCAACGTAGGCTGGCAAAAGTGGCGATCGCTGACTGGAGTACTGTGCGATACACATATGCCCGTCCGTACTAAGGGAAAAGTGTATAAGATGGCAGTTAGGCCGGCGCTGTTGTACGGGGCTGAGTGTTGGCCTGTCAAAGAAACGAACGTGCAAAAACTACATACAGCCGAAATGAAAATGCTCAGATGGGCCGGAGGAGTTACGCGATTAGACAAAGTGAGAAACGAATACATCCGTGGCAGCTTCAAGGTGGCACCGATAGCCGAAAAGCTTACCGATAGTCGTCTGAGGTGGTATGGCCACGTAATGCGTAGAGATGAGGAGTACGTTGTCAAGAGAGCTCTAAACCTGCCGGAGAAAAAGAGAGGCAGAGGACGACCCCCGTCGACATGGTGGTTCAGTATGACGAGACTTGTGTCGAAAGAAAACCTGCCTGACCCGACAAGCCTCGACAGATTATCCTGGCGCGAGAAGATTAGAAGAGCCGACCCCACCTAAAGTGGGAACGAGCAAAGGAAAAGAAGAAGAAGAAGAAGCATACAAGCTATTGTAACCCACTGAACTCTGCCGCTGTAATGAACTGCAGGATTTGTTTAGGGATACATTCCTTAATTTCATCTGGGCCTAGAAACTGTTTCCCAAGATGAAAACTGCGCTTGTAGGTAAGAGGTCCACACTCCACCAGAAGATGGATTGGCGTTTTATCTGCCTCCTTACATCTTCTGCAGGTTTGTGTGTCACACAGCCTTAGGTTGAACATGTGCTCATTTAAGCAGCAATGTCCTGTAAGAACTCTTACTAGTAGGCAGGTAGGTAAGGTTTTTCTATTTAGCGCTATGACTAGGTTATTAAACCATTTAATATATGTATTTCTAAGTAAATATTTAGCTAGCTCCACAGTTTATAAAATACTAGCGACTCACGCTCGCTTCGCTCGCATTCATCCCTAGGTACGTTTTCACGGTAAATATAATACGAATAATAAACTATATATATGTACATATATAGGTATAGAAAAATAAATAACTACTTTAAAAATAAAAAAAATACTATAATGATTCCTCATACAAATTTTCATTGCCCTTTTCACCCTCTTAAGGGATGATTTCCGGGATAAAAACTATCCCATGTCCTTCCCAGGGTCTTAAACGATTTCCATACCAAATATCATCTAAATCGGTTTAACGGATTAAGCGTGAAAAGAAGAAAGACTTATTATCGCATTTGAGAGTTATTTTCGCATTTATGTATTAGAAGAAGTATATGGATATGAATATTAATATGGATATGGATATGGATTTATTCTATGTATATTTTTTATTTCTTTATTATTTCTTCGAATACAAAGCTTTAATACGTACATAGACGTTACATATTTATAAAAGTGTTATTAGCGTTTATATAAATTAATATAAAAAAAAAATTAAAAACAAACTTTTATATCATATAAATTGTGAAATATAATAAATTAATGGGTAATTTAATTTAAAGTTTATTTTTTTATTATTTATTCGTATTCTTCTCAGCAAAGTCTTTCATTTCATATCGATGATATGGGGGTATATAAAAAAAAACGTAGTCTGCTATCTTTGAGAGTTCGTCATATTGTATTTAGAATGACGTCACTTAGCTAACCATGTATTGTTGTGTCATTCAAACTAAAAGTGTCTGCTAAATTTCAGCTCAATCGGTTGAGGATAACAGCTATAAAATCAGTTGCAAGATTTGACCCGAACAAACATTCATACAAACATTGCAACGTATATAAAAACTTGTAATAATATATATTATACTAATTGCTTTATACTACGAGTATTTAATCAATACAAATATGAATACATTTACATCGATATTCCATTATCGGTATATGCTCCATTATTTAGATTTGTATACATTATACATAACGTAATTGATTCATTGTTCTATAAATATAATGATATGTTTTGTAAAACTAAATAGTATAAAACATTTTTAGTACGTAATTAATGTCATTGTAGAAATTATTAATATCATTCATAAGGACTCTTATATTTGACCTACATTGCAGTGCTAAGAAAGTTAATTGCGTTTAGCATCTAATATTTTTCTAGATCTACTCAGCCATAGATTTTTAATGTAAATATCTTTACATCCATGCGAATATTCATAACCATGCTATTGGAATTGAGATCAACATTAAAAAACCATGAACAGACTTAGTTATTACTATTTCAACTGTTTAAAGTATTTACAATAATAGTCTAAATGTTAGTACGGATATGATACATGATAATTATATTATTTATAACACTAAAGCCCATACAATAGTTTTTTAGTTCTATAAATTGACATTATCAAAACAAATATTATTATTATACTAAACATTG
Source organism: Argynnis bischoffii washingtonia (assembly GCA_033884665.1). Classification (NCBI taxonomy): domain Eukaryota; kingdom Metazoa; phylum Arthropoda; class Insecta; order Lepidoptera; family Nymphalidae; genus Argynnis; species Argynnis bischoffii. The sequence continues at coordinate 7,853,231 of CM066609.1, forward strand.
CTTTTTAACAATAAAACAACTTCCCTTATATTTTGCCGCATTTCAAACGATGCGTTCTGGGTTAAAATAACATTTTTAGTAAGTCCGTACATGCATAAAATACTATTGGTTTTGTATTCACTAGAGCATTATTTATCACACATTTCGAACTATATTTTAACATTTGCAGAGGAATGACATGAAATTAGTTTAAGAAAGAAAATGGTGCAAAATATAAACAATTTACATTTGTAGCCAATATTTTGCAAAAATTGCACTAAATATCTGAAACGATTCTTAATCTGTGCGACACAAATGTATGGTAAAGAAACCTAAAGGGAAATAAATTGCTTTCGTTTGAGGTCTGTTTGAACAAAGATAAATTAGGACCGTTTGTCGAAATGTCCGGTGGCTTTATAAGCAGACGTATAGTTACTTTGAGTCTTGTTGCCGTTCTGCGAACCACATGGGAAGGACATAAACCAAGTCTACCGTCTACTGACTGTTGACCTAAGCTCTAAAGAAATATTTATGAATATTGTGTAGGTGTACCACAATCGCAAAGTTTTATAAATATAAGAACTTTGATCTTTCAATGGCACATCTTACATAATATTAAAATACAATTTTAATACCATAATTAAATTATTAGTCCATGTAAAAACGTAAAGTAATAAACAACATAATATGTACTTATACTAATATTATAAAGCTGAAGAGTTTGTTTGTTTGTTTGGTTGAACGCGTTAATCTCAGGAACTACTGATCCGATTTGGAAAATTCTTTTTGCATTTTATAGCCCGTTAGCTGAGGAAGGCTATAGGCTATATATCATCCCGGAAAAGTGTACGGCTCCCGTGGGATAGATTTGTTTTTGTCTAGGGACGAACCCGAAGCGAAGCGAGGGTAAGTCGCTAGTACTAAATATTTATGTATAGCGAAATAAAACTTTATTTATCTCGTTAGAGTTAGAGATTAGATGTCAAATTGGACACTTGAATGATTCGCAAATAAAAACTAATCAGCAATGGAAAGCGGCTGAACGATGCAAACGACGACTTTTTGACAAACCATGAGGCGGATCTCCCCGGACTTCGAAAAATAATTTTGTTAGAAAACTGTGTCGACGCTCGTAAAAATTGACGCGGACAACTCTTTGTCCTTGTTTTAATACTCTACCGCTTTAAGAATATACGAATAAAACGAACCAATGCGTAATAAATTATGTTGTATGTGTACGTGTAGAGTTTAAGTTATTATACAAAAGTGCTCTTTTAAAAGCACTCACAAAAATAAAGCAGCAACTGTAACTAAAATTAAATTGTAGCTGCTTTTTATAAAAAAAGATATAAAATTGATTAGCCTTGACTTTTTATCCAGTATGAACTTACCCTAAAAAATTAAGAAGACAAGATTTCTAAATTGAAAAAAAAACGAAAAGCTTATTGAATTGAATTTAAAATAGATATACAAAATATAGTTAAAAATGTATTCACAATAATAATTCAAACTAATATTATAAAGAGGTAAAGTTTCTGAGTTTGTGAGGTTGTAGGAGGTAATCTCTGGAACTACTGAACCGATTTAGATGAAATTTGGTAAGAAGGTAGTTTGAGACCCTAGAAAGGACATAGGGTATTTTTTATTTTGTACCCCTTAAGTTTGTATTGGGAAGCAAGTTAGGGACCAACCCGAGCGAAGCAAGCGTGAGTCGCTAGTGTTTTTATATAATGAATTAATGAAGTGTAATAAATCTATACATATAATAAAATTCTAACTGAGTCGAATCTGTACCTTAAATATTTTTTGGAAAATCCTATTGAAATAGATTTTTATCGATAGAGACCGAATCTATAATTTTTAGAATTTTTGTCTGTCTGTCGGTCTATCTATCTGTCTGTCTGTTACCGCATCACAGAAAAGCTACTGGAGGGATTTTGATGAAATTTGGTATAATGATAGCTGGATATCCGGGTCAACATATGGAATACTTTTTACCGCGTGAGATTATCTCATTCCCACGGGAATACACGTTATAACACAACCCAAAAATATTTATGATCAGAATTTCTTGAAACTTGTTATTAATGCTCTTCAATACAATTAAATAAATACGTGTTTCAGCGTTTTTTGAAATTCATCCCATAAGGAGATGAAATAAGGGATGAAAATTTGTGTGAAACCTACCTTTTTAAAGTTTTTTTGTTGTAGTTTTAGCGCGAGCGAAGCCGCGGGTCTTGCTAGATTAGATCTGATATAAAATTTCAATTGCCGTCGTTAGCTGATTGAAATATTTAATTACATCTCTTATAGTAAACTTTTATTATACATCACATCACAATGGCGCCATAAGTTTATGTCGATAATGAAATTTTTTATGGAAGCTGGACGACATAATGCGTAAAAGAATGATATCAATTCTGCGTCTACATACCCTCCTATCATATTATTGCAATCATTAATAATATTGTAATATTTATTATACTAGGATTTGCCCACGACGCTCCATAATAATAAAGTGGCAGAAAACGTTACATACCTATAGATGCGTCTAAGTAGGTAAAACGTGAAAGAGTCGCTTATGAAAAATATTTTCTTTTAATAATTTGGAGTACCTAGTTATGTAAAAGAACTTAAAATTATACACATTTATATCTAATGGGTGTAATGGTTTCGATTACTGAGTATACTCCAGAGAACTCGGATTTATAATATTACCAGGAGTTATAATATTATGGGGTATACAGTATACAACTATATATCTGCACCGGACTGTAAAGAATGATGGCGGTTTCAAAAGAGTGAATAGAGTCTAAAAATAAAAATGAAAACAGATTAAGTTAAATCGAAGGATTAAATCACTTTTTATATTCCCTAAATATTTCATAGGCTTAGAATGTATTTTTTTTTATTTAGCTAGTATAATTGGACGTAGTTATGCGAAATAGATCCAACCATAAAAACTTACTTTTGAGAAAATAGGAGTATTAGTAAAATTTGTAAATCACAATAACAAGACCGTAGTTTTTTCTGAAATGCTCCTCAATATTGGGTATTTTATCTACTTTCTACGATATTTTATATATACGAGTAAGTTGATATGTAGTTGTCATATATGACAGTCTCTCAAAAAACGGTTTTCGTGGGCTGGATCCATTTTGCATAACTACGAGTACCTATGTCCATTTAATTATTTATTGCATCGCATTCGGATCTGGAACCGACGACTCCTAAGATATCTGCTTTGCCAAATTCGTATTAAATTATTTTATTGTAACATTTTTTTGAAAAGGGATAAGAATTTAAGGTACTGGACACGATTCATGTTTTCAAATTAATAAGTAATATATATTCCATTATCATTGGCAGCTGTGCTTGATCTTTTCGCTCTCATATATATTTCAATATGACACGAATGAAACGACATTACGAATGTGTACGGCTTTTCATTTTGAAGCATCATATTCGTTCGTTTTTGTGTAAAACAGCTGCATCGTGATAACTTTCAAAATAACAAAAATTTTAAACTTTTTTAAAAGTTTGTTAAACTGAAAATATTTTAGTACTACTTACCGTTTCAACTATTCATTATACTAACAAAATACACAAAAATTACATAAAAAGAGCAAAGTGCAAAAGATGTACATACATATATTATGTTAAGAATAAAAAAAAATAAGAATCGATCATACAAGAATTAAAATGGTAAATAAGATTAAAGGTGAAAGAAGAAACCCATTTTCGGGACCTTAGAACTAGGGACCAAATATGTCAATATGTATATAATCAATATGTATAATATAATAATGTATATATGTATATCAAAAAAAATCTTTTTTTTTTTGTGATTATTCCATTAAAATCCAAATTTTATTTGCAACGGCCAAGTTAAGAAAAAAATGCATTTTTCGATATTGCTTAAAACTCCTATAAACGGATTATCTTATTTATTTTATAAAATGTCAATATCTTTATAAATGAAATTATTTATAGAACTGTTCTATTAAAATTATGATTAATTTATTTGAGAATTGATGTTGTGAGTTTTGCGTATATTTTTGTAGAATTTAAGCTGAATTATATGTTAACCAAAACCCGCGGCTTCGCGCGCGCTAAAACTACAACAAAAAATCTTTGAAAAGGTAGGTTTCATACAAATTGTCATCCCTTATTTTATCTCCTATGGGATGAATTTCAAAAAACGGTAAAACACGTATTTATTTAAATGTATTGAAGAGCATTAATACCAAGTTTCAAGAAATTCTGATTATAAATATTTTTTTGATTGTGTTATGATGTGTACTCCCATGGGAATGAGATAATCTCCCGCGGTAAAAAGTATCCTATATGTTGACCTGGATATCCAGCTATCATCACCCAAATTTCATCAAAATCCCTACAGTGGCTTTACTGTGATGCGGTAACAGACAGACAGACAAAAATTCTAAAAACTATAGATTCGGCCTCTGCATCGATAATAATGTCTATTTCAATAAGATTTTCCAAAAAATATTTAAGGTACAGATTCGGCTCAGTTAGAATTTTATTATATGTATAGATTATATTATATGACTTTATTAACTGTTTTTTTTTTTATAATTTACTACTTTATTAAGTTATTACTTATTACGTACGCAATTAATAATAATAATCAGTGTACGTGCAAAAGTACAAGAAATTCTTTACAGATTAGAATTCGGTTAAAACACATTTACTTGCGTACAAATTCAAAAGCAAATGACAATATTATGTCATACGATTTTCGTATACAATAATCGTATATAATATCTAAGGAGGTCTTTATTTAGCGTTAAAAATAAATCAGTTTTCAGATTTTCGTTTTATTTTTAACATAATCTATACATATTATAAAATTGTAACAAAGCCGAATCTGTACATTAAATATTTTTTGGAAAATTTTATTGAAATAAACATTATAATCAATATAGAGGCCGAATCTATAGTTTTTAGATTTCTTGTCTGTCTGACTGTCTGTCTGTCTGTTACCGCGTCACAGAAAAACCACTAGAGGGATTTTGATGAAATTTGGTATGATGATAGCTGGTTATCCGGGTCAACATATAGGATACTTTTTACGGCGGGAAAATATCGCATCTCTGAGAAATCTATACTAAACGTTAAAACGTAAGTAGGGACGAACCCGAGCGGAGCGAGGCTGAGTCGCTAGTTTTATAAATAATTTTTTTTTTTTTTTTTTTATGAAATTCAGTGACAAACGAGCAGACAGACCACCTGATGGAAAGCAGTACCTGTCGCCCATAACACCTACGGTTCATGCACTTAGGTTTTAAGTAACAAAAATGCAGAACCACAGGTGCGTTGTCACTGTGAGGACTAAGATGATATGCCTCTTGCCTGTAATTGCGCTGGCTACCTTATCCTTCAAACCGGAACACAACAATGCAATCATTGTTGCTTGGCGGCAGAAATAGATAAGGGGGTGGTACCCATCCAGTCGGACTCCTCAGGCTTGACAGAGTCCTACCACCGGTAAAGAGCTAGACAGTTAATAAAGTCATTATTTATTACGTATGCAATTATTACTTATTACGTATACAAATAATTTAAGAGATTTTCCTGGGTTATGTTAAAGTTATATAATTCTTGTATCGGGTACGTATCAAATTAAACAGGCGCAATCATATTATGGGGAGCATGCAAGGGCAAATGGTTTTTATGTTATAGAAGTGTACAGGGAGGTGCACAGAGGGTTACTACAGGAGCTGTCAATATCTGAAATGGTTATTAAAAGAATAAAATCAAGACATTTAAGCAATAAAATATGTTTTGTTTATATTTTTGTTGACAGCTCTTTAAGTGCGAGAACTGCAGTAATGCGATATTATTGCAACTGTATTGTGGGAAAAAGAACGGTCGGTTGCTGTGCCCACAAAATGAGCATAATAATGTATCTTTGTCGGGCACGACTCCCTAAGTTTATAACACCTCCTGCACAATTATTGGACAGTATTTTAACATGTTATTCTGATAACGATGATGATTTATAAAATAAACTATAGCATCCAAGTATGTCTTTCATTTCTACATATTACCGCACCAAGTTGCCTTATTAGCATAGATTGTCCATATTAAGTAAACATGTTTTGTGCGCTCAACTATAGTTTACAATTTAGATCTTATTATGATTTATCTAATTTAAAACACTTGAGATTGCTTTTTTATTTTACGTGACTCAATAAAAACGCGGTAACATATTGTTGATATAATTATAGAAGTGCCTGTAAGAGGCCCCGTGCGCTCATCATTAAGTAAATAATTTAAATGGAATAATGTGTCATTTAATTTTCATTAATTTTTTCATGTCATTTATTTTTAATTCGTGTCATTTAATGATGTATCATGTGTCAAAATATAACGTAAAACCTAACCTAAAAATAGCGTATTTGAAACCCGATTTTACTAACTTGGCAACCGCTGAAGCCCATGAAAATTGGCCTTATGGCGTTTTTATAAATTTATTAATTTATGACTAATTTTCAAGCCTGTAACACCGGGCCCCAGTTTATATGGGGAAAGGATTTGTCCTTTACAACATACGCTGTTTAACTGAGATGAAAAATTAAATTAATACATTGTACATATTGCTGCTACAAAATATGATCAAGACGTAAATGTTCATAGCAAATAATATTAGTTATAAGGATTCAATAGATAATTTTATATTATTTTAAAATGTTACATATGTAATTAATAAAAAAACTCCTAGAAAATCTGGCAAAAAATATTGCCAAAACTGTTAAGGTAATGTGTATATTGGCAGTTGGCACTAGCGGCTCACCCTCGCTTCGCTCGGGTTCACCTCTAGAAAAACAAAAACAAATCTATCCCACGGGAACCGTTTTTTTTGCGGAATAAAAAGTAATCTATGGGCTATTCCAGACTACAATCTATCTCTGTGCCAAACATCCAGACCCGCCTAGCCGTTCTGGCGTGAAAGAGTAACAAACCTATCCCACGGGAATTGTACATTTTTTCCGGGATAAATAATAGCCTATGTGTTATTTCAGACTATAATCTATCTCTGTGCTAAAATTCATCCAAATCTGTTCAGCCGTTCTGGCGTGAAATAGTAACAAACATACATACATACATTCTTACAAACTTTCGCGTTTACAATTTTAGTAGGTCTATGTTGAAGATCATAGGTTCGTCGCCATCTAGAATGAAGCTAATCAAACTTGCATGATTGATTGTATAAGCTTGAAAATCTATCACTAATAGCGCCTTGAACTTCGGCAGATGGTGTAAAAGAGGTAAATTTTATTATATTCTTTTCGCAAAGCATTAGCATTCTCAGCTACGAGATAGTTCGAATGTTAAACATATCCACGCACCTACGAAGATACCAAGAAATACGGTTTTTATTACACTTTTTATACATTAATATAAAAGTTATACTTTCGGCAAAACGCGGTCGCTTGCGTGAGTCATTGCCACTGGGCCTCTCGAGTACTTTAGCTGAAATCCCAATAGATACATGACACTGCCCTTTGCCTTGTTCAAGTCATATTTATGAGGGTTGTTTCTCAACTTTCAACTGTATTAGCCATCTAATTTCGTAGCAATTGTTATTAACAAGAGAATAATATGTATAGAATAAATAGTTAAAAATAAAAAATATAAATAATCTAATAAAAAGTATTTTTTTAAAAGATTTTAAATATTTAATTATTATAAAATCTATTTCTTACAGTTGAAAAAAGTGAGTTTATGACATATCAACACTAAAATATTTTCTACCTGTGGCCCTATGCAAGTGAGTGAGCAGATTCTTAGAAATACAACCTAAACGAACGAACGAAACCAAAATACGAATATTTTATTATGAAATTTGAGATTAAAAAATAGTATAATTTGTATATTTCAGTAATATGCCCAAATACTTTTTAGTTATATAAGTTTGAAATACTGAAAAAATATGAATTAGAAGAAATTACAAGAGAAATTTTCTGTGATTTGAATTATTTACATGAATGCACTGATCACTGGTTACGTATAAGAATAAATAGAGTTAAAAAAAAGTAAAAAGATTTTCATATTGGACTTATAGTTACATACAGACTATCTCATTAAAAAAATTTCTTTAGTATGAGAATACCAAACGAAAGTCTACATATTTATATAAAATAGGTAGAGAAAGGCAAACAATTGTAGTACTTCAAAGACAAAATATTTTTATGTATATATATTATGTAACGATTTTACTTAAAAATTAGTCTACGCGTATAATGATTAACATAAATTAAGATCACTGGAAGCAATAATAAATTCATGAGAGATACTTTTATAAGTAACCAAGAATTAATTTATACGAATAAATAAGGATGCATTAAGCTGTAAATAGTATTCGTTTGGAGATGTGCCAGGAAGTCTACGGGTATTGAGCACAATGTTAATGTACATGGCTCATAAACACATTTCTCCAGACAGATTTGGATGGGTTTCGCAATAAAATATAATACTACACGTCGCTCAATTTCTAAAATATTTCATAGGATGATAGATTGTATCTTGTCAGGTGACAAGTTTACATGAAATATAATACTATCACCATATCCGACTTATTACATTTATGGATCATATTAACTTATTTTTATATTTGAGTTCGTAAAATATAATATTATTTTTACTACTTTATTCTTGTAATTTTAACTTATGTATATACATAAAATACATCTATTTTTCTATACATTAAATATCCTTCATAACCATCAAACTCATTGGTAAATACGACATTTCAATGAAATAGATTTATCAATATTTTAAGATATTTAAAATTAAATTATGAACCGTATTCGGGGGTAAATAGAATAATGTTTGAAGAATATTGTATTACGGTCTAGTCTTGTGGTGGTAGGAAGGTAAATAATCTACTTAGCGTGAGCAAATTAAATATAAAAGCTGTTCTGGAGAGTGCACATAATATCCAGGTACGGAATTTAGTATTTAGAAACTATAAATATTAATTTTTAACCTAAAAATTATAGTATAAATATTCCATTTTAATGCTTCAGTACCTGGGCGACCAAGCTTCGCTCGGAGTTCTTTTTTATTATATCGTATTTTTTAGATAAAAAAAACTTGAATAAATACAAAAAAAATACAAAAGTATAAACTTTGTATCTGACCGAGATTTGAACCCGGATACCTGTGATTGTCAATCTTGCGCCTTGGCCGCTTGACCACGATGCTTATGCCCGAGCGTGCGTTTATATTTTGCATGGAATAATGCGAAAGATAACCGCTACCATATTTTGCATGGAATAATGCGAAAGATAACCGCATGAAAACCCGAAAACACGCGTTTTCCCAGACATAAGACTAATCTAGATCGATTATTCGCCCCCGAAAACGCCCACATACTAAATTTCTACGAAACTGTTTCCGATACCGCCGGTAAAGCCAAGTCAAATCTTGAACTTCAATTTATCTTAAGTTATCTGTGTAAATAATTCGACTTTTGAATGTTAAGAAGTTCTATTTTTAAATAGCAAACATATTTGTAGCAGAAAAAAAGCAAATTGTGTTTTAAATTTATTTTAGAATGTTGTATATTCTTACGGAAAAATGTCAGGATTATCTACAGAACTCGGCACCAATTTAATTCTCAATTCTCTTGTCGGTGAAGTTGACAACCACGCTTATTCTTAATGTTGATCTTGGCTACCATTTTCACATTTATGTTTTTGATGGGATAGATAATTCAAGAGATTTTAACTAAGCAACTCAATTGCGACCGCCGGTTACTAAATATTTACGACAATACTTGTTTTCTACAATGACCGTCCCTCCTTATCAAAAAAGCTCACATGCCAAAACATAGAAATTTCTTACACACGTCATCTATAGTAAGCTAATTTTAAGACACTTAAATCATTGGTACTACTTTCGATGATTTTTTTTACCTTACCATATTATATATTTACCTACCAAATTATTTTTTCATTAATGTGTGTTTAAATAAATAAATATAGTGGGACATTAAACACACAGCACCATCTAGCTCCATGTTAAGCTACGAGGCCTGTGTTATGGATACCAGATAGTTGATACACTACACATATATAACTTTAAATACATACATATTATACATATAAAAACCCATGACTGGAGTACAAACATTCGTGCTCATCACACAAATGAAGGCCCCCAGCGGGACTCGAACCCGCGACCGCTGGCACAGCAAGCAAACTGAGCCAAACGTGTCGTCAAAATTGTCGTTTAAAATAAATACATTCATTTTTGAGAAAGTGTAATAACATTTACTGTTCACAAGCAAATATAATATTTTCACTGTTGTTGAGTATCAATTTCAACATTTATTTGTATACCGTTACATATTATAAGTGTAAGTTTATGCGTTTTATTACGTTATAAAATAAAACTAGAGCATTTATAAAAAGAGGAATAAAACAAAGTAGCAACGAATATTGTGATTCTCTGTGTCGGTTATTTATATATGAATTAAGTAAAGTTAGATTCTGCTGGTTTCTACGTAAAAAGAAACATTGAAATGTTGTATTTTTGGTATTATATTACGTTTCAATATAGTATAATAGTATAAAAGAAACATGTATTAGCTATGTGTCTAGAAAGTATAAAAACCTAAATCATTTTATATATCTATACATAGGTATAATAAAAATCTAATTGAGTCGAATTTGTATATTAAATAAGTTTTCGAAAATCTTATTGAAATAGTCATTATTATCGTTACAGAGGCCGAACCTATAGTTTTTAGAATTTTTGTCATGTCTGTCTGGTTGTCTGTCGGTCTGGGAATGCATCACGAGGAAACCACTGGATGGATTTTGATGGGATTTAGTATGGTGATAGCTTGCACCAATTGAAAAGAGTAGATAGGTTAAATTACCAGATCATCAATAAATTCCGTTGAATTATTCGAAAATCGTCACCACTGAATCATTGTAAGTTAAGCAAAATATAAGGAGACACTAGTACACGACTATACGTTAAAGCAAACATTCTCTAGCACTGACAAATAGGTGGCCTTGAAACTCTCGGCATATTTCAGATCACACATCTCTCATATATTCTCGCGTCGACACAAGAAAAAACTAATTTCGCGTGTTTGATGTGACGGTCTAGTCATACTTTCATTCTATCGAGGATTTTATTCAGTTATTGAGGGCATACTAAAATACACGTAAAATATATGTCTACTCCGAACTAGTTACTAAGATATTTGAAGAATTTGATTTCGAAAAAAAATCGTGGTTTTATTACAAATCCGTTTTTATTTTAATACTAGCGACTTACCCTCGCTTCGCTTCGGGTTCGTCCCGTAGGCAAAAACAAATCTATCCCACGGAAACCGTGTTTCAAATCGGATAAGTAGTCCGGGATGATATATAGCCTATAGCCTTGCTCAGTTAACGGGCTATCTAATGCAAAAAGAATGTTTCAAATCGGATAAGTAGTTCCTGAGATTAGCGCGTTCAACCAAACAAACAAACTCTTCAACTTTATAATATTAGTATAGATTTTTAAGTACCTACCATAAACAACATGTAACAACATGAACATAGAAAGCGTTTACAAAGAAGCTTCTACAAGTACGTTAAAAGTAAAAAAAAAACAATTTACATATTATACAACTTAAAAGTCAAATGAATGTCGAATGCTTTTAAAAAGCTCTTAACATGTAAACCGGATAACTATACTCGATATCTGCAAAGCTTTTTTAATAATTTCTAGAAAATTTACCCATTATAAGTTAAAGCGTTACTTGCTGGAAACTAATGAGTTGTAGAAGTTGAATGCCAATTGGTTTTTGTGAAACTGGTCATTTGTCAATTCCACTTGCTCTTTAAAAAATGCCTTGAATAGGTAACTTTCTAAATACTTCTACACTATAACTTTTTAATAAATCTTTTAGAAGTGTCATCAGCGAAGATAAGATTAAATTAAATATATAAAAATATAACCATTTCATACATAGATATAGTATACATATACATAAGTACCTACTTAAGTAATTAGTTACATAAAAATAACTTGTACGAAGTGGGCGACCGACCTAACTTTGACTGTTACATTTCTGTTATTTTAATTGTTTAACATTAGTTTACTTATCATTTAGGTAAAGCCTATGGCAGTAATAAAATAGAATCCCTGCAACCTTAGTTTATCTATACTTAAATTATAAAGAGGTATAGTTTGTGCCATCCACGAAGACGCACTCCTCTCTTTATTGACAGTTAAAATCGCGCGCCTTCATGGATGGTACCATCTATAAAGTTTGTGAGGTTGTAGAGGGTAATCTCTGGATCTACTAAATCGATTTAGATGAAATTTTGTAAGAAGATACTGAAAAAAACTTGAGATACTGGGAAGGGCATAGGATATTTTTTATCCCGAAAATCATTCTTTAGGGGGGAGAAGATGGAGATGAAAGTTTGTATTGGGAAGCAAGCTAGGAGCGAATCCAAGCGAAGCGAGGGTGAGTCACTGATTAATAAAATAAATATGTGTATAAACATTTCAATAGGCCTTATATATGGAGTAGGATACGTCATTTTAGTCAACATAAAGCAATTCTCGAAGCATCATTGCAATATTTGAGTTAAATCTCTTACGGTAATATTGACTGATAGGTTAATTACATTTAAGCAATAAACTTATAATTTTATGCTTTGAAAATGACATATTATTCTTTTATATCACAAGAGGAATAAATGAAAATAAATTAATTGGTAGGTCCACATTTTTCCTTATCAATATGAATCCAAGTTACAGTTTGTCGGTATTCTATAATAATAAAAATAGATGTAATCGCATCAACTTGAAGCTATTCAAAATATCTACTTATTTGAACAGAAACTTAAGATTGATATAAAAAATGTCCTAATGAATAACAAAAACCCAAGATTTTCTCCAAGATTATTATCAAGAGACTGATGAAATGAGAAATGGAGCTGGAAGTTACTAAGGCACTTCGCGTAATATATATTCTAAATGTGATCTCAATCAGAAAGCTATCGATAGCAGGGGTCGTAATAAATTTTTATTTCACCTAATATAAATGGAAGGGCTTTTTTCGTATAATTTTCCAGAGTAATGAATTATAATAGTCCATTGAAACTAAAAAAATGCAAGTCCATTCTTATCGCCTCTAAAAAGTAAGTGTTGCAATTTTGTTTACTTTATATTTTAATTTGATGACCTTGTTTATATAGTGTAGTAGTGACCTGGTCTAAACAAACGTTAGTATGATCGACAAACATCTGTATACTAAAATTACGCCTAGTGGGTAATCGGTAGTCGCATAAAAGAAGGAGTGCCCTTCTTATTTTTTCCAAAAAGTAGGCTTTTGCATATTTAAAATAGAATAATATAATAATACTTATACCATGTAAACTAAAATTAAGTTAATGTAGCCAAATGGCTTAATAACATTCCAGAAAACCCCGAAAACACATTTCTTTTAAATACATTTTGACCATGCTATCGCCATCGACCATACGATCTACGCCTATATTCTAAAGCTGAAGAAATTATATTTTTTTTATTTGCTTCAACACGTTAATTTCCGAAACCACTAGCCTGATTCGAAAAATCTTTTTGCATTTCATACTCTATTTATTGAGGAAGGTCAAAAGTTATCTAACATCACTATACACCTTAATACTTATTAGAGCCGCGGTCAAAAGCTATTTTTATTATAATTGTGCATCAAATAATGCACTCATGTTTGGGTCATTTGATATGAAAATTAAATTTCTTATTTAATAAGACAAGAGAATTCATTTGCATCAGTATACAGTATTTCAATGGCATTTATGATATTAAAACATAGTTGAAAATACAGAGAGCAATAACATCGTTATAGAATTACTTTGTCTATTGTATTAGTTTGCTCGGTATGAGGAATATACTCAGAAATTCAAAATGATCCCTCTGTCGATTACGGAGACACATCCTAGCCAGAGATTGAGTTATTGTCTCATCTGGAGGCTGCGGACGCCGTGTCGCCAATCTGTCTGGCCTCAGGTGCGCGTCTTATTGCACTGACACACTTTACAAGATATTGCTTTGTGATCGAATATTTATCGGCTCATAATCAAAAATTAAGCTCCATCAAACTAACGCTCTATTTTGATACCCTTAAGAAATATGCTTATTATTTCAAACATATAATTTATAAATATAAATTATATTATTATATAAAACATTTGAACAAGTAAACATGTTTACTTGTTCAAAAAAAATAAATAAAAACTTTCATAAACAGTATATAAAAACAATACAATGAAATACATATAGAATTAGAAAATTTAATAAAAGTATTTGAAACAAATATAAACTGCAATGCAGCTAACTTAATTATTAAAATCGAAAAGGCGTTACCGAGTTGCAATATAACTATTTTTATTAATACACAATTATTAGTATATTTTAGTGAAATATGAAATACCAGATTGTAATGATAATTTCTTCTATTGCTTACTTATCTCAAGTCCCAATGGAGAAAATAAAGTAAATGTCCACAGAAAAGTCCAAGTACAAAGCCGCTCGTTAGCAGTCGACACACGTGCACAGTATATTTTTGCTACATATAAATTTTACAGGTCTATCACATGTTTACATTCTCCAGTCTTAGTAGGTACGTACGAAGTAGAAAACTTAAAGCTAAATTTTATTTTACATCCCTTTTTACTACTTTTTGAAATAAATACGTAAACTAAGTATAAACCTATTTGATATCTATTTGAAAGGTTAGTTATGCACTGGGATTAAACCCATAACCCGTTTTGTTACAAATCTATATTCGTATGAATTCCTATATTTATGCTAATATTAAAAAGCTGAAATTTGTTTTTTTGTTATTGGAACCACAACGCGTAAAAATCTCTTTTTTGTACTTTATAGTATGTACTAAGTAGTATAGTAGCCTAATACCTAATAAATAGACTACTTAATACATATGTATATAACTAACCTTTTTTAATATTGGGAAATGCATTTACGCATGTAAACATACAGGTGGTTATGTGTGACTCACCGGCTAGAAAAGCCAGTACTACGTACTAAAACCCAACAAAACCTCCCCCGTTTTAATGGGTCGTCGCAGAATCGCTTACTCACGCAACTACGACGCCCCGACGGCAGGTCTGTCGAATCAGACCACAACAACCATGGGGTTGCTCCACAGTCCACTCTGCTATTAGAGAAGTACCAGGAACAACCCGCATAGTACACCGCCCGCTGAAGTGTGCCACCTCCCTGTGCGTTTCTTGGCGCCCGGCTGAACTGCTGGACGCTAATGAGACCAACGTTAAAATGTACATAACTAACCTAACCTAACAGCACGTTTTCAATCTTAGCAGCAATTATACATTAATAAATTACGCGAGTGGAGCCGTGAGCGAAAGCTAGTACGTTACCGGTAAATAATTCCTTTATTATTCCAGTACCCTTATCCTTCTAATGTACGCTACATTAGAAAAATTACGAAGAGAAGGTAAACGGCTCCATTAGATTTTAATTGTAGTAAAGAAAATGTTTCCAGTTAAAAAGAAGATACAGTTCATTGTTTATTAGTCTCAACATTAACGCAACGCCGCAGGCAAAAACTAGTGTAATAATAATTTTAAATTTAAAATAAATTAAAAACGTAGCGATAATAATTCTATATATATATATATATATATATATATATATATATATATATATATATATATATATATATATATAATAATTCGTTTATATCATTCTGTTACAGTGAGTGTAGTCATGTTAAAATATTAATTTCTAAGTATATTTCGTTTGTTTCATTTACATAGGAACATTTTATATTTAACTAGCGACTCACCCTCGCTTCACTTCAGGTTCATTCCTAGACAAAAAAAAATCTATCCCACGGGAACCGTACATTTTTCCGGGATGATATAATTAGCCTTTATAGCCTATATAGCCTTAATAGCCTTCCTCAGTTAACGGACTATGTAACGCAAATAGAATTTTTCAAATCGGATTAGCAGTTCCTGAGATTAACGCGATCAACCAAACAAACAAACAAACTCTTCAGCTTTACAACATTAAGTATAGATTTTGTCTCTGGACAAACTTAAACACTTTGCTTACTCAAACCTATATCTGCTGTTAACTAAGATAGTGAAAAATAAAATGTTACAATTTATTATTAAAGTGTAAACTTCAATTTTACTATTTTTAATTTTACAATTTTACTACAATTATATAGGCGGCAAACTTAACTAGTGCAAATATCACGTAAATCTTAGAAAGTATTAGTGCAAAGTAACTATGTATTTTTAAACTTAGTCTAATAATAAAAATATGTGCCGTAACTTCAAATTTAATGTATTAGTGAAAGTGATTTCTTAAAGCAAACAAAGTGTAGTACTGAGTTTCGTAGTTATTCTGGCTGGCAAGAATGATTCAGCCTCTTTTGGATTCTTTTCATGCCAAGTAAGTAATATGGGTTACGTGCACTGTTGAAGGATAACTAAAAGTACGTTTGAATATCGACCTAATACTTATTTTTCATTCTAACGAAATATTTCACTAGAATTTATAGTGAAAACAACAAGTCTTATTATACATATATATATTTTTCAAAGAAATAAATATCTTAAAATTTTATTTTACCGAAGTTCTATACAATCTGTTTTATGTTAGAAAATGTTTTATTTACTAAAAGTTATATTTCTTATGATTACAATACTTTTGGTCTGATGTTAGTTATGAGACCATTATAAAACTTAATTCTGAAGTGGAAAAGGGTACATTCGTAGTATATCGATAAAAATAAGTTCTAGTAATGAGAGAATTTTTGGGATCTATTCAGAGATTATCAATACAGGTAAACAAACTTCTTTATAACAATGGAAAAGCTAGATGAGAGACGTTCTTTTGTATTTCACCATCTCTGAATAGAATGACGTTAAATCTTCAAATTTTATAAAAAATAACACTAAAGAAAGCATTCATTGATATTATTTAGCCTCTAAATTAATTTAAATTGTTTTTCTTATGAATATAAATAAATTAAATGAAGATTTTAATCATTTTTACATAAACAATTATTCAGTGTATGATATAAAAAGTTCACATCTATTATTTTATATTTAAGTAATAAGATTTGTGAATATAATATTATTTAAGGTTTGATACTCACAACACAATATTATTTTTACAAATAGCCTATTTTAATAACGAGACTGTTATAAAAGCTAGTTATTTTGTTAAATAACTAGACGTATTCTAAATGCAAACTATGTTAAACTGGGACGTAAAGAATTCAACAACAAACCTATACATATA
Organism: Argynnis bischoffii washingtonia; assembly: GCA_033884665.1. Classification (NCBI taxonomy): domain Eukaryota; kingdom Metazoa; phylum Arthropoda; class Insecta; order Lepidoptera; family Nymphalidae; genus Argynnis; species Argynnis bischoffii. The sequence goes on from CM066609.1 coordinate 7,870,559, forward strand.
ATAAAATTGTATCTGAATCGAATCTGTACAATTAACATTTTTTAGAAAATCTTATTGAAATAGTCATTATTATCGATACAGAGGCCGAATCCATAGTTTCTAGAATTTTCGTCTGTCTATCTGGGAACGCACTAAGAAAACCACTAGACAGATTTTGACGAAATTTGGTATGATGATAGCTGAATATCCAGGTCAACATATGGGATGCTTTTTACTGCGGGAAAATATCTCATCTCTAAGAAATCTATACTAAACGTTAAAACCTAACTAGGGACAAACCCGAGCGGAGCGAGGTCAGTCCCTAGTAATGCATAAATATATACATAATAGAGTTAATGACTATAATGCTATTAATATTCTATTTTAATTTTTACACATTTCTTCTTATAAACATTGATATCTTAAAAAGTAAAGATCTTATTTATCATGCGATAAATTAGTTAACTTTTAGTATCTACTAATTTTATAACGACGGACTCTATAATTTTCTTAGATTAATTGGTTTTGTTTCAAATTAAAATTTATGAGCAAAAAATTAGAAAAAAACATTTTATAATATATACTGTTACTTAGCACTTTTTTCTTTACACAAAAAACTTCAAAATAAATTAAAGTTATTTCAACTATATGCTTTAATCCTATTTAAAACATTGTCTTTGCTCAAATCTACGTAAATAAAATTAAAGTGTCATACAGCGCAAGTTATTATGCAAATACTTTTAAGACGATTTAAAATACTATTTATTTCTTTGCAGTGTTTTATGTTGATATTTATAGAACCATATAACTGCTCCTGAGTAAACCATAATATTTACCTGTATAACCTAAGTATTTTAATTTATTTAGACTTCGGTAATATACCTATTTTTTGAAAAATAGAACTTTCACATTCACATGTCTTGCTCATTTATTACAGTCTATTTTTTTATGTATTAACTAGAAAATATACGTATGTTATAATTTAGGAAATATATAGAGTTTAATAGCCCGATGACAGACGTATGTATCTATTTATTTTAATTAATAACACTTTATTCCACACGAAAATGGTACTTTAACAAAAAAAAAAAATACAATTAAAAAGATGTTCAAAAACGGCCTTATCACTAAAAGAGATCTCTTACAGGCCATCGATAGCAAAGCATACAAGAAAATAAATAAGAATAACGAAGAGGTGCATAAAGTGCAAGTTATTAAAACTTAATATAAATAAACACACATAAAAATTTACATATACAAAATACTCATTTTACCATATATATTTTTATTATATATACATAAACATACATAAACATATACATACATAAACATATACATACATATACATATACATACATAATAATATAATGTCTCTCTGTGTAAACAAATTACATAGTACGGCACTAATGACAGAATAACCCTAATGTGATAGATAGTGTCTTATGAGCCGTTTTTTAAATATTATTGACTTTGACAATCTTATTTCAATTGGAAGCTCATCCCAAAAGTTTTACTGTTTCAATAGTGAAAGACTAAAGAATAAGTATGTAGTAGCTTAGATTCAGACAAGTAAATGAACTCCAATTTTCGGGCCGCGATTCCTTATGAAAGATGCAAATATGTGTTTAACATGTAGAAAAATAAAATACGCTAAACTCTAAAAAGCACCAAGTCACTCTACAAGTTTATTAAGTTTTGGTAAAATATAGTAAAAGCTGGTATTGTTTAAATTCACATCATTTTTTTCATCAATGTATAGTGTGTATAGTCTAAAAGTGTTTAATATAAAAAAGAAATATATTAAATTGTCTAAATCAGTCAATTACGACAAATTTGAAGATTTTACATAAATATGGTTTTAATAAAAGGTTCATATTTCTTTCAAATACTTGTATTTCGCTCTCCTAATAAATCTTTTTAACCAATACTAACATTCTTATTTCAAGTGAAAATTCTTATACAAGAGGCACATCACAATAGCTAAAAATGAAAACGGTTTCTGAAGCAATGGCTCTTGAAATAAATTCAGACCTCTTCACAAAGTAGCTTTCAAGTGAGCAAGGAGAAATTAAATTATGTTAACTTTCAGGTTAAGTTTTGTTTGCAAATTACAATTAAAGATATATGTCAAAATAAATTACATCTCCACAAAAATATTTTTAAAATAGTTTTTGTGATTTAATCGATTCAGTTAACGACGCAAAATACATCCAAAATACCCAAGAATGAGTGTGATAACCATTTTGAATAATAGTATTTTCTTCGAATTAAGTATAAAATAATGAAATATTTATTATTCTTTTCTAAATCAAAGTTACATATTTGAAAGGTAAGTAAAGTAAAGGGTACCAAGGTATGTGCTGTTTGTCAACACCCAAAATATTTTCAGGGGGTCAACCATATCCGCGCTTGCAGGAAGCACCGGCGGCGCCTCACCGCATGGCGCACAGTATCAACAGATTATTCATACACAAATCACTAACATATCACTGTAGAATATTTGTATGAAGCCACAACACTCCACTTTATTTTATTTCATTTTCAGCGAAAACTATCGAAGTATCTCGCACTGAGATTTCAAAAGGGGAAAATCGTATAAAGCGAGCGACCGCCAAGCTAACTGGAGCCAACTGCCGCTGCCGCGCCGCTGTGCCCGCCCCTACAACCCCGCCTTGCCACCATTGTGGCAAACGAGCAACATTTCCAAACACAAAAACACGTCCTAATAACCAATTAATGTTTCTGAATAATTTAAAGCACAGCTTACAAAGAAATGGATTATAAAAAAACCTTAAAATATATATTTTACATCTCACTGTATCGCTTTGTCTCGTTATATTCTATTCATCATTCATTTAAAATACCAGTTGGATATTGTTCTTTGTTCCCTTTTATGTTTTAGTAGAGGTATTTTTATTTAAAGGTATTTTGCTATAGTAAATTATAAGTCAGAGCGAATGGAACTTCATGGATATAGAATTAGTAAAAGATATCTATGGATATGGCATATTTTTATTTCTCTGTTTATCTGCCGCCTGGAAAAGTGTACAAAGGGAATGATTTTTTATGTATATGCTGTATGCACGATGCATAGAGCAGAGACATTATTGTATAAATAATTTACAGCATTTGAAATGAAAGTATTTTAATTTATTATTTCTATTTCTTTATTACCAAGGCGGCAAACAAAAGGCTGTAGCAAAATAAACTAAAAATAAACTGGAATCATAATAAGAAAAGCCAAACACATTTTCCCGCATGGGAAAAAGCTCGCCGTGCCCAGTAATTTTCTATAATAATATTTACCGTATCATAATTATAGTTGTATAACGGCTAATAACAATTTTATTATTATTATTAACATTTATTATATTTTCATTTATTTTACTTTAGAATAAAATTAGAATGACAAAAGTATTGCAAATTTTATTAGTAAGTCTAAATATAATATTTCGTTAACCATGTAAGATAGGTTAATATTAATAATAATATATTTTTACTAAAATATAAATATAAATTTATACATATACCTTCTCTATAATCGGTATGATTCTTATTTGACGATATGATTCTTTTTAGAAATATTAAAAGATAATCATAGCTAAATAAAATTTTAGCTTGACCTCCATCTCCTGCTTCGCGTAGGCACAGGATACTTTTTCGGAATAAAAAGTAGTCTGACTATTTTCATATATCTTTGTGCAGTGGTAAGTAAACTACAGCAGTAATGCTATTTTTTTAAAAAAACATCACATACTCGTAGTTATAATATTTCCAACATAAGTAGGCAACACACCTAGATCATCGCTGTAGTCTCTTCTCACATCATTGGTTGGTTCCTTTAAACTTTAAAGCAACGTCAACCGCTTAGCAAAAAGGAAAATATATCGTATAAAATTAAAATATATCAAGTACGGAAATCGAATCATGAGTTTATTCGATACAGTTAACGGCCAGCATCGTCATAAAGAAATAAACATTAAAAAGGAAATATAATTACTTTCCAAGATGTTTGATGACATTTTACTAATAAAGCCCAAGTTGAAGTGCCCCACTTTACTTAAGTAAAACAGTTTCAAGAATTATTTTACCCATTTAAAACTGTAATCTGAGAAGTACGCAGATTTTCAATATTTTATATGGTATGTATTCAATTAAATTAGAGCAAATATCAAAGTTGATTTTGAGCTTGACATTTTTACACGCGTATTACCAACTTTTTACATATACAGCGTTAGCACTTTCCACATTTTTAACAGTTCAAACAATTTTCTCCGCCTATTTGTCACATGTTTTACGTTTCGTTTCACTGTATTTTTGATTATTCGTACTTTTTATCACAGCAATGTTGAACCTTTTTATACAAAATCAAATAGTGCAAAACGGCGCTTGTACCAAATAGCTTCCAGTCTAAAGCATTAATAGGATTTCGATAAAATGAATGCGATCAGGTGTATAATGATTTTCTTTCATAGAAATAAATTAAGCGTACATTCAATACAAAATACACTTAGCAATTTTATATCTATCTATAATAATATTTTTTTCTATCTAGTTTTTATAGCATATGTACATATTCTATAGCAGTTGTCACATTAAAGTAAAAATTAATGACTGGAAATGTATTATCAGAGTAATTAATTTGCACTTCCCGTTCTTAAGACCTACCGATCAAAGGGAAGCGAAAGGGCAGCTTAATCGAAGCCTATAAGATTACTATTAATCGCGAAATGAGTTTCGTGAACTGTTCCCATAAACATGATGTCAATAGACTTAAAGGGTAGTTAAATTGTTTACAAGTAAAAGTAATAAAAGTAAAATAAAACAATATGTTACAGCCTAAATTTAACTGATTTATTATTTTGATAGGTATTCGTTTAGGTGATCCAATTACTTAATCATTCATTTTAAAGTAGACAAAAAAATGATGGTATTACATGTTCTTTTTGTTTCTTGAAATGATTTTTATCAAACATCAGAAAGAGGAGAATCCAGTGATGCAGTAAAAACTCAACTAAAATGTACAGTTATTTTGAGTTTTTAACATGTCAGAGAAACGTGAGACCTTTCAGCAAAAAACAAGTAAAGATACAAATGCACATACGCAGTAGATTGAATAGCCTAGGTAGTTTCGTCGTGGGTAAAATATCAACTGTTCGAATAATCTCGTGGTATTGCAAACGAATACCCATGACCCAATAATTCAGAGCTCAGTGCACCTTCATTTATTTTAAACTCAATGTTTGGTTCGCAGGGAAACAAAAGAGAAAATATTTTTGACCATGCTTTTCAATGTACAACGTCACGACTGTATTTACATAGTCATGTATGAGCATAAATATATTTTTTCAAACTCCACACCGCCATCTACAATCATGTTCGGTATTGCTCTATACAACTGATAAGTAACCTCTCTATACTAGTCTACGAAGAAGCAATTCTTCAGACATAAAATTGTAGCAATGCTTTAAACATAATATTGTTGACTCAACTATACTTATAAGTAAACAAAATTAATTTTATTTGCATACATTAAATGATTTATCAATCGTAGTTTATTAACATTACCGGTAAATAAGTAAATTATATTACATAATTACGTGTATAAAATTTGAGTATTTAAACCATAAAATACCATATACATATATGTTATAAGAGTCCGCGACTAGTATATTAAAGATATACATATTTTAATATTTTTGGCAAAGCCATTAATTACTATAATTTTATTAATGACGTTGTAAAACGAAAGTAATGCCAAAACGAAAACATATTACTGAGGCAGCAAATAAATCTCAGCGAAGTTGAAAACTTTCGTGCTGCAAATCTTTTCTGACTCTCTCCAAATGCTCTTTATATTACAAAATAATCATTTTGGCGCTACAGAGGCGAAGTTCAGTAAAGTTGAGGATTCGAAGTATGGTGCTGGATGAAAAATGTTGTTTCTAATACAAAACAATGATCTTCAATATTATTTTTATGTGTTTGAGTGATAAGTTCTTTAAAAGGCTTTACGAGTTAATGTGATTGATACTTAGATAAGGTCATGTAATGACCTTAATTTCAATTACAAGTGAGAGATATCTGCTCATGTAACATAATATATATGTAAGTGAGAAGCGAAGTGTCAGAAATCAATCGCGGTAAACGACAAATATCGTGGCAGTAGACGATTTTTGTCGTCCACCATTGATTTCAAATTCTCATTCTTATATATGTTGAAAGTAATATTCTTAAATTCTATTAAGAAGTCACTTTGTAATTAAATCTCAATTTTACCATCGATGTCGAAAATTAATATTTAAAAGTTAAGTTCGTAAGTATTTGCTGTGTATGATAACTTTTTTTATTATTATACGTGTAATTAGTTTGTTTTGAATTGACAAAAAAAGATCATAAAACGAATCACGATTTTCAGATATAACGATAGACAAATACATGTGACTAAATTAAGTAAAAAATAAAACCTTTATGTAAAAGTGTAGCTACTAGTGTAGTTAATAGTAAAGAATTAAAAATATGTAACATTAGCGATTTTTCCTCTTTTAACTACTTTTTAATTTTTTTGAGCGGAATCCTAATTCTTTTTCTAAAATAAAAGTAGCGTAACTTAGTAGGCCAGTGAAAGTCTCGTCAAAATCAGTCCAGCTATTTCGGAAACTAGCCATAACAAACGGACAGACAAAAATTAAAAAAAATAGTGATTTTCTTATACGTACAGTATAATTTCATATGCATTTTGTAAAAAGCTGTTATTTTGACATTACAAAAAGACACGTCAATTTTATTTATCTGTATAAATTTATACAGTTTAGAAAAATCTATGCTAATATTATAAAGCTGAAGAGTTTGTTTGTTTGGTTGAACGTGCTAATCTCAGGAAGTACTAATCCGATTCGAAAAATTCTTTTTGCATTCGATAGCCCGTTAACTGAGGAAGGTTATAGACTATATATCATCCCGGAAAAATGTACGGTTCCCGTGGGATAGAATTGTTTTTGTCTAGGGACGAACCCGAAGCGAAGCGAGGGTGAGTCGCTAGTGTTAATTATAAAATGAAACTTCTTCATAACCATTCATATGTAACATACTCCCAGACATAGTCCTAGATATAAACACATGTGTATATAAATAGAGTATATTTGCTGAGGAAATTTCATATGTTTGGGAAGAATCTTTTTCTTACTTCGTTGAGTAAATAAGTTTGGTGCCATATCGGTTTTTGGCGCTATCATGTGACATTGTGGCGAGTTAATGCTACTTTTTGACAAAATGTGTGGTAGATGGCTGGCATATACATATAACGTTTTAGTAAAATGTTACGTGTTAATATTATTCATGAGATTTGCAAATAAATAAAGAATAATTTAAAACTATACGTAATATACGTCTAAGTTTAATATTATACCTATTCAGATTTAAGCCATCGAATAGAGTATTTACGATATAAAAAAGAGGGTTCTTATAACGTACTTGCTTCAGCCTGCGTCTCTACTTGTAGATTTTTCTTGTTGTGTCCGCTCTTAAGAGTCACAACGTAATGTTAGATGTAACTTTCCTAAGTAAATAGCTTTTTTTTAATCTAAGTTGTACTTATAGAGATTAGCACGACCAAATAAACAAAAAATCTTCATATTCATAATATTAATAAAGATAAATATGAAAAATTTGCCTTTAGTCATATTATTTAAGCAATATTATAATATATGTACATATAACATGAACGTTCATAAGCCTAAGGTTGAGTTGTCTTACTAATGATGATATACTGTAAATTAATGATCGAACACATCGAAGACGTATACAACTCAACCGAGTAACAGTACAGTAATTTATACGATCACTGATCACTCTTATTAGATAGTTACTAACTTCATAAAATATATACATAAATACATATGTACATACATTTAACGAGCTATAAGGCGTAATGAACGGAGCCCAACTGTGACTTAGTGACATATTAGCGACTTTTAACCTTTTTTTAACGTTGGGTAATGCATTTAGGCACAAAGTGTGGGACTCGCCACAAATTACCACTGCGCTGATAGAGATGCATCGATAGCATGGGTGCATGTTTTGATTGATAGAAATACAAAATATTTAAAAAAAAAATGGCTTTAACTTTTTGTATATTAAACGGAAATTACATAGGTACCTAATATAAACACCCATGACTGGAGTATAAACATCACAAATGTTTATTTGATCACACAAATTAATGTCCCTAGCGGGACTCGAACCCGCAACCGCTGGCACAACAAGTCACTACAATCTGAGCCAAACGTGTCGTCACAATATTTATATTCTTTTAATTTTATGGTGATATAATATTCGGAATATTTTGAATTCTTGTTAGTTTTAATGAAATAAGGGAGATTTGAGAATACATCTCATATAAAAGTAATTTACTAAGTAATAGAAGCTTCAATAATGATTAAGGTATAGCTAGAGATTTAATTGTTTTACACCTTAACGCTAAAACGGCTGGACGGTTCTCGATGAAGTTCACTACAATGATAGACTACGGAATAAAACATATAGCCGTTTGAACATGTGGGTGTAAAAACCATTGTATGTGTGAGACCTACAAACATTCTGACACCTGAGCGAAGCGAGGGTAGGTCACTAGTTATTTTTTTTATTTAAAGGTAAGTTCATTACGTCGTACAACAATGACGTCAGAATGAGTGCCAAGTGTTAAACTAAAGCAAGGTTGATTTAGGAAGTCGGTCGGCTAACTAGAGTTCCCGCTCAGACTACTATTACACAACCTTAAAGTTAGATATAAGTAAGAACTCTGCACAACTTCAAGTTAATTAATATGGTTAGACATGATAGCTTCTAAGGTGATGGCTGAAGATTGCTAAGTAAACAGTAAACATGTCTCAAATAAAACCAACTCTATTCTATAAGAAGTAAATATTCATCCACACCCTTGACGTTACATCGTTATAAAATCACCATCACGTTTTTCACTTAGAGACAGTGAAGATGCTAAAGCGCTACGATTGACGTAGTGACCTAGTTTTTTTGGGAGATTTCAGTCGGAAGCGTACTGTAACAACTTTTAATATAAGCAGTATTTTCTAAGTTACAATTTTAAATACTCTCGCTTTTTTGTTAGCTTTTGATTTGTATATTTACTATAATTTTGATTAAGATTGTGAGAAAGAATTATTACATCCATTTAAGGGCGGTCCCCACCGGGAGCATTCGCCTGTAATGTAATAGATATTTAAAACAAACTACTCTAGATCGCTTCGCTCGAGTTTGTCTCTTATGTACGTTTTAACGGTTAGTATAGAATAGGTAGACTAAATATTATATGATATATAGCCTATAGTGTTCCTCAATAAACGGGCAATCTAATGCGAAAAAACTTTTTCAAATCGGTTAATAGTTTCTGAGATTAGCGCGTTTAAACAAACAAACACATACCCTGCCTCTTTAATCTCTCTCTAATACTAAGTATAGGTTTAACCTAAAATTATATAGCAGAAAATTACTTTAATATAATAACATAATATTATATGTGAGATGTAAATTATTTTAAAATATTATTAGTTGTTATTATATATTTGATCGTAAATGTTTATGTGAGGACCATGTTCTAGGTAATACTACAGTTACGACACCGAGTAAACTAAACACTGTTATTGTTTAGTATAAGCGAATATCAGTAGAGCTATGACAAATAAATATAATAATTAGAATATAAATAATAAATATGTTGGGACATGGTCTCCTTAGTGAGCTGTAATGCCTAACAAGTAGACGAATTAACATGTCTTCGGGATTTGTCTCAAAAATAATTTGATACTTATAATTTCTTCAAAAACTCGCTTCGAATTCACGTTTTTCAGCAAAATAGTTATCATAGAAGTCTTAACTTTACAAGAGAATCCCGCGGAAAACTGGCGGATGCGAATTTAAAATCTTTTCTTATTTATGAGGTTTCCTAAAAGAATTCATGGAATATGTTCAGAGCGATTTTTCAGCACAGAACTTTCTTAAAATACATAATGCATAAATGTCTTATCGTATTATCTTCATTTTGAGACTTGAACTTCAGTGAAATTATAATATTGATAAGACTAAATAGTATCATTTTTATTGATAACCTATTGATAAAAAAATACGGAATTCATTATTTCGGCTTCAATCCGTAATTAAGAGGAACAAGAATTATTATTTAAAGAAAAACATTACTCAAAATATGAAGTATTTGTTTACGTTAAAAATTAAACGAAAACTTCCGTTTTCCGAATTTCGCTTGGAGGCATTGTTTAAATCGCAATTTATTAAAAGACAAATTAATTTTTATGTTAATAAACAAATATATCTTTACGTACTATCAATATTTACTATATCTATAACGAATATATTCCAATTCGAGTAATGTTTGGAATTCATGAATAAAATTTATAAAATGTAGTCGTTTTGTAGTAAATAAGTAAGTTTATCAAGTAAAAATTAACGCCTACATGAAAATATTTGTTATATGTATGTTCATACTTCGCGTTCATTAGTGCAGATCTGAATAAAACTTCACTAAGTGCTACTTTAAACAGCTACATATAAACGATTTCAGTAAATGTTTTCGCTAATTGAACTTTTACACAAATTTTAAGTAATAAAATTTACGGGCACATTTTGTATATTATTAATTAGTAAATGAAAACGTTGTAACGACATTTAAATGTCGCTGTTTCATTATTATAGAACTTTTCTATTAATATTTACATGGTAACAATTTTAGCGACGTGTTGCTTACTAACATTTAATGAATTTTTTGATTGTACTCTCATATGAAAATAAAGTTTTTCAATATGATAAAATATATCCAAAATATATTTATATATTAATATTTCTTGTATATTAAAAACTAAATTAAGTTTATATTTTGATTAATTCTAAGTAAATTAGTAGAGATCTTGGATGTACTAACATCTTAATAAATAGTGTCTATAGACATTACTTTAAAACTATACAAAACAAGTACACGTTCGCTTCGCCAAGGCTCTAACTGCACGCGGCATATCCTAAGTAAGTTTAACTTTGGTTTAAACTATTCATAAACGGAAAGGAATACCTTGAGAGCAACTAGAAAGATCAGAACAAAAGTTTACGCCTCTGTTTATGCCATAGGTCTAGTTAAGTCGAACTTAGAAGAAAAAAAAGATATGTAAAGATATTTAAACAATGATAATAATAGTAATGATAAAGAAAAAAAACATATCTCTGAACTTAAATTCCAATCAAATATAGAAATATATCGTGTGATATATAAATGGAAGCTTGGCTTAGTTATTTCATTTTAAAGTTGAAGAAATACTTGGTATGAATGGCTTTTCTAGTTGGATAAGGGTAAAACACAGCTCATTAAACTTTCTCTATTCACATTTGCTACGTCAGAATGTTCTTGAGGACATTGATAGCCTTTCGCCGTAAAATAGTTGACCGTTACGTACCGTTACGTAAATTATTAAAAATATAATGAAATGACATACTTAAATATTATTTTTAATGTAAAATAATTATTAAGTGCACATTTCTATATATTTCATTTAAAAATATTACAATTTTATATTATGTAACATATAAGTACAATATTTCATGCGAATGCTATATTAGTAAAGATAACTTTCTTACGTGTCGACTGAACCAATCGATGTTATCGATTTTTTTACACAAAATAGATAAAGTTTTATTCGTCATAAGCCCTAGGTAGACAGACAAAAGAGATAGAAACGGTCATATATATTAAATAAATAAAATTTTATTGAATGTTCCAAAACCTTTTAGATTGAGACCCGCATACGAATAAGGCAATAAATGTTGATCGAAACAACGAAAACAATTGACCGGAACTATTATTATTAATGTAGTAGCCGTTAGTAAAATAAGAATAGCTGATGGCTATTATAGGCAATGTGTTCATAGTCCTCGATTAATAGTTGTGATATTCATGAAATTTACTCTTTCACCATACTGGATGTTGCTCGAAATTACGTCAAAAGCACGACTAACTCCATCCCCTACAAGAGCTCTAGTGAATTATTAATATAGCCTCAATATTAATGTATATAGGTTTTTTCCCCTTATAGTTTAGTAAATGAAAATCACTTTTTAACTAAAAGATAAATCAACCATAAAGTGAATGAATTTTTGTGTGAAATTTATATCATATTAGCGACTTACCATCGCTTCGCTCGAATGCGTCCATAATTACGTTTCAATTTTTTTGAGCGGAATCCTAATTATTTTTCTAAAATAAAAGTAGCCCAAGTCACTCCTTCATAACATCAGCTATTTGCCAGTAAAAGTCTCGTCAAAATCAGTCCAGCCGTTTCGGAGATTAGCCAGAACAAACAGAGAGACAGACAGACAAGTGTTTAAAAGAATGTGTTTTTCTTATAAGTACCGTATATAATTATATAAGCATTTAGTAAAAATTTGTTATTTTGACATTACAAACAGACACTTTTATTTACATATGTGTATAGGTAAAATAATTATAAAATTTTAATAAGAATTATAAAATTCACTATTAGGGAAACAATCATGTATTTTATATCTTATACATATAAAAAAGAAGTGAATCAAGTACCTTCCTAAATAATATATTATATACATACCTAAATAAAAATTACACAATCATTAAGCAATATTATGTAAGTCACATTAAAAAACGATATGGATCCATCTAAATCCTATTGAAAATAATACAATGACGCCCCAGCTTCATCTTTGTTATTTTCTTGGGATGTTCGGGGGCCAGAGCACTTGAATAAAAGATTCCTATATAATACCAGGCTCGGTTAGAATACAATGGAACAGCGACAACGCACATAGTGTAATTCTGTGAGCCTAGCGACCGCATTGTGTGATGTGAGGTCACACTTACCGAACCACTTCGAAGCAGTAAAATGTGAAAAGCAGTTTTGGCACATTACATCCGAGTTAGACATGTCTGTTTTTATTTTAGTTAATATTCTCTTATAATATATTTAATTAATTAAAACTTGTAATTGACCTACGCATAAAAAGTTTCATTTCTATTAGTTAAGTACATACAGAGATAGAGAGTATCTATTCTAGTATATGCACATATTGTTATGAGGGCGTAGTAGATAATGTAAATAAAAACTTGTAGTAGTTAATTAGAAGATTATTAAATCAATACTTGGGAAATTAAAGAATGATTTAAATAAAAGTGCTAAATATAGTACTAATCTCATTTCAATCAAAAATCAAAACCTAAATAACGATTGAAAACATATACATACATACATGTAATATGGTATATTTGTTAGACAAAGCCGTTTCACATATGAAAGGATATATCTTAAACCAAATATGTAGGCTTGAAGGCGTTTCGGTAAAATAAATGTCACAATCATATTTATTACTATAGGAATAAAATATTTTATTCAGTGTAATATACTTTTCACTTGTCTATAAGTTGTTTGAGAGAAGTAAAGGGATACATACGTTTTCCGCATTCATAATATCCTGGTATCTGCTCAATAAAGGTGTAGACAAATTGTAATCGTCACGTAAAGCGGCTAAGGTCACGCGCCAATGACCTCAGATTATTTGTCAAAATGGATCGAAAAGCAATCTCATCTATCCCAAATCTATTTGTCACACATAGAATGTGATATATGGACTCCTTCCGCCGTCCGTATTTTCTGGACCAAAGCACTTCCCGATACAACTGTCCAATGGGTTGACAGTATTTCAAGGGTTTTATCAGTTAAAAGTTAACCATCAAATACTATATATTATCTGAATAAAAAGTGAAGTAATTGAGCTCTTTTGTTTATAACACTGTAATTATTAATTTGATTATTCTGATTTATGTAGCTTCGACTGCGTTTGTTATTGTATAGTCTACAGCCTCTAAAATACAACCTCACATTATATGAACAAAACTAATTATATATGTACTTACTTTGTAATACAGGCTATTAAAAGCTAAATAATTTACTAATGTAAACCTAGGTCAATTAGACTAAATCCTCTACAGTAGGTGAAAATATAATGAATTAAGCCATTGAAGAAGATTAGAAGGGTACCTAGAAGTAGATAGACATGTATTCAGCCGTTCTTAACGTCCCACTGCTGGATACAGGCCTCCCTTCAGTACCAGGGGGATCAGGCCATAGTCCACTACGCTGGCCAAGTGCGGATTAGCAGACATTACATGTCTTTCGAAAACTTGCTAGGTTCTCTCAGACATGCAGGTTTTCTCACGATGTTTTCCTTCACCGTAATGCAAGTGGTAATCAAGTTAGATAGACATACACACAAAAAACGATTAAATGGTTGTTTGGGTTTCGTTTAAATAATTTTAGGATGAGGTTAGTACGATGACGGTTTTTGAAACTAAAGATATATTCTACAATATCCATAATACTTTGATTGTTACATAATATAATAAACAATTATAATTTTATTATTCATTCTGGTGTATACTTTTGCCTCATGATTTATACTTTTATGAACCAAAAAAAATTACAATGAATACAATGAGTACTCAATCCGTGCTATAGCGTTGTAGCAGTAGCGATAATTTCAAAACAAACATCCACCCATAACCCATACCATATGCCATTTAATAGGACACATTTCACTGCAGCTCACGAGTTTTCTCAAATCTTCAAATAGAAGCTTTATCATTTATTACTAACGTTTTCCTATATTTATCAAAATTTTAATACTGTTTACATACTTTTTAAATAGATATATGGTTTAAAAGATATTATCTATTAACTGGGTTTCATTTCGGTTTGTATATAATTGCAATCCTAGTACCATCAACGTGCGATAGTTAATAGGCAAGTTGTATGAGTTATATATTATAGAAAAAGATATATAGGTACATATGTTGTATGCATTTCTCCTACTTCTACTGTCTTGTTTTCTTTCCAATTGGAGAAAAAAATTGAAAAAAAAAATTACTTCTATTTTATCTGCATTTCTTATCCTGTCTGCGATCCTAATCAATTTACTATTACAATGTGTCGGTTTGTATGTGTGTCATTTTATAAATATGAACGTTTGTGGAGGAATGTGTGGGTAATTGAGTCAGTGTATTTGGTACTCAAGACTCATTCACATTTTAGGCAAAACGATGCTGAGTGAATATTGGAATGGGGATTGCTTATATTCTGGATTAACACATACGTTTTATCATACGTCTATACTCAAGCTACGTTTTAAAACGCTACTAGAGCCGCGGAAAATAACTAGTACTACATAATACATAATATTTATTACGTACAGAATAAACCTTCCAGATAAATAAAGATTTAAAGAAACTAAACATTAAACTAATACAAATGCTAGATATTTACAGTCTCTTAATCGACATCTATAGAAGCAGTGTCACGTTTCTTAACGTATGTATGTATATGTATGCACATTGTACAATGTACATACAAATATGATGTATCAACAGCACCACGGTATTCTGTTAGTATATGTTGTTAAACATAGAACGAACTAACAGAGGTAGGTATATTACATTGATATACATAGGTACGACTAGTGTCCACTCGCGTTGCGATTTGAAGGATCTCCTATATCAACATACCGATTCACAAGCTTTTTTCAACCTTAATGTCAGGTTGTAGAGTCGATAAAGTTATTTCACTAATTTGTTCAACTATAAGATCGAGATTTCGGTGCAGATGGGGAATTGGATTTTGTCGTATTTGTCTACGAACAACTAGAGCTCGAAATGAAAACTTGTTCCAGACGCAGCTGCAATAGCGTACAGTAAGTTTAGCTTGTAACCACTGATAGCGGGAAATTAGTAGCTACAGATTTAGCTTTGAAATATTATGCGTATGATAAAATTATAAGTTAGACATTGATTTTTTTTTTAGTAAATTTTTATTAGCTTTACTTATAACTAAGTGAAAAACTACTAATGTAATCAAATTTTGGAAGTTGATGTAGCCTACTTTTAAATTTCGTCTCAATTTATAACTTTGTTAGAGAGCAGAATCCAGACAAGCTCATAATTTGATACCAATGAGCCGATTTGATAGTGAAGCCGGGAAGTGAATATAGAAACTCTTCAATGGCTTCTAGTAAAACCTCCGAGCTTGAACTCTGATGTCTGATGTGTGCTATTTTCTTTTCCAATTTTTGTATTAAAACTGTGTTAAGAATTTTCATTTTTCTCTTATCACTCATTACTCGAGAAAACTATAATGTACATGTACTTTGTATTCATCTAAGAGGATCGTATAAACAACAAAACGTAGTTAAATACACAAATCGTAAGCCGTGCTCATTTGGTAAGGTCTTACAGTGATTTTCTCGCTGTGTTTAGTCATTAATATCTTTGCGTAAAAGCAGCTATAAATTGTGGTTGCTGTGTGCTGGCTTCGGTTGGTTAATATAAATGTTTACTTATACATACTAATTTTACATAAAAAATAGAGCCGAACGTGCGTTTTGCAATTTTGTCGACAAACATTTGTCCCTGTTTATAGGGTCTACTTTAATTAACGGCCCTCCATTCATTCATCCTTAATAAATAATAATATTAGGTGTAAATGCGAAGGTTGCGAGTGTCTATGTATGTTTATTAAAATACTACGCAAGTGAGTATAGAATAGTTTTATATGAAAGTGAAAGTGTGGTTGATATGCCATGCAGAAGTGGAGTAACGGGCTAGTAGGATTTTTAGGCAGAGGTAATTTGTATGACCCAAAAAAATCATTTGATGTAATGATTTTATTGTAAAAATATTAATAAACTAGCGACACACCCTCGCTTTGCTCGCTTCCGTCCCTAGGTGTTTCGTTAAATTGGCTTTTTTTATATATGAACCAATTGAAATAAAACGAATACTAAATATTAAGTGAAGCTTACTATAATACATTTGTGAATATCGTACCCAAATTGGTTAAGCTATTACTGAGATTAGCGCGTACAAACGCACAGATAAACAGACAAAGAGACAAAAATTCTAAAAATCATTGCTTTGGGTTCTATTGCGTTAATAAGGACCACCAATACTAATACTTTTCCAATATCTTCCACGTACATACAGCGATCGGTTACAATTTTATTACATGTATAGATGACTCGTGCTTTTAACGAAACTAAAAGTTGTCAAAGTATTAAAAAAATAATTTTATTCTCAAATCTGCGAAATAGAAATACAAAACGGTATGTTATTTTTCTAGTACATGTTAAAAAATAATAATATAAACTGCAAACTCCTGAAAATAAAATATTGTAAAAATAAATAAAGATTATAGAGGGATTTGAAATAATTTAATATGAAAACATTGTGGTTTTCATAAAAATTAAGAGTAGTCGGTCGCGAAAAAAAACTGTACTAATATAATAATATTAAATAAATGCGAATGCGTATTTGTTGACTTTTGTTCAGTTCTTATTTCAAACAGCAACGGTTCGAGGTTTTTTTTTAATTGCATAGTTACAGCTATTAGGGCCATATACAATATACATTATATATTACTCTATCACTTAGGTTATTATTCATATATTATTATTTCGTAAATTTTGTAAGTTAGCAAAAAAGCTTTCAGAGCTAAAATTTATACAAATATATTAAAATTTTTAAAGAAAAGCTTATAATATTGTAATTAAAAGAAAATGAAAAATCATTTAATATAACGCATCTTAAATGATTTTTATTTTGATGTAAATATTTGATTTACAATCGGACACACTGTTTCATTAGTGATATAGAAATCGATTTGAATAGTAACATTTCATTACTTTTGTGATAATTGACACTCGCAGACGAGAGTAAGTTCGTGCAGAAACGTTATATTAATAAAGTTTTGCAACTAGTGTCAAGAGACGTAGTTTTAGTGAAGTACATACGAGACAGTATCTTGGAATTGAAAAGATTTCATATTAAATCAGTATTTTACAGTTATTTTATTTTTGATACATAATAGCCGTGAAAATTATGTTTTTTTATGTAATGTTAGAAAAAGAAAAGTATTTTAAAATTTTTTTACATTAAACTTGCGACTCACCCTCGCTTCGCTTCGGGTTCGTCCCTAGGCAAAAATAAATCTATTCCACGGAAACCGTACATTTTTTCGAAATGATATATAGCCCATAGCCTTTCTCAATAAACGGGCTATCTAATAAAAAAAGAAATTAAAATCGGATTAAAAAGTCCTGAGATTAGCGCGTTCAACCAAACAAACAAACAAATTGTCTCTTTATAATAGATCTAAAAAATCGTAATGTATCAAGCGTTATACGTACTGAAGTAATGGAAACATAACTTGCCAAGTGTGAGCCGGACGTTAGTAATTTTCAACCCCCGAAACAAAAAGAAGATAGTTATAAGTTTCACGTGTGTATCTGTGTATCTAAGACATCGTAGCGCCCAAAGGGATAAACCAATTTTTTTTTTTGAAAGGACACTTAATCGATGATGTTCTTAGCTATAAATCAAGAAAAGTCGTTTACAGGCTATCAGCCCTTTTCCAAATGGTAAAAGGATATAAACAACTTTCACAAATGTAATCGATTCGAAACTGTAAATCCTGTTACTTTTAAGACGTTGCAATGATATAGTAACTTAGACCTGATGCTGCAACGTCACCTTGGAAATCCCAAGAGGTGAGTATTTGGCAGATACCAAATACTCACCTAGGTCTATTGTAGTTGTCACTGTTGTGGCCAGCCGAGAAGTTATACATAATTTTCCTTTTGGTTTTGAATAACCTCCGTTCTCTACTATATACTCACACAGTAAGTGTGTACTTACGAAGAACTTGACTTACGTTACTCTGTTTAAATATATTCAACAAATCCAACTTCATCGCCCAGTTTTACCTACTTAGGGCCTGAATATTAAAACAAAAACTAAATATATGTTTATTTATTTGTATTGAAAAGCATTTATACCAAGTTTTAAGTAATTCTGATCATAAATAATTGTTTGCCCATATAAACTTTATCACCCCTTTTTACCCTTTTAAGGGATAAATATGCAAAAAAAAAAGTTTAATTATATTTATTATTTTTCATCTTAAAGCAAAATACCACTTTTTGTGCATTTCGCGTTAAGAATAACAGAGTTTCATACAATATTTTATTCCATATTTTACCTCCTTAGGGGATGAACTTCGAAAAATCCTTTCTTAGTGGACGCCTACATTGTATAAGGAATATGTCTTGTAAATTTCACGTTTCTACGACCAGCGGTTTAGACTGCGCGTTGATCGATCAGTCAGTCAGTTAGGACAATGAAAGAAATTATATATCTATATATAATATATTTCATGTATATAATATAGATATATAATTTCTTTAGGTTTATATACGTATAAAATAAAAATATTGATTTATCTAGAAATTAGATTAAAAAAGCCAATTGAAATAATATATCTGCTTCCAACGTTCCGTTTTTGTTCGGAAAAAAATTTACGTGTTAGGTGTACGCCACAAAGCAGTAATAATTACGGTTACTCATATACACATCTACACCACAATTTTTAAGAGATTGTAGATCAAACTCTAAATTATTGATTATTACTCTAAATTAATATTCGATTTTTTTCTATTTCCTAATATTTATTATCTATATACACTAATGAGTAAGAAACTTTTTGCAATACTTTAGATGACCTACCAAGATAAACGATTCAGTTCTCTGAGAAATAAGGATAATTTTCGCATTAATAATATCCGTTATATTATAAATATTTGCTATATTTAATTAAAACTGTTTTTATTTGAATTGTATACCGTTTATTTATAATCATCGGGCATCTAAGAAAACAGTATCTAATGTATATTATTATATAATTAATTTAATTGCCAATCAGATGAAAGACTTTCGAACGCTTCTCGTTTATTGAGTCAAAGGACAAAATAACAAAGTGAGCCTAACAAGCCGACCATTTCTAGACATAACTTTGTTTATGAACTTCCAAATTAAACTTAAGTTGTTCGGAATTTCCAAATTTAAGCTTTAAGTTCTTGCTAGGTACTCGATCGGTTAGACAAATACTGTTCTTTTAAATGTTTGAAAAAATGAACCTAAGCTAACTCTAGTCTATATATATATATATATATATATATATATATATATATATATATATATATATATATAAATCTACAAATACAACAACAAACTTACTATAAAATTAACAATATGCGATTCATTCAGTTTGTGCATAGTCGATAATTTATGTATATGTATAATTCCTAAGCGAACGATTTGTTTAGACTGATGGGACGTATCTAACGAATATGATCCAACGCCGCAGGGCAAATGAGCGCATACTGTGCCTCATTAATGCTAATAGAGAGGCATAAACTAATGTTGATTCTACATACTTACCTTCTGGTTAGTGGGCAACTCATGGCGGAAAGCCGCTAAGCTTGATATATGTAGAAATTTTGATTCTAATCAATACTTTTTGCCGGTATCACTCTTAATCGAATTGTTTATCCACCAAATGTACATAATATGCAATGTTAAGAGTCATTTGGGCCTTTGTAAGCTTTAATAGCGATCTACAGCCTACATATAACATCTCATTTATTCTAGAACCTCAATAATTATTAATAAAAAGCGTTTGAAATACTGCTCTTTATTTAAACTCGTTGGTTAGAAAATTAAATATTATTAAATAAATTAAAAATTGTTAGTAACTAAAAAGCTGTTATAAAAGTAAAAGAGGAAATCTACAAAAAAATCTTACCAATAAAATTAAAACATACCATTCACAAATTATGAATTATTATAAAAAAAAAACATATAATTCATGCATTAAATCTAACAAAAAATAAGTCCCAACATCCACAAGCATTTTATACTATATTTAAAATTAAAATATATTTTTGTTGAAAATGCACAGTGAATCGTCATTTTTAAACAAAGACAAGTAGTATACATTTATATCTACATCTGCTACTGAAATTTTAAGCACGTCAGTAGAGCGGACGGCGCTCACAGGTTGCCATCGCTATTTCCACTCTTTTTAGTTCAAGACAAAAGAGCATCAACGTTGGAAAATACGGCTTAAACTGAGTGAAATTCCTGACACCCCGTCTGGATTATTTTCGACCACAGGTTGAAATCAATACCAGACTTAAGGATATATTACACTTCATTAGCATGGACGTACCTACTCGATTTTAACTTGATTATATAAAAACGTTATAACAAATGTACAGTCAGTGAAAGATGATTTGCGATTTTGATTTTTAGATTCTATAGCTTACTAGCGGACCCGATAGGCAGTCGCTATCCTGCCACATACCTTCTTTTGGTCGGTAAAAAAATAAAATCAGTCCTGACAACAGCGTCACCTCTAAGATCCAATTGTAACTAAGGTGACCACATACATAAAAAAAAATCATCAAAATTGGGCAAGCCGCTTAGGAGTTGAAGCATGAACGCACGCACAACGCAATTTTATATGTTTAATAACTTTCAACTAATCAGACATATACATACATATGTATGTATGTTCTTATTTGGTATAGTAGCAATTTTACTTGTGTTATTTTTCACTTACATCTTTCTATAATATTTGTAAGTAAAAATAAATATCGACGATAAAACCTCAGGGCTTCATTATATTAAAATATATTGTCGCATAAAATAAAGGACTAGTAACAACGTTATATCAACTTAATACCATAAAAAGAGGGATTACGCTTGCAAGTTCAATGTGCGAGAAAACATGTTTTTACTTCTCGCTATTGTTCAACAATATAAAGACTATAATATTATCTTGAAAAATAAAAAACAATGGAACAAAGAGAATGAAGAATATAAATTAAAAAGGAAATTACAATACTACAATGACACTGAAGTGAAGACGACCTAGAAGGATTTTGTTTACTAAATATACAAAATAACTTGCATCTGAAATATAAAATTAATAGTGTAGGCGAATTTTATTGATAACAATACATTCGTATATACAATTTTATTTTATTGTATTAATTTAAGATATAATATCATGTTCGTCGTTAAATAACTGTTTAGATACCGTGTACTTATGTTTATATAGAGTCCGATGAAGTATCATTCATCCACATTACGGAAACTGTAATAAAATAGCACAAATTTGTTCGTAGATTTATCGGATTTTTTTAGTTTTATTATTACCTTTATTCAAACTCGATCCTTTTATCTTCTTAAATAAATTACAAATAATTGTAAAAGGTATGAGAAATTCGGAGCTTGAACGGGAAAGCAAAAATTCTTGAAATATATTTGTAAACTTAACGAACCGCGTTAATTAATACTTCTAACAATCTGAACAAACGGGAATGTTCATTGAAATTTGCATAATATTTTAAAAATCTTGTGTTTAAATATAGAAATACTTTATTTACATCAATTTTGTAAAATAAAATCAGTTTTACATTAAATTAACATAAATTTATTACAATACAAATAGGTACATCAGTAATAGTCTACTGCAAAACGCAGTGCAACTTAGTCAAACTTGTGAGAAAACAAGTAAACTTCAAAAATAAGACAGTTCCAGCTCGCATGAAATATAGGAATGGGCATGATTTGCGTCATCAGATACCGTGAGAGTTGACTGTAACGGAATTTAAAACTGTCACTGATAAGAACACTAACTCATCATAATGGGTCCACGTTAGGGCCGGCCGCTATGGCCACTGTCATGTTGCGCGTCGGCTTCCAGTAATGTATTTCACTATGGATCGCGGCCGGTATTGCTCACAAACGTTGCTCTTTATGACCAAGTAGCCATTACACGGCTTAGCATTACTCAAAGGGATTAAAGCCTTTTATGGAATTATACGGTACTAAATTGTAAATTATTATCCTACCCCTTTCACTTGTTTAATGTTTTCATTTACTTACATTCAGCTATAAATGTAACAATTTAGTAAACTCCAATATTATATGCACTTGTATGTTCACAATTTATACGATAGATAAAATACTATGTACATATTTAAATGAAAGCTTAAAATGAATGCTTAAGGAGCACATAAAAATGGGACGGAATTCAAGAGTTCCATTTTGTTGATAAGTTTATTTACACTTTTCCTTATAAATACCATTGTCTGCTTAAGACGAGTATATTTTACGGTCCCTAGATATAAATATATAAGTGATATAGAGTTACATAATATATCGGAACGGCAATACGGCGACAAATCTTAGGCAAACAAACAGGAAACCATTTGTTTTGGGCTACTCTTATTGTTGCATTGAACTCCATATTATATCTATTTTTCAAGAAAGTTCCCAGATGTAATGTAAAGCAATAGAAAAATATTGCAATTTATACGTTATATGAATTACTTTGAGTAAGAGTTCAAAATATAAATTTATCATTCAATTTCAATGCATCTGTTAAGTTATCCTGAAAATGAAAAGAAACTTTTATCTGTGCGCTTTAAAATAAGAAATTAAAAAAAAAAAACTTAGTTTGCGATATAACATGGTTTTTCTCGTATTTAAAATAAATTACGTGTACTGTCACTACTAAATTAAGGTTTCCTTAAATAGCGCCTGCCATAGGATCCTGGATAGCTCATGTCCATCCGATCGGGTTCGTCCCTACTTACGTTTTAACGTTTAGTATAGATTTCTCAGAGATGACATATTTTTCCGCAATAAAAAGTATCCTATATGTTGACCCGGATAAACAACTATCATCATACCAATTTTTATCAATATCCTTCCAGTGGTTTTTCCGTGATGCGGTAACAGACAGACAGACAGACAGACAATAATTCTAAAAACTATAGATTTGGCCTCCGTATCAATAAATGTCTATTTCAATTAGATTTTCCAAAAAATATTTAATGTACTGATTCAGCTTAGTTACAATTTTATTATACGTATAGATGACACAGGAACGATATCGAATTTGATATTTATTAATCCGAGCTTAACAGTTTGTCAGCCAGCAAATTAATGTGTATTTCTGTCACCGATATGAAATGAAAAGCAATAAAACTACTCGTATGAAATAAATTTTGGTTTATTTTTTTATAATAATATTCATATCATTCATGCGGATAAAACCCGCACATTTTCTCGATAATTGAAATTAATCCCTTTATCAAATTATGCTTTATTGGAATTTTATTTAACTTCATTTTTTATAATGACTTTCATTCTAAAGAAAAGCATACACATACATACATATGTATTTTAAGAAGTATGAATGTTTGACCCACGAATATACGAATGTTCATATTTATGTCACCACTTTCGGATAAACGCTATATTTTCTCCGCTTTTATGTGGCTCTAGTTTAGCACAAATTACGACGGTGAGCGGTTAACATGCCGCGGTCGTCCCACACAATGCATTCCAGTAATTATTCGAAAAAGGCCGTATACACTGTAACACAGACTGAATTATTTCATATAGTACTTTCTGTATGAAGCGTAGAATACGGTAGGGACTTTATATAAGAAAATCACGAAATTGGAAATGTTTTAATAATATGTTAAAGTTTCTTAAGCTTTGTGGTATATTGTTCCGAGAATCATTTGTAACTTATGGTTTTTATTGTAACATCATGTTTAATATTGTCGTTGTATAAAGTTCCCCCTTATTCGATCAGCCGTCATACAAATGATTTAAACATAAAGCTTCTGAAATGATTTAATTAAATTAATATCTTTATAAAACACGCTTACTTAAATTAGTATTTTCATATTAACTGAATCGTACGAATCTTCAAAAATCTGTACTCAGTGTAAACATATACATATGCACATTTACATCGTGGAGTGATTATAACACGTGTAAAGGTTCGTACTCTAGATATAAAGTGTACTTTATATGAAGTAATGAAGTATTATATTCCTTATTACTTCATCAAAATAATATTTATTCCCCTCCTTTTTTTATTAATCCAAAGTTTAGCATAATCTTGATAATACTATAATTCTTTTTTTCGGTTTCTATTTACCTAATATTATAATATAAACACAAAGCAACAATATTAAAAACTTATTACATAAATCTAACAATTATTTATATTTATACACATGTTTTAATTTCTGGTTTATGAATATAATTCCATAAAAACTATCCAGCGATGCACCGATTCGTATATCGCGCCACTTCGAGAAAAAGTAAAGTCAACTTGACAAAGACTCTTGACAGCTTGATGTAGTCACAGATTAATTATTATCAAATATCAAAATATTGAATTTGTCCTTATAATAATATATACACATTATATACAAAAGATATCGTTTGTTAACGTTTAACTTCCCTTTTATAGCCAAGTAATTTTACAATATTTTCTAAAAATTAGATTCTCTTCGAGAAATTGGAGGGGCCTTAAATAGAATCTAATGAAATAAATGAAGCTAGAGTATGATAACATTTAGACTAGCATTTTGAAGTTAAATTTACTATTTAATTTATGTCCGTTTTCACAGACTGTTATTTACATTTATTTACCTGAATAATAAAATTATTTCATTAGGACATTGATATCGACGTGCCGATGTAAATAATATTTTCTAATAATTTACGATATTACGTATATAATATTATCATCATTATCTTAACATATAAGTATAGGTATAACAATATTTATATATTGTCTTTCTATCATACCTTATTTTAAAAAAACATTTATACAACCTTATGATTGCCAAATCAGAAGCAAATAACGCCACTAGTTTCGTCTGCTACAAACCTAATTGTTTTTTTTAAAACATATCACATTTAAATATATACATATGTAATAATAATTAAAATTATAAATGAAGTTTCGGTATGCGAAATACAGAATATAGTTCTTTAAGCAGCCTTTGTAGACGCAAGCAAGCCTAGTCAGTGTCAGTAAAACGACAAACGCGAGGAAATTGCTTGCCCCTGAAGGAAATTGAGACTCTTCTCATAAAATCGAACCCCCCACAGAAAGCAGTCTATATGCAATCAAGTCCGGATTGGAGTATAATTTATGAATAAGCTTCTGAATTTCCACCTCCGCCCAAGATCATAAACTTGTATAAATGTAAACGCTACAAGATCAATTTCCCTAAACATATATAGAGCCTATTAAATAATGTGTTTCACTGTAGTCAGCAGTGCGATATAACACAGTCGAAACATCATTCAAAAGTGTTTGTCTGTCTGTCAGTTTGTACGTACTAATCTTCGGAACAGCTTAGCGACTGTTTTGTACATTTGCAAGTCTTGCTACGTGATATCTCTGACTGCATAGTACTATGTTCATTCGTCAATTGTATGTGTATATTACGAATGTTATAATATAATATAGTGTGTAATAATTATTAAAGTATTTATAGAATGTAAGCATTTCATATTTTTTACTATTACGTATTATCGTCCTTATCTCAATAAATTCTTTGACCAAAGGTTGTCTAGAGGAGATTATATAATCTTTATATAATGTTATTAATAAATCTATACATATAATAAAATTCTAACTAAGCCGAATCTGTACCTTAAATATTTTTTGGAAAATCTTATTGAAATAGACATTATTATCGATGCAGAGGCCGAATCTATAGTTTTTAGAATTTTTGTCTGTCTGTCTGTCTGTTACCGCATCACAGAAAAACCACTGGAGGGATTTTGATGAAATTTGGTATGATGATAACTGGATATCCGGGTCAACATATAGGATACTTTTTACCGCGGGAGATTATCTCATTCCCACGGGAGCATACGTTATAACACAACCCAAAAAATATTTATGATCAGAATTTCTTGAAACTTGGTATTAAAGCTCTTCAATACAATTAAATAAATACGTGTTTTAGCGTTTTTTGGAATTCATCCCATAAGGAGATAAAATAAGGGATGAAAAGTATGAAACCTACCTTTTCAAAGTTTTTTTGTTTTAGTTTTAGCGCGAGCGAAGCCGCGGGTTTTGCTAGTAAATTATAAAGTAAGTATAAAATGGTAAAAAGGGCATGTAACTACATAATACACATATAATTCAAATTTTGCTGCAGTTTATACGAAATTAAGAAATGAAGCTTTCTTATGTAACTTTTTAAAAGATATTATTATACTACGAGACTCATTATATCTAGAAAGTGGTCTATATTATTGTCCAGACTACGAGTATAAACTATTTGTATGTAAAATGTCATGTAGTTTTGTTGCTGTACAAAACTAGAACTCACTGATGTTAGTAAAAATTAAATAGCTTTCTTCCTAACATAAAAATGTAAGTGATATTTTGTGGTGTATATTGTAATCTTTATTTACGCTGTTTTCCATATCAAACAGTTAACGTCACAATGATTTAACTTTACAGTTACGTGATATAAAACGTATAATAAATGTTACATGCATGTCATAAACAATATATACATTTTAACCACACATTAAAGGCCATTTATTGCGCGTGGAAAACAAATAAATTTAACAAAAATAATATTAATGATTTTACAGATAAAAAACTCTGCTTGAAAAAATATATAAAAAAGCTTTAATCTTCAAATATATAAGTAGTACAATGTTATAAATAAAATTATATAAGCATATTTTTAGTAATTAATTGAATTGAAATCGATTCCTCCAGTACGAGGTTGCTGAAACTTGTTAAGTTTGTTTGTTTCCTTAAACTGTGTAAGCATTAATAAATGTATTATGAAATATTTTTAAGTCGAGACTTAAATATATTATAAGCTTTTTAAGTTAGTATAAGTTCAAGTTTAGTAAAGTCTCTTTAACTTTTGTCATGACAGAGCTTAATGCATAATCTCTATGAATGAGAAGACCTCGGAAGACATTATGTCACTCAAATGTATAGAATTTGCTTTAATAATTTTAATTTTGGAATAATATCATTTTTTATATAATTTTTTTTCATTCAGTGACCTGCTATAATATCAATAACAAAAAATAATTAAATGCGATTTAGATTCTCTCGAATCGATAAGGATGAGATTTCATTTTTTTATTTATTGACCTAGCGACTCAGCCTCGCTCTGCTCGGGTTCATCTCTACTTTTCTACGTTTACGTTTTTGCGTTTAGTATAGATTTCTCAGAGATGAGACATTTTACTCGTAGTAAAAAGTATCCTATATGTTGACCCGGATAACTGCAGCTATCATCACTAAATTTCATCAAAATCTGTCCAGTCGTTTTTTCGTAATGCGGTCACAGACAGACAAAAATTCTAAAAACTATAGATTCGGCTTCTGTATCGATAATTTCAATAAGATTTTCTAAAAAATATTTACTGTACAGTTTCGGCTCAGAATTTTATTATATGTATAGATTATATTTTCCTGTCAACTATAATGAGTAAGTGATACCGTCAGAACTAAGCCTTCTAGAATAATGACAAAAAAATATAGATAAAAATGTGACTCACTCTTCCACCTGTAGTGTTAAATGACGTGAGAGTACCATAGAACTTATCATGGGTTCCACAGGTAAGTAAAGTGAGCAGGAAGATGTTTGCTTCGGCAGCATCCTTTCTTCGTTTACGTAACGACGATTCTTGACTATGCTGATATCTGTCATCGTAACATTAAAAAGTAGTAATTAACTAAGCTTGAGCGACTTCAAAATTTTCGTGTTTTGTTTATATTTGGTTTGTATAAATATGACCATGTCTCTGAAGTTTGTAAAAAAAACTCAAGTGGCTCTATCCGTCTTCGTAGAAATACTCATATTCTCCATTTTCTTTACTGTATTCTGTTTCATCCGTCCACCCCACATTATCTTAAAGAGCGTTTTGAATGCCTTGGTGATTTTCGCCTTTTGCGTTCTAATCAAAACCTAATTCTGAAAATCCCTTTCGACTTCTCTTACTTTTATAGCAAGTCCTTTAATATTATGGCCGCTCGCCTTTGGAAATCCCTTTCCCCAGATATTAGATTTGCAAAAACTTTAACGATTTTTAAAAAGCGATTAAAAGAGCACTTTTGTACACTTTAATTCCTTTTTGACTGTTACGATATTATTGTTCTTTTAGTGTGTACCCATACTAAAAGAACAGTAAAAAATTATTAGCATTACAATTGCCTATTACGTTTGGTTATTGTATTTACATATTATCTATTGCCATCTATTGATATTATTTTATAAAAAAAACTTATTTATATTATTCAGATATTACCTAATGTATTTTTTGTATATACTTATATATAATATCATATGTATGTATGTATATACCTACCATTTTATTTATAACCCTGCGTTCACACCCCTTCCACTTCATACTTTGCTATTTCCTGCACCTAAAAGTTGCCTAGAAGAAATCGCTGTTTAGCTATAAAGCCACCTCTTGTACACTTTTCTATTATTGTGTTGTTTTTGTGTGGGTAATAAAGAGTTGTTATTATTATCTATCTAATATATTTTAACGAGCAATTCTTGTATATTTATATATTTATTTATTTATACCGGCGATCTTGGAAACGGTTGTAACGATTTATGTGAGATTTGGAAATCTATCTAGATTAGTCTTATGTCTGGGAAAACGTATTTTCGAATTTTCATGCGATTTTCTTTCGCATTATTCCACGCAGAATATGGTAGATAAGTTTTACACTCGTGCATAAGAATCGTGATCAAGCGACCAAGGTGCAAGATTAACGATCACAGGTATCCGAGTTCGAATCTCGATCGGATACAAAGTCTGTACTTTTGTTTTTATTTTTTATATTTATTCAAGTTTTTAGTTTCTTTTTATCTAAAAAATACGATATAACAAAAAAGAACTCCGAGCGAAGCTTAGTTGCCCAGGTATTTATATTTAACTGCTTCTTATCATATATAATTTATACATCACTTAATGCATGTGAATGAATGAAACTTTTTGTTTAAAATTCTAGTTAGTTTTTCAGATTTAATATATTACTTTATATATTACTAGCAGAACCCGCGGCTTCGCCCACGATTAAACTACGAAAAAAATAAACTTTTTCACAATACATACTTTATTACTTGCAAAACGAAGTTCGTGTAGGTTTTATTATTTTTTAAAGATAGGAAAACAAATTAAATTTTAGCTATCGTAACTCAAAATATGCAGTATCTTAAAAGATGTTAAGCATATATTCTGCAAATAAATTTACACTTTAGGTATTTAGCAAGCTCAAGCAAGTAACTCGGCTAAAATGTTTTTTTTTTAACTAACATACTAACAGGCTAACATCTACATTATATTTAAAGACCCAGTGCTATGCACACCTGAAGCTTAGTCTCCCTCCTTTTTCTTCTTTTTTAAGATACACATACAAAGTGCCATTTTTATTTTGCTGTAGCTTTTTGCCCGCGGCTACGCTCACGTGGAATAAAGAAATTGTTCAGTTTTAATTTTCATTGAATTCATACATGTTGTCATATCGAATTTTTAATATTATGTCAAGAGTTAAACTCTAGATTCACTTAACTTAGTGTACGCTAAAAAAACCAACCACAAATATACTACACTAATGAATGCTCTGTCTAGTTCAGGGTTCTGCTAAAATGTCCCTGTGAGAAGCTATCATCTCTTAAGTCTACGCCTAGCCTGCAACTTTTAACGACTGGCCCTGAGATATATTAATGGTCATTTCAAAGCAAACTTTAAGAAGGAATTACAATAGATTAAATTCAAAAGCGTAGTCAGAAGTCATCAGTGCTATTCGAGGCATGAATTTTGATTCCCTCCGAGTACATTCAGCAAACACAATGACCATTATAATGTGTAACGATTTACTCACATTCTAATCCCGTTACATAGCTCAGGCGACTTTTTTATTGCAAATGTCCCAACCTTCGGAAGGATGATATAGATAGCAGAATACTCTCTAGTTAGGTTCTCTCTCTCGCGGTCTAGGTCTGATATAGTTGTCGCTGCTGTGGCCAGCTAAAAAGTTATACATAATTTTCCTTTGGATTCAGAATAATTTCCGTTCTCCTCTTTATATCCCACATAGTAAGTGTTACAGAGAACTTGAGCCATGTTACTCCGTTTAAATATACTGGGCGACCGAGCTTCGCTCGGAGTTCTTTTTTGTTATATCGTATTTTTTAGATTAAAAAAAAAACTAAAAACTTGAATAAATATAAAAAAAAACAAAAGTAAAAACTTTGTATTCCGACCGGGACTCGATCCCGAGCATATGTGCTGTCTAACTTGCGCCTTGACCACGATGCTTACATCCAAGTGTAAGAAATTATCGACCATATTCTGCATAGAATAATGTAAAAGAAAACCGCATGAAAACTCGAAAACACGTGTTTTCCCAGACATGAGACTAATCTAGATCAATTTTTCGCCCCCGAAAGCCCCCATATACCAAATTTCAGCGAAATCGTTGAAGCCGTTTCCGAGATCGCTGGTATAAATAAATAAAGATATAAATATACAGGAATTGCTCGTTTAAATATATAAGACTTAACAACTCAAAGTTCAACGCCCAGTTTTACGCACTTGGGGGCTGAATTTAAAAAAAATCTACAATACATGTTTGTTTAATTGGATTAAAGAGCATTAATACCAAATTTCAAGTAATTCTGATCATAAACAATTTTTTCCTCGTATAAACCGCATAACCCCCTTTTACCCTTTTAAGAGATGAATTTCATAAAAAAGATGATATTTGTATTGTTTTTGTTTTCATTTTATAGGTAAAAAATATTTTCCGTGCATCAATTACAGTTTCATACAAACTTTCATCCCCTATTTGACAGCCTTATGGGATGAACTTTAAAGAATGCTAAAATACGTATTTATTTAATTGTATTGAAGAACATTAATACCAAGTTTCAAGTAATTCTGATCATAAATAATTGTTTGCCCATATAAACTTTATCACCCCCTTTTAAGGGATGATTTCGAAAAAATCTTATACATATATTTTTTGTTTTTCATCTTAAAGCTAAATACCACTTTTCGTGCATTTCGCGTTACGAAAGGTTTGATAAAACCTTTTATCCCCTATCCCCTTAGAGGATATCCCCTTAGAGGATAAATTTCAAAAAATCCTTCCTTAGTGGATGCCTACAATGTATAAGGAATATGTCCTTCAAATTTCACGTTTCTACGACCAGCGGTTTAGGCTGTGCGTTGATCGATCAGTCAGTCAGTCAGGACAAAGCATTTTATGTATATATAGATTATGAACCAGTCAAGTTTCCCGTTAAGTATGTTCGGAAAAACAGTACCAGATGTACGTATACGTCGAACATATATTATATACAAATACAAAGACTCGTGAATGCTCCTACAAATCTAGCCCTGTGTCTGACCATCAGTATTTCTGACTACACGCTTGACGCTACCTTTAAAGGATATCCTTAGTAAAAAGTATTTCAAGTCGTTATAGGTAGCTGATTGAAAATTTTCATACAAAATGTATTATAATAGCGGATTTTTTAAGTTTTTTAACTGCTTAAATATGTAACTGCTAACTGAATCTTGAGGTTAACATATAAAAAATTAATAAGTTATAGTACGTTATGGAATCAATAAAGTTTAAACTGAAATTATCGTCGTAATCATCATCATTGAAGTATTTCGTTTATCTATACTTATATTATAAAGAGGAAATATTTGTATTTTTGTGTGTATGTTTGTAATAAATAAACTCAAAAACTACTGTGCCGATTTCAAAAATTCTTTCACCATTGGAAAGCTACATTCACCCTGAGTAACATAGGGTATATTTATTGCTAGAAAAGATTAGGGATCCTTACTAAAACTTAAGCAATGTAACCCAAGGTGTAAAAAAAGTGCCCTAAAACGTATTCCGTCGCATGCGCTGCGAAAACTATTGATGATAGAACAAAAGTATGTTCTACAATATTAAAGAATATATCAATATCTGCAGAAAACTTCGCGATATCATATGTCCAACTATTATCGTTGTGTCACAATAACCACTTTTTACATTTTAAAAGTTAATAGAAATATGTAGTCCATTCTATACTCACTATTTCTATTCTATATATATACTATGTAGTCCATTCTATACTTACCATGAAAACGTACCTAGAGACGAATCCGAGCGGGGCGAGGGTGAGTCGCTAGTAGATTTATATTTTAGCCTTTGGGATGCAAAATAATGGTTTCATTAAAGAAGATATTTCATTTTTTCCTAAGTCGTAAGTAAACAAACTTTAATTAATATGAATATAGTTTATTAATTTAATATCAGCACTTTAGCTTTGGCAAAATGTATTGGTAATGAGATGCAAATACGTCGATCAAAATGGCAATATTTCACATCTCAAGCGATCACGAAATTAGAGAAATGCTTAAACATTGTCGTTGTCCATTATATTTAAACAGCTAAAATATAAAATTATGTTATACATATAGGTAAAAAAACTGTTCCAGAATTTTTATGTATAAAATGTGTTTCAAACAAAAAAATATGGTCAGGCTTGATATTTAATAGAAGATCAATAAATATTTTTACAATGACTATATTAGCCGGAAAAAGTAGCAAAAGTATTTTACTGGTATATTTTATAACTCTTCACAATAGAACGTGATCTATGTGAGATGTATGTAATATATAAAAGAATCGTTCTCTTTGATAATATTTTTATTGACAAAAGAATTTTAGATGAACAATACTTAACTGTATGTTCTTTATGCGACATTTTTGTAGTAATTTTCAAATACTACCATTACTTTCTGTTTAATTACGTAGTTCTAACTTATTGCAAATTACAGCAGCAGGCGTACTTGTTCTACACAATACATTTCCGTTGTTGTGAAACAAATTAAAACAAAGTTAAAATTATACTAATACGTACGTATACAAAGTATTATAAACAGTACTAAACATAATTAAGCATATAAACATAATCACATGGGAACAACAAAATATTCTTAGAACATACATACTGGGGTGGACTAATAATATTATAATACTTTCTGCCATATTCTGCTAATTGGACTTGACACAGGTTCTCCGAGAAGGTCTACACAACTCAGACTTATTGAAAAAAAAACGTAAAATTTATTATATGCTAATGTTACTGCAAAAATATACCTTTCATAAAGCTTTAATACTATTATTTATCATTTAAAACAATTTATTATCTGTTATAATATTTTCTTAGATTTACGCAAAAATTTAACTTTTGAAATAAAACTATATTTTCGCATTTTTTCCGGATTTGTTTTGAACCTTTTTATTTTGGTGGGAACCAAAAATCAAAATAAATCCGCGATAAAATCCGAAAAACACTTTTATCTATACATTCCTATAATTAAATTGTAACCAATCCGAATCTGTACATTAAATATTTTTTGGAAAATCTTATTGAAATAGTAATTACTGTCGATACAGAAGCCGAATTTAGTTTTTAGAATTTTTGTCTGTCTGTTACCGCATCACGGGAAAACCACTAGAGGGATTTTGATGAAATTTGGTATGATGATAGCTGGTTATCCAGATCAACATATAGGATACTTTTTACTGCGAGAAAATATCTCATCTCTGAGAAATCTGTACTAAATCTTAAAACGTACGTAGGGACGAACCCGAGCGGAGCGAGGGTGAGTCACTAGTTTTAAATATAATGTGTTATAATAAAAATATAACATTCGCAAGTAACATGACAAGAAACTTAACAAAAAAAGACTTCTTAAAATAGTCTAGTTTCAACAAAATAAAATGGAGAGCGGAGCCTCATCAAACGATGTATGCAAGCGGATGTTCGATTACAGACCCCTCTCACGTAGCGATTCAGTTTTATACCTTTAATAAAAACTTTTATTTTAAAAGTACTTGATTGGGACTCTTAGTTACTCCGGAGTAATCTGTTACTCCAAAATAAATTATATAAAGTTTCTAGAACCAAGTATAAACAATATATTACTCAAGTAACAAAATATTAAACTTTTTAGGGTTATAATAAACTTCGTTTCATATTCTATGTTAAACAAATACATAGAAGCTATATAGTATAATCCATCACGAGACATAAAATTTATAAAAACGATCATTCGTTATATTAGTAGATTCTTTACTCTCTCGAGTTATACATTTTAATTAATAATAATAATATAATAATAATAATATAATAATAATAATATCTTTATTTCGGAATACTTTTCCATAAAATTAAATTATCAACAAAATAAAATAAATACAAAAATTTTATATGTTTAGAACATTAAATAAAATTAAACATTTAAACTACCACATAACTATGCCTGAAGAAATTTGGCCCAAAATCTTAAAATTTGAGAGTCGTAGCTGCCTGCTATAGCTTGCATAATAGAATTTGTGCTGTCATTTATCCTCTGTCTCAGAGATGCGATTCTCTTTCTTATGACAGCAACAATTAATAATTATCGTGTCAAAATGAGACGAATAATTTATGGAAACTTAATTTATTAAAATAAAATAATACATAATATGTAATATAGGATCGATGAGTAGAATCTATTCATAAAATAACGTTAATACTATGCCTTTTTAAAGCAAAATCGATCAAGCCATTTTAACAATAAATGAAATATTGGCATACTTTAAAGTATCATTGATGCCTCTCTCTAAAATGACAGATATATATTTGCCAAAATTTATTGAAATAGTCCAGTCAATTAAGCAAAAATAAGGGGTTAACCTCGGAATGAGAGATAATAAGCTGTAAACTCGTATACAGCTTCAATTTGGTGTTCTAACAGGTGTCTCAAAAGCCTCATAAAGTCCCGTGTCTGAGCCATAAGTTATTCAAGGTCAAAGGTCACAAAAATCAGTCAGTGGGTGCAGAAAATCGGGGTTGCAATGCACTTTAGCTTATTGCCAGTGTAATGGACAAACTTGCTTCAAAGCTGTTTCAATACAAAGCGATTCTTTTCTCGTCTCTTACTCTAAGGTTAAAAGGTCCGCATCCGAAAAGATAGTTTTATTTAAAATGGGATGTGTTATAATGCTATATGTATAACAATATTTATCACTCTAGGTTTAATTATTAAAATTTTATTCTTCGTTTTACCTATATACCAACCGAGAGAGAGATATTTCTTTGCCAGACAAGCATTTATATATATATATATATATATATATATATATATATATATATATATATATGTATATATATATATATATATATATATATATATATATAGATAGATAGATAGATAGTTAGTTATAGTGATCTCTTCTTCGAAGAATCAAAATTGTAATCTTCAAACTAATAAGCAGTGTTGTGCAAATTATACCACACCATGAAAGTGGACTAGGATAAATTATGAAAAGTTTTTTTTATAATACTTTCTTAGATTTACACGATGATTCGATTCGCTCGGAGTTCTTTTTTGTTATATCGTATTTTTTAAATAAAAAAAAAACTAAAAACTTGAATAAATGCAAAAAAAAAACAAAAGTAAAAACTTTGTATTCCGACCGGGACTCGATCCCGGACATATCTGTTATCTAACTTGCGCCTTGACTGCTTGACCACGATGCTTAAAACCGCAAGAAAACTCGAAAATCCGCGTTTTCTCAAACATAAAACTCTTTGATCTAGATCCATTTTTTGCCCCCCGAAAGCCCCCACATACCAAATTTCAGTGAAATCGTTAGAGCCGTTTCCGAGATCGCTGGTATAAATAAATAAAGGTAATATAAAGATATAAATATACAAGAGTTGCTCGTTTAAATATATAAGATATATTTGACATTGGCCATGGCCAATTTTGCTGTAAAGCAGAAATATCAGAGAGCAAAATAAGCCTATCGGGAAACAAATTAAGGTGTTACATAATATTTATTCAGACTAGACTATATAAATAATATTCTAGATTAAATGCATTATTTAAGTATGAATGTATGTCTATGTCTATAGTAGTATCATATGTATATCTGGAGCAGGGAAACAATATGATACACAAATACAAAAACTAGTAGAAAATTGTACAGCAACATATACAAATCATAAGAACAACACGAATGACACAAAACAAACACATGAATGTTACACGACATTTCATGAATATAATCTGGCAAAAATAAGCAACATTGGATGGCAGGTCTTTTGAATTCGGTCCTATTAAAACCTAAACAGAATTCTAACGTTGTATAACTTTGATGATAATTTTACGTTACATTTTTATATTTGTAACTAGTTTGTAAGAAAATTCATAGAAAAAAAACATTTTATTACGTAGTAGAATATTCAACTACAATAGAAAAAGAAAAAACTTTAAATTAATATATATATATATATATATATATATATATATATATATATATATATATGTACGTATATAAAGATACATATATTAATTTGTTAGGTTGGTTGAACGCACTAAACCCAGGAACAACTAATCTGATTTGAAAAATTCTTTTTGCATTGGATATCCCGTTAATTGAGGAAGGCTATAGGCTATATATGATCCCGGAAAAATATACGGTTCCCGTGGGATAAATTTGTTTTTGTCTAGGGACGAATCCGAAGCGAAACGAGGGTGAATCCCTAGTAACATGATAAAAGATAAATAATACAAAAATTTCAACATTTCTCAAATAAGAACTAACAAACCGCAAACGTAAAACCACCTTGCTGGTACTAAGCAAATTAAAAACTCGCATTTTAGAAAAGTTTTGAAAAGGAATTTTCAGTGAATAAAGTGAACGTAACTGGACGGGTACGACGTAAGCTATAATTACCAGGATAAATGCTCGATAACGTGTCGAGTTTTGGATGAATGGTGGGCATTGAACACGGAAATGGTAGCAGCGTCCGGCCGCAACAATCGTTGGAAATATGAACGACAGGGCTCGTTTACGTTACAATATAGCTAGAGATATAACTTTAATAGGTAAGATAGTAGGTACAAGCTGACAA
Organism: Argynnis bischoffii washingtonia; assembly: GCA_033884665.1. Classification (NCBI taxonomy): domain Eukaryota; kingdom Metazoa; phylum Arthropoda; class Insecta; order Lepidoptera; family Nymphalidae; genus Argynnis; species Argynnis bischoffii. The sequence goes on from CM066609.1 coordinate 7,908,335, forward strand.
GCGACATATAAATTTACAAATACAGTACAGATTTCTTTAATTTAGCAAGTTTTGCTTCTTTGTAAATAATATTATAGTTTATAAAATTACAACAAAACTGGTACAAGAATTTTATCAACAACAGGGAAGAAATATAATATTATCATATCTAATTATATCTCAGCGATAAAGACAAATAAAATTTCTTTTAATAAAAATAAGATTAAGTAAAAGATGAAAATATTCCGTCTTAGTAATTTGTGAAACTATCCTGGCGCCTTATATTATTACACGCGCATAATAAGTTATGGCCATAACTTTCCAAACTTTCGGAAGTGAAGAGGAAGTTATAAGATTTCTTATATTTAATTATAATGGAATATTTTTACTATTGTGGCCCCGAAAAAAATTATATCCGTCTTGGATATTATTTTAATATGATTATAATGTATATGAATTGTAATAAAAATTAAGTACTATTAACAATAATATAATATATAAATCCTTTTTCCAGAATATAATAAAAAATGGAATCTGATTTCATGCAACTACAAAATAAAACAGCAAACCCTCCAACTGCTGCGGTAAAAATTGTACTATCAAAATAATAATTAAGTAATTATTACACCACATATTAATTAATAATTTAAAGCATTAATTGTATTTAAATTTGTATGCTATAATTGCCTATAACGGTTATTATGGATAACTATACTAGAGAAATGATTGATTTCCCATACAAACTTCCATCCCCTTTTTCACCCCTTTAAGGGATGATTTCTGGGATAAAAACTATTCTATGTCATTCCCAGGGTTTTAAACTATCTTCTTACCAAATTTCATATAAATTAGTTTAGTACATTTTTGGTTCATTCATTACAAACAAATTGACAAACTTACAAACTTTACCTCTGTATAATATTGGTATGATTTAAATTCATTTTGTCTTGTTTAATGTTGTTATTTTTCCTCTGTTATTATAAGTGCATTAAAGATTATCTATAAAGTTCTTAAGAATATAATAGAATACAAAATAAAGTTATCTAAAGATAGAAAGAAAATATACCAACACAGTAATAATATGTTATGCGTTTTAGTATCCAATTTGTAGTATCAAGTATATACTGAAGATAATATAAATATAAATTTTACGTGTTATTACGGCTTTAACTAGTAGCCTATCATTTTGTGTAATGCAAACAGAATAGAAATTAGTCTATTACTTCAGTATTTTGTTCGAATGCTAGCCATTATGACATTATTTCCATATATATGGACCAAAAATGTTCAGCGTGTTTTGTATTACATAATTACGATTTAAAGTTAAATTTAACTAGAAAAATACGAATAATGTACATTATAATTGAAGAAATTTTCTTTAAATATAAAAGTATTTTTATTATGAATTTATAATTTTCAATTAAATTTTGACTCACCTTTATACGAATATCAAGTTGTTCTAATCTACCGAACAATATGAAGGTACAAAGATTTGCTTACCTGAAACAAATAACAATAGGAATTGATTAATTTTAAGTATGGGCTTTAGTTATAGGGTCGCAACATTTTAATTTCGCGACATGGATATGTTCTGACCTTTGTTGATTTCATACTTTATACAACTAAATATATTATTATAACATTTTATTGTATACCAAGAGAAAGATACAAATAAAAATAAAAAAACACACAAAAAAAAAGATGTACAGCAGCATCGCTAGAAGCAATCTCTTCCAGGCAACCTAGAGGTGCAGGAGTAAGTTATTATAAGAACTTAGTAGGTTTATCATTAAAAAAGACCTCTAAATATACCTCAGATTTTTATATCATACACTTTATTCAATTAGGTTGAAGGATTCTACTAAGTAGCTTTAATCAAAAACATTATATACGTTCTCATATGAGTAAATTGAAAGAATTTACTTTTAGATATAAACAAGATAATGTATTATTAGAAAAAGAATACATACCGTATTCTGAACATCAAATATATGTTTCTCAAAGACATTTTTTCCTCGATTCGCCATTATATTTCGCTTAATACTTTATCAGAATTAATGATTGGGACTCCTGAAGTAATCTTCAAAAGGAGTTCTCCGCTAATGATCAAAAATAACCAGATAGTTATCATGTTATAAAATAAATGTTATCGTTACAAAATTATTGCATTATATTCTTAATAAAAGAAGTAGTTGTTGAGTTGAGCAGAGGTAAAAAAAATACATTTTCATATTTATAGGTGGCGCCATCTATAAATACTGATTACGATACTGTGCGAAAAAAAAACCGACATAATTTACAAATATAGTCATACAGATAGATCATTTTACAAACCGTTTATAAATTATTTACCTATCTATAACTTTTCTAGATGAACTATTTTGCTAAGCGTGAAAACCGTATAAAAATCCGTACAGTAGTTTCTGAGATTACACACACAGACTCAACTTTACAAAATGTAGCGAAATAAAGCTAAAACTTAAAAAAATAATATCCTTTCTCTAATATCACGTGTTAATTAATCTATGTTAACCATAGTCTCATTTAACCTTAGGCAAAATAATACAATGAAACTAAATGTTAATGAATGAAATAACTTCCGTGTTCACGTAGAATAATGGCTGCAAAGCAATTTAGCAGGCTTAATTAAAAAAAAGGTTATTATTTTGACAATATTTGTGCCAGGTCATTTATTTCCCGTTATTGTCGGAAAAAAAGTATTTTATTTGTCAGGTTGCAAGCGGCATCTTGTGGAAAAATGGAACATTATGTCACACTCGTAGAGGCCCTACAAGTCTACAGTGCTACATAAAACAATCGTAGTTTCTCTACGAAACCGTAGCGGGCGCTGCTACGGGAATGTTTTTAAGCGCGTCACCTAGCGGAGAACAAAGAAACTACCAACCAAGCTTTTCCTCTAGGAATCGCAGCACTTTCCACGAAAAGAGCCATATTAAATGTAGATGTCGCTGGTATTCGTTTATCGTAAAAATCAAATCTAATATAAAATTCGGACATATTCATAAATATTTACAAATTTGTAAAAACAGCTGCGTTATAATAAATTGGCACTTTACGTACAGCATGTGTTATATGTTTATTTCTGTTTTCCATCTGAAATTGCAATCAATAATATGGTGTACTTTAAAGAAATTTCACTCTAACGATTCATTCGGCGTCAATCCATTGTGATATTAAATGTTATTAGGTGTTATATAAAATAAGAAAAATTTTAACCAAATAATAGCTTAAATATATTAATTATATAATCTACTGATAATTATTATCTTAATAAACTAGCGACTCACCCGCGTTCCGCTCGAGTTCGTCCCTAGTTATATTTAAAAATTTAGTATAGATTTCTCTGAGATGAGATATTTTCCCGAGGTAAAAAGTGTCCTATATGTCGAACCGGATAGCCAGCTATCATGAAATCAAATTTCATCAAAGTCTGTCTAGTAATTTTCTCATGATGCGTTCCCAGACAGACAGATAAGAATTCTAAAAACTATAGATTCGGCCTCTGTATCGATAATAGTGACTATTTCTATAAGATTTTCCAAAAAATATTTAATGTACAGATTCGACTCAGTTAGAATTTTATTATATGTATAGATGAATACATACAATAAAATTCTAACTGACTACATACCATTAGGATATTTTAGAACAGGCTAAAAAGCAACTACTGTTCTTTCTTCTTATACCTATAGGACAACGCGTCAAGTTATAATGAAAATTTATTTATTCTTAAAATTCAATTAACCGTACAATTTACTCTTAAAATGTTCTTGGCAAACAGAACATGGTAAATAGATGTAGAAAAGCTTTGTTCAGTGCTTCTTACTTTTTGTGAAATTAAAAAACTTGAAATATTACTATACCCGAATTTACTTGTTAAGATACTAACGACTCACCCTCGCTTCGCTCGGGTTCGTCCCTAGCTTGGATATAGTAAAATGGATATAGTAAAAGTAGTAGTAGTAAAAAAAGTAGTCCTTAAAAGATAGACATATGCCATCGCGGACTTTTTTGTAGACCTTTTTAAGGAGTACAATACTGTAGTACATTATTCTCATCTATATCGTAGGGTTCAGCCAGCGTTTGCCATGTAAGCGCAAAAAAATGTGTTTATTTACGACATCATATTAGGAACCTCTAAAATTATCAGTGTTTCTCCACTATATTATGCATGTATTATATACATAATATACATATATGTATACATAAACCTTTACTATATTATACATAATACACATAATATAATATACTATAATTAGACCGGAATAAATGATTATATCAACCAATGCAAACAACCAAAGTATAACGCGATATGTAAAAGAATCTATATCTTTTTACATTTTTTTCTGTCATCACTGGTTTAATTTGCTTATCTGGCCATTTCGAGATAAAGGCTAGTTGAAAAGGGGACTTTATTGTGCATTTGAGTTAATCGAATACATAAAAAGATAAAATTTTAATATTATTTTAATATTATTTTTTCGTTGTACATTTTTTATGAAACGCTGATTATGTTTAGTGGTTATTGAATAACATAAAATATAAATCATCCTGGAGTAAAACTATAAGAAAATATGCAACTACCGATATTCACATTCATTCTATGCTGTAGTGGAATCTTTAATAGGTAAAATCAATCAGGCAAATGCCTCAATCTCATACAATCACCGGTGTCATCTATTTAAGTTTCAAGATAACCTTTAAATATATACTAATAAATTAGCTACTAATTGATTTTGAAAAAAAAAAAAACGAACATTTTCATACAAACGAACATTTACATACTTGTTTACATCTAAGTGAATGAATCTACATCACGAGTAGAAGTGCGGTAATCGGTTTATAGGTCTAGTGCTGGCGAAGACAGGTAGACAGGCCGTGTTCACCACAGCTGGCCGTTTGCGGTCATGGCCGCTGCTCCAAATTGGTAATTAATATAAAATATGCTATAAACAAACACAAGTTACCGCTAGCCCGGTTAACGGTTATTATAAGTGTTAGTGCATCGGAGAATGATGTGTACGGCTAGCTTGTGATGTGCCTAGTTATGACATTATTATTAATCAGAGCATAACAAGTTCATTTTAAATAATTAAACAAGATGCATGTGTACTAAATAGATACACCTTTTTACTTTAAAATATAAAATTATTCAAATTTATAAAGTGGTCTCTTCGCAAACTTTTGAGCCTTAAAAACTTTCATTAAAATAATATTATTTTTTATAAATAAGTTTAAGCGTTCTGCCACTTAAACTAACTACAAGCTTTGTACTATATTTCAAGAACAGGATTAAAATGTATCGTTGATAATATGCCAAAGAAATAAAAAACACTCTTGACAAGAGTTGAGGAGAGTTTTGTTCAAAACGAATGTGTTTGTAAATGGTCGGTAACCGTAAGCGTTTCCTGAAAAAAGCTTACGCTATAAGCTGAATAGAAAATTGAATTACCTTCTAAAGCTTATATAACGTTGGGCAGCATATGCAAATCTCTATCAAATAGTTGCACGGTGCACCAGGACACTTTGTTTGAGTTATTAGGCAAGTTCTGCTCAAACTTTGTTGCATATTATTGACATAGCGTACAACACCTTATTTTATGTGAATTAGGTAAAATATATACTGCGAAGGCAGATAATAAAGCTTAAAATAATAAGTTTAACTTGACCGTCACGTCGAACCCACATCGAGAATTTACAATAAATTGACAATTGAATTATTCGTGACTCGAATTTCACAACAAAATTCAAATTTTCATGTAAAATGTTAATTTTCATGTTTACGAATATTTTATTCTACCTCTATTTATTATTCCTATATTATTTATTCTACAGAGCATGTTTTGGTAATAATATAACGTTATATTTTATTAATAATCAAATTAATTAAACTAACATTCAAAACAGGTACTATTTGTTCCAATTCCCTCATAACAAAGGACACAGCAAATAAACCGTATATAAGAGCAAACTTTCGAACGATAAATTTCAAAATCATGTAGACGTTTAACTTTTACAACAATAAATCTTGGAGAGATAAATTTATAGTAGTCGCTAGGGGAAATAAAGTTCAAGGAAGTAATACAAAAGATCACAATATATATGAATGTTCTGCCTGAGAATACGTACCCGGGATTCAATACCTGCACAAGGCAAATTTTGATGTCAAACCGGGTTTTTACGTATGTGTATACGCTTACGCATATAGTAAATAGCTCAAAAATCTGCTCTAGGAGAAGAGAAATATCGGCATGACTTGCATATTATTGGTTATTTGAAAAACTATAGTGAACTACAAATTCTTCGGACTCTAGTAGTTGTTGTAGTACTTTGCACTACTATTTACAAATGAAGTCTGAAGTCTTATCGTGGTTTAGCTACTGTAGGATTTCAAAAAGTTTAAAGTCGGTCTCAGGTGGTGTGGGTCGAGGACGCGTCATAGCCACTTGACCTGCCACGAGACGCCGGTACTGGCAGAATTGCTGTTTGTATGTGCTAACCAAAAGTTCTTTTTATTTCTGTTTGATAAGCGGTAGTTACTTACTACATAAAAGAAAGAAACGTATGTGATTAACATTTTTTCTTTATTTATAACTAATGAATTAAATATTTCAATTTTAGACTAATTTATTATCTTGTTTCATAAAATGGAGTTATGCTGTTGTTTGTTGCTAGTTAGATCACTCTGGTAAATTTTTAATTTATTTTTGCTACCTACATTATATAAATTATTACATTCAAAAACATAGCAGATTTTTTCTGGATTTATTGAGCTTACTTATATTAAAATTGGTGGTGTAAAGTGGATTAAAATCCCGACTCTCACACCTCTAATATTATTTGCATGTGTGAATCATTTCCAACATAAATACCACTTGTCTTACGGTAAAAGAAATCGTCGTGAAAAACCTGCATGTGTGAAAGAACCTAGCAAGTTTTCAAGAGACATGAAGTTCGTAAACTCGCACTTGGTCATCGTGGTGGACTATGGGCCGAATTCCTCTTGTTGTAAAAGGAAAGCCGTACCCAGCAGTGAGACATTACAAAGGGCTGAATACATGTTAAAATTGTTTTATTAATAGAAAGTAAAACTATAAATTATTAATAAGGTAAATCCGGGAGGGACGTCTATAAGGGAGAGATGCCTACTAAATTTAGAAATTAAAATTTTGCGTGATCCATAATAACGCATCCATAATAAAGTCGTCGAAAGTTAATTTCAGTGTTGAAGTTTTAACACAAATATATATTACTTTTAATTAATATTTTGGTGTTAATTTGTAAAATAAGGTAAGTGTAGTTAATATATGTATAAGTTAGAATACAATCTTTGAGATAGTTTACAGTATTTTTTTTCCTAAACTCTTCATTTAAACACTATTAAATAATTTTATAATGTAATATTGTGATATTGTTTTATTAACAATCCACCATTTTGTATTGTAAATGCTTTAGGGTGTGTTCAAAGTCAATTAGTATCTCTCCCTAAAGGTCGGGAGAAAAATGATATTTCGGGGTTATATGCCCAGTGTAATAATTGACCCCCCCCCCCCCCTCCCCACGTGCGTTCAGCTTGTCGTGGTGGGGAAGCTCATTAACATCCGACAGTTCAGCAGGGCGCTAATTAAGGCAGTGGTAGCCACTGTTAACGCGTTCGCTTGGGAAACCGAGTGAAGCGGGTTCAAATCCCGGGTCTTGCGCCTCTGACTTTTCATGTGCAAATCATTTCTAACATGATTACCACTTGCCTTAGGGTGAAGAAAAACATGGTGAGGAAATCTGCATGTCTGAGAAGCCAAGAAACGCACTGGGAGATGGTTCACTTTGGCGGGCGCTGTACCATGCGGGTTGCTCCTGGTACTTCTTTGACGACAGAGTGGACCGTAGGAGCAACCTCATGTATGTTGTAGTCTGCTTCAGCAGACCTGCCGTCGGGGTGCCCCATTAAAACGGGGGAGGTTTTGCTAGGTTTTAGTAGGTAGTACTGGTTTTTCTAGCCAGTGAATCCCACATAACCACTTGTACGTCTACAGGTAGTGTAGTACTAGTAGATAGTATGTGTAAATGCATAAAAAAAGGATATTTGCGTCACTACGCAAAGTATAAGTATAAATTCACACTTGTGAAGAATATTATAACGCCACTACGAAGAAATGCGACTGATTACCGTGTGTTCATTGTGGTTTCATGAAGACTGCTGTGAAGATTCAGCGGAATGTCTAAAGTGTAACGTCTGATTATGCACTAATTACTCGTGGGCATCTATCTATGAGAGATGGCTATTTTCTATTATTTAAAAAAACATTTTTAATCTAAAATATATTGCACAATAGTTGAAAAACAAAAAAACCAACATAACAAGGTAGCAGAGCAGTAGATGAAAGCTAATTATTTATTTGTATTAAAGATATAATATATACTTCTGATAATACTTTTCTTTTCTAGTCTAAAACTGTCGCAGGCAGCAAAGATTTTAATTATATATCTAAGTTACTAATTAACTTTAAAGTTCCGTGTGCTGAGTTTGGCAGTTGACGTTACCTTATGAAGTAAATTTACGGTACCAATTATCTGGAGCACACAGCGGTTTCCAGGTTTCCGCGCAATAACGTCTATTTTCACTGTTACGGCTGCAGATAATTTTCATATTAGTTTTGGGACAAGCCACATTTTTGGTAACATTTAACAATACAAATATAATTTTTAATTTTTTAGCAAATAAATTTGTGTGATTGTAATTTAAAATTGTTTCCTCATATTAATCGCTTATTAACACAACATGTATTCTCAAACAACTGTTAAGAAATATTTATCTTGATTTTATTTGCATTTATAAAGCTCTGTGATCGTTGAAATGATTTTAAAGCGACTATCATTGGTGGTTCAAAATTAAAGACATAGGGCACTTTTATGGAGAAAAAGAAAAAAGATTTCTGGGGGATAAAGGATCCATCCTAAGCAGAATGACTTGTTCGATTTTAACGGATCGTTTTGCTGATGACTAGATGGTTTAAAATAAAGTAATCGAGTCTACGTAACCATGAAAAAAAGGTTATCGAAGGGAAATATGACCAATGCATGGAGGTGTGTCACTAATGTCTATAAAACAGTCATGTATAAAAAAATATGTTCATAACGTAATTGGTAAATAGACAGTCAGACAGACAGTCTCTGTTTGGTAGAGACATTTTCTTGCTGTAATGGCTTAACATGCGGATAAATACCTGTACTTTATATCGACTTATTTACCATGTGATAATAACAGTCATGGTGATTTTAAAATTTTGATAAACAAAACAAATAGAAATAACCTAAAATGTACTTTCAAAAATCAAACGGTTTTGACTTTTCTAAATCATTATTTTTCTACAAAATATTTGTTGAGCCAGCTTCTCGTTATAGCAATGACGTGGAAAGCAACCGCCGGCTCGGAAAATTTTCATTTAACTAAGAAAAGCTGAGATTTATGTACGAGTATAATGTAATTCAATAGTTACTCTTTAAAAGTCATATTTTTGTATTATTATATAGACCAGATTTGATGGATTGATAGTTATATTTTTTTTAAATTCTGTGCGGCTCTGCTCGTGTAGTTTATTTATACTCTACTCGTAAAGATCGTAGAGTGATGTTGGATAAAACCTACCTAACTAAATCCATACTTAATATTATAATTGCGAAAGTAACTCTGTCTGTCTCCTTTTCACGCTTAATCCGCTGAACCGGTTTAGACGAAATTTGGTATAGAGATAGTTTGAGATCCTAGAAAGGACATATGATGAAATGATATCAAAGGCATAAGGTTTTAGAAAACATATTTATTAGAGAATAATTAATTGACAATATATTATATGTAAAAACTAATGACAAGTGACACTAATATAAAATAGTTCTTATATTAAAGCGTGTAGGCGTCCAAACTTTCATCATCCTCTCCTGGACGCAAACGCTTTAAAATCAAGCCCATTAGTTTAACGAAAAAATTCGTAATCAGTGCCTCTTATTTGTTTTTAATCCTTTTATTACCAGGCTAGCTGTATAAACGCCTTATAGATCCATTTTCATCAATTTTTGTTTTAATAAACATCTACAAGTAATCGCTATTTTAACTTCTGGTAAATTTACTATTGTGTAAGATCTTATTTATCAATAACTGATATTATTCTTCGGTAACTTTCCATTTTTCAGCTTTATCACTGGTAAGAGCTTCTTCAAGACTCTGTGGATCTCTATTTAATAAACTTATGGTTGATTCACCATTCATACAAATAAAAGTTGTAGTATTATTAATCTTACTCTTTTCTATACGATGTTTAAGTGGTCTCAAAGTCATACTGCTGTGTGGCTGAGTTTCTAGCGTTTCATTAGGTAGGTATGTTTCATCATGAACATCTTCAAACTGAGCGGAATCTTCAGAAGAACTATCAGAACTACATTGCGTTTCAGTTATTTCATTATTTTTGGTTTCATATTTATTTAGATCTTCAAATAACGGTAAGTCTAATGTTTTACTTTCTATGACTAATTTGTTTCCATTTTTTTTTTATTTTTATCTAAACAAATAAGTTTTTTCTCAATATCTCTTTCTTCTTTTTGTTCTTCTTTTTGTACGTTATCTACTTTATTTCTTTTTACTGTTGTTTCTAAAAACGTGACATCTCTACTTATAATTCCCTTTTTTGTTTCAGGGTCTATAAATCGGTAGTCTTTAGTACATTCACTGTAACCTACGAAAATCAACTTACGTGACTTAACCTCTAACTTTGTTCTATTTTCTTTGGGAACGTGTACCATTGCATGACATCCAAAAATTCTCATGTGACTCAAATTAGGCTTTTGTCCAGTCCAAACTTCATGTGGAGTGACTTCAGACAAAGCACGGGTTGGTGAGCGGTTAACTATATAGGCGGCTGTGGCTACTGCTTCAGCCCAGAATGTATTCTGTAATTCTGCATTAAAAATCATACATTTAGCACGCTCTATCAAAGTTCTATTCATACGTTCGCTAAGACCATTTTGCTGAGGTGTGTGAGGATTGGATGTCTGGTGCCAAATTCCGTAATTTTTAAGATAGACTTTAAACTTGTTATTTATGTATTCAGTACCATTATCACTTCTTAGAACTTTTATACTTTTACTTGTCTCCTTTTCTACTCTGTTTTTAAACTCCACAAACTTGTCAAAAACTTCGTCTTTACTTTTAATAAAATAGACATGTACATGACGGGAAAAATCGTCAATAAAGGTTACAAAGTACCTGGCACCTCCCAAAGAAACATGTTTCATCGGACCACATACGTCACTGTGGATAACCTCTAACAGCTCAGTTGCACGGGAGCCTTCGGTTGGAAAAGGTTGCCTGGTCTGCTTCCCCTCGAGACAAGTAATACAAATACAGTTCTCCTTTTGTGATGACAATTTAACTCCTTCTACACATTTTGGCATTTTACTAATATCTGTAAAATTTAAGTGTCCCATCCTTTGATGCCATAGGTAAGTATCATCATCATTTTTAGCTACCATTGCTTGTATTGCTTTATTTTTACATCTTAACTGATAAGTATCATTTATTAGATTTGCTTTAGCGACTAATTTATTTCGATTGTAAATTTCGCAACCCTCTTTATTAAACAAAATTTTACAACCACTCTCAATTATTTTACTTACTGACAGCAAGTTTGTTTTCAGATCTGGTACGTATAAAACCTTTCTCACCTGTATTGCCTCGGTTCTGCCATCATTTGTATTTACTAATATGCATACATTACCACAGCATTCAACTTTTAACGTCGTGCTATCGGCAATTCTTATATTCTCTACAGGTGGAGCTGTGACATCACTGACCCAATCTCGATGCATAGTCATATGCATGGAGGCGCCAGAGTCAACATACCAGTTTACTGAATCGTTCAATGAGAATGCTGAAAAAGCTGCAACAAACCCCGTATTTTTATCAGTTTTATTTTTGTTATTCTTGAACCAGCATTTTTTAGTAGTATGCCCGTATTTATTGCAGTTAAAACATCTTGGCTTTTTTTTAGGTTCTTGCTGATGGTTTTTAACTTGGCTATATTTTGTGTTTGTATAAAGTGCAGTAGTGTCTGATGTTTTTACCTCTTGTAAAAGTTTATTTTTTATTAAATCAGCACTAATCTTCATACCAGAACTTTCTAAGGCCATAATCATTGGCTTGTACATATCAGACAAACCTGCCAGCATCAGAGTACCTAACCACTCGTCATCTACATTAAATTTTATATTTCTTAACTTGTGTGCGGCGGACATTATTTTGTTTATATATTCTTCTACTGATGAACTGTTTTCTAAATTAGTGTTGATAAGTTCTTTTAGCAAACCAACTTTGCGACATAATCCACTATCTTCGAATGCCTTTGATAAATTGTCCCATACTTGTTTAGCAGTTGTTGCATCTTGTATGTATACATATAATAATGGATCTACTAACAGTATTAGTTTTGATTTGGCTTTGATGTCTTGCTTCACTGATTTGGAATCAGTAGATAATGGCTCCTTTAGTATGCAGTCATACAAATCTTCATGTTGTAAGTAAGCTTTAATTGCAAAACTCCAACTCGCCCAATTATCTCTGCCATTGAGCTTCTCAATTGACATTAATGAGCTACTAGCCATATTTAACAGTATTTATGTAAGCTGAAATGAAAACCTACGGCGCGTGTCGGTAACAATTTGATGTTATACACGGACTGATTTTTAATATTACTTTTTAAAATACTGTTACAATTACATCAAAAACCATACTATACTGCAGGTATGAGATGGCCCATAACCTGATGAAATGATATCAAAGGCATAAGGTTTTAGAAAACATATTTATTAGAGAATAATTAATTGACAATATATTATATGTAAAAACTAATGACAAGTGACACTAATATAAAATAGTTCTTATATTAAAGCGTGTAGGCGTCCAAACTTTCATCAACATAGGATACGTTTTACCCCAGAAATCATTCCTTAAGAGGGTGAAAAGAGGGGTGGAATTTTGTATAGGGAATCAAATATAAAGCTCATCATACCTATGTGTATATATACCTATATATAGACTATGTATTCCATACTAACCGTCATAAGGTTTCTAGTGAGTTGCCTGTTGAAACAAACAAAAAAACAAATCTTCAACTTTACATATTCACATAAATTAAAATCTAAATGAATCATCTAAATAAAAAAATATAATAATATTTAGTTAAGTATAAGAGGAAAAATTGAAATATATTGAATACTAGCGACTCACACTCGCTCCGCTCGGGTTCGTCCCTGCTTATGTTTTAACGTTTATCAATAAAAAGTATCCCATATGTTGGCCCGGATAACCAGCTATCATCATGCCAAATTTCATCAAAATCCCTTCAGTGGTTTTTCCGTGTTGCGGTAACAGACACACAGACAGGCAGACAGACAAAAATTCCAAAAAATATAGATTCGACCTCTGTGTCGATAATAATGTCTATTTCAATAAGATTTTACAAAAAATATTTAATGTACAGATTCGGCTTAGTTACGATTTTATTATACATATGTATAGTGTAATTAAACTCAGTTTGCAACAACGCTTGCGTCAAAGTATGTAAGAATCCCTAATACGTTGCGTTAGCTAACGAGTAAAGGTGTCATATGTAATAAAAAATATTTCACTAGTAGGTTCTCTTCCAAAGTTCTTTCACAAAGAAAAATCAAAGAATTTAAAAACAATTTAGTTTTCAATTATGAAATATCACCTATTTAAATAAATATCATCAGAAAACCACAAACAGAAATTTGAGCGTGGTTATTTTCAGACATATATTTAAAATTTATAAAAGTAAGTACAATAATACAGTTTAAAATATACTGAGCGGATTAATAATGCATAAATTTCAAAATTCAAAAATTTGGTCAATGCGGTCACGAACGCTCCGCCACGTTATTATTTATGGGATTAAAAGAGTTTTGCAATTATTTGACACCGGAACTTTCGTTAGAGTTAGCTTTAATATCGTGCTGGTTAAATTTTATATTACAAGTATGAAATGAAAATATTAATAATTTGTTTGACATAAAATTATTGTAAGGATAAATATACATATAGGTAAATACGAGAAATTTGCAATACTTTAGTAAATGTATTTTTATTGTTAATACAATGAGAAAGCCAATAATTTTTCATGAACAACAAGCAAACCCAATTCTATAATAATTATTTCATTTATAAAAAATAACCATAATAAAAACAAAGACACATTAAATATAAAATTTATCGTAGTCGCAAAATGTTTGTTTGGTTCATAGTGGACGTCATAAATAAGCTCAAGGTCTCTCAAAGAACAATGAACAAAGGCTCTGGATAGTTTTCCTGTGAGATCGAATAAGAAATAAGGAGATCGTCAGAAGGTCTAAGGTCACTGACAAAGCGAAAGAATTTCCAAGCTAGTAACAGTGGGCAGGGCACATCGTTCGTAGAACGGATGGTCGATAGGGCCGAAGAATTTTCGAGTGGGTACCGCATACCGGAACACGTGGGCCTCTCACAAGGTTTATTACAACTTGGTAAGTCACAGGAATCCACTGACTGCTGAATGGCATAATATCAAATATCCTGGATTTTTTTTTAGAGACACCAAACTTGTGAGCAGTGAAGCAGGGTGATCTTTATGATAATAATTTATATGAAAAATATATTTTTCATATAAGACTAAACTACATTAACACGAGTTAACGATAAATTCAACAATATTTCTCGTATTTTACCAAGGTAGTAATAAAGCTGATATTAAATTAAAAGTTTTATAATCCTGCAAACTTGTTTTAGTGCCGATATAAAAATATTAGGGAGTGCACAGCTTGTTCTAACAGCCAGCAGCAGCAGAGAAATGTTACGTTCATGTAGGCGAATTAAACATAAATAGAGTTGGGGCACTAGCTGGCTATTTGTAATGTGTGCGTATCACACGACGCATTAGGAAGATTAAAGTTGGTAAGCCCTCTAAGCAAAAGAGCGTGAAGTTTTTACAGAGAAAAATTAGTAAATTGAAAAGTTCTTTTCTCATGACTTAAGCCTTTGTTCACTTTCGACAAAATAAAATAAAAAGATTGAGAAGAAGAAGAAGAAAGAAGATTTGTAATTTATATTGTGCTTCAAATAAACGTTACTTATTTGAAGCACAATACAAATTACAAATAAAGTTGATGAAAAAATAATACCGTCTAACCAATTTCCTTCGAGACAATTTTCCAAGAATTGATTATTTCCAATTTAGTCTTTGATTGTATCTAATATTACTTGTTGCAAAATTTTTGATGATAAAGCCAGACCAACTGCTTTGATTTACTCACTCTGTCTCTCTCTATGAATACTAATGTTATGAGTAGAATTTCCGATAGAGTAGAATTCCATACATTTATAAATAATTTGCTTATATTAAGGTAATATTTGAATTCTATCACTAATTACTTTCTCAATATATTCTATTCCTCAACGATAAGATAATATTTAAAATTTCATTGTAACTACTCGTATACTGTACTCTATATATTTAAAAAAAAAAACAGAAAAATTCATGTGCATAGAAAAAACAGCACGTTTCGGATGCAACAACAATTCGTGGAAAAAAAATAATAATAACAATAATGTTACTACGAGGTATATGTATAAGAATACATTCTTGTAAATTGAGTAAATTAGAATACAGATGATTTACGCTTGCGAGAAAAATGTAATAGTGCAATACTAATATGATGTTTATTAAATTTAGCACGATAACGTACATTTACAATTTACTAGCGACTCGCCCTCGCTTCGCTCGGGTTCGTCCTTAGGTTGATCCCCCAATACAAACTATCACCCCCTTAAGAGATGATTTCCGAGATACAAAGTATCCTATGTCCTTCCCAGGGTCTCAAACCATCTTCTTACCAAATTTCACCCTACATCCTCACAAACCCACAAACTTTACCTCTTTATAATATTATGTAGTATAGATAGTCATGACATTAAATATTTCTTTTTATGTCTGGAGATGATTGTTTCTATGTATTAGAGATAGAAGTGTAACCGTGTTTGAATTCTGTATCTGAAATAAATAGGCTAATTATTAAGTAATTTGTTAGTAATTTGTTAAACTGTGAAACAGTCTGATTTATTTCGTAGCTGTATCTGCCTCAAAAATTAGACTAAATAGACGACTCATCTTTAAATATCACTGAATACTAAAATTAAAACAGAAAAGTATTCTGCACTGATAATTTTAAAAAGTAGTTAAGGTTAAGATTAACCAATGGTCGCACTAAGAGATTCTGTCAGGAGAACTAAATTTAAAATACCCATGATTACTTTAAAAAACGTGTATAAAATCTATCAATGTGTTTCGACTCACCGATGATAAGCCGGAGAAGGCTAGCAGCAAGCAAGCCCACGTCTGGAGAATTAGCCATGGGTCGATCTCCCGCACGCACTTTCACTACCAGCCATTACACCCAAACACGATTTCGCAAACTATGTTAACTCAGCTCCAACTGTTCGATGTCTTGTAATATTTACTTTCATGTTCTTCATTAAATTAAAATGGTTGATAATTCTTTAATTTTTTATTAAATAAGCTCCCATTCAAATTGGAGAACGAAGCATTGTGACGCCGCTGCTATTCCCTAGAAACCGGCAGACAACTGTGCACAATAACTCACTGAAAATTGGTGTAACTTTTTAATTTACGCCTCGCAATAAATGCAAGCTTTAGCTTGTGATTTATTCGAGATAATACTTATGATTCTCAAGTAAAGATAATGGAAGTTTACTATAATAATGCGGATTTATTGGTTTCTGTTTTTATATACTTTTTTATTATAAAATGAAAACGATTATGTTTAATTGTTTCAAAAATTCAAAATTAGTATTTTAACATCATAATGTACTTTAAATGTTTTATGCTTACTACGCAACCACACTTTTGGTCTACCATTATAAAGTTAATTAAACATCCTATTTTTAGGCAAATTCTGTTTCTGACAGTGCCCAAGTTTTCTTTTATATTCAAGTCGGCATATGTAAAAGGGCTCGAGGTCGGCACGTCTCATGAGACAGGCACTCTGTCTCACATTGTGTAGATAAGATTTTTTGTTATATCAAAATAGTCATATACATATACCAATATATAAATGCATACGTTGTAACAGTAGTGGTAGTAATATCAGTAGTGTAGGGGGTTGGTAGAGGGTGGTCCGCCACGGGTGTCACGCGATTGAGTTGCACTTATCCGTTTTTGTGTTGGTACTACCTATTTAGAAGGTAACACCTGATTACACGAAATATTTAATGTTTTTATAAACCAGCATTTTAAAGGTCTAATAAAGGGGATGGATTTTTTTTAAGATAATACTATCGATTACTACTCGTTATATTGAGGGTAAAAGTAAAAGATAAAAAAGATCAAAGATGAATTGTCAAAGATGAGTGGTCAGGTATATTCATTAATCCTTTAGTTAAAATGCAAATTGTCTTCTTTTGTTTGCGCAGGCCGATCGACAACAAAGCGTAGCTTAGCACAGCAAAAATGCTAAGCGCACATTTGCAAACCAAGCTGGCGCACGTATATCTCTCGTTTTAGCATATTCAAAATTCACTACCATACGTCATTGTATAATTGCTTACTGTTGTTACTAAAGCTTTTAAAAGATTGTGTATGAGAATAAACACGAGATTTTTTGTAGATCAGCTACTAGACAGAATAAAATTGTAAGTAGGTCAAAGTTGATTAATTAATTTTAATTTTTAATTAAGAATTAAAGTTTTATTAAACTTTACAGCGTATTAGACCAACTATAATGTCTAACTTGAAAATTAATCAAATGTGCCCATACACAAAAGGTTTTACATTGATAATCGACAAAAATAATTAAAAAGACACGTCTGAAGCATGTTTTATATATTCTAAGGCAGTCAACTCATGACAATTAACAAACAAGGACAGTTAATCGTAAATTGCCATGTGTAAGAGAGGAACAAAACCTTCGAAATTACTAGAAAAGTTTCGAATTTTCGAATACTAGAATGTTCTTTGTTTATGCGTAAAAAAAGGTCGGGAGTGTGTGTGGAGCTAAATCATAGTGAAAGTTTATCTTGTGGCGTTCCCATATAATACGGGGGTCATGTTTAGTGGTTTTGTACTAAGTGTATAAACAAGTAACGCTGCCGGTCCTGAGCATGATCTCTTACCTATCGTGTCGAATTATCCCAACGGACTATGAGTGACAGAAATAGAGAATGTACTTGTGTCTGCGCGTACCTACCTTTATACCTATCTCTTGTACATAGGGGTCGTCCATTAACCACGTGATGTTTTTAGCAACTTTTTAACTTCCCCCTGCTCCTTGGTGATACGTGGTGAGGTTTTAGACTAATCCTCCCCCCCCTATCCAAAATCGTATTTTTTGGTCCAAAGTATTTTTAAAAATTTCAGAATATTACTTTAAATATAGGTACAATCTAATTTAATTCTAGAAAATTATGCACCGTGATAAAAATGTCCAGAAAGACCATTAAGGTTTCAGTACCTAAAGCAAATACTAGCTCTAGCTCTAGCTCTCTTGCACATGCTCGCTATACCATTGCAGCATACTCGACATACTCTGCTAAAACGTGGCCGTCGATAACCATATAGTTCCATACTTCAGTGCGAACCTCTTACACCATGTGATGTTTGGTATTTTTTTAACCCATTTGAGCCTCACGTGATTAATGGACGACCCCATATCTCTTGCGCACATAGCTCTCTCAAAGATATTCGCCGCCGTGGTCAAAATCGATGAGAAGGACACTACTTAATAGAATATTAGATACAGGTAAGCAATGACACAGGCCTTACCTAGCTAGCTAGCTTATTCCTAAAATTAATATACAAAATCAAGTAAATCATATAGCAATTACATTGGAAGATAGACTTAATTAATATATACCTATAATATTTGACTTTACCATCATTTAACACTTTATGTAATTTCATATATTACCTACTAATTATAATTTAATCTCGTTTACGTAACAACAATGTTATAGAACTAATAATTTCCGTAACACTTAGACCAGTCACATTAATATTCTGTAATCATGTTTAAATTTAAACTGTGCGACTCAGAAATTCAAAAATGTAGTTTGCCTACTTTTGTTACTAATTTATTTTGTTAATATACATATTATGAATAAAAACATGTTATTCCTGGGAGTTAAATAATAATATATAATTTAATAAACTGTTAAACGATTGATTACTTTTATAACGATCGGTTCATAGATACTCACGATTACGTTTTATATAACGAATATTTAAATTTGCAAATTTATTTTTCCATCTAACATTGTATACGTACAATTGGATTAAACCTTTATTCACTTTTGAAACAAAACCTAATTATGTAGATACTAATATGATTTTAAGCATAAAATGTCTGATTGAGTTAGGAATTTGCTATAAAACAGCTGCATTAGCAGAATAGATACTCCACTATAGTGTTATAAGTGCGAAATGTAGTTATCTCCTGCCTTCAGGTTATTCGTTATGATTCGGTCACATAAACGCATAGACATAACGTACGTTTTAGTGGCGCTATCTTACTGTTTATTACCTCGTTATGACTACCATTGCAATTGTAATTTATCTAGCTTGTTTAGTAATTTACTAAGGCTTCAAAAATCAAAAACCAAAAACCAAATCATTAAAATAATCATATATTATAGCATAGCATTATTTATTGTAGGATATTTATAGGCGTAGAGATTGTGGGTCTCCTTCGCTTTGCTGGCGTCCCTAGTGAGTCCAACATAGTTTTATAATGGCGAAACGATCATTAAATTCGATTAAATTATTTTAGAGTTTATCAATTTTAAGAAACAAATCTTTTCTTTTTATTTATAAGCGTGTTATAGTTTTAAAAATAATTAAAGTATTATGTCATTCTAGTTACAAACTAGTATATCTTAGTGGATGTAGACATCCCACCTAGTTAAAGATAAATAAGACGGCGTATGTTCAAAAGACTATTTTAAACTTTCTTCTAAGTAAATGTTAGAAGTAGTAATTTCTGCTTGCATGTTGGCTGAAGTAAGACACTACTTTGAGTAGACGAACATTTTCTATCCAAACTTAATAATATGATAATGATTAAATGTAAATGTAAGGATGGTTTTTTAGCTGTTAAAGAATTATTATTCTCTGCAGATCTAATTTAATATATTTTTTAAAATTCGAACATTCTAGAAGACTTGAACTAAGTAGTAAATATTATTATGGATGTGTACAAAACATTTAATAAATATTATATTGAAAGCTGTGAATTAGCCATTTGATACAACTAACGAAAGAAATAATTCTATATGGATTGATAAAGGCTAAAGAAAAGTATAATACAGTTTAACGCATCCTATGGTTTTATATTCATCTTATTTAAAATTATGTTTTAAATATAAATGCACGTATCACATATCTATATATTATAGTATAAAACAAAATCCTTGTCTGCGTCTGTCTGTTTCCAAAACCTCACAACGGATGTTGATATGGTTGTCACTAATAGAAAGAGCAATAAACGAGGAAGGTTTTTGTATACAATGTATAAATATTTTGCACAAAATGACTGAGCCTAGAACGTATTTTTTCAAAAAAGAAAAAATGTTATTCTTAAAAAGGTCTACACAAAAGTCTGCGATAACATGTTACTATCCTCTAAGGTCCGCTCACAATAACTATTTTCATTTATATAAAACTCATTTAGGGACGCACTCGAGCGAAGCGAAGGTAAGACGCTAGTTTTATTATAAATTAAACTATTTTTATAATGTGGTCAATTCTAAAAATACAATTTAGAGACCACTGAAAACTAATACCGTCGAAACAATAAACAAACTTTGTAGTTCACTACAGGCAGTAAGCTCAGTTTCACATATTAATAAATAGTTGCTTAACCTCGTATGTGTACGTGCACTCTGTAAGATCTCAGAATGCTCTTGTATATATGCTTTAACAACTATTTGAAATGTTCAAGCTTCATATTTAGCAAGTAATACAACATATTGTGTAGAGATTATAACCGATCTATATAAATATATAACAGCGAACTTAAAAATTAGTAGGTATATGAGAACATTTCTTTTTTGTTTTATGTTGAATTATCCCAAGATTAATTCGCTGAACAACCTGGTAATAGAATTTAGACAATCTACGTTTCGTCATGTTATTAACTTATCAACCCACAATTTTATCTACCACTATCAAACATTTTTGTAAATAGAAAAGTTGGGCGTCTCATCAAAACGAAGCTACTCGTGAAGTTTCAGCTTGATATTAATCGTTAAGAAAAAGGGGCGGTATATTGTGGACTAATATTTATAAATGAAAGTGCCAATCTGTGTTTTTTGGATAGTTACCACGTATTAAATTTCAATGTTCATTTAATGGCCGAAGCCCTATAACTTAAAACCCCCATAGTTAAAAATGTTTCTGCTTGTTAGATTTTCATTACAGTAAAGGATGAAGGAGCGGTTTAATCAATTATATAGACACTTTCATTAAGGGGAAAAGGATTTGATGAAAAGTGACATAAATTACTATAGCCAATAGTCAAAAGGAGATCGAGCACACATTTTGTCTATTTAAAAAGAATTTTTTGAACAAAATGTCATTACTGCTAAAGAGTAGGTACTATGTAAATTTCTTTAACTACCCATACATTACATGTTAATTATAACAACAAGTGTCAAAATTAAGGATTACTTACAAATTATATCTTTATTTCAATTATTAATTTGTGTCAATATGTGAATTTTTATATTTATTACCTACTAACGACTCATCCTCGCTTCGCTCGGGTTCGTCCCTAACTGGGATATAGTAACATGTATATAGTTTTTTTTTTTTTAAGTATTAGAGTTATGCGCTTACCAACATTCATTTTTATTTATATATACTAGCGACTCATGCTCGATTCGCTCGCGTTTGTCCCTAGGTGCATCTTGACGGTTAGCTATGTTTATACATAAATAGTAGCTTGCTACTTCTAAGATATTTATTTAAATTATATAGCGATTTACGTTACGTACGTACGTTATTACGTACGCCGTACGCAGATTTTATTCACATTTTCATGGGTTTTAATTATTTTTCTCGGAACCCTGATTCTTTTCCTTAAAAAAAAGTAGCCTAAGTTACTCCTTATAACAGCAGCTATCTGCCAGTGAAAGTCCCGTCAAAATCGGTCCAGCCGTTTCGGAGGTTAGCCGGAACAAACAGACAGACAGACAAAAATTTAAAAAAGTGTTGTTTTGGTATATGTATCGTGTATACATCGATATGCATTTAGTAAAAAGCGATTATTTTAATATTACAAACGGACACTCCAATTTTATTTATCTGTATAGATAATAAGAAGATTATATCGTCAATTTAGTCTCTCGTTAGGCACATATTCTATACACTGTAGTAGTCACGATGACATATATAAATGCATCTTTTTCCTAACAATACATAATAAAACAGCGTTCTAACATTGCAGAATTTAGCTTAATAACCGGAAAATACACAGAAAATTTCAGAAAGGCTCAAGGCTGAATTTTCAGATAAGTTATAGACAATTGATAGACACACAAACAGAATATATAGACATCAAACCTAGGACACCCTACATTTTCAACGATTTACAGGAACATATTACTATATAAATACAGTCATTATACATAATAATGTGATACAACAACATAACATATTTACAATGGTAAATAAATCATTCACATGACACATCTGTAATAAAATATTCGGAAGATTCGTGGACGAAATACAAATGACGTCACAACGTCTGTAGTAGGGCGGAGTCAAGGGCTCACCGACAAAGCGTAAGCACGTGACGGTACCCTTACTGTACGAGTACTTGTGGTTTTATTCCAGCAATTACGCAGACCCTTTTATCCTTTCTTGTTTCTTTAACCCTATCTGAAAGTACACTATAATTAGGGTTCCTTTTAGTGTTTGGTATCTCAGAAACTCGTAAAACCAAATCGTGTCTATGGTTATAAAACAAGGTTAGTTATAGTGATTTTCCATTTAAATAGTAAATAGAAATTGTGAAGATCCAGCCTGGAAGACGATTGCAAAATCTTATTAGGATAATCAAGTTATTCAAGAAGACGTCTTAAGTCTTCCCTTTTAAGTGGCGGTTACGACAACTTCGAAAATAAATGTCGGGGCGTTCGGTAAAAGTGTGAATAATAAATGTAAGAATATTATTTCAAAATGTCTTTAGGAACTTTTATTACGGCTCGGCTAGAAATTAGCAATAAATATTGAATAACGTTGGCTTATTTTTAACCCCTTGTGAGCGTTAGAAGGTGCCTGTAAACGGGAGATAAGGATTGCCAATTGAATTAATTATTAGAAAATAACAAATCATCATTATTCATAACACTTTATAATTATTAATAATAAATAATTATGTATGAACAAAATTTGCGATTTTAATACATTAATGTATTTATTAAATAAATATTAAACTTTTTCTTTATAGTAGTTGTTTTCGTATTCTAAAAGAGCTTTTAACTTACATATATCTTCTATAATAAGTAATCATTTGATTTTTTCTAGCACTAGACAAGATAAAAGTAAGTAGCGCCAATCATCGATAAATCTTCCGACTGCCTAGAAAAAATACTAAAATCATTCAAACCGTTTCAGAAATTACACAAACAAATAAAAAATGACTCACAAACAAGATAATAGGTAAATTAATAAGTAAATTATTATTTGTAATGTAATTAATTTAAAATATTTTAATAAAATAAAATAGGATAACAATAGATTATTTCAGTTTCATAGTCTAGTCATCGCGGGTTTATTGATTTAAATCTGGGCTATATTTCGATGTAAATGAAATATGTATTACCGATAATATTTAATTACCATAATGAACACAATAGCGTTTTAAATGTCAAACCCATTTATGAAAGTTGACTGAAAGGATAATAGATTCAATTTTATTATATGCTATGCTAAAATGAAACGTTAAACAGCATTCGTTATTTTTTTCATATAAACTTTTGTTATAATACATTCATTTTCTATTTAATACTTTAATGAAGGCTACAAACTATTTAAAAACACATTTGTTACTTTTAATCAAAAATAAATCGGTAATTTCAATGGAACATTCAGATAATATAAGAATCTCTTAAAAAAGGACGTTATTATAAGACGTATGTAATTTTTTTAATTTTATTGAAGAGCATTAATACCAAGTTTTAAGTAATTCTGATCATAAATAATTGTTTGACTATATAAACTTTATCACTTCTTTTTAACTTTTCAAGGGATGAATTTCAAAAAAAGTATAATATCTATATTTTTTATTTTTCATCTTAAAGCAAAATACCACTTTTCGTGCATTTCGCGTTAAGAATAACAGAGTTTCATATAATCTTTTATTCCCTATTTTACCGCCTTAGAAGATAAATTTCGAAAAATCCTTTCTTAGCGGATGCCTACATTGTATAAGGAATATGTCTTGTAAATTTCACGTTTCTACGACCAGCGGTTTAGACTATGCCTTGATAGATCAGTCAGTCAGTCAGGACAAAGCATTTTATGTGTGTGTGTATATATTATAATATTAATTAACAAAATAAGAGCAATTAATATATAAAATGAAAGTATTATAGTAATACATAATTAAACTACAGAGGCAGAGGGGGTTCTGTTTTCTCTATAAATTATAGTGTATGTGTTACTCAGATGCATGTTACCGAAAAGTTTTATCACAATCTGTACAATTTTTGAGTGAAACTGTAACAATTTGTGACATCCTCAGAAACTTTTACCTTTATAATATATTAATAGCATAATAATTTAATTTACTTAATTTAGCCTAGTGTAACGCGCTGGCTTGGGAAGCCGAGTAAAGCGGGTTTAAATCCCGGATCTCGCACCTCTGATATTTTCATATGCGAATCATTTTCAACATGATTATAACTTGTCTTACGGTGAAGGAAAACATCATGAAGAAACCTGCATATCTGAGAGATCTTAGCAAATTTTCGAAAGACATGTGCAGCCAGCCAATCCGCACTTGACCAGCGTAGTGAACTATGGCCTGATTCCCCTCGTGTAGCTGAATACAAAATATTAAATCTAATATATTTAAACGAGCAATTATTGTATATTTATTTATACCGGCGATGGCGGAAACGGCTCTAACGATTTTGCTGAATTTTGATATTTGGTTTGGGGGTTTTTTGGGGGGTGAAAAATCGATCTAGATTAGTCTTACGTCTGGGAAAACGCGTGTTTTCGAGTTTTTATGCGGTTTTCTTTCGCATTATTCCACGCAAAATATGGTCGATAATTTCTGATGCACAAACATAAGTATCGTGGTCAAGCGACCAAACTGCAAGATTGACAATTACAAGTGTCCGTGTTCGAATCCCGGTCGGATACAAGATTTTTACTTTTGTTTTTATTTGTATTTATTATAGTTTATAGTTTTCTTATTAGAACTCCGAGCGAAGCTCGTTTGCCCAGGTACACATAACATAATATTATTATCACCGTGCAAAGAAATAACTAAGCGTAAGGAACAGCGCAATATTTTTGTAATAGGTCAACTTTTTTGTGACATCCTTATCAGATATTTATTTTGTACTGGCACTGGTAAGCACGTACTCACTACAATACATTAGTCTATCAAGGGAAAGAACAAGAAAATGTTGTTACAATAACATAAATAATTATTGTCATGAAAAACATTTTAACGTTAGGTGTTATTTAAAACTTCTAAAAATAAGTAACCAAAGTTATAATATTATATTAAATATGCAATGTCGTATATTTTTTCTTTAAAATTTAAAGTTAAGTTTCTGTCACTCACAGTAATCCCGTAAGGCTTAATATCCTTATGTTAATTTACTTACTGGTTTATTACGATATAAGCTCTTCTAGCTTTGGTGAATATTAAATATTTTATAGTTTTCTCATAATGCACACTACTAAAAGGCGTGAATATAAAACAAAATTAAATTATTTATACGTTTATTATTTTATAGAGGAAAACCTGCACTAAACACGAAATGTTTCATATATCAAGTGATGTGAATCTGAAATGAACTTTGATCTTGTCTGTGATAATAGACTTGTTTTTCGTAAGTAAAATACATAAACTACCTCGACTTGTTTTCCAAACTCAATATACAAAGCTCATATTTTAGGTAAAACGCCATTAAATTAGACAGCAGCCTCAATAGAGTTTATGTCGTACCTTATTGTTACTGTAAAAATATATGTATTTTACGTGAGATGGTAACGAAGTAGTACAAGTATGGATTTCTATGGTAGAATAAGTCAAGAGCATTATATTTGTTTATCGTTTTAAGATAAACAACGTCAATAAAATACATTTATATTTTTTACGCTAATATATAATTTTATAAAAGCGCTCTTACAATCATAGTAAATAACGAAATAGGGTGTGCTGCACTTAGACGAGATTTTTCTCACATTTTAAACTACGGCACATTAAAGTTGTAATCCTATTTCATGTTGAACAAGCTCAAGTTCTGTTCTAAACGAGGTAATCGGATTTTAGGATTTCAAAAGGAGAGTATTCTCCGAACGAAATATATAACCCATTTTTCAAGCTTCATTTAATAAATATAGCGTGTAAACGTTATTTATCTATTTACCACGTGCTTTACGATGAACGAAAACATCGTGAAGAAACCTGCATGTCTGAAAGAACCTAACTAGTGTTTAAAGACATGTGAAGTCCGCCAAGTCGCACTTGGCTAGCATGGTGAACTATATCCTGATCGCATTAAAGAGGCTCGGCGCCATCAGTGGGAGTTAAAAAGGGCTCAAAACATATATTTCATGTTTTCATCAAAAGTGTGATTATATCGCTCGAGAGCTAATGCACTATAATCATCATCATCAAATATCATGGTTCACAGAACGCCGTTATTTATTACTTCCATTGCTTAATACTCAGACTAACGGAATTAGATACGAAGCGCGCAGAAGACAATGGTTGAAGTCTGCGCTGGTATTATAATTTTGCGGTTAATAATACTACTAGCCTCGTTGTGACCGCAATATTCAGGGTTCGCGATTGGGATCGTATGTGCAATTAAAAGCGAAGTAAACAAAGTAATTATAGAGATTGCTTTATTAAAAAAAAAAAAAAAAAACTTTTCAGCAAATTATCATGATTGTGTTAGATTGAGGTTTTTCTTTGTCATTGACCTGTTCATTTATTGTTAGAGATGCTCCGTCTTACTTATTATCTTAGAGACTTAATACTGAAGCCTCTGAAAACAGACCAGAAGCTAGATTAATTACAGCTCGGATACCACTTGCGATGCCAAATGGGTAAAAAACAATAATAATATGCAACCCGCTTCATTAGACTGGTTTAACATAATCTATGATTTACTTCATCTTGTCATTAATATTGCAAAGCTATTTAATGTGCAACGTTTACTTTATATTTCATATCTGAAAAAAAATCCCTAAGATTTAAAGAAAAAGTAAGAGAAAGAGAGTCCTAGTAAACTAGAAAGTAGAGTCCTCTCTATCAATCTCGTAAGGAAAAAAATAGGTTAAATTATATGAATTATTTTTTTATTAATTTTTAAGTAGTGACAATGTACATAAATTAAAGAATGCTGGAATTGCTCGTGGGTATCTCTAAAATTTATGTTAGTAAACTGTAACGTATATATATATACATATGTATCTGGTACATATATATACCTGGTATCCATTCCACTAGCCTCATAGCCTCGTTTTTTCCATAAAATTCGATTTGATTTACTAAGATAGTTTGACTAGTATCTTGGAAAACAGTAATAGCTAACATAATAGGAATGTTAAGACAGGTAATGTGTTCAGAATCTTTTTTTTATAAAAGAGTACTTTATTTTTAAAACGGCGCGGCGTTTGAAAAATTTAAACACTTTATTTAAACGCAGCAATAAAAAAATATTATCTAATGCATATATAAGGATATACATAAAATCTTCTTGGTACTGTATAGTATTTTAAAACTATTATTAAAACGATAAAAATCTTAAATAAAGAGATATATGTTTTATTTTAAGAAAATGGCAATAATTGGCAAAAAACAAAGGCGCATTTCCACAAACGACTTGACTGTTAAAATGTTTTATGTATGATATGACTAAAGAACGTATATTCTTATAATATACATATAACTTGATATTCTAACTTGCGACGTCGTTTATTCGGTGTATTGCTGCATGGAAACTACTTTTATAAAAACTAGAGAAGAGAGAAAAATCACTAGCAGGAATAAGTAGAAGTAATGTCACGTTTTATTTTCGCAAAATAAAAACTTCTTTATTTTCTCGAACAAATTACACAAAATATATTGATTTAGAAACATTTGAATAGGAATGTAAGATACTATTCTTGAAATTCTATGTGAATAATAGTTGTTTTTATCCTAATTTCTCTATACAGAAAGAAAAATATATGTAAGCAATTCTTTACCAGTTAGTTTTCCACATTAATATATAATACTAGCAAAACCCGCGGCTTCGCTCGCACTAAAACTATAACTAAAAAACTTTAAAAAGGTAGGTTTCATACAAATTTACATCCCTTATTATAGCTCCTTATGGGGTGAATTTCAAAAAACGCTAAAACACGTATTTATTTCATTGTATTGAAGAGCATTAATACCAAGTTTCAAGAAATTCTGATCATAAATATTTTTTGGGTTGTGTTATAACGTGTATTCCCGTGGAATGAGATAATCTCCCGCGGTAAAAAGTATCCTATATGTTGACCCGGATATCCAGCTATCATCATACCAAATTTTATCAAAATCCCTCCAGTGGTTTTTCTGTGATGCGGTAACAGATAGACAGACAGACAAAAATTCTAAAAACTATAGATTCAGTCTCTGTATCGATAATAAAGTCTATTTCAATAAGATTTTCCAAAAAATATTTAAGGTACAGATTCGAATCAGTTAGAATTTTATTATATGTATAATAATGTATATAGATATAAGATGGCGTGCGAGCTAAATAGGAGAATTTGATTTTTTTTACTTTTGTCGTGCCATTATTTATAAAACAAATATCAACAGTAAATAATGAAATTGTATTCGTATTTAAATGTAAAAAGAAAGCAAACGAGCTAGAATGGAACGTACAAAACTATAGAGATCATATACGTTTCGACATTTTAAGAGCTAGATTCGTCCTACTTAATAGAACAAAGAATCTCACATGTACATTACTGTACCTGCACTCGCATACTAATTAAGACTACGCTATCCTACACTCACGAATGTAAGAAAAGAAAAACTCCACCAAGATACCTCAAGGCGAAGCATGCCCACATTTCTTTGGTGTTTTTATGTACATATATGCATAAACAATGTTCGTCTAGTGGACAGGTCGCATTTATATTAAGGAAAAAAAAGGTAATTAAAAATATATTCACCTGTTATGAATATAGTAAAGTATAATTTTATATAGTTATACTTGTTATAAGACTTACTATTATAGAGATCAAGACTGGACATTTCGTATCTTTTGAAAATACTTTTAAGCAAGATGTTATTATCGATATATGTCAAAGCAGCAAGCAACTACTTTTATTTTATCTGTTTGTTTGTTAAGGCATCACGTGAAAATGAATGCAATTGCTAAAATCCCACTTGGGCAACAGTTAGTTCTCGCCCAAGTATTAAAATATGTTAGTATATTAAATGTTAGTAAATAGATATTAACAGTGTTAATATAATAAGTTTGTTTCAAAATAATTTTACTATTTACATTCAAATATTTTAACAGAATTTAGTAAATATATATTTTTTTCTATTTTATTACTTTCATTAGAGCCTCAATTAAAAATGTTAGTTAATCTACTATATAAAAATAAGTCGGATTTTCCTTCCTGACGCTATAACTCCAGAACGCACGAACCGATTTCCACGGTTTTGCATTCATTGGAAAGGTCTCGGGCTCCGTGAGGTTTATAGCAAAGGAAATTCAGGAAAAATTTCAACAGAAAAGCGGGAATATCTTTTTTTACATACAGCGCCATCTCTGATACATAGCATGTACTACAAACCAATATTGGATCAACATATAGGATACTTTTTACAGGAGGAAAATATCTCATCTCTAAGAAATCTATACTAAACTTTAAAACGTAAGTATAATAAAAAAATCATACAATTAGAATAGTTTATATTTCAAAAGGTAGGATCAGCTTTTGAAACGGTGCTTAATATTATTTTAGTACAATATTTACTTTGATTATTCTGATTTTATACATTCCATACAAAGTTTTGAAAAGCTTCATCCTTACTAGCTAAATTCTGGCTACTACGATTATATGCCTTATGTAAGGCGAGTTGGTTGTTTAAATTGAGTAATTACTTGGTGCTACTTAATAAGGGCATTAATGAATCATTAATTTTAGTATAAGGATTTACAATAGAATAGTTACTGGTTTGGACATTCTATTAATTGTGCATTTACATTTATGACAAGTTAGATAGCTTACAAATTGTTAATTGGGCTATTCGTACTGTTTTGTAGCTTTATTTATCATACACTACGACAGTACGGCAGTACAGTACGGCAGAGTCCGGCAGACATTGTTGCCGTAAGAGCTTTACCGTTTAAAAAACTACAGTGGCATCTATTGAATCTTGATTGTTTTTTTTTTCGGTATTAAATAATCACATTTTGTAAATATGAGTTATTTAAAACCATAAATACATTCTTCTATACCACCTCACTAGAATAACATACATTAAGTAT
The DNA here is from genome assembly GCA_033884665.1 of Argynnis bischoffii washingtonia. Lineage (NCBI taxonomy): Eukaryota > Metazoa > Arthropoda > Insecta > Lepidoptera > Nymphalidae > Argynnis > Argynnis bischoffii. Next base: position 7,939,182 of record CM066609.1, read on the forward strand.
TAAGGACCGATACACACAATGGCTTTTTAACACATGCTGTCCACGCGCACATAACGTCCGTTTTAAGCGCAGTGAACACCATGTCGGTAGTTTAGACGACATGGTGTTCATTGAGATACGAACAAATACAAGCTGAAGCAATCTGCATTTTTTAAGCAAGCAGCGCAAAATATGCATGGAAGACATATTATATTGATGATGGTGTTCATAAGCCCTCAGAACCGCAATCACATATCGTACATATATGGAATTATGTCAGGAACCTTTCCAGGCGCAAGAACAACACACAAATCGTACATGTAATCATATAAAGAATTTTTTACCTGTTTATGTTGGTGGAATAGGTGTTCTCCACCTACATATAACTTAGCTGTCATTTGAACTCTATAAGACTATAATAACTTTTATTTATAAACAGACAATACTAAAACTTTAACTAAAAAGTATAGGTACTATAAAAATATTTACCACTCACGGATAAGAAAAATAATTTGAAATTTATTTTTACCAATTATATATATTTAATACATAATGAATATAAAATTAATTAAAAATAAACATAGAAATGAAACAAAATAACATTTTAAGTATAATTCAAGCACAGATTTTCCTAAAACTTTCAATGTTACCTATGATTTAACCTTGTTACAGTTTTATTATATGTTTAATAATGCTGTTGCTACGACCATCAATAACTGAATTATCAAGGCTAAAAGGAAAAAGGTTCGATGACAGCAATGATGAATGAAGTCCCAGCACTTACCACATAGGGAGTAAAAAATAGAAAATAAAACCAATCAAAAAAGGTAGATCATAAAATATTTTTTGTATCAACAATATGGTAAACTTAAATTCCTTAAGCAAATTTACATATGAATTGCAGAAAAATATTATCATTGTTTTTAATATTGTATGGCAAATTTCAAATGCTATATACTTGTACAGCTAGATCAAAGAGAGACTCAGATTTTTCTATTGAAAAGATTTAAATTGGCCTGTTTATGTCTTAACACTTTATTAGGACAGGAACATTTTCATCTTATTTTACCTTTATTGTGCAGCAGTTAAGCTTCGTTTGCCTTTGTTTATTTCTAGGTTTTTTCGAAACATTGCGCTTGAACTAAACGAACGTTAGAAATATCTCGATATGTTCACAATAAAAACGTTTTAATGTTGGGGATGTTAAATGATGCAAGAAAATATACACTCTTTAGATAGAAAATAATGCTGGAAATTACCGTCTTCACCTGAATGCGCAGAATATTTAACTTTACTGATATAATCGGGCATATTTAAATTCACCAGTAGGCTATAAGTAATAAATTTTCCATTGACGACGAGACGAAGAATTGAACAAAAACGGTTCTTGTTGAATTCACAAACCAACAATAGATAATTTATCGCAGCCAACTCAGGCACGCCGCTTGTGTAAGAAATTGGTTGGAGTTCACTATTTTTTTAAATGAACGAATTTATTTTCAAATAAATAATTTATCCTCAAAATATATATAAACATAGTTTCAGATAAGCTGGCAAGGAAAATATTAATACTACAAGATAATAAATGTAGATTTAACTTTATATTTATAAATATTACTATTTTAAAGTAGAAAATTATTCTCGGAATCCGGCTTAACAATATTACGAACGACTTGCTTTGATTTAATGGCCTTTAGTAATGATACCTAGTAAATATAAAATTAATGAAACTTGTGTTTCAATATTTCACTTTATTTCAGTTGAAAACGCTAAATTAGTTTGCTTATTTATTTTATGTGGAAATTCATGTAATATATTATATAGCATTAAAATTGACTTTACCGTCCAACAAAACTTATAGTTTACTTAAGGTTTGAGTAACCACTAAACTTCATACAATATTAGTTAACTGGCAACCGCTCAGCTTCGACCCGGTGCTTTTGTAAAATGTGAAACTCAATTACTTTATTCTATAAAAGTATCGTCCCTTATCAAACGAATACATTGAAAATGAATCTTATGGTAATCGAATTTCTGCAAAAAATCTTTATTAAACGACACAAAAGCTTTTTAACCTACACTTCGAAAGCAAAATCGCTGTATTAATTTCATAGGTAGGTAGCAAGCATATGGTTGAGCTGTTAAAAATGTGTAACAGTCAACGATTCGTATTTTCTATACTAAAAGACTTTCTTAATATCATATGATCTTCATTCTTCACATTAAAACTTATTAAGTACTTAAATAAATTTATTTAATTTAATATAAAAGTATACGTAGAAGTATATCTGCTGTTCACTTGTCTATCCTGCCATCAATTATATTTTTTGTTAAATAAAATATAGGTATCTATTTTAAAAAACTTGAGTATTTAATCCTTATTAACTGCTTAATTAAATGAATACCTACAGTACTTTCTACATTTTTAATAAAGTTTAAAAAATCTCTTCAATCAACTATCCTTCGGGGACCGTTCTTTTTTCCATAATAAAGGTTCCCTATCTAACTTATATCCTAGCTTTTACCCGTGGCTTCGCTCGCGTAGCGTTTAACGTAATGTTAGATAGCTTATCTTGTTTATGAGTAATACATATAAACTTAGGAACATTATACTAATCAATTATTAATATTTATATGGAAATAAATAATTCAGCATTTAATGTTACTGTGGTACGGACTTCCCCTCAACGGAAGGAAGATTAGGCCGTAATACGACATGCTGAACTTTAGAACTATTTATATTCTCTAAGACATGAAAGTTTCTTCAACTTGGGCTATAATTGCTAAACATTCCTACTAAGAAAGGTAAATAGTAAAAATCATTTTAATATTGTCCTTTAAACAATTGATATCGTTTTTTGTATTCATTTGGCTACTTTATTTTATTTTTTTTTCATTCATAAAACCTTCTTTCATCGCAGAAACAAATTTTTCAGTAAGTATCTTTCAATGATCTCTTTCGGCAAACACATTATGAAAGGATTCGATTTATAAGGAATTTATTAAAGCGTTTTCACGTGTCATCGTCGTGTCATATAGTAATTGTGTATCGTAATAATTGTATCTTATCTTTACGGTACACAAAGTGAGCTGTATATAGGAGAGTTATTACTTTACTAGCTAAAAGGTTGACTAGGTTCGTCTATACAGACCGCGATTGTCGTATGAACATTGAACAGGGCTATTCAGGCTCGCTAGTGATTGGAAACACTGATAACCCTTTAACAGAATGTCTTACTGACTTTTTAGGGCTCCGTATCTCAAAAGAAAAATTAATAGTAAAAAAAGACTTTTAAAAACAAACTTTTTTATTAATGATCTAAAAGGATGTAAATAAACATTAAATTAAATCAAACCCATCAGTTAAGCGACAAACTTTTATATCATATAAATTGTGTAATGTAATAAATTGATGGGTTTGATTTAATTAAAAGTTTATTTTCTTCTTTTTAGAGCATTTAAATAAAAGCTTGTTTTTAAAAATCTTTTCCTTTTACTATTAATTTTTTTTTTTGTTTTTACGTTATTCGTATTCTTCTGAGCAAACCCTTTCATTTGATATCCTATCCTATATCATGGGGGTGCATAAAAAAAAACATAGTCCGCCATCTTTGGGGACCCGCCATATTAGATTTAGAATTACGTTACTTATCTAACCATGCATTGTCATCCAAACTAAATGTGTATGTCACATTTCAGCTTAATCGGTTTAGAATAACTGGTCTAAAATTTAGTTGCAAGATTTGTCCTACACATACTAATAGGGTTATAAGATAAATAAAAGCTTGTAAAACGGAACCTTTATAGAATCACTTCGTTGTCCGTGTGTCTGTCCATTAATTTACAATTGAATCTATGTTCATAAATATAAATACTAAAATAAAAAAATAAGACTAATATTACTTTACCAAATTTCAAAAGATATACATACATTGAAATCTACACATTTACAAACATTTCTAGTGTACCATTAGTTGATGGTATTCAATAGCTCAAATACAGTTAATGGGTTAAAAAGAAGCAAAGTATGCAAAATACATCAGAGCATGTGAAAAATTGCTTCAAACGAGGGCACACGCCTGAGAAACAATTGGTGCGCGTCGCAATATGTTGCTGAAATATGGAACCCCACTACCTTTCGTATGAGCGGAATTTAAATATTTGATCTAATGTTTACTGCAGGTATTTTACTAAAGATACATTATATAATTAAGACTTTATGAACTCCTAATAGGTGTTTTTATAGAAGTTAATAGCGACTCACTACTAAATAAATAAGATTTTGATGATATAATAATTCATACTATGACCAAGCTTTTAAATGAATTGGACATATTACGGCGCTTACTGAAGTGTCGTTGGTTTAGTTATAAATCCGTATAAATCACCCAAATATTTTATACTAATTAACATTTAAAATTGATCAACAATCCGGTTTACACAGGCCTATAGGAAAACAGTGGCTAACTGGCACTTCATCATTTTAATTAACATTAATGAAGCAATTACTAATTGTGGAGCAATACATTACTACAAAAGCGGAAATTTTTGTTTAAAAACAATGCCAGTGTGGCTAAAATAAATACATTAAGTTTGCGCTGTCAGTCGTGGGCAAGTGCCGTGAGAGATATTTTCCGGCGCGCATTTTCACCGCGAGTCGGTTTTTCAATTTATTTTCCCGTTTTAGCTGAGTGACGCCATAATTACTACGCCACGCCGCGTGCCGCAACATCCACATAACTAATATTTTTAAATTAAAATATATAATAATATTACGAATTCGCTGATTTTTGTTTCTAATATTATAACTTGTGTAGTGCTATATTATTTTGTTCAGTATAAATGTATTTTTATATGCAGAAAGAATATTTAACTAGAGTACACGAATCCCAACTTCCTAAAGAGAAATGAAATAGGATACCATAGAAGAATGACAACAATATAAGGACGCAGGGGAAGTTTAACATAATTTTACGGTAGACTTGGCGCGCGTCAAGAGCCTCTGGGATACGAGACGGAGTTCAATTCGCTGCTATAAGCGTGCGATAAAAGAGATTGAACTTACTTCGCCCGTAATAAGTAAGCCCAGCTTCACAACGTTCAGACATTCGCCATTTCAATCAAAATGTACACTTTTAACTTGAAATAAAAAGAGCTACGACTCCAAAACGTTCCACCAAATGACTTGTTGAAGAACTTACTAAATAATAATACTCCTTGTTATTTTTCGAGCCGGGTAATAGGAAGCGTGGTGCCAGAGAAGGCGTGGCTTTTGGTGATTGTCTGAACACTTCTACTATAGCAAATGGAGATATTCTAGGTTATTGGATTCTTCGTATAAGTACGTTATACTTTTTATCTTCTATCTCTTAATATTTTTAGTGTCAATTTTGTGAATATTGCTGAAGCTTTCAGTTATAATATACATTATTATAACTTGAAAAATATAAATAGGTAAAATTTGTGACTTTGTGAGGTTGAAGGGGATAATCTCTGGATCTACTGAACCGATTTAGATAAAATTTGGTGAGAAGATAATTTGAGGCCCTGAGAAAGACATAGAATATTTTTGATCCCGGAAATCGTCCCTTAAGGGGTTGAAAATGGGGATGAAAATTTGTAGTTTGTTTAGGGAATCAAGCTAGGGACAAATCCGAGCGAAGCGAGGGTGAATCGCTAGTGTCAATATTTTTTTTCTTATAAACTTCATTATTATGCTGCTACTAGACTATAATGACCTGAACTTTTCATAAGACGCTGGAATACTTGCATTACCCATACAGCGACGGAAGTATAATAAAGTTAAGATTAGTTACAATATTGTCTCCATCTATTTCACCTTAAATAATTATTTATTTTCCTGTTTTCTCCGAATGTAACAATGGTAGTAAACAAACAAAAGTTCTTCAGCTTTTTCTGCTAGATATATACGTATATGGAATTGCCTACGATATCTTTTTTATGTAGATCTATTCTAAGCATGACCCTCGTCTTTTACTGTAGCGCTTAGAACGGGGAGTACATAAACGTTAAAATCTGTACCTACGTACATATTCTTTGTATCTATTTGAACCTATTTGGACGATTTAAATTAAACTTTAGTTGTCTTTTAGTTGCTTTTTTATTAAAAAAAGTAATTAAAACGAAACTTTAATTAGGGTTCCGTACCCAAAAAGCAAAAACGAAACTGTGTCCGTCTGTTTTGAAACGCTTTCTATAATATTTTTAAAAAGATACGTTGTGTATAGATGTGGGATATTTTCGTTTATACTCTTTGTTAGTTAAGCGACTCCCAAATTAACTTTATTTCTTATTGTAGCTTTAAAATACTATGAAATATAAAATTATTCTTTTAGTCAAGGAATGAATGAAAATGGTAAAAATATATTTATTTTATTACAACAAATTACTTAAGTTAAAACATAAGAAAGTACCATAAGACACAAATAATATTTATAGGTTCGAAACTTCATAATAATCCTAACTTAAATAATAATCTAAATATAATATTTGATCACAACATTGTTTCAATTATTATGATACATTTAAGGAAACAAATTTAATATATAATTTAAAAATAAAAAAGTGCAAGCATTTACATTAGAATAAACCAAGTCGACGCAACCAACGTCTTTAATTTAGGACAAACACAATGGCCACGGCTAATAGTCCATTAAGGAGAACGGCAAGACAAAAGTAGTGATCAATAAAGACCCCATTTAGTGGGTTGAGAGGTTAGCTGAATGTTTGGGATGATGCGGACGTACGCAAGGGTGTTATTAATAGTTCACTCATGGACGTGCCCACTTGCTGACTGAGACATGCTTACATAATGTTATGTAAATTTCCCCGAACCAAACCAGTAACCTGGCTAGGAAGCATTACGACTATACCTTAATTAGGGCTTAGCGTTATATTAGCATTATTAAGTTATTGGAAAAAAAAAATCGGAATTTAATGAGAAATTATGAATAAAATCATAAAATCCAATCAATATTTAGGTATCTATTTAAAATATTAAGTGTTGTTCTCCATTTGTTTTCCGATATATGGACAACATATGTCAGCCATTTTTCCGAGTAATGTGTATTGAGCGATTTAAAATATTCAACCCAGCAACCACGTCGACATAAATATAACTACATTATATATTTAAAAATGTTCCGCAAAAAATCATAATATAGCCTGAATGATCGTCAAAACATTTCAAGCAATTTATACCAGCATCTGTGACAAAATAATAAAAACAATATTGCAGAGCACGAAGTAGATATTTTATAATATTGGCATATAAACTATAAACTTCAATTTTTTCTCAATCAAAATATTGTTGCGACAAATGGAGTCATTCATCAATTCCAAATTAAAGTATTCAGTATGTTTAAAGCAAAAATATTCATAAATAGAATATTGAGGTTTATAGTGAAACGATACTATACGTATCATCATCGTATTTTGTAGTGCACTCTTCTGTAGAAGCTCATCTCGCTTTCCTACACTTTCAGCAAATAGATACGAAATATACCTAGAAAAACAGATCGTGTTTCGATTCAAATCTATTTTAGAAACCAATTTAACAATAGGAAACTCTAGTCCCATAGTTCCACTTCCGTCGCAATAAAAGGAACTATAAATTCAATCGAATTCTTCGCCACTTTGACGTCTATTCCCACATTGAAACATTACGTTCACAAAAGTGTACCTAATCTAGTAAATCTGATTTAGAATTCTAACGCCTTATTGAGATAAATTTAAATGTAATGTTCCAAATGAATATTTTGAAGAAAAGTTGAATATCAAGGTAAATTATGGTAAGACTATGTGATTATGACTATGTGGCTATGTGGCCTCGTAAGACTTGGATTATAGAATGAATTCTTTGCAAATATTCTTTTGCAGGTATTCATTGTTGAAGGAATGTACAATATCATAAATCAAAGTAAAGTAATAATTATAATTATAACATACCTACAGTCATTAATATCTACATATTAGGTACGTATAACCAAATAGTAAATTTGAACGTAAAACTAAAACAAAATACATATATTGCGATAAGAGGACGATACAAAACAACTCTTGTCAATTTTTGCTTTGTAAAATTTTGTTAAAAAAGTTATATTAATATGCAGAGAGTGCGCAGGCATAAAAAATAGTAGATGCGTAGCGATTTTTTGCGGTCCATCTATGTACAGTGGATGTGCAAATCGAGACAAAAATACTTCTTTTTCACTATAAAAATATGTGACAAACTAATTTTTTAAAAAAATGCCTAAAACGTTTTAGTCAAATATTTATTTTATTTGAATGGTATTTTTAACATCATATATCTATATTTTTAATGACATTTGCTACTGCTACTCCATTGCAGTAATCCCGCCAATGTGAACATAGTGGATAACACACAGACTGTACCGTAAAACTGCATGCAAACAATTTTGAACCTATAAAGCAAAAAACTCATAATTATTTGACTATATTTTGAATACACCATTTCACAATGACATAAAGGTGACAGATTTGTACTAATAATACAAGGATGGTATACAATGCATTAGCTACCTATAATGTTTTCAAGTCACGGTTCAATAACTCCGATCGCTGATGCAATCACGGCGTTGTCGGATAAACCAATTTCGCACAATTCAAATCTATAAATTGACGAGGGGAAAGGAAATCAATTGTGATTTTATTTTATATAAATACAAATTCAGGGCAAATATTTGCAATGTCTCAAACGGTGCTCGCAAAACAGACACGTGCCAAAGCTTATTTTAAAATATTTTGAGTCACTCCCATTTCTAACAGAAAACATAATATGTTCTATCGACCTGTCCCACTTTCCCAAATATACATATATTGCCACGTAAATACGTAAATATGTACATATAAACAGACTCCTAAATTAATTAATAATTCTGCCTGATATTTATACTAGTAATCATAGTATAGTATTCATATAAGTAATAAAACTAAAATTATTCTATATAACTATAATTATCCGATACAATTTTTATATAGTAGGTAATTCAGCAAAATTTCATTGTAGTTGAGTAAGAATAAGGGATAAATACATGAAAATAACTCTAGAATCAGCTAAGATGAACTTTACATGGCAATGTTTTCATGTCACTCACGTACTATAGAAAATGGCAATTTGTTGACAAATCACGAGAATATTTTACATTTGTGTAAAGGAATATACAAACTTTTTATTGTATTAAATAATCGCTATGCATATTTTTGTTATGCTAATAAATGTTCAATTCAAAAAGTCGAAACATCAAACATACTATGTTTATAATTACTTGTATATTTTTAGTTATCATTTAATGTCTGGAATACCAATATTTGCTGTATGCCAAAGAAAATGTGAAGTGTACATCAACGAGTATCAGAACCGTTAAATTTCAAAGTAAAGTCAAAGGAATTGCAATCAATATTTTGATAGTAGGCACATGCAAATATCAACGTAAAGCCAATATATACATTATACAAAGTTTTTAGAATTCAAAGTTGGAATTTTCTGTTTTTATTATTTTATAGTAAAAAAGTTATCGATCGCGGCTCCCTTTTCATGATATTTTGGGTGAGGATAAAAGATAGCCTTTGGCCGTCTCCAGGACGCAATTTACATTGTTGTCAAATTCCATCGCAATCTGTTTAGCGGTCCAAGCGTGAAAAAGTAACAGAGTGACCCATAACTTTCTTTAATTTGCGGAAATTTTTGACATTTTAAATAAAAGTATCTTTTCGGATTTCCTCGCGGTTATTTTATTTTTGTCGCGTCTCTCCCGTAACCATGTTTGCTGTAAAGCATTCGAAATGTCGGATATAAATATTTAAACTGAAACCACAATCACACGGGAAAATTCAAAAAAAAAATGTAGCCATTGTAAAGGAACAAGGAAAAACATCGCAGTTACGTAAAATATATGGATGATCACGTCTATCACTTTCAAATATTACCATCTAGTCTTTGCAGGTCATTTAAGAGAACATATACAGCCTTTAAAGTCTGAAACAGTTTGGAAGTGAATGCCAAGTAGTTAGTAAGTCGATCTAGTATGTGGTTAGTCGTTTAGTTCGAACACACAACGTTCTACCAAATAAGCTATATTCTACAGAATATGTTGGAATATTAAATACTAATATAATTTGAAGTTTTAATATCATTTTTAATATTATGAATGAGAATATGTTTTTAGATTTGTGGAATTCAACGTATGGGGTACTTATAGATACCGGTGTATCTACTTACTCTAGTAAATGTGAGTGAGAAACGTGCTCCCCAGTGAGAAATTAGCATATTATGCTAACCAATGATTAAATATTATCCTTCTTTAAATATGATTTACAAACATTTTTTAAATAGGCTTTTATTTTGATTCTTCATTTTTCTGATTAATATTTCTAATGTAAGCCTGTTGTGTTTCTTCTCTAGTAGTTCTCGTTTTCAAGCAGTAGACCTCGCGAGCACAATTTTTTTTGCAACAATTAATATACCTACCATTAAAGTTATGTAAGCAATTTACTACATTTTGAGAAGCTATTCTGCTCATCACGCCGAAGACCCTCATCAGATCTTCACTATTTTTTTATGAGACCAAGTTAAAGTTAAAAATAAACATAAATATGTTGGAACATTAACACATAGCACTATCTAGTTCCATGGTAAGCTACGAGGCTTGTGTTGTGGATACCAGATAGTTGATACACTACACATATGTAACTTTAAATACATATATATTATAAATATAAATACCCATGACTGGAGTACAAACATTCGTGCTCATCACACAAATAAATGCCCTCAGCGGGACTGGAACCGCAACCGCTGGCACAGCAAGTAGGGTCAATTCCATCGCTGAGCTGAGCAACTGAGCTACACGTGTTATCAAAAGTATGATATGAAATCGTATCTCCGAAGGCGAAGATATCCAGTAGCCCCTTACTGTACTTGCCTCTTTTTGGAGGAAGTACCCCTCCAATCAAAAGTCCGCGACGATAAAATATTCTATAAAGTTGTAAAACCTGTATATCATGTTTCGTTTAGATCGGTTGTAGAATACGACCTGTAGAAGAGTACCAACAAACTGACGGAGGAAAGCAAATTTTTTCGTTGCGCTCGCTCAGTCAACTAAGAACGTTGTAGCGCCTTAAAATTGTTTTTATTACTAAACATTTAAACTTAAATAACTTTTATTTTTATTTTTATAGGTACTTTACAATTAACCAAACGAGTCTAAAGATTTCAATATATATTATGTCACTTGTATACAAGGTGCCCCAGCGCGAAGTGACCGCCCGGCGTCTCTTGATTACTTGGACAAAACTATCAAAGAATACCATTGAAGTACAGGTCTTATGGGTTTGGTTTTTTTTATTAGCTTTTTATTTATTTTTTGTAGAGAAATCTGACTTGCTGCACTATTTTTAAGATAGGTTTTTAGTTTTTACATTTTTTTTTATTCTGTGTTTTTTCTTTATGGGTTGTTATCATAATTTAACGATTCGAGGTTTAAAATCTACCCAAAATTAAATAGGTTTTTTTTTTAATATTATTAACTCAAAATTTTATGAAAATATGGATTATATTTTCATATAATTTTGAGTTCATTTATTTTACTTAATTTCGCTAAAAGTTGGATAAATACGCAATGAATATTATTATTTTATTAATTACTATTAAATTACATGATATTAGCTACAGATTCTCGTAACAATGTTTGTAGTTATCTCAAACAAGTGCTGAACTACAAATTGTTGAAAAGTCATCAATTCGATCAAAAATAAGGGATAGAGCAGTTATTGGTACAATAAAACCTCCTCTGTTTGTGACAGAAAAAGATCTGGCCGTCCACGTAGTGTTCATACGAAAAAGGCGATCAAAGCAGTAAGGGAAAGAATTCGAAGAAATCCAGTCCGAAAGCAAAAGATTTTATCTCGGGAGATGAAGATAGCACCTAGAATCATGTCGCGTATTTTAAAAGATGACTTAGAACTTGCAGCCTATAAGAGACGCACTGGTCATTTCTTAACTGATAATTTAAAAAAGAATAGGGTGGTAAAATCAAAACAACTACTTAAGCGGTACGCAAAAGGAGGTCACAAAAAATTTTTGTTTACGGATGAGAATTTTTTTACAACTGAGCAATATTTCAACAAACAAAATGACCGTATTTATGCTCAAAGCTCTAAGGAAGCTTCCCAATTAGTCAACAGAGTACAACGTGGGCATTATCCGACTTGAGTGATGGTTTGGTGGGGTGTTAGCTATGAAGGAGTGACTTAGCCATATTTTTGTGAAAAAGGTATCAAAACATCGGCCCAAGTATATCAAGATACCATCCTTGATAAGGTAGTTAAGCCCCTTAATAAGACCATGTTCAATAACCAAGAATGGTCCTTTCAGCAAGACTCGGCGCCGGTTCATAAAGCTCGATCCACGCAATCTTGGTTAGAAACCCACGTTCCGGCCTTCATCAGAGCTGAAGACTGGCAGTCATCTGGTCCCGATATTAAAAAGGTGCAATAAAACTATTTTTATTTTTGTAAAATTTAAAAAATATATTTTTTTTCTTACAGATATTGTTGTTATGATGTAAATAGTATATTCCGAAAAGGTCTTCAATAAATTAAAAATGACTCTGTATATATGTATGTATGTTTGTCTACGCATTTCTTCAAAACTAGTAATCGGATCGTGATATTTTTTTATTTGCTTACATTTATTTCATATTAGGGAATAGTAAAAATTTCGTCAAAATCAGTTCGGTAGTTTTTACGATATGGGCTATAACGTGGAACGGCCTAACTTATTGATCCAAGCTAAGGGTATGGTGTCATAGGGAAAACATCTCAAAACCTTGGTCAAATTTTAATGCACATGTCTGTTTCAGTTCTTACTTAAATCTAAAAACTATGAAATAAAAAAGTAATTTAAAAAAATTAAACCGATTTCAAACAAAAAAAAATTAAGCAACAAAACGAAATCACAACTAGGTACCAAACAAATAAGGGTTTACTTTTTTTTTGAGGTCGGTGCCAGCGCTTACTTTATTAAATATAAACTAAATTACTTAATTTTTTCTTAATTTTCTAAATTTTTCTATCCAAAGAATTACTTTTTTCCTAAAATGTAATGAAATATACTCTAACAATCAAAATAAAAAAAACAAAAAAGCAAAAGTCTACTTAAGTCAAAATAAGCAATATATTTAGGTAATACATTTTACCTATTATCATAATATCGTATTCTCAATGACATGAAGACTTCTCCCACCACAAGATATTCAATGCGGACCACATGACATCTTACACCGTGTAGATAGCACGGTTCGTTGGTTAAAACGTGTAGAAATATTGTATTAAAGTTATATTTCATACGTAAAAGTGAACCACTGAAAAAAAATACTAACTATAAAAGAAATATCGTTATATAAATAAGATGAAATAAAAAAATGGTTATGTAATTAAATTCAGAACTGGGCTAATAAAAATAAAAAAAAAATCATATTAATATAGCTATACTAATATTATAAAGCTGAAGAGTTTGTTTGTTTGTTTGTTTGGTTGAACGCGCTAATCTCAGAAACTACTAATCTAATTTGAAAAATTATTTTTGCATTAGATAGCCCGTTAACTGAGAAAGGCTATAGAGTATATATCATCCCGGAAAAGTGTGCGGTTCTCGTGGGATAGATTTGTTTTTGTCTAGGGACCAACACGAAGCGAAGCGAGGGTGATTCGCTAGTAGGTTGTATAAAAGTCTACTGAACTGAAACCTGCCGGTACTGACAATTATTTGTTAATTCACAATCAACCAATTTCTGGACTCTGTCTGAAAAATCTGGAGTTAATTATGCTTGACGAAGTCCAGACAAAGAGTGTCCCACACTGGCAACATCATGGCTTTTTAATACTCGATTTATGTCAAAACAACAACTAAAGTGTCAAATATAGTTTTTACAAAATCCAATTGAAATACTTATTAAAATATAAAATTGATTTAATCTAACACTTGCAAATGAGTATATTTCCAATTCAATAGATAAATATGAGCACAATTAGTTCAAAAAGCCTCGTTCTATAATAGAGTATACAATATTTACAATTTATCATTATGAAATAATATTTGAATTTTTGCTGTCTGTAAATATAGACTAATGATTAAACATAATATACTAGAGAAAAACAGAATTGCATAGAACATTCTAACATTAGTATATAAGAATAGTATCCTATGTTGTTCTATACCTTTAGGAGTTGTACGCCAATTAAGTGAAAACATACTGCATTGTAAATCACATATTTTAAATTAGTTTATATACCTAGATTATTTTCATGAGATCATTTTTATTATGTTATACAACTATGCTAAGAATATCTTTATTTTATCCCTAAAATCTAACTTACCGACTGACTATGTATTACTACCTAGCAAATAACCTTCTATGTTCATTGGAAATGCACTGTGAACGAAGATAAAGCACCCTTGTGTAGCAGGAACTGGATATATGTATCCATAAATAATTGCCTGTGAATCTGGACGACGCGAGAATTTTAGAAAAGATTTAAAATAAACGACAAAATATGGTTCTACATACATGTTCAAAATTTTAAAATATGTTGTATATACATACATATGGTATGTATAATTTATTTACGGGTTAAAATAATTAATTTAATTATTATTTTAAATAAGTATAGATTTAGTGGCGACAGTCAGTGAGTAACCCAATCGCTGTGTTCAAATATACATACATACATTGCTAAACGCTTTACTAAATAAGAAAACCAAAATAATACTAAACTAAGCTACACATAATGTTAACAATATCTGCGAAACTGTTAGCAATATCAGGCACTCAATGTCAAGTACACAAGGAAAGCTTATAACGTCGGACGTCACAAGCGTAAACTCTGTACGGGCCTAGTTACGTCCAGCAGAGCAGAACAAATTCGTATCATTTATTCTAACAAGAACACTAACCTTATCATTGTCGGCGACGTTAGATGTAAGAAAGTAACAACAGTTAAATCGTGCGCAAATAATGAATTACATCACAAAACATTTAAATCACGTTTCTTTTATAAATGGTAAAGTTTTTATGTGTGCGTATGTTTGTTACTTTTTCACGTTGAAATGTCTCGATCTATTTGGATGTGTATAAAACAGACAAATTATATAGTCTAGAGTAGCAATATATGAGCTACTTGTATAATTTAAATAAAATTTGCCAAAAGGCAAGGTTCTAGTATTTAATATTTTAAGATTAACCAGTGACCCACCCCCCTATTCTTCGCTAACTGACAGTGTTTCACCCCCTTGCCTCGGAGAGCACGTAAAGCCGTCGGTCCTGTGCCTTAACTCTCACTGGTCGTGTCTCCTATCGTCCCACCGGGATATGAAAGTGACAGGAGCAGAGAAGGTACTTGTGTCTGCGCGTACATGCGCTGCACTATAATATCTCCTGCGCAGATGGCTAATCTCAATAAGACTGGCCGCCGTGGCCTAAGTCGGTCGGGCGGTCATTACGTATATTATTTACAAAAATATTTATGCCTTATTATCATTTATAGAGAGAGACTCAAAATAATAGTAACTATGTTATATGATTAGTTTAGGGAAACGGGTCAAAAAGATATGTACACGCAAAGGAAACTTTTGTAATCTTGTCAGTGCGATTGGCCTTGTATACATATACTTACAGTAAGTTCCGATCGTAGCTATCACCCTAGTTGATTTCTAATTAGATTCTTGGAACAAACCTCGAGTACACGAACGCTTTGATACGAAAACCTATTAGGTATACTAATAAAGATATCGGCGAGGATACCAGAAATCTCATCTATATAAGTATAGAGAAAATTATTAAGTCGACTTTATATGGAAATAATTGGTAAATAGCTACACATTACTTACATTAAATATATATCGTTTGCATAGTAAATAGTATAACAATTTAGTAAATATTTATTTTTAATCTTTAAACTACCTCGGTGATGCAGTGGCTAGCATTTACAGCTGCACACCCGAAGGTCCTGGGTTCGAGTCCCGGGTCGGGCCAAGTTTAGTTATTTGAGTCTTTCTAAATAGTAAGGCTCAGTAACAGCTCGGAGTTGGGAAGTTGGTGGTGTTTCACCCCCGTGCCTCGGAGATCTCGTAAAGCCGTCAGCCCTGCGCCTTAACTCTCACCGGTCGTGTCGAGTAGTCGTCCCACCGGAGTATAAGAGTGACAGGAATAGAGAGTGCCCTTGTTTCTGCCCGTACTCTAGTGCACTATATCTCCTGCACAGATGGCTAGTCTCAATGAGATTGGCCGCCGTGGCCGGAATATCAGTCAGGAGGACATTATAATTATTTATTTTTAATTTATAATTTTAATAAGTAATCTGAAATTATTTGAAAACATTAACATATCAATTCAATTATTTAATATCATATAATTATTATTTATTCGATAAGTAGTAATAAATTGAATAAGTATAAAGATATGAATACATTTTAATTTTTATTTATACGATGAAACGGACGCAAGCGAACGGATTATCTGTTAAGATTACAATATCATGAAAGGAAATGAAGTAGCAATACTGCACGTATTATATTAATATTCTAAGGACCTGCTTTACGTCTCATATTGCGATATAGTTTAATACAAAAAATACTAATATTTTTATTACAACAAGGAGTATTCATATTTATAAAACGTATATTTCTCTTTCTTTAAATTGAATATGTACGCTTTTTAAAAGTAATGAAATAACCGAGCAATGAATACCATTTCTTCTTGTTGAGCACAAGTTGTAACAAGGAACTTTTTACATCTAACATAAATAAAAAGACATAAAACATTCTTAATTCCAAGTAGACTCAAGAAAGTTTCATTAGACCCGCCCTGTGGACCAATAAAGAATTGTTTTTATACTAACCAACTTCTATATACCGTGGTCAAATAATACTATAAAGTAAAACCTTTCAATATAAAGGAATTTCCTGTAGTTCTATTCAGGTTAGCCAAATTAAAACTTTTAATTAAGTTTAAGTTGAGACCTCATTTTGATTATAATTTACCAAAAACCTATATTCATTCTTTGTCAAATTCTAATTATTGTAATGAACAAACTAAAACTTTATTACAATACATGCTCTACAATTATTAACGAATGAATAATTTTAGAGCATGTATTGTGAAAACTAGTCCCTAAGTACATGGTATCATTAGGATTGCTTAATACATAAAAAATCACTAATGTATTCATTATTTTATTATTATGTATAAATACGTGCTTTATCTCGCTCTGCAGAGCGTAGGTATGTACCTCATCAATTCCACATTCCCGGTCATAAACTAAAAAACGCCATTTAATGTTTAACATTGTCTTATACATACAGAACATTGTCTTGATTTTAAATACGAGCATAGTTATTGTAAGTTATACGTAAGTTTGAAATTTACAAAAAAATATATCTACATTGATGCTGATTGTTTTGATGTAATTTTTATTGATAGAACAAATTTAATATATTGAAAAATAAATAATAGGTTAGGTAAAAAAGTTAAACAAAAATTTCTCAATAGGAGATAAATACTTTGCATCTCAGAATTGAATGGGGGAGACCCTATAAATGTCTGAAACGAATCTGTACAATAGGGACATTTTCGTCCTTAAATTTCTACTTCCGTCAGGCGCGTCTCTTTCAATATGCCATATTGGCTATTTTCGTGAGGTCATCATTACTTCCCGTGCAGCTGTTACTTTTCGTCCGAAGTTAAATAATGGTCCCGCATCAGTTAAAACTTCTCAAACTTTGTTCAAAAATAGAATTCTATTTTATTATTTAATCTTATACCTTAAATATTTAATTAATTTTAATTTATGCATATAATATAGAATTAATAGCCCTTAAATCTATACTAATATTATAAAGCTGAAGAGTCTGTTTGTTTGGTTGAACCCTCTAATCTCAGGAAATCCTAATCCGATTTGAAAAATTCTTTTTGCACTGGATAGCCCGTTAACCGAGGAAGGCTATATGCTATATATCATCCCGGAAAATTATACGGTCCCGTGGGATTGATTTGTTTTGTCTAGGGATGAACCCGAAGCGAAGCGAGGGAGAGTCGCTAGTACTATATAAGAATATTTGTAAATTTGATTTTTTCACACTACAATGGAGTTTTTTTTAATTAAAATAATTTATCTGATATATTTTTTACTTTTTTCCTCTCATTGCTTAAGTTGTTCTTGTGTGTTATTTGTAAGTAAATCTAAAGTTTACTAACGATTTGTTTTTCTTAAATTTATAATCTTTAGAAGACACAAAATAATAAAATAATACGATATTCGTTTCAGAAGGAACAGAAATTGCTCTATATAAAAATATTTGGGCTTCTATTTTTATACATATTTAATTTATAAGGAAAAAGATAAACTCAGCAATAGGTAATACAAATAAACACATGTTTAACTTGCTACGTTTTGTATACACGTAAACTCATATTTTGTGCCTACTCGTTTACTCTCTTTTACCGTCTTCCACAAATTCTAGTTCGGATAAAAGAAATATATTTTCCACCAACTAAAGAATTTCTTCACAAATATTTGTCGAACGTGGGACGAATAGGTGGCTCTTACGAATTACTTAGAGCCCTTCATATAATAAGTACTGTTGAGAACTGTACGATATATTAGATCCAGATTATTAAGGGAAAATAACGATAATAAGTGTTTTGTTCATTTTTTGTTTACTGATTCGCAGGAGAACCGATAGGGAGACCCTTTTATGTCAAAAACCTCTATCCTGAAACGAGATTTCACATTCATGTGTATAACAATGCCTTTTGTTTGCTTTGACTCAGTCAGTCACTCTATTATACTATACAAATTATACCAGCAATTATGAAAATAAATTAAAAAAAAATCTCAAATTTTAATTTTGATTATTTAACTCAGCAGTAAAATTTAAAACTTAAAATTTATTCCTATAGAAAATCACCTCAAATAACACATGCCCAAACCTTAACATTGAATCAATGCGATATCAAGCAAGCAGAGAAAAAAGTTAAATCACTTCATCATAAGACTAAGACTAATTACGAGTACTATTATTTCACTTTACTACGTTTACCAAGCTTTCTTCCACGAATTTGCTTGCAGCTTTGCAACAATCAATTTAGTCTATGTCCCTCTTCACCAAATCTATCCTTAAGTAAAAAATAGGTTTAATCGTAGCGAAAGTAATTAATAATAAATAGATAAGAAAATGGATTAGCTTCTCCTTAAAAAAAATGGGTGCGTTTAACCTTTACGCACGGTTGAAGTAAAACTTCTTTGGCAAATATCGCAATTAAATTAAAACAAATCAATAATTAAATAAGGCATATTACAATCATATATTTATAAAATATCATATACGGAAAGTATATAATATTACCTACATATAATTTACCAGACAATAAAAACGGTTACCATGACAATAATTAGTCATGTAACTTTTAATTAGCAACTCAATATAAAATATAAAGTATGTTATTTATGTTATCTATAAACTATCTCCATATAAAAAAATCCTGCCGGTACGTTGCTCCATTACTGCATGTAAGAACACAACAATACATTTTTCAATTACTATTCATATTATTTAAACTTAAATTAAGACTGTTAACGACGTTTAATAATGTTAATTTATAGTTAATATTTATACTTAGACGTTTATAGTTCTTTAATAATAGTCAAGTACCTGGGCGACCGAGCTTCGCTCGGAGTTCTTGAAAGATTGTATATTTTACATTAAGTGACTAAGTGTTACTGAGACAGTTGTATAGATGTCGCGATAAGAACAATTTTCTTTTTAATTTGGCTTAAAAATAATTTTACATTAAGTGACTAAGTGTTACTGAGACAGTTGTATAGATGTCGCCATAAGAATAATTTTCTTTTTAATTTGGCTTAAAAATAATTTTACATTAAGTGACTAAGTGTTACTGAGACAATTGTATAGATGTCGCTATTAAATTTTGCGTAGAATAATGCATAAGAAAAACGCATGAAAACTCGAAAACACGCGTTTTCCCAGACATGTAACTAATCTAGATCAATTTTTCGCCCCAGAAAGCCCCCATATACAAAATTTCAGCAAAATCGTTAGAGCCGTTTCCGAGATCGCTGGTATAAATAAATAAATAAATAAATAAATATACAAGAATTGCTCGTTTAAATATATAAGATTTATATTTTGCAAAATGAAAAGTTCATTTTCGGTTACATAACAGCCATCTCTTGTAGTATATTAGAATTGTTAATACATGAATATGTTGTATAACACAACACGTTATTACGCGATATTGCACAAAATATTATTTATACGGGGCTTAAGCGATCACATGGACATGACATACTATTTAAGCGCATACAGTAGCATAAAATACATTTTAAATTCTGAGTCATATTATTTTCTGACGATTATTACTTTGTTGTAATAATCGTTTGTTGTAACGATTATTACAACAAAGCCGCCATGTTTTGAAATCTGCAAATCTGAACGTGTACCTTTTTATTTACCTATATAAATTCTCTTCTCCTTTTGCTTCTTACCTACACTCAATTCATAAAGGACGAAAAGGCAAGATGTCATGAAGAAGAACATTGTTATGTTATTTAAAGTTTTTATGAAAGCGACTAGGTATAGCCTATCCAAAAATAATTACCCTTTTAGCCTCATCATAATGTTAAAATACCCCACTCTCATTAATGTCTTTTATAAAAATGAATTGTTTAGAAAGTTTCTTAGTTGCGTCAAGATTGTGTACTCGCTACATCTCTAAAGGCAGAGAGGACTTGGTGGCAAACACTTCGATGTAGTTTCATCTTAAAAGCTTTAACTGAAGTAATATTGTATATAACTATTTATTTTTTAATGAGAATTAATATAGACTATTATATTTTTGATAAGTAAATATAAACTAAGTTGATTTCCAATAAAGTTCAAAATAATTAAATCTTTAAATTATAGGCAGTTAAATAAACCTTATAATGTTAAATGAGAAATTCTTGTACTCGTATATATAATATAAATGTATTTTGCGTAGGTACCTCGGAAACGGCTCTAGCGTTTGCTTGTAACGTTTTGCTTTTTAGTTTATATGTGTTTTTTAAAAACGCAATTTCAACGCAAGCGCGGAGCTTGGTCGTCCAGGTACTATATTTAAAGCCAGAAAGTCATGTAAAACAAGCCCAAAAACGATACTTAAAATGGGCCAAGTAACGCACTTTATAATTAGATGAAAAATATGTATTTTAACACTACATAAGTATATACGAGTATGTTATGCTATTGAAAGGTAGGAGTGGATGTCTTGGTATATCTTGTGCCTGTTTATATAGGGAAAATAATTAATTAATAATTTATATATGATATACTTAAGTAATATTATCTACCTATTACGCAAGCACAGTCGCTAATTAGAAGTATATAAATTCATATACATCATATAAATAAAAAGCAATAGTCCATCAATGGCTAATCATATAATAATTCCATTAAAAATTAATGTAATATCATATAATTTCGAGATACGTAAAAGTAGCTATAAGCATAGTCATGGGGTACCACAGTTAACGTAATTACATCATCAACAATCAATCATCGGACCAGTGACAAATAGCTATTAATGTCCCATGTCGTCTCAACGAACTACGAGTGGAGCGTATTGAATATGCCAATCAACAGTTTATTAGCGGGCCAATCAATTTTCAGTCAAACTTACAACATATCAAATTTAAACCAATAATAAGACTTTTATCAATTAACAAATATAACTAGTTTATGATAGAAATATCATTATCAAAGCGAATTAATATTACAAGTTAAGGCTTAGACACTATACTCGTTCTAAAGTAGAACTATCATTACATTTATTATATCTATTATATCTAACGTCTAGTGGATAATAAATCTTGGTTCATCTACTGACGATACACGACCTCTGCATTTGACAGATGACAATCAATCCTCTGCTAATGAGCCTTTCGATACAGAAAATTCTCTTCAAGCAAGTCGAGATTTATCTTTTCATTAGAAAATATTAAAAAATCAAGAATTTTTAATCTAAACGATCGAAGTGTATTCTTTTTAAAAATTTCGATTTTCACGAGTAAAAAATCACAACAGAATTTTTTTTTTCATTTCGATTCGATATCTTTGAAATAGAATAATAAAGTATAAACCCTCGACCGGCCTTTCATTACTTTTTATACCATCATGAATTTAGTTACGAAGTAAAAACAAATACTATGCCATAGTATTTTATAAAAAAAACTTTTGAAATAAACAATTGGAAACATAGGGAAGACATATGTCATCCCGGGAAAAATAGTTTCATTCATATCGTTTAACACTGACGGCAGCCTAGCATTGTTTGCCGCATACACTTCGTTGACTTTTATTTTTCAAATAAAATTTAATTTCATTTTAAAACTAACTACAGTCTCTATGTTTCATTTCGTTACAGAGGTGTTGTACTAATATCAAGGCAAAGTACAAAAAATTAAAGCCTCGTGTAATTTAATCTTTTAACCCAAACGTTTATATTTTTGTTATATTTTAATTAATATTAAATACATACCAATTTGGTAATAACTTTGATGTATAAGTCATCTATTTACGTAAATATGTGTATTACAAATACGTTAATCAGTGCATCCTATGTTATGTATTATTGAATCGTGTTTACTATATATTCGATTATGTAGACTAACATCTATCTACGAGTATGGCTTTGACGCGTTGGTATTTCTATTAATTTCGCAAGCTCTAAACATAACCCTCGAATCGATATTTTTAAAGAGATAAATTTTTCACACTACAAGCAGACAAATAATATATTACATATTTATGTATGCATTTTTGTTATATAATTTAGTTTTTCTTAAATATTAAAGTGAAACTGTGAAGTGTGAATCTCTTATTCGTTATTATTTAATGTTACATACTATGGATACGTGAAAAGGCTGGATGAATTTGGATGAAATTTAGTATACTGATGAAGTACTTAGGTACACATGGAGTAACAGATAGGCTACTGCTTACCATCTAGGGATTAGTAATAGTAATCGTTTCTAATAATATTTCTAATAGTATATACAGTTTGTTCTGCTAAATGTTGTATAAAGTTTTTAAATTTTTTTGTCATGCTAAATAAAAATAATATCTAAATTATAGGAGCAAAATAGTCCTTAGTTATTCAAAATGGAAGCCTATATTTAAGTACTCTAAGACAGATAATGCTTTAAATGTCCCCGACGAGAGCGCATTAACTGAACGATGGCGGTTGAAAAAGCTAAAAGAAATATGCCGCGATCGTAACGTTTGGTGCTTCATTCTATCGACCCCCGCTAAAAATGTACCTTAACTTGTACAAGAAAAATATGGTATACTTTTGAAATATGAAAAGAAAAATATGGCGTACCTTTGATAAATCATAAACTCCAGTTTCATCAGCTAATGGTCACTTAATGAGGTAGACGCCATCGAATCAAAGCCATTTTTTTACCAAAGGCTTTTAAAGATAATATTTATAAAACTCAAAACAGTTACTTCCTATTAAAAGAAATGTACTTCGGTGTCATATACTGCTGTTTTTATTTCTACCCAAACTTAGTCATAAAACAAAGTTGCCGCAGTAAAAATATGCCATGTATTCTATCAGGTTTTATAGTATTATTATATACATTAATATATTATGTATATTTAATACTCCCATACGAAATTTCCACCCTTTATATATGTATAGGTATTTCCTTAAGATATTAGCATGGGGTCTCATCACGAACAAAGAAAATTTAGTTTAAATTAAGTTTAAATTAAATTTAAAAAAGTAAAAAAAATTAGATCTCAAAAAGGTGTATTAATGTTTTAAAAAATATTCTAAGTGCAGTGAAATGAAATAATGCGCTGGTAAATCAAATTTGCGTAATTTTACTGATTATTGAAATATCAGCAACCGGATGATAGGTTTGTAGTGCATATTCACAGATGCGCTTTTACTTTTTACCCGACTGCGTGACGCAAAGGAGGGTAATGTGTTTATCAGCCTATGTATGTATGTGTTTGGGTGTGGCACCTTGTGGGTGGGGTCGATTTTGATAAATGACACGTCATTTAACTCGTCATGACGACGCAAATGTCATAGAAAGCATAAAAATCTAAAAAAAACAAAGTGGCCAATTTTGGACGCCATAATGTGAAAAAGAAAAAAAATGAAAATCGAAGAACTATGTCAAATGTGAATAGGTATTTAAAAATCATTTTTAGATATCTTTTATTATTTTTCATTTTAAATAACAGTTTAGGATATATAATGATTTAAAATTGGTTAACAACCATTCTCGCTAATTTTCCTACTTAAAAAGTAATAAATAAATAAACAAAGTATAAAAATATGAAAAGAAGTTCATGAAAGAATATAGTAGTCGGAGTCGGAGACATACACGTACCATGTGTCCATCGTATGTATGTGTCCGACCGCATAATACTATATTCCTTCGTGAACTTGTTTTCATCTTTTTAGTTAGCTTTTATGCATTCGGATTTTCTTATTTTTATAATATATTTATTTATTATAGTTAAAAATGGTTAAAATTACTGATTTTTTTTTATTCGAATACAGGATGAATTTTACAATATTTACCATACGTTAGTTTGCACATATTTATAAAATAAAACAGTGTAACTATTTGCGAATCAATGACACCTATTATTATCTATTCAAGCAAACAAAAACAGCCCGAAAAATAGCCCTAATTAGCACTGTCCATTTTTTTTGTATGAGATGAGGCATCTGTACTAGTATAGTAGTAATATGTGATCCGAGATATTACTAAAATTCATGTTAACGTTCATTGAGGTGTTCCAAAGATTAGTCTGGACAAATGTTATTTTGTAAAGCAAAAATATTATAAGATACTTTCTTAATTTATTGAAATTATATAATTACTGTTTAACCAATAAAATAGTACATCTACTTAAAAGTATTTTAAATATAGGGGAAAAGTGCTATGGAAGGGACAAGTTCAGAATGGGACAATTTAAGTTTACGGCGCTAGGAACCAAGTAGTAGATTTTTGTTTTCTACATTCTAACAACATTTACTCAGTAACAATATTGACGTAAATATCATTTCGTTTTCAAAACAAAGAAAATGGCGAAGCGTGGTTGTTTCGTGAGTAAAAGTATTTTATTCGTTGTTTGTGAACTTTATTTATTAGATTATTTAAATAACATTTGATAGTTATTGTACCGCTAACTGACCATTGGTTTAACTACTTAAAAGGTGAGTATAAAAAGTAATTCAAAAATCTTTTTGCTGTGAGGATATTTTAAAATAGTATGAAAGTCTTGAAAGGGACAACTAAACAGGCCTTGAAAGAGTCGAATAAGTAGTAGTTGAGGCAGGACTTGAACACCCCATTAAAACAGGGAAGGTTGTATTGAGTTTTAGTACTTGCTTTTCTAGCCGATGAGTCTAACATAACCACCTGTATGTGTACAGGTGGTATGCGTAAATGCATATTCCAACATTTTAACGCATCGGCTAGATTATGATTAAGTATGGTATATTATAGGTATACTATTTTTGGAGGTGTATGAATAAACGATTAAAAGACACAAGAGCTTCTATAATAACTGCTAAGAACTAGTTTATAATATATATTTCTTTCATGACCATCAATGTCCCATTCAAGACCACGCCATCATGAATAGGACATATTTTAAGAATTTTTAAATTTGGTTTAAATGCTACAATATTTCGAAAAGATATTTTTTTGGTTTATATTTTGAAAGATGAATAGATAAAGTTACGTTATATGCAAATGTTTTTTATTATACCTCATTTATTGCTCAAAATCTTACACAAAAAAATGTCCCATTCATGACACCTTTCTCATAATATTTTATTCCATCCTAAGAGGAAGATATTTTTCTTAGCATTTACAAAGGTTCAAGGTTTGGAAGATTATTTTTCAATAAAAAAACAACATTAAAATTCGTCGTTTAGTTGGCGACTATCGTATAAGGTACACAAAATTGTGGACATACTTTTTTAAAGCCAGTTAAAACAAATTCTGACGTCGAGTATCAAAGCTAAGTTTCAATTCAGAAAATTATTTGACATACGAACTTTGCCCTATTTTGGAGCCTATTGTAAAATTTTTAAAAATTCTCCTTAGTGTGCCCCAAGATACTTTAGGGATATCTTTAGATCCAAAAAGTCAGGCCGAGTGTCTGTACTGATTTTTAGACACATAAACTACATGGTGCCTATGAAGTATTGTAACCTTAAACAGTAACACTATTATTAAGTATATGATAACACTATTATTTACGCGTATTTAATTAGAATAACAAGAAATAAATACAGACCAACATCAATCATTTATGTCGTGCGGAAATAATTATAATAAAGCTTTTTGTACCTTGATGTTAATTAAGTAGTTGATAAGTAATGATAAATTATTTATGTAATAACCTAATTCCAGGTCAAAAGATTATAATTAAAATAAAATATTTTCATTATAAGCAGACATCATTTTATTTCTTTCAATCAATCTTTTGACCTGGAATTTTAATAACTTATTCATAGATACTAATAAAATGTTCTCCAGTAATAAGGTACAAAATAAGAATACGTTAACAACCTGAATATAATGAAATATGCTGTCTTAAAAAGGTACATTTAAAATATTTGAAATACCGGGTAAATTCAATTTATAATTAACAATCATTTCTAGTGTTTTTAATTTCAGATTTTAGTTACTTTGTTTGAAGACGTCGCATGGTATTTTATTTAGTATTTGTCTTATTACCTATTCGTATTATTTATTTATTTATTAAAAAACTATTTATTTACAAATATCTCACTTGTTACTAATTATGTTAAAAACCTTATAAGAGACCCTATTACACTGGTGGATATATTTTAAAAAGGAACGGCGGTGTTAGATTCGATTTCCACTCGAATGAATACCGCATGAATGTTCTCTCTAGTAAGAGTGAGAAGTCATTGGTTATCTGTTCAAAAAAGGTAAAAAGTTACGTAAATAATCGTTTATAGCATAACAAATATAGAAATCTCATTAGTGAAATTAGAAAAAAGATTAAACAATACAATGTTTGCTTCAACATTTATATTTTATTTTGAAGAGTATTTACTTACTCATAAACAGTATCAGCCTGTGCCCTCGATTATAATTTTAATTTATTATAGGATATTATATATTTAATCATATTTTGGAGCAAAATAAAGTCACCAGCAAAATAATGTTGCATGAACATGAAAAATTCCATATAAGTACACACACTCATCGTTAATGTCAGTACTAGATCGTACAATGTACATTCTCTGTTACCCGTGACTTTACAAAATTGTTATGAAATTAAAGCGGAGCATTAAATATTTATTAAATAATATAAAAGAGGCTTATTTATTTAAGGCATTTGCGAAGCGTTAGCAAAAAAAAGTAACTTGAACGAATATTTATCTCTCAATCGGTTTAATCACGCATCGTTTGAAAAAGCTTTTTATAGCACAGGCACCTGGATTTAAAAATAATGTTAAATTCAAACCTTCAGTTCAATAAAGGTATAATGTTATTTCTATTTTTGTCACTTTTAATTTACTTAATATTAATAAAGGGACTATTATGCAATATTTTTACGCCGCAAGAACACTTCAATATCATTTTTCATACTAGTTCATTTCACTAAATTAGAGATATACTTGAGCATACTAAGAAAAGATTTATAAAAACTACAATACGTTCTTACTCGGAAACGTTTACTTTTTCTACGATAAATGTGTCTTTTAAAAACCACAGTAAAATCGATTAGATTATTCGGAAGATTTAGAAATGGTCTTAGAGTTTGGCAACATACTAATAATATTATTTACTCGTACTTTAGTAGAAAGCAGTTTCGAATTTGGAAACTAGGTACCGATATATCAACTGTATTGACAAGCATAAAGATTATATATAAGTATTATTCAGCAAAATTTACTATAAATGTATAAAAAATAATATTAATTAGTAAGGCTTTTAGCGGAATATTGTTTGAGTCAATGATAAAAAAATTTACATAATCTTAAGATTATGTTATTATATTAATATACTATCTACTCAGTTTCCTCATTTAACGTTGCTATTATGTCGAAGACTTAGATGAGATTGAAGCTTACATTTGTAAAGTCATATTTAGGTATAATATGATCCGTACGCGACAGAATGTAGAAAGCACGTTCTCGTCCATTGTCCTCAATATTCGTCTCCAGCTTTTCTAATGTTCACTCGATCTAGTTCGTCGTTGGTTTTTTTAACTAATGCTTTATACTCTAAATGTTTTAATTAAGATACAGTTGCAATCATTTTCATAATTTTACAAGAGACTCATTGAATAAACATTAAAAAAGGGATATAATAATTTATACTTTAAGCTACACGAATTATAATTAGCTCTTGTTACCGGTATTTGCTTGAGTACAGCGCGCCTTCAGTCCACGAAGTTGCAAATATTTTCGGTCTTATTTCTTAAAGTAATTTCCATTTGAGTAGATTCTTGCTTAATAAATCCCAAGAAAAGATTGCATATTTATTTAAATGTCTAAGAGCAAACATTCGCAGCAGATTTTAAATTATGCTTAAAGTTTCCGAAACTTTACAGTTGCATTAGCATTTCAGGTGACATATCTTTACATATACATTATATTCGTTAGTAATGTGCTCGGGCGTCATCTGCGCGAAACTATGACATATGGACATGCAAAAATATTATCGCTATACATCTATCTTCAAGTACGCGCTTTGTTAACATGAAAGTTTTAAGCGTTCTAGTTTGGTAATAATAAATGTAGAAAATTCAAATGTTATTCTTCTACAGTTCTTTTATATTGAAAGTATTAGTATTCAAAGCATACGTTCAATTTATAAAAATGGTACGTAGTATCTTTCATCTGATATGTATGTACATATATTAGCTGTCATTATCATCGTAAAACATGTTTAATATATACTATTGGTGTTCTATTAGGTATACTATAGATGTTAGAGATCTTGTCACTTTTCGACAAATCTAAAAATAACCACAAAACGTTCTCAATTTTCTACTTATCTTTATCAAATCGAAATAAATACATTCGATCTGTATGAGAACATGTTTCATAATCTAATTAGACATTTGGTAACATAGATCACGAAATACGTTACGCATCAGCCACCACAATTTATTTTCATCAATGTTATTGTAATTTAGAGATATTTTCGTTATAGATATTTTTGTTCTTATAAACAATTTAATTCTGAGAATATAGTAGGTACGTTTGATTAACAAACCTATTTAATTATAATCTTTACAGATAAATAAAATTGGAGTGTCTGTTTGTTATATTAAAATAACCGCTTTTTACTAAATGCATATGGATGTATACACGGTACATACCACCACTACCATACCAAAACAACATTTTTTACAATTTTTGTCTGTCTGTCAGTATGTTTGTTCCGACTAATCTCCGAAACGGCTGGACCGACTTTGACGGGACTTTCACTGGCAGATAGGTGATGTTATAAGGAGTAACTTAGGCTACTTTTATTTTAGAAAAAGAATAAGAGTTCCGCAAAAAAAATTAAAACCCATGAAATTGTGAACAAAATCCGCGTAAAGCATACGCACCCGCGCAAAACGAGGGTAAATCGCTATATAATTAAAATGAATATCTTAGAAGTAGCAAGCTACTATTTATGTATAATCATAGCTAACAGTGTCCAGTAATATCCTATAAATGCATAAGCATTTATTAATATATTTTGCATTTACTTTTACATCAAAGAGATGCTTACTATCTATAAATCAGAGTATAAATCAGAGTATTGATTTTAAGAATATCGTCTGTTTATAAGCAGACCTCTTTTGTTATGTCTTAAGTTAACAATGCTTTAATCTGACTTGATTGAATGGACGCCTTGTAGATACCCATCTTTGTTATATTCTATGTTGGGCTTATTAAAAACATGTTTAACGAGATATAAATTTTTTTAATGAGTTCATCGTTAAAAACTCATCTTTTAATAAATTCCTATTGTTGTTCCAAATTGACCGCAACGCAAAATGAAAAATGTAATATAGCTTTTATTGTTGAAAATGTATTAATGCCAAATGATTATAAATTTAAATAAATTATTTTAATTATTTAATTTAATTATAATAAATAATCAATTTTATAATGTAAATATATTCTACTCAACCAACAGCATCTATATCTTTTAAAAAGATTATTAATTTTAATGTTAATTTTTATAACTCAAAAACAGTATTTTAGAAAAGAGAAAGGAGCGAAACTGCACATAATCTTTTTTCTTTTATTATGCAAAATATACTACTTAGCCATTCAGCTTCATTAATGTCTTCCAGAAGTATCAGAGATCTTAAAGGGTTGACAAAGAAATCAAGATCGCATAACTGAATTAGATGTTAAATGTAACTTTGCATTTTTCTAGTACTTCATGAGTTATATATATTCTATTGAATAATGCTACATTTTCGAATAATCTTAGGGAAGTCGGTACATACTTATTAATATTCTAACGCACTAATCACTCAAAAATAGCACGTCAGTTCACAAAACATAAGAATACATGAGAATATCGCATCGAATACTAGTATGTTCAAACTCGCGATCAAAAGTTAGGATGCGATACGACTCGGCACGCGTACTCGCGGTGCAGGCCGGCGTGTCACTGGCCGCCGCCCCACCGCCCGCCCGCCCTTCACGCGCAATAACGCTTGACGCACCGAACTGAGCCTACACTATCATTTCCTTTCTTAATGGAACACGGCCAAAAAATAATAAACGAACACCCGCTATACCAAATGCCACTGCGTCAACAAATATTACTCTAGTATTTGCCTGTACAAGTTTCAGCTTTCAAGCTCTATACAAAGAGTGCGCACGAAACAGAATATTCTCTGAAGTATAAAATATTAAAGTTTTAAAATGCTGCCAGTAACTTATTTCAGTACAAATCAAACTTTCTCTATGATACTCTTTTGAGATGTTTTTGTTTTGAATAAACATTTATTTTAGTATCGTAAATGTACAAATGTCGTTTTTTATCTAAACTAGGTATTCCTAGTTAAGCCTGCGTATTTAGGGCTTCGTAGATAAACAAAATATACTTTTGTTACGTATTTATGAACAAACGATTCGTTAAAAAACTTAGTACTATTCTAACTGAAAGTTGGACTTCAGAAAGCTTTATTATTCTTTTAGTTCATGAGTTACTAGAACTATATCTTAGCCGTAGCTCATTTGGTGTTAAAATGTTAGTCAAATCCCGTTCATGTAATAAATGGATATTGAAAGGATCATATAATTATATAGAAAATATATTTGTAGATTTCTTCCAGCTCCACCAGCAATACGAGTTTTCGTTAGATGACGATCACATTTATTCTAGCATATTCATATCAACAACAAATATATGAAGATTTAAATTCAGTCATTTGAATTCCATGTCTTTTAAAATGCCCGCACGCTTTGACTTCGCTCACAAAAGTGTAGCTCGGAATGTATTCTCGTTTTTAATTAGTCCGCGACTAAAATTTCATTGGTAAGGTCTGGACTTTGTAAGGTTTAAATATATAAAATTAAATATAAAAAAAGTTTATTTAACATCAGTGTTAAAGTAGAATCTTAGCATCTATAAAATTATTCATTTTTATTGCGTTTCTATATAATGAATGTTTTGAAAGCTACGTTGAATTAACAAATCTCTTCTTGATTGTCGCATCATCCAGAAGTCGCTGTGGTTAGAATATAAATAAAATTACGATATTAAGAAGAGTACTTTTAGCCTCGCTCAGTTTTACTTCTAAACTAGCGAAGCGTTTTGTTGCTAATAGACAAACTTAAGGATCCGATAGTAATATGATATTCTAATATTTATATCTATGTTTCTATTCACATATATATATAAATAAAATTAATGTATATGTCTGTAATTTTAAAAGTATTACCACATTATTAATCTAATAAACTCAAACAAATATTAAAAACCTGTAATCCTGTGAAAGGAAAAAGTATTAAGTCGGACAACAGATAGAAAGCTCACAGATTATCTTAGCTATTTAAATGGGTCTGATTATTGTTCCGATAATGACTTAACTTTCACCTATCACCCGTTGCTAATGTATTTTATAAAGATAAACTATAAATAGAGAAAAGTTTTGAGTATCACATTTAAGCAAATTTGTTAACGTAAAGGATTTTTTACTCGGGTGGTGCGAATGCATTATAAGTATAACTTTAAAGCTTATGTATTACGAAGAAGTCCACGTCACTTTGAGATAGCTGTAGGATCGCAAAAAGGACAAAAGGAGCACGCAAAATGTTCTTCATAGGTGACAAGGTAAATAGGTATACTAAAATAAAAAAATATTTTCCTAGGCTCATAATGTTTTATATGCAATATAAATGTACGTACGTATGTACTATGCTGAGCACTGGTGTGAATCAGACTAAATAAAATGTCATATCCGAGGCGTTAACTACATCATTATTATTAATCAGCCTACATTTTACGTTGCAACAGAATATTTTTTATATTGAAATTATATAAATAAAATATTAAAGTATTATTAAATGAAACAAATATATATACAACCAAATAAATGAAGATTTATAGCTTTTATAATGATTATGCTTATTCGTTGCATATTTATGTACGATAAAATAAATTTAATTTCATCGTGAAAGAAATTATTATTAAAGGAAATCTACTATTTATATTTCCACCGAAAATATTGTTTAAATATTTGAACTACTTATTTATAAAAAACATGTTGCAAGCCATCCAACTTGTTACGACTAGTAGATACATGAAGTTATTTAGGAAAAATATCATAAGAGCATTCTCATAGAAAATATTTGTAGTACACACACACACACACGCACAAAATTTTTATTGCTTTATTCATATTTTGCATAGACGTAGTTTAACTAAAGCAAAACTGATATTACAAATAACTAGTAACTTATCCTCGCTACGCTATGGTTCGTCCAACCTATATGTTACTCAAGGACATATCTTTTTATGTACTAAATTTAATGCAAATCTGTTCAGCCGTTTTAACTAAAAAAAATAACAAACACACACACTTACATACAAACTTTCGCAATTATAATAGTAGTCAAATTATAACATTTGTACATAACTACAAGAAACACTGATTATTTATTTATAAACAAATATAATTAATTTTTTTTTAAGTGACAGTGGTAGCCCAGTGGTAACGCGATTGCTTGGAAAACCGAGTGAAGCGGGTTTAAAACCGAGTCTCGCACCATTGATATTTTCATGTGCAAATCATTTCCAACACGATTACCACTTGCTTTACGGTGAACGAAAACATCATGAGGAAACCTGCATGTCTAAGAGAACCTAGCAAGTTTTCGAAAGACATGTGTCCGCGCGCGCCAACCCGCACTTGGCCAGCGTGGTGAACTATGGCCTGATCCCCCTTGTATTGAAGGGAGGCCCGTGCCCAGCAGTGGAACGTTAAAAAGGGCTGAATACATACATACACTTACATAAGTTATTTCATACTTTTTTTAATCAGTTATTCTTAAATTTAAATACCAAAACTAATTACACGTGTCCACAGTTTTCTTTAGCAAACTAAAACAAGCAATATAATTATAGCGTAGAGCGTATAAATATAGCGTTATAGTTATACAAAAATAAAACAAACGTTATTTTTTATGCTTAATTATTAGTATATAATTAAGGGAAACCTTCTCCATCGTTCCAGATAATTTCTTTTAATTAAAATGTTCTCTTTTTAATGTAAATTGAAACGTTATTTCAGTTTGAAAGTATTATGAAATACTCGTATTACTTATATACTATACTACTTTCACGTCTGCCATGAGATTCATCAAAATAAGCTCTTTTTACAACTTACGCGTATATACTGTGTAAGTCATTTGTATCTAATATACATCTTAAAAAGCACAGTCTTTGAGTCAAAATAGTAAGTGATATTTAAGTATATTATTATATTATAAATATTATTTATATCTATACAAATATTGTAAAGAGGTAAAATTTGTAAGTTTGTGAGGTTGTAAGGGGTAATCTCTGGATCTACTGAACCGATTTAGATGAAATTTGGTAAGAAGATAGTTTGAGACCCTGGGAATGACATAGGATACTTTTTATCCCGGAAGTCATCTCTTAAGGGGGTGAAAATGGGGATGAAAGTTTGTAAAGTTTGGGGAAACAACCCAGGGACGAACCCGAACAAAGCGAGGGTGAGTCGCTAGTACGATATATTTTAATACATATTCTAAAATTTTCTGTACGTAAAATACATAAAGTAAATTGCACAAAATTTATACTTTTGGTTTTAAGTTCAATGAAGTAAAATGATCTTACTGGTAAAACATGGCATTCGATAAATAGCGTAACATCGAAATAACTCATTGAAAAGAAAAATATACAATTTATCAAAGTGTACCGTAAATAAGTGTAAAATTCAGACGTTTTGAGCAAAATATAAAACTTATGGTATTTTATATAGATATGTTATTTGTTATTTTGGCATTAATTTAGAATATTAAAAAGATAGATAAATAGAATTTGTAAGAATGTTTTTAGTCCATTCGTAGATACCTTAGACGACTAGTATGCTGAATCGTTAAGATATGAGTGTATTTAACAAATATTAAAAATCGATCAAGTGCACACGACTCGAATTCGTACACGAAGGGTTCCGTACAACCATACATGTACTTTTTATTAATATTACTTTTACTCTATGTATGTAGTATATTAACTTCGATGATCGATTACGAACGTTAAAAAATGTTTCTTGTATTTTTATTTTTTTATTATTTGTTATTATAGCGGTAATAGAAACATACTCTGTAAAAATTTCACCTCTCTACCTATTACAGTTCTTGATATACAGCCCTCTGACAGACGGACCAACGGACAACGGAGGCTTAATAATAGGGTTCCGTTGGCACCCTTCAGGTACGGAACCCAAAAATTATTTCCTAAGACAGTATTGCCCAGTCAGAGAATAAACTGCAACCGAGCGGTTGCAGCCTAAAATCATTTTACACTTTAGAAGTGAGATATAAGCACACGTTTTAAAAATAAAACAAGTGTTTAAACATTCCAAGCAACGGTGTCTTGACGAGATCTAAGTTATTTTTACGTGATTTTATGAAACATTTTGCAGTAGCTTAATATCTATACATATAATAAAATTCTAACTAAGCCAAATCTGTACATTAAATATTTTTTGGAAAATCTTATCGAAAGTGACTTTATATAGAGAGGCCGAATCTACAGTTTTTAGATTTTTTGTCTGTCTGTCTATCTGTCTGTTACCGCAAAACGGGAATTTCTGTCTGTCTGTCTGTCTGTTACCGCATCACGGGAAATCATAAGATACTTTTTACTGCGGGAAAATATCTCATCTCTGAGAAATCTATACTAATCTCATATCTCATCTCTGAAAAATTTATACTAAATAAATAACAAAATTATTGTATTTGTTTGCTTCAAAGCAGGTTTATATTTTTTTTATAAAAGGTTATATTCTTTTTTAAAGCTAAAACCTAAGAGTGGCATAAGTCTTCTACCATCATCTTAGATTTTCCAATACTTGTTTGTATCGTAAAAGCTTGGTCCAAAGTAAATAGCGGTCCATTATAACCGACCATCGCTTGTCAGTGCTGAACGTTTCCTCTACGAACGTGAAAACAATGCGCTTTACGCTTTTTGCAACGCCGGACACTCCTTGCCTTCAAAGGTAGAATGAGAACGATACGCTTCTGTACACTTGCCAGATATACTATTTGAAAACAATAGGTTTTTCTATTCACTGTGTAGCAAGCGCGATGCAGATGCGCTCATTAACAAAGAATATTTTACCGATGTGATACACCTGAAAATATATCTCGATACAAAACGACGAAGATACCATTGTATCTGTAGCTGCAAACTTCTTAATTATATTAATTATTTTCTCAATGTCTTTGCAAGTACGAGATTCTTTCTCATTATAATTAATCTGATATGAATAATTATTACATTATTAGTGTGATACAAAATCAGCTACTAGTCAAAATAAAACGTTATTTTATTAGATATATAGTTTTTACGGTCGTTTCAACAATTTGATTTGCGTTGTAAAGTATTTTTGCACATATTTTGTAAACCAAAAGTGGCTTTTGCCAAGATATGTGTATGTTTTAAATAAAATAACATTTAAATATCATGAATTAGAACTAAACTTACGATATTTTGTATAAATTTATGTGTAACGGGGTCTCCTACTAATGTATTTATCTTGATCTATTATTTTATTTCTATTCTATTAATATTAATATATGTTGTAAGTATAATGAAATCCTTTTTGTTCCCCACAGCTCGATATTTTAATGTATTAATATTTCATGTGGATTCTTCATATTTTAATTTATTTTTAACTTTATATATTATAATGTGTAATTAAATTTTTCCACATTAATTATAAATAATTGAAAAAAAAAAAATGAAACTTACCTTGGCTGGTACAGTAATGATGCGTAAAATATTATTTTGTTTACCTGTAACATGCATACATGTTAGAATTAATTTCAGAATAATTAATTATTACAGATATAAAAGGTATCATAATACCTGGAGAGACAATAATAAATTACTCAAACTTTACATTATGATTTCTCTTTGACAGATTTTAAACTTCCTTTGAGGATGAAAGGTAAAGTTTCCAAAATCACAAACACACCTGCTTTCATAACTTTTAATTGAAGGGCTATCATACAAAAGAGATAATCGATGTATAACTCTTAAAAAATTTATATGTCTATGTTATACATACTAAGTATATACTTTTAAAACTTTAAACGTATGTCTTATGGTAAAAACCGCTGGGAGATAATTGTACTTTAAAATCAGTAACCACGTAAAATTGACACCCACAGAGATCGCATATTAGATATACTCGAATGAAAAACATGACTAGGTTAATATAATAAAAAATATTTTAAATATGAAACGTAATAAATGGTGATATAGAAAATTTCATCACACGTAATAGGCTGGAAGTCCAGACCGGTTATTGTATAGAATTGGCAGTTAAGGTAAAATCTTTTACCGCTCTATTTCCCTAGACACTCTTCTCAATTAAATGAAATCTGGGTACGTCCCAACGGATTGTTTGTCTAGTTGACACTTACCTAGCGTTTGAAAGTAAATACTATTTAAGTGTTAAGATTTTCATGCTTTTTTATACGAATCAGGCCGAGTCGTTCATCTTATTTGTCCATTAAGCACATTTACTCTATATTACTGAAAGTTGAATCTAATATAAACATAGTTATAATAAAGAAAACATTTGAATATTATTATATACTAGCATTGCCTGCGGCTCTAACTAAAACCAAATGAAATATATAAATAATAAAAACCAAATTCTTAGGTTTTACATATTAGTATTCTCTTACATTGCAGTTTTTGTATTTTTTCTGAGAAATGAGATATTTTCCCACGGTAAGAAGTATCCTATATGTTGAACCGGA
This sequence comes from Argynnis bischoffii washingtonia, assembly GCA_033884665.1. Lineage (NCBI taxonomy): Eukaryota > Metazoa > Arthropoda > Insecta > Lepidoptera > Nymphalidae > Argynnis > Argynnis bischoffii. Next base: position 7,976,819 of record CM066609.1, read on the forward strand.
TAGCCAGCTACCACCATACCAAATTTCATCAAATCTGTCCATTAGTTTTTTCATGATGCGGTGACAGATAGACAGACAAAAATTCTATAGAATCGGCTTCTGTATCGATAGTAATGACTATTTCAATAAGATTTTCCAAAAAATATTTAATGTACAGATTCGGCTTAGTTAGAATTCTATTATATGTATATAGATATAGAAGAGAACGTAGGCCGTTACTATTTATGTTAAATTTTTAAAAAGGACTCTGAATAAAGTGATCCAAAATAAAATAATTTTTAGTTTTAGCCACTTAAGTTATTAACGATCGGTTCCCTTCGGCTAGCTATTAAGTCGGCGCTTAATAACAGTAACTCTATCAACTATCAATAAAAAGCCAATCATTTAGAGCTGTAAAACTGCAAAATGTAGTAAGGTTGAAATTTTTCCAGTAGTAATATATCTTTTTACTTTTTACCACGTACTTCATTCGAATACTACTGCAACTTTATGCAAGTACTTAAATTTTATTTTTAAAAAAATATACAGAAGAAAGTACTCCACTTAAATAGTTTAGTTTAAAAAATGGGCAAAAAATAAAATAGTAGAATGATAAAAGAAAAGCGCACCACTTTACAATACTAAGAAAGTAAAAATTTGTTTTTTTCTGATAATAAGACGTTCATATTAACTTAAAGTTCCTCTAAGAAACTTTTCAATTACAAATTTACTAATTAAAATGTTGGGGATTAAAACATAAAGACGCGCTCGTTATTACGAGACTCGCGATCCTCATAAAAAACATTTCACACGCATCGGCAATAATGCTGTGCTCTATAATTCGTGGAGGCACCTGGCGTGACAAGAACGAGCAAAGTTTTAGGGAAGACTGTAAATCGATGGAAAACATTCGCATTTACAGCCAAGTTATAGACAAGACCGATGAAACACATAAAAGGTTTAGATAAGCGTGTCACTTGTAGATTTAAGATATGTCACGAAGTAGTTGTACCTTAATGTACTTAACTAGTAAAGTATTTGCTTTTGAATGAAATTTTCAAGGACATATTTTGTCTTTGAAATTTTTTTTATATAATAAACCAAGTAATGAAATCAGAAAACACGTATCCAATCTTTTTTGCTTTATAAGCTGATACTATATTCAAAAAATATTCAATCGGAAGAAAAACGATTCCCATAAAACAGCTTACAAGGAAAATAGCTAGGCAAAAAGCAAAATATGGTATCGAACGTTCATAAATGTATAATAAACGAGATTAAATTCTATCATAAATAATACACTTCAGATGCTTCACTAACAGGTGTGGCTTGTGCGAATTGTGACGAGATCGGATCCCAGTCGATAAAATAACAATCTTCTTGCATTGTACGTACATAGCGCTTTTAATTAGTCATCTCTAAGTATCGAGAGAACTCGTTCATCCCTTGAAATGTTATAGAAATTGAAATGATATCTTTGAAAATATATTTTGATGTTTTTTACCTCTTTCACAGATTACTTGTGATCCGTCAAAAGATATGATAAGAGGAAGCTACAAGAACGATGTTTACGCTCGCCTGACGTTGAGCTCTGATAAATCATTACTGTTAAAAAATATATTTTCATATATATATAGATATTGATAGATTGTTTTTGCTTCGTGAGCATTTTTATCTCTTTTTTTCTGTATTTTATTCTCTTTGTTTCTGCATTTTGCACTAATGGTTTTAGATACAAAAAATACAGCATATCTATTATTACTTGATAAAAATATGATAGTGTATAGACAACTTTTATATCAATTAAACATTACTAAAAACTACGATTTAAAATTCAATTATAAAAAATAACTACTTTTAAAAATTAAATCGACCGTTTTTATAAACGACAAATAATGCTCACTCACTAATTAATCACGAAATCGCAAAAAAACTATTATATTATTACTCCTGATATGATAAAAGAAAATTTCTATTTATCGCTTGAATAGATCGTGATGTAAAGATTGAGATCGATTTTTCATGCGTAATATGAAAATGTAGGGTACGTAATAAGTAAATGAGTCAAAAGATTCGTTGTTGTAGAAACATATGCAAGAAAAACTACCTGTAGTTACTATTAAAAGAGTTATCATTAATAATAGAGTCTACTCAGTAATGTTGTTGTCAATTATGTAACAAAATAATATCTTTAATATGCACATTAATCCAAGCCTCTTAAAGTAATTCCATATAAAACCCAAACAAGTAACGAGACATTTTCGCCGACTGTTGAAATAATTTGTATTATGCTGTCTTCAAGATTGAGAGGATTATTCAGGTCTGTTATACATATGTATGTTTATTTTAGATGAGAATCGTAGGCACAAAGATAAACGACAAAGGTGTCTTCAGCAGCCTGGAGCATTTTCTCAACTCTACGAGGATCAATTACAGTTAATTAAGTAGTAGACCCCTGTTTGTTACAAAATCTTGATAACAATCATGTTACTTTTACAGCCGTTTTGAACTTGATAAATGAAAGCAAAATTCATGAGCTTTTAGGACAGGCAGCTTGCGCTTAGGAAAAATCAGTTATAATCTAGAAAGTGAAAAGGTGTTCAGATTCGTGCCATATTTGAGCACAACATTTTGCAAATTTCTCTCTTTATTCTGAAACTAGACTAACTTTTTGCAGCAAGCTAATATCCCACGTTGTAGGGATAAATGCTTATGTCAGTCATTCTCAGGTTCATAAACTATTTATTAGCAAAAATCGCTTTTATCAACATACTTTTCTACTATAATGTCACAATAAGGATTACAATTTCTTAGACAAAGAAAAATAAAGCATTTAGATAAAGCGTTCATTTGAACTATTATTATTATTAATCTAATAATAGGCTTTAAATATACCATTATTCATGATAAATCTATATTCCAATCAAAGAAACTAATGAAGAAGAAAATCTTATTAGTTTGGGTCTACATCAATTACTTTAGACAAGTGGCCCTCAACATTTAGGTGCGCTGTCGAAAATCGGTAAGGGTAATCTTAATTAATATACTGTAAACAATAGGTCGTGCACGACTCTCTTTAGGTAAGTGGCTATTTAGGCAATATCACGTTTCATATTTTGCAAATTGCAGTTTAAGTTCGGGGTGGAGGAAGATGGTTGACGTTACCTCCTTTATCGCCAGCGCGTCGTGCGGCCTTAATTGATATTGCCCAAACGAAGACATACTCATGGCAGCGATATCAATAAATTAAACGATAGTATGGAGTCAAATACACGGCTGTACAGTAAATAATATTTTAATATTAATATTATTGACTACTTGACTACCCTATGTAAAAGTGTGACAGTGGTTATTCCACTAGGAAATGGTACAGTTCCAGTTTGGACGATTAAGGTTATAGGTGGATAGATTTAAGGATCGATTGATGAATGAATGTTTATTACTTTTTCACGCCAAAACGGCTGACCGTATCTAGATGAAATTTGGCACAGAGATAGATGATAGTTTGGAATAGCACATAGGTTACTTTTTATCCCGCAAAAGTGTACGCTTCCCGTGGAATAGATTTGTTTTTGTCTAAGGACGAACCTGTAGCAAAGCGTGAGTCGCTAGATACTTATAATTAAATAAAAAATAAATATATGTAATTGACTTATAAGCATATGCACTTAGTTTATAAGACTTGTACCTACATTATTATTAAAACAAAATCGCAGATTGGCCTCAATTGTGATTTATTTTATAATTTTTACAAAAAAACTGTCGTAGGAAGATTATATTAAGACATCTTTCCATAACGTAATTTATTTACAATACATCTTTACAAAATTGAAATTTTGTGTTTTTATTTTCCATCATACAAGCAAAGTCTAGATAGACCCTGGCGGAGCGACTAAGGAAGTAAGTGCACTTTACAATTATCGATTTAATTAGAAAAGAAGAAGTTAACGCCAGCTATTCATATGTTTATATAATAATTTAGTTCACAGGCATGGAATAATGGTTATCTCCTAGGTATAGGTCCGCGTAGTGCGGAGACCTAAACTTTATAAATTAAACTTTCAACCCAAATAATTGTAACTAAGCACTCTTAGACCAAACTATGAAAACATATACAAAGAAAATTTCTCTAAGTCTGACCTGCCAAGTGATACTTTCACAAACACACAAACCAAATTTTAAGTGCTCTTTTGTTTACTGTTTCACTCAAAATATTATATAAATGTTTAGCAAAATATTTAATTCCTAAATATACATTCAGCCCTTTTAACTGTTGGTACAATGCTTGTACATAAACATAAAAAGCATTTTTTTAAATCAAAGTATTTAAAATATTTTGCTAAATCTTTTTTTATAATCTGACTTTAGCGGATTAATTCAAATCAATTGTTTTATTGCGGTTTTAATCATATCACTGAAGAGACATTCCACTTTCCTGATCAAAGTAGATTTAATTAAAATTTCGCAATAGCGAGCTGTCTAAATTCCAAGCAAAAACAAACTGTCTTTTTTTAATGAAAGCTTTAATGAAATCTGGTTCGTTTAGTTACACTTTGTACATATTTTTTCTACGCTCGTAACGTTCTTCTTCGGTTAATTTAAATTCTGTACATCTCATAACAAAAGTTGACTTTGTTTTACTGCAGCAAATTATAGTTATATACACAGAAAACTTAAAAAATCCCCATAAAAACAGACAAAAATAAATTTTATTTTATTCAATACTAATAGCACAACTCCACAAAATGACGTGTGCATTTTCACATATATTTTATTTTGCAAAATAAATTTATTGAATTAAAATTATGCATATTGATAATACAATTATAGATTTATAATAATTAATGACCTATTTCAATTATTAGCATTACTACCTTTTTACGCATTAAAGGCTCAATTTAAAAAAATCCTATTGTAATAGTTTACTATGTGATGAATATTCGGCCTTTTTCATCCAGCGGTTTAGTTTGTACTCTGATGTATATATGAAACGGAGTGATTTTAAAAATTCATTAAGATTCAGTGACAGCGACCTTTATGATAAACCGAAACCCTCATTGAATCACTTTGTTTACCGACCTTTTGTCTGACGAACTCTAGTTTCTTGTACATGTAAAACGATTAAGTCCAAGTCAACGCAATCAAAGGATACGACGATTTACGTCACGTATTTCGATCCTCACAAACTCGCTCATCAAAACCCAAAGTGTACTTCCCCTTGACCTAAAATCTTATATATTTGGCAAGAAACAAGGTATTACAGCTTATGAAAAGGAAAAATGTAATCATCAATTTGTAATTACGGGTATACCACGTATAAATATTTTTGTTATAATTTTGTAAGTTTTAAGTAAGTTTGTGTTTATTCTATCGTATATACGACTATATATACAAGTGTCAAACTTGGTTTTATTAGAGTGTTAACCCTAAAGTAAAACAATGAATAATAAAAACTGATCAAGGGTCAGACTCGTGTTAGGGATTCCAACTGCTATTTAATATAAGTTCTTATTTATTGGCAAAAACGTAATACAAATATATTTTCTGGTGGTACGTAATAGTAAATTTGACTAGATAAATCGATTTTTTTATATATCCTCTATATATAAAATCCAAATACTACTTAGTCACTGATTAGAAAATATAAATGGTATAAATTTCAAATATGGCAGGTAGATCTGCAAAGTTTGTATGAAAGTTCGGTTTTTTAATCTCTCCAGGGTAATTTCTAAGAAATCCGTGCGAATTTCCGAGAATTCATTTGTTATCGTACTTGCCGGCGTGTATGCGGTCCTCGAGGGGCTTTTTTAACCGGTGGTAGGATTCTGTCAATCCTGAGGAGTCCGACTGCATCCAGTTTACTTTAAATCCACACGGTAAGTGTGAACTTACGGAGAACTTGACTTATGTTACCGGTGGTAGGACTCTGTCAAGCCTGAGGAGTCCGACTGGATGGGTACCACCCCCTTATCTATTTCTGCCGCCAAGCAACAATGATTGCATTGTTGTATTCCGGTATGAAGGATAAGGTAGCCAGCGCAATTACAGGCAAGAGGCATATCATCTTAGTCCTCATAGTGACAACGCACCTGTGGTTCTGCATTTTTGTTACTTAAAACCTAAGGCATGAACCGTAGGTGTTATAGGCGACAGGTGCTGCTTTCCATCAGGTGGTCTGTCTACTCGTTTGTCACTGAATGTCATAAAAAAAAATGTAGAACAGATTTGGAAAAATGTGATTAAAAAATGATTAGTACTTTAATTCACAGTTTTAGGTAGTATATCCTCTACGGATACAAAAAAACATGATGTGAAACTTAGGAGCGGGGCAAATATGTATATGTAACTAAATTACGCAAATGGAGCCACGCGAAAGCGTTAATATAATAAAAAGAGAGTGACATACACTACTGTTTCTTCCAATCCATCAAAGATTTTTTGGGTATTAGTTACTGACTGTACTACTGGCTATACAAGTCCTTAAAAAATAAACTTAAATATTTCAATATTATTTCAATTGTAAAGTACATATATGTGTAAATATATAACAATCTTCATTAAAATAAGTCATGCTCGAAAAAGACGAAACTGATAGAATTAGGTGTAAAGTTTAACGCCAGAGCGTATAGCTTACATTACCTTTACTTAATTTAACCACATTGTTACCTAAATAACAAACTTTATAATTATTGCGGTTCGCCGGTTCAATACAGTTTTCGTGTCTTATATTCTGTTAATTAAAGGCAAGTTTTGATAGCTTAAACTTACTTCTAATAATATATTCGAGTAAACATACGATCGCATAAGTTTTATGTTTTGTACTTCGAAATTTAATTTTAGCTATTACTATTTATTGATTAGTCTTGACTAGTCCTAACCAATAAAGATCGATTTTTAACCGACTTCCAAAAAAAAGGAGGAGGTTCTCAATTCGACCGTATATATATATTTTTTTTTTTTTTATGTTTGTTCGGGTATTTTTTCGTCGTTTATGAACCGATTTTGATAATTCTTTTTTTGTTGGAAAGGAGATATCATAAGAGTGGTACCATGATAAGGAAACCAGGATCTGATGATGGGATCCCAGAGAAATCGAGGGGAACTTTCGAAAATTGTAGCGGCGACTAGTGCGTTTGATAACATTTTCATTAGGTATTTTAAAGCACTACTATATAATGAAGGTCTGGGGTCGATCTGATGATGCATCCGAAAGATAGTCGAGGGAACTCCTCAACGATTTAAAGCAATTACCTGGTGTTTGGGCTTGATTAATTTGTATTGATGATACGTCTACACTAAAAATGTAAAAATAATAACTTTAAAAAAAAAAAAAAAAACCAACTTCCAGGCACTGAAAAATAAAAAAATAAGTAAACGGGGGTTTTCATTTAGAATAGATACTTAATCAGATTTTTTCGAAGTCGGTGTGCTTTGATTTGTATTGGTCAGCACCGACTTCGAAAAAATCTGATTAAGAATCTATTCTAAATGAAAACCCCCGTTTACTTATTTTTTTATTTTTCAGTGCCTGGAAGTCGGTTTTTATTTTTTTTTTTATTACGATTAATGTTTTAAATTATAGTAGGTGTATAAGTAGAGGGATTCTCTCTATTCTTTCCAGAGTATGTGCATATTAAAAATGATCATTGGTACTTATATTTGCTGAAATGACAAAGAGTTCGTCACTTAGCGCCCGCAATGACGTTCACTATGTGTGCACATATAGCACAGCCAATTATGTCAGAGGTCATGCCATTTATGTCAAATATGTCAGAGGTCTGGTTTACTTCCCGAATTTTCGTGGAGAATATATTTAACTGGTAGAGATTCTTGGTTTCAGTACAATTAAGACAAAAACAGTCTTATTTGAGTAACATTGCACAATAGTTTATTTTAATGATAATGTCAACCAGATTTTTGTTGAAGCACTATTTTAAATATGAAATTTTGTATATGTATACGTATGTTTATTACTCTTTCACGCTGAATCAGGTAAACGTATTTTAATGAAATTTATTAAATAGATAGGTTATAATCTAGAATAACACATAGGATATAAATACATTATACATATTATGTACATATATACCATTAGACACCTTGAGACGTTTAGTAAGTCGCTACACACTAGTAACTCTAAACTACTCACTTTAACAGACCTGCTTGGGAATCAATATTAATAATAATATGTAGGAATAAATAGTGACCCATATATAACATGAAATCAATCCCATGTAAAATAAATTTACTAAGGATCATGTACCAAAAAATCACTTTATACATCAAGATGCTTACGAATGCTTGACGCTTAGGGACGTATTCTAGCTGCGAAAACAAGTCACGTATATATATTTAGGTATATATATACTACATACAGTACATTTTAGTCTAGACAAGAACCCAACAATAAAAACGACTATAGTAGAAAGCAATAGCTGAACACCACGCAACGATCGTAAAACTATTCACAATTGTCCGATAAAGCGACAGTTGACCCATAGTTTAGATTTAGTCAGTTTGTATTAATGAAGAATAAATTATTCATTTGTTTAGTTTTATTAGAAATAGTATATTAGATATCTAGATCTTAAAATATATTACTTTTTTCGTTTCTTTATATATAATATGAATATGTTGTTCCAATAGTTGTTATTATGTTTCAAAACAGTTGCTGTAGAAAAATAGTATATAAAATCAACTAGAGAGTTATAGTTATTTTATGCTTTCCTTAGTCCTTTTTTCTTAGAATTAATATAATAAATTCTTTCAGTGCATAGTTATAAATTTTCTAATGTAAAAAGAGAGCTCAAACATTGCCTAAACTTTGTACGTAGCCATTTAGCTTTTCAACTCTACAAAATTGAAGGACAGTTAAAAAGTAAACAAAAACTTTCTACTACTATTTTCTCAGTTAGCAGTTTTATTTTATTAATATACGTGTATTTAAGATTTTTGTCATAATATATTTTATACGTATCGATTTCCGCGCCTACGAGCAAATTGGTAGTTGCTCGTTATCGGGGCTTTCCAATCGAAAATTGAAAATCAAGAGCAAAAACGTGCCTCTTAAATAACAGAAAATAGGAGAAATGACATGAAAGTAATATCCGCGAATGATAAGCTTGTACCGCTTTAAAAAATGTTGCACGTAGCGCCAGCACTCAGTTGACTTAATCCATTTACGTGAGGATAGAGCGGTGTGGACCAGCTTACTTTACGAATATCTCGCCACGCTGCTTTTCATACTGTGTCATCATAAAGCTTCACCAATGTGACAAATAGAATCAAAATGATAACAAAAAATAACATTGATCGGAAATCGCCAAGACGATACTATTAAAATAAATTTCATTACCAATACCATAAGTGTAAAACAATACAATAAGTGTAAAACTGAAATAAGTTTTATAATTGGTATAATAGTAATAACATACAAGCCTAGAACCAACTACAAACCTAAACTTGTTGGTTTTTAAGAAAACCCTAACATATTTTTTCCACAAAAAGACATGTTGATAATGATGATCATGATGTCAGTCATTGATAACTTTCGCAAAAATTATACATAGCTACTCAAACCAAAAATTAGAAAATACAAATTAATGACTAAAGTAATATATTAGGTCGATGTTATGAACCTAAAACTAGGACCTCAATCTCTATTAATATTAGATTAGTCTTCGTATATCTTATAAGCCTGACTCATCAATGTTTACCTTTTATTATTAGGTATTTCCGAAAATATTACAAAATTGTTTAAGTTACATTTTAGTAATGATTACTTCGGTAAGTACAAAATATTAAGGAATTGATCCTTTCATCCTTGGGCATATAGCTTTGCTTTTCTTGCTTTTAAATTAATTAATGCATTTCTAAGAGCTCCAGATAATAACTTTTCAGTGGCGCCAGATGTTGACGAATATAATGGCCGAGTTATGAATTTTAATATCTGCTCAGCGAACATCGGAATGAATATTGAACACTTTTTAAAAGTACATAATTAAGTTGGCAAAGATATTTCCGACACTTGGACGATAAATTGGCTGGAAATAATAATAGAAAAGGTAATTATAAAAAGAGCCTTAATTGATGATCTGCAATTAAAAGCGCATAGCATGTTTATGGAATTTAAAAATTTTAAATTCTCCACTTTCTTTAACACTATAGTTTCTGAGTCAAATCTTTACATTAAATATTTTTTGGAAAATCTTATTGAAATAGTAATTATTATCGATACATAGGCCGAATCTATAGCTTTTTAGAATTTTTGTCTGTCTGTCTGTGAACACATCACGGAAAAACCACTCTAGTGATTTTGATGAAATTTTATATGATTATAGCTGGTTTACGGGTCAACATATAGGATATTTTTTACTGCGGGAAAATATCTCATCTCTGAAAAATCTATACTAAACGTTAAAACGTAAGTAGAGACGAATCCGAGCGGAGCAAGGGTGAGTCGCTAGTTAAAACATAAATCCACCCACTCCAATCAACGACCTACCATATTCGTACTTATAATTAATATGTTATGCTATTTTATTCTATTGCTAAGATGATATAGATATGTATGTCTAACTAGAACATGTACTGAAACTTTTGTTAAGTGAGAGCTTATCTATCTCTCCAAGCAGCAGGTACCTGACTACTTATAATTCTATGCAATCATATACTACGAAGAGCTCAAACAATAATTTTATACATACCATACACACACACAAAAAATCAAAGTACTCTATGTAATAACTACTTAAAAAAAAAACGACTTCCAGGCACTGAAAAGTAAAAAATAACTAAACGGGGGTTTTCATTTAGAATAGATACTTCATCAGATATTTTCGAAGTCGGTATGCTTTGATTTGTATTGGCTGGCACCGACTTCGAAAAAATCTGATTAGGTATCTATTCTAAATGAAAACCCCCGTTTAGTAATTTTTTACTTTTCAGTGCCTGGAAGTCGGTTTTTTTTTTTAAGTTTTTATTTTTCCATTTTTAGTGTAGACGTATCATCAATACAAATTAATCAAGCCCAAACACCATGTAATTGCTGTAAATCGTTGAGGAGTTCCCTCGACTATCTTTCGGGTCCATCATCAGATCGACTCCAGACCTTCATTAAATAGTAGTGCTTTAAAATACCTAATGAAAATGTTATGAAATGCACTAGTCACCGCTACAATTTTCGAAAGTTCCTCTCGATTTCTCTGAGATCCCATCATCAGATCCTGTTTTCCTTATCATGGTACCACTCTTGGGATATCTCCTTTCCAACAAAAAAAGAATTATCAAAATCGGTCCATAAACGACGAAAAAATGCCCGAACAAACATAAAAAAAAAACTAAATATATACGGTCGAATTGAGAACCTCCTCCTTTTTTTGGAAGTCGGTTAAAAATATACAAGAGATTATATTATTTCACCCAATTATTATTAAACAAATATAAACTTACTAAAGTTACCTCTTAACGGTTATTAAATAAAACGTCTTTTACTTGGCTGAGTAGCGATTATAACAAGTTACATAAGCCCTAAACAAATTCAATAAATTGTTATTTGAACAAGTTGACTGTGATTAGGAAAATAGAACCTTCGCATATTAATTTTATTTACTTTAAATTGCAAACCTAACATTTTGATACTATTACTTTTTCTTCGTCTCCTCTTCTATATATCGTTGTTCTTCTTTATATTTTTAAAAAAGTAAATTTTATTAAACTTTTGGGATCATCTACAATGTTTAGATAAAACTATTCAAATCTAGAATGGACTTTCAAACAAAGTACAATAGTGTAAATCTAGTTACTGTACAAGTTTATGTGAAGGGAGCTCAGGTAAATTGCATAAATTGTAGAGGCTCGAACTTCATCCGTGCTTCAGTTTGGTCCATATGCCATACAATGCAGTTATACCTTTGTAAATGCATTGTGTTTAACTGTCGAAAAATTTTAATCACGTAACGATAATACAAAATCCTAACGGATTTATTCATCATGTATAAATTAACTGTACCTATATATTATAATATTGTTTCATGACTTTAATATTTGTGAAATATATATTTTATATATAACTATACCGGTGTGATCCTCAGAGACTCTTAGAACAATCATCTGCTCGGCTGCATTACCGATGGCCAGAGCTATGTAGTGCGCAGCCTTTGTGTACTCATTCGAATGCCGCTCATATCGTTGCACCAGTGGTTCCCTATCCAATGGCGCAACAACACTCCATATTAAAGGCCCAAATTGCAGTTTAATTTATTCCATACGTGTCTCGGCAACGAACAGAATCGCAATATCTGGTCGAAACAATACCAGCACTTATTAAGAACAATTTGATTGCATTTACATTCTTACTATAATTCCGAATGCAATATCCAAAGTGCTAGAGCAAAGCTTAGGATATACATATGTACACGTTCAAATTAAACGCGTGTAGCCAATTTATATTATTTTATCTTAAGTAAAATAAGCATACTAATTGTAGTATACAATAATAAATATTTTGTATTGACAAAATATTTTGACAAAATAGTAACATCAGTACCTTACGACATATGAAAATACTGGTATTCTCGATTTGATTGGATTTTGTCCATTTGTTATTCGAGTTTTAAAAGAAACACATATATGAACACTGTTAAATTAAAGCAGACCTGCGAGTTTGTCAACTAGGAAAGGGAAATAAATTGGATGTTTTTTTTTTTAAACTGTGTGCTACGTGTAAAACATTTTGGTTTTTTCACCTTACTCTTGAGTAAGGTGAAAAAATATCAATAACAAAATTTAATAAACTAGACGAATAACGGCACAAGGAAAATTAAATTGAGGGTAACAATGGAATTGTAGATAAGATTTTATGTGCGTTCAAATATCGTCCTTCTAGGAAGGATCAAGAAGTTTACGACGGAGCCGAATTAACATACAACAACAAACTCGTTGACAAACTTCAGTGTCATTGTAGCACATATAGGCTCTATAAAATATATCCAGTATATTAGCATACTTCGCTTAGACTAGAAAATATAATATATGTATGTACATATCCATCTAAATTTAATATGTTTATGTAAATACTGGTTAAAAATAAATGGTAAAATGTTAATCTTTACATAACAATGAAATTCATCTGGTAAAGAATGCTAATTGTTTAATAAATCCTACTTTTAATAGCAAAAGCAGGCAAAATTATTCAAATATTTAAAGTAGATAGTTCTTACCGCTCGTGAATTAGTTTTAAAGAACGCAGTTTATACTAGTTTGAATTATTTCTAGACGAGGCTATGAGTATTACTTTAATTAATGCTGTATGTGAAAGTCTATACGAAAAATTATAATCTCAATTGATAGGAATGATTCAACGCGACTTGACTAACGCCTAGTACCAACTAGGTACTAGACCTAAACTCTAAAGTGCTAAAAATTTGACAGAATTTCCTTTTAATGAAATAGTTAAAAATGGTGGCAAATTGTATATGAAAAATTTAGCTTTTTAGCTAAAAATACTTTAAATTCGGTATTTAAAGACTTAACAACTAATAATGAATGAACGTTTATAACCACCTCGCTTCACTCGTGTGCATCCCTAATTGTCAAACGGTAGCCTATAGGTATCACTGCAGGTCATAGTGTATGTATATACTTTATTTTATATCCACTTGTTTTAGTCATAATAAATGTCGTCAAAGCCTAAAAGATATGTATATTAATAGCTTTAGTTATCGTGATCTGATATCTCTTTCAAGTTTTCACCTTTACATTATACTGTATACTTGGATCACCATAAATTTTTACCCTAGTAAAATAAAATATAAAGTAATACTTTTATATGAAAAGTTTCTTATCAAATAAACTATATACAATTTAATCCTCTCATAACGTTTTGGGTTACCGTTCATTCGTCGCACTGTAGAACTGAAACTTGCTATTGTTTCTCCAAACTATGCGTCTTAATGCATATCTCGTACTGCATTATACTTAACCATATCCAACTTTAGATTAGGCATGCTTAAGTTGCTTACATATGAATTTGAAAACTTCATTTGGTACTGAACTGACTGTACAATTACTCAATATTTTATACAAAAACACATATATACTATACATCTTTCATCTATAATTTGAAAGAAAATTTATAAAGGATGAAAACCATAAACTTTGACTTTTAGATTTAAATTTTGCTTACACAATAAGCAATAAAAATGCCGTCTTATTAAGATACCGCAAAATTATAATAACAAAACATTAAACGAGTCATCTTTTTCCAACGATGTATATGTAATGTAATTTTGGTTATACAGTGAGACATATGTACTTAACTAGGTAAGTTAGCTGAACCCCCCAAACGTGCGTTCACCTTGTCGTGGTGAGGGGGGCTCAATAGCGTCCGGCAATTCTGCCGGGCGCAAAGCTAAGAAACGCGCAAGGAGGTGGCCCACTTCGGTGGGCCGTGTATCATGCAGGTTGCTCCTGGTACTTCTCTGATAGTAGAGTGGACTGTGGAGCAACCTCATAGCTGTTGTGGTCTGCTTCGGCAAACCTGACGTCGGAGCATCGTAGTTGAGTGCGTAAGCGATCTTGCGACGCCTCATTAGGACGGGGGAAGTTTTGTTGGTTTTAGGGGTTAGTACTGGCTTTTCTAGCCGGTGAGTCACACATAACCTCCTGTATGTCTACAGGTCGAATGTGTAAATGTAATTCCCAACATAAAAAAATAATAAGATCACGGTTACAAATAAGTTCAGAATAGGAATTTACTTTTAAAAAAGATTAAGAAGTACTGGGAATGCCAATTTATCTTCTTAACGACTTCCGCAATGTGACGCGTTCAGTGCGGCAAGGGAGGCGGCGGAGCGACTGCAATCGCTCGGTGATGTATCCTATCCATCCACAAACACTAACTATCGCGCGTTTGTCGTCATTTTTCATCTCGACATGCATATTCAACGCAACAATAAATCATTTGGAGCCATCCCTGCGCCAAACGAAATAACCTACTGTCCACACGCTAACGGGCGAAAATATATCGCATAAATGAAGGCAAACAAACAGTGACGCCAGAATATCACGTTAATAATTACCCACCCTTTTTGCGCTTTGATAAATAGCACCATTATTGTCAGCATAGCTCTTTTTTATTTATACATTATAAAAAAAGGTTTATTTTAAGGTTGAAATATTTTACTTTACAATACATCGCGATATGACGTGTTACAAATATTATTTATGACATTCAGAGGTCCTGAATCGAAATTGATAAGAAACGACACTATTGCGGTATAATTCGATTGCATAAATAAAATAAAGAAATAAATACAAATTAAGAAACTTGCCGCGAATATTTATTAGGTAATTGATTAAATATTCTCCTTCCAAGCAGTCGTATTTTAATAGTAGTGGGATTGTAGCTACTCGCTACGAGCGAGCTATCGCCATGAAATCCTTTTATTACGTAATTACTTACTTACCACGTAGACTGCTGAATGCTGATTAAGATAAAATATTTTTATGTTTCTCCTATTTTAAGCGGCTAAGTGAAGACTTTTAAATTTTAAAATTGATGTCATAATATTATCTTAAGTCTTTCTTTTGATTTATCTTTTATCACAACTTCTAAAATATTTTTCGAAAAATATTTTATAAAAGCCTCTAGTTGTAATCCTCAAAAGAACTTTTAATACAGTCTTATTTTTTTTACAATAAGTAAAGTAGCTTTAAGAATAAAATAATTTTAGGTCTCTATATATTAAAAATATCTTCTAAAATACATAAAAATTCGTAGAAGACTATCCAGGAGATTAATAAAAAGCCATTCTAGTAACCACATAATCTATGTGATATCGCAATTCCCATATATTTGTATCACATCCCACGTATGGCCGATAACTCAACATATATGCCACAATAAAGTAGCGTGTGATGCACAATGCGTGCGCTGGTTAAATCTACGCGTTACACGAGATGACGCTCTATCGACACGTGCATCCCCGTACAAGCTATTTACATAATTGTCGTTGAATGCGCCCGTTAAACTGGGCTACCCGCTTCTAATTTCACTAATCATTGTTTTAGTCACGACCGGGCACTGCTGTAATTAGTGGTAATTTAACTATCAAAATTGCACGTCAAGTTTAATTAATATCTATTGATTAATCGGCATCGGTATTTTAATATATTTATCATTCTAGGACGCCTTATGCAGTTTATATTAAGGTAGAACTTATATCGCAGAGTACATCCATACGTTTGTTGTTTTGAAGTACAAGAATAGATTTAGGTTATGCGAGTTACATTCTTAAGTTATAGTTGACTTTAAAAGCATACCTCAACTAATATACTTATATTATAAATGTGAAAGTTTATGAGTATGGATGTATGGATGTTTCTTTCTTTCATGCCAGAACGGCTGAACGGACGCAGTTCTGGCGTGAAAGAGTAACAAACATCCATACTCACAAACTTTCACATTTATAATATTATATTAGTATAGATTTACTGGCATAATTATAAATCTAATAAAAGTATAACTGACCACTGTCTGCACATGGAAGATATTTAAGAAAAACTATTATTGAAGAACTTTTTCAACGCAATATAAATTAAGAATTAAATTTAGAATTGCCGGCTATTTGTCTATTTGTCTGTGCGTTTGTGCGCGCTAATCTCAGAAACGACTTAACAGATTTGGCTGCAGTTTCCATTAATATATTGTGGTAAACTTCACTTAACATTTAGTATTTGTTTTATTTTAATCGGTTCAAAAATAAAAAAGTTATATCAATTTAAAGAATCACCTAGGGACGAACCCGAGCGAAGCGAGGGTGAGTCGCTAGTATAATAATATATCTAAGAGATATAGTACGAGTAAATTGTAAATTCTAGTGAAACTGTTTTACATTTGATATTAAATATGTGTAATATGCTTTTATACATATACAACTTAACAACCCGTAAGAGAGTTTCAAGGGGATAATAATAACAATAATATTAAAATTGCCCACATTTTGACTATAAGTTTGTCTTCGCAAAGGACGTCTCGATGGATTAGACACGTGCGTATGATTTTTGCAAATGTTTTAATATTATATATAAGTATTTATGCAACTTTTCTACAGTGGTTACGGGGATAAAAGGCAGTGTAAATAAAAAAATGTAAGCCCACGAGATAAACAGAACTTTTTAAATCAACATCACGTAACTTTTATGCTTTTTTTTAAAACATTAAAATCGTGAAAGGTTAGCATGTTAGCCACCATAGTAATTTAATACATAATACGGCTTTTAATAATATAAAAGCCATATTATGTATTAAATTACTTAATTACAATAATAATATAATTAAAGACTTTAATTAATTGTAACTGTAGAGCAATGCAGTGAAGTAAAACTAAACAACAAAAGTCAAGTTTTTTTTTTTAGCTTCAATCCAAATTTACTTCTTACCTTACAACCTAATTAAGCGAGTGAAATTAGATTTCGTTATTTTTAGTACAAATTACTGTGAAAAGCGATCCAACCGTTTTCGTACATTTATGATTTCCAAGAAATATATATATATATATATATATATATATATATATATATATATATATAATAAAACTGACACTGATATTATCAAAGCACAGAAACTCCATTAAACTTCATAATTGAATACAGGAAGAAGTCGCTTAACAATAACTCGGCACTAGATTCGGCAGTTACATATTGTTACTTGTAAGGTTTATATCACTAGCGACTTATTCTCTTCTTCGCTCGAGTGCATCCCTAATGCATAACTGCTACTCCTCATAGTCCATCTGTGTAGTACACTTCATCCAAATCCGTCGAGCCATTTCAGCTTAAACGAGTAACGTAGATACCCTCACATACACTCGCATATATGTACATACACATAAAATATACATTAACAAACTTTGGCATTTATAATAGTACATTTAAAATCGTTATATTTATAAATAGTAGTATTGTATTTGTAGTATAATTTGACGAAAAGTAAGTACATGTACGTTAGATCTGTGTCGATTATTAAACTGATTACCTACATCGAATGTGTTGTTTGACTTCAAACAAAAGTAAATTCAGAATGAACAGTTCCGAGTTAAATGACCAAAACAATGTTGAGCTTTTATAATTTGACACAAAAAAATCTAAATAAATCTAAACTTAATATTATAAAGCTGAAGAGTTTGTTTGTTTGTTTGGTTGAATGCGCTAATCTCAGGAACTACTAATCCGATTTGAAAAATTCTTTCTGCATTAGATAGCGCGTTAACTGAGAAAGGCTATAGGCTATATATCATCCCGGAAAAATGTACGGTTCCCGTGGGATAGATTTGTTTTTGTCTAAGGACGAACCCGAAGCGAAGTGAGGGTGAATCGCTAGTACTTCATAAATCAAGCAATTAAGTAAAAATCTAACGCCCATATGTATAAAAAAATGTGTTTAAAGATTACAATCTCTATAGCCCATAGCTTTCCTCAATAGACGGGCTATCTAATGCAAATAAAATTTATCAAATCGGATTAGTAGTTCCTGAGGTTAGGGCATTCAAACAAACAAATAAACAAAGTTTGCCTCTTTATAATATTAGTATAGATTACCTAGTATATTTTAATGTGATCTGTGATATTACTTAGAAATAGAAATCATCGTAATTTGTTGTACATTATACAAAATAAATCAATAGTTATCAGGAATTATAAATATAATTCCAGAGGTTGGATTTACTTACATTCATTTAAACTTATTCGAAAAAAGAATATTTTAAATTCAGATTTAAGCTATCGCGATCTTATTCCATGTAGCGCTATCTTTTTACTTACTACATCTACCGAACGCAGATGAATCTGATATCGACACTGTCCTCAACCAAGATCTTCAACTAGATCTACCCTTGAAGTTAGTGACGCCCAAGGAGATACGTAGGAATATAAACCTAATGGACAACAACAAGGCACCTGGTTATGATCTTATTGACAAAAAAGTCCTTCAAGAATTGCCTCGCAAAGGAATTGTGTACTTAACCATACTCTTTAATGCCATTCAACGACTAGGCTACTTCCCAGATATATGGAAAGTATCACAAGTAATAATGATCCACAAACCTGCTAAACCAATGCATGATGTCACCTCATATAGACCTATCAGTCTACTACCGATTATGTCCAAGCTTTACGAAAGGTCTCTACTACATAGAATGTTACCTGTTCTCAATGAGAAGAAAATTGTCCCAGAACACCAATTCGGATTTCGAAAAGAACATGCTACCATAGAACAAGTCCATAGAGTGTGCAGGACGATCAGAAAAACTTTTGAAAAAAAAGAGTACTGCTCAGCTGCCTTTCTTGATATACAACAAGCCTTCGACAGAGTCTGGCACAAAGGTCTGCTTTTCAAAATAAAATCCCTATTACCACATACATTCTATGGACTACTAAAATCATACATCACAAACAGATTATTTCAAGTAAGAGAAAACCAATCCACCTCGCGACTTTATGAAATATCTGCTGGAGTACCACAGGGCTCGGTCCTCGGACCTGTACTATACACCCTCTTTACCTCCGACCTGCCACAAAGCTCCGAGATTACAATTGCCACCTTCGCGGATGACACTGCATTACTTGCTTCGCACAAATGTCCAACACAAGCATCTCGCATTTTGCAAACTAGCCTGAATGAGACAGAAGAATGGCTTACCAAATGGAGAATTGCTGCCAGCGTATCCAAATCAGTGCATATCACATTTACATTATGCAAACATGATTGTGACCCGGTCACTCTAAACGGCAGCCAACTCCCACACTACGAGTCTGTAAAATATCTGGGCATGCATTTAGACCGAAGGCTCACATGGAGAAAACACGTCGAAACAAAAAGAGAAGAAATAAACCTGAAATACAGAGGTCTTTTCTGGCTACTTGGAAGAAACTCAAAATTGGCGTTAGATAACAAACTTCTAATATACAAGACCATACTAAAGCCAATCTGGACTTATGGCATCCAACTTTGGGGATCAGCCAGCGCCTCCAACATAATGAAAGTACAAAGGGCACAAAATTATATATTAAAACAAATATCCAACGCACCTTGGTTTATCAAGACTACAGAACTCCATGAAATCCTCAATATACCCATGGTCAATGCGGAAATAAATACACATGGTGACCACTACAAATCCCGGCTGCTAAAGCATCCGAACAAGCTCGCGGGGCAGCTTACTATCCCAGAAAGCATCCGCTGGTTAAAAAAGCGGCGTGACATCTTTGACCAAAACAGTCAGACATAAGAATGACTTTGTAAAGATAGGGCTGACTACTCTACTGGGAGTAGTGCCCAACATGCCATCATAACCAACACATCTGCTCATAGTCTGAAAGACTGATCGCATGATTTAATCAAAAAAAAAAAAAAAAAAAAAAAAAAAAATCTTTTTACTTAATATGATTATAATAAGAGTAAATAAGTACAATTGAACTAAATATACTTCATTACGTATAAAACGAACATTAGATACACCATCAAAGAAAGTCGGCTTTTGTGTGTTTAATAAACACTTCTTTATAATACGATAGTCTACTTTAAAAATATAGCTGTGCTTAATTTCAATAAATTGAATAGTAGGAACATTTATGGTTCCGGGAACAGATACAAATAAAAAAAAATTGACCCTTTTACTAAATAAATATGAAAGTATAACGGTACTTGAAGAAAGAAGAAAAATATAATTTTAAAAATTTTTGGCTGTCTTTCTGTTTATCCCGGCTAATCTCCCAAGCAACCGATTTTAACGGGACCTTCATTGGCAGATAACTGATGTTATAAGAACTAAATTAGGCTACTTTTATTTTAGAAAAAGAGTTAGGGTTCCGCGCAAAAACATGAAAAGCCGTGTACGCTAGTGTGCAATAACCAACAGATTAAGTAGTAATTAACGCACTCTTTACTTGACTAGCTAACGTTCAGAACTCCAATATAATATTTCAGTCAGAATAATAAGTAGGTGAAACGCTACGCTACTTCTTTAGATTGTGCTCCTCGTTGTATTTATTCCCATGTAAAACTGACAGTCATATTTAGTGAATATTTATTGAACTACCGTTTACTTGCGGCTATATCTACGTAATTTATTTAAATGGTTAATTTGCTCCGCTCCTAAGGGCAAAATAATAAAAATTTAAAACATCAGCGCGTATAAACAAACAAAAGAACAACCTTTAGCTTTATACATTATTAATGACTAGAAATGTTAATATACGTTATATCAGTAAAGAGTGAAATACAAAACAGTAAATATTAGCTAGCTAGCATTTAAATAATATTGTATACTTGCTACATACATATATAAAATCATATTATAATATGAACTTGAAGTAAACTGGCATAAACATTTTCACTGAGCAATTTGAATTGAAGCAGTTCGCGTTATAAACGACATTTGCTTAGTGCAAAACTGTCTGTTCTAACTAAAATTGACAGCTCAGTCTCTCCTCCCACATTTATAGACATGTCTTACAAACGACCTTTGTACAATCTTAGGCTAAATATGGCGAGGAAAATAAAACTTTTATTATTATTACGTTAAAATTAACCTTCATGGTCTTAAGTGACCGTTTCAAAGCAAGTTACGCTTTAATGATGATTATTATTGCGAAACCCGCACAACTCGCCGTCGTAACAATCTCAAGAATGTACTTTCTTCTTTCTTTTAAGAATTATTATTGTAAGTTCGCGATGTTTTATTCACTGAATTACACATAATCATTAATTTAATAATATTTTTACTTAGATGTAACTCAAAGTTTTCTAATAAAATAGCTGTGACAAAGGACAAAAAGATATGGAGAAATTAAAAGGGCTCCATTTTAACCTTTTACCTAGGGAACCTTAAAAAATAATATCCTATATAAATATATTTCGTAATAAGATATTAAAATACAAACAAAAGAACTGATTTTAGGGAAAGTAGAAGTAATAGTCACATAAAAGTAAGAAGCAATACATGAGGTTTTCCATTTACAATAGATGTGTACGAATCAGAATTTTCAAAGTCGGTGCCAGCCGAAAGTAAAGTCAAGATGAAAGTAAACGTTTTAAACACCGCCTACTCGTAGCCTATATCAACCCGATTATAATAACGAAGCGATTATAGTACAAATATACGTTGCTACAGATTAAAATCATAACCCTTCCGTTGGCTTTACCATAATCGGGTAAAATGAAACCTCATAGAGCCTATTTTCTGTTCGAAAAAATTTTTTAAGCATACTTTGATAAAATTAAACCCAAAAAATGATGAAATGTAAACAAGACAAACTAAATCTATACTAATATTACAAAGAGGAAGGATTTAATTGTTTGTTTGTTTGTTTGCACCGAAAAGACTCCGAAACTACTGAACCGATTAAGATGAAATTTGGTGAGAAGATTTGGAAGAATATAGAATAGTTTTTATCCCGGAAATCATCCCTTAAGGGAGTGAAAATGGGGATGAAAGTCTGTATAGGGAATCGACCTATGGACGAACCCGAGCGAAGCGAGGGTGAGTCGCTAGTCTATTATATATTATAAATATCTCGTGTCACGGCGTTTGTGGATGCACTCCTCTGAAACGGCTCGACTGGTTTTAATGATTTTTTTTTATATTTAGTAGGTATGAAAAGAGGTCGTAAAGTATTTCTCATTCTCCTACCCCTACCCCCCATTTTTAAGAAACTAGGGGCAAACCCGAGCGGAGCGAGGGTGAGTGGCTAGTATTTTATATAGAATTTATATAAAATATCCAACGGAGCGATAACTACCGAAATCTAAAATATTTATAATAACTTTTAACTAGGGAAAGTATATATTTTTTAATTGCGAGCATAAAACTTTATAATAAAATTGTTTTAAACTTTTTTAGATGTTTATTCTGTACTTGTTGCATAATAATAACTTTTTAACTTAAAACCTTAAGGGAAAATATTTTACTTGAATTTTATTGAAGTATAACTTATTCCTTAGAAAAATGAAAATCGGGTTACAATTGACGAAGATCGCGTAACATACACAAAAATCTTTTTTATTTTTTTCGGGATAAAACTATTTAATATAATAATGACTTTTTTGGCAAGATAAACATTAAAAGTTAAGCTTACATAAAATGCTAGACATAAAAATGTATTATATTAATAGTTGACTTAAAAAATCTATAATTACTTTATTACTTTTCTGATAAAACTTATATTACGTAAAGTACATACTTACAAATGTGTAAAGTACCTATGTATCAACATTTATATAGAGGAATGTTCCGATAATATTCGATTTTCGATGTCGGCGGACTCCAAATTTATTTCACGCCACAATTCTTGAGAATTCCTGAGGATTACCATTATATATAGTTTTAAAAGATAAGACTATTTTACAGTATTTGGTTTGTATGAAAAATATTTATGACAATATAATTTTTAAGAAACAATAAAATGGAATTTAAAATATGAAGATATTAGAATTGTTTAGAGGTATGTACAAGTATATTGCAAGAAGGCCTGGTGCACATGATATATGAGGACTAACTGCGCTGCAGTAATAAATCCTCCTTCCAGATATCAAGATGAATTCACTCATTCATGAAGCTACGTCGCTTATCGTTCCAGTTATCTATATTTTTAGCATAGTATTTAATTTAGCATCCCAGTCTCTTCCATATAAAACTAATTATATTTTCCCCACACATGAATTTTTATTCTGCACTCTAATCTAGCACTTTAAAAATGTTTCATTCTAGCTTCCATTTCATTAGTATAATTACTTTGAACATTTTCTTAGGTGTTATAAAAGCTAAGAAAGCCGATCCAAACAACCAGGTACTGTTAAAATTTTGAATAGTGCTATGTATATTTAAATACTTGATTTCGAGGAAAAGGTTAGAATACTCTGGAGTAATCAACAGCTTGCGACTTCCCTTGTTTACCCTCATTTTAAATATCGCTTTATAACTTCTTGTCCCCAAAGCTCTGCTGTGACTTGCTTTAAAAGTCCAATGAATTAAACAAAATCGGTTTTTACAGCTCTATTAACCATCTCACATGCAGTGTAATAGTTCGTTCAGACGCTAATTTTACCTCGAGCATCTTCCAGTAACATTTTGCAGAATAGTCACGGCAACCATTTTATACACTTAGACGAAAGCTAGACTTATTACTAAGTAACTCTGTCTGTCTGTCTATCTGTTTCCTTTTCACGCTTAATCCGCTGAACCGATTTAGATGATATTTTGTATGGAGATAGTTTGAGACCCTGGGAAAGACATAGGGATAGTTTTTATCTCGGAAATCATCCCTTAAGGGGGTGAAAAGGGCGATGAGAGTTTGTATGGGGAATCATGTCTCAAGTAAGGGATATATATTTATATTTTTAAAGTAGGCACTTACTTTTCTATACCTATATATGTACATATATATAGTTTATTCTATACTAACCGTGAAAACGTACTGTAAGTAGGGACGAACGCGAGGGAAGCGAGCCTGAGTCGCTAGTATGTTTTATAAAGAATTCATTGCTTGTAAAATAATTCACGGCTAGAGTATACCTAACATACGAGTATACTCTAAGTAATCAGTCAAATTCTACTAAGATTAAACTTGTTCTAATCACAGTTAATTATTATCAGTGCACTGCATAGCAATGCAGCTGGACGTAAATATAAATCTTAATCTAATCTGCGCTTAAGAGCAATAGGAATAGAGATTATGATATAAATTATCAAATATTTATGCATATATATAACCCCGACTGCACGGTGTCGGGCCGGGAATGGGAACTATTCTGGAATTCTCGAGGTTAACACCGGAATGTCTTCTAAATTAAGGCGACCAATCAAGATCCTATTATAGAAATGGCTCTATAGATAGAAATACATTACAGGTTACATTTGTTACCAACACAATCTTGATATCAAAATAATAAATGCGAATGTTTTTGTTTGTTACTTTTTCACGTTGTAACGACTTAACGCATTTACGTATTTGATTGTAATTTACAATGAACATAGAATATATGTATACTGGATTAACACACAGGTTTTATCTTATTGACGTACCTCTCGAACCAAATATCAGTTAGTACTAATGTATAGAATTATCTTCACGTAATAAAATACAAAGGAAAATATAATTTAGATCATATTTTATTTTGTATACTTAACAATTATATTTGATATATAATTATTGACCTAAAAATTCTAACAAGTTAAAAATGTTTGAATAGTACTTGATAATGGGGTCAATCAGAAAGAAAGGTTGAAGTGTAGTTCAGATTGTGGCAATCAAAACAACGTTTAATCGATAAAGGAAACAAACACTCGACGGGATAGAGATAAACTCAGTTAGTTACTCAGAGTTTGCTCAGAAAAGTCGCGGAGATAGGTACTATACGTAATACCTACTCTTACTTTCAATTCTAATGTGTTTAATAAAGTAAGGAAACGCGATTTAGCGATTAGTTAATAGACTGTGTTAGTCATTTTTAAATTATGGTGGAAATTGGGTGAACATATAAATATTTATATGCTCATGTTCAAGTTCAAGCAAATATAAATAACAATACAAATACCTTGTACAGTAGAAAATCTATATCTATACATATAATAAAATTTTGAGTCGAATCTGTACAATAAATATTTTTTGGAAAATCTTATTAATAAAAAGTCACTATTATCCATGTAGAGGCCGAATCTATAGGTTTTAGGATTTTTGTCTGTCTGGGAACGCATCACGAGAAAACAACTGGACAGATTTTGATGAAATTTGGTACGATGATAGCTAGTTATCCAGGTCAACATATAGGATACTTTTCACTGCGGAAAACATCTCATCTCTGAGAAATCTATACTAATCGTTAAAACGTACCTAGGGACGAACCCGAACGGAGTGAGCGTGAGTCGCTAGTATCTTACAATTTGCATATCGAAAATTCTCTCTAGCCAGTATAGCTTTTATCTACGTGTTCTCTTTGTTCTCGCACAAAATAGAATTTATTAAAATTTAAAAAAGGATATAAAGGATAGAAAGAATTTTTGGTAGATTGGATAAGCGTTAATAAATTATAATATATCGAAATATAAATACGTATTTTTTTAAATGTTATCACATAAAAATGTATTTTAAATATATTTTTTTAATATCTGCCCCATATACTTTTTAATAAAATAATAAATAAGGAAGAATTTACTTTAATCGTGATAATTTAATTAAACGCGCTTCACGGAAAAATTTTGAAGATAACTCATACATTTTTAGCTCGACTGACGCGCCTGGTAGATAGAAGAATGAGACGGTCTTTTATGCTGGTCGTATATTCGAACCTCTCATATTTTCAACATATTATTATCGATGTTCGTTTCGATCAGTTTGAGCTAAGAAAATTGAAAATTGTCTTAATACAAATGGAATTTACAATCAAAAAGCGTAGGTACAAGTAACGTTCACTCTAAATCTTGAAATCTAAATGTTGTCGATAAAAAACAGGACCGAGATCATACAAACTTATTTACTTTAAGTAAGAATTTCATCAGTTCGCTAAGTGATTCTGAAAACTCTATTAATGAAAATATTTTTTTTTACATCTATACTATTAATATTATAAAGAGGCAGAGTTTGTTTGTTTGTTTGATGGTGTTAATCTCAGGAACTACTAATCCAATTTAAAAAATTCTTTTTGCATTAGATAGCCTGTTTATTGAGGAAAGCTATAAGCTATATATCATCCCGAAAAAATGTACGGTTCCTTTGGAATAGATTAGTTTTTTTTTTGTCTAGAGACGAACCCAAAGCGAAGCGAGGGCGAGTCACTAGTAGTAAATATAAAGCGACATATTGCTGGTTTATATCTACGTACATATACACCTAAGTATTATCAAACTAATTTCATCATAATACTCTATCAATCATGTGAGTATGGAACGTGCATTGCTCTTGCTGCGACACCGTCATTCATCACACTTCGAGCGTTCTTAAGTGCCGCAGCGATGCTTTAGATATACGTACTCCTTATCACATAGTTCGTATACAAACAAATGGAAGTGAAATTGAATGCATAAACAATCAATATACTACATTATTTAGAGCAACGAATAAATTAATATATTATGTTTATGTGTAGATATTCTATATTAGAGTATTAAATATAAGAGTAATAGTAAGAGTAGTAAATCTAAGAAAGTATTATATTAGAGTACTTATTTATTCATTTTGTAGAAACTCCAAATCCATTTTACAAAAAATATACAGTAAAATTGTGTGTTATGACATTAGTTACCGCGTTTTATTTGTAGCTTTTCTAATATCCTCATTTAAAATCAAGTTAGAAATTAAGAATAAAATGATAATGGGTCAGATAAGGTTCATCTAATTGAGATGCTAATCTACTTAATTTATAGATGTTCTGCCTTCACTGTTAACTCCATTATCCCTCGAGAACTTTGTGACTTAGATACCTGAACGAAAGTATGATAATTTTGTTCCGGTACAAAAGTACTTTATATAAACTATAGGAAACTTTACGAATAAAAGTATTCTTTTAAATATTATTTAACAATTTTATTCTCTTTTCCTTTTCCTTGAGATTTTATTAAGGTTGAACCTTTAAAACATATATAATTTTATGTAATGTACTCGAACATCTACTTTTAGCTTTTGAGAGACGTTATATAAATACTACTACTCAAAGCAAGCTGATAACCCCAAGATTTCGTCTTCGTCAGGGTAGTTACCCTGGCAATAGCCGGGGTTAATAAATGCCAGGCAGAAGAAGGGTAGTTACAACTACATGTAGTTAATTTATTACTAATTAATGATCTACTAGGTAATACGTCATTGCCTACTACTACTACTCTACTATATGCTTTTAATTAAAAAAAGTATTTAAAAAGCGTCTGTCGAATGTTTTGCTGGGCTTTCTCAGCAGAATAGCATGTCGAGATAATTATAGTTTCCTCATTGACTTAATTGACATTAGTATAAATGTAAACTAAGTATATTTTTTTCTAGTATTATTAGTTTTTAGATAATTAGATTAGTATACACGAGTCAATGAGTCTAGATAATATAGATACCTAAACTATAATGTGTTAAAAATAAACAATTTAACAGCATAGCAAAGTAATAAGCTGGAAAGATTTATATGCAAATATTAATATTATGACTTTATTAAGCAACGGCACGTCATAATATTTAAACTAGCGTACTATCCATATGAATAGGGAAATTGCGGTGAGAATATGACGAGTATCCTTATGCCGAGCCGACAGCGGTTGAGACGAAGGCAGAGCATATTAGGGCCCACATTCATCCAACCCGGCTCGGGTACACGTCTTTATTAGACCGTTAATAAATTCGACAGCTGTACGTGAACAACAATCTAAACCAATTTTCTTCAGCCATTTCAGATAAAATCAGGTGGAAAATTATTTTGGGCAATATAATCTGTAAGTGTTACGAAAGTAATTTTTACTACTGTAGCTACTTTAAACTTACATGTTTTGAATTCTTTTCAAATCTATACATAAAAAACTTTGATATGCATGTGCTTGTAATTCTTCTTCTATTAAATTGCTTAACCGATTTTGATGATTTTTTTTTGTTTACTTATGAGGTTTGTTACTTCGATGGTTCTTAGCTATAGTTTGAACCGGTAAGTGGCGCTGTTGTCAAAATCATTTTTTTGTTAAATTTCTTTAATTAGTAGTGCTTGAATACGAAATATAAATCTTGTAACGTAAAGGACGACAAAGTTAAATAAGTTATAAAAACTATTCAAATCTATGGTGACATTTATGATAGTTCACATATTTACCTAATCCTTAAATAAAATTTCGAGAGCGAACATGCTCACAAGTTCATTTCATTGCAATTTAGACTAAGCCCAGTGATCGCTACATAAGCCGGCAAACGGGGAGGTTGAGAGTCTGGGTAGAATCAGTATAGAAGTGTCTGCTCGAATGTAATCTATAGAATTTGGTTAAATTCAAGAACAACTTACCAATTCGATCATCATTTAGAGTATTGTACTGTTTTGTCCCAAAGTATAATGCGTTTAAAATATCCACAACTGCGAATAGAAAATGTATCCAATGGAAATTCATTAATCCCAATGGATCATATCGTTTATAATAAATTAGTATTATGCTATATTTTTGGTGTTTGCTGGGTTTTAATAGAAAATTATGTCTATTTTGCTTTAGATAAGACATAGAGTGGTGTCATATCAAACAGTATCAATAGTATAATAGTAAATATCAATAGTATAATCGTACACTATAGAGTATAGACGGTACAAGCGTTCTGACTCGCAACCTCATAATATATAATCTTCACGTACACTGATAATAACCTATCACTTTTATACTTTCTTACAAGTAAACTCCTCATCCACATTGTTGTTGTATAATATCTTTCGCATTTTGTTGTATAATAAAAAAACAAACTTACATACACGTTTACAGTATTAAGTCTTATAAGTATATTTTCTTCGGTTATAAATATTTTTATCTTATAATTAGTGGTACGAGCACTCATTTTAAAACGGTTCTGGAATATAATAATTCACTCAACGAGGAAACGAGTAAAGAATAGTTAATGTCACAGGTGAAACTTAATGGCGAAACGCATTAAGCTATCCGCAAAGTTCGCTGTGGAAATAAGTCTATGAATATAAACAATTCGTTCGATAGGATGCTGAAAATTAAAATAAATGTAGATAGCAATTTTCGTGAACAATATTTGGATAACATGGATAATATTTGGATAGTATAAATATATATATTTAAAGTTATATCCGACTAAAGAGTCAACATAAAGTAATAAATCATTTCATTCGATAAAAATATCTAGAAATTGATATCATAAAAGGGAAACATTTTTATGTAGGTATAGTACGCAGTTGACTTTGACTATATTTTATCTACATTCTTTTTATCAATTTCTATTCTACATTTAAATATAATACGGTTTCATTAGATTATATATGTATTTCAGTATTTTCTTTCATTTTACAACAAATACTTAAAATTCTTATACACAATAGTTATAAGACTCTGAGCTCTTAGAAACACTATTACCAGAAATGCACTTTAAAAGTAGTAGTAGTAGTTAGTATTCAGCCCTTATTTACCCGTCCCATTGCGAGGCACGGGCGGGTTGGCGGACTTCACATATCTTTCGAAAACTTGCTAGGTTTTCTCAGACATGCAGGTTTCCTCGTGATATTTTCCTTCACCGTTAAGACAAGTGTTAATCATGTCGAAAATGATTCGCACATGAAAATATCAGAGGTGCGAGACCCGAGATTTGAACCCGCTTCACTCGGTTTCCCAAGCGAGCGCGTTACGACTGGGCTACTTTAGCTACTGGCTATACTTTAAAAAACTTTAAAAGTATGAATGTTCAATACATGTCAAAAGCCAAGGGAAGACAGATATGAACAGTAGTTTAGTAAAATAATTCAGGATATACTTATGTGACTATTAACTCTATTAAAAACGATAAAAATACAAAATATTTTATATATTTAAAAACAATTTAGGAGTCAATTTAAAAAATAATTGAATCTTTATGTCTTTACTTCATAATTCCAAAAAAATTCACAGAAAAAATAATCTGACTCAAATCTATATAAAAATACAGATTGAATAATTAAAATAATAGGCAGCGACAACAATAAACCAAATTCAAAAGGCACTTTCATTTGAACTTGATTATTTTACATTGAAAACATCGATTACAACAAAAAACAGGAAATTATTTTTTTAAATTAACAATAAACTATTAAGAATTCTATAAAACCTATTACATCCCAAATTTAGTTACACTTTATAGCAGAATAGATCATTTCAGTACTATTTTGTCAGCTTTTCTACTATAACTTTTAACAAAGAACAATTCAAGGAATAAAAGTTTAGAATGACTGGACTCCATTCCTTCTGTATATGGATATTTGGATTTGTACTAGTTTCGATAGTGAGTCAAGATCTAAAAGAATATGTAAATATTGCTTTTCATTTTTTAATTCAACTAAAAAATG